>OZ010741.1:127073352-128465852 GCA_963932245.1 Tachinus rufipes
CAGGAGCACTTAACAATATTTGTATTAACTTTATTTTAAACAAATTTAGCAATTGGGATTTTAAAAGCAGTCAACAACATTTGCAAATTTCAAAAACGCTTTGAATAAACTGAAATTAAGATGCTTTAAAGCACTACTTCCATTGTATTATCTGTGTTTTGTGAAAATTTGGGCAACTTAGTTTAGTAATTATGTCCTCAGCAACATTTGCGAACTTTGAGTAAAATAAAAAAAAAATTAGTAAACTGAGTAAACGGACTATTTTATGAAATTAAAGTAATTATTACTCAATTCCGAATACTTTTGCGACCTTGCTTATTGGACAATTCTTCCTTAAGCAACGTCAAACAAAGCTTTAACAAGACCATCACTATAATCGTCCGAAGGTTTTAGCGGAGAACTCGTGGCATCATCAGCATTAGACTGACAACAATCTAAAGTCAACGAATTAGACGATAAAATTGAACTATTTCTCGAACAACTTCTTGCAAAAATAAGCAAAATTAAAAAGTTCAATTATGTATTCTACAATCATTACCTGATTTGCACAATGGTTTACCGGCATTTTCAATAGTTTTAATGAGGCTGTTGAAATTTTGTCTGCTATTTGTACAAGTGTTTGTTATCAAAGGAAGTTTCTTCTCTCTGCAAACTTAAAAGTATTTATACTCATAAAGGAGGTGGTGATACCTATTTTTGATGACCAAGACTTGGGTGGGCGGGTAGGTCTCTGCAATTGATAATTAGTAGTTTAACTTGGAGTGCTTACCCAAGTGTTTACATTAAGTTGGAGGTAGTTCTCTCTACAATCATTAGAAGTTTGTATGCCAGAAGAGGAGGCGATAATATCCAATCACTTGGTGACGGAGAATAATTCGAATTGACGTTAATAAATTTTTTAACTTTGTGATTGTCAAAGAAAGCATTACTTCAAGTATTGTAAGCTTTGCATTTGCAGTTTTTTTGTTTTTTAAATTCTAAACATTCACAGTATAGGGGGGAGGGGAATTGGTCAGATCAGGAATATATTTAAAAAAACCGTAACTAGTTTCAACTTTTGCAAAGCCATCTTTGGACATGTTTGTATCACCGTCCAATGATGGCTTTGTAATGGTTGAAACTAGTTACGGTTTGTTTTATATATTTGTGCTATAGTACATAGTAAATGTGTTTTATTTATGGTACTTTTGGTGTTTTATAAAGTCTATATAAACTGAGATAAAATGACTGAAAAGGTTTTCTTTTAAAGACTTTTTAGTAGGGTTACAAAACACAAAAAACACTACAAATAACTGCTTTTTTTTATTATTGAACACATGATTTAAGTTATTATCAATTTCAAAGCTACAAATGAATTAATCCAATTTGAATCAATCAAAAGCGACATACAATGTTGGAAAGACTATCTGGTCTAAAACCAATTACGAAGGTCAAACAGAACATTTATGACTTTAAATTGCTTAGAAAAAAAAAATAATTATGATGAAAAGTTGAAAATATTTAAGATACTGCTTATTGAGCGTGAATTTGAAAATGTATAAAGTGTTTATTGTTTTTAATAATTATGTTTGAGTTTATTTAAAAAAAAAAGCTAGTTTTAGGGTCTTGTACAAATGTTTGGCAATCTATAAGATTGTACCCTGAACGCAGAACTTTAGTCTGTGTCTAAATATTCATCAATGTTTTCCCATAATAAATGTAACATTTTTATGTAAAAACTTTTTTTTTAATATTACCGTTCTTAATCCTCTTCGCCGTGTTATCCAGCAGCAAAAATTAATCACGCGGTTCTGCACTCCCGTATCCGCCTTCCAACAACGTTCATATCGACTTGATGAAATATGTTGCGCGAGATAATTTCCCTCCACTTCTTACACAAAACAAAATCCCTTCGTGAAATTTCAAATTAAATTTAATATCGAGCAAAGTGTTCGTATCGCGTGATTTATAGGGCTTCCAATTTTGTCGAAATCCACGAAACAAAAAGAGCCCGAGAAGTGCATATAAGTGTCAAGGGAAGTTTCTAATAAAAAGCAATTAGCAAACGATTTTTCAACCCATTATTAATCAAAGCTTGTTTACAATTATCATTTGATGTGCGAACTACTAGTAGGGGGTGCGTTTGAGGGAAATTCTCGTTAATTACAGAGAAAAAAAAGGTCCATTGTCAGCCGATTTCAATTGATAGAGCGTCTTTATCCTTTACGGGATGTCCTGGCCAATAGAAAGAGCGTATATCCTTGTCACTGTTCCCCAGGATGCGAAACAATGCAGGCAGCCTTAATTTATCACGCAGTGGGACCATTTCCTTCCTTACAATCGAAGCCGAAGTCTTAGATTGAACTCTCAGATACTTGTCATCGCTCTTCTTTTCTCATACGTCACGCTGAAAGCTCCGCCGGAAAATCTCTTTTCATCCAAGCGGTCTGGATGCAGGTACTTAAACTGTTGATCGAAATGTATATATTCCAGACATATTTCATCCGCTAAACTCATCCCTGACATCTTATTATTTCTTTGAATATTAATTCTCAATTGATTGCTGTTTCCATAAACATCTATCAATTTATGTTTTATTATCGATTGGCCTTTATGCAGAAAACGCCATGAAACATGAGATTAATAAAATTATCTTTCAATACGTATCATAAATTATTAAAACATGTCATCATTTCTTTATACAAATACATGAGGAATTAACCTTTAATCCTTATAAAGATTTAATTTATGCAAAAATGTTGTTAAATATTCAACTAATGATCTGAATTTTATTATAGAATATAACAAATATAAAAGCGATTTATAAAACAAATAAATCAGACGTTGATTGCATTGTAAACCAAGTAACCTGACCCCGATTTATACCGTACAAATAAATCACACTATTCCACGAATAAAAGGTTAGAATTTATTTGCATTTTACAATAAAAAAAATAAAACGATTTAGTTTTGCAATCTGAATAAATTAATAGTTAATGATTCAAACTTAATATTTTTTGTTTAGAGTGTGTGAAATGTTGATTTTCAAACAATGATTGGCTTTGTTTGTGTATATATGTCATGCTATTTATAAATAATTAATTAGTAATTTGATGCAGCTGTGAGTAAGAATCGAATTGTTTTGGGTTTGTTTAAATACAGATGATTGTATATTGAATTGATGTTTAAATAATAATTGACAGATATACATTGTATGCTATGAATGAATGCAACAGATTATTTATTACCAATAATTATAATTTCAATTTTATGTTGCAAACAGTCTTAATGAAGCAAGTTAATTTACATACATATTCATTTATTTTGATTGAATTATGGTATATAAAATTAGGTATGCAAATGTCAATTAATTAATTGCTTCTAGCTCAAGATTATCAAATAAATTTAACTGTGTCAGCTTTTGTGAATGTGGCAAAACATTAGTTTAAAAATGCAATTTATTAAAGCATTTTATTTATAAAATTAAATTATTATTTCAATAAAGATTTCAATATTGATTTTACGGCACTTGTATAGGTATGATTTATCCCACAATAATTGGCGTATTATTGTAACTCAAATGGAAGTTTGCTGTGGAGAATTTATGTTTTTCAAATACATTTTGAGTTAAAAGTTTTACTTAACTTATTAGTCAATTGACTCTAAACAGTGATGCCGTTACCAGACCTACGCTTGCAATGGATGACAGTAGTACAAATTGGAACGTGCTGGTCATTGGTGGTCGATAGCCCGTTAAGAATTTTACATTTATTAACATTTGATGACCGGATTTTAGTGCTTCCTAACAATATTTTGATGATTCAAGACCAGATTTTGATATTTTTGACATTTTATGAATAAACTTTTGCACTTTTAAATCGTTTTGGTGTTTTCTAACAATAACAACAAGTAACAAGTCTGGTTTTTGCTGTTTATGAATAGTGTTTTGCACTTTTCAACAGTTTATGGCCGAGTTTGAGTATTTCTAACAATATTTTGATGTTAAAAGGCCGGATTTTGCTATTTTTGACATTTTATGAATAGAATTTTTCTCTTTTAAACAGTTTATGGCCGAATTTTGCCATTTCTAACAATATTTCATAGCCTGATTTTCCTGTTATTGATATTTAATGAGTATTATTACAATTTATGATTGGATTTTAGCGTGTTCTTCAACATTTTGATGTTTCAAGACCGAACTTTGTTATTTTTAACATTTTAAAATAGAATTTTACATTTTTTAACCGTTTTTGGCCAAATTTTAGTTTTGTCTGAAAATATGACTTTTATAACAAGTAAGTGGAGCCTTTGAAAACAGTTTAGGACTAATAATAGTGCTCTATAGCACGTTTTGAAATTTAAAAGGTTTTTTGTATGAAATTTGATTTAAATTTTGAGCTTTTTATGACATTTTGAACAAGTATGTGAGTTCTGGGAAACAATTTAGGACTAATAATAGAGCCTTGGGGTACATTTTTAAAATTAAATTGTTCTTGTATAAAATCGGAACAATTTTATTAGGTTTTAGACTTTTTGTGACACTTGGAACAATTTTGGATTAATAATAGAGCTTTGTACTACATTTTTAAGTTTAATATGTTTTTATTAAGTTTTGCGCTTTTTTGTGACATTTGGAACAAGTATGAAGTTAAGAATTATAAAAATAAATTTATTTTATCTTTCGTGTTTGCAACAATGCACTTTTTTTTAGAAAGTTGTATTTTTTAGAATTGCCACTGTAGTTCAATAGTTTGATGAGGCCTTTTGACAGACAATTGTTTTCTGGTTACATTGGTTTTTTAGTTTGGTGCCTCTTCTTTTGTCAGAGTTTCCTACGCCTTGCTACTATACTTGGATTTTTTGTTGATTTTGGTTTGCTTGTAGAGGTGACATTGCTTGCTAGGGATTTGTTCTTGGTCACTGTTCTGGTTTGGTCTAATTGCACTCTTCTTCCTTTTTTCTTGCTCTTTGGTTTGTTGGATTACGTTTTGTTCGATTTGTCTTTTTGTTGCGGCCTATAGTTAGCCAAAAATGTTTGATTGATTGCTGATCCGGTTTGGTTGACCTGCATCCTTCTTTAGTGACACGAACTAGCAGTTTTAGTGTTCTTAAGTTTTTTCTAATTGTTTTGTGAATCTTTGAATGCGTCTGATCTATAAAAACTTAGCTGCTGCTATTGGATTGGTATTTTCGGGATGGGAAGGTTTTTGCTGAAATTAACCGAAATTTGTTATCAATTTTTTGTTTAGTGTTAAAATTAAAATGTTCTTGTAGTGACAAACAGTTGCGTAGCATGGATTTTTATAGAGGAAAAACCCCGGTTTGGTCAGGTGGCTATGTCGAGAGAAGCTTACACTTACTAGCTTTTTTCCTCTTTCTCTTCCCATACACGAGTATACCTGGAAAATTGCCCTATAGGGTATGGCCTGATAGCGTAGATGTCAGCTACTATGAGCGGTTGTTTGGTTTCTGAATGGGCATCCGGATAGGATGATGTATGAATATGGTGTATAGAATATTTGGAAGTATAGATGAGTGTTTGTTAGTTGTGTGTGGGTGGAATTGAGCTAGGTCGGTTGCTGCTTCTTCCAGCAGGGTCCTTAATGCGATTTGAGGAAAAAATTTAAAATAAGCAAGTGCGTTGCGGACAGAGATTTAAATTGTTTATAACAACTTACTCGGAAATTAGTGGTGTGGCGTTGTCTGGAAGCTGTGGTGAATTCTAGAAGTTATCCGTGTTTTTGATTTTTTGTTCTTTGGTGGATGAGATGTTTTTTTGGTCGGCTGTTAGCTTGCTTCTTGCTTGATGAGGTGCCCGCAGCATGTACCAATTTAAATTTTAGTAAATTTTGGCTAAGTTTTACTCAAAACTGAGTACGGTGTTTGGCTATCGTGGCATTTTTTGACCGTTTAGCAAACTTTGGTTTTTAGAGTGAGTGGCCGGGGCATACCAGTTTAAACTACTTACCAGTAATTATAAATTAGTGTGTTTTGCTACCACCCGCTTAAGTATTAGTCTTCAAAAGATTAGATATCAACATCTCGTCTACTACCTTAGTGATTTCTGACGTTTGGACGAACGTGCAATCTTCAATTTCCTAATAACCAACACATGGGTATGTGAGCAAATCACTTTAACTTAAACTACTTTTCAATAATAAAAACTACCCGCCAAACGTTAAATCTCCGATCTCTTGATAACAAATACTTAGAGAAATCAACTTTAATTTAAACTACTTGCCTATAATTACAAACTTGTTAGCTGTTTTCTCCACTTAAGTGTTAGTCGTTAAGTGTTTCCAATTTTTTTTTATGAAAAATTTTTTTTTTTGACTATTTGCATTTTTGATCAAAAATTTCAACTTTTTGCAAAATTTTCAGTTTTTGCATTTTTGATGGTTAGGTTAGGTTAGAATTTTCAGTTTAAGAAAAAAAATTGTTTTTACTAAAATTTTAGTTTTTGCATTTTTGATGGTTTAGGTTAGGTTATAAGATGGGTTACGTAATAAGTTAGGTTAGGTTATAAGTTAGGTTAAGTTATAAGTTAGGTTAGGTTAGGTTATAGGTTAGGTAAAAAATTCAGTTTTTGTCATTTTTGATAATTTTTGCATTTTAGATGATAAAAAAAAATTCAATTTTTACAACAATAAACAATCAGTTTTGATAAAAAAAATCAATTTTTATAGGTTATAGTTTAGGTTAAAAATTGCATTTTTAATAATTTTTTTTTTAAATTTTATTTTTTATTTAATTTTCAGTTTTTGTATGTTTGATGTGTAAAACAAAAATTTGACTTTTTACTAAATAAAATTTTGATTTTTTTATGTAAAAAAAGTTTTTAATTTTTTTAAATTTTTAAATTTTTTGCATTTTTGATAAAAAAATTTTGGCTACTAAGTTTTTAGTTTTTACATTCTCGATGGTTAGGTTATAGGTTAGGTTAAAAAGTTCAGTTCAGTTTTTGTTATTTTAGATAATTTTTCTTTTAATTTTTGCTCATTTATTGATAAAAAAAATCAATTTTTACAAAAAAAAAATAGTTTTGATAAAAAAAATTGATTTTAACGAGGTTAAGTTAGGCTAGATTAAACATTTTCAGTTTTTACATTTTTGATGATTTTTTTTCAGTTTTTTATTAAACTTTTAGTTTTTGAATTTTTGATAAAAAAACTTTGATATTTTTTCAAACAAAAAAAGGCTTTGTACAAAATTTTTAGTTTTTACAAAATTTTTAGTTTTTATATTCTAGATGGTTAGGTTAGGTTAAACATTTTAGTTTTTGTCATTTTTGATATATGTTTTTTCAATTTTTGCACTTTTATAAAAAAAAAAATAAATTTTAACAAAAAAAAATTCAGAAAGAAAAAATCTATTTTAACGAGGTTAGGTTAGGTTAGGTTTGAAGATAGGTTTAGTTAGGTTAGGTTAGGTTAGGTTAAATTAGGATAGGTTTGGTTAGGTTAAAAATTTCAGTTTTTACATTTTTGATAAATTTTTTTTTAGTTTATTTTTAAATTTTTGATAATGAGGATTTCAGAAAACCGAAACAATTGTCTGTATTTGGTTGGCCGCTTTGAAGTTGGATTGAGTTTGGGTAATTGATTTTAAACCTTTGTTTTTCATTAAACTATATTTGATTGTCTACCTCTTTAGACATTGCAATTTGGTTACCAGTTGTGATACTGAAGTTTTATCGATAATTTCAATTTTTTGGTTGAAGCAACATGATGGAGCTACAACTACTTTGCACTACCAATTATTAAATTTCCAGTTTTTGGATTATTAAAGAAAAAATAATTGACGTGTTATAAAAGAAAAAATGTTTTTTTACTAAAATTTTAGTTTTTGCGTTTTGGATGAAAAATTTTTGGTTTTACTATTTTTTTAGTTTTTGTATTTTTTATGGTTAATCTGACATTATTACAAATATGTTTTTTTCGACTTTTCACAAAATTTTCGCATTTTTGATGCTTAAGTTAGGTTAGGTTAGATTATAGGTTACGCTAGAATTTTTTTTTAATCTTTTTGTTTTTGTTTTTTTTTTATATTAGGTGACATAAAAGAAAAAAAAATTCAATTTTTACAAAAAAAAATTATTATTGAAATTTTTTTTTTTTTTATTTTAACGAGGTAAGGTTCTTACAAAAAAATTTCAGATTTGATAAAAAAAATTGAATTTAAAGAGGTTAGGATATGCTAGAAGTTAGGTTTGGTTAGGTTAAAAATTTTAGTTTTTACATTTTTGAAGAAATTTTTTTTCCGTTTTTTATAAAAATTTTTGTTTTTGTAATTTTGATAAAAAAAATTTGATTTTTTACAATTACATTTTTCAGTTTTTACATTCTCGATGGTTAGGTTAGGTTAGGATATAGGTTACGCTAGATTTTTTTTTTCTACTTTTTAGTTTTTGCATTTTTTATATTAGGTGACATATCAGAGATTAATCTTAAAAAAAAAATCAACTTTTTACTAAATTGCATTTTTGATGGTTAGGTTATAGGTTAGGTTAGGTTAGGTTAGGTTATTGCATTTTTTTTTTTTTAGTTTTTGCATTTTTGATCAATTTTTTTGACTTTTTACAACATTTTTAGTTTTTATATTCTCGATAGTTAGGTTAGGTTAGGTTATAGGTTAACATTTCAGTTTTTGTAATTTTTGATAGTTTTTTTTTTCAATTTTTGTACTTTTGATAAAAAATTTCAATTTTTACAAAAAAAATATTTTAGTTTTGATTTAAAAAAAATCGATTTTAACGAGGTTAGGTTAGGTTTGTCTTTTTACTAAAATTTAGTTTTTGCATTTATGATAAAAAAAATTTTTATTAATTTTTTTGTTTTTGTATTTTTGATGGTTAATCTGACATTTTTACAAAAAAAAAAAACAAAAATTTGACTTTTTACTAAATTTAATTTTTGAATTTTTGATGAAAAAAAAGTTTTACATTTTTGCTAAAAAAATTTTGACTTTCTACAAAATTTTCAATTTTTACATTCTCGGTGGTTAGGTTAGGTTAGGTTTTTTTATATTAGGTGACATATCAGACATTAATCTGACATTTTTCCAAAAAAAAAACAAAATTTCAACTTTTTACTAATTTGCATTTTTCATGGATGTTATGTTATGGTAGGTTAGGTTAAATTAGATTAGGTTAGGTTATAGGTTAGGTTAAAAATTTCAGCTTTTGCATTTTTTTTTTCAGTTTTTGCATTTATGATAAAAAAAAATTATAAAATTTTTTGTTTTTTGTATTTTTTATGGTTAATCTGACATTTTTACAAAAAAAATAACAAAAATTTGACTTTTTAATAAATTAATTTTTGATTTTTTGATAAAAAAAAAGTTTTGATTTTTTTTACATTTTTGATAAAAAACTTTTTACAAAATTTTTGATTTTTACATTCTCGGTGGTTAGGTTAGGTTATAGGTTAGGTTTTAGGTTAAAAATTTCAGTTTTTGTCATTTTTGATAATTTTTTTTTTAATTTTTGCAATTTTGATGATAAAAAAATTCAATATTTACAAAAAAAAAATTTCATTTTTAATAAAAAAAAATCGATTTTAACGAGGTTAGGTTAGGTTAGAATATATTCTACAATAGAAGAGAAAAGCGAAGGCTTGTACGGGCTGCTATAAAAGTAAGGAGATTTTTAATCACCAGTTAGTCGAGGCAGACTATTAGCCAAAACAGAATTCTTATAGTCAACATCATGTTTCGACTAGCCTACATTAAGGTCGAGAACAAGCTGCACCTGTTGCATCTGCAGAAAACAATGATTTTTTTAACATCAAAAGAAGTCTTGCCTTACAGGCTAATTAATAAAAAAGTAATATTTGTAAAAACATTAGAAAAATTCTATAAAAACACATTTCCTAAACAGAATACGGAAGAAATTGTCAAGAAAGTGCTATCATTGTTTTGAATATTTAAGAAACTAATAAGAACTAATTATTGATAAGGAAAGCGGTATTTTGAGAGTTTACGGCCTTCTTCTTGAAATTTTTAAAGTCTTCAATAGTAAAACTGCAAAAAACTTTAATTTGCGCTTTGAGATCATTTGTAGTTTAGCCAATCACAAATTTCCGACGTTTTATACTAATTTTTGACCAAAGCTCAATTTTGTAGACGTGTAATTTTAATTGGTGTGTCCCGCTCATCCGCTTAAGTGTTTGTGATTAAATTTATTTATACGAAACATTTGGGTAGGTTGTCGGGTAATGTGCGCACTATGATGTATCAAAGTTAATCAAAAATTCAGCTTTTTAAAGTTTTTTACTAACAAGTAATATTTTGAAAGTTTGTTGCATTCTTCTTAAAAGTTTTAAAGTCTTTAGTAGTAAAACTGTTCAAAATATTGATTGCAAACCAATAATTTTTGAAACCAGTTTTTGACCTACAAATAATATTTTGATGATTTATAGCATTCTTCTTTTAAGGTTCTTAGTAGCAAAATTGACAAAAATATTGTTTTGCGCATTTAGTTGTATTGAAGTCAAACCAAAAGTTGAAAATTTTTCAACAAATAACAAATATTATTTTAAAATTTTATAGCATCTTCCTATACATTTTAAAGCCTTTGGTAGCAAAGTTACAAAATTATTGTTTTGCGCATTAAGATGGTTTATAACTAAACCAAAAATTACAAATGTTAGCTTCTTAAAACCAGTTTTGAAGAAGGGTAAGTTGTCCGGGGGTAATTTGCGCACTATGATGTATGATGTATGTAAGTTAAACCAAAATTTCAGCTTTTTAAAGTCAGTTTTTTACTAACAAGTAGTATTTTGAACGTTTATACCTTTTTTCTTGAAATGTTAAAGTTCTCACTAGTAAAAATGGTCAAAGTATTCTTTTGCTTATTAAGATAGATTGAAATTAAACCAAAAATTTTAAATTTACATTTTTTAAAGCTGGTTTTTGACCAATAAATAGTATTTCAAAAGTTTATAGTATTCTTCTTGAAATTTTCAAGGTCCTTAGTAAAGTAGAACTACAAAAATATTATTTTGTGCATTCAAATGGTATGAAATTAAGTCAACAATAAAAAAATAGTGTTTTTAAGGTTTGTAGCTTTCTTCTTGAAATTTTTAAGGTTTTTTAAGTAAAATTGTCTAATGTATTGTTTTGCGTATTAAGATAGATTAAATCTATACCAAAAATTCTTGGTTTTTAAAAGTTTATAGAATTCTTTAAAAAAAAATTTAGGTTTTTAGTAGTAAAACTACAAAATTATTTTTTTGCGCATTAAGTTGGTTTGAAATTAAGTCAAAAAAAAAAAATTGCGGAGAAACTAGTAATTTTTAAATATGTATAGCTTTCTTCTTGAAGTGTTTAAAGTCATTAATAGTTACGTTGCTTAGAATATTGATTTTGCTTTAAGATGTATTGAAGCTGAATTAAAAATTGCAAACTTCAGCTTTTTAAAGCCAGTTTTTGACCAACAAGTAATATTTTTGAAAAAACTTAACATCCTTAGTAGTAAAATTGCTCAAAATTATTGATTTTCGCATTAAGGTGATTTGAAATTAAGCCAAAAATAACAATTTTCTGCTTTTTAAAACCAGTTTTAAACCAAAAAGTAGTATTTTGAAGGTTTATAATCTTTTTTATGAAAGTTATTAGCTGTAAACTTTTTATATTATTTATAAAAATAGCAAAATTTGGCTAGGAGTATCATAAGGCAGTGTATTATGGTCAGTTTTTTATTTATTGTACACCAGTGATATTTCTGAATTAGAGCATGATATTCAGCTATATAGGCTGTAGGTAAAGACTACAAAGAAAAAGAAACTAATTACAAATATCTGTCTTCAACCTTAACAACTGGACTAAGCAATCAAATTAAATGAGAATAAACCTGCTCATCTCAATTTTATGAACAAAAAAATTTAACATATTTTTGTTTGCATAAATCATATTGTTCTGATAATGTTGTTTGATCTAATAGTTAGAGAGTTACCGTCCGATGAAGACCTTGTAAAGGCTGAAACATGTTACGTTTTTTTTAAATACATTTGTAATATAGTACATAGTAAATGTGTTTTATTTATTTTAAATTAGAAGCTATTATTTTATAACTACAATTAAAAAAATTAGTGAAAAAATATTACTCTTAGAACAAAACCTTACATAAATTCATTACAAACTGAACTGTTAACATTAATTTTAAATAACAAGAAAGTGTTTTTACTAATTATAGAAAACAATTATTTAAGCCACTAGTACAAATGTTTCTAGTAATTTAGTAAATAGAAAAAAAATTAACAAAAACAAATGTCCATTTGTAAAGCAATAAAGCATGATTGGATTTTAAAATATGTAAAATATAATTACATGTTGGGCATAAGATAATTTCGGTACCGCCACTGTAGAAAACCATTAAATAAAACCTGAGGCCGCTTCGAAGAAGATATATCGATCCCCTGAAGCACTCAAAATTTTATATTTATAGCGCCAACTCATCTTGTCTGATCATAATTTTCGGTAATCTTTGTTCATTAGCGTTTGGTTATCTGACCTCCGCTTTAATTTAGCATCGCTCGCGATATTGGAAAATGATATTCCACTTGAAAAGCCGCATTATTCGCTCGTCTGAAGTACTGAGTTTAATTTTTTTGATTTAATGAAAGCGCTGGGAAATGCACATCTTATATTTTAATGAAAACTTTAAATACACAAATTAACTCATCTGTTATCTGAGCAAAGTTTCGGAGGCTCCCTTAAAAAACTTACTTTTTTATCTAACTATTTCAAGTGCGTATAACGCGGCATATTTAATCGAGTGTATACTGATATGAAAACTGCCAACTGGGCATAATACAATGGCTTGAGTTTCCTTTTTTTAACTGGCGACACACTTCACAGATTTAACATTCTTTAAAATGGGAAGGTGAACTGATAATAAGGGAGGGCGCCGTTTTTTGATATGATAACAAATGCGATTTACGGCGTTGCTATTCAAACAGTTACATTAATTTTTTTTACTAAAGAAATAATCCAAGATTTTGATAAAGGAAACAAAGACTGAAAACTGCTCGCATTGACAAGTTTTATTTTAAATCTGTCCTTGCGGTGGAAAGTTTAATCGTGCTTGCAGATATATTTTAAATCGTCTATTAACTGAATCAGCATTTTGACTTTAAATACTTATTTTACCCCAAGGATAATTGTTTCTTATGCTCAAAAATTGATCTATGCTTGCAGAAAGGTTAAATAATAAAAACATGCAATAAATGTATTTATTCTAATCTTAAATTACACAGCAATAACATTTATTTATGTTATTATAAAAATATTATTGATCCCCACTAGTTAAACAGTAAATTACGACTATTTCAGTAGGAGAACGCTGCTTTTATGGCGCTCCTGCAAGTCCAGACATAAAAATTCTAACCTACTTACAAGAAAATTTAAGAGCCAGTTCATCATCTTGATGGCATTAATGTGAATCTAGAAATGCCATCAAGTGATAAAATTGTACATTTTAAAATTCGCCGCGTGCAGTATGCATCCAACAAATTACTGCATGCAATATAGTTAAATTGAAGTTATATTCTTTGATTGGTCGTTTGACGAATCTTCTCTGCATATATTTTACAAGCGTTTTAATGCCGGCATCAATTTAACAAATTGTGCGTTGAAAGTTTATACATTGAAGATTTCTATCTGTGAGGAAAATAGCGATTGTGAATTTATGTAGGTATGGGATGGGTTTTATGGTGATGCAATTAATTTTTTTGCTTGGGTAATTTATTGCTAAAGGAAATGCTAATTATAATTTTTTGTTACAGGTGAGATTATTTTCATTTGTTTTGGATAACAATGGTAAGATTTAATATTAACAAATTGTGGTAGCAATATATTTTTTCATTAACTAAAATGTGTATAGGGGTTGCTTTTAAGCTTCCGCGAATGACAGACGTGCTTCCCCTAATATCATTCCCCCGCTTGTAAATGCATCTTCGCTGTCAAGTTTGTGTTCCGACTTGACATCTTCTTCACGCATCACTTATTACGATCCCATTTTAGCCGAAAATTATTTAGTGGAAGAGAGCAAATCTGTGTATCGGAATATCAAAGCGGTTCTGGCTTATATTTATTGGGATTTCCATCTCCGTTGTATTTGGGGGGCTCTTTGTAATGCATACATTGGAAATATAATCTAATTTCTAAAAAAAGTTATTATTTTGTTTGGTGAAATCTCTTGAAGCTTGTTTAAAATAAAGTGATTGGTTTTTAGTACAAGTTTAAAGTCTAGAAAATGCAATTTTGTGATTTTGTAGTGAAAATAATATTACTATATTAGAATTTAAACTCTATTGACTTTATTCAACCTAATTTTGAATAGGCTGAAGGTGGTTTGCTTCGTTTAAAATACAAATAGGCCGCTTAGATAAAGACTTTAATTGACTTATACTCTAGAATTCAAAATGGTTGCGCACAAAGATTAAAATTTTAAGATAAAGAATGGATAAGTAATGGGACCATTGGGACTGGGAATATTTTAAGTAGTGTGAATTTTTTTATTCTTTTGCTGCCAGCCAACCAATGAACGGATTTATTTATCTGCCAATAAATGAAACTTAGATCGGGTGGGTAGATGGATTGGTGTATGTATAAAAAATTAAGTTTATTCATTGTAACTATTCATCCATCTATATTTATGGGTTGGCGGCATGTATCAAAAGAATAATAAAAGTTCTCACGGTAATGAGACGATTCGGCCTGGGATTATTTTAGATTCTCAGACCCAATCGTCCCATTACCTAGTCAAATGGCAACCGATAAAGGTTTGTAATTACGTTTTTTTGAAATTTCTAAACCATGTTTGAAATCCAAAATGGCAACTCAAAAACGCCCAATAAAACATAATAATTATGTAAAATAGCATAGTTATTTTTTTGGAAACAAAATGCCTACCTACAAAGCTTTTAAAATTGGTTGTTGGGAGATTTTTTGGTTGATTTGTTAAACAACTATCTAACCAAATGTAAGACGTCTAGAATAGTTTGTTTTGGGCATAATTACAGGGAAAAATTAGTTTAGGTAGTTAGAATGGAGTCCAATAGCATCAGAATTAAAGCTAGGGAGTACCATCCTTAACATATTCTAGTTTAGTAAACAAACTTTTTTTTTGAAAAATGTGAAAACAAAATTTAAAAAAGAACGTGGTTCATGACAACTATCTTTTTCTGTGACAAATTAACTTCTGACGTTTGCAAAAAGTTTAAACATGCAATCTCTAGACGTCAAAGATGTAGGTGGATGGGTGTGCTACTCTATCTGAAGATAATCAAGCAATAGTTTGGATTGGAGTGGCTCACCCATTAACCAAAAAGTTGGTTTACGATTTTTTCTTGTGACAAAATAACTTCTGACGTTTGTAAAGAGTTCAAACATGTAATTTTTTGATGCCGAACAGTTGAGTGGGTGGGTAGGTGGGACACTCTACATTATGATAACCAATCTGTTGTTTGGATGACATTGATGCATTGAAAATTAATGCAAATTGGTACCAATATACTCCAATACTATTAATACCAACCCTATAAAATTAAAACAAATTGACACGCTCAATTCTGAATAAAGTTGAAAAGTGTGACTTCATCAAATCTAAGCAATTAGATAGCAAAATAATTCTTCCAAAGTATGCATTGAGTTTTGATGCAAATTTGTACCAACAATAAGATGAAAAAAATTAAACCAACTTTTTTCAAATTAAACGTTAAAATTGATTTTTTTTCTAAAACGTTTTTTGTTATTTTTTTGAAACAACAAAATAAATTTAGATTACTTTGTGCAGCATTTTGGATTACTTTGGATTGTTTCTGGACACTGTTTTGGTTAGTTTATAATACTTTTAAATTTTTCTGGATTACTTACCTCTACTTTGGAAGAATTTGGTCAGTTTAGAACAGTCTGAAGCGCTTTAAGTCAGTTAGGATTATTTTAAATGACTTTGGATAGTTTTGGATTACTTTTGGATTACTTTTAATTACTTGAGTACACTGTTTTGGTCAGTTTTCAAATCTATTTAGATTACTTTATATTACTTTAGAATTATTTGGTCAGATTAGAACAGTCTATAGCACTTTGACTCAATCTGGATTATTTTGTGGTTTAGATTACTTTGGATTGCTTTAGTACACTGCTGGTTAGTATAAAATACTTTTGAATTTGTTTGGCTTATTAATCATCACTTTAAAATAATTTGGAACAGTCTGGAGCACTGATTTAAAATATGTCATTTTTGATCTTTTTGATTCATTTATATTATTTTGAAATTTGTCCGGATCATTTTTACACTTATCATTTTGAAATAGTTTAGATAATTTGGAACAATGAATTAATTTGGAGTACTTTGTGAATCACTCTGGATAGGTTTAGATTACTTTGTATCACTTTAGTACACTAGTTTGGTTAGTTCAAAATAATTTTAAATCTGTCCGGATCACTAAACATTATTTTGAAATAGTTTGGTCATTATCGATTAGTTTAGAACAGTCTGGAGTACTTTGAATTAATTTGGATTACTGCGGATAGGTTTAGATAACTTTGATTTTTTTCAATTTACTGTTTAAAATACTTTTGAGTCTGTTTTGATTACTGAACATTACTTTTGAATAATTTGCTCAATTTAGAACATCCTAGGATATTTTGACTTACTCCAGATCAGTTTGGATTATATTAAGTTGCTTAAGTACATAATTTAGATTAGTTTATACTACTTTGGAGCAGTTTTGATTACTCCAGATTACTTCAGCTATTAATTTGAATCTGTTCAGAACACATTAGATTAGTTCAAAATCTTTGGAACAGTTTTGCCACTTTGTATTATTTTAGATTAGATTTTTTGGATTAATTTAGATCAATTTGGGTTATGGTTTACTTAGTTTGGTTTAGTTTAGATTACTTTAAATTATTTTTGATCACATTAGAACAGTTTAAATCAGTTAAGTCATAATTTGATCAGTTTGAATCATTTTGAATCAATTTGTTTATTTTGGATTGTTTTGAATTACTTTGGATAGGTTTTAATTAATTCTGGACCTCTTTAGAACTTGTTGGTTTATTTTAAAACATTTTTCAGTTTTTTTGGATTAGTTTGGATCACTTAGTTTTTTGTAGTACTTTAGTTCGGAATACTTTGAACATTATTGTACTATTTTGATCAGTTTGGGTTATTGGATCTATACGGATTACGTTAGATTGGCTTGAAACACTTTGTTTGGCTTCACTTAAGCAACAAATTTATTTTGAAACAGTTTGGATCATTTTGATTTGTTTGGACTACGTCCAATCAGTTTTTATCACTCAGTTTAAAACACTTTTGATTGTTTTAGTATTTTATTTAAAAAATAATTGTTTTGAGATTTTACAATATTGTTCAAAAATTTGCTAGACTTACGAAATTGAATTACTTAGGATAGTTTTGGATTTTATTATTTTTTTTTTATAAATTGGTTGTTATTATTTTTTAAACTGTTAGGTAATGTATGTAAGTATGTATATATACATAATTTAGTAAATGTATATCATGTTATTTTTAATTTTAAGGAATTTGTAATTGGGTAATATCCCGTTGATAAATAAATAAATAAATAAATAAATAAATACTTTTGATAACTTGAGTGCACTGTTTTGGTCAGTTTTCAAATCTGTCTAATTTATATTACTTTGGAATTATTTGGTCAGATTAGAACAGTCTGGAGCACTTTGACTCAATCTGGATTATTTTGTGGATTATCTTGGATAATTTTAAATGGGTTTAGATTATTTTGGAGTGCTTTAGAATACTGTTATGTTTAGCACAAAATAATTTTTAATTTGTTTGGATTACTAATCATCACTTTAAAATAATTTGTAACAGTCTGGGGCATTGATTTAAAGTTTGTCATTTTGGATTACATCAGATCAGTTAAGATTTTTGTTGGACCACTTTAGTACACTAGTTTGGTTAGTCTGTCTGGATCACTAAACATCATTTGAAATAGTTTTTTTATTATGGATCAGTTTGGAACAGTTTGGAGAACTTTGAATTAATTTGGATTAATTTGGATTACTACAGATAGGTTTAGATAATTTTGAATTTTTTCAATTTATTGTTCAAAATACTTTTGAGATTGTTTTGATTACCATACATTACTTTTGAATAATTTGCTCAGTTTGCAACATTGTAGGACATTTTGACTCACTTTGGATAAGTTTTGATTACTTTAAATTACTTTAGTTTATAGTTTTGATCAGTTCATACTAGTTTATAGGAGTTTGGATCAATAAACTTTGATTTTTTTTAAAGCACTTTGGAGCATTGATTTTTTTTTTTTTGATTGGCTTAGATCATTTCAGCAGGTTGGTTTGAATTAGTTTGAAACATTTTTGTACAATTTTAAAAAAGTTTAGATTATTTCACTTTGGACTAAACAGCACTCAATGATTAAAAAAAATATATAAGGATTACTTTAATTGAGTTTAGATCAACCCAGATTAGTTTATACTACTTTGGATCAGTTTTGTTCACTTTTGATTACTCCGGATTACTTTGAATTTGTTTAGAATACCTTAGATTAGTTTAAAATATTTGGATCAGTTTTGTCACTTTGGATTACTTCAGAAAAGATTTTTTGGATTAATTTAAATCACTTTGGTCTAAGGGTTATTTATTTTGTTTTAGTTTAGAGCATTTAAGATCATTTTTGATCAGATTAGAATAGTTTAGGTCAGTTTAGTCATAGTTTGGTTAGTTTGGAGCATTTTGAATCAATTGTTTTGAATTATTTTGGATAAGTTTGAATTAATTTTGGATCATTTTAGAACACGTTGGTTTATTTTAAAACAATTTTGAATCTTTTTGGATTATTTTGGATCACTTTTACTGTTTTAGTACTTTAGTTTGGAATATTTTGGACATGTTTGGACTATATTGGAACAGTTTGGATTATTGGATCTAAACAGATTATTTTATATTGGCTTAGAACACTTTGGGTCACATCAGTAAATTGGTTCAGCACAGTTTATTTAGTAACAGTTTGAATGATTTGGTTTTGTTTGGACTACTTCAGATCAGTTTGAATTACTCAGTTTGGATTTTTTAGTATTTCATTTAAATTGAAAAATTAACAGTTTTGGGATTGAAGAGCAAAAAAACCTAAATTGTTAAAAAGTCTATTTTTTTTAAATTAATTTAGTTAGTAACTCAACACTGAAAAAAAAAAGTTTGATTTACGGAGTGGAAATCAGCTCTAGAACATAGTAACGGCCTTATAGTTTGGAATAGAGAGGCTTACCCACCCACCCATGTGCTACTTACCAAGAAGTTGGGTCACGACCTTCTCTTGTGACAAAATGATTTCTGCCGTTCGCATAGAAGACAAACATTAAGTTTTTGATGACGAACACTTGGGTGGGTGGGTGGGACACTCAAAAACATAGTAACGGACTAATAGTTTAGAATGGAGCGGCCCACCCACCCTTTCATGTGTTACTTATCAAGATAATGGATCACAATCTTCTTTTGTGTTCAAATGATTTCTGACGTCCGCATAGAAGACAAACATTAAATATCTTGAAGACCCACTTGGGTGGGTAGATGGGCCACTCCAAATCATAGTAACGCACCAATAGTTTGGAATGGAGTGGCACACGGAATTTTGCATTGGCAGAAAATAATTGAGTCTATTGCATAGAAGAAAAGTTTTATTTTTTGATGTCAGAAACAATAAAACTTGAGTATTTTTAAATTGAAGAAAAAGCGTTAAAAATATTGGTGTAAAATCTACAAAAACGAAATCATGGTAGTATTTAATAATTTTTTTTTAAAGAACATATTTAAAATTCTGTTTATATTAGAAAAGTTGAAGGAAAGGGAAAGGAAAATTTTTGGAACTTTTTTTAGTTCAAAATTGTTCAAAGAATCATTTTATACAGCCAAAAAATTTTTTCCTAAAATTTTGAAAAAAATGAGTATATTCTTTTTTTTAAATATAGATAAAAACGTGTTTTTTAATGAATAATTTTTTACAGCCAATTTTTTTTTCTTTAAATTTTTAGGATTTTGCAGAACTTTAAAAAACAATTTTTCTTAAAAAAGGATGACGGGTATTTTCTTTTTTTCAAATATTGATAAAAACGTGCTTTCTTCTTCTTTTGCTCATAAAAAAGCACGTTTTTATCTAAAAAAAAAAAAATACAAATTTTTTTAAGAAAAATTTTTGCAAAATTTTCAAAGTTTTAGAAAAAAAAAAATTGGCTGAGAAAACTTATTCTTTGGACAATTTTGAAGAAAAAAGTATCTAATATATTTTTTCCAAAAATGCAATCCTGAGAAGTTACAAACGATCAAAAAATGAAAAAAGCTTAAGTTTCAAATTTCAGTTTTATTCCGAATTGACATGCCGCTGTTTCGACGCAACATTGTAACAAGATTTTTTTGCCATTCTGGCTTTATTGAGAATGGGCTGCACGTGCAATTTGTACGTGATTCCTCTGTCTAAGATAATCTCCAGATACGTAGCAGCATTGGACTACCTACGATATAGGAACGTCGTTAAAATTGACGTTTTTATCGGGGGGTGATTCGTCTAAGTGTGAAGAAAACAGCTTTGTTTTTTTCCGGATTTTCTTTGACTTGCTACTTGTTCAACCATCAACCATTCTTCCAGGTCGTCAGTAGTTTTCTCTAATCTTGAATTGACCACCGCGAGTGACTTTAAGGAGTAAAGAAGAACTGTGTTGTCAGCATATTGTGCCATTTTAACCCCGTGCGTCAATTTCGAAGGCATATCGCCGACGTATAGGTCAAATAGTAGCAGAGATAGAATGGAGCCTTGAGGGACCTCCACTTTTAATTGCCGGAAGGTAGATATGTGGTCAGAAATTTTGACTACCAGTGTTTTGCGGTTTAAATATGAAGCTATCAGCCTCACAAGAAGCAGAGAGGAAAATTGTTCTTGTACAATTTATAAAGAAGGCTTTTGTGCCAAACTTTGTGAGGGGGGGGGGGGAGAGAAGATTGTTAGGTTCTCCGTGTGTTCTTGTATTATGTCCAGGATCATCCTTTCTATGACCTTACTTGAGGTGCATAGTAAACTGGTGGGTCGGTAGTTCTGTGGAAATTTTTGGTATTTTTGTAGGAATGTCTCCAGTTTAAAGAGTCGCATTTGCAATATTGGTAAGTGCCTTTATTGCTTTATGCAAGAACAATTTCAAAGCTCTGTTTGTTATCTTATTAGAACAAAGGTTGTTTGAGCTTTAAATCTTTTGATAATTTTTTTGATTTGAAAAGGTCGAACATTTTCTAGCGGTGTGTCACTGTCCTCGGCGTTCAGGAAGTTTTTGACTTCCTGGTGGACTCTATCGACGTGCTCTATAGATGTGTCTCTTGTGAATGTGGGGGAGCATTGGAGTTTAAGACTGTTGGCAAACGTCTCGGTTTTTTTCCTCGACAGAATCTTGAAACCCATTTTTGCCATGTATAGCTGTTGCGTAAGGCCTTAGAGATCTTCTATATTAGATGATTATCCTCTTTGAAGGATTCCAAGGTGTTTTGCCAGCACACATTTTTATGCAGCCATGTTGCTTTTTTTTTACCTTGCTATGGAGCGCATTCAAGATATCGCGGTTCTTGGGGTCACGGTGCCTCTGCTTGACGCTTGACGGCATTTCTGCGTCGGATCAATGAGTTTGTGTTGCGGGATAGTCTTATCGACGCAGACCTGATGGGTTTTAGGGCCTTTCCAGTTGCTTTGCGGATTTGATTTGTTGAAGCTTTGACGGTTCCTGTCTATGCTCTCTTCCGGGGTGCAAGAGAAGATAGTCCAATCCGTGCGAGTTTACGAATTTTTCTTTCTTTTCTGCCTCCTTCCGCACAATTCCAGTATTACTGACTTATGATCGAAGCTAATTGCTATGTCAAACTTGTCTTCTTGTGGCTGTTATTACTGTAGTGGGTGGGTTTATTTTGGCCCACTACTTGCAATCCCTTTTCCTGAGCGTTGTCGAACAAGGTTTGATCTTTGGAGTTTGTTCTCAAGCCTTTCACGCCGGGTGTTTAGAGTTGAAATCCTCAGCAGTTATGGTGGGGTGAGGTCTGTTGAGGATTGCATTGAAATCTGCTGTTTTAATGCGATTTACCGGTCTGATGTAGGCAGATGCAATTTTGAATGTGCCTATATTAAGCACATTTACCACCATCGCGTTTGATTCTAACGTGAGTATGTTGTTGGTGTCGGAGTGGTTTACCGATCTCTTTGCCAAGATCAATGTTACCTGTTACGGGTATCGCCGACGGCGACGTTTCTAAATACATGAAGGTAGTCTATTTTTCCTGTAATGCTGTTGCTATTACAGAGCAAATACGAAATTATACATTGGGCGTTTTATCCATTATTGATTGGTAAGTTTAGACAAGAAGTTTGTCATGAGGGTTCTTTAAACCTTGTTCTAATCTGCTAAGAATGTGGCAGTCTGGGTAACGATTCCTTGCTGTGGTGTGAGCGACAGCTGCAGGTTTAGAGACTAAGGGAATTAAGGCAGGCGCGGGCTGTGTTACAGGCCTAAACCTCACCTCGATGTGGCTCTTTTTGGCGTTCTCTTTTTGAGCGAGGGTTCTGCGCCGTTTGGCCTGATGTTTGCAATTGCTGATGGCTGTTGGGGGTTGGCTGAGAGTCTTTTAGACATTTTTGTTGGTGGTTACTCATCTTGTTTTCTTCTTCTTGTGGCAGACGAGTTGGTATTCTTTGCTGTCTACTCTGATTCCGTTGGCGGTCTGCGTCTGGATGGTGAGGTTCAAAGCGACGGGTAGTACGTTGCTGTCGGCTGGCTTGGAGTTGGCGGTGGGGACTATCTTCCTTTTGTTGGCCTCTTCCATCTTCTTCACTTGATTTTTTGGTGCTTGCGAAGTGGGGACGGCAATTTTTCTAGAGGCGGTAGGTTTTCTGGTGGTTGAAATGATAGAGCCTTAGTTTTTTTTCTCACCCTTTCTCCTGCATCTTGTCTTTTTGGGGGCGGTGGATTTGCTTCCTAGATCTTCATCTCTGATGATGTGGAAGTCTATATCATTGTCCTCGGATGTTGGTGGGGAGGCGGCGTAGGTAGATAGCGAGGGCGGCGGCCTGCTAGCTGATGGTGTCTACCTGCTTTTCGATGATGGCGTTCAGTTTGTCTATTGTCTTCTGCAGGGCCGTGACTTTCTCATCGAAGACCTCCGACATCGCAATTAGACGCTGATGGGTTTCCACCAGCAGCGCCTCGAGGGACGTAGTCTCTGGACTTGAAGTAGGTCCGGTTGTAGGACCTGTTTCTTTTCTAGGATTGGGACCGGTAATTTTTCCTATGTTGGTCCTTTACTTCTTTGGTCTCTTGGGTTTAGAGTGGCAACGTATCGGGTACACTCTGTACCATTGCAGCAGAGTTGGAAGGTGTCTAAATAAAAAAAATTTGTTTGTCAATATT
Organism: Tachinus rufipes; assembly: GCA_963932245.1. NCBI lineage: Eukaryota > Metazoa > Arthropoda > Insecta > Coleoptera > Staphylinidae > Tachinus > Tachinus rufipes. The sequence goes on from OZ010741.1 coordinate 127,096,777, forward strand.
TTTGTCTTGGCAAACGAAAATTGAAATATATTAATGCACAATATGTTTTGTGCTAAGCTTCCACATTGGATTTACTTGCTAGGCGTTCTCGTTTAGAGAGCAAACCAGACACTTTGAAATCTTTGGAAGAAAAAAAAATTGAAAACCTAAGTTTTTCTCCAATAACAGCTCACAATCTATCATAAAGCGTTTATAATTACAAACCACAGAAATGCGTTTCAAACTGAAAAGTTGCATTTTAGGCGTTTCATTATCTCTAAAAATCAAAACTTTATTACAATTACAAAAAAACGCCGCAGGCAAAATCTTCCAATAATATTAATAATTTTTAAAAAACTTTATTAAAATTAAAATCAAATCAAGCGTATTATTCTACAAAATAAGAAATAATGACAATAAAGAATAGAGAAGCAAAAGTTTAACAAGAATATCCAGATGTTACAAAATTTTATTAACCAAATCCCAGCGTTTATAATTATTATGTCCATAAAGTTTCATAAATATGATAAAATATAAAATATATCTCTCCACTACAACTTCAATTACATTAAAAAGTTTTATTCTTCAATTAATAATACAAGATTCTATTCCTTTATTCCACCTCGTTTCAGAATTAATAAAAAGGCCACACACATATACACTTAATGGAATGTCTTGGAGAAAAAAAGATTGCCGCTAATTCTATTGTTGGAAACGAGAATAATAATCAGTTCACACAACATTGTTTTCACTCCGTGAACTTTAACTATAGCGCTTTTATTATAAACGCTTGTAATTTCGTGTAATTATAAGTCTATGGAAACAAATTTCCAGCTAAAAAAATATATATGTAATAGTTGATTGACCTTGCAAGCCAAGGTGCACGATCTAATTTATAATAAAATATGTATTGTGAAATATGTTAATTATAATATAATGAAACAATGTAATATAATAAAGATAAACAACATAAAGCTTATATCTACATAATAAAACGTTAGTAAAATAATTCTCAATATCCTAAAATTATTTATGTAGCAATATTTCGTTTGAAACTGATTTATTTCCTTTGCAAAATTGAACGTTATGCAGTAGTAACATGCCAAAAAAAAACTGTACCTCCTGTGATCTCTATACAGACAAAAGTAAAACAAGCTAAAGATAATATATTAAAAGATTAAAGCCACCAACCGAATAAACGTAAATATTATCACATATCAATCAGCACCATATTACACTCGGCTTCTATAGAAAACAAATCCATCCACACAAACATGCATATAATAAATATACTCGCGCGCACACCCCCTCATATTTATTTACATTAGAAAACTGAAGTAAAAAGCATTGTTCGGGATATATAAATCGTGTCGGAAATAATCATAGGGATAAGCGGCTAATCTTATGCGTAAATCTTCACGTGATAACAGGCCAATTTGAATTATTATCTACGTATAACGACTAGCATTCGATGCATGCACGTTGTCCATTTCCACGAAATAAATAACATAGATGGATATGAAGGGAGCTTTATTTTCTTCACAAACGCAATGATATTCTTAATATATTCATATGATTATGTAATATATGTGTTAATTTGATTTGGAAATATTGTTTCTTTGATTCTTTTTATCAACTCTTGTTATTTTCTGCTAAGAAAGTATAATAATAAGCAGCAACTAGTTTAAAAATGTTGATTGTATTCTTATTTCATAATTGTATCTAAAAATAACAAAAGCAATCATTGAATCTTGTAATTTAACACTTAAAAACGGCCACTAACGAAACAAGTTTTTTTTAAGAATTGCTCATATGCTTTTATTTGCAACCAAAAAGTTGCAACTTTGCAACTAGGAAGTTGACAATTTGTAATTGGTATAGCTATAAAAGAAGTTTTTTTGCAACCGGTAAACTATTAATAGTTGACATTTTTAGTTTGCAACCGGTACAACATGAAAATTTATAGTTTGCAACCGAGAAAAACAAAATAAAAATGTTTATAAGTAGATAACTTACTGCATACTGAAAATTTGCAACCTTAACATTTGAAGTGCTTGTTAAAATTGACAGTTTGCAATTGGCACATTATGTTTACTGCAAACATTTTTTTTAAGATATTTACAACCTGGTTTAGTTTTCTGTATTTATAAAATGTATGGTAGTGATAATTGACAGCTTGCAACCGGTAAAGTATGAAAATTGACAGTTTGAAACTGGTACATCTATAAAGCAAACACAAGCATCAGGAAATTTGCAACCTAATTCAGTTCTTTTGTAAAAGTTGTGAAAATTGGCAGTTTGCAACCGGTAAACAAACATTTTTACACGATTTTTATAATACTTTAAATTCCTTAATATGCAACAGATTCAATGTCAAATTTTGTGAAAGTTGTCAATGTGCAACCGGTAAGCCATTAAAGCTTAAATATTTTTAATGTGTTTGCAACCGGTAAAGTTATAAGAAATTTCCAAGATTTTTATTTTAATACAATAAAGATTGGTTTAGAGTGATTTGTTTTAATTTGAGTTAAAAACTAAAAATAATTTGCAACCGGTAAACCTTAAAACATTTTTTTTTTTAATTATTTTTTTGTGAAATTCATCCATCTGTTTTAAGATTTTAAAGTATTTAAAATATGGCAAAGCGCAACTTGTTTTGATTCTAATATGCAATATATTTGACAAAGCCGGTAATTTGCAATCGGCAAAACATATGAAAATTGACGTTTTGCAACCGGCAAACTTGTTATTTGACATTTAATTGGATTTGCAACCATTAAAGACACTTATGAATTTTTTTTTAAGAATTGTTCATATGCATTCATGTGCAACAAGAAAGTTGCAACTTTGCAACCAGAAAATTGACAGTTTAAGATTGTTCTAGCTTTTTTGTAAGATACTTTTAACATTGTAATAAACTATTTTTGGTTTGGATACGGTTGTGGTTGTAAAAGTTTTGAGTTTGGCAACCAGTAGAATATGAAAATTGCAATTTGTAACTTTAACATTTAAAATAAAAAAGAACACGTACATAAGGAGATTGAATTTTTTGTATTTAATAAAATGTCTTTAATAAAATGTAGGGCATTGAAAATTGACAGTTTGCAACCGGTAAAGTATGAAAATTGAGAAATCTACAAACCAATCTCGTGCATCAGGAGATTTATTATTTGATTTAGTTTTTTGTATTTTTGAAAGTGTACGGCACTGAAAATTGTCAGTTTGCAACCGGTACAATAACAAAACAAACATATTTTTATACAATTCCGATTTAATATATGCAACCGGTAAGCCATTGAAGCTTAAATACGTTAGTGGGTTTTTAATTTGTTTGGAACCGGTAAAGTTATAAAAAAGTACACGAGATTTTTATTGTTATACGAAAAATTTGATTATGAGTAGTTTGTTTTAATTTGTTTGTCAGTGAGCAAAGTTACAACTTTAACTTTTAAAGAGCATCATTAAAATTGAATTCGAAACTGGGAAATCTATAAAACAAACAAATACATTAGGAGATTTGTAACCTGATTTAGTTTTTTTTCCATTTTAAAAACATATTTTTATATGAATCCGATTTAATGTCAAATATTGTAAAAGTTTACGACGTGCAAACGGTAAGACACTAAAGTTTAAATATGTCAGTGGATTTTTAATATTTTTGAAACCGGTAACATTATAAAAAAGTATGCGAGGTTTCAACCTGGTTTAGTTTTTTGTGTTTTAAAAATGTACGGCAGTAAATAATGACAGTTTGCAACCGGTAAAGTAACAAAACAAACATATTTTTTTATATGATTTTGATTTATTTTCAAGTATTGTAAAAGTTGACTTTATGCAACTGCTAAGGCACCAAGAGCAGTGAAAGTTGACAGTTTGCAACCGGTAAAGTATAAAAATTGGCAATTTGAAATTGAGAAGTATACAAAGCACGTGCACCATGATATTTGCAATTTGATTTAGTGATGAAAATTGATAGATTGCAACCGATAAAGTAACAAAACAATCATACTTTCATACAATTCTAATTCAATATTGTAAGTTAAAGGTATGCAACCGGTAAACCACTAAAGCTTAATACGTCAGTGAATTTTTAATGTTTTTGCAACCGGTAAAGTCATAAGAAATATGCGAGATTTTTATTGCGAAACGAAAAGATTGCTTCTGAGTGACTTGTTTCAATTTGTGTGATAAATTTGCAACTTTAACTTTTGAAGAGCATTGTTAAAATTGACAGTTTGCAACCGGTATAGTATGAAAATTTACAGTTGACTGGTAAATTTATAAAACAAACTAATGCGTCAAGGGATTTGCAACCTGATTTAGTCTCTTTGTATTTTAAAAACGAAGAGTAGTTGAAATTGACAGGTAAAGCAACAAAACATTTTTTTTATATTTTAAACTCATTAATATGCAACATAGATCAATATTAAATATTGTGAAAGTTGACAATGTGCAACCAATAAGCCACTAAAGCTTAAATGCGGCAGTGGATTTTAATATGTTTGCAACCGGTAACGTCAAAAAATATTTGCAAGATTTTTATATTAATACAATACAGATTTGTTTAGAGTGACTTGTTTTTATTTGAGTTAAAAAATAGAAATAATTTGCAACCGGTAAACTTGTTATTTTACATTTAATTGCATTTGCAACCTTAACAGACATTAATGAAACTTGTTTTTTTTTTAAGAATTGTTTATATGCATTTATGTGCAACAAAAAAGTTGCAACTTTGCAACCGGAAAATTGACAGTTTGAATTAGAAGTTTAGTATAGCTAAACAAGAACCTTTTTTTATAAGATAAGTTTCTTTTTTGAGCATTGCAAATTATTTTCGGTTGTGTTTTGTAAATTTTGCAACCGGTAAAATACGAAAATTTATCATTTGCAACTGGGAAAAACAACATTAAAAGATTTACTAGTAGATTACTTATTGCTTACTAAAAGTTTCCAAATTTGCAACCATAACATTTGAAGAGCTTGCTAAAATTGACAGTTTGCAACCGGTACAGTATAAAAATTGATTAGCAATTTTTTAATGCAAACACATACGTAAAGAGATTTACAACTTAGTTTAGTTTTTTGTATTTATAAAATGTAATGCAGTAAAAATTGACAGTTTGCAACCGGTAAAGTATGAAAATTGGTTGTTTGAATATAAGAAATCTACAAAGTTGCATCAGGAAATTTGCAAATTAATTTAATTTGTTGTGTTTTGAAAGTGTACGGCATTGAAAACTGACAGTTTACAACCGGTAAAGTAACAAATTAATCATTTTTTTATACAATTCCGATTGAAAATTGTAAAAGTTGATGATATGTAACCGGTAAGCCACTAAAGCTTTAATACTTCAGAGGATTTTTAATGTGTTTGCAACCGGTAAAGTCATAAAACGTCATTGTTATACGAAAAGATTTATTACGAGTCATTTGTTTTAATTTGTGTGTTAGTGAGCAAAGTTAACTTTTAAAGAACATTGTTAAAATTGACAGTTTGCAACCGGTACAGTATGAAAATTGACAGTTTAAAATTGGAAAATCTATAAAACAAACAAATGCATCAAGATGCAACCTGATTTAGTTTTTTTTTATTTTGTAAACAAAATTTTTATATGAAATCGATTTAATGTCAAACATTGTGAAAATTTTCGATAGGCAACCGGTAAGGCACTAAAGCTTAAATACGTCAGTGGATTTTTAATATCTTTAAAATCGGTAAAGTCATAAGAAGTAAGCAAGATTTGCAACCTGATTCAGTTTTTTATATTTTAAAACTGTACGGCAGTTAAAAATGACAGTTTGCAACCGGTAAATCCACAAAACAAATATATTTTTATACGATTTTTATTATATTCTAAACTTATAAATATGCAGCTTATTTAATGTCAAATATTGTAAAAATTGACGATGTGCAACCGGTAAGCCACCAAGGCTTAAATGCGACAGTAGCATTTTAATGGGTTTGCAACTGGTAAACTGTAATGTTATACAAAAAGTTTGATTATAAGTGATTTGTTTAAACTGACACACATAGTGAGTAAATTTGCATTTTTAATATTTGAAGAAATTTGTTAAAATAAAATTGATTTGCAACCGGTAAAGCATAAAGTGGCTGGCAAATTTTTAATACAAACACGTGCATTGGGAGTTTTGCAACCTGATTTGGTTTTTTGAATTTTGGATATGTACGACAGTAAAAAATGACAGTTTACAACCGGTAAAGCAACAAAACAAACATATTTCACACGATGCCGATTCAATGTTAAATATTTTGAAAGTTTACTATAATCCACCAAAGCTTAAATATGTCAGTGGATTTGGCATAAAATAGTAATGTACAACCGATTTTAGTTTAACAATGAATTGTTGACTGATGACGGTTTGCAACCGCTACAACAGTGGATTGTAAAAAACGGTATTTTGCAACCGATTACATTTTCTAATTGGAACTGGTATATTACTAAATTGGACATGATAGTTTTAATGCTCATGTTTATTAACGGATTATCAAATTTAACTGATTGCAACCGGCAAACTTTTGAAATAAGTGCTAGCTTATAATCGAAATTAAATTAGTAATTTGCAATTGATTTTAGTTTGAAGAAAGAGTTGAATTTACCAAAAAAATTAAACGTTTGCAACCGGCACATTTTCAACCCAACAAGACTTTTGCAACCGGCAAAACTAAAGATTAAACTTAAGGATTTTATTGTAACTGAAAATAGTATGCAACCGGTTTAAATTTTATGTTTGACAGTTTGCAACCGGTAAAACGGTAAATCTGCGTATATTTTGTATGCTATATCTTTAATTGTCAAAAAAAAAAATTCTTAACTGTCACAAAGTAAACTCAAAAGGCAACAAGAATGTTCTCAAATATCAAATAAATGTTCTCAACGGTCAAAAATGGTCTCAAATGTCAAAAAATATACTCAAATATTAAAAATATTTTTAATTGTCAAATAGAAAACTCAAACGTCAACAAAAATGTTCTTAAACAAAAGAAAAATGTTCTGAAGATTAATTTTTTTTTTCAAATGTCAAAAATGATGTCAAATTTCAAAAACATGTTTTCTACTGATTAACATATTCGCAATTGTCAAAAAATGTTTTTAATTGACAAAAAATAATTTGTCACAAAAAAAAATCAAAAGTCAACAATAATATTCAAAGTGTCAAAAAATGTTCTAAAATGTGAAAAAATGTTCTTAAATGACAAAAAAGTTCTCAAATATCAAAACATGTTTTTAACTGACAATTTTTATTTAATTGTCAAAAAATGTTTTCAATTGTAACAAAGATAACTCAAACGTCAACAAAAAATGTTCTCAAATAGTAAATAAATGTTCTCAAGGGTCAAAAAATATTTTCAAATGTCAAAAAATGTTTTGAAGTAAAAAAAATGTTTTCTACTGACTAAAATGTTTTCAATTGTCAATAAATATTCTCAATTGTTGCACAGAAAACTCAAACGTCCACAAACAAGTTTTTAAATGTCAAAAAATTATCTCAAATGACAAAAAATGTTCTCGAATATCAAAAAATGTTCTCAAATGTCAAAAAATGTTCTCAAACGTCAAAAAATGTTTTCTACTGACTAAAATATTCTCAATTGTCACAAAGAACACTCAAACGTCAACAAAAAATGTTCTCAAATATCAAATAAATGTTCTCAAGGGTCAAAAAATGTTTTCAAATGTCAAAAAATGTTCTCAAACGTCAAAAAATGTTCTCAAACGTCAAAAAATGTTTTCTACTGTCTAAAATATTTTCAATTGTCACCAAAAAACTCAAATGTCAACAAAGATGTTTTCAATCAAATCAAATAAATGTTCTCAAAGGTCATTTTTTTTTCAAATTATTAAAAAATGTTTTTCAATATCAAAAAATGTTCTCAAATGTCAAAAAATGTTCTCAAACGTCAAAAAATGTTTTCAACTAACTAAAATATTTTCAATTGTCACAAAGAAAACTCATACGTCAACAAAAATGTTTTTAAATGTCAAAAACTGATTTTAAATGACAAAAAATGTTCTCGAATAAAAAACAATGTTTTCAAACGTCAAAAAATGTTTTCAACTGACTAAAATATTCTCAATTGTCACAAAGAAAACTCAAACGTAGACAAAGATTTTCTCAAATATCAAAAAAATGTTTTCAAAGGTCAATTTTTTTTTCAAATGTTTCAAAATGTTTTCCAATATCAAAAATGTTTTCAAATCTCAAAAAATGTTCTCAAACGTCAAAAAAAAATTTCAACTATCAAATAAATGTTCTCAAGGGTCAAAAAATGTTTCCAAATGTCAAAAAACGTTTACAAATAACAATAAATGTTCTCAAATGTTAAAAAAATGATTTCTACTGACTAAAATATTCTGAATTGTCACAAGGAATACTCAAACGTCAAAAAAATGTTCTCATTAAGTAAACAAATAGATGAGCATTGTTAAAAGTTTATAAATATTTTATTAATTTTATACATTTAATTTTTCAATTCAAAGCGCTCCGACATCATCTAATGAATTCTACATAAAAAAATCATTATAAATAATAAAATGAAATTTCTCATGCTAATTATAGATATCTAAGACACCGCCAATATCATAAATGCGAAAAGCAAATAATTAATATTTGCGATATAATATCTTCATCACCGGCAAACAAAACCAATATGGAACCTCTCTATAAATAAAGCGCAAATCAAATATTCCTCGCGTAAAATTACTCTCCGGACAATAAACATTTCTGCAAACGAGTGTGTAATTTAAAACCACGTAAAAAAAAATTAAAATAATCCACACGCAGCGTGTTGGAAATATGATTTCATTTCAATATTATTTTTATTTCGGGTTGGTCCGTATTATTATGCATTTTAACAATGGGTGTCCACGACCGCATATTATTTTATTTTCAATCGTAAATAATAAAAATTTATGTCTTCTGATACAATACATGAAACAATACGTTTTTTTTTTTTGTACTCTTCAACGTGAGAATTTATCGAAATTAAAAACTGTGACAGGACATAAATTTAAGAGTAACGAACTGCTGAGTTTTAAGTATTCACCCCTTGAATTATTAGAGTAGAAATATACAATAAGATTTTGAATTTATAAAGTTTCTAAATGTTTTATTTTGTTACAGGTGAGATTATTTTTGAATATTTTTGGATTACAATGGTAAGTAGGAGTTTTAAATGCAATTATAATTGTTATAATAAGTGAGCTTTTTAAAATCAATTTAATTTCTTATTTTTTATTGAAAAAAAGCTTCTTATAAATAAGCTGTTGGACAGTTATTTTCCATATTCACACAATACTTCATAAAACAGCTCATATCCGTTTATTCCAACTACTATTATCGCCTATTTACTTCAAAATAGTAATAAATAATCATAAAGTAAATCTTAAATATCATAAGCTAATATTTACTAGTGCGGTTAACCAACAATGCGCCACTCCATATGCATATGAATAGCTGCATAATGCGAAGACAGTTCTAGTTGTTCCATAAAGCGAAAGAATTATTGCATACTAAGTCGTTGCGAATTCGCTTAGGAAAATTAAAGAAAAATAATTTTAGAAAAATGGTATTTTTCTGCATGAGAAAATGATGCACATAGTAAAACGTGATGCAATTTTCGTTGCAGCTTTCTTATGACAGAGATTTATTTTAATGTATGTTTTGGTGGAAAATAAAAGCTGGAAAGAAATGGTTGCAATAAGATAAGATGTAATGGGAATAGAATTGCATCGCTGAATGTTTTTATTGTTTTGTTTTCTATTTGTTTCTTTTAGAAATTTAATTTGTATTTTAATAAAAATTATAATTAACTATTGATAAAATCTTAATAATATTTATTTTTTAATTAAATATAAATGATTTTACTTTCTATAATATTAAATAGAAAGTAAAATCATTTATATTTGATTAAAAATGAATAAAAATTGTTTAGATATTTTAAAATGATTCTAAGCTTGCATTAGTTAAATTAATTGGCAATTAACAGTATTGATCGAATTGTCTTGATCTAGTCTAATGGACTTGTTATCAGGCCATGTGATTATCAATTCGTGTATGTATTAATTTGACTGGAATAATGCACTTACAGTTAAGTTAGTGGCACGCAATAAATTTTTTATTTACTTCAAATATAAACTTTTAGTATCTCCCGGCCAGACAAATAGGAAGTTTTTTAAAGCGATGTTCTGTTAGCGGTCCGTGTATTTATTTAGATTTACTTGCACGGACGTACGAAACAGTCAATTGATTAAGAAACAAGACGAATAGCCGCATCCCGACCAAGTTGTTCTCTTATTGGATCAAATTAATTAATAAACCAAACTTAACACAGTTTTTACAAGTAATGTTTTGTCAGTGACGTCCGGATTTACCTTTGCACGTGTTACCGTCTAAGTTCTTTAGTGTCGGTTTTTAACGACGGTTTTGGACTTAGAGTAATGCTTGAAAGATAGGGTAGTAATGTGCGGTTAGTGCAAGATTGGCTTGGTTTTTTTCTGTAAATCGCTGCATGGAGTGGGTTCTAGGTTCCTGATGTGGTATCGTTGTTAAATTGGTGTTGGCGACTATTTGGTTTTGCTTCGGTGTTTGCTGACAACCTTTACCGGTTTGGGTGATGTAGTTTTTTAGAAACGTGGAAGTCTTAAAAGGTCACCATTCTATGATTTTTGTCTCACCGGGTTTTATGTTCGGGTCTAGTAGGAACTATGTTGATTAGTGGTATTGCTAAGTTTGGGTTTAGTTTTAAGTCAATTAGATCAAACATGATCAGTAAAGTTAGTGTGTTGATTGCTGCGGAGTAGTTTTAACTTGGATTTCATCTTTCCGCAAATGCTATTTGAAACTAAAAGCGAGCGAGTTTTTTGCAAATATTATTGTAACTAAATTAGGCAAGAAGGGTAACAAACAATCGGGTTGTTGGGCGGGGCACTCAGATTATTGATTGAGAGCGAGTAGTGCCCCGGCTACCCACCCAAGTGTTGGTTATCTAGAAATTGAGTATTTTTTCTTTCCACTAATGTTTTTGCTACTAAAATAGGGAAGGAGGGTGCCATATTCATCTTTTCGATAACAATCAGCCGGGCGGGCGTGACACTTAGATCATTGATTGCGTTCAAATAGTTTTACCTGGAGTTCTCCGCCCACCCACCCAAGTGTTGGTTATCCAGAAATTTAGTAATTCTCTTTTCTGCAAATGTTATTTGTAACTAAAATAGGAAGGAGGGTGACAGATTCAACTTCTTTGGTGACTCATTTAGACTATTGATGGCTTTACAGTAGTTTTAGCTAGAGTGCCCTGCCTATTCATTTTTGTAAATTTAATTTGTAACTTAAATAAAGGAAGGAAGATGTCATATCCAACTTTTTGATAATAACCACCGGAGTTGGAATGAGCTTTGGAGGTATAGCTGAAAGATTTTAGCTTGTTTTTCTTTGTTAAAAACCCCTACGAGTGCAATGCCAATCAATGTACTTGACGTGGGTGGTATTGCGGATTTCCATTTGCTCTTTTCATACCTTTCTAGTCAAAATTTAAGGTTTTTCAATTTGGAGTTTTTCCTTAAGTTGTGCTTGGATTTTGTCGGCTTGAGAAGTGTACAAGTAAGGTTCTAGGTTAAAGTTTTGACCGATATAATCTAACAGGTTTTGCTCTGGATTTTATGATTTAAGTGAGTTCAGTTATTTTTTTTAATCCTTATGACTGTACAGTTTGTAAGTATAAACTGTTTTTGTTCCGAAAGTAGCAAAATCTATATAGATTTGCTTTTTGTTAAGCAGGGTTTGTTGTTGTAGAAGAAGTTAATCTAGGTTTGAGTTCAAATTGCTGCAGGGAGTGAAAATCGTGGCTGTTTTTTTTTTGCGGAATTGTATCTTACAGATGAAGCAGCCGTTACTCTTGTTTTAGACGATTGGGAATGGGCAATCTAAAATATTGCGGCCGGATTTTTGGGATATTTTAAGGTTTTGGCGGAGGTTGTTAAAGATACCTTTTAGGGAATTGCGTTCTGAAACTAACAAAGTTCAAATTTGCACACACCAACACGCATCAAAGGTTTTCTTGCTGTTTATTGTTTGAGATCTTAAGACTTCTCTACTATCTTCCGAGGATCTTTTTGACAGTTCTATCAACCTCAAAAAATATTTGCATTCAGACTAATCTGCTTCTCTATTTGATAAAAATATTCTTGCTTAGAAAGAATTTGTATTTACCTGTCTATCACTAGAAGATTGCACCTAGACAAATTGCCTCGTTTGGATCTTTACTGCAACGCATTTTAAACCCACAAATAACAAATTAGAAACAGTTAACTAGGTAGCCATAAACGGCTGGAACGCAACATTGCACCACAAAAAGAGAATAACTATTGGCTGCGGCAGTTTTTTGCGTTGTTTGGCTGCGCTGGCAACCGGTTAATAGGGCTACTTAAGTACACCCGAATTGAAATAATTAAATGCTCCTGAGAGGTATGTAAGTTAAAGAAAAGATTCTTCAAAAAATGAAGCTTTGAATATTGGATTTGCTTCAGTTTGGTCATAAGCTCACGTTGAATACTTTAGGGATCTAGAGTTTAGCTGGTAGGTGCTACTTTGGACTAAACCCTGTCCCGAAATTATTTGGATTTATTTAAAAAATTTTTTAGAAAATTTTAGAGGATTTAGCAAAAAGTGTAGAATTAACCTAACCTAACCTAGTTTGTGTAGTCAGGTAAGGATTAGAGTCATCTATGTTAAAACCTGTCTTGAGAATATTTGGAAATTGGGATTTATTAAAATTATAATTTTTTTCTTCAAAATTTTTAATGCAAAAAGTGTAGGGGTTGTCATTCCTAACGTAACCTAGTTTGTGTAGTCAGATAAAGCTTATGCTATGTACTCAGTCCCGAAAATATTTGGATAATTTGATTCATTTAAATTATCATTTTATGGGAAAATTTTAAAGGTTTTGTCAAAAAGTGTAGGAGTAGCCATACCTAACCTAACCTCGTTTGTGTAGTCAGGTAAGGCTTAGAATCATTTATGTGAATCTCTGTCTTGAGAATATTTGGAAATTGAGGTTTAATTAAATTATAATTTTTTTTTGGAAATTTGTAAAGCAGAAAATGTAGGGGTTGACATACCTAACCTAACCTAACCTAACTTAGTTTGTGTAGTCAAATAAGGCTTATGCTATGCTAAACTGTGTATCAAGAATATTCGGAAGTTTTGATTAATTTAAATCATATTTTTTTTTTGGAAAATTTTAGAGGTCTTAGCAAAAAGTGTAAGAGTTTCCATATCTAACCTAACCTAACCAAACCATCTTATATAGTCAAGTATGCTTATGCTATGCTAAACTGTGTCCCGAGAATAGTCGGAAGTTTGGATTTATTTAAATCATAATTTTTTTCTTGGAAATTTTTTGTGGACTTAGCAATACTTGTAGGACTTGCCATACCTAACCTACCTAACCTAGTTAAGAGTCAGGTAAGGCTTAGAGTCTTCTATATTAAGCTTTGTCCAGAGAATATTTGGAAATTTGGATTTATTTAAATCATAATTATTTTTTTGAACATTTTAGAGGACTTAGCAAATAGTGTCAGAGTTGCCATACCTAACCTAACCTAACCAAACCTAGTTTGTGTAAGTCAGGTAATGCTTATGCTATGCTAAACTCTGTCCCGAGAATAGTCGGAAGTTTGGATTTATTTAAATCATAATTTTTTTCTTGGAATTTTTTATTTATGAGTTGCCATTTCTAACCTACTTAACCTAGTTAAGAGTCAGGTAAGGTTTAGAGTTATCTATATTAAGCTTTGTCCAGAGAATATTCGAAAGTTTGGATTCATTTAAATCATAATTATTTTTTTTGAAAATTTTAGTTGACTTAGCAAATAGTGTCAGAGTTACCATACCTAACCAAAACTAACCTAGTTAGTGTAGTTAGGTAAGGTTTAGATCTATTTATGATAAATTATGTCCCGAGAGTACTTGGAAGTTTGTATTTATTTAAATTATAATTTTTTTTTTGCAAAATTTTAGAAGATTTTCAAATAATGTAGGAGTTGCCATACCTAATCTAACCTAACCTAACCTAACCTAGTTAGTGTAGTTAGGAAAAGCTTAGTGATCTGTGCTAAACTCTGTCCCAAGATTATTCTGAAGTTTGGATTCATTTTAATCATATTTTTTTTTGAAAAATTTTAGAAGACGTAAAAAGTGTAAGAGTTGTCATACCTAACCTAACCTAGTTAGAGTATTTAGATAAGGCTTAGAATTATCTATGCTAAACTCTGTCCTGAGAGTATTTGGAAGTTTGGATTCATATAAATCATTATTTTTATGGACAATTTTAGAGCTAAAAGTGTAGGAGTTGTCATACCTAACCTAACCTAACCTAGTTTGTGTAGTCAAATAAGGCTTATGCTATGCTAAACTCTGTCCCGAGAATATTCGGAAGTTTGGATTTATTTAAATCATAATTTTTTTTTTGAAAACTTTAGACTTAGGCTTAGCAAAAAGTGTAAAGGTTGCCATACCTAACCTAACTTAACATAACCTCGTTAGTGTAGTCAGGTAAGGCTTAGAGTCATCTATGTTAAACTCTGTTTTGAGAGTATTTGGAAGTTTGGATTTATTTAAATCATCATTTTCTTGGAAAATTTTAGAAGATTTAGTAAAAAAGTGTAAGAGTTTCTATACCTAATCTAACCTAACCTAGTTTATGTAGTCAGATAAGGCTTAGAGTCATCTCTGCTATGTCCCAAGAATATTTGGTTGTTTGGATTTATTTAACTTATCATTTATTTTCTTGGGACATTTTTGGAGGATTTAACAAAAAGTGTCGGAGTTTTCATGCCTAACCTAACTTAACTTAGTTATTGTAGTCAGGTAAGGCTTAGTTATTTATGCCAAACTCTGTTCTGAAAATATTTGGAAGTTTTGTTTAAATCATTTTTTTTGTTGGAAAATTTTAGAGGACTTAGCAAACAGTGTGAGAGTTACCATACCTAACCTAACCTAGTTAAGGTAGTCAGGTAAGGCTTAGAATCATCTATGCTAAACTCTGTCCCAAGAATATTTAGATGTTTGGATTCATTTTAATCATAATTTTTTCTTGGAAAATTTTAGAAGACTTAGCAAATAATGTCAGAGTTGCCATACCTAACCTAAATGCTAAACTTTGTCCTGAGATTATTTGGAAATTTTGATTTATTTAAATTATCATTTTTTTTTTTGAAAAAATTTAGAGGACATATCAAATAGTGTCAGAGTTGCCATACCTAACCTAACCTAACCTAACCTAGTTAGTGTAGTTAGGTAAGGCTTGGAATTATTTATGCTAAGTTCTGTCCCGAGAATATTTGGAAGTTTGTATTTATTTAAATTATAATTTTTTTCTTCCAAACTTTTAGAAGATTTTGCAAATATTGTAGGAGTTGCTATACCTAATCTAACCTAACCTAACCTAGTTAGGTAAAGCTTAGTCATCTGTGCTAAACTCTGTTCTAAGATTATTCTGAAGTTTGGATTCATTTTAATCATTTTTTTTTTAAATTTTAGAAGACGTACAAAGTGTAAGAGTTGTTATATCTAACCTAACCTAGTCATTATTTTTTTGAAAAATGTTAGAGCTAAAAGTGTAGGAGTAGTCATACCTAACCTAACCTAGTTTGTGTAGTCAAATAAGGCTTATGCTATGCTAAACTCTGTTCCGAGAATATTTGGAAGTTTTGATTCCTTCTGATCATAATTTTTTTTTGGAAAATTTTAGAAGATTTAGCAAAAAGTGAAGGAGTTTCTAACCTAACTTAACCTTAGTGTAGTGAGGTAAGGTTTAGAGTCATCTATGCTAAACTTTGTCCTAAGAGTATTTCGAAGTTTGGATTCATTTAAATCAAAAATTTTTTTTTGGAAAATTTTAGAAGATTTTGCAAATAATGTAAGAGTTGCCATACCCAATCTAACCTAAGCTAACTTAGTTAGTGTATTTAGGTAAATCTTAGTCATTTGTGCTAAACTCTGTCTTAAAGTTAGGTTAGGTTAGATTAAGAAGTTTGGATTAATTTTAATCATTTTATTTTTTATTTTTAGAAGACTTATTAAAAAGTTTAAGAGTTGCCATATCTAACCTAGCCTAACCTAGTTAATAAAGTCAGGTAAGGCTTAGAGTCATCTATGCTAAACTCTGTTCCGAGAGTGTTTGGAAGTTTGGATTCATTTAAATTTTTTTTTTTTTTGGAAAATTTTAGAAGACTTTGCAAAAAATGTAGGAGTTGCAATGCCTAACCTAGTTAGTGTTGTCAGGTTAGGCTTAGAGTCATCTATGCTGATTTTGTTGTTTGGTTTTCTTTAGAAGGAGATCTGGTGGCATTATTGTAGAGTTGTGGTTACCATAGGATGATGATAGTGTAGTGTTACTTTTGTATTGCATTAGTCGTTTGTTAATTTATGTGTGAGATGTGTGGTGTATGTTGGTTTGCTGTGAGCTAATGTCAATCAATATTGTTTTTTCTGGATTTATGTACATGCCATTTGGGGGTGTTACTAAATTATTTTTCTTATAGAAGGATTTCTAAGATTTCAATCTTCGACTCACCAGTTTTGCTATTTTACTGTGCATATTTTCAAGATATGGTCTTCAAACCTACACAAAAAGACTTTTTTTTACAATTAGGTTAATGCATAATTATTTGCCGTTTTTGAGTTTTGCTAATTTTTTTTTAAACAAATTGGAGAAATTTTTATTTTTGATGGTTTGTTGGTTATTTGAAAACTTATAAGGCATACATTTTGAAATTTTAATATTTTTTTTGAAATTACTAACAATCGTAGACTGTTGAAGTTCTCAACCAGTGTCTTGATGGTGCAACTTTTGTCTTCTTTCACAGAAAGGTTTGGTCATCAAAATCCAAAGATTTCTTTTTTTCTGGCTTGTCGTCTAAGCTGGTATTATCATCTTTGAAACGAACAAACTATTAACGGCAAGCTCATTTGCTATTTATATCTTCTAACAAAACCAATTCACCGGCTCTTAACATAGCACTACCAACTAAAACCAAACAATATTGGTTATTAGAAAACCAGTCTTGATTTTTGTAGAGCATAAATTGTTTCAAAAATGAGCTTGATGGCTATTCATTGGCAAATTTGTAATTTTACTTTTTATCATTTTTGCTACTGTAGACGATTTATGTAATTATAATTTTTGTCGTTTGCTGCCAATTAGTGCGCTATCAATGCGGAAGAGGATTGTTCCTTCCCCGCGTCACATGAACTTGATTCACTGTTTGACTCGATTTGATTTTTAATTGAACCTGCATAAGTAGTATTGGCCATTAGAGTGAAAATATACTTGAATAAATAAATATACAACTTGATTGCTTGATGTGGTGGTTGAGTAATTAAACATTTGTTGCGTTTGTAATTAAAAAAATTAATAATTAAGTTAATTTACACAATTATTGAATAATTTTTTTAAATATATTTCAAAATCTAAAATTTTGTTATACAAATGTTCAATAAATTGCCGTTTTTGTAGTATAAAAGTACTTACAATTAATCAATCAATCACTAATATCAACTTATAGAGTTCAAAACTAAGTTTGTTTCTTTTTTTTTTTTCAGATATTTTTGTTTAATAAATTGTCGTTATTTTTGTATATTTTTTTTTTAAATTAAACATCTTTTTAATTTATTTTATGCAATAATTTTGAAAATATTATGTTAAAGCCTATAACACTATTTTGAAGTATATAAAATTGCCGTTCTTTTGGTATTGGTATGCTCCTTAAGACTTGTTAGTAGACAGTCTCTTTATAATATTTTGCACCTGATTAGAAAATTAAAAGATCAAAATAACATTCTTTTATTAGTGATGTCATCATATAAATTGATCTCCAACAAAATTAATCATTGAAAAGTATTTATAGTTTTTAAGGTAATATTACAAACTTAAAAGCAATCATATTGAAAAAACATTTAAGATACAATACGAGTATTGCAATCAAATTAAGATACAAATTTAATTGAAAACGATTGCAACGTTTTTAAATATAAACGAACATATGATTCCCATCTATAATGGAAATTATTAATAATTTTATTGGTGTAATAAAATATAATATATCAAATTATTCATGGTTTTGCTTGGCATGGAGATATTTTCACATTCGTATTTTAATTAATGTTTATTAGTTTTAATGTATGTAAAACCTCAGGATATATTAGAAATTTTCGATTAGATACCTTTTAAATACAAACAATTTACGACTGTATATCCAATTTAAACGGCTGTTTCGAATCGTCAATTTAATATTTTCTTATATTGTAGCAAATTTATTAGTTAAGCTAGAATCAATTCAAGCAATACACAATTTATTCTAAAGATATTCCTTCTGCCACATTCAAGTAATGCATGCAAATCGATGCATATCGCAAATATACGAACTGAATACGTATTCCTCGAAACCGCATAATTTCCACAAAAATAAATAAATACCAAAAAACAGTAGCAGTGAGCTTTACGCGGGGGATTGCGGTCGAAAACTTCGTCTGCCTCGATTTGCATAATCCTTGCATTACATAACAAGAAGTAAATTTAAATAAATAAATCGGCACCTAATTCCGTATCACGCGTCTCTTTTAAAAAAATTGTTGCATTTCACCAAGAGTATAAAATACAATAATAAAAATTCACAGACACGAATCGATTAAATAATTTAAATAAAACCTATTAAGTTTGCGCATAATTTTTGCCGCCTGCATTGCGAACATGCACATTGTTATCTTGGCTATGGTTGAGATTGCTCGGGCAATTTCATATCTTATTATAGGTAATTACTGCATCTATCGCACATATTGGGCGAGGAGAATCTATTCTTGCCATCGCATTCAATTATATATTTGTACTGTTATTTCTATTTGAAATGTATGCAGAGATATTTTATTATTAATTCATTTTTTTTTCAAACAGGCATTAAGTCATTCCGTCACGATTGTATGTAGTAGAGGTATAATTTTATGATAAAAACGTGATTAGTGTTAACAAAGAAGATTTATTTTTTTTTAATATATTCATATTTTTATGATAAAAAAAAAATTTGTTTACTTGTTTAATTGAATTGCTAGCAAAGTTTTTCTCAGTATATATTCTAGCTTTTTTCTTTTTTTCTTTATTGTCAAAGAATTTGAGAGAATTGGTTTGTTTCATTTTATTATATTTGAATTAAAGAAGTTATAAGCATGGCACGCCACTGACGTGCAAATTTCTTAGTACAGGTATAGTAATAGAAGAGTGATATTTCGGTGAAACATTTTTTTAGTTAGGGGTAAATATATTTTTTGTAATTTTTGCCAAGGATTTATTTGAGAAGATAGCAAAGCTTCACAAGATGATGAAACTGTAGAGGTGTTGGTGGTCTACCTTTGGTGGTTGGAACTAAAAATGGATTTAGGTGATCGTGGGGTTGATATTAGTAACTTTGAGATAAATTTATAATGGATCCTTCTTCAGGGAATTCTTTCAGTAATTGGGAAGCTGAAGATTGAAGCTGTTTTCTTAGGATTAAAAACACCGTTTTTCTTCTAACAGGGTGCTAAGAGGCAAATTGTTGGTGTTGGTAACTTTTAGATAAACATGCTTCTCTTTTCCCTGGGGAATTGCTTTAATAATAATTGCGGTTTTACAGATTGGAGCTGCTTTTTCCAGAAAAGTGCGTTCTTGTTGCAGAAGATTAGAGGTTTTTTTTTTAAAGAGTACCAGACGGTAAAGAGTTGTTTTTCCAAGAAATTATTTCTTGAATATGGCTTTATCCAAGGCTTTTTTACATCTTGATACGATGCTTAAGTTATGTTGTAGATGCTAGTGAGATATATATTTTTTGATATTGTGGTGGAAAACTGGCTGGGGAATTCCATTTTGTCAAATTTTTGGCTTTCAACAGAGGTCGGAATTTGTCTGAGGTAAAAGCGCGAATCTATTAAAAATTGGGATGCCGTTGGTTGATAACCAAAGTTTAACTGTAAAATTCTAAGCATAATTTTAGGACCGTATCTGGAAAACGGGTTTTCACAATATTTTTTTTACAAATTTTTCATTAAAAGTAATTCTAGTTTTAGCTATGGATTGTAGTTACTTTTTGAAGTTGGCAGAATATTCTGGCTTGGTTGTTGGGAGAAGCAGAAGCTTGTCCTGGAGCTGCTCTGTGGGAATTGTACGTAGACCGAAAATAGTCTTGAGGCACAAACATTTCGAGCATCAAATAGCATAGTTTTGATTTGCTATGGTAATCTAGATAAAGTTTAAACCCTTGATGATGACGCTCAGATTAGACTAAAACCAGGCGATTAAAAAAAGGTACTGCAGCATATTTGAATTTTTGGTTTAAATGGAGACAGTCCCGCAATTTGCCTCAAAGAAATGCATTTTGCATTGTGGTCAGTCTAGTGTCTGCGCATAGTTACACTGAGTTGCTAGTGTCATATCATGTAAGATGCCCGGTTTCTAGATCTTTTACTCTTGACGTGATTTACGTTTTTTTCTTTTGATGCATCAAGGTACAAAAAACGTGGTTTTTAATTAATGTCGGCATTTCAGCCTAGTTTACGGACTTGTTAAAGTTTTCCTAGCGCTACTGATTTTTATTGGGTTCTTCTAGGTTTGTTAGTAATTGTTGATGGATTTGATTTCTTGTCTTTTTTTGGTTTATTAAAGTTAATTAGGTCTGGTTTAAGCAATATCTGATCGTTTTTTTAAATTTTTCTTGGGCCAATTAGATCTAGCGTGTTACAATTTGGCGTTAGATCAAAGACGTTGCTGTTTACGGCTGGGGCAGGTAGTAGTGGTGTTTTGTCTATGAAGCGTTTTGGGCACCATTAGGTTAGGTTAAGTTTAAGTGGAAGCTAATGCTCACATAGGCCTCAGATGGGCTCGTTGTGTTACCAGAGTACTTAAAAGTACAACTCTCCTTAGGAGATTTTGTCAAAGCATTTCGAGCCGTGAATGAACCTCATGAGAGTCTGCCCATCTAGTGATGCGAGGTCAGAGAGGTCATCAAAAAAAGGTCGGCTTAAGAAGAGCAATTGTGTTGCGGGCAGAGAGGGGCATTGGCATAAGTAATGCTGAACACTCATCTTTTCCTCTTTGTCTTGGCAGCTTCTGCAGTAGTTTCGCTTTGCTATACCTAGTCTCTCAGCGTGCTTGCCAATGGGATAGTGTCCCGTGATGACTCCCACTGCCAGTCTGATATCGTATCTTTTTAGAAAGACGATGTTGGTGTTTTTTTTCTTGTTTTGGTGAGGCCATACTTGCTTGGTTACCTCGCAGGTGTTTTCATCTCTCCACCTTTGTTCCGATAGGTTCGAGGTTATTTTTGCTATGGTCTCCTTGCACGAGGCAAATGTATGAATACCAATATCCTGTAATACTTTGGTTGAGTGCAGGCTTGTGACATTCTTTGCAAGCTCATCCGCTTCTGTGTTACCTGGGATCCTGCTGTGGCTTGGTACCTACATGAGTTTTTAGTTTGTGTGTGCTGCTAGCTTGTTCAACTTTCTCCAGAGACCACTGTTGAGTTGGTGCACACGCTAGTAATTGCTTTAGACTTTAGTCTGAGTGCTGTGGTAATGGCAAGTTGCTTGCTTATTAGATCGACCGGGGCTATGTCCAGGATTGTCTCCAAGGCTTTTGTAGGCGTTGTTCTCATGGCTCCCGTTATCATGAGCGCCGCCATTCTCTGCACTTTTGTAAGCGCTGTTTGATGAATTCTTTTATTAAGTGCCGGCCACCATATGAATACGCCGTAGTAGAGTATTGGTGTAACTACGGCTCTGTATAGCCAGAACGTAATCTTGGGGTTGAGGCCCAGGTTTTTCATACCGCTTTCTTGCAAGAGTATAGTGCTACCGTTGCTTTCTGTACTTTTTCGTCTTTGATGAGCTTCCATGATAACTTTTGGTCTAGTATGAGACCTAAGTATTTAGCGCTCTCCTTGATTGTCGGTTGTGCCCTTTAGCATTGTGAGTTTGAATTGTGGGATGTTGTGTTTTCTTGTGAAAACGACTAGCTCGGTTTTTGCCGGGTTGACATCTACGCCACACCTTTTTGCGCTAGTTTTGATAGGGCCTCTTCAACAAATTGCGACATTATATTGAAGTGTTTCTCTGAGGCCGCTATTGCTACGTTATCCGCATAGGCGACGACTCTGCAGCCAGATTTTCTAAGTTGGAGGAGCAGCTCATGTAGCGTGATGTTTCAAAGCTTTGTGGGGTTCTCCTACTCACCTTCCTTTTTATGTGGGATTCTCCCATTGTGGCTCTGATGTTTCTTTCACGGAGCATTTTCCCGATCAGGTGACATAGAGCGTTGTGTATTGCTAGTCCAGTTAAGGCCGCTTCTATGGCTTCAGGCTTTACGTTGTTAAATGCCTCTTCTATGTTGAGGAAGACAACTATTGTGAACTCTTTATGCCTCATCGAGCGTCTTTAGCAGGAACGAAAATAAGCTGATTGGTCTCAGGTCTTTGGGGGAGGTATGTGAGGCCTTTCCTCCTTTTGGGATGAAGACCGCCTTGACCTCTCTCCAAATTTTTGGGATGTATGAGAGGTTTATACATGCTTTAAACATAGTCTCCAACCAAGGTATAACTATATCAATGGCCCCTTGCAGCTCAACTGGACTGATCCCGTCAGGTCCAGGTGACTTAAAGGGTTTGAAGCTTTTGATGCTCCAGATTAACTTGTCTCCACCTACAATTCTGTCAGCCAGATACCAAGGTGGAGCAGTTATGGTGGAGTCTACTACACTTATTTTATTGCCTGGAAAGTGTGTATCTATGAGTAGCTCCAGTGTTTATGTACATGAGGTTGTCCAGTTTCCATCTTGCTTCTGTATGATGCTTTGGACTGACGGATCCTTAGATAATATTTTTCGCAGTCGGCTGGCTTCTGTGGTTTTCTCTATTTGTTCGCAAAGCCGAGCAAAGGATGATTTTTTGGCCTTCCTGATCTTTGTTTTGAAATTTTGCAGGCTGTTTTTATAGGCAGTCCACTCATTGGTGTTTTTTGTCTCGTTGAACAGCCTTCTGCATTTCTTTCTTAGGTTGCTTATTAACGGTGTCTACCACCGTGGTTTGCTGTTACCTTTCCTGCTCACGGCTTTTCATGATGTGCGTATGGCCTTGTTACAGGCAGATGTAAACTGCTTTACAGTTCTGTCTAGCTCATTCCTTGTTTTTGGTGTTGGGGGCGGCTTTTCCGATAGAAGACCCGATAAGGTAGTTTTATACTTACCCCAGTCAGTTTTTTGTTTGTTTTTAAACCTAGGCTTTGTTTGTATCTATATGTCTACCTTAAATTCTATATACTTATGATCAGAAAAGGAGTGTTCTTTTGACACTTTTTAATTGCTTACAAGGTTAGGCGTTTTAGTGGAAACGAGTGTAATGTCAATTACCTCCTCTCTCACGCTGTAGTGAAGATGGGAGTGTTACCTATATTACATATTTCTAGGTCGGAGGTTAGTAATTCTAGTAAAGATGACCTATGTTATTTGTGTCTAAGCTGCCCCGACGATCGTTTGGTCGTTGTTGTCTTCGGTGTCAGAGATTAGCGCCAGATTCTCCTCTGCTTCGCATACCTTACCTATAGTTGGAGCGGTACGAGCATGTTGCTGACCCCATGTCTGACATCTCACTGTCTGAATGTGACCGAGGCTCCCCTTCTCTTGAGGGGATTGGGGTTTTCTGGGCACTCTTGTAGACATTCAGGATAGTGGAGCCGTAGCCGTAGCCGTAGCTGATCATTCCCTTACTTTCAGCCAGTGGCGCTAAAGATTCTTTGTTGAGGATGAAAATCACTTGCCATCTTATCCCCGATGGCTTGCTTATGCAGGTCCGCTGATCGTTGATCTGCACAAGACACCAGGTTTTTGCCCAAGAGAGCCGCTTCCACCAGTCCCCATTTGGCAGGGGCGATGCTCCATCTCCGTGACCTCTGACCATGACCGCTCATACTAGGTGATCTTTCATGACCTTGCTGTATGAGCGTTTCGGGAGTCCCTTTTTGTTGGACTGTGGCGAGGGACCTAACCGTGCCCTTTTTTTCCTACGAGCGGGGATTTATCCATCGACCTATCCTTTCTTTTGGACAATCCTTGGGTTGCCGCTGACTTATGTTCTTTAGTTACTTTAAGGGCCCACTCGAGTTTTGCCTTGTCTTGATCAGACCGTTTTTCCTCTGGGATGCCCTTAAATTTATCGAGGAGTTTGTAAGCCGACCTTCTATCCCTATTCTTTATGGACTTTATGGAGAACTTTCGTTCCGAGAATGGATTGTTGACTACACCAGATTTGATTGGGCGGCTTGCTTGCGCAGAGTGGGAGTCTGAGCTGCTGCCCCCCGTTTTTCACTATCTATTAATGGTGGGGTGCAATTTATACCTTTTGCCAGGTTTTCTTTTAATAGGGACCAGACTGACCTCTTTCTGGCCATGCATTTTTTTGGCACGGGTAAGGTCCACCACCGTAGGATTAAGAGTTAGAGATAAGAGGAGAAAATAGAAGATAGTAACCCCTAGCATCGGGGGAAGAGAACAAAAGTTAGTCAAGGAAGATTGATAGGAAAGAATAAAATAAGAGAAGACTACACCCAAGTCTAGTGGAACCAAAGTGTATGTCTAGCTAGGGCACCTAAAGAGTTGTTTGAGGTCCTTTTCAGGAATGTTATAGGTGCTAGTGAGATATATATTTTTGATATTGTGGTGGAAAACTGGCCGGGACATTTCATCAACGAGGTTTTGAAAATTTTTGGCTTTCAATAGAGGTCGAAGTTTGTCTGAGGTAAAAATCGGTATCTATTAAAAATTGGGATGCCGTTGGTTGATAACCAAGGTTTAACTGTAAAATCCTAAGCATAACTTTAGGACCGTATCTGGAAAACGGGTTTTCACAAAAAAAATTTAACAAATTTTGCATTTAAAGTAATTCCAGTTTTAGCTATGGATTGTAATTATTTTTTGAAGTTGCCAGAATATTCTGGCTTGGTTATTGTTAGAAGCGGAAGCCTGTCCTGGAGCTGCTCTGTGACGTAGACCAAAAGTAGTCTTGAGGCACAGACATTTCGAACATCAAGTAACATATTTTTGATAAAGTTTAAACCCTTACTATTGATGATCAAGCCCAGATTAGATTAAAACCAGGCGATTAAAAAATGTACTGCAGCATATTTGAATTTTTGTTTTAAATGGAGACAGTCCCGTAATTTTCGTTAAATTAAAAAACACAAAAACAAAATACAGCTTTATTTAATTAATTAATTTTATTTAAAACTAAGTACCATTTAAAACAGTTTGAAAACCTCTGCTTTATCCCATCGATTATAAACGAACTATTTAATAGGGCTATAATAAACCTTCATTAAATCTACCGCGTAAATTACCATCAACATTAACAAACGACAGTTAAAAAGAATACTCCCGCCTAATTGCCGTTTACAACCATCTCATACGAGTATAATTTTTTTTCGCGATGAACCATATTTCTCTCAAGAGACGTCGAAAAATTTCCATTAATAATTGACCCCACACAATGAAAAAAAAAATGAAATCATGCTCAGGAGACTATGTTATTATTTTAATTACAAACCTACGCTCTTCGGAACGCGAACAGGTTTCTAGCAATAGATATTTTTTGATATTTATGGCTAATTAATTTTAATTTCCAGAAAATGGGGTTTTTTACGAGTGGAAATTGTTACGTTAATAATTAATTTGGTTATGCAAACAAGGTTCGATTAAGACTGTTAATGGATTGTACTAATATTTAATATTTGTTCTTGGAATTGTTTAATGTCGTTTTGAAATTGTTGGATTTTATATTTGAGTTTGCACTTTTCTATTTACTGGCTTTTTATTAATGTTTGTTTTGTCATGTGTTAACTTTTTTTAATTGTTCAGCTTAGGTAAATTAATAAATTTATTGAAGACGACTAATGCATATTAAATGATTACGTGATTACTGGAATAATTTAGTTATAAGATTTAATGAGCCCATAGAGGAATGTGTATAAAGGAATATTATGTTTCCACGTATAGTTATCTCGTTGGGGATAGTAATGTTGTAGCCATGTGGATATGATATTTCGCGAAGCATATTCCCAGTTGTTAGAATGGGTAGAACTACTCAACTAAATGAGGTTCTAGCTGTATAAGAAATGTCTTGAGTTTGTCCATAACGGGGTAGTAATCGTCCAAGTAAGAGAGAAGCTTCTTCCACTCGGCTTCATAACAAATGCCCCGTGTTCTTATGTAGGGAGCCCTGTTAGAACATGGATTTAATAGTGACGCGTTGAGGAGGTAGTGATATATAAACCAATTAAAAGTCACTGGTGTTTAATGTAATGCCTTCGCATCCGCCACAACACGCGTACTCGTGTTGAAATAATAGTTGGGGCTTGCGATAGTATCGTTTGCGTGTGCCACATTCATTTATATGAAGCTGTCTTCTACTCCACCGGACTACACCATTCTCTTCAAGTAATAATAAGTTCGTTGTGTTGTGTTGTGTGCGTGAATGGCACCGACCAATATCTCCTCCTTTCCGGTCCACGGGATACAAACTACCTTACGCAAATTAACCACTTTTAATTAATAGTTACACTTCCGGTACTTAACGTTGTGGGTCGGTAGATTATTTACGCAAATAACTCATTTCTTAATTTTACTCCCCACCGATCGTCACTCACTAATAGAAGTGCGAGTGATATATTACAAGTAAAAAAATAACACCCAGTGAGTTATTTAGAGATGAAAGTAAAATATTTAAGCTACCGAGACGAGCATTTCCTTAAAACATATAAAACGGCCCCACGTGATTTATTCATGCTGTGGATATTTATTCCGTGCAATTTGTTAACACAATTAGTGCACTCTGCAGCAACATTAAGTGTTATTTTCGTTTGATATTTCAATGGATGTGCGTCTAATTTTATTGAATATTCTTAACCTTGGCGGGTTCATGTTATTTTTAGATCTCATTAAAACTAACACATTGCTACAATGTACTATATTTCAAACATAATTACCAATTGCTAATTTAATTCTGTAAATATTTAAGCTTCAAGTCATTTGAGTTTAGAGAATATTTTTATATAGATATTATCTGAGCAGCTAAGCTAAGTTACTTGTTTTTGCTTGTAAATGTTTTTGACAAGTCTCAAAATCTTTCAAAGATCCTAAGAAAATTGTTGTTAAATTCTAAAGTTTTTGAAAATATAATTTGCATAAATTCCAATAATTTGTGTAAATATGTTACGTGGTTGACTTTATTATTGACTAAACTAACCTAACTTAACCTAAAAAAACATTTTTTTAAATTACATATAAATGGCGCAGTCGGTATATTTAATGATATTTTTGAATTTGCATAAGTTTCAATAATTTGTGTAAATATATTACGTGGTTGACTTTATTATTTACTAAACTAACCTAACTGATCCTAAAAGAGCATTTTTTTTAGTTACATATAAATGGCGCAGTCGGTATATTTAAGGATATTTTAGAATTTTTATAAGTTTCAATAATTTGTGTAAATATATTACGTGGTTGACTTTATTATTGACTAAACTAACCTAACCTAACCTACAAAAAGCATTTGCTTTTAAAGTTACATATTAATGGCGCAGTCAGTATATTTAATGATATTTTTGAATTTGCATAAATTCAAATAATTTGTGTAACTATATTACGTGGTTGACTTTATTATTTAATAAACTAACCTAACTTAACCTAAAAAAAGCATTTGTTTTTAAAATTACATATAAATGGCGCAGTCGGTATATTTAATGGTATTTTTGAATTTGCATAAGTTTTAATATTTTGTGTAAATATATTACGTGGTTGGCTTTATTATTTACTAAACTAACCTAACTTAACCTAAAAGAGCATTTTTTTTTAGTTACATATAAATGGCGCAGTCGGTATATTTAATGATATTTTTGTATTTGCATAATTTTTAATAATTTGTGTAAATATATTACGTGGTTTATTATTTACTAAACTAACCTAACTTAACCTAAAAGAGCATTTCTTTTTAAGTTACATATATATGGCGCAGTCGGTATATTTAATGATCTTTTTGAATTTGCATAAGTTTCAATAATCTGTGTAAATATATTACGTGGTTGACTTTATAATTTACAAAACTCACCTAACCTAACCTAAAAGAGCGTTTTTTTTAAGTTACATAATATAATTGGCGCAGTCGGTATATTTAATGATATTTTTGAAGTTGCATAAATTTCAATAATTTGTGTAAATATATTACGTGGTTGACTGTATTAATTAACGTAACCTAAAAAGTTACATATAAATGGCGCAGTCGGTATATTCCAATAATTTGTGTAAATATATAACATGGTTAATTATTTTCTAAACTGGCGCAGTTGGTAGGATACTATTTATTTAGAATTTATCATACTTAATTTTAAAAGTGCAATAAATTATTTCTGCGCCCGGTTATTTTTTAAAATATCTATAGTAATGAACAATAACTAGGATTGCGCTTGAATTGCGTCTCTTCGGACCGTTAACAGTTGGTGAGGACTATAATAAGATTGAAAATCACTAACCTAACCTAAATAAATACTAGACTTATTTGATTTTTATAATATAATAATTGGTGCAATCGGTGGGATGCTTAATGATATCTGATGATATTGCTTTGTGAGACGGGTGACCAGGCAAGTGAGATTAGGAGAAGAATCAAGATAGCAAGAGCAAGATGAGGAAGTTTTTGTGTTGGAAAGATGCCAGTATAGAAGAGTGCTGCGCTGCTACGTCTTTCCCACTCTGCTATACGGAGTTGAAGCCTGGACTCTAAAACAACTAAAGCTAAAGAGACTGGAGGCTTTTGAGATGTGGTGCTATCGTAGAATGTAACGAATTCCTTAGGCACATAGAATTACCAACATCAAAATTGTAAGATGAGCAAAGATTGCGAAGTTGAGCCATCTCTGAAGAAAACTTGAATATCTAAGTTACGTCATGAGAGGCTCCAGATATGAACTTCTGAGGCTTATTATGCAGGGAAAGATTAAGAGAAAGCGCAGTATTAGCAGGCGTCGGGTTTCCTGGCTAAAGAATTTACGTGATTGGTTTAACTGCAGCAGTGTTGAGTTGTTCAAGGCTGCAGCAAACAAGATCAAAATTGTTATGATGGTGTCCAACTTCCGATAGGAGAAATACGACAAGAAAAGAGGGTAATGCGCTATATATAGTAATCTGAAAAGTAGCTTGTTGATGATGATGATAATCTGGAAGAGAATATTTGACTACCTTTGCCGCGACGGACCAACATTATTTTTAAGGCGCCCATTCTTTGGAATGTATCTCCGGCAAGACTTTGCTATCATATGAGAAACATTGACTGGCCGCGATTGGCGAGAATTGCAAGAGTGTTTTTAAAGACTTTTGCAGAGACCTTGTAGTATCCTGTAAGGTAACACCTCCCATTTCCAAAACGTATTTTTTTAGAAAGACAGTTTCTTTTGCAATCATTTCTATTTCCTGCGACAATTTCAAGGAGAAACCTAAGCCAAAGCTTGCACAGACTTTACAATACTAAAATTGAATCTTTAATCAACAACATTACCAGCTCAAGAACCATCGTCAACTATCACCTACGACAAACTTAGATCGTAGCAATTGGCATATAACTTTTGGCGATTTGGAGGAAAAGCGCACTAAGCCCACAGACCATGAGGAACTCCGGACAATATTAAAACAATTTTTAGACTTTCTTACCACTTCTCACCAACTCAACAGTGGTCTCTGACTGTCGGGGAAAGCAGAACGAGCTGGCAGCACAAACTTGAAATTCATGTGGGTACCAAGCCAAAGCGAAATTCCAGGTAACTCAGAATCGGATGAGTTTGCAAAGAATGGCACAAGCCTGCACTCAACCGAAGTATTACAGGATATTGGTATTTCATTTGCCTCGTGCAAGGAGATCATAGCCGAAATATCCTCGAACCTAGCGGAGCGAAGG
Organism: Tachinus rufipes; assembly: GCA_963932245.1. Classification (NCBI taxonomy): domain Eukaryota; kingdom Metazoa; phylum Arthropoda; class Insecta; order Coleoptera; family Staphylinidae; genus Tachinus; species Tachinus rufipes. The sequence goes on from OZ010741.1 coordinate 127,126,797, forward strand.
TGGAGGGATGAAGACACCTGCGAGGTAACCAGGCAAGTATGCCCTCACCGAAATTGAAAAAGAAGCACCAACATCGTCTCTCTAAAAAGAAACGACATCAGACTGGCAGTGGGAGTCATCACGGGACACTGTCCCATTGGCAAGCACGCTGAGAGATTGGGTATAGCAAAGCGGGACTACTGCAGAGGCTGCCTGGACGAGAAGAAAGAGAAAGTTGTTCAGCATTACTTATGACAATGCTCCTCTATGTCCGCAACACGATTGCTCTTCTTTGGCCGACCTTTCTTTGATGACCTCTCTGACCTTGCATCACTAGATGCGCAGACTCTCATGAGGTTCATTCACGGCTCGAAATGGTTTTACAAAATTTTCTGAGGAGGGTTTTACTTTTTAGTACTGTGGCAACACAATGGGCTCATCTGAGGCCTATGTTAGCGTTAGCTACCACTTAAACCTAACCTAACCTAACCTACCACTTCTCCAGAATTCAACCAAATCTGATCTATGAATATTGGTTCAAATTTAAACCAAAATCAACTTACCTTGTACTAACAACTCTGATTGAGAAGAACATATCTAAGTAGGTTTTGCTAATTTAAGTGAAAAGTTTTGCAACAAAAAAAGAAATTTTAAACCAATTTACGTTAATGTCAATCAGAATCTAAAAAAATTATTAGCAATGGCTTGTTTAACATGATCTAACCACGATCAAAAACTGTTGGACAATGTTGGTCAAGATTATGATCTCAAATGATAAACTCTTAATTAATATCTCACCTTGAAACCTCTTAAACCAAGGAAACCCAAGCACGACCTTGCATGTTTGGGTTTCTTTGAGAACCCTGAGCTTGGAATCTTATTTTTAAGAGTTTTAAAAAAGCAAACATTAGTCAGCACTGAGTACTTTCTACGCTGAATATTAGACCAACATTACATCTGGTTGATCGAACATGGATTCGGACATTAGCAATGAAAAACAAGCCAAAATCTGCCAGTTATACTGAACGTATCGTAGCTTTCAGAACTAGTAATTTTAAATCTGCAAGTGTCTGATTTAATTTTGTTTAATTTAGTCGAATCAACTCAGGAGAGCACTCGAGAATTGAACCAGTAGAGACCAATTACTACTGTTAGAAGCCATTTACTACTATTTGCCAACATGGTTCTCTTACTATTGGACGTAAACTTGGAACATTATAGTGCAAAATCTGCAAGTACCTAATTTAATTACGTTTAATTTAATTGAATCAACTTAGAAGACCACCTGAAAGTTGAACCCAAAACTAGCAGAGACCAATTACTACTATTAGAGACCAATCACTACTATTGGCCAACATGGTTCTCTTACTATAAGATGAAAAGTTGGAAAACTATATTGCAAAATCTGATTTAATCACGTTTAATTCAATCGAATCAATTTGGGAACTTGACTCAAAACTAGCAGAGGCCAACTACTACTATTGGCCAACATAGTGCAACTGGGTAGCACCTTTGCATATACAAAGTAGCCATGTTAGGAAAGAATTACGTCTCCCAAACCGCAAAAACAAAAGGCAAATAGGTTATTGTCAATACCAACTCAACAACAACACAGTACTCTAAACCTGGACCCAAACGTTACGCAATCTAGACGCATCAAAATTTTAAGGCCAAGTCATGGTAAGTTTTGTGCAAACTGTAGTGCGTCAAACCACGTCCAACCCGATAGTGATTATACTAAAAATTATTGTTGGACTGTGTGAACCATTTATAGACGTAATTTCCAGAAAGATTGACATTCTTTTGTAATACAATCAATGGTAGAAGCAAAGTTGGAAAAGTGAAAAAGAGGTGAGTGTGGTAGGCACGTGATCTTTATGGAGCGTAGCTTTATCGGCAACAATTCTATCTTTAGCTTCAAAGCCACAAAAACTCTTGTGCTCTCATCAAACTAGGAAAAATAGACTATAGAGGAAAACTATTGGTCTGTTCTTGGATGCCCATTTTTATTTAGGAGGGTATCTTTGACTACTTTCGCCGAGATAAAAAACTGGAGTTATTATTACTAATTGTTATTTTATCTTGTATCAGGTAAATAAACACACAAAAGATACATAAAACAGCAAGAAGTATGTGAGTAATTTTATAATTTTACAATATATTAATTATTTTTGGAATCAAAGAACTACAATTAATGTTTTGTGAAACTTTATCAGTAACAATTACATTGTTAGAAAAGGTTTGCACCCTGACTGGGTCGTTATTAAATGATAATTCATAAAAAAAAATTTGATCATTAAAAGCTATTTTAAAGCTTTTTCTGATAATGGTTGCAACCTGCACAATACATAAAAAATTAAAATTGTTATAATATCCAATCAAATTCTATGCATGTCATATTAGTTCAATATATAACTACCCGCAGGCTTCTTAAAGTTGACATAACTTCCCCTGTTCAATAAATATATTTTTTTATACAAGGAAACCCGGATACAGGCCGCGAGCCATTGTTTGAAGGATCCCTGCTTTAAACAATAATCAAATATTTGTAAAAGCCGTCCGCATGGTGTAAAAGTAGAAAAAAAAACTCTCCTTCCATACGCCTTAAATATTTAACGAGGGTGGTGGTAGCGTTAAGGGTAGATAATGCGATAACCTAAGGGTGTAAAGCAGGTAGTTTTAAAATCGTTCTGAAGTGGGTGCGTAGGCGGGGGAGAAACAAAACTTATAAGTTGTTAACTTCATAAAGATGAATGGTCCTTACTGAAAAGTTACAATTAGATGGTGGCATAACGAGTTTCGGTATCTGTGAGAGATAATATTGTTGAGTGCGAATTTTTCGGATATTAGTTTTTAAAAGTGCGGCAAGTTTTGCTTTGTGGATTTACTTCATTGGATTTTTTTTTAAATTGGTAATTATTGATAATTTTGTAATAAATCATGTTTATGATCTAATAAAACAATTCTTAGTTTTGTTTTGTTTAAAACTGTTTGGGAAACAATTAAATTTGTTTAAAAACAACGTAAACACGTTTCGATTTGCATCATCTTCAGTATATTTCAAATGTAACTAAAAACATTTTAATATCTCATTGGTGTTAATGATTTTATTTAAAAAGTGTATTTATACAGTTGAGTTAACATACTTTCACAATTTCTTTAAATAACATTTCCGACGACGGATTTAGAACTGGATTTTGTAATCAATATAAAAGACGAGCATTTCTGATGCACATTTTTTTTATTATAATGTTGAAGTGTTTGTGTGTTGCTGGCGCTAATTACGAAACGACCATTATTGAGATTAATGTTAATTGAGACTTATTTCAGTACAAACATTTATACGGACGCGAATGTATGACTTACAACATAATCGGGTTAAGATTTTTACAGATTAATTGATGTTAATAGATGCTGTCAACAGAAAATCAATCTGAGGATTGAGTAAAACCGTATTTTATGTCAATTTTTTTGAATTGATTACCATAATTTGTGTATTAATTGGTTTAATGTTAATAAATTGTTAATTTTTTTAATAGAAATGGTGGTTTCTTCAACATTAATTGATTTTTTATAAGCATTATTGTCTTCTGATTTGCATTTAATATTCTTTCAGTGTGCACTACAGCACGGTTTTTGTCACATGGGCATTATGTCGTTTAAGGTGGTATTTTTTGCTGTAGAACTGGTTAATACTTTATCAAGAAAATTTGCTTATTCTCACACTTGTCGCTTTTCTTCTGTTTTTAATATGACAGGTTGACTGACAGTTGTCACTAATACGTCAGAGGTAAGTACAATAACAAATTTCTTGATAACTTACACTTGGGCGGGTGGGCGGGAACACAGTTTATAAATATTGAGTTGGTTGTTTAATACAGTGTTCCCGCCCACCCACCCAAGTGTTTGTTATCAAGAAATTTGCTTATTTTCACACTTGTTGCGTTTCTGCAGTTTTTATAATGGCAGGTTGATTGACAGTTGTCACTTATACATCAGAGGTGGGTACAATAACAAATTTCTTGATAACTAACACTTGTGCGGGTGGGCGGGAGCACAGTTTATAAATAATGAGTCGGTGGTTTGATACAGTGATTCTGCCCATCCGCCTAAATGTTTGTTATCAAGACATTTGCTTATTCTCACACTTGTTGCGTTTCTGCTGTTTTTAATATGACAGATTGAATGACAGTTGTCACTTATACGTCAGAGGTGGGCTCAATAACAAATTTCTTAATAACTAACACTTGGGCGGGTGGGCGGGAACACAGTTTATAAATATTGAGTCGGTGGTTTGATACAGTGTTTATGCCCACCCGCTCAAGTGTTTATTATCAAGAAATTTGCTTATTCTCACACTTGTCGCGTTTCTGCAGTTTTAATCTGAAAGATTGAATGACAGTTGTTACTAATATGACAGAGGTGGGTACAATAACAAATAACTTGATAACTAACACTTGGGCGGGTGGGCGGGAACACAGTTTTTAAGTCTTGGGCCGATGGTTTGATACAATGTTCCCGCCTACCAGCTCAAATGTTTGTTATCAAGACATTTGCTTATTCTCACACTTGTTGCGTTTTTGCTGTTTTTAATATGACAGGTTGACTGACAGTTGTCGCTTATACGTCAGAGGTGGGCACAATAACAAATTTTTAGATAACTAACACTTGGGAGGGTGGGCGGGAACATAGTTTATAAATAATGAGTTGGTGGTTTGATACAGTGATCCTGCCCACCCGCCCAAATGATTGTTATCAAGACATTTGCTTATTCTCATATTTGTTGCGTTTTTGCTGTTTTATATATGACATATTGAATGACAGTTGTCACTTATACGTCAGAGGTGGGTATAATAACAAATTTCTTGATAACTAACACTTGGACAGGTGGGCGGGAACACAGTTTATAAATATTGAGTTGGTGGTTTGATACAGTGTTCCCGCCCACCCACCCAAGTGTTTGTTATCAAGAAATTTGCTTATTTTCACACTTGTCGCGTTTCTGCAGTTTTTAATATGGCAGGTTGATTGACAGTTGTCACTTATACATCAGAGGTGGGTACAATAACAAATTTCTTGATAACTAACACTTGTGCGGGTGGGCGGGAACACAGTTTATAAATAATGAGTCGGTGGTTTGATACAGTGATTTTGCCCATCCGCCTAAATGTTTGTTATCAAGACATTTGCTTATTCTCACACTTGTTGCGTTTCTGCTGTTTTTAATATGACAGATTGAATGACAGTTGTCACTTATACGTCAGAGGTGGGCTCAATAACAAATTTCTTAATAACTAACACTTGGGCGGGTGGGCGGGAACACAGTTTATAAATATTGAGTCGGTGGTTTGATACAGTGTTTATGCCCACCCGCTCAAGTGTTTATTATCAAGAAATTTGCTTATTCTCACACTTGTCGCGTTTCTGCAGTTTTAATCTGAAAGATTGAATGACAGTTGTTACTAATATGACAGAGGTGGGTACAATAACAAATAACTTGATAACTAACACTTGGGCGGGTGGGCGGGAACACAGTTTTTAAGTCTTGGGCCGATGGTTTGATACAATGTTCCCGCCTACCAGCTCAAATGTTTGTTATCAAGACATTTGCTTATTCTCACACTTGTTGCGTTTTTGCTGTTTTTAATATGACAAATTGACTGACAGTTGTCGCTTATACGTCAGAGGTGGGCACAATAACAAATTTTTAGATAACTAACACTTGGGAGGGTGGGCGGGAACATAGTTTATAAATAATGAGTCGGTGGTTTGATACAGTGATCCTGCCCACCCGCCCAAATGATTGTTATCAAGACATTTGCTTATTCTCATATTTGTTGCGTTTTTGCTGTTTTATATATGACATATTGAATGACAGTTGTCACTTATACGTCAGAGGTGGGTATAATAACAAATTTCTTGATAACTAACACTTGGACAGGTGGGCGGGAACACAGTTTATAAATATTGAGTTGGTGGTTTGATACAGTGTTCCCGCCCACCCACCCAAGTGTTTGTTATCAAGAAATTTGCTTATTTTCACACTTGTCGCGTTTCTGCAGTTTTTAATATGGCAGGTTGATTGACAGTTGTCACTTATACATCAGAGGTGGGTACAATAACAAATTTCTTGATAACTAACACTTGTGCGGGTGGGCGGGAACACAGTTTATAAATAATGAGTCGGTGGTTTGATACAGTGATTCTGCCCATCCGCCTAAATGTTTGTTATCAAGACATTTGCTTATTCTCACACTTGTTGCGTTTCTGCTGTTTTTAATATGACAGATTGAATGACAGTTGTCACTTATACGTCAGAGGTGGGCTCAATAACAAATTTCTTAATAACTAACACTTGGGCGGGTGGGCGGGAACACAGTTTATAAATATTGAGTCGGTGGTTTGATACAGTGTTCCCGCCCACCCACCCAAGTGTTTGTTATCAAGAAATTTGCTTATTTTCACACTTGTCGCGTTTCTGCAGTTTTTAATATGGCATGTTGATTGACAGTTGTCACTTATACATCAGAGGTGGGTACAATAACAAATTTTTTGATAAGTAACACTTGGGTGGGTGGGCAGGAATACAGTTTATAAATTTTGGGCCGGTGGTTTGATACAGTGTTCCCGCCCACCCGCCCAAGTGTTTGTTATCAAGAAAATTGCTTATTCTCACACTGGTTACGTTTTTGCTGGTTTTAATATGACAGATTGAATGACAGTTGTCACTTATACGTCAGAGGTGGGTACAATTACACATTTTTTGACAACCTACACTTGGGTGGGTGGGCGGGATCACAGTTTATAAGTATTGGCTTGGTGGTTTAATACAGTGTTCCCGCCCACCCGCCCAAGTGTTTGTTATCAAGAAATTTGCTTATTCGCACAGTTGTAGCGTTTCTGTTGTTTATAATATGACAGATTAAATGACAATTGTCACTAATTTGTCAGAGGTGGGTACAATAACGAATTTCTTGATAACTAACATTTGGGCGGGTGGGCGGGAACACATTTTATTAATATTGGGTCGGTGGTTTGATACAGTGTTCTCGCCCACCCGCTCAAGTGTTTATTATCAACAAATTTGTTTATTGCTTGCTTAGACAGTTGTCACTTATACATCAGAGTTGGGAACAATAATAATTTTTTTGATAAGTACCATTTGGGCATGTGGTCGGAAACACAGTTTATAATTATTGGGGCGGTGGTTTGATACAGTGTTGGTATATTCGATTTTTGAGATTTTGCCGGTTTTTCTCAGTAGTGTTTAGGTGTGACTATTATGGTGGCGACTGCAATTAGAGCCAGGCAAAGAATATAGTTTTTTCATAGCACTTGATACTAATGATTTTGGCGGTGTTAGGGTCTTTTATGGTCTTTGACCTCTTTGATGATTACTTTGTGGGTTTTTATTGTGTCCGGTTTTATCTTTAGGATTTTTTTGGTTTCCTTAATAGTTTTGCAGTTGGTTGCGGTTCTGATTAGTAATTGCAACTCAGCCGGTTTATCTTTCTTATTAGGTGTCTGAATGTTCTTGGCAGATAGTTTTTTGCACACTTATATTCCCGTTGCAAACGTTATTGAGATTCTGTACCTATTTCATCATCCGTCTAGTTTGTTTCGACAGGTAGCTAAGTATTTTGGATCTAGGAGAGTTTGACCAGATTGTTTAGTTGCCAAAGGTTTTGCCATGTTTGTGCATTTAGGTGTTGGGTGATCTATGGGTTGTTTGGAATTTAGGTTGCTGAATAGTTGGTTGGTAGTTGGTGGTGCGGATGTTGGCTAGCTGTTCTTTTTTTCTTCTAACTTTTTGCATTTTTGTTACTACGTTCTTCTCTGCTCGACAATGGGCGTTTTTTTGTCTTTGAAAAAGGTTGCTGAAGTGGTTGGTCCTAGTCCCAGAGCGGTTGCGCTGCTCTAGGTGAATGGGTCCGGTGTGTCGGAATGATTTGAGCGATGCATTTTTGTAATCGAACTAAAAGTTTGTTTTTTAACGCTTTCACCTAAGATACGATCTTACTTAGAGTGCTTGCATACGAACACATACTCTGAGTGTAAGTTTAATCAGAATTAATGGTGTTTGCTTTGGAGCGACGTAAAAATGCAAATAACAGATATCAGTTGTCTTGAAAATGAAGATGGGGTACAGTTTTTAGAACCTGCTTTGGAATTTTTAGAAGATATAGAACTAGTGGAGGTTGTTGGCATTATTTGTATTTGTTGGAAACTGCAGCGCTAGACGGTGGTGGCACTAAGTGGCAGCATGTGGAAGTTCCTGTCCATATAGCTTCTAGTGTTGGCTTGTTGGTTTATGTGACTCAATTGGTTGTGAATGTAAAATTTCAGAATTTGCGGGAACGTGGTTGGAAAGGAGCTAAGCTATTGGTCGGCGGTACTGCCTACTAGCTGCAACAACTTTTTCCAACTCTTGAGGCTGAGCTCCAATTCAATCTGTCTATTCTGAAATGGTGTCTAGGTGGTGTCAACATTTGGTTCTGACACTATTATACTGGAGGAAAGTAGTACATGTTTGAAAACGTGTTTCAGGGGTTTTACTAAGTCTGAGTTTTGCGGTGGTTTTGAAATGTTTAAAACACTCACCACAAGGGTAGTCCTGAACTGATTATAGTCTGGATTCAGGCTGAGGTCTCCATGGTACACTGACTTACGGTAGTATCCGTTTGTTTAGAAGTCTTTACGTTTTGCACATACGTGTGGTTGTTTGTAAATTGAGCCAACGTTTGTTGCTGATTTGATTTTTTTTTTCAGGACTGGACTTTTTGTCTGGCATGAATTGTGATGGTTAAGACAAAGTTGGTGATACGTGTGTGTGAGCAACGCGTGAGGTGGGGCTGTTTATTTCTAGTTTATGTCTCTTTTAGTTTTAGTTTAGTTTAGTTGAGTGCAAAGCAATTGGTTTTTTGTTGAGTTTTGTTTTAGGACATCGGTTGCAAAGCGGCTTCTGTCAGTAGCAATCAGTTTTTTGTAGTAGTAGTAGTAGTCACCATTTTTGCAGTGATAGCTTTTTGAATTGTCTTGATTGACTGCGTGCAATTGTCTTCAATCTTTCTGATGACTACGTGATGAGTTTTAAATGTGTCCAGTTTAAGTTCTAGCACTTTTTTGGTTTTCATAAATATTTTACAAATTGCTGCGGTTTTGATTAACAATTGACCTCTTAACCGATTTATTTTGCTTGCCAGGTGTCTTAATTATAGCAGGTAGTCGCCTTATGCTACTAGATTTTTAGTTGCCAAAGGTAGTAAGTATAAACTTAATGCCTGCCTACTTTACCGTTAGTCATAAAAGGGTTTATTGGTAATTTTTACAGTGGTGCGTGAAAAATTTACTTTTTGATGACCAACATTTGGGCGGGTTAGTGGGTCACAACCGAAGCTAAATTTGGTGACTTTACGGCTATTCAAGTGTTAGTCATTAAGGGATTTAATGTTAAACATTTTTTTTTATATTTAAGTAATCAATGTTATTTATTTACTGCAAAATATCGGCAGAAAGATAAAAGGTTGGAGAAACATGTATTTTTTGATGAACAACAGTTAGGCGGATGGTTGGAGCTACTGGCTGATTTGTGAAGAAGGTTGCAAAGTTCGTTGAAGTCCAAGAACTGTTGGACGGTTAGTTTTCTAACGCTTGTACCCGGAGGGTTTTTACTTAAAGTATTTGCATATGCACATACTCAGAGTGCTAGTTTAATAAGAACTAATGGTGCTTGGTTTGGAGCAAAGTGCCACTAAGGCTTCTGACGCGGTGTTCAAGCATAGGTTATAGTTTATGAAGTTTGCTGGAATTTTTGAGGGTATTGCTAGATTAAGTAGGCACTAAGTAGCAGCAGACGGAAGCTTCTGTCAATATTGTTTTTGGTTTTGTTTTGTCCGATGCTGGCTTGTTGGATTTTGTAACTAGACTGACTGTATGTAAATTTTTAGTATATACAGAAGCAGGATTGGAAAGGCGCTAAGCTATTGGTAGGTGGTACTTTGCCTACTGGCTGCAACAACTTCTTCCAATTTTTGAGGCTGAGCTCTAATTTAATATGATTACTTGGAAATGTTGTTTAGGTGGAGTCAACATTTGGTTCTGACACTATTAAACGGGAGGAAAGTAGTTATGTTTAAAAAAATGTTTAAAGGGGTTTCTTTAAGTGTGTTGCGGTGCTTTGAAATGTTTAAAACAATTGCGGCAAGGACTGTCTTAAACTGGTTATGGTTGAGGTTCAGGCGGAGGTCTATATATACACTGTTTTAGATATCAGGACTAGTGAGTGGGCTTTGCTGAATTTTTTCCTTGGCAGCGGTAGTGACGGTTATGATTTTGGTGATACGTGTGTGGGGCACGTGGGCTGAGAGTCTGTTTTGAGGGATGAAGGTTTAATTTTAATTTATATTTTTTCCGGTTTCTTTTAAATGCAAAGCAGTTGGTCTTTTATTACTTTTTGTTTTTGGGCGCCGGTTGTAGAGCGGTTTTTTGCTAGTAGCGTTTTGTCTAGGTGTATTGCTGAGAGTGGCGACTGAAGTTAGGGTCGAACCAAAACCTTCAGTTTTTTTGAAGTACCCGGTACTAACATTTTGGAAAGTTTTGATCGGTTTTGTAATTTTTTTTTAATTTTTTTGGCGACTACGTAATGGGTTTTGAGCTTCAGGATTTTTTTGGTTTCTATAGCAATATTGCAGATGATTAGTAGTAACATTCTTAGCCAATTTATTTTATTTAGCAGTTGTCTAAATGTTTCTAGTGGATAGTTGCATGTCCGGCACCTAAATTTACTGCAGCAAACTTAGTTTGGATCTTGTACTCAATATATTTTTTGACTCATTCAAAAAGGTAGCTTAGTAGTTTAGGTTTGAAGGAGTTTGTACTTAAGTGGCTGGTGGTTTATGGGTTGCATGGGATTTGGGTAGGTACTTCTACTTAAGTGACTTGGTTGGTAGTTGGTGTTGCGGATGCCGGTTTGGCAAGTCGGTTTGCTGGACGACAGGTCAATATTGCTCAAAGTTAGCTAATGACTGTTCTTCTTCTTCTTCATCTTTTTCTGTATATTTTTCTTCTTTTTCTTCTTCTTCTTCTTCTTCTTTTTCTTAATCTTTTTAATCTTCTTCTTCTTAATCTTTTTCTTTGTTTCTTCTTCCTATTCTTCTATCTTTTTGCGCGTTTTTGTTGAAGGGTTGTTTTCTTCTGTTTCTTCTCAGTGGTTGCCTTCACAACTATGTCATTTTAGTTTGCGTGCGTACTAGCAATTAAACCAAACATTTAATCGATCGCCGAAGGAAAACCCTTTGACCCACGGTTTTGCGGCTTGCCACAGGAGTATCTGCGATCCCCTCCGCTGGCGAAAATTATGTTTGTTTCTCATTTTTCGTAATAAAAATATACCAAAAAAACCGCTTTAAATTAGAAGGTGATGTGTTGAGAATATCAAAACGCCGATTTTGGACTTGTAATCAGGGTTTTAAATTAGCCCAGGAAACAAAAAATTGCAAACATTGGTTTACATTTGCAAATTTTATTATATTGGCACGAGCTTGTGTGCGTACTAGCAATAAAACCGAAAATTCAATCGATCGCCGATGGAAAACTTTTTAAGCCACTGACTTTCGGTTTGGCTGGGGTTTAGATTGATTTGTTGGCTAGTCTCAGGAGCAATTGCGTTTTTTTCTTTTACCGTTTGGCTTTTTTGCTTTATGAAACGAAAAAAACAAATGTTTTTGGTGGTTATTTTAAAATTGGCATTTACCTGCCAATTTTAAAATAACTACGAATATTCGGGTCAGACCCCCAAAATTGTAATCAAGGGTTAATTTTACGTCAGAACATGCAAAAAAAAGACATTTTTATATCAAAAATTGAAATAGTTCTTGAAAAGAAAAATCTTTCTTTCTAATTTTTTGCTTCTTTCGATTGCCAAAGGATAACCTTTTGACCTACAAACTTCCAGTTTGCAAGAGCATCTGTCGGGTCTGGTGGCTTGCCACATGAGCATCTGCGTTTGTCTCCGCCTTTATTCAGAGCGTTTGCATACGCACTCACTCAGAGTTTGATTAACTCGGCAAAAGGCTACTGTTTTGGGAAACTGCTGTCAGGTCTAAATATTGGACGGAGTTGTAGAAAATTTTGTCTCCTTTTTCAGTATAAGGTAGATTAACGGTTAATGTTCTTTTGTGTAATCCATGGAGACAATGTTTTTCTTTAGCCAAGCGTATCCTAAAATAGCATCCTTGCCTAATTTTGGCTACTACGAACCGGACTAACTCACTGATGACAGTTTTGATATTGTGTCTGCCTATGGCATGAGATCATAACATGGTTTAGTTTTTGGCAGGAGGATTTGGATGAAATTAGTGGTAACCTTGCTTTAGGATTAAGGTTTTGGGGAGTTTGCCTAATGTTCTGGCAAATCAGATACTCTTCCATACTAATCTTTGGTGTTTTGTCTTTTGTATCTTGACGATTTTTTTAGAGTTATTAGAAACTAAACTGTCGTGGTAACGTCTTTGATATTGACTATAGCGACTCTCTCACTGGTGATGGACAGTTTTGTTGGGTTTGCATGTGGTACGAGACTGTGACATGGTTTAGTCTTTGGCGGCGGGTTTAGATAAAATTACTGGTGGCGCCGCTTTTGATTAATGCGTATGCGAAGTGTTTTCAGATTCAGTGGAGTTTGTTTGGTTTTTTTGCAAATATGATACTCTTCTGATACAGTTGTTGGTTGAGGACTAATCTTTGTTTCTTGACTACATACAAGATTCTTTTGGTATTTAACACAAAAACAGCGTGCTCCCTCTAAAAACTAGAACGCGACTTTTACTTCCTCTGAACGATTAAGTTTGGTCATCTTCACAGCAACATCGGCGACGTTGAGACGCCGACGCAAATCGGTCCGAAGACCTTACTAAATCGTTCAATTGGTAGTAGCGACGGGCGGTGTGTACAAAGGGCAAGGAAGTAATCAACGCGAGCTATTAACTTACTTTGAATTCTTCATTCATGGGGAACAATTGCAAGCCCCAACCGACCCGAAAGCCGAAAACCGGCAGAATTTTGAGATGTCGAAAGGTACGCCTAGTTAGCTAGAATTTTGTTTGTTATTGGAATTAACCTGACAGATCGCTCCACCAACTAAAAACGGCCTTGCATCACCACCCACTGAATCAAGAATGAACTCTCAATTTGTCAATCTTTCCAGTGTCTGGGCCTGGTAAGATTTCTCGTGTTGAGTTAAATTAAACCGCAGGCTTCACTCCTGGTGGTGCCCTTTCTTAAGTTTCAGCTTTGCAACCATACTTTCTTCGGAACCCAAAAACTTTGGTTTCTCTGAAGCTGCCCATCAAGTCATTGGAGGAACGTTTTGGATTGCTGGTCGGCATCCTTTATGATTAGACCTAGGGCAGTATTTGATTGTCGAAGGCCTCTAACTTTTGTTTTTGATCAATGAAAGCGTTTTTGGCAAATGCTTTTGCTTCTGTTCATCTTGCGACGATCCAAGAATTACCTCTAACGTCGCAATACGAATGCCTCCATCTGTTCTTACTAAACATTACTTCAGGGTTCTTAAAACCAACAAATTAGAATTGTTCCATGCCATTTTTCAAAAATTGTTAATGTTCTCTAAAGCGTTTCTAAAAGTTGGGGTCAACTTCTATAGATTTTTAGATATTGGTACAATTTGATAGAACCCAAAATTGTTACTACTAATTTAAAGTAGCAGACAAATTGAACGAGTTGTGTGTAATTTTTTGTAGCCTTTTTATATTTTACTTAAACTTAAATATTATTTATTATTTATATATTAAGATGTAATGACCATCTAATTTTTTGCAGAGACAATTCAATGCAAATGACCACGCTTTTTTATAAAACACAATACAACAATTTATAACCAGCCCGTAACCAAGAAACATTGAATTAAAAACGATTCAGATTGCTTCTTCGAAACGATATACATAAATTAAATTTTCATACAATCAAATACCTCGGAGATCAATCGAGCTCCGCACCTCATTATTAACCCTCATTATAAAAAAAGCAAAGTAGAAAAAATTAGCATAACCAATAGAATTGTAAATTGTATATTGTTTTCCTTTATAAAATCATTACATAAAGACCCATTGTACTGATTAACTATTGTGTTTGCATAATTTATACACAAGCATGTGGAATAAATAATAAATGCGTACATGGGCAGTGACTGTCAGACGAGTGACATCTACATAAAGTGATATACTGATATAGCGCATACACAATACTGATGAAAATGAAAAATATGCGGAGGAGGTGATGATGGCTTTATATGTAGAATACCTTTTTTGTTGTTTTGTATCTGAAACGATTTATAAGATTCATTGCGTCTGAGTTATTGCTATTGGATGTGGTACTATTTTTCGTATTTTATCGAATAATAACTTTGTCATGCATAAGAGATTGACTAGATTCCATCAACCTCCGTTAGAATATTAATTATGCACACATTAATATTAACACTGTTTACCTCGAAGACATTACTCAAATTTTTAAATGTTAATATTTGCATTGGCTTTTTTTAATTTTGCAATTTTTTTTACCTGCTTCACGTTGCTCGTTCGCGGAGAAGATTAATGTTTTATTTTAATTTAATATACGCTGTTAAAATTTACCGACCACATTTTAAATAATAAATTATCCAATTTAATATTACGACGTGGGATATGTATGTGAAAAAATGTATTTTGAGTTATAACTTGATATAAATCAATTTCTTTTTTAATTGAGATGTAGTTCATCAATTTTCAATTTGTAACATAAAGAGATTTTGTATTTATTATATTTAACATTTGTAAACAATTTAACAGATGAAATAAATTATATCGAAGAGGTGCGTTTTATATTTAATTTTATATACCGTATAAACGTGCAGACTATGGACAGCATTATACCCTGCTTCGTGCCATTCTTACACAATCGTAATTTTTAAGAATAGAATATATTATTTTAGGTTTAAAACATATAATTAATATTGATATTCTATGCATTAGTGAAATAATTTAAATATAATAGTTACAAATTGTAATGGATTAAATTTAGAACAACAACCTCATCATTTAAATCAGTTTAGTAACGGAAATAAAAATGATTAAAATGTTCTCTATTTTTACTCCTACTAGTGTTAAAGTTAAATTTCATGGTCATTAAATCTTTTAATTATGTTCACAGGGAAAATATAAAAGAGCTCTTCATATACAAGCGGTTCTAATTATAACCCCAACACAAACTCTCTTATCTGCTCTACTTGTAGCATTTATATTTTCCAAATGTCTTCTTAAAAGCAACATTTTTTTATTAACACAAATTAGTACTTCATAAATATAATAATAATAAAGAAATCACTTTTTATTATATATTACTGCGGTTATTTTAAGATTTCAACCAACAATAATGAGAACTTTGACTGTTGCGTCCTCGTTTCATGTTAATAAATTTATTTATAAGTGTTGAAAAAGTCGTTAAAATATGTTGATAAGAATTAGATTAATAATTATGGTTGTAATGTGCGCCCACTGGAATAACAATATTGATGCGAGCTTTGTAACACCCACTTGTTTGTGTGACTTTAAACTTTATCATGTTCAATTGTAATTTCTCAGGTTGCTCGTTTGCACATTTATATTTAGAACATCTTATGTTTAAATGTATGAAGCTTTTATTGTGTTCGTTGATTTGCATTAAATGGACCTTTGTCAACATTACAACGAGCTGATGTTAATTACTTTTTTATTTATAATGAAGAATAAACAAGTTCTACATGACACGACACAACTATTTATATTTTTTGTATCATTAACATATATTTAAATAAAAATAAAGTCGGTTTATTCTAATTGTTAACATGAAGCCAACAGGAAGATTATTTAAAAACTTTTAAATAATTGATGTTTTGCTTCTTGAGGGGAATGATGAAAAGGGTATTTTCTTAAGGGTGTTATAAGTTTTGATGTCGCTCACATAAAAGAGGAATGACACTTTTAGAAGGATGAGTGTTTATGATTGCCTTTCATTTAATATTTATACAATGTTCTAGAGGCTCAAGACATCATGTTAGATAAGCTTAACAATATTGTAATAACTATGTATTATGTTCAACGATGATACATTGACAATCTTTGATCTGATAATAAAAATAAAATATTTTTTCTTAGGCAAATTACAATTTAATAATATTGAAGCTGTGAAATTTTAATATTCAGCGTCGATTTTAAAGAAGGAAAAAATTTGTTACAAATTAGCAGGTAATACAAAATTAAAGCATTAAAATGGCAAGATGTAGGTATGATTGGGGTGCCCTCAGGCGAAAGCAAATAGGGCGATTGTCTTCTCTAAGAAATTATTTTTTACTGACGCTTTCCATTAACTCTAATAAATATAATTGGAAGTAGCTTTTTATAGTTTTTTTCTGAGATGGTTTTACAGGATTACAGGATGACTCTTTTAGTTCTATTTCTTCAATAAAGTCCAAAAATTTTTGCTTGTCTTTACCTCTTCGTTAGTTAATTGTTCTTGCTAAAGTGAATTGTGCGTTGCATATTGTATATCCATCTTTATTCTATGTTTTTAAAATTTTATTCTTTCACAGTTTTTCTATAGATTGTTGTGTTTTGCTGATAGTTTATTTTGAATTTTTTTTTTCTGGTGTTTTGGAAAAAAATTGTATACAATTTTTTATTTTTTTTATTGATTTTGTTTACAAAGTACGAGTTTCAAGAAAAATTGACCTATTGACATTTTTTTTCTAAATTTTTCACTTATTGAATTTTTCTTTTCAATTATCTAAAATCTATTAATTAATTTTTTTTTCAAAAATGTTTTTATAATTATTTTGAACTCAAAAATCATTGATTTTTTTGTAAAAAATAGTTTTCAAGAAAACAAATTAAAAAAAATGATCAATTGTTAGAAGAAAAATAATAAAAAAGTTATTTTTTCAAAAATTTAGTGAATATGAATATTTTTTAATAAAACCTTATCTAAAATATATATTTTTTTTCAATTATTTTTTTTTAATTAAATATTATTATTTAAAATTTTTGGACATTTAAAAAATATTTTTTGTAATTTTTGAACAATATTGGAAAAAAAAATGTTAAAAAAAAATTGAAAATAGGTTTTGGTATACAAATTTTGGAAAAAAAATCGGGAATTTTAACAAAAAATAAAAAATATGTATTTTTTTTAAACTTAATTTTTTAATTAATTATTTTTATTTAAAAATTTTAGAGAAATAATATATATATTTTGCAATGTTTAAACATATTTTGGAAGTTTTAGAAAAAAAAAGTGAATATGAATATTTTTTTAAACGTATTTTGTGAACAAATTTTAGAAAAAATAATAAAAATATTTTATGGGTTTTTTGAATACAAATTTAAAAAAAAGGTTTTTTTAACAATAAATAGAAAATTATTTTTTTTTATAATTTTAGTTAAATTTTAGAAAAAAATGTGAATATGAATATTTTTTAACGTACTTTGTGAAGAAGTTTTAAAATGGGTTTTGGTATACATATTTTGGAAATTATTAAAACTGTTTTTTTACAAAAAATTAAAACTATTTTTTTACAAAAATTAAAACTACATATTTATATTGTTGTTATTTAGAGATGCATACATTGAGGTGATGTTGGGAAAGGAATAATATAATATATACTTGTATGCTTAAATTTAAGCATACAAGTATATATTATATTATTCCTTTCCCAACATGAAAACTATTTTTTTAAATTTAATTTTTAAATTAATTATTTGTTAAAAAGATATTTTTTTTAAAGTTTTAGTTAAATTTTAGAAAAAAAGTGAAGATGAATATTTTTTAACGTGTTTTGTAAACAAATTTTAGAAAAAAATAATAAAAATGTTTTGAAAATGGGTTTTTGGTATACAAATTTTGGAAAAAAATTAGGCTTTTTTTAACAATAAATAAAAATGTTTTTTTTTTTATTTTAGTTAAATTTAAAAAAAAAAATGTGAATCTGAATTTTTATTGTACTTTGTAAAGAAGTTTTAGAAAAAAATAATTAAAAAAGAAATGAAAATGGGTTTTGGTATTCAAATTTTTCTAAAAATAATAGGTTTTACAAAAAATAAAATCTATTTTTTTAACAAAAAATAAAAACTATATTTTTAAATTTAACTTTTGAATAAATTATTTGTTATTTTTAATTAAAAATTTTAGATCATTTAAATTTTTTTTTTTTGTAACTTTTGAACTGAAAAAAAAAGTAAAATGATTAAAAAATTATTTTTTTTTAATTTAGTCAAATTAAAAAAAAAATATTTAAAATATTGTGAAAATGGGTTTTTGGTTTACAAATTTTGAAACAAAATTAGGTTTTTAAACAATAAATAAAGTTTTTTTTTTAAACTTTATATAAAATTTTGAAAAAATGTGAATATGAATATTTTTTTAACTTACTTTGTGAAGATGTTTTAGAAACAATAAATAAATAAAATTAAACTAGGTTTTAGTATAAAAATTTCGGAAAAAATAGGTTTTTCACTTTAACTATTTTTTTTTACTATTTTTTATAATTTAGTTTTTTAATTAATTATTTTTTATTTTTATTGAAAATTTTTAGACCATTTAAAATATATTTTTTGAAACTTTTGAACTGGAAAAAAGAAATATGAATATTTTTTTTAACGTATTTTGTGAACAAATTAAAAAAAAAATGTTTTGGAACGTACTTTGTGATCAAGTTTTAGAAAAAATAATTAAAAAAAAAAGGAAAATGGGTTTCGGTATACAAATTTTGCGAAAAAATTAGGTTTTTCATTTTTTTTTTTTTACAAAAATAAAAACTATTTTTTTACAAAAAATAAAAACTATTTTTTTAATTTAATATTTGAACTCATTATTTGATATTTTGATTTTAAAATTTTAGACTGTTTAAAATTTTTTTTTTTAACGTTAAGTTTCAAAAAAAGGAAAATGATAAAAAAGTTATTTTTTCAAAAATTTTAGTTAAATAAAATAAAGAAAAAGTGAATATGAATATTTTTTAACGTATTTTGTAAACAAATTTTAGAAAAAATAATAAAAATGTTTTGAAATTTTTTTTTTTTTTTTTATTTGTTTCAAGAAAAGGCGACTTAATTACTTTTTTATTTTCTAAATTTTTTTCAAATATCTAAAATTTCTTTTTTTTTTTAAAAACTTTAAAATCTATTTTTTAATAAATTTTTTTTCAAAATTTGTTTGCAGAAATCTTCTCAAAAAATACAATATTTTCATTATTTTTAATAATTTTTTTTTACAAATTGCATTGTGGTTATTACTTGCGTTTGTGATATATAGCTTGTCTTTGGCTTCAAGTCTGTAGTTTAGTGTTCCAGGCATAGAAGGAGTTTAGATTGCCCGTCGGTGAGTGAGTCACGTGATTGTAGTTTTTTTTGGGCATTGTATGGGATTTGTGTACTGTGGGGTGGTGGTTGAAACGCCAGATGAGGTTTTTTGTGATTTGGAAACTTTACTACATAAATTATGACGCATTGAAAGGTTGAGTGTTGTTTGTTTTGGTCTATGACCAGATGCACGCATTTTTTGCTTGAGTGGCTACTTTTTCTAGAATATTTTTGTTTAAATTTATTTAGAGCTGTCGCTATATTATTATCGGTTGGAGGTATTGAAGAAGATTATGCTCAGCAGACACACATTTAGGAATCGAAGCATTTGATGATGGTTTTTGTAGCATTACGCAAATTCTTAGCGTCCAAACCTAATTTAGAGTCTTAAAGTGATTTTGCTATCATTGGGCTGGGCTTTCTTGCATAGGTGTGAGAAGCATTGCTGAGTTTGTCAAACTGGCGTTTTCTTCTAGCATCCGTTTGTAAATTTAGTTTGAATCTTACTACTGAAATTATTTGTATGTTCGCTTTCCTATTCCCTAATCCACCTTGTCAGCGTGGGGTTTTGGTCTGGAGTAGAATATTAATCTCTCCAGTGGTTTGGAATTTAATTGAAACTGTAGGTCTATCATACAGTTTTGGCGTGTTTACGTCTGAATAGGCAGGCTGGTTAATTTGGTGGTAGGACTGGTAGGTAGTAACTGTAGGCTTACTTGGACTACAGTCGTCTGCTTGTCGACATGGCTGAATGAACTCTTTAAACACCTTGTTTGTCCTGATTTGGAGTAGCTATGGTAAAACCCATAGATAACCGTATGGTGTGTCAAACTAACTATTGTAGTGTTGAGTTGCTTTTGATGCGCAGTTACCGTCGACCAAATCTAGAGATAAATTATGGTTTTGTTGTTGAATGGTTATAGTTCTAGTTTTGTGTGATAAGAAAGGTAGTTAACAGATTAGCAGGTATTAATGGTCTGATGGCATCAGGAGTTGTGCGTGGGTCTTGAGACAGTTAACAAAGGTTTAAGTGTGTTTGTTGTTGACCTAACAATTTGTCGGACGTGTAGTAGTTGAAGATATATGTTGAAGGTCTTTTGCGTGACTTCAAAAGGTTGGTTAGATCTCCAAATGCCTAACCTTTTTTTTGTGGTTGGGGGAAGCTCTGTCAGCTTGAGTGAGGAGCTTTCATCCACTAAACTCTTAATCTACTTGACGATGCGGATTTCCACCCTGGAATCATTATTATCTTCACGGTTAATTGTCCTGATAAGCTAGTTCGCCAGAGATGTTAAATTGTCTTTTGACGATCTATTTCTTCAATCTCTTTATCTTTCAATATGTGTATGTATTTTTGTATGGCTTCCCATTCCTCTTCTCCTTTAAGCATTGTTTCTACAGTATTGTTAGGTGTTATTTTTAAGCCTACTTCTGCATTTAATTTTTCTCTTTTGGTTTGCTATCTTTGGAATTGACAAAACGTATGTTGCGGAGTATCTTCTTTGTTGCAGAATATGCACTGATTGTTTGTCTTTTTTTTTAACTACTTAAAGTAAGTCTTAAAACATCCGTGACCAATCAAAAATTGTGTTATGTAGTAGTCTACATTTCCATGCTTTCTGTTAGTCCAGTTGACAAGGTTTTTAATTAAACATTTAGTCCAGCTGCTTTGCCAATCTCCGCGCTCCAGCTTACTTGCTATTTGTCAAGCATCTTTTTTTTATGTCGTCTTTTTTTGCTTTGCTCTTTGTTCCACCATGTATTCTATGGGTGTTAATGCTGCTATCACCCTTATCACCTCCGTTGAAACAGTGCGATATCCACTAGCTATTCTTATTGCTAGTGTTTGCTGGTGTGCTTCCAGCATTTTGCGATAGCTTGCCAGTCTCATTTTTTTTTTCCATATTGGGGCACCGTATAACATTATTGAGTGAGACACCGTGCTCAATATTTTTCTGTTGGTAGCTGTCGGGTCTTTAATTCTAGGCATGAGCCTTGTTAATGCCAGCACTGATTTTTCCGCTTTTGTGGCTGTTTGCCTTATGTGCTCTTCCATAGTCATGTTGTGATCTATCCACACTCCAAGATATTTTATAGCCGTTTTTGATTGGATTTGTATCTTTCCAATGTTGAGAGTAATCTCTTTTAGTTCCCTTTCTCCATATATGATAACCATTTCTGTTTTACTGTTTTTGATCTGTAGCTTTAGTTCATTTTTTTTGTTTTATTGCCGGATTGCAAGGTCGGCAAGGTTGATCCCTTTCTTCTTTGGCCCATACTATTATTGTCGTGTAATCTCCAAAGCAGATTACGTTTGTTCCTGTTGGTAGTTTGACTTCTAGAATGTTGTTTCATACTAGTGGGCCAAGAACAGATCCTTGCGGTACCTCACATGTTAGCTTTATCATCCCATTTTTTCCTACAAAGAGTTTCCTGTTTTGGAGGTAGCTAGTTAGCATTTTCCTCATGTGTTGGCTAATTTTTTTGCTTTTTAGCATTTCCAATAGTTCTTTTGAAGGTACCGTGTTGAAAGCCTAACCTAACCTAAGCTTGTGTGATAAAAAGGTAGTTGGGAGATTTGCAGGTATTGATGGTCTGATGGCATCAGGAGTTGTGCGTGGGTCTTGAGACAGTTGATAACAATGCGTCGGACGAGTAGTAGTTGAAGATATATGATGGAGGTTTTTTGCGTGACTACTGTTATACAAAAGTTTGGCTAGGTCTCCAAATGCTTCACAAGTGTTGGATCCATCTTTTTAGGGGCGCTTCCCGACTAAACAAACTCAGCTGTGATTGCCTGGAAGTTTTAGCATTGAAAAAAAGGAGGATGGGACGCTCTATAGGCTAAGGGGTGAGGTTGCGGGGAGCTTACTTTTAGAATTTGGTTAACCGGTCTTTTATAGGAGTATACTTTTTTGTTTGGCTTAGTCAACTCAACCTGGCTATATCAGAATTGGAGTGAAACTCGGGATGTGCAAAGAATTTTTTGGACAAGGTTGTTACGAGTTTTTTTGTTTCTAACGTACCAAGGGGCTCTGCAACTCAACGCAAGGTATGATTTTGAAACGCCTCAAGACGGTTAAGGTGATAGTTTGCCGTTGTTCCTTATACCGGAAATGTCAACGTGATTTTAGGTCTGATGCTTGTAAACATTTGAAGTTTATTTTAGATTGACAACCTGCTCCGGTGGATCTAGTAGTTTATTTACTAACTTGGCTTTATCTAGAATGGCATGAACGTGCAACTTGAACAGTTCTTTGTCGAATGTGATTCCCAGTTACTTTCCAGTCTGACCACGAGATAGGTAGAGAGTCTTGAGGTATTTTTGCTGTGAGGTAGAGACATGGTTTTGGAGTTTCAAAGATTGTGTTCTGTATTTGAAGTGTGAATGAAGCTTTATGAGAGGCAGTGAGAACTTGTGTCTATGCGGTTTTAGTAGTAAATCTTTGTGCCTGATCTTATCGAAGGCTTTTTTGACGTCAAAAATTATTTAATTTAGCTGATGTTTCTTCAGAACTACTGACCAATAAGCTTAATTAATTCTTTAAAACAATTACAAAAAAAATATCTTCTTTAAACTAAGAGAACACATGTAAGATCTAAACCTTATTCTATCTTCCCAGCATAGTTTTTGCTCAAACAACTTTACTTCCCACCAGCTACTTTGCGTTTGATGATTTCAGATAGCTTTATCACAAAAAAGCAAACAGCGCGGTCATTCTAGACATCAACACAAGTGTGGCATAAAGAACGAAAGTTTCTTACTGCGCTTGACCCAATTAGTAGTTTCTTTTCTAAAAAAACGTCCTATTGCTATCAAATTAAACACCAAATATCTACCAACTACCCTATCTTGCTCAAAATCCTACTAGGCTCAAACCTTTTTCTGTTCAATCTATTTGTTGCAGACGTTCCAAATCTTTCTAACCAGATATCTATAGCACAATATGCTGATAACACTGCTCTAATGTACTTATCTAAAAACACAAAAGTGATCATTGCCCTGCTACAATTTTCTATCAACATTTTGGAAGACTGGCTCCTAAAATGAAAAATTAAAGTAAATCCCAAAATATTATCACCAACATTTTCTGGTGACAAATTTCTTGTCGACCTAGCCACACACTCAGCACCTACAACGCCTACATCTCTTAGGTCATCATCATCAGTTTTTCACGTCACTGCAAGCGCAACTTTTTTTAAGTGGATTTTAAACAACTAAAGATATTATTCATCTACTCCGGACCAGATAAGTGTCTTAGTCATACATACCCCACGCTGACAAGGCGGATTGAAGAGTAGGAAAGCGTATAAAAATTTAAAATAGTTTTTGTTGTGAGATTCGAACTTACTATCTTTAGTGCAGCAGTCGGGAGCCTAGACTACTGCACCACGTTCCCTCTTGGATAACCAACTTAAAATACTTTAGGCGTTCACTTTTCAAATGACGTTTACTGGACAAGGCACAATCTTCTAGCTCTCCTGTTTAGAAATAACACAAGCTTAAGTTCTGCTAATAAACTCTGGGTACACAAAACCATCATCCCATTTTGAAAATTAACATGATAGCTGACATTGATCCAGATGAGCTGCCTCTAAAGCCAAAACAACAAGACAAAAAGTTTTACATGTGTAACAGTATTGATTGATTACACGCATTCAACTCATATTTGCTGTTACTGTTATGCTCATTCGAATCAGTATGTTTTTATTTGTGTATGCGTACAATAATTTAAAGAACGTTTTTGCCTTCCATACCAAAAATTCAACGTTAAATCACGCACAGTCACAACCATCAAAGCGCTCTAACAATAAAGTTCTGTCCTAGATCACTATTGCTAAGCCAGCCCAAAACAAAATAAAATTGTCAATCCAGTCCATCATGGATAGACGGCATTTTTAGACAAATAACATTGCCTAGATCTTTACTACCAAGTAGACATAACCTGTTTATCACTCCTAACAAGTTACTCCTCTTCACATACAAAATTACTATTTTAAAGACTCAAATCCTTAAATAAACAACAAACAAATTAACAATTGACCAGGTAGCCAAGAACACATGGAAGGTCACTTTAAATAAAGAAAGCATGTGAAAAATCATCCACCCAAGGACCAACATCATCAAGTAACATCTAGGCTAAACCAAAAAACATTCTCAAAATTGAACAAATCAGTACACCGAGTTCATACAACTTTCTGAATTTGGTGCAACTTTTTTTTCGAGGTATAAGTCTTCAGTTCTATAATGACAAATAAAATCGTATGTATAAAGGCTAACCTAAACATTATCAGAAAAACAATTAAAAAAAAAAACAGTACGCTGGCTTCATACAATCATCTGGATTAATGTAACCCAAAAAACCAAAGAGATTTTTTAAGACAAAACAATTAAGATTAGCTACTGACAGAGATCGCCAGAGTAGCAACGCAGGAAAATAGCACAAAAACTTACCATTTAGAACCAAGCCCCATTATCAAAGCCAAATTGAAACATTCTTAAAGAATTTTGGTGCATTGTGCATACTGTAGATATGGTTCTTTATGCTCTTGTATTTATTATTGCTCTAGTTCTTAAACGTTAGCAATTTTTGTCTGCCTTTTTACTAACTGCCTACACGGGAACTACGTATTAGTGCGTATAGTAACTTGTAAACAGCTACTATTCCATTATCGACTGACTTTACTAGATCTTCCAACGTTTAGTATTAGGCTCACTACAGCGACATTCAGCATCAAGCAGGCAATAGTTGATGCACTGTTTGCACTTTGTACAAAAACATCTTCAAATCTTTCACCAAAATTTGCTGTAAAAACCCTCTAATAATACTCAATTGCATAGCTTGTTGTCTGCGTGATGTTTGATGGTACTCTTGGACATCTATAACCTCTGCATCTACTGCTCTGGGGCCGGCCACGCCTGTCACTTTGACGTGAACATTGCAGTATTTGTTCAGTTGGCCGCATAAACAGAGAATCGACGGCAAAATTTCCTTTGAACCAAAACTACCAACTAATTACTTGTCAAAAATGTTGAAAAAAAATGTATATTTGTTAATTGTATTGTATTTAATAGTTATGTACAGAATAAATTGATAAAGGGTAGCATGATTGGTGCATTAGTCGCGCGCTAAGGCAAAAGAAAAGAGAGCGGAGAAAGTAAAGCAAGCGGCTTTGGCCGCTGGAGTAAAAATATTTCTTAACTAACTATTGTACGAAGTAGACGCTCGGTGTGGTGGTTGGTTGGGTAAGCAATTGTTGCGTCAATTGTTAAAAATTAAAAATATATTTAAATAGCATAAAATAGTGTTAGTCTTCTTTTTTCAGCCTTCGTTTGTTCACTTCTGAACGTAGGCTTCCTTTATATTTTTCCATCCTTCTCTACTTTGGGCTAGTTCAAACCATCATCTACCTGCCAACTTCTTAACGTCGTCCAGCCACCTTTTCTGGGGTCATCCTAAGCTGCGCTTTGTTGTCAGTACTGTTCCCAAAATAAACCACTAAAACCAAGTTGTGGCATGTACAAGAAGAATGATGTAATGATCTTGAAACACATTAAATGTTTGAAAACAAATATAAAATTCATAAAATTATGTTTAAATACATATAGGAATGAAATGCAAACATGTTATATTGCACATCTCTAAAATCACGAATCAATCAATTTACTAGACAAATATTCATGCAACTTGATATATAAATTTATTGCTTATTTATCACATGAAGCAAATTATATCCCATTGAATGCATTGAGTTGCAACATTACGTAATGATTTCAAGCGTAAGATTTTTGCACAGCAATATCAACATTATTTATTACAGTTTAATTTCCGAATGTACCACCGCAATTTATCTGATAGAATTATGTTCAATTGCATCGGAAAAGAAAATAAATATAAAAATAGGTGACTACATACAATAGAAAATGCAGTATTGGAAAACGTGTTCCCAATCTGCTAAATGAGATTTATAGATAAATTCAATTGAGGCGACCAATTTTGTTTCGCACGCAACCGGGATAATAATTCACATCGACAATAAACTTTGCAAAAGTTTTGTAATATGATATATGTGGAAGGTTGCGGTTGTAGGTATAAATTTTTTCTTCATCTCGTTTGCTAGAATTACCGCAGCGTGAGCATAATAGTCGATAACAAGTGTATTGGAGCATGGTGAATTTGAATTAATAATCTTGTAATTAAAATAATTGTGGATTTATTGGATGCGTGTACAACGCACTAGAGTTCATAAAAAATGCAACATTACCAGGGATTTTAATTGTATCATGTAATTACAGTAATCATTAATATAGCGCCGCGGGGATTGTAGTTGTTGAGGGTTGTACAACCCTCTAAAAAAGCACGCTATTAGTTTTAAATTAATTAAAGCAAACTTTTGATTTGAATGGATATTTTATGTTAAATTTATCCCGATTCATACTTCATCTTATAAGGCAACCCATGTAGGTAGAATTGTCAAGCCGAGTGGACAGCTCATTGTTCGGTTTTTTAACTTGGGTCAGTATTTCACGTCTGATTATGACATGGCTCCCTTTATACCTGGCATTTCTTTTAAATAACTGGCTTTGTTATTCGGAATTAATTGGCACAGCAAACATTGATAATTAATGGAAGTGTTTCTAGGGGTTTCTATTCTATGATTGAATTAAGTCAAAACATGGAAACTTCGACGTATCTACAGACATTTCCACTCGGTAAGATTGATCTCAGTTGCACTTAAGGGTGCCCGTTATTTTTACCCTAATGTTGTAATAAATATACACAGAAAGGATGATAATATTGAAAGCGTTATTTATAGATGTACAGGATGGATTTATTCGTCGGCTTAATTGTTTTGACAATTAATAAATCGATGCATTAGGTTAATGCGTTCCTTTTTAATTGTCGCCGGTATGAATGATTCCATCCTGCTCAGCGTGAAACGTTACGAAATATGAAGCTATCAACGTCATAAAGCCGACCGGTCAGATAAATCAATGAAACAATAATATAAATCAAATTATTAATTGTGTCTAGAACCAACCGCGTGCTGGCAACGAACAAAAAAGACTTCGCGTTTTGCCTCATGTAGTTTTTCATGATCTATATAAAAGCTCGAGCACAACACAAGGATTAGATTATAAATTAATTTTTGCGATACACAAAGGATGGAATTACTAATAAACAATGCGCCTTTGTTAGTTTGATACGCAGATTAGATCCGTAATTCAATTTAAAATTCCATTGGATATAAAAAAAAAATATGAGAAGAAGAGATTTGGTTTGATAAATGGAGTTGGAAATTAATTTAATGATAAATCAATAATAATTTATATCAAGATATCAAAGTGATTTTTTTTTGTTGTTTATAAACCGGTCTGTATGTGTAGCAAAGAATTTTTAAAAGTAATTAAAAGTATCATTTAGTTGAAAGTTGTTCTTGTAAAATTAGATCATTATTAGCTCAATTGAATAACAATATTTTAGCTTAAAACAATTTTCTTAAAATTATCTTTGCCAAATTCTTTTTTTTTTTAATTTTATAAAACCATTTCCAACTTTTAATTTCTTTGATTTCTTATATTAATTTTGAGTAGATTTTCAACCAAAATTTTTATCCCACCCGTTAATTTAATCACATTGTCAGTCCCTTCATTTATACAACATTTTATAAGCCCATAAAGTAAAACTTTTGGACGCGGGGGATGTTTTTTCATTTAAAATTCAAATTTTCTGATACACCTCTTCTCATTTCTCGGAACTTTTAAATGTTGATGTGCTAAGTGCCCATTTAAGAAACGAGTTAAGAATAAATAAAAAAGAGGGGAATGTCAGTGTTATAATTTAATCTTACTTTTTTACAAAATTAGTTTAATAATATTATGATAAGATTTCCGTACTAAATCATTACTATCTTGTCTGTCTCGTTTATTTATTATTGTTGACAGAAGCAGTCGCGTTATTACAATTATATTATTTATTTTTATGTAGCATCGTTGACAATAAATAATAAAAGAACATAATATTGTATTAATATGTATTCATGTCGTGATTAAATTATTATTTATAATTCTCTATCAAAGCTAACAGAGAAATTAAATTATTATTGCATGTCGCTTGATTGTGATAAGCAAGGGGCATAAAGTATATCAATTATTGTATTGATATAAACTAATTGCAATTATTTTTATTGCAGTTTATTTATGTATGCAAAGTTTATAGCACTATTGCGTTATTTATTAACAAGCGGATATAAAATGAATATAATATTATTTTTTTGCATATGGTAGATTGTTTGTGGTAAATTTGAACTAATTTGATTAAGGTTTCAAGCAGTTATAGTCCAAAACATAATAATCAAAAATTTCAAAAAATCCATACAAAATAATTCTAGTAAGCATTTTGAATGTTTAATGAATTCTACTGTAAAAGTAATTATTATAGATTGTTTGTGTTGCATTTGAACTAATTTAGTCAATTCGTTTTTGTTTGAATAAGGTTTCAATCAGTTATGGTCCAAAACATAAAAATCAAAAATTTTCAAAAATCTAAAAAAAAAATATTTTTTGTAGACATTTTGAATTTTAAATAATTTCTACAAAAAAAGTATTTATAGTAGATTGTTTTTTGGTGAATTTGAACTAATATAGTCAATTTGTGATTGTATGATGAAGGTTTTAATCAGTTATGGCCTAAAAAATAAAAATAAAAAATTTCAAAAAATCCAAAAAAATATTTCTAATAGACATTTTGGATTTTTATTATTTTCTACAATATAAGTACTTATTATAAAATGTTTTTGGTAAATTTGAACAAATTTAGTCAATTTGTTTTTGTTTAATTATTATTTCAATCAGTTATGGTCCAAAACATAAAAATCAAAAAATTTAATAAAATCAAAATAAATATTTTTAGTAGACATTTTAGAATTTTAATATTTTCTACAATAAAAAAACTTATTATAGATAATTTTTGGTAAACTTGAACAAATTTAGTCAATTCGTTTTTGTTTGGTTAAGGTTTCAATCAGTTATGGTTCAAAACATAAAAATCAGAAATTTCAAAAAATCCAAAAAAGTATTTTTAGTAGACATTTTAGATTTTTAATATTTTTTACAATAAAAGTACTTATTGTAGCTTGGTTTTCTTAAATTTGAACTAATTAAGCCAATTTGTGTTTGTTTGATTTAGGTTTCAATCAGTTATGGTCCAGAACATAAAAACCAAAAATTTAAAAAAAACCTAAAAATATTTTTAGTTAATATTTTCAATTTTTATTAATTTCTACTATAAAAGTACTTATTATAGATTGTTTTCGGTGAATTTGAACTAATTTAGTCAATTCTTGTTTGTTTGATTAAGGTTTCAATCAGTTATGGTCTGAAACATAAAAATCAAAAATTTCAAAAAAACCAAAAAAATATGTGTAGTAGACTTTTTGAATTTTTAATAATTTCTACTATAAAAGTACTTATAATAGATTGTTTTTGGTAAATTTGAACAATTTTAGTCAATTTGTGTTTGTTTCATTAAGGTTTTAATCAGTTATGGTCCAAAACGTAAAAACCAAAAATTAAAAAAAATCCAAAAAAATATTTCTAGTAGACTTTTTGATTTTTTAATAAATTTGACTATAAAAGTACATACTTAAGATTGTTTTTGGTGAAGTTGAACATATTTAATCAATTCGTGTTTGTTTGATTAAGGTTTCAACCACTTATCTTCCAAAATATAAAAGACAAAAATTTTAAAAAATCTAAAAAAATATTTTTAGTAAACATTTTGAGTTTTTAATCATTGCTGTATTAAAAGTATTTATTATAGATTGTTTTTGGTAAATTTGAACTAATTTAATCAATTCCTGATTGTTTGATTAAGGTTTTAATCAGTTATGCTCCAAAATCATAAAAATCAAAAATTTCAAAAAATCCAAAAAACATTTCTAGTAGACATTTTGAATTTTCAATAATTTCTACTATAAAAGTACTTATTATAGATTGTTTTTGGTGAATTTGAACAATTTTAGTCAATTCGTGTTTGTTTGATTAAGATTTCAATCAGTTATGGTTCAAAACATAAAAAATCTAAATATACAAAAAATCCAAAAAAATATTTTCAGTAAACTTTTTGAATTTTTGAATTTATTTCTACAAAAGTACTTATTATAGATTGTTTTTGGTAAATTTGAACAAATTTAGTCAATTCGTTTTTGTTTGATTAAGGTTTCACTCAGTTATGGTCCAAAACATAAAAATCAAAAATTTTAAAAAAATTTAAAAAATATTTTTAGTAGACGTTTTGAATTTTTATTATTTTCTACAATAAAAGTACTTATTGTAGATTGTTTTTGGTGAATTTTAACAAAGTTAGTCAATTTGTTTTTGTTTGATTAAGGTTTCAATCAGTTATGGCCCAAAACATAAAAATCAAAATATTCAAAAAATCCAAACAAATATTTCTAGTAGACATTTTAGATTTTCAATAATTTCTACTTAAAAAGTACTTATTATAGATTGTTTTTGGTGAATTTAAACAAATTTAGTCAATTCGTGTTTGTTTGATTAAGGTTTCCATTACTTATGGTCCAAAACATAAAAATCAAAAATTTCAAAAAAACCAAAAAAATATTTTTAGTAGACTTTTTGAATTTTTAAAATTTTCTACTATAAAAGTACTTGTTACAGATTGTTTTTGGTAAGTTTGAACTAATTAAGTTAATTCCTGATAGTTTGATTAAAGTTTCAATCAGTTATGGTCCAAAACATAAAAATCAAAAATTTCAAAAAATTCAAAAAATTTTTTTTAATAGACATTTTGGATTTTTAATGTTTTCTTTATGAAAAGTACTTACTATATATTGTTTTTGGTAAATTTGAACAAATTTAGTCAATTCGTGTTTCTTTGAATAAGGTTCCAATCAGTATTTTTCCAAAACATATAAATCAGAAATTTCAAAAAATCTAAAAAATATTTTTAGTAGGAATTTTGGGTTTTTAATATTTTCTTCAATAAAAGTACTTATTGTAGATGGTTTTTGGTGAAATTGGACTAATTTAGTTAATTCGTTTTTGTTTTATTAAGGTTTCAATCAGTTATGGTCCAAAACATAAAAATCAAAAAATTCAAAAAAATATTTTAAGTAGACATTTTGGATTTTTCATATATTCTATAATAAAAGAACATATTGTAGAATGTTTTTGGTAAATTTAAACAAATTTAATCAATTTGTTTTGGTTTGATTAAGGTTACAATCAGTTATGGTCCAAAACATAAAAATCAAAAATTTTAAAAATTAAAAAATAATATTTCTAGTAGACATTTTGAATTTTTATTAATTTTTACTATAGGAGTACTTATTTTAGATTGTTTTTGGAAAGTTTGAACAAATTTAGTCAATTCGTGTTTGTTTGATTAAGGTTTCAATCACTTATGGTCCAAAACATAATTTTAAAAATTTCAAAAAATCCAAAAAAATATTTCTAGTAGACATTTTAACTTTTTAATAATTTCTACTATAAAAGCACTTATTATAGATTGTTTTTGATAAGTTTGAACTAATTTAGTCAATTTGTTTTTGTTTGATTAAGGTTTCAATCAGTTTTGGTCCAAAACATAAATATCAAAACTTTCAAAAAATCCAAAAAAAAAATATTTTTAGTAAACATTTTTAATTTTTAATATTTTCTACAGTAAAAGTACTTATTATAAATTGTTTTTGGTGAATTTGATCAAATTTAGTCAATTCGTGTTTGTTTGATTAAGGTTTCTATCAGTCAGAGTCCAAATCATAAAAATCAAAAATTTCAAAAAATCCAAAAAAACATTTCTAGTAGACTTCTTGAGGTTTTAATAATTGCTACTATAAAAGAACTTATTATAGATTGTTTTTGGTGTATTTGAACTAATTTAATCAGTTCGTGTTTGTTTGATTAATGTTTCAATCAGTTATGGTCTATAAAAAAAAATTAAAAAATTTCAAAAATCCCAAAAAAATATTTCTAGTAGACTTTTTGAATATTTACTAATTTTTACTATAAAAGTACTTATTATAGATTGTCCTTGGTAACTTTAAAATATTTTAGTCCATTTTGATTTTGTTTGATTAAGGTTTCAATCAGTTATGATCCAAAACATAAAAATCAAAAATTTCAAAAAATCCAAAAAAATATTTCTAGTAGACTTTTTGAATCTTTAATAATTTCTACTATAAAAGTACTTATAATATATTGTTTTTTGTGAATTTGAACAAATTTAATTATTTTGTATTTGTTTGGTTAAAGTTTCAATCAGTTTTGGTCTAAAACATATAAATCAAAAATTTAAAAAAATCCAAATAAAAATTTTTAGTAGACATTTTAGAATTTTAATATTTTTTACAATAAAAGTACTTATTTTAGATTATTTTTGGTAAATTTGAACAAATTCAATCAATTCGTTTTTGGTTGATTAAAGTTTCTATCAGTTAAAGTCCAAAACATAAAATACAAAAAATCCAAAAAAAAACAAAAAAATATTTTTAGTAGACTTTTTTAATTTTTAATATTTTTTAATACAAAAGTACTTATTATAGATTGTTTTTAATGAATTTGAACAAATTTAGTTAATTTGTGTTTGTTTGATTAAGGTTTCAATCAGTTTTGGTCCAAAATATAAAAATAAAAAATTTCAAAAAATCCAAAAACATATTTCTGGTAGACATTTTGGGTTTTTAATATTTTCTGCATTAAAAGTAGTTATTGTAGATGGGTTTTGGTAAATTTGATCAAATTTAGTCAATTTGAATTTGTTTGATTAAGGTTTCAATCAGCTTTGGTTCAAAAATTAAAATCAAAAATTTCAAAAAATTCAAAAAAATATTTTTAGTAGCCTTTTTGGATTTTTAATAATTTCTACTATCAAGGCACTTATTATAGATTGGTTTTGGCGAGTTTGAACAAATTTAGCCAATTTGTGTTAGTTTGATTAAGGTTTCAAACAGTTATGGTCCAAAACATAAATAAAAATCAAAAATTTCAAAAATCCAAAAAATATTTTTAGTAGACATTTTGGATTTTTAATATTTTTTACAATAAAAGTACTCATTATAGATTGTTTTATGTGAATTTGAACTAATTTAGTCGATTAGTT
Organism: Tachinus rufipes; assembly: GCA_963932245.1. Taxonomy (NCBI): domain Eukaryota; kingdom Metazoa; phylum Arthropoda; class Insecta; order Coleoptera; family Staphylinidae; genus Tachinus; species Tachinus rufipes. Next base: position 127,160,290 of record OZ010741.1, read on the forward strand.
TTTATTTGATTAAGATTTCAATCAGTTAAGGTCCAAAACATAAAAATCAAAAATTTAAAAAAATTCCAAAAAAATATTTTTATTAGACTTTTTGAGTTTTTGATAATTTTTACTAAAAAAAATCTTATTATAGATTGTTTTTGCTAAATTTGAACAAATTCAGTCAATTTGTTTTTGTTTGATTAAGGTTTCAATCAGTAATGGTCTAAAACATAAAAATCAAAAATTCCAAAAAAACCATAAAAATATTTCTAGTGAATTTAAACAATATTTTTAGTAGATTTTTTGATTTTTTAATATTTTTTACAATAAAAGTACTTATTATAGATTGTTTTTGGTGAATTTGAACAACTTTATTTAATTCGTGTTTGTTTGATTAAGATTTAATGAATTATGGTCCAAAACATAAAAATTTAAATTTAAAAAAATCTAAAAAATATTTCTAGTAAACATTTTGTATTTTTTATATATTTTACAATAAAAGTACTTATTATAGATTGTTTTTGGTGACTTTGAACAAATTTAATCAGTTCGTGTTTGTTTGATTAAGGTTTCAATCAGTTATGGTCCAAAACATAAAATTCCAAAAATCCAAAAAATATTTCTATTAGACTTTTTGAGATTTTAATAATTTCTACTATAAAAGTACTTATTATAGATTGTTTTTGGTGAGTTTGAACTAATTTAGTCAATTCGTTTTTGTTTGATTAAGGTTTCAATCAGTTATGGTCCAAAACATAAAAATCCAAAATTTAAAAAAAATCCAAAAAAATACTTCTAGTAGACATTTTAAATTTTTAATCATTTCTACTATATAAGTACTTATTATAAATTGTTTTTGGTAAATTTGAACTAATTTAATCAATTTGTTTTTGTTTGATTAAGGTTTTAATCAGTTAAGGTCCAAAACATAAAAATAAAAAATTTCAAAAAAAACAAAAAAATATTTCTAGTATGATTTTTGAATCTTTAATAATTTCTACTATAAAAGTACTTATTATAGATTGTAATTGGTGAATTTGAACTAATTTAGTCAGTTTGTGTTTGTTTGATTAATCAGTTATGATCCAAAACATAAAAATCAAATATTTAAAAAAAAAACAAAAAAATATTTTTAGTGAACATTTTGGTTTTTTAATGTTTTCTACAATAAATGTACTTATTGTAGATTGTTTTTGTTACATATGATTAACTTTAGTCATTTCGTGTTTGTTTGATTATGATTTTAATCAGTTATGACCCAAAATAAAAAATTAAAAATGGAAAAAAAAAATTCTAGTAGACTTTTTTAATTTTTAATCATTTCTACTGTAAAAGTACTTACTATAGATTGTTTTTGGTGAATTTAAACTAATTTAGTTAATTTGTATTTGTTTGATTAAGGTTTCAATCAGTTTTGGTCCAAAAATTAAAAATCAAAAATTTCAAAAAATCCAAAAAAATATTTCTAGTTGACATTTTGGATTTTTAATATTTTTTACAGTAAAAGTACTTATTGTAGATTGTTTTTGGTGAATATAAACTAATTTAGTTAATTTTTTTTTTCTATTTTATGGTTTCAATCAGTTACGGTCCAAACAATGAACACCAAAAATTTCAAAAAAATAAAAAAATTTAGACTTTTAATAATTTTTACAATAAAAGTACTTATTGTAGATTGTTTTTGGTAAATTTGAACTAATCTAGTCAATTTGTGTTTGTTTGATTAAGGATTTAATCAGTTATGGTAAAAATCATAAAAATCAAAAATTTCACCAAACCAAAAAAAAAATAAAAAATTGTAGACTTATTGAATTTTTAATATTTTTACCATAAAAGTACTTATTATAGATTGTTTTTGGTGAATTTGAACATATTTAGTCGATTAGTTTTTGTTTGATTAAGGTTTCAATCAGTTATGGTCCAAAACATAAAAACTAAAAATTTCAAAAAAACAAAAAAATTATTAGTAGTAAACATTTTGTAATTTTAATATTTTTTACAACGAATGTTCTTATTGTTGATTGTTTGTGGTAAATTTGAAGAAATTTGTTTAAGTTTGATTAAGGATTTAAGAAATAAAACAAACTTTCTAATGATAAACGGCAGCATTGGAACTTATTTTATACTTCAACGGCTTGCAGAGTTATTATTAAGTAGATTTATATAACTAGTCTCTATTTCTGCATCTAACTTAAAATTTAAAAAAAATATGCTTTTACTCTTGGCTTTTTGATTGAAATTTTTTAATCCAATCTTTATCTCATATTTTTTTGTTTGAGACAATATTTATTTATTTCATATTTTTACTAAATTCATTTTCCTCTCCCTTGATAACAGCATGCGGTTTGCAAAACTGTGTCCACTCGCAAACTTTTAGGTTTGAACATGAAAAAAAAAACCACCATCCCAAAAATATAAAAGCCATAATTTATTTACGTCCAGCAGAAAACCTTTTAGAAACACTGTTCGTTTAAGTGCATTTTAATGTAGGCTAGACTTCTTCCTTTTCTTTCAAGACCCTCAAAACGATACTCAAAAAGATAAACAAACACACAGAAAGAAAAAAACAGGTAGGAATCCACACAGAGCTAATTTTACCTGTATGATAATAAAATAAACCCCACCGAAAATTTATGACTGCTTTTAAAGCGTTATTATGCAACTGATGAAAAAGTGTAAATATGAGCTGGAAATTTTGACGCGCATCGGTAGCGATAAATTATTAATTAATCATATTAATTAACAATTACAAATAGGTCTAGTTTCACATGACGGGGTACGTATAATCGGTTACAAATTAAATGTCGCTAATTAATTTATTTTACATTGACGGCTCTCTCGTGCTCTTATTTACAAGAGCGCGAAACTTATTAATGATAAATTCCTCGTCGCGCACAAACAACTTCATAAATATATTGATAAATTATTAATTTCTAAGAAGAGATTTTCATAAGCAGGCTTATCGGCTCGGATTGCCCTATAGAAAATAATGTTGATTTTATTGTCGCGCATTAATTTTATAGCTATTCCATGAATATAAATTTATAAATTTCATAAATATTTACATCCTTTTTGAAATGATATTTAACTATGAAATAGAAGCATATATTTTTGTATTTTTGAAATTTAGAAACTATAAGATTATTTAAATGGTTCTTTACATCTGTATTTTGTAACTGTTCACATTTTTTAATTGTTTTAAGCAATATTTTACTTTCTCTAAATAGATTACGCTCATTCTCATAAAGTAGCTTGAAACGATTCTTCAATTTTTCAATTAATTTTTTTGCACTTTTAAAGATAAGAAAACAATTTGATAGTAACAAAATGACAACTTTTGTAAACCCAATGTGCTTTCTATTATTTTGTGCTACTACCTAGCAAATTTAATCAAAATTGTTAGATTAGTTTTTGTTTTACGGCTGTTTTTACCAAAAATTTACCGTTTTTTTCACTTTTAAAACTAAGAAAACAATTTGATTGTAATGTAATTACGAATTTTATACATCCAAAATGTTTTGTGCTGTTTTATGTTACTTTCCAGCAAATTTAATCAAAATTGTTAAAACAGTTTTTGTTTTGTGGCTGTTTTTACTAAAAATATACCGTTTTATGCAATTTTTAAAGTTAAAGAACAATTTGATTGTAAGTCCAAAGTGTTTCCTAGTATTTTGTGCTACTACCAAAAAAATTAATCAAAATTGTATGATCGCTTTTTGTTTTACGGCAGTTTTTACCAAAAATTTGCCGTTTTTGCACTTTTAAAGCTAAGAAAGCAATTTGATTCTAACAAAATAAAAACTTTTATAAATTTAAAGTGTTTTCTGTTATTTTGTGCTACTACCTAGCAAATTTAATCACAAATGTCTGATCAGTTTTTGTTTTACGGCAATTTTTAGCAAAAAATTACCGTTTTTTGCAATTTTAAAGCTAAGAAAACAATTTGATTGTAATGAAATTACTACTTTTATACATCCAAAATGTTTTCTGCTATTTTTTGTTACTTTCCAGGAAATTTAATCAAAATTGTCTAATCAGTTTTTGTTTTGTGGCTGTTTTTACCAAAATTATACCGTTTTTTGCAAATTTTTAAAGTTAGAAAACAATTTAATTGTTGCAAAATTTCAACTTTTATAAGTGCAAAGTGTTTCCTAGTATTTTGTGCTCCTACCCAACAAAATTAATCAAAATTGTATGATAGGTTTTTGTTTTACGACTGATTTTACAAAAAAATTACCGTTTTATGCACTTTTAAAGCTAAGAAAGCAATTTGATTGTAACAAAATTAAAACTTTTATAAATTTAAAGTGTTTTTTGTTATTTTGTGCTACTACCCAGCAAATTTAATTACAATTGTCTGATTAGTTTCTGTTTTACGGCAATTTTTATCTAAAAATTACCGTTTTTTGCAATTTTAAAGCTTAGGAAACATTTTGTTTGTAGCAAAATTACGATTTTTATAAATTTATAGTGTTATTTTGTGCTACTTTCCTGCAAATTTAATCAAAATTGTCTAATCAGTTTTTGTTTTGTGGCTGTTTTTACCAATTTTAACCGTTTTTTGTCATTTTTAAAGTTAGAAAACAATTTACTTGTAGCAAAACTACAACTTTTATAAGTGCAAAGTGTTTCCTAGTGTTTTGTGCTACTACCCAAAGAAATTAATCAAAATTGTATGATCGGTTTTTGTTTTGCGGCTGATTTTACAAAAAATTTACCGTTTTTTGCACTTTCAAAGCTAAGAAAGCAATTTGATTGTAACAAAATAAAAACTTATATAAATTTAAAACGTTTTCTTTTGTTTTGTGCTACTACCCAGCAAATTTAATCACAATTGACTGATCGGTTTTTGTTTTACGGCAATTTTTACCAAAAAATTACCGTTTTTTGCACTTTCAAAGCTACGAAAACAATTTGATTGTAATTAAATTACGATTTTTATACATCCAAAATGTTTTCTGCTATTTTTTGTTACTTTCCAGCAAATTTAATCAAAATTGTCTAATCAGTTTTTGTTTTGTGGCTGTTTTTACCAATTTTAACCGTTTTTTGTCATTTTTAAAGTTAGAAAACAATTTACTTGTAGCAAAACTTCAACTTTTATAAGTGCAAAGTGTTTCCTAGTATTTTGTGATAATACCCTAAGAATTTAATCAAAATTGTGTGATTGGTTTTTGATTTACGGCTGATTTTACCAAAAATTTACCGTTTTTTGCACTTTTAAAGGTAATTAAGCAATTTGATGGTAACAAAATAAAAACTTTTATCAATTTCAAGTGTTTTCTGTTGTTTTGTGCTACTACCCAGCAAATTTAATCACAATTGACTGATCGGTTTTTGTTTTACGGCAATTTTTACCAAAGAATTACCGTTTTTTGCACTTTCAAAGCTACGAAAACAATTTGATTGTAATTAAATTACGATTTTTATACATCCAAAATGTTTTCTGCTATTTTTTTGTTACTTTCTAGCAAATTTAATCAAAATTGTCCAATCAGTTTTTGTTTTGTGGCTGTTTTTACCAAAATTATATCGTTTTTTGCAAATTTTTAAAGTTAGAAAACAATTTAATTGTTGCAAAACTTCAACTTTTATAAGTGCAAAGTGTTTCCTAGTATTTTGTGCTAATACCCTAAGAATTTAATCAAAATTCTGTGATTGGTTTTTGATTTACGGCTGATTTTACCAAAAATTTACCGTTTTTTGCACTTTTAAAGCTAAGAAAGCAATTTGATTGCAACAAAATAAAAACTTTTATAAATTTAAAGTGTTTTCTGTTATTTTGTGCTACGACCTAGCAAATTTAATCACAATTGTCTGACCGGTTTTTGTATTACGGCAATTTTTACCGAAAATTTTCCGTTTTTTGCACTTTTAAAGCTTAGGAAACAACTTGTTTGTATCAAAATTACAACTTTTATAAATTTAAAGTGTTTTGTGTTATATTGTGCTTCTGTACAGCAAATTTAATTAAAATTCTTGAATCAGTTTTTCTATTACGGAAGATTTTATCAAAAATTCACCGTTTTTTGCAAGTTTAAGCTAAGATATCAATTTGTTTTTAACAAAATTACAACTTTTATAAATCTAAAATGTTTTCTATTATTTTGTGCTACTATACAGCAAATTTTATCAAAATTGTCTGATTAGTTTTTCTATTTATGACTGTTTTAAGCAAACATTTACGGTTTTTTGCATTTTTAAAGTGTGTTCTAAGGTCGTTATATAAACGATTTTATAATAATGATGGGGGGAGTGTGGCGCAGTAGTCTAGGCATTTGACTGCTGCACCAGAGATCGAACTAAGTTGAATATGTTTTGTGCTTAACTGTCAAAGTGAATTTTAAGTTTTTTTTTTAGATAAAGAACATGATAAATAACAAGGATTCCGTTTCAAGTCAAACATTCTCCAAACTTAACGACAAAAAATCTTCTTCTCGAAACGACTCTAAAGCATTCAGAAACTGTCAAAACGTTTTCAAAACTCTTACTAATTGACAAAAAAAAATCTGAATTTGCCTTTATATTGTCAACTGTTTACAAACTGTCAAAATCTTGAAAACAATAGTTACTAAACATTAAAATATTTTACAAACTGTCAAGGATGTTTTATAAACTGTCATAAATGTTCCAAAATTAACAAAAGAATGTTAACATTTTTGTCTAATATTTTTCAAAATTGTTACTAATTGTCAAGAAATGTTTTAAAACTGTCGTTAGATTGTCAGCTGTACTTAAACTGTCAAAATATTTGAAAAATATTAATAAACAGTCAAAATATTTCACAAACTGTCAAAAACGATCATAAATTATCAGACGAAAGTTCAAAACCTGCTCCAAAGCTTAGAAACTGTCAAATATTAATATTTTTCAAAATTGTTAATAATTGACAAGAAATATTCTGAAACTGTCCTTAGATTGTCAACAGTACTCAAACTGTCAAAATCTCTAAAAAATAATTTACTAAACATTAAAATATTTCACAAACTGTCAAGAATGTTTTATAAACTGTCATAAATGTTCTAAAATTAACAAAAGAAATGTTGAAAACTGCTCTAAACGTTTCAAAAGCATTTAGAAATTGTCAATTAGTATTTAAAACTGTTACTAACTGACAAGAAGTGTTCTGAAGTTGTCTTCAGATTGTCAACTGTACTTAAACTGTCAAAAATTTTAAAAAATGTTACTAAATAGTCAAAATATTTCACAAACTGTCAAATATGTTTCACAAACTGTCATTTTTTTTTTCAAAAACTGTCAAAAACGTTCTTAAATTATCAGAAAAAAGTTTAAAATTTGATGATTTAAAGCATTCATAAACTTTCAAATATTTTCCAAAATTGTTATTAATTGACAAGAAATGTCCTGAACTATCTTTAGATTGTCAACAGTACTCAAACTGTCTACATAACGTCAAATTTGCTCCAAAGCATTTAAAAACTGTCAAGTATTTTCCAAAATTGTTACTAATTGGCATGATATGGTCTGAAAATGTCTTAAAATTGTTAACAGTACTCAAAATATTAAAATCTTTAAAAAATGTTACTAAACAGTCAAAATATTTCACAAAACATTTAAATTATTTCACAAACTGTCAAAATAGTTTTACAAACTTTTAAAATTGATCAAAACTGTCAAAAATGATTTAAAATTTTAAACAAAAGTTCAAAACCTGCTCCAGAGCATTCAAAAACTGTCAAATATTTTCCAAAATTGTTACTAATTGACAAGAAATGTTCTAAAACTATCTTTAGATTGTCAACAGTATTCAAACTGTCAAAATTAAAGAAAAAGTTATTAAACAGTTAAAATATTTTACAGTTCAATTATTTCACAAACTGTCAAAATTGTTTCAAAAACTGTCAAAAATGTTTCAAAAACTGTCAAAAATGTTCCTAAATGAACAGAAAAAAGTTCAAAGCCTGCTCTAAAGCATTCACAAACAGTTAAATATTTTTGAAAACTGTTACAAATTGACAAAACATGTTCTAATACTGCTCTTAAATTGTAAAATATACTTTTATACTGTCCAAATTAAAAGTTGTCATTAAACAGTCAAAATATTTTCTTGTTCTTAATTTTTATTGCGTTTTAATACCTTAACTATCTTTTGCATTACTATTTGGTAGCTAAGACTTTTATCTGTTCTTAGATCATTGCAAGTATTTTTCCCATTTGTTTTCTTTGGTTTTAATTGCATTTGTAAATGGTTTTATTTATATGCCGTAAATAAAGTAATATTATATTAACATTGAGTTTTAATATTTATACCAGATAAGCATTTTATTAATAACTGAAACATATAAAATAATTTTGATATATTCTATTCTACGAAGTAATGTTAGTATATCTAAATAGGCCGCAGAAAGAGAGCATAAGTGTGAAACAATGTACTGAACGAATCAATTTCATCCAAGATTACAAAATAATCAAATTCAACTCAATATAATCTTAATGCCAAACCAGTATACAATTTCATTGGACATATTTCCGATGAAAACATAACTGAATATATAAAACCAGCATTCATAATCGATTCGATAAATATATCCAGATAAAAATCTAATTTATATCCCACCAGCCAACCAACAAACTAAAAAAAAAAAATAAACAACACGTTACCAAGAATTAATATGAAACTATTCCCCACCAAAAAAATAACAGTTACATGTCATTCAATTCAGATTTAATTAGCACCTATGAAAAATATCTCCCATCGCAACGAATTTTAATTGCATACATTTTTGCGTCTGATAATAATTGATTTGATTTGTAGTCAACTCTTCCACGAATTTAAATAAAATGTAATTTAAAACTGAAATGCCCTTAAGAGAAACTAAAACGTGTCTTTCATAACACATATCAACCAGATTTTTTTTTTCATTTCGAGGATGCGTAGGTAGCTCTTAAAAAGTTTCCAGACTTGTCGTACAAGTGTTTAAAACACCTTTTAAATTCTTTTCGGTCAGGATGGGATGTTATTTCATCTCATTGTTCTATTTCGAACAGGTTGTTAATTGAGCAATAACGAAAATGTTTCGAGGCGGTTTTAATTTGTTGTATTTTATTCTGAAACACACCCAAATTGTATGAAAGTTCTCTATATGGGCAAAAATCGATGATATAATTACCTGCCTGGGGTAAAATTTAAAATATTTGTGTTATTTTTTAGTTTGTGTTGTGCCTTTCCGGGTCATAAAGTTGGCGATTTTATCTGATGATGTTTGGCTGAATCGGTTTACAGATTTAACCACCGAAAAATACATTAATAAAAAAATAGTAGGGGTTACATGTACAGATATTTTTATAGACGGTTTCCACTCAAATAAAACCATCATCAATATTTTATGCATTGTTTTATTATTCTGTTTCGGAAGCATTTTTTACTGTTGTCACTATTAGCAAGAGGAAATGTTTTTTGATGTAAATGAGTAAACTTTTATAACCAACAAAAAAAAAGATTTATTGTGATATTTATAGTTCTCTATTATTCGAAATAAATCAAAGTTGACGTATTATTATAAATAATTAAAATATTGTTAAAAATATGGCTTATTTTTGCTATAGGAAAAAAAATGTTTAAATATAAATATAAAAAAAATATTGCAAAATCATTCATCAAAAAAATGTAAAAAATGTTTATGCAAAAGACGCATTATTTATGCTATTTAAAAATACTACAAGAGATGTTACGGTCGAAACAACTTATTTATTAGAAATAATATATTCTAGGTTACATCAATTATAAAAGCATTATTCCAATAGGTACAAACATATGAAGGTCTCAATACAATAAAGATTTTTTACCTCTCACCTTAAATCTACAATACATGTTACTGCAAAACATCTATGCTTCTTCCTGTATTTGCTTCTTATGCCTATTATAATTTAATAAATAAATTTAAAAAAAATTCCGTATTAAAATAATAAATAAATGTGTCACGGTATGTAGCAAATTTAAATAAAAGTTGTTTAATTGATCATATGTTTAAAATAATCAAGCACATTATACTAAACTTTTTTTACAATTCGGGTACATTTTTGGCAAGTAGTAAGCAGGTTTGATTATTTTGAAAAAGTTTGAGAGCATGTGTATGTATGGTTGAATGTATATGAGGTAACGGATCTATTTGAAAGGAACGCTACATGATCGCTCCGGCCGTTGCTTAACTTTTGTAAACGCTGTTAATTATACATGTCCTCTCTACCGTACTTACACTAACATTTTAGATTTGAGAACATGATTGACTTTTTGGAAATACATATATTTAATAATTGGGAACCTTTTAAGCAAACAAATTTTTGACAATTTAGAAAGTGAACGTTGGCAGCTTGTGAACATTTTTGGAACATTTTTGACAGTTTAGTTATATTTTTTTGTAATTTACGACGTATGTTGATTATTTTAAGATTTGGAATCTTTTATATTTTGAAAATTTTGGAACATTTTTGGGAATATAAATGACAACTCTGAAGCACATGTCAAAATGTAATATAATGTAATAATAAACTTTTATACAAATTCATTTTTACAGTTTATGAACATATTTGTTCACTTTGTTAATTTCTTCTTCATTTTCTTTGCTTTTTAATTTGTCTATTGTTGGATATAGGTCTTTTTTATTTGTTTTCATGATTTCCTGTTGTTTGCCAGTTTCATTCGTTGTTTTCCTGCTACTGTCTTAATAATAATAATTCTTTATTTACGGTATAAGTAAAACCATTTACATCTACATAAAAATACAATGAATATAAACAATATAATACATATATAAAATAATCAATACAAAATACAGAAGCAAAAGATTGACATAAAAAACATAATATAATAAAAAATACATAACATTTAATCGATATGACTCAATTGAATCTTAAACAAAGATTTAGAACAAAAAAAATTGAAATTGTTTGTTAAACTGTTTACAAATCTACAAATTCTACCAATAGGATTGTGAAATCCATAATTAGTAGAATGTGTAAATTCTCTAAATAACGAAGTTTGCCTGGTACGTCGTTCACTAATAGGAATGTAGAATGGAAGAGATACAAGTAACTCAGGACAGTCTACTTCAGAGATCACTAGACCACGCAAAAATGAGAGATCTGATCTTTTCCGCCGAACTTTTAGTGACGGTAAATTGTATAGTGAAGAAATGTAATTGCGATCAAAATTAACCGACAATATACCAGATCTATAGGACAACAGGCAAAAAAATTTGTTTTGAATACGTTCAATATTCTGACTATAGATTTCATAGTAAGGGCACCAGACTGACGGAACGTACTATAAATGAGAACGCACCAAGGTACAGTATAGTAATTTAAGAGTACTTGGAGAAAGATCAGCAGACATCTTGTATACAAACTCCGGCATTTTTATAGCACGATTACACATGTAGCTGATATGCTCAACAAACGTAAGTTACAAATTGAAAATTACACCCAAGTCTTAAATTTGTGTCACTTGTTGTAGCACCTTGTTATCGATAATATAATCGTACGAAATTTTGCTTAGCGTTCTATTAAAACATTGCAAAACATTTATTAACATTAAACAATAGGTTATTAATAAGACACCAATCATTAACAGACTCTAAATCTTGTTGTAAAAGATTACAATCATCGATTCATAAAATACTTTTATACATTTTTAAATCATCTGCAAATAATAGAAATGATGATGAACAACTAATACAGTCAGAAAGATCATTGATAAAAAGTAAAAATAAAGTTGGTCCGCAGTGAGATCTCTGAGGAATACCTGATGGAACTAAAATAGGTTGTGAAAGAAAGTTATTGATTTTATAAATTTAGGGCTAGTTAAATTAGACCGATCACATCTAAATAGGTTATAGCCAGTTAGTCTTAGTTCTGAGTCAGTGATATCTTCAGATAGCCAAGTTTCGGTTAAAACAATAATGTCATAACTTGACAGAGCTACAGCTAACAAAAGTTTTTTCAGTTTGGTTTTTATACCTCCAACGTTTTGGTAGTAAATTGAGAGGCCGTTGGTATTCCTGGTCCAAACTGTTGAGCGGATTTAACGTCCGAAAATCCCCTGCAGGAGCTGCTGGTAAATTTCGTGGTCGGCCATAGTTAATAAATTTCTTGACGGCAATGTTTGCCGGCCAAAAGTTTTTAGAAAGACCTAAATCAGCTTGATCGGCTGGAATAGATACTTTAAAGCTGCTGTAGTTTCCAGATCTCACTACCAACTCAACAACATCAATCAAAACAGATGGTAGTTTAGCTTTCATATAGTTTGCAATTTCAGTTTTATTTGTTCCACGCTTAAGTTTTGACACATGATATTTTTATATTGTCGATCCATCTTATTTGGGTTTTTTCGTGCTTCTTTTAGTTTCTCTTGGTCTCCAGAAGGTTACTTTGTGTGACCACCGTTCTAGACTTTGCCTTGCGACGTGGCCCACCCATTTCCATTTGAGGCTTGCAGTCCCTTCCATAATATCAGATTTTTTTTTTTTTTTGTTAATTTATAGTTTGGAAATATAGTCGTCAGCTTTGTAATAGGTGTTCAAAAAATAAATATTTTTGACAATTTTGGAATATTTTAAGCAGGCCGGGAACGGGGTTGACTATTTTGGATTATGAATCAGAATTATATTTTATAACTTGGAAATATGATTGTTAGTTTAGGAACATGATTTACAGCTTAAAAACATGATTACCATAGTATTTTTGGGATGGTTTTTATGAAGCAAATTGTTTTTGTGCAAATTTTATTAATTTTTGGTAATTTTTGATTAATTTTATTGGGTAAATAGGGTTTTTATGCGAGTTCTATGCAATAAGAGGCTTTGCTGTGCAATTTCTGATAAATTTCTTAGTACAATTTGGTTTTTTAAGTAATTTTAGATTAATTTTGTGAGTTTTTTAGGCAATTATTACCGTAGATAGGTTTTTTTGTGCAATTTTTAATTAGTTTCGTATATAATTGTGGTTTTGGATGATTTTAAATCTACTTTGTGTTCTTTTTGAAGTAAAAACCGATGTTTTGTGCAATTTTTATGCAATAAATTCGTTTTTGTGCAGTTTTTATTTGAGTTTTCTGCGCAATTTTATGGACTAAAACAATTTTTTGATTAAATTTTATGCAAATTTCTTTTCTGCAGTTTTTGATTAACTTTATAAGATAAATTGGGTTTTTTTGTAAGTTGTATGCAATAATTAGCATTTCTGTTCAATATCTGTGGAATTTTGTTGTCTTGTTGTTTTCTTCTACACAATTAAGCTTTATTTATGATAAATATGATAAGTTTTGTGTGCAATTTATGATGGATTTCATGGAGTAAATTAGTTTTTTGTGCATAATTTAAGCCGTAAATGGGTTTTAATTTTTATTCAGTTTTATGCACTATTTGTGATTATTAAATGACTTTACATTAGTTATGTGAGTTTATTACGCTATTTTTCATAAATTTGTTGCTCATTGTTTATGCCATAAATGGGTTTTCTGTGCAATGTTTGTTGAATTTTGGGTTTTTTGTGCAAATTTTATGGAATAACTAAGTTATTTGTAGAATTTCTAATTTGTTTAGTGTGGTAAATTGAGTTTTTGTGCAATTATTTATTAGTTTAGATAAATTTTGCGAGTTTTCTACGGAATTTTGAATCAATCTCATTGGTTTTTGTCCAAATTTTATGTCATAAATGAGATTGATATTAATTTTGTTAGTTTTTAATGATAAATTTTATGATTTTTTTGCAAATTTTATGCAAAAGTAGGTTTTTGTGCAATTTTCAATTTATACCTTGCAATTTTTAATAAATTTTATTTAAGAATTGTATTTTTTAGATGATTTTATATCAAATAAGTGAGTTTTTTGGGTAATTTTTGATGAATTTTATGGGATTTAGTAGTTTTTAGTGCATTTAAGTTATTAATTGATTTTTTGGCTATAAACGGGTTTTCTCTGTATTGGTTGGTTCAATTATGTTCTTTTAGATTATTTTATAATTTTTGTTTTCTCTGAAATTTATGATTAGTTTTATAAGTAATTGGTTTTTGTTTAAATTTTATGGTATAAATAGAATTTTTGTGCAATTTTTGATGAATTTTGTACAACAAATGTATATATAAAATATTTTTAAATCAATTTGGTGAGTTTTAGATTAGTTTTATGACATACATGGGGTTGAGCAACGTTTGTTGAATATTAAATTTAATGCAATAAATGAGTTTCTGTCAAAGTTTTAATTAAATTAGGCTCTTGTGCAATCTTCTTGCAATTAATAGTTTTACTGTGTAATTGTTTATGAATTTTGTACAAAAATTGTGGTTTTTGTGTAAATTTTATGCTACCAATGGTATTTTTGTGTAATTTTTGATAAATTTTGTACAGCAACTGTGATTATTGGATGATTTTAGATCAATTTTGTGAGTTTTGTGTACTATTTTTTATTTATTTTGTAGGAATCAAAAATCAAATCTACACAGCAATTGTGTTTTTTTAGATTATTTTGTTTCAATTTTCTCAGTTTTATGTGAATTTCATGATGGGTTTTTTGGGCTGTATTAGTTTTTTGTGCACATTTTATGCCGTAAATAGGTTTCCTGTCTAATTTTTGCTAAATTTTGTGCAACATTGAGTATTTAAATAATTATACATCAGTTTTGTGAGTTTATTATACAATTTTTGATAATATTTTGGGATAAATTTATTTGTTGCTCAATATTTACGCCACAAATAAATTTACTGTGTAACGTTTGTTGAATTTTGTATATCAATTGAGTTTTTTTAGACTTTTTGCTCAATTTATAATAATATTTTGTGGAATAAATGAATTTTGTGTGCAAATTTTATGCTATAAATGAGTTTTCTGAACAATTTTAATACAATAATAGCAATTTTCTATGAGTTTGTACATGAATTGTGTTTTTAGGTAATTTTAGATAGAAGAGTTTTCTGCGGAATTTATGATCAATCTTATGGAGTTGGTTTTTATGTAAATTTTATACCATAAATGGGTTTTATATGTAATTTACAATCAATTTTATGGATTAAATTAGTTGTTTTTGTGCAAAATTTATATTATAAATAAGTTTCTTGTGCAGTTTTTGCGAGTTTTAGTGCAAAGATTTACTCTGCAATTTCATACAAAAACTGTGTTTCAAATAAAATTTGTGAGATTTTTGGCTAATTTATGATGATTTTGAAGTTTACATTTGTTTTTTTGCAAAAATTTTGCCAAAAATGGTTTCAGTGTGCAATGTTTGATTCGTTTTGTACTACAAATATGCCATTAATGGGTTTTCTGAGCAATTTGATTGTACATCAGTCGTGTTTTTAGATTTTTGTAAGTTTTCTGCTCAATTTACAATAAATTGTACAGAGTAAATTGACTTTTTTGTGCAAATTTTTTGCAATAAACGTGTTTTTTTTTGGTTTTTGATAAATTTTGTTAAAATATTGTTTTGTAGATAAATTTAGTTTCAGTTTTTAATGTGAATGAATTTTAATGAATGAAATAAATCAATTTTTTGTTTAATAATTATGCTTTAAATGGATTTTTTGTGCAATATTACTTTTTTAACATCAATCGTGTTTATTATATTATTTTAGATGAATGAAAAGTTTTTAGCTCCATTTATGATCAATTTTATGGAATAAAAAAAAAATTAAGTGATTTTAGATCAAATTTGTGAACAAAAAACGCCCAATTTTTGATGTTTTTGTACAAATTCTATGTTATAAATAGAGGGTTCTCTAAGTTTTATAAATAAACTAATTTTTGGTGCAAATTTCGTGCAATAAACATGTTTTTCAGCAATTTTTAATTATTTTAATAAGGTAAATTGATTTTTTTAGATTAGTTTGATTATAAACTAAATTTGTCAGTTGGTTGGGTAATTTATGATGACTTTTATGTAGTATATTTGTTTTTTGCAAACTGTATGCCAAAAATAATTTCAGGGTACAATGTTTGATAAGTTTTTTACTATTATGAGATATTTTTAGATGAGTTTTTTGTGCAATTAGTGAAGAGTATTAGATTTTTGTGCAATTTTATGCTTTAAATGGGTCTTTTGTGTAATTTTTGATAAATTTTGTACAACAATTGTGGTTATGTACTACATATTTTTGATCAATTTTTTAGGACAAATTATATTGTTTGTGCCATAAATGGGTTTGCTGTGCAAAGTCTCTGTTGAAAATTGTACAATAATTGTATTTTTTTAGATTATTTTAGATTTTTGTAACTTTTTGCTCAATTTATAATGGTTTGGTTCAACTGATTTTTATGCAAAAGTCATGCAATAAATAGCTACATTGTGCATTTTAGATCATTTTAACAATTTTTGTTAGTTTTCTACGCAATTTATTATCAATTTTATGGAGCAATTTTTATGCCATAAATAGTTTTTTGTGCAATTGTTGTACATTAATTTTTTGTTTAATTTTAATGTTATCAATGTGCTTTCTGTGCAATGTTTGTTGAAATTTGTACATAAATTGGCTTTTTTAGATTGTTGTCAGTTGTTTGCACAATTTATGATAAATTTGATAAAGTAAACCGATTTTTTGTGCAAATTTTATGCAGTAAATGAGCTTGACTTAAAAAAATAGCACATAAACGATTTAAATCTTTAGAACTTCTTTCTGATTACAATGAGTTTGATTCTCTTCGGACTTCATGTAAAAATCTGAACGAACGTCTTTACAAGCAGTACATATTACGCACCGAGAATACCATTCGGTCTAATCCAAAACATTTTTGGAGATTTGTAAATGAAGCTAAGAAAACTAATGCTTTTCCAGCTACAATGTATTATGGTGATCAAACCTGTATTAATGGTGACGTTCTTGTAAACAAATTTGCAGATTTTTTCTCTTCCGTTTATAATTCTCAAATTCATCCAACTCCATTCTTTAAGTTTGATAAAAATGTAATTTATACAAATTTCTCAGTCAGTTTACTAGATATTTTTAATGGAATTACAAGCCTTAAATCTAATCTTAACACTGGACCTGACGGTATTCCTTTTATGCTCTTAAAGAATTGTATTTATTCAATTTAAAAACCATTACATTTACTTTTCAACGCTTCATTAAATGAAACTAAATTTCCTGATGTAAGGAAACAAACTTATATTATGCCATTGCATAAATCTGGTGCTAAAGAAAATATTACAAATTATAGAGGCATTTGCATTCAATCTGCTATACCAAAATTATTTGATCAAATTATAACTGGTCAAATACGTTGGATGTGCAAAAGTATTTTAGTAGAAGAACAGCATGGGTTTCGTGAGGGTCGATCTACACTTACCAATCTACTTTCTTACGAAAATTACATTTTAAACGCATTTGAATGCAAAACTCAAGTTGACTCTATTTACACCGACTTTTCAAAGGCCTTTGATCGTGTGAGCCACAATATTTTGATTGCTAAGCTTCATGCTTTGGGTTTTTATAATGCAGTGGTTGCTTGGTTATCTTGCTTTTTGAAAAACCGAACGCAGTGTGTAAAAATCATTAACTTTCTTTCACAACCTATTTTAGTTCCTTCAGGTGTTTCTCAGGGATCTTACTGCGGACCAATTTTATTTTTACTTTTTATCAATGATCTTTCTGACTGTATTAGTTCATCATCATTTCTATTATTTGCAGATGATTTAAAAATTTATAGAAGTATTTTATCAATCGATGGTTGTAATCTTTTACAACAAGATTTAGACTCTGTTAATGATTGGTGTCTTATTAATAATCTTTTGTTTAATGTTAATAAATGTTTTGCAATCAGTTTTAATAAAACGCTAAGCAAAATTTCGTACAGTTATTCTATCGATAACAAGGTACTTCAACAAGTAACACAAATTAAAGACTTGGGTATAATTTTTGACTTTAAACTTACGTTTGTTGAGCATATCAACTACATGTGTAATCGTGCTATAAAAATGCTGGGGTTTGTAGATAGGATGTCAGCTGATCTTTCTCTAAGTACTCTTAAATACTATACTGTGCCTTGGTGCGTTTTCATTTAGAGTACGTTCCGTCAGTCTGGTGCCCTTTCTATGAAATCCATAGTCAGAATATTGAACGTGTTCAAAACAAATTTTTTCGTCTGTTGTCCTATAGATCTGGTATATTGTCGGTTAATTTTGATCGCAATTATATTTCTTTACTATAAAATTTACCGTCACTAAAACTTCGGCCCAAAAGATCAGATATCTCATTTTTGCGTGGTCTAGTGATGTCTGAAGTAGGCTGTCCTGAGTTACTTGTATCTCTTCCATTCTACATTCCTATTAGTGAACGACGTACCAGGCAGACTTCATTATTTAGAGAATTTACACTTATTCTACTAATTATGGATTTCACAATCCTATTGGTAGAATTTGTAGAATTGCTAACAGTTTAACAAACAGTTTCAATTTTTTTTTGTTCTAAATCTATGTTTAAGATTCAATTGAGTCATATTGATTAAATGTTATGTATTTTATATTATATTATGTTTTTTATGCCAATCTTTTGCTTCTGTTTTTTATATTGATTATTTTATATATGTATTATATTGTTTATATTCATTGTATTTTTATGTAGATGTAAATGGTTTTACTTATACCGTTAATAAAGAATTATTATTAATTTGTGGTGAATTTTATGGAGTATCTACTAAACTGATTTTTTTGTGCAAATTTTATGCAATAAATGAGTGCATTTTTTTATTAGTTTAATAAAGGGTTTTTGTGCAATTTAGTTCAAAAAATGGATTAATTTTTCATAATTTTTTTATAGCAATTAAATTTGTTAGGTACATTTAAGTCAAAATTGTGAATAGAGTGCGCAATTCAAGATTAACTATATGAAGTATATTTATTTTTTGTGCAATTTTTGAATAAATTTGTTGGGTTAAAATTTTTTTTTGTGTAATTTCCATGCATAAATTAAATGGGTTTTTGTGCATCATTTTCTAATGTTTTTGTGCAATTTTTATGCAACTAATATCTTTGGTGTGCAATTTTTGATATTTGTACAGCAATTATGATTTTAAGTGGTTGTAGATCAATGTTTATGACTAATTTTTGATAAATTTTATGGGATAAATCATTTTTTTGTGGGAATATTTAGGTTTTCTGCGTAATATATGATAAATTTCATGAAGTAAACTAATTTTTTGTTTATATGGGTATGTGTACAGTTTTTAATTAGTTCAATAGGGCGAATCGGGGTTTTGTGGAATTTTAATGCTATAAATAGCTTTATTGTATATTTTTTATGTATTTTGTACAAAAAATATATTTATTAGATAATTTGAGAGTAAAATGGGCAATTCATGATAAAATTTACATACAATCTAAAATCTCATATTGGTTTTGGTGCTATAAATGGGTTCTCTGTGCAATTTATGATAAATTTTGTGAAATAACTAAGTTTCATGGATAAATTTAGATAAGTTTTTTTTTGCATAATTTTTGAATAATACAAATAGTTTTTTTTTTGTGGAGTTTTAAATATTCTATACTAATTGTGTTTTTAGATTATTTTAGATAGTTTTTGTTTATGCAATGAAGAAGTTTTTTCTGCAATTTTTAATTATTTAAATGAGGTAAATTGAGTTTTTCTATTAGTATCTTTAGATACATGAATACATTGAAAATGATAATTATTTATCGAAACATGTATGTATGGTAAATAAATAAAATAAATATTTAAATAAAATCATTAATTTAAATAATATAAATAAAATAAAACGATTTTATAAAATAAATATAGAAAATATAAAAATTATCTTTAGATGAGTTTTTTTTTTGTACTATTACTGAAGAATTGTATGGGGTATTTTGTGTTTTTTGTGTAATTTTTGATAAATTTTGTACAACAAATGTGATTAATAAATATTTTTTATAAATAAATAAATTTTATTTATGAGTTTTGTGATTTTTTGTACTATTTTTGATAAATTTTTTGAGAGAAATAATTTTGCTCAATTTTTGATGAGTAATTGCATTTTTTTGATAATTTTAGACAAATTTTGTTAGTTTTCTACGCAATTTATAATTAATTTTATGGAGTATATTGGCTTTTTGAGCAATTTATGTCATAAATAGATTTTTGTGCAATTTTTCAAAACGATTGTGATTTATTTTAGATCAATTTTGCGAGATTTTTTGAAAGATTTTAATAACATTCTTGTTGTACATCATTTTTTGTTTAATTTTTATGCCATAAATGAGCTTTCTATGCATGTTTGTTGAAATTTGTACATAAATTGTGTTTTTTATATTGTTTGCACAATTTATGATCAATTTGATAAAGTAAACCAATTTTGTGTGCAAATTTTATGCTATAATGAGTTTTTTGTGCAATTATTTATAAAGTAAATTAAACTTTAGTGCAAATTTAATGCAGTAAATAGCTTTATTGTGTCATTTTTTAATAAATTTTATACAGCAATAATGATTTTTTGTTAATTTTAAATACAGTCTGTAAGTTTTCTGCTCAATTTATGATGAATTTCATAGGATATTTTGGTTTCTGTGCCAATTTTATTCTATAAATAGTTTGTTTTTTTAATTTTTGGTACATTTTGAAAACAAACTTTGTTTTGGTATTTTTAGATCAATTTTTTTGTATTATTTTGGGATAAATTAATATTTTGTACAATACTTATGATTTAAATTTTATACCATTAAAGGTTTTTTGTGCAATTTTTGATCAATTTAGTAAAAGAACTTTATTCCAAAAATATTAAATAACTTTTAATAATTTTAGATTTTATAAATTTTTTGGGTAAATTATTTATTTTGTGCAATATGTATACTATAAATTGGATTTTTATGTGTGTGTGCAATGTGTGTTAAATATTGTAGATCAATTATGTTTTTTTATAAAAGAATTGTGTTTATGAGTTTTTTGTGCAGTTTATGATGAATTTTAGGTAGGGTTAGTCTCAACTCCAGTTCAAACTAGTCGTTTGTAGTCATACTCTAAAGTTTTTGATGGCTTGCCCGAGTATTTGTTATCAAAGAATTATGAGTTTTCTTCTTCTCCGCAAATGTTAGAAGTTGCTAGTCTAAAGAGGAGGAGGTGATATCTAATCTCATGATGACCAAGACTTGGGCTGAAGAGTGGGTTACTTGAGATTATGATTTTGTTGTCAATTGATTGAAAGTTTTTATCTCTTTGAAAGAATTATAATTTCTTTTAACAAGGAAAACCTCGTCTCGTATCAAATCTTTTGATAACTAACACTTGGGTAGTTGGGTGGTTTTCTTTCTTTGAATGCGTTAAAAGTGTTTTAAACAAAGAATGCAGTGGTGATATTGAATTTTTTGATAACCAACGCTTTGGTGGGTGGGTGGGTTGATTCAAGTCATGCTTATCATTGAGTAGTTTAAACTGGAGTGCCACCGACTTACCGAGTTTGTTATCAAGAGATTAATAATGTTTTTTTTTTTATTAGTTTCAAGTCTTGTTGTCCAAGAAAGAGAAAGGTGTTAATGACCAACACTTATGTGGGTGGGTAGATTACTCCAAATTATGATTGAGTAGTTTGAACTAGTGTGCCCACTCACTTGTTCAAAAGTTTGTTATCAATGAATTGAAAGTTTTTTAAAGATCAAAATGGAGGAGGTGATATTAAATCTTTTGATAACCAATTGTTGGGTTATTTTACATCATAATTACCATCGAGTTGATTGAACTGGAGTGCCCATCTCACCCGCCTAAAAGTGATCATACATTAAAAGTTGTTTCTTTTTGACAGCGTTAAAAGTCTTTTAAACCAAGAAGGAGGAGGTGATGTAATTTTTTCTGATAACTAACACTTGGGTGGGTGGATGGGTTACTTCAAATTGTGACTGTGATTGAGTAGTTTGAACTAGAGTGCCTACCTACCCGCTTAGGAGTTTGTTATTAAAAGATTAAAAGTTGTTCTTTTTTGAAAACGTTAAAAGTCTCTTAGTTCAAGAAGGAAGAGGTAATATTCAATCTTTTGATGAACAACACTTGTGGGTGGGTGTGTCATTCTAGATTATGATTTCTATCAAGTAGATTGAACTGTAGTGCACACTCGCTTTTCTAAGACTTTGTTAACAAGAAATTGAATTTTTTTTTTGCAAGGATTAGAAGTCTTTTTGTTCAGTGTGGAAAAAGTTATATCAAATCATTTGATAACTAATATTTAAGTGGGTGGGTGGTTTACTTCAAATCATGATTGCCATCGAGTAGTTTGAACTGAGTGCCCACAAATTTGCCGAAGAGTTTGTTATTACGAGATTAATAATATTTCTTCTTTGAAAGCCCTAAAAAAAGTCTCTTTGTCCTGGTTAGAGGACGTGGTACTGAATCTTTTGATAACCAATACTAGGGTGGGTGGGTGGGTGGGTTGCTCCAAACTTTGATTACCATAAAGTAGTTTGAACTGAAGTGCACACCCATCCTCCCAAGAATTTGTTAACAAGAAACTGGAAGTTTTTTTCTTTGCAAGCGTGAAGGTGATATCAAATTTTTTGATAACCAATACTTGGGTAGGCGGGTGGGTTACTCTAAGTTATGATTACTATTGAGTAGTTTGAACTGTAGTGGTAAGGTATATTAGTTTTTAGTTCAAATTTTATGTCAAAAATTGAATTTTTGTGCAATTTTTGATTAGTTTTGTAAACAAATGTAATTATTAAATATCTTTTGATAAATTTTGTGAGTATGTAGTATTTTTGATAAATTATGAGATAGTTTTTAGTTTTTAATTATTGTTTATTGTTTATCAATTGTTTTTTGTAGATTTTTGTGATCTTTTTGCGTAATCATAAATTATTAATTTTATGGAGTATATTTTTGTGGAACTTTTATGCAATAACTAGATTTTTGTGCAATTTTTGATGAATTTGTTCAACAAATGTGATTATTAAATATTTTTACATTAATTTTATGAGTTTTTAGTTCTATTTTTGATAAATTTAATGGGACAAATTAGTTTTTTGTGTTATAAATGGGTTTGGTCAATGTTTATTGAATATTGTACTACAATTTTTAAATTATTTTAGATTGTTATGAGTTTATGATACATTTGATGAAGAAAGCCATTTTTTTTGTTCAAATTTCATGCAATAATAGTGTTTTTGTGCAATTTTTAATTGGTTTAATGCAGTTTTTATGTGTTTTTGCTATTTTATGAATAGTATTTTATGAATTTGAGTATTTCTAACAATATTTTGATGTTTAAAGGCCTGATTTTGCTATTTTTGCATTTTATGAATGGAATTTTGCATTTTTTAACAGTTTATGGCCGAATTTTTGCCATTTCTAGCAATATTTCATAGCCGAGTTTTGCTATTTTTTAGCTTTAATGAATATTATAACAATCTTTAACAATTTATGGCTGGAATTTGGTGTTTACTGACAATATTTTGATGTTTCAAGACTAAACTTGGTTATTTTTAACATTTTATATATAGAATTTTACATTTTTTAACCGTTTTTGGCCAAATTATAGTTTTGTCTGAAAAGTGGAGCCTTTGAAAACAATTCAGTACTGATAATAGTGCTCTGTAGCACATTTTTAAATTTAAAATGTTTTTTGTATGAAATTGGAATTAATTATGAGCTTTTTATGATATTTTGAACAAGTATGTTAGTTTTGATAAACAATTTAAAACTAATAATAGAGCCTTGCGGTACATTTTTAAAATTAAAATGTTTTTGTATAAAATCGAAACAATTTTATTAAATTTTAAGCTTTTTTTGTGACATTTTAGGATTAATAATAGAGCCTTGTGATATATTTTTAAGTTTAAAATGTTAATGTATTAAATTGGAACAATTTTATTAAGTTTTGCGACATTTGGAACAAGTATAAAGTCTTGAAATTTTTTTAAATTTTTTAAATTTTTTGGTTTGCAACAGTGCCATTTTTATGAAGAGGAGCTTGGAGCACTATGCTAGAGGTTGGGGTGGAGTTTAGAAACAAAACAAATGATTTTTGGTTACATTGGTTGAGGGGTTTGGTGGCTTTGGAATGGACTCATGTTTCAGGTGTTGTTGTTGACGTCTTTTTTGTCAGAGTTGCTTACGCCTTGTTACTATACTTGGATTTTTTTGTTGGTGTTGATTTGATTTTATAGGCAACTTTGCTTGCTACAAATTTGTTCTCGGTCACTGATTCGGTTTGGTAAAATTGCACTTTTCTTTCTATTTTGCTCCTGGGTTTGTTGGCCTTGATTACGGTTTGTTTTTTGATGCTGGCCAAAGTTTGCCAGAAATCTTTGATTGATTGCTGATATGGTTTGGTATTTTTGCATCTTTCTTTGGTGAAACGAGGCTAGGAGTTTTAGTGTTTTTAGGTTTTTTTGTTTGTTTTGTGAGTTTTTGAATGCGTCTGATCTATAAAAACTTTGTTGCTACTATTGGATTGGCTTTGTTGGGATTGGGAAGTTTTTTCTTAAGTTTAGATTTGTTTGGTTTCATTCATTTCGGTTTTTTTCTAAAATTAACTGGTGTTTTTATCACTTTTTTGGTTAGTGTTACCCAAAAATTTAATAAAGTTTAATTTTTAAGAATATTGTACAACAATTGAATCAATGAAGTAAGTTGGGTTTTTTTGATTTTTTGATTTTTTTGCAATTTTTATGTCACAAATAAAGATTTTTTTGTTGATAAATTTAATAGTAGAACAATTTTTTATGAATTTTGGGGTAAATTTGTGACTGAATAAGTTTTAATTTTTTAATTTTTTGTGAGATTTTTGCACAATTTATGATGAGCTACCTGATATTTTGTGAAAATTTTATGCAATATATAAGTTTTTTGTGCAATTTTTAATTAGTTAATTGTGGAAAATTGAGTTATAGTGCAGTTTTCATGCTACCAGTATTGCCACTCTACAGTTTTTGATGAAGTTTGAGCAAATTGTGTATTTTTGGCAATTTTAGAACAAATTGTGGTCTTTTTAGTGCAGTTTATTAAGAATTTTATAGAGTATATTAGTTTTTGTGCAAATTTGATGTCATAAATGAGTTTTTTGTGCAATTTTTTATGAATTTTAAAAAAAATTAAATCTTTAAGTCATTTTTGGATCAATTTGGTGATAATTTTTGATGAAATTTTTAGGGTGCATTAATTTTTTATACATTTCTATTCTATAAAAGAGTTTTTTGTGCAAATTTTATGCGATAAATAAGTTTTTTGTTTGAGTTTAATTAGTTCAATGAAGTAAATTGAGTTTTAGTTGAATCTTTTTGCAATAAATAGCTCAACTCTGCATTTTTGACGATTAATTTTGTTCAAGAATAGTGTTTTTAGTCTCAATTTCTGATAATTATTAGTTTTTTGTGCAAATTTTATGCCATAATTGGATTTTCTGTACAATTTATGTTAAATTTTCTATAACAAATGTGATTTTTTATGTTTTTTTGTACTATTGTTGACGATTTTTATTAGGAATAATAATTTTTTTAAAT
This sequence comes from Tachinus rufipes, assembly GCA_963932245.1. NCBI lineage: Eukaryota > Metazoa > Arthropoda > Insecta > Coleoptera > Staphylinidae > Tachinus > Tachinus rufipes. The sequence goes on from OZ010741.1 coordinate 127,185,695, forward strand.
CTTTATGCTAATTATAAGTTTTTGACAGTTTGGGACTACCTTTGTTAGTCTAGGATGATGTTTGACTTTTTTAGAACATATTTTGTAGTTTGTAGAATATTTTTAAAAAGTAAAATGAAAATTAATTAATTCTATTAGTTAATTTTTCTAAGTTATTATGTGTAAAAATGGTTAATCAAAACAATATAAAATTGTTTTACTATTACATCTTTAATCACAAAAATAGCAATATTAACTAATGAGGGTTATTAATTACAATATTTTAGTGAATATATTTTATGAATGAACAATTTCAATTAACGATTGGTTCATTTAAACTACAATAAATATATTTTGTAGTTTTCAATATGACCAGCTATAAGCATTTGTACACAATACCTACAATTGTCTAGCATTGTCTTATAAGTTATTAAAATATACAACCCTAAAAATCCTCCCCAATCCTGTCATTCCATATTAATAATAAAAATTGTAATTTTGCAGCCGCATCTGCGTGGGGTTGCTTGATTTTGTTCTTTTATTAATCTTACATTACTTGCTTGCCTGCTTACACGAATAGCATAACAAACCCCTTCTTGTAACTAACGTGTGACAACTTTGTAATTTTCTTCTTTTGTTACAGATAATAAACAAATAAGCGGGACCGTGAAATGTGATGTGACACTAGTGCGTGTTTCGTGGCCCCCCCTCAGCGCTGAGAGCCCCCGGAGTGACACCCCCTTACACCCTTCGGTAACCATGGCATCTCCCGCCAGACCATGTCTGTCACTCACAGTCTTATTGGCATGTCTTCTCGGCCTCGTCTGCTCTAATCAAGGTTAGTATCATGTTATGATGAAATATGTATTGGGGATCACATATGTACCCCATGAAAATTATAATGTCAACAGTCAAAGACACGCTCCATTTTAAATCATTATAACAAACACGTGGCCTGATTAAAAACATATTATTTAAGTTTTGTAATGAAAAACAACCCTTTAAATTAGGAAGCAAAATCTTTTTTTGTGTTAAATCACGTTGAAATCCCTTCGACATTTATTAGAATTGAACGGCGTAAAGTTTTCGGCTTTTGATAATTGAGGCCCAATAAAAAGTGGATTACTTACATGATGAATGTTGCGGAACAATTCTAAAACAAGTAGAGAAAAACAAAGTGGGATTAATCGAGCATTAAAAATTAACGCCTTAAAAGCATGCATAAATCTTCGCGAGTTTTACCCTCTCCCACCAATTAAATGTTAATTTAACTAAAATCCGATGGAATTAGTGGAAATCGATCTCCTTTACAAATCGAGGGAGGAATGAATAGAGTAGGAACAATTCAATTGGTTAAATGGAATTCTTAATTTATAATTTAACTATTGCTGCAACTAAGGGAATTGTTTGTATTGCAACTAGTGATTGAGTGATCATGTTAATTAAACTACTGATTTGGACAAATTTCATTAAATGCAATTAAAATTTATCAATGTTCAAAAAGGTTCTGTAGTTTTGTTGTCTATTAATTCTAATTTTAAATATCAAACGAGTTCAGAAACACAGCAGTATACTGCCGCAGTCTTGAAAATCCCCATGACAAGTGGGATCATTGGTGAGTTGTAAATCTTTAACAATGCACTCTCATCAGGGACGGATTATGTAGGATCTGGTTTGTGACTATTATTTGGCTTAAAATTTGTTTTAGTGTAAGAAATTGGATCTGGAATTTATTTAATGTTGATGTTTCTTTTGTGACTTTTGTATTTAAGAAAACATTTTTGTGCGTTTGTATAATGACTTGCTATAATGAGTTAACAATATTTCAAAAATACAATTTTGATTTGATTGATGATAGAATTTTTGTTTTTATCAAACGTATTTTGTTCGCCGAATTAAATAAAAAATACAGCAACGATCAAACATTTTAATATTTTAGAACTATTCCAAACTATTAAAATTTGTCATCTTCAAGTATTTTTAACTTTTGAAAAAAAAAACAATTGCTATATTGATCAAAAATTTGAATAATTTTTAAAGAAATTAAAAAATTAAATTTAAAAAAATAAAAAAAATTAAAATAAAAAATCATTTTTAACTTTCTTGTAAAAATTAAATTTATTGATCAAAAAGAAAAAAAAAAATGAAAACTCTTACTTTATTCTATTTGATAGTTTTTCAACTTTTTAAAAAAATTAAAAATTGTTGCATTGAAAGTCAAAATTTGATCAAAAATTTGATTTAATTTTTTTTTGTATTACCTACTAAGTATTATAGTATTTTCAGTTTAAAAAATTAAAATGATTGTTGCTTAACTATTCTTTCTAAAAATCAAAAAGTGACTGCTTGATTTGATTAGAAAATTTAATTAATTTTTGATCCAATATTTGATATTTTTGATTAAAAAAAATTAAACATAGTAAAAAAAATATATTAGCTGTAGCAGTTTTTGGTTTTGGAAAAAACTCAAATTGTTTGTTGTCTCGTCCTAAAAGTTGAATAAATGATTATATTAAAAAAAAATAGTAAAAACTCCTCACTAATGGTTGATTATCTTACCGTTAGCATTTTTAACTTCTTGGTTAACAACTTAAAGAAGAAAAAAGACTGCTATATTTGATCAAAACTTTGGTAAATATTATTAAAAAAAATATATATTTAATTAAAAAATTTGCTTTATTTTTGAACATTTTTTTTTACAGTTAAAACAATTAGTTTTTAAATAATATTTTATTTTATAGGAAAAACTTTGACTTATTTTAAGAAAAAATTAAAAAATTAAAAAATTTAAAAATTTAAAAATTTAAAAAATTAAAAAATTAAAAAATTGATTTTAAAATCAAAAAGAGACTTATGGATCAGATTAGATAAAAAGTTTAATTCATTTAAGAACAATTAAAAAAAAGTTATTTAACAACAAAAATTAAAAAATTATTCTTCCTCAAAGTAAAAAAAATACTTGATTTGATAAAAAATGTATTAATTTTAAGAAATTCTTTTACTGTCATTTGACCTGACAGTGGTGGCAATTTTTGCACTATACGACTTGAGTTTCAAATTAAACTTTTTTTTTATAATAATAATTATATATTTTATTTTGATTTTAGAACATTTAAATGATGAATTTGAGTTAAGGTAATTAGAGCAAAAAGGTTGACTGAAGTGTGGTTGGGTTAAGGTAATCAAAGTTTTACACGAAGAGGTTACGTTAGGTAAAATTAGGTTAATCTGAGTCTGACACGAAAAGGTTGGCTCAAGTGAGGTTAGGTTAAAGTAATTAGATCCTGACACGAAAAGTTAAAGGTCAAGTTAGGTTAGGTAATTAGAGCAAAAAGGTTGGCTGAGGTGAGGTTGGGTTAAGGTAATCCAAGCCTTACACGAAGAAGTTAGGTTAGGTAAAGTTAGGTTAATCTGAGCTTGACACTAAAAGGTTGGGTTAAGTGAGGTTAGGTTAACGTAATTAGAGCCTGTCACATAAAATTGTAGGTTAGGTTAGGTTGAGTTAAGTTAATCAATTGTTTTGCATCATAAAATTAATGTACTGAATAGGTTAACGTGGAGGGTTGCGCATAGACTCATTTTAAAGAGGAAGAATGTGTTAACAATTAGGAGTATTAAATTTTTGAATAATTGTTTCAAAAGTTGATTATTTTTAAATGCTAGATTTGTGTTTTCGGCACCGAAATTTGTTATAGACTAAGACTTGAGAACGGTTTTTAATTTTGGAGGGTGCGTTGATATACTTGATTTAGTATTTTTTCTGTTTCTATAATTTATTAGTAGTCTATTTATTGGTTGAAAATATGAAATTTAAAAAAAAAATCCACATTTTTTAAAGTTTTTTTGTCTTGACTTAAAATTTTACTAGTGAAATTTTTCGTAAAATCCATTTCTGGCCTCATGTAATTACTCTGTCTATAAGCCGCAAAAAGCCATAAAACCATTTTTTTGTAGCAAATCAAATATATTGTTGCCTGCTTTTACTAAAAAAAACTCTCTAATTTGATAAGAAAATCTATTCAGTTTTGAACATTTATAAAAAATTGTCAAAATTAATTTTTAAATAGTTTTTAATATTATTTTATCATATTTTTTGCTTCTGTAAAAAAATAAAAATTTTATAATACTTTAAAAAAGATTTTTTGTTTTCATAAAAAAGGATAAATTTTGAAAAATAGTAAAAATTATTTTTTTATTAATTAGTTTACCTGATTTTTCTGGAAAAATCAAAATGTTGGTTTCTTGGCCTCTCTTTCTAATAGTCTAAAAGAAAGCTTGATTTGATTAAATTGTTGATTTATTTTTATACATTAAAAAAGTAGTAAAAATCAAAATTTTTAAAAAATATTTTACTTCATTTAGTTGATAACATTTTCAAATTATGTTTAAAAAAATTGATTGTTACTTAATCACTTTTCTTCAGAGTTTTTGTATTGATCAAAAATTTGACTCAATTTTAAATATTTTTAAAAAATGCCAGATTTTTTTTTTTATTCTTTTATATTATCTTACTTGTTTGCATGTTCAACTTTTATATAAAATCAAATTTTATGTTTCTTAACTACCATCCCTAAGATTAAAAAAAAAAATTTGATGGATTTGATCAGTTTTAAATTATTTTAAAAATCATTTTAAAAAAGCATTAAAAATCTATTTTTTAAATATTTTTTACATTATTTTACTTAATAAAAATTTTGAATTTTGGTGATGCAATGAAATTGATTGTTGCCTAACATGCGTTGAAAGTAAAGATATTTAATTAAAAATATTATGCATTTTTAAAGTTTTTAAAAAGAGTTTGAACTAAAATTTAGAAAAATATTGTCATTTAACTTGATAGCAGTATCAAGTTTTGAAAAAAAATTAAACTTTTCTAAGAATTATTGTTTTGAGATCAAAAATTTTATTTGTTTTTAATCGTTTTTTAAAATAATAAAAATTATTTTTTTTAACTTTTTTTACTATTTTAATTTTTGTAAAGAAATCAAATTGATTGTTGCTTAACTACACTTGATTTATTATTGAATACTAAAATAAAAACAGCAAAAATCAATATTTAAAGTTTTTTTTTTATCTGAAACTATTTTTAAAATTTGTGACAAAAATTAAGTTGATTATTGTTTAGCTACCTTTTTTAATAATCGAAAAGATGCAGTCTTTTCTTGTTTTGATTAAAAAGATTCATTTATAAAAAATACTAAAAATTAAAGTATTTATAGATTTTGTGAAAAAGTTAAATAATTGTTGACTAACCAATATTTTTAAAAGTTCTAGTATTGATCAAAAATTTGATTTATTTTTTAACGTTTTGTAAATTTGTAAAAAAATCAAATAAATGGTTACATAACTATCTTCCCTAACATTAGTTAAAGTTTTGATTTATTTTTAAACATTTTAAAAAAAATAGTAAAATTTAAAAATAAATTACTTGAAATTTTTTTAAATTAAAATAAAATAAACAAAAAATTGTAAAAAATTAGGTTAAAAAACTTTTACTTGATCGAAGTAACAAATTAAAAAAATCAATATTAATTTTGTTTAACCATTCTCTTTAAAAGTCCAAAAAAGCAGTCTCCTATGTTTTGATAAAAAATCGATTTAAGATAAAACATTTAAAAAAGAAAAATAGTAAATATTTAAATAAAAATAAAAATTACTGATTATTAATACTTAAAAAAAGACTTCCTACTTGGTTTGCACATTAGAAAAAATAGTGAAAATTAAAGATACTTTTTTACTATCATAAGAATTGAAAAATTAATTTAAAAAATGTTAATTTTTTTGTTGTTTTTAAAAATTAGTATAAATGAAAGTTAATAAAAACTTTTACCTAATTTTTACTCTTTTAAACAAAAAGAGACTGCTGGGTTTGATCAAAAATTTAATATATTTTTTAATATTTGTAGATAATAGTAAAAATTAAAATTGAAAAAAAAAATCATTAATTTTTTTGAAAAAAATAAATTGATTGTTGCCTAACTAACATTATTTAAAGTTGATAAAAAAATTATATTTGAACATTTAAAAAATAATAAAAATAAAAATTTGAACAAAATTATTTACAATTATTTCATTTTTTTTTTTAATCAAATTTGTTATCCTATTTTGCTTTGGTAAAAAAATCCAATTGATAGTTGCATAATACTTTCCAAAAGTTCTTATATTGATTGAAAAATTGATTCATTTTTTTTTAAATAAAAAAAAATACTTTTATTTTAGATTTTTAATCAAAAAGTTTTTTAACGTTTTAAAAAAAAAGAGTTAAAACTAAAATTTTTAAAATATTATTATATTACTTGACAGCAAATTAATTAACAAATATATAATTTTTGATTTACTACGTTTCCTAAGAGTGCTTGTTTTGAAGATTGAAAAAAAATTGTAAAAATCAAAACTTGTTTTTTTTTTTAATTTAAATTTTATTTGATTGCTATTTTAACTTCAACAATGATTGCTGTTTAACTACATTCTGTGAAATTTAAATCTTTTGACTAGAAAATCCAGTAATTTTACAACTTTTTTAAAAAAAAAGTAAACATCTAAATATTTTTACTCTATTCTTTTGATAGCATTTTAAACTTTTTTGAATATTTTAAAATAGATTGTTGCTTTTGTTTTGTTTTCCTAAATTAATTAAGAAAAAATCTTACCTGAGAGCAATTTCAACTATTTATTGTGAATGTTTTCATAAAAATTTGATTTGTTTAAATATTTAAAATTAAAAAAAAAAACATAGTAAAAATCAATTAATTTTCAGAATAGAGTAAAAATCAAAAAGGTTAAAAAAATGTTTTACTATTATTTTAATTAATACGATTGTTACTTAAAAAAAAATCAAACTGAATGAGTTAAAAAGTAATAAAAAGTAGCTTGGACTGATCAAAATTAAAAAAAAAAAAAAAAAATTAAAAAAGAAAATTTACTTAATAACAATTTTAGTTTTAATAAAAAGAATTACAACTTTTGCTGCTTCACTCTTAAAGTTAAAAAGTGATTGCTTAACATTCAATTTTGAACAAAAATAGTAAATAATAATAATCATTTTACCTGATATCATTTTTGATTTCTGTGATAAAAAAAATCAATTATAACCAACAACTTTTTCAAAAATTGAAAATAGTGTGTTTGATTTGATTGATTTTATAAAAATAGTTAACATTTATTTTACTTGATAGCATTTTAAACTTTTGTAAAAAAGCAAATTCATTGTTACTTAATTACCCTTTTCTAAGAGTCGAAAAGAAACTGCTTGATTTGATCTAAAATTTGATTTTATTTAAAAAAATACTAAAAACCAAAATTTAAAAAAACTTGTTACTTTATACGTTATTACCTGATAGCATTTTAAATTTTTGTAAAAATAAAAACAATTGTTACCTAATATTTTTCTATAAGAGACTGCTTATTGTTATATATTTAAAAATTGTAAAAAATTGAAGTTTCTTAAAAAAACTTTACTTTCATTTTACCTAGTAGCATTTTTAGTTAAAAAAAAGCCTGGATTAACAATATGATTAGTTTTTGAACATTTAACATTTTTTTTAAATTAATTGTTGAACGTTGACTGCTAAAGATTTCATTGAAAATAAAATTCATTTGAACATTTTCAAAAATAGCTAAATAATTTAAAAAAATTATTTTACTTTACCTTTTTTTAAATTTTTATCTATTTAAAAAAATAGTTTTCTAACTATTTTTTTCTCTCTTGAAAAAAGATTGCTTAAATTGATCAAAATTTTGATTAATTTTTGAAAAGTAATAAAAAAATTTAAAAAACATTTTTAAGTTTTTTGATTAAATGAATGAATAATTTTTGCTTAATCAAAGTCTCTAAAAAATAAAATTTATAAAAATTAAATAAAAAAATATTATATTACCTAATATCAAAAAATCAAATAGATTGTTGCCTAAAAAGTCTTCTTAAAGGTTAAAAGGAGACTGCTTGATTTGATCAAAAACTTTATTTATTTTACCTAACGTTGTTTTTAAGTTTTCTGATGAAATGAAATTGATTGTTGCTTAAAAAGCCAAAGTGACTGCTTGGTTTTATAAAAGAACGATTATTTTTTTAATTTTATTTAAAAAATAGTAAAAACCTAATTTTGCAGAATTATTTTTATTATCATCTTACTTGATACTAGTGTTAACTTTTCTAAAAAAATAAATTGATTGTTGCTAATTAGCCTACCTAATACTGCTTGATTTTATAAAAAAAAAGATTAGTTTCAGAAAAAAAATATTTAAAAAACTTGATTATCATCTTACAAATTATTTGTTGCTACCCTCCTTAAGTTGAAAGATTTTAATTAAAAATTTTAAGTTTTGTTAAAAAATAAATTGATTCTTTTTTAACTAAGACCCTAATAAATGAATCGAATTTTAATTAATACGTTAATCAAAAATTTGATTTATTTTTGAATATTTTATTTTAATATTAATCAAAATTTAAAAAAAATATTAATAAATCTTAGGTAACAGCATTTTTAATTATTGCAAAAATATCATAATTATGTGTAACTGCTTTCGATTTATTATAGAACATTTTAAAAATAAAGTAAAAATTAAATATTATATTTTTTTAAATTATTATCTTACCCGATTTAATTTCAATTTTGTTAAATTGTCAAATAGTAGTTATCGAAAAGAGATGTATGTTTGATTTGATAAATTTGCATTAAAACTAAAAAAAATGTATAGCGTTTTCAACTAATCTAAAACATTTGAATTGATTTAAAAAATGATTTATGTTTGAAGCTTTTTAAACAATAATTTTGTTTTACCAGAAACATTTTTAACTTTTTTGATTGTTTTTTAGTTTTTTTCAATTTTTTTAAATTTGTTTATTTTTTTATTTTTTTTTTAAATAGTAAAAGTTAAAATATTTTTTGGCTAACATCTTACCTGGTTGCAATAAAAAGTAAACCATAAATTAATTGTTGCGTTACTCTTTTTTATAAAATTTGAAAAGAGACTTGATAAAAAATTTGATTTATTTTAGAACATTTTTAAAAAATTCAAAAATAAAAATTTTGCCGAAAAGAAGCAGTTTGATTTAATTAAAAAATTGTGTAATGTTTAATTTTTTTTTAATAATAAAAATTAATTTAAAAAACATTGTTTCTGATAGCAATTTAAACATCTCTGAAGAAAATAGACTGTTTTTTGTCTAACTAACTCTTTTAAAACTTGATAAAAAATAGATTCATTTTTGTAACTAAAGAAAAAAGTAAATATCAGAATTTAAAAAAAAATATTGTTATTTTATCACATAGTAGTTCTAACTTTTGCAAAAAAAAAACAAAATTATTCTTGCTTAAAGTATGTCTGACAGTCAAAAGGAAACCGCTTGACCTTAGCCTACAACCGGTTGAAGTTCATTTTAAGAAGAAAGAAACCATTCAACCCATAAGCATTTTCCAAAAAGTAAAACAAATTCTCAGACAGCTTAAACCTATAAAAGCGCTGCTGGTCAATCCTCTAGAAAAATGAAGGGTAAAGCTAATAACCAAGAGCAAACTCTAATCAAGCCAACTCAATTCCAGACTAACTAGAATGTCCGAAGAAATTAAACGCAGAGAGCACCGGCAAATATAGAAGTAAAAAGAAGAAAATTCTAAATGATTTTAAGGACTCGATCAAAATGTATGAATCGAAACGTAACAAAAAAAGCAAAAATCGTTCCACTTCTAATAAAACTATTCCGATTGCCAGCAACAGTCTGGTCTGGTCAGAAAAAAACGCCAATCAACATTAAGACCACCCAGATGAACGTGCCAATTGCAAAAAACATGATCTTCTAGGCATGAAAACAACTCTTGTCACAGCTTAAATCTTGGATTCAAACCTTTAAATCAAACCGTATACAAATGTAATTTATCATTTTTTAATTTTATTCAATCTTTAATCACATAATTAATAAAAAATATTAGTTGACATTATTATGAATTGTTAACTGTTTAATCTTAAAAACAATTGTAACAAATAATAAAAATAAATAAAAGATTTAATATGTTCAAAAAGTCAATGTACAATTTAATTTAAAATAATTTATGATGCAAGTGAGGAAAAAGGTACGATAAATGGCATTTTGAGTATATCGAGTTATAAGAATCGAGAAGGCATCACGTACCGTGTTTCGCTTTCTGGAAATCCCGGCAACGCTGACAGAAAAGTTCAATATTGAATTATGGAATAATACGAAGCCAATTGTGATATAAGGTGAAACGATATTATCTCATTGATATCAAATATGAAATTGAAATCTCCCTAATGGTATTCCGCTGTAAACAATTCTATAGGGGACCATCCGTCACTTATAGAAAACCCTGGAACATTGAGGAGGCGGCCACAGGACATATATAAATGCGTTGTTATCCTGTGGGAAGCAAAAAATGTGACATATATGTGGGGGGTTACAAAAAAAATCAGGAATACACTGAGTAACGTTTAGGTTGTCATTGTTTATTCATTCAGCCGAGCCAGCATTTCCAGATTTATTTACACTAATTGACATTGATATATTTGTATTTGCATAGTTACACACGGTAGATTTTACTCCACAATTGTTATAAAATGAATACCTACAACACCTAATATAAAGTTACCAAATTTTTTTAATTATTTGCTTAGCTTCATGTTTCTTTATAATTATGCAACGCTCATATTACATGATGAGACATAAAAATTTTATACACATGTTCCCAACAGTGTTTACATTTAGTTCCAACATAAATATATTCGGTGGCGCCTCGCCCGGTTTTTATTTAAAATAAATATTTACGAAACAAATAATGTAATTGCTTTAATAAGTTTGTAAGCTGGCATTTTATTTTTACTATATGTGTTTTAATAAACAATTTACTTTTAAGCTGCATAATTTATTAGTATCGATTCTGCCACCCGAAAACAGATTAATTTCGGATGCGATTTATTGTTATTTATCGGAGCGAATAAATATCAGGATGAATCTGTTGATATTGTACCGTGTACGGTAAATATAATTAAAATGATTTTCAATCGGTGGAAATATCAGGATATGTATTAACATAAGCAGGATTTATAATGTAAATATAGTGTGATTGGAAATGGGTTTACATTGATTTAATTAGTTAAATCAAGAGAGAACGTAGGTATAATAAATTAAAGCAAGATAATTTTATAAAAAAGATTAGAACAATTAAATATCTCAATATGATTAAACATTAGTGGTCGTGGGAAGTGTATTATACACACGCAACAATTTTGAATGTACTACGTTTGTTAAAAGCTGACTTGATGGCAAACATTTTTTTGAAATTTTTTTAGTTTTTTATAAAATAAACAACAACATGAATAATATTTTTCAAGCAAGAGTACTTTAATGGAAGGTAAATAGACAACAATCAAATTCACTTCTACAAAATTCTGGATAGATGAGTTGCATACTGAAGTTGCTTTGGGAAATGAGTAGGTTTGATAATTTGTTCTTGCTTATTTTAAGTTGAAAAGTCAGTTATACAAAGAAAGGGGAAAAAATCTGATTTTTTTTAAATTTTGGGAAGATTAGTTGTCAAATCTACAAAACACTCTGTGAGGTCAGTTGTAAACTGAAGTTGCTTTTAGGATATAAATGGGTTTGGTAGACATTCTTTTTCTACCATAAATTTTTGTTCTCTTATGTCTAAAAAGGGAAAACCCAAATTTTGATTTTTTGGACGCTCCGCAACAAACTTCAAAATTATGGAAATAGAAGCTGTGGAGTCTGCAGAATAGTTTGTGAAGTCTGCTGCGTCAGTTAAATGGGTTTGGTGAAAACTTTTTGTCTACTTTTAATGTTGGTCCAGTTATGGTTAAAAAGAAGAATACAAATTTTGGTATTTTGGACTTTCTAAAACAAAGTACAACATTTTGGAAAGACAAGTTGTTAAGTCAGCTACATACTGAACTTGCTTCTGGGAGTGCGTTTGATGGAAATGTTGCTTTTCTTGAATTTTGGTCTAGTTATGTCTAATAAAAAGAGAAAAAATTGATTTTTAGGAAATACAACATTTTGGCAACTAAGTTGTCATTTGTAGTTTTTGAGCAGAGCTGTATACTAAAGTCTCTCTTGAGATGTGAATGGTTATGTTATGTATATCTTGAAATTTGGTTTAATTTTGATCAACGATGGAAAATATTTAAAAAAATATGTTTGGGTTTTGTACGATCCGTAACAAAGTGCAAAATTTTAGAAAAACGAGTTTGTCAAGTTTGCATGACTATTTGTGAGGTCAGCTGTATACTGAAGTCACTCCAGTGAGATCAGTGGATTTGATAAAAATTCTTGGCTTATTTCAAAATTTAGTTTGTCCAATTTGTCTAAAAAGAGGAAACAATTTTTTGGTATTCCGGACGTGCCGCAACAAAGTACAATATTTTGGAAGTTGTCAATACTGAAGTCGCATCTAGAAAATAATTATATTATATATTATATCATTTTGGTCCAGTTATGTCAAAAAACTAAAAAAAATCTTGACGTTTTGCAAAAAAAAAAATTCCAAAAATTTTGAAACATGCTGCATATTAAAATTGCTCTTGGGAGATGAGTGGGTTTGGTAGCATTTTGTTGACTATCTCAAATTTGGTTCAATAATATTAAAAATGAGGAATTTTTGTTTACTCTGTTACAAACAGGCCAGCTTTATACTGAAGTTGCTTTTAGGAGGTAATTGGGTTTAGTGAACATTCTTTGTTTATCACAAATTTTGGTTTAGTTGTTTCTGAAAATGAGATGAGAAAAAATGTGAGGTCAGCTGCGCACTGAAGCTGTTTCTAAGAGATGAGTGGGTTTAAAGGAAATTCTCCACTTATCTCGAATTTTAGTTTAGTTTTGTCTAAAATAGGGAAACATTACAAAAAAGGGCATTTTGGACGCTTTGCAACAAAATACAAAATTCCAGCTTGCAAAATAATTTATGAGGTCAGCTGCATACTGAAGTTGCTTCTGGGAGATGAGTGGATTTGATGAAAATTCTTTTTTTGTTATTTTGGTTTGATCATAGTTTTTCTTTTTTTCAGACATAACTGAAGTCTTTTCTGGGAGAAGAGTGGGTTTAGTGGATCTAGTTATATTTGAAAGAAGAATAGGGAAAAAATAGTTTTTGGACGCTCTACAGAACAGTTTATGAGGTTAGGTACATACGGAAGTTGCTTCTGTGAGATAAGTGGATTAGATGAAAATCTGTTGTTCATTTTGAATTTTTGGTTTAATTCATTCAATGTATCAAAGTACAAAGTTTTGAAAAGACAAGTTGTTGGTTTTTCAGAACAGTAGAGCGGTTGGCTGCATATTAAAGTTTGAAATTCCAGAAAACAAGTTGTGTCAAGTCTGCAGAATAGTTGGTGAGACATGTTGCCTTCTGAGATGTGTGGGTTTGGTGTAAAATTTTTGTACATCAGTTTTGGTCTAGTTATGTCTAAAAAAGGCAAACAAAATTTTGTTTTTTGGAACGTTTGCAACAAAGTTTAAAAAATCTGCAAAGACAATTTATCAAATTTGCGAAAAAGTTTGTGAAGCCAGCTGCATACTTTGTTTTTTGAATTTTGGTTGTATTTATGTTGAAAATTCTTGATTTTTACTACAAAACTTTGGAAAGATAAGTCTGCAAAACAATTTGTGAGGTCTGCTGCATATTCAAGTGCATACTACACATAGTAGATGAATGAATGGGTTTGATAACTTTTTTTTTAATATTTGATTTTTGGAAGCTCTGTAACAAAGCGCAAAAAGTTGGAAAAACGACTTCTTAAGTTTTAAGTTGTTCCTGAGAGATGTGTGGGTTTAATAGAAATTTTTTTAATTAATGTTTAAAAGGCAAATAAATTTCTTGATATTGACAACAAGGAGCATTGTTGAGCCTGCAGAACAATTACCGAGTTTCTTTTGGGAGTGGGTTTGATGCAGTTTTATTAATTCTACTCAATTTTAGTTCAGTTATGTTTGAAAATAAAAAAAAAATAAAGGGAAACAATTTCTTGGTGTTTTGGATGCTTCCGAACAAACCATATATTTTATTGCTGTTTTAAAAGATAAAAGAGTTTTTTTTTTGGTTTCTCCATTTTCTGAAGCAAAATTAAAAATTCTGCTTAGACGAGCCCTTGAATTTTTGGAAAAACTTGTGAGGCGAAGTAAATACTGAAGTCGCTTCTGGAAGATGAGTGGGTTTTGCGGAATTTTTTCCGTTTATTTCCATTTTTCTCTAAAAAAGATTAAACAAGTTTAAAAAAGTTATATTTTGGACGGCCTGCAATTTTTTTTTGTTTATTTTGAGTTTTGGTTCAGTTATGTCCAAAAAGGGGAACACATTTTTACGCCTCACAACATAAATTTTGGAAAGACTAGTTTGCAGAACAGTTTTTGAAGGGAACCCACCTAGGGTTTGATTTTTTTGTTTTTGGTTTAATTATTTGTAAACAAAGCAAATTTTTTTTGTTTTTTGTGCAAATGCATGGGAGATGAGTAGGTTTGAAGTATTTTTGTCATCTACTTCAAGTTTTGGTCTAAATTTTTCTAAAAAAATGAAAAAAAAAAAAAATTGAACATTCCGTAACAAAGTTCACTAAAGTTGATATTGGGGGATGAGTAGGTTTGATGATAATTCTTCTTCTATCTCAATTTTTGTCTATCTAAACAATTTACTGAAGTTTTAGGAGATAAGTGGGTATAGTTTTTTTTGTTTTTTTTTGCTATTTTTGAAACAAAATACAAAATTCTTCAAAGACAAGCTGTGAAATTTTGCAGAAAAATTTGTAAGACCAAGTGCATACTGACGTTGCTCTTGGGAGATGAGTGGGTTGGGTAAAAAGAAAATACAAAATTTTACAATGACAAATTTGAAAAAAATGGTATTTTGGACGCTTTGTAATAAACTAGAAAAACAAAACAAGTTTTTGAGTCTGCAAAACACTTTGTGAGGCCAGTTGATTTGTTTCTACTAGATAAATGTGCTTGATAGATTTATTTTTATTTTGAAATGAATTTTGATCCAGTTATGTCTAAAAAAAAGAAGAAACTTTTGGTTATTTGGACACTCCACAACAAAGTGCAAAATTTTGGATAAACGGATTGTTAAGTTTGCAGAAGTTTTTGCGGTCAGCAGCATACTGAAGTCGCTTTTGGGAGATGTGGGGTTTTAATGGATTTTTTTGTTTATCTTGAACTTTGGTTTAGTTATGTCTAAAAAAGAGTAAAAGATGGTTTTTAGGACGTTCTGCAACAAAAAAACAAATTTTTGGAAACACAAGTTGTCAAGGATGCAATTTTGGGTTTATAAGGTTAGTTGCATACTAAAGTGGCTTTTAAGAAATGAGCAATTTTGATGGAAATTCTTCGTTTATCTTAAATTTTGGTTTAAAAATTGCTTTTTTGAACATTCTGTTCAAAATTCCGGAAAGATGAGTAGGTTTAATATATTTTTATCATCTATTTCAAATTTTGGTCTAAATTTACTTAAAAAGATGGAAAATAAATTTTGAATTTTTGGACACTCTGTAAAAAAGTTTAAAAATTGGGAAAGACGTCAGCGTCACACTAAAGTTGTTATTAGAGGATGAGTGGGTTTGATGTTAATTCTTTTTCTATCTCAATTTAATAAAGCTTTAGGAGATAAGTGTTTTTTTTTTGCATTTTTTGAAACAAAATACAAAAATCTTTAAAGGTGGCTTTTTGCGGAAAAAATTGTGAGTGCATAATGACGTCGCTCCTGCGAGATAAGTGTGTTGGGTGAAAACAAAATACAAAATTCTGCAATGACAAATTAAAAAAAATATAGTTTAGTTACGTCCAAAAAGGGGAAACAATTTTTCGTTTTTCGAACACTCCATAACAAAATGCAAAGTTTTGGAAAGACGAACTTATGTTGAAAAGGGTCTAGGTTTTCCGGATGTTCTGCAACAAAGTACAAAATTCTGGAAAGACGTCTGCTGAACAGTTTGTGAGGCCCAACAGCATAAAAAAGTTGCTTATGGGAGATGAGTAGGTTAGATGTATTTCAAATTTTGGTAAAATTTTTTCTAAAAAGATTTTTTTTTGGATTTTTGGACAAAGTAACAATGTTGAAAATTCTGGAAACGTCATCGTCACACTGAAGTTGGTTTTGATGATCATTTTTCTTTTATCTCAAATTTTGGTTTTATTATGTCAAAAGATTTAAAAATAATTGTTGTTTTTTTGGACGTTTTTTAAGAAAATTTAAAATTTTAGTAAAACGAGTGAATACCGAGTTGCATACTAAAGCTCCTCGAAGGTAAGTGGTTTTGGACCATTTCAAACTTTGGTCCAGTTATGTCTAAATATGAGAAAAACATGGTTTTTTGTATATGTTAACTTGGAGAAAAATGTTTTTTTCTTATTCGGATGCTATTTGTTATTTTAAAGTAGCTTAGAACGTAAACTTTTGTTCCTGAGCGTTGTTCATATAATATTAAATACTCTATCTAACGTTTCTAGCATATTTTCAAACTCCATATTTTGTGTAATTTATAAACTTATTAAGGAATATTTTGTAGTAATTTTTAAACGTATTAAGCGACAAGCTAAGCGATTTGTTGAGTATCTTAAGCAGTCATTAAACAGAATGTTTTAAGTTTTTTTTTTTTTTTTTTAAGTTTAATTACTTTATGTGAAAGTTTTTTGTCAAACTTGTTTAAATATTTTATTTTTTAAGCGATATATTTATATTTATTAAGCGATAAATTCATTTTTGTGCTATTTTTAATAAATTTAATTTTTAGTTTTTATTTCAAATCTCAAAACAATGATTAACTTTAATCCAAAAGGCAAAAAAACGTTAAGCTGCATCCACATAAATATTTACACATTTTTTTGTGTGCATTAGATGTTTATGCTAATGTCATGCTAATTCAACGCACACAAAATTGCTTTAATTTTTTTTGCGTTTCTTTACGCCTGTACTTAAACCATGTTTGATGACTATCAATCTACTCAAATGGCTTTTTTTTAGTACAACAAATTGCTCATCTTCTTTGTAATTTTATGATTGGTTTTACATTACAATTATTCACTGGAATTTTAATTTTAACTAATTAATTTTGTATTTTTTTAAACTTACAATTTTATATTATTTGAATTTTATATATCCATATTATATTATATTAAAAATAAATAAAGATTTAAATTTTAATTAAATATGAGAACGCGGAATACAATTCGATCTCATTATATTCTTCCAAATTAGAATACTCCAACTATATTTCTTTACAAGCTATGTCATTTTGTTGTCTTGTTAAAATATAATTATAGCTGAATAGACGACTTAATAGATTAAATATTTTGAGTATTTAATGAACAAGGCGGTAAAGATCAACTGATAATTGCCGACGATACTTCATCTCCTTGAAAGAGGCTATGTGGTTTACTGGGGTAATTTATGAAATTATTAAACCCAGACCATGTTATGGCGATACATCAAGCCTTTGGAGAAATTGTGCCCCATAAATTTAATACACATTATTAGTTTTGTCGTCGTGAGAGAGAGCAGCGCGCATCTTCCGCCATAAAAAATCGGGGGTGATCCGTCTTAAAAAAAGCAGCGCGTTTTACCCAACAAATTGCAACCACATAAATTACATGTTCTAATAATAAAATCCGCACCTTGATTAATAACACAATATTTATCAAAACATTATAATAATTGAATTGGTGTGAAACTATTTAGAAATCATTTAATAATATGCATTTTTTTGCAGAAATACAAATGAAGGACCTTTTCCATCATAATAATTCAAAATTAAAATAATATGACGTTAGTTGCATTAATACATCACATTTCTGACGTGATGAATTGATCAATAATGCTTAAGAGGGTAGCATCCTATTTTGTAACCAAATTAATGAATATAAACAATGCTTTGTAACAGAATTTAAAACCATTGTGTTTTTGAAGATACTTTTTTATTATTATTATAATGGCGGATTAAAATTCAAGTCGCTAATGTTTCCTTTTGTTCCTTTGTGAATGTATGGCCGCTTATTGAAATGCAAATTAATTCCTGCATGATTATATATATTTTATAAAATATAAATAGATAGTCATAATTATTATTTAATATCAATTCTGTCTTCACACATTAGTTATTTGAACGATTACGATCATACAATAACCATAAAGAATCGGTAATTAAAACCCATCGGTGTGTAATTCTCACGTTTATGATGGGAATTAAATAAAGTATTGGGGATATAATATTTTACAGGTGCTTTTCGTACATTAAATACATTATAAGCGCCCACACGTTTGTAACCTGAAGCGAGTTAAAACGTTGGAAGAAAAAATGTAATGTTGAGATTTAATGATGTTCCGAGCATGGGAATGCTTGGTTATTTATTAATGTGAAATTTGGCATAAACAATTCAATTATGTCTGTTAAGAAGACAGAAGACAGAAGCGTATTGTATTGTTTGTGTTTTGGAAAATTAATTATCATAGAAATACCTCAGCAAGTTGTGTGACAAACTTGGGATGTGAAATTATAATATAATTGTAAAGGGTTGGAGATTTCTATAGTGTACTGGAAACTCTAACGATGTTAACAACGTGTATGCAAATTAGTACAAAAAAAGAATTACAATGTATGTAATGTATGCAAGACTGTTTTTGTTGGTTGATTTTATATACCTTCCTAACAGTTTATTTAGTATTTAAAATAAGCTAAAAAAAGTATAATATAGTTCTGCTGTATGATTATTTAAGTCGTTATTAATATAACTTGTGGCGTTAACTATAACTGGTTGTTTTATAGTCTATAAAATCTAAGCAAATAACAATTTTATACCTACGGAGTGTTTGATTGAGTTAATTAAGCAAACTAATTTTATTTAAATTTGTTAGATTTAAAATAATTAAAGGAAAAAAAGTTGTAAAATTTACTATGTTTTTCACAAATTTATTTTTAGGAATACATTACCAGTTTCGGCTCTACTAAAGTCTTTTACAAATGTAATAAACTAAATGAGTATGACTTATTTGTAATAATAAATTTGACATTAATTATTACGTTGTAGAAGTCACAACTATCAATTATAGAAAAAAGATGTAGCAGCTAAAATTTTATAAAAATTGTGTGGCTGTAGTATGAATTAAAAAAGCTTCTTACATATTTAAATTATAAAAAAGTAAGAATCAATACCGATGTTAACAGATCCAGAATGCACAAACATGTGAACTTAACAAAATGTTGGGGGTGCGGCGTTATTTTTAACAAAAGTTATACTTTCAAAACAATTTTAGAGATATGCGCATCATGTTCTGTATGCGGTCCGTGTTAAAAGCACATAACTTGCCTGTTTAGTGGCGTAGCTACCTGTAAGCAAAGGTCTAGAACGCGGAAGGGCCTACAAGCACAAGAATTCTTTTCTTCAAGTTTATTTAAAACCTAGGGTCTCTGTCTATGTTAACAATCGTACATTTGTTGACAGGTTGTTAAAGGAATTTGATGTAGATTATGGGCGATGCCAATCAACATCAAATTTAGCCAATAAGGAGCTTTTTTAGATTTTTGGTTGCAAGTGTGTCAAAATAATTGACGCTGTTGTGGTATAGTTAGCTACTCGGGTTGCTTGTTGCTGTGACTACTGCTGTATTAGGTTGATAAACGTCTTTAAAGTAATTTTTTGTTGTCTTGGCGTACCTGCTCTACAGTCTTTTGGCTTTATTGTGCATTTTGGGTTACTTTTGTAGCAGTATTTTGCTCAGTAGATGTAGCAGAGGACAAAAACTCGTGGTGAATATCAAGGTACCAAAGAGAGTCTTGATGGAAACAGTTACTATAATGCTATTTACGTGTTCTACTTGATGAAACTCTATTTTTCTGTTTTTGAGCTTGAGCAAGTTAGACAAATAGTCTAGTCAAGGAAAAGCAGCTTATTAGACTTCTTTACGTTGAGTGCTATTTGTTACAGGCGCGGTTTTCTACCGTTAAGTACAGAAACTGGAGTAACTACTCTTATATAACAATTTTTTTTGTTTGTTATTGTTATTTTGTTACTGAATATTGATTTTTGGCAACGGATAGATTCTGTTAGTGATGACTTTATGTGATGAACTTAGTAGCAGTGTGTTTGTTATTTTAGACAGGATACTGCTGTTGATAAGAGAGAGTGAAGACCTTAAGCACAGGCTTTCTACAAATTAGTGCAAGAAGCTTTAATCATTCAAGCAATTTCTGGTTTGGGTATGCTTGGGCATTTCATCACTAGCACCTAACCAAATAAAATAGAACAAGAACATGAGGAAAAAACAAAACAGAAAAAGCGGCCAAAGAACAGAATAAGAGAAAAGATAGAAACCAAAAAACAAGATGTCAAAAAATCAAACTTGACTAAAGAAGAAGATAAAAAACTACAGATCAAAGAATTAGCAACTATAGAGACAAATGAACAGAATAAAACAAAATTACCAAAGAAGGAGATAAAGACTTTCTGCTTGAGCAAGATTGTCAGAAAAAGCTGATAAGGAACAGGATGGGAGAAGAGTAAAAAACGATTAAGAACAACCTCAAACAACTAAACAATACGGGCAATGCTATTATAACTAATGTCAAATTGCAAATAGAAGTACAGATTACTTAATAAAATTTGAACCAAATATAGGTCTGCTACAAGAAGCAGTTGTTTCTTAAACTGCATGAAAGCATTGGAAAATATAGCTAAACAAAAAAAAACAAACAATAAATTTTTATCAACTGAAGAATCACTAGCTCAGCAGCAGTACCGACAATTTTTGACACCACCACCTTTAAAAGTCAAACGATTTGCAAGGGGTGGCCGACAAGGTCTTTAGAGGGCAGTTGGTTGGTTTTAAGGTGCAAGATATTTTTTTTTTGCACGAATTCCAAGTGCAATTGAATGCTGAAGGAAACTGCAGTTGTTGATAGACTTAAAATGTGGGTCAAAGTTATACGGGCTACATTGTTTCATTGTTATTTCACACTATCTGCGTCGAGAAGGAACAACACCACTTTTTCCTCTTCCAGACATTGAACTTGAACCTTTGTCTGGTGGGCACCATTTCCTGGGTCGTTGCTATGCTTTTGGCTTTGGGTTTGCTTTATCTGGTTAATTTGCTTACTAGAGGAATTTTACTCAATTCTAATGACGCTATCTTTAAAACCATTCGGGCCTACGACGGCAACAAATTTTTGATTTTATTGGTGCTGCTGATTGCTCTGATTTGATTGAAAAAGCTTATGTTAGAAATGTTTACAGGATTTTTCACTTGCCAGTACGGAATTGTGTTAATGTAGAGATCTAGGGTGGTTTCAAAGATTTGTATTTTTGCATATAGGTCTGAGATGCACTATGCGGTAGCGCAAAACTACATAGGTTTTACGTAGGATGGTGCTTGTTGTGCAGTTGGTCATAACTAATCTTCTTACTAGTCTAGGTTAACTGTTTCAGGGTTTATTGTGTGCAGTTGTTCTTATTTTTCTGGTTGATAATTGTGACGGTGCTGGCGATATGGGTGTAGAACACGCATAGCTTTTCTGGGTTTAACTCAAGTTTTTTTTTGTGATTAGTTACCACAGGAATCAGAAAGAAGGATGGTTTTATGTTTCTAGTTTTTCTGATTTTGTAGGGGTGCAAGGAGGTAAGATATTTTTTGTTTTTTTTTTCTATATTCTGCGTTTGATAGCTATTGCCAAAAAAGTCTTGGGGGGAGTTGATGAGCCAACGGCTTATTAGTTGATTTCCGAATTACTCCGGTAGTTAAAGAGCAAGTTAATATTTTAGTCATATTTTGGGGATCGGGTCCGGGACTAATAGCGTGCTACGCTAACTATCTATAATATGACTTATCTCACTTCTTCACGTTGGGTGTTATAATGTCTGCTGTGAAGCAACGTCTATTTTATTTGTTACTTCTGGGTTTTTGTTTTATAATAAACCAACAATCACACCAAGGACAGTCCTAAGGAAGAAGGCATCTTCTTTGATGGATGTCATGAGCATTTTGTCGTATTTTTTATAGCATCTGTTACAAAGGCCACTTGGCTAGTTTTTGTACATTTTTAACATTGTTGAATGTCTGATTGCATTTTAGACTTTCTTAGGGGGTTTACAATAAAAACTACAAAACGGTTCTTAACATACCATCGATGGAAGCTATTTGCACATGCACAACTTCTCCAGTTATTTCACACATAATCGCATACCGAACTACTTTCCGGAAAAGGGTGAAGTGTGTATTGTGCGCAGTAATTTAAATTGCATGAGATATGTTGTTACCTCCAAAGTAAAAAATTCTTAGTTTGTTTGTTTAAAGATAGTGTTGCTAGTGCTATGCATCTTTACAACCTAAGTTTATTCAGAAACAAATAATTTTTATCTCTTAACATGTTTGAGTGTATGGGCCGATTCGTAAGTACCACAAGAAGTTGATTTGATCACGGTGTATCTAACGTATGGCGGAGCGCTGAGAATTGTTTTCAAAGTTTTGCTTTGGAAGGCTTCTATTCTCTTGTCCGTCGTGTTATTAATGGTACCTTAAATGATTTAGGCATCCGACTGCTGCTAAAAGATTGTGGGTTCGATTTCCATATACTGTAATATACTTTTTACATGTTTATACGCTCTCCCACTTCTCAACTCGCTTTGCTAACGTGGGGTTTTACGGCTACAACCTTTTCTGATGTACTTAAAAACTGTACGTCCCTCGTAATGCAAGTTGTCAGCATCACACGCAGAGAAGAGGCTAAAAAGACAGTAGCGGCGTATAAAGAGCTAACGAAAAATTAAGTTAGGCGGTCTAACGATTGTGTAGAGCATTACTTTATTGTTAATCAGTGACGGGGGCGGTGGGTGCAGTTTGCACCGGACGGCACATATTTTGGGGCGGCATTTTTCATCTAGTAGGTCTACGAATTATAAATTACTATATGGTTTTAAATATTTTTCTTGATTATCAAGTCAATGTGGGGTTGAAAATATAATTATTTAAAAATTTTGCTTGGATACAGATATTAATTTATAAAAACCATTTGATTGACTTAGAAAGGGAGGCAAACTGGAGACCGCCCCAAGCGGCATAAGTTATAGGTACGCCACTGTTGTTAATATTTATTTTGCTTTTCCAACTGATGAGTGGCCAAAATATTTTATTTGCAAGCAAGCTATAACTGATCAATTGAAACACTAAAGTATTTTACATCTTTCTTCCATGAGATTTGGGTTAGGGATACATGTTGGAACGGTTTATAGATACGTTTGGTGAACTTATGTTTGAGCAATTTTTGAAAAGCATCAATAGCTGTTTGCAAACGCATGCGCGGATTCTTTGAGGTATATAGAATTGCAGTGTCATCCGCGTACTGCACTATTCTGATTCTATTTGTTGGGATAGGGATGTTGGCTACGTAGACGTTTAGAAGCGGCGACAGGACAAATTTTTGTGGGATTTCGGAACAGATTGGGCAAAAGGAGAAAATGTTTTGGTCAATTTTGACGCAAAATAAGCGATAGATAGGCATGGCTTTGGTGCTAAATCTTATCAAAAGCTTTCTTCATCATCAAAGAAGACTTTCTAGTGTTGAATCCGAATGGAACCCAAACTGGTGCTCTGGCAACTTACGAGATGTTCATCTGTGTGCAATTGAAGTTTTCCTAAAAAAAAATATTTTTTTATTTTTGTTAGGCACTATGCCTAACAAACTAACAAGTTTTGAGGAAATTTTAGATCTTTTCCTGGTTTGGGGATGTTAATTACGTGGGAAGTTGTGTACATGGAACGGTAATGTCTCAATCAAGAACTGCGTTGATAATATTGGTCAGTAACACAATTGGCTTTTGGTTGTAGGGGTTGTAGGATTTCAATGCCATGTTTAGAATATAATCCGGCTTGGAGGCTTTCCTAGTGCAAAGAAGTTTTACGACCTCCTTAATGCGAGATAGAGGCACGTTGCTTAATAGAACATTGGGGGCAGTCCGAAGCTGTCTACACACATCTTGTGCATAATATTCACTTGATCAAGTCAAGATTAGATACACTGGAGTGCATTGTAGTTCCAAGATGTCAGCGAGAGTTTCAGTTTTTTCAGAACTAGTGTACACTATGCCGTTTTTACCAGGTATAGCGAGGAGGAGTGATCTTTTTTCTGCGAAGCGTTTTCTGTATCTTTTACATCAGAGTTTGTCCTTGTTTATGGGTTTAAGTTTGTTTTGCTAGCACACTACGTTGTGTTTTTGAAACGCTTGCAATTGTATGCGTATTGGCCAAATCTTGGATAAATTGCCAGGAAATTTTTATTGATTTTTTGTCCTTTTGATAAGATTTCTAATTTCTCGGGGTAGTTTAAGAGAATTTTTGCGACTTAACGTGATTGAGGTTTTCATTTTCAACAGCCCGTTCTAGATCACCTGGAGTTTTAATGATTGGGTTTATAGTTTTTGTCAGGTGTTTTTGATAGAGTGTCCAGTTTGTTTTGTGGACAAGCCAAAGACTTCTATCAGGAGTTATACGTGGTAAGATTTCTATTAAAGATGGTAGATGGTCGGAGCTGAATTACCTTGACGGATGTCGGGATTGTTTGGTATTTTAGACAGACATTTAAAATGATAAATAGTCGGAAATTCAAACCTAAAGTAGTAAGATTTTGGCGGAGCGTATACTCCGACAATGTTTTATTCTAGCGGTTTTGAGTACTACTGAACCAACCTTTGTAATAGGCATTAAGATTATTTGCTATTATGAAGGGTACTGGGTCAACTAATACAGCATCCATGTCATTGGGGTCAAACATGTTTGTAGAAGGATAGTATAAAAAAGTGTTTATAAATTTGCCTTTGAAAAGAAGGTTGGAAATGATAGAATTGGTTTCCATCTGTGCGAGAGCAGTTGTTTTTAGCTCAGTATGGTCCAACAATCTTTTTGCAAAAATTGCTATGCTACTTTTTGCTTTGTGCAACTTATTGGTTCTGCATTCCAGAAAACAACTATAAAGGACTTTATTGACAGATGACATTTTCATAAATAAGAACATCTAATTTCTTGATGGCTATCACTTGGTGGTTGGGCTATTCTAGAGAGATTTTTTACTAGTTTATTTTATCACTTTTAAATCTATTTTTTAGCAATGGATGGTTCAAGTTCAAAGTTTTTTGGTTTACTTTTTTTGCTCATAGAAGATGTAGACGTATTTGTGATGTGTGAGAAACAGCTGTAAATTTGTGGAGATCATCCTAGCACATCTCACCAGCGCTCAAAAAATCATACTCATAAAAATGGTCGAATTGTGGCAATAAATTGTTGATAGTTTTTGATCAGTTTATACACACGACGACAATAATTTTCTTTGTGGTTATTTGTAGGAACAGTTCTATACTTTAGGATTTTTTAATCTCTACATCAAATAAATCAATTTTTTTTTTATTAGCTTACAAACACAATACAACTTAATCTGGTACCGCACTAGGTGTAGATGAACTTGACACAGGAGTCTAATTGCATTGAGACCCGTCATTGAAGTCATTGTAGATCAGAAGATGCCAGGAGGCAAAATATTTGGCTGCAAATTTATGCATTGCATAGTTAATGCTAGAAATATTTGTGGTAATACTCAAGGTTACTTCATAACTTTTTAAAGATAAAATGATAACGCCTGCCCGCATAATTGTATTAAAATTCACCTATAACCCGTTAGTGTGTGCTATATAATAACACATCATTGGGACACTAATGCCGGATTGCACCGCATTTCTTAACTAAAATGGTCTTACAGTAAGAACTACTAAAGATGTAATTTTGATTCGGGGCAACGTTTTAAGTTACCTTATAGCCGGCGCCATATATTGACTTTAACGGCTGAAGCCAACATTGTGCCCAACTGTGGGCAAAGTACATGTGGGCAAGTGTATGTGCACACATTGAACGCGCTCTGGTAAATATGTCGGACATTAAGCTTTGCTTTAGGTTTGTTTGCTGTATCTGGCTTTACATACAATTACATTACGGAATAAAAAAAAAGAACGAGGAAGAAATTTTCGTATAGATGAAGACTGAACGTGCTGTTGAAAAGTTAAACTGAGATATAGTGGTCAAATCTGGGACAAACTTTGGCCACGGCGACTCTATGTGTATCTACACACGTGCCAACTTGCATTGGGCATGGAGTTGGGGCCAATATGTAGATCTGCAATAAGATGCGTTAGTGCAACCAATAATTAAATAATTTTAAGAATAGGATATTTAAAAACAAAGAAAGTTTAAAAATTATTTGAGTTACATATTTGCAATAAACAACAAATAAACAATTACTTTACAAAAATATATTTTCTATATTTTTGAAATTACTAATTGCGTATACCTCAACTCTCCTAATTAAAATTAAATTGAAACATTCCAAGGCATTGTTCAATGAACGCATATTATTATTCACTTTGTATGAAACGAGCTAAACAATTCCAAGATGCAAATAAAACAATCTAATAATACATCCATCAATCAAAACTCGCTCTAACCCATTACAAAAACAATGCCCCCATTAAATATGAATATAAAACTGCTGAGCAATAATCCCAAAACGAAACACAAACAAACAAGTTCGAATTGATAAAAGAATGATCGTTTCGCCTTGGCTTTATTGTAGTGAATAACCCAATAAAACAATAACAAGAAACGTGCATACATAAAATAATTTTAATCTACAACAGTAGATTAATAAAATCATAAAGATTACGAAAGCAATTATAAATTGGATATGAGTTGTATCAAACGGCGACTATGACAGTCGACATTGTTTCACAGACTCGATACGAATCTAGAAACTTTATAATTAAAATATAATTGAATCAAGACATTTCGTGCTTATGTAAATCGTATACGATTCAATTAAATTTTCAGATTTTGACATTCATTGCAACACATTGCGGAATTAGATTATGATACTAAGTTGTATCGCTATTTTCCGCCCACTCGCATTTAATAATATTGTAATTATCATCCGGCAACGCATATACGCTATGATTTACATAATATCATATTTGTATTCCTCGTATTTATGTTGTTGCTATTATTATCGCAGAGTAAATTTTGTTATTGCAATTGGTTCGAATGATGTGTACATATTTATTAAATTAACGCCAGCTCGGAGCGGTTTCATATTGAAAGACATTTTTCGATAATATGCTGCGATGGATCCGGAAGTTAATTAATTGCAGTTATAATTGTCCATCACGCGTTTATATCAACAGTTCATCATTTATTAATTTGAGTTGGGAATTTCAATATTTGTTACATAGTTTTAATCATTCTATTGCAATTAACTATATTGATTTGTTAATGTTTGTACTTTTTACTTCAAGTTTATGAAGTTTGGGTTAGTATGCGAAGCATTGCAAACCGGACTAAGGTTTCTTTGTTTTACTATTTGCATGGTCTAGCATTTATTTTTGCAAAATTAGTTTAGCGTTTAGATCAAATTTAACAAAAAAAAAAAATAGTTTTGTTACTGCTTCTGTTATCTTTTTGGTGTAGTCTGAGCACCATATTTTTACGATGGGAAATGGGAAAAATGATTGAGAATTTTGTAAGAATTGAGCAATTTAAAAAAAAATTACCCACTAATGTTGATAGAGTTTTTGACTGTTGGAACGCTTTTATATTTGGACTGGTTTTTTTTAGACTTTACTTCAAAATTGGCATAGCTTTTTTGCAGGTTTGGAAAAATTAATTAAATACATTCTTTTTCTTTGATAGTTAAACATAGTTTATGTTTAATGTTGATAGGATTTTTGACTTAGGTTTGCACGCTGGGGAAGTTTTTTTGTTTTATTGAGGAAAAAATGTTTTGGCCAATGTTGAGTTGTCAAATTTAACCTAATTCAGCATATGACTCCACGTGAGTGATTTCCATTGTCTAATCAGATTGGTTAATCAAAGAGGAGAAGGAAATGGAGCTTTTGATTGACCAAAAATTTGACTTTGGGAATTTTATTCAGTCAGAAACTTTGTCGGAAGCAGTTTTACAGAATGATTTCTAAACGATTTTACCGAGACGTATCTAAGTGCAACCAAACACCTGACTATGTCTTTCACAGAATCCAACTACTGCAAATTTTCAACGACGACCCCGGCTATGTAATGGCTACGTATAGAACGTATAATAAACCCCGATGAACTCTCCGCTACTTCGAGAAAACGCATAAACATTTTACATGCGCCTGTGGACATAGCATTAACCGATTTTTGTCTCACATGAGGAAGAGGGGTAGAGTCTGTAGTTGTGCAAAGGTGTATTGGATACCCTTTCAGTGTTTCTGCATCAGCAGATGGTGAATAACCGCAGCTAATCATCTAGTGGTGAGAATTGACGTCTTTGGGAGTTGTGTTTGACGTTGTGTCGTCAAGATTGGATTGGTTTGATACTTCTACTTAGCGTCCACCTATTGCTCAAAAATATTTTGGTGAAGACGTCTTTTAGGGATTGAGGTATATTGTACGAGAATAGTCCCGAGGGGCGGGACGTGACTCACGGCAGTAGGTGCAATGCCGTGGGTCAACTGTGGAATTGTGGCAAAAGTGCAAGTTTTGGGGACTTCCAAAGCCGTTGACGGTATAGAAGAAGTCTAGTTGCAGTAGTCATGTGGAATAGCGGGGGTCGGCGTCGAGTTATTCCAATTCAGGTTCTCGTTAAGGTGGACGAGACCTACGGCGGGGAGTGCAAACCTCTAAGTTATAGGTACAACTTTTGGGGCGCACGTTGGTATAAGGTTTGTCAATCTGTGGTCAAGGTCCGTAGGCATTTTGGTGGTTATGGTTGAGGCTTACGATGCTTGAATAACAACATTGATGCTGTGTCTCAAAAGTTTATTCTGTATACCCCCAGTCTCTCATTAGTTGTTGAAGCTCCGTTTCTTAAGCGGCATCACTTTAGCGCCGCTTTAAAGGGCGGTCATTTGTTTATCAACGCTGATCTGCATTTTTTTAATACAGGGAGCTTGACCAAAAAGTTACAATAGACTGTACAGGGCCTTTCCGGTGACATCTCCAGAGAGTTGTTTATAAACCGATTGACACTTCTACCCAAAATCAAACAGAACAAACTATACACACTCGAACTGAAACCTATTGGCCAGAATTTATGTACCAACTTTATCAAGTGTTTTGTCGTAAATGGTCCGCCTTCAGGTCCCAAAGATGGTAGCAGTAGGGAATTATAAAAGCCGTAATACTTTTAGAGCTAAGAAATCAGCTCTAAAAGTATTTCTACAGCTGTTGGACAAATATTGGTTCAGATGATACCGGTATTGCAAGTTTTGTAGTTTATTCTAAATTAGCAAGTTCATTTTTTTTTAAGTTGACCTCAGTAGTAAAACGATCAGTTTTTTGGAAGCAGATGGTATAGCAATATTGGTTGGAGAAGATTAAACAGCAATTGACACAGAGATCCGGTGTGTTGTATGAAGTTGTGGTTTGCATTTTGTAAACGAATTACGTTGTACTACTAAAGCTTTCTCAGAGTATTAGGCTGTGAACACAACGGGGATCTTTGCTCTGACCATAGCATTGTACCATTGCTCCTTGCTCAGTTTGTTGACTATAAGCTTTGGAATTATTGTACGGGAGGGGAGTAGTTTCTGTTGAAAAACTATCTAGTCTGTGAGTTGGGCGGCGGCACTGTCTGTCCTTAACTGGTTAAAGTTTTGGTTTAGGCAACAGTCTTCTCGGTACACTGTTTTGTGGTAGCATTTGTTCAGAAAGCTCCGCGTTTTGGGCACAAGTGTTGCATTTGTGGTATGGAACTTCACGGTGTCTACTCAGGTAATGACTGGAAGCTGTATCGCGGACTTTAGTGGAAGTAGTTGGTAGGAGACGGAAGTTTTAGTCTATACTGCAGTTATTGTTGTTCTAAAACAAACTTACAAAAACCACATCTAGATGGATGGTGTGCAGGTCAGAGCTGAATTAATTTTAACTTGCAACCGGAGGCTAATGGATTTAAAACTTTACTGGGTTTGTTGTGTGGGGCATGGAAATGTAAATTGGCAGTTTTGCATTATTATTTTTTTAATAATTTTTGATAGATAGTTTTAGCGCATTAAATGTAGTTTTTGTACATGTTATTTGTCTTTTATTGACGTTGTCGGTCAATCAAGATTGATACATGAGTGATAAGAAAAGTTTTAGTATTAGAACGTTTATTGGAAGCTGCCAAACAAAGTGGTTTATTTTAAGGTTAATTTTTGCTCTTTATAAAACGTTATTTACCAGTCTAGTGTCATCATTTTTCCGGTTTGAAAACAACCCGTGGAGGGGGAAACAGAAATACTCCGGTTACACCAGCTTTGGCCTATAGGTTCTTGCTCCGGAGCAGAACATTTTCTCGGATTATTTGTGTTGTTTTTGGTTTGTTTGGTGTAGAAGTGTTCCGAGTTGTAGGCGACTTTCTGGATAATTCTCCAGGTGTGGAGTGGCTTTGGAACAGAGTTGCTTACTTTCTTGGAATCGAATGCAGTGATTCCTGGAAGCTCCTGTTAGGTCCATGGTGTAGACTTAATGGGGCTTGCCTTTCAGGGTTTAGTTGCAACGACTATGTCCGCTCAAGAGGTTGTTTTGACATTCCAGTGAGGGTGGCTTGGTGCTTTACTCTATAGCGCGTTTGGTTTCATGTGTTAAAGGTTGTTAACCGTTTCTTCGGCATGAGAAACTGTGTGTTTGTTGGTACATGGGTGTAAAACTGTTGCATCAACCTGTCTGTAGCAGATGTTGTTATTGTAGATTCATTCGGGTTTGTAGTACAGGTGATTACACGATCATCATTGTGTTGTCGTGGGGATTGCATTTGTTTGTGCTGGATATTAATCTATAGTGCAATGCCTGCGATCTTTTGCTTGTACAGCAAAACTCTTAGATCTCAGTGAGAGACATGATTTCTAGACTTTTTGGTAACGCTGGACGTACAGCATTGGAAAGGTTTTTCCGTCCTTTTTCATGCGTGTTGTTGAGGATGGAGTATCTAACCAATAGGCTTAACTTGTACATTGTTTTGGGTACAATATTTGATCACAGCGAGAGAGGGCAGACGTGGGTAAAAAAATGGTCTAAGTGAGAGGTCTACAAGGTCTGTTTTGCAAAGAAAGTGTTTATGGAATCGTTATAGGTGGTTTTATTCTTTTTGATTCACTGCGCAGTTTTTTTGCGCAGATAGGCGAGGATATTCTTTTTTTTTTTTAATTTTGTCTTTCTATAATAATTTGCTTCAGGTTTTTCTCTAGCGAGTTGAATTTTAAGGTATTCCAGTTTCTGGTGCTGAACGTATAGTGTCCCTAGAATTTAGCTATCGGTCATGAGGGGTCCGGGGTCTTTGCTGCACAAAGTTTATCTGTTTGGCCTAACTTGTTGCAGTAAAAACTGCATTATCAGGGCTGCAGGCTTGCTTTTTTGGGTGGTGAAGTTTGTCGCTCTCGGAGGTGTTGACTCGACGGTTGTTACTCGGAAACTCTACTCTCTTCTTTTGGCTCTTTGCTCAAAAAATCATTCTTTAAATACTTTACCGCAGCCATCTATGCCAAATTTTATTCTCCTCAATTTATTTTATATAATTTGTTTGGATTAAGTCCATAATTTAATCAAACTTCTTGGTATAAGAAGTTTGATTAAAACTAATTTTAGTAAAACAAGATATTCTAAAATTACTTTTTTAATACCAACTATATTCTAATGTATCATATATTATTTAAAGCCAAATTTTATTCTGCTCCATTTATTTTATATGATTTATTTTGATTAAATCCATAATTTAAGACTTATACCAAGAAGTTTGATTAAAACTAATTTTAGTAAAACAAGATATTCTGAAAATACTTTTTTAATACCAACTATATTCTAATGTATCATAAAATATTTAAAGCCAAATTTTATTCTGCTCAATTTATTTTATATAATATGTTTGGATTAAGTCCATAATTTAAAACTTATACTAAGAAGTTTGATTAAAACTAATTTTAGTGAAATAAGATATTCTGAAATAACTTTTTTATTACCAATTATATTCTAATATATCATAAATTGTTTAAAGCCACATTTAAACCTGCTCAATTTATTTTATATGATTTGTTTGGATTAAGGCCATAACTAAAGACTTATACCAAGAAGTTTGATTAAAACTAATTTTAGTAAAACAAGATAATCTAAAATAACTTTTTAATACCAACTATATTTTAATGTATCATACATTATTTAAAGCCAAATTTTATTCTGCTCAATTTATTTTATATGATTTGTTTAGATTAATTCAATAATTTAAGATTTACACCAAGAAATTTGATTAAAACTAATTTTAGTGAAACAGGATATTCTAAAATAACTTTTTTAATATAAACTATATTTTAATGTACTATATATCATTTAAAGCCAAATTGAATTTTGCTTAATTTATTCTATATAATTGGTTTTGATTAAGTCCATAATTTAGGACTTATGACAAGAGTTTTAAATAAAAACAATTTTAGTGAAACGTAATATTCTAGCATAATTTTTTTAATATTTTTTAAATTTGAATGCGCTATATATCATTTAAAGCCAAATTTAATTATGCTCATTTTATTTTATAAAAATAAAATAAAAAAATCATAACTCAAGACTTATGACAAAAAAATAGATTAAAAATAATTTTAGTAAAATCAGTTATTCTGGCATAACTTTTTTAATATCATTTAAATTCTAATGTACCATATATGATTTAAAATAAATTTTATTTTTCTCAATTTATTTTATATATTTATTTTTTATGAAGTCCATAATTTAGGACTTATAAAAAAACTTAATTAAAAACAATTTTAGTAAAATCG
Source organism: Tachinus rufipes (assembly GCA_963932245.1). Lineage (NCBI taxonomy): Eukaryota > Metazoa > Arthropoda > Insecta > Coleoptera > Staphylinidae > Tachinus > Tachinus rufipes. Next base: position 127,218,492 of record OZ010741.1, read on the forward strand.
GTTATTCTGGCATAACTTTTTTTTAAATCCACCAAACTCTAATGCACTATTGACCATTTAAAGCAAAATTTTATTTTGCTCAATTTATTTTATATGTTTATTTTTGATTTAGTGCATAATTTAAAACTTATGACACAAAATTTAATTAAAAACAATTTTAGTAAAACGAGATTCTTGACCATAATTTTTTTATTACCAATTAAATTTTTATGCACTATACATCAATAAGGGTTTAATTAAATCTGCTTAATTTAATTTATATAAATAATTTTGAGTAAGTCCAGAATTTAAGACTTATGGCTAGAAGTTCGATTAAAAACAATTTCATTAAAACAAAATATTCCGGAATATCTTTTTTAATATCAACTTTATCCTAATGCATTATATATCATTTAAGGCTAAATTTAGTTCTGCTCAATTTATTTCATATAATTTATTTTAATTAAGTCCATAATTTAAAACTTATCGCAAGAAGTTTGATTAAAAACAATTTCAGTAAAACAAGATATTTGGTCATAATTTCTATAATATAAACTAAATTCTAACGTATCATATATTATTTGAAGCTCCATAATTTAGAACTTATGTCAAAAAAATTGATTTAAAACAATTTTAGTAAAATTGGTTATTCTGGCATAACTTCTTCAATATCAACTAAATCTTAATGCTATATACGTCATTTGAAACTTAATTCAATTTTGCTTAAATTATTATATTTAATTAATTTTGATTAAAGCCATAATTTAAGACTTATGGCAAGAAATTTGATTAAAAACGATTTCAGTAATACCAGATAATTAGACATATTTTTTTACTATCAACTAAATCTTAATCCAGTAAAAACAGCATCAAAAGCGAACTTAATTCTGCTCAATTTATTTTATATAAGTTATTTTGATTAAGTCCATAATTTAGAACTTATCGCAAAAAGTTTGATTAAAAACGATTTCAGTAAAACAAGATATTTGGTCATAATTTTTGTAAAGTATATTTAATTTTAACGTATCATATATCATTTGAAGCCAAATTTAATTTTGCTCAATTTATTTCTCATAATTAATTTTGATTAAGTCCATAATTTAGGACTTATAACAAGAAATTTTAATTAAAACAATTTTAGTAAAATTAGTAATTCTGTCATAACTATTTTAATATCAACTAAATCTTAATGCTTTATACGTCATTTAAAACTTAATTTAATTTTTCCTAATTTATTATATTCAATTAGTTTTGATTAAGGCCATAATTTAAGACTTATGGCAAAAAATTTGATAAAAAACAATTTCATTAAAACCAAATATTTAGACATATTTTTTTTATTATCAACTAAATCTTAATGTAATAAACAGCATTAAAAGCAAACTTAATTCTGTTCAATTTATTTTATATAAGTTACTTTGATTAAGTCCATAATTTAGAACTTATCGCAAAAAGTTGGATTAAAAACAATTTCAGTAAAACAAGATATTTAGTCATAATTTCTGTAATGTATATTAAATTTTAACGTATCATATATCATTTGAAGCCAAATTTAATTTTGTTTAATTTATTTTATATAATTAGTTTTGATTAAGTCCATAATTTAGGACTTATGTCAAAAAATTTGATTTAAAACAATTTTAGTAAAATTTTTTGGGATAGGAATCCTTTTCATTTGGTATCAATGGGGTTAACTATATATTATTTAGTTTATATTTGGGGTATTGCTGCTAGGATGGCGGGGTTTTGCACGTACCGTTAACGAAACGCTTTTTAAAGAAAACTATTTAATGATAAAGAACATTATACAAGGGGTGGGGATTGAGGGGACCTACACCAAGTTAAGCATGCCCGCTATTGATTTTTTTTCACCAAGTACACAACTAGTGCCGCTTACAAAAAACAGTGATCTTGCTCAAAATATTGTTTAAGCTCGGTTGTGAAGGCAAGGAATTTGTTGTTGGACAATAATTGTCAGAGTCAGACTTAAAGGTGTTGAGACACTTGATTTTAATTTATTTTAGGTTTGGGTGGGCTTGGACAGGAAGCGTATAGATAAATATGAGAAGTTTTCTATAAGGTGATAAAAAGTGGATTAATTTTCCGTTAGAATTTGACGAAACAAATTACTTAAAAAATATTGTTTGACATTCAAGCAGCTTCCGACATACTTTATTCAAATCTAAAGTAGAGCGCGGAAAAGTATACATTCACCAATGATTAGTGTAGCTATTTGTGGGGTAATTGCTTGTATTTTTTTTCCCGCGCTCTACCTTGCAACTGAATAGACTATAGGTAAATATGAAAATAAAATGATGACTATAACATATTATTTGAATTTTCTATTAATTATACATATTTTCAATGTTTCAATTAAGAATATAAATTGTGCAAAATTAGTTTTAATGCTATATATAAATCCCAGATAATGCAAGCGATATTTCATGTAAATATAGATTTATTTCTTTCTAGTTCAGCAATCAATTTAAACTGGATCCATGAAATCGATAGGATGTAATTTGTTCTTACATTGAGCAAATGTGCAAACTTGCAATGTTACCAGTAGCGCGTTACAAATTGCACTCACTCACTGCCCACTAAAATCATGAAACACACCAAAACTGGTAGCCGAGTAGCAATCTCCACCAGTTTTGAAATCCGCGTCCGTCGCACACCATCGCATGTCGTGAATATATAACAATTAACTTACAGCTCGTAGAACAAAAAGCGACTCATTTTACATAAATTTACATGTTGAATATGAGAAAACCGGTACCACGTGAAAAATTTTGACATCGCACATGTATACGGTCGCCCATTTAGCATTTCACTTTGGCTTTATTATAGTATATTTCCTTGTTTATAGCTTATGGACAAATAATTTTCTACTAATATGGCAACTGCCTATTAACATTCATCAAGTTTACAAAATTAACAGTTACAATTATCACAAAATGTATTCTATTTTTAAATTCACATAAATGTCAGCGTTTAACCTACCCCAACTCAAGATGTTGTAAGGGATAATTAATCAAACATTTTTATTGCGTAGCATGTGGGAGGTTTACAGCTATTTTCGGTTATTGTAGAAAATTGTTTACGTAAACTTTATGTTAGGGTTGGGTTGGCAAAGCATTATTTGAAATGCAATAGTATTGTAAGCAGCTATTTCATGTCAGTTTTGGATTACAATAGTAATTAATTTATTGTAGCTCACTGTACATTTAATAATTTAATATTTCAAAATCCATTTCAACCTTGCATTAAATTCATATCCACAGTATATTGTATCATTTACCATCGACACTATCAATCAAGGCAAATCAATTACATCACTAATACAAACATAAATCTTAATCGGAATGAGAGAGTGAGCGAGCTTCCTACTGATTAAAACGAAGGATAAAATGGCACAAATAAACCAATAAATAATTGGCGTCGCCGATCAACATTTGCATATTTACATGAATCTGTTATTTATTCATGGAAACGTTATTTATACCAACAATAAATTCAACGCATTTTATAAATTGCATTTTCGATATTTACGAGTGACGCGCGCCGCTTGTAAAAAATTATGAGCTGGGAAATTAGAGCTAGTTTAATTAGTATGGGAAGAAGCGTTATAAATACATTAAGATTTTTCTAAACAGATAAGCGATGTAAATGGTTGCGAGTTTGTTGTTAATTATTATTGTTTTTAAACTGTAACATTAACTAGTTTAATGAGTAACTGTTGAACCATATTATGTAACTATTTTAATTATAATATAATTAAGTTTCAAATTCAAAGAAATATTTGTTAGATTAAAAAAAAAATTAGCATTCAGAAGATTTGGTTTTGTATCAAATTTACCATAACAACAACTTAATTGAATGATTGTTACCAAAATCACAACTTAAAGCTTAAACTGTTGGAAGTAATTTGAAACTGAAGTAATCAACAGAAATTTTTGACCGTAGCCTTAAAATTTGGATTCAGAAGATTTGAGTTTGTATCAAATTTACCAAATCGTTTGTTGCAATAATCACGAGCTAAGGCAAACATGTGCTTTTGGCTTAATCTACACGTTGCCAGTAATTTGAAATTTCTGAAACAATAAATTGGATTTTTTTTTTAGTTTTATAATTTGGATTGGTGTTGGTGATATAAAAATTGGATTATTATTCAAAATTGGTAGAGGAGGATAGCAAATTTAATCTCTTGATGGCTAACACTTGAGTTATAAGCAACTAATATGAAGTAGAGAGATTGTGACAAATTCAAACTCTTGATGGCAAACAGTTGTACAGTACAGACGTACTTTATTGATTGCGGGCGACAGGTGATCCAAAAATTGAATGTTTCTTCTTTTTACTGATGTTAGTTGTCACTAAATTAGTGGAGGAGGGTGACAAATTCAATCTCTGACGAGTGGGTGGGCGGCAAACTAAGTTTATTAATTGCGAGCAAATAATTTCAATTAGAGTGAGCCGCTTACTGCTGATTCAGATATCGGGTGTTTCTCATCTTTTTGAATCTAAGCTGTCACTAAATTGAGTAAAGAAGTTTGCAATTCAATCTATGGATGACAAACATTTGGGTGGGTGAGCGGCCACTCAGTTCATAGATTTAATTAAAGTGCACCGACCGCCCGATCAAGTGTTGGTTTATTTACGAATGTCTTCAGTTTAAGTTTGATGATTTGTTACCGGCTTGCGTCTCCAAGTTTAGGTGCGCCGCAGCCTCTTGCAAGGAAAGCTCTCACAGAACTAGAGGTTTTGGTTTGGAGCGTGAAAGTAAATATATCAGTGGTCGTCTTAAAATTTTGGCGGTGGGTGCAAGCACAGAGTAATAAGTTAGGTTAGGTTAGGTATGGCACCGTGGTTAGTAGTTGCGGATGCTGCAGCTAGGAGACGGTATGTTTCTGGTTCGATGATAGCTCTATGCCTTTAGGCTTTTGACTGTCTGTGGATTGAAACGACGAGGTGAAGCCCTATTCCTTCACTTTTTGAGGCTAAACTTCCGTTTTATCTTGATTTTTAGCGATAGGATTTAGCTGTCGTCGACTTGGTTTTTAACACTATTGTACTGAGGCGGAAGTAGTTTATTGTAATAGAAGTGTCAACGTGGGTTTTACTAAGTCTGGGTGACACAGTAATTTAAAAAGTTTAAACCACTTGCGCACGAGCTATCTTAATCAAAGCATGGTTCAGGTTGAGGCGGAGGTCTCTACGGCACACCGTTTTGCGCACAAATATTCTACTTGCGGTAAAAAGTTGCGGGTAAGCACATAGTTTACCCGAGTAAATGGTTGTTACTGGTCGACTTCTTTCTTTTCTTTTGCAGATGTTTGGCAATTGCGATGGTTTGCAATGTTTGTTGCTAAGGTCGTGTTTTTGTTCTAGCGGTTTTTGTTCATTAATGTCTCTACCAGCGGGAGTGACTATTGTGACGAAGTCAAAGGTATGAGTATTGGCCACGCGTATCATGTTGAGGACTAGAGCGGATCCAGATGCAAGATTTGCGGTGTGATTGCTTGCGATGTTTTTTTGAGTGTTTGGTTTGATGGGAGATGGTTCTGTTTTAGTTTGAACCTTTACCGGGTTCACCTACGAGCAACACATTTATTCTTTTGTCATGTTTGGTGTTTGGACTTAAAACGGCTTTTGTCAGTGGCGTATTGCTTGGGTTTTCTGGTGTAAGTGACTGCTTTAGCACCGAGCCGAAGCATTCCGCTTCTTTGTGGTATTTAGTACTGACGATTTTGGCGATGTGGACCTGTGAATTTTAGTTCAAATTTCTGAACCTCTTCGAACTTTTTGGTAGTCTCTTAAACAGTTGCATGTTGGATCAGCAATTGCCATCACACTTGGTTGAACTCCACAGGCGGATGGTTGCACTTTGAGCTATTTGTTGTTGCCAAAGTTGATTATGTTTTACTGCTCTGACGCTGTATTCATCATAAGATAGACTTGATTTCAATGGAGTACACCAGCGAAAGCTAGTTTCAAGTCACGATTTAGAGTTCCCAGACTACTCGTAATGTAGTTGGTAAAAATTCTTGAAGGTGACTTATGTGATCTGTTAGTTGGTAGTTGAAGGTGAGTACCCCGATTTGGCCGATTGGCTTGCTTGGTGGTATCTTTATATTGTAGCTTTTGAAGTCGGTAGACCGGTCATGACATACGCTATCAAAACTAAAGCAGAAAACTCAACAATGAAGCGACTTCTCAGAACAGAGGAGAAGAAAACTTTGAGATGCATGACAGGGTGTAGTCTACGAGACCCCATTAGAAGCCACGGCATCAGATGTGGTGAGATGGGGCCGCAATAGAAGAAGAGAGTGGAGAGACCATGTTGACAGGATGGATAAGTTCAGCCTATCAAAAATTGCCAAAGAGGGACTTCCGACATCGAAAAGACCTCCTGGAAGACCCCCAATGCAACGGCACGAAAGCTGGAGCTTGGCGTCTCAACTACAGCTGTAATCCTATAACAAAGAAGAAGAAGAAGAAGAAGAAGAAGAAGAAAAAGTCGACTTGCGCGATTGTTGTTCTTCAGGGTATTAGGACGGCTACTGCTTCCGATACTTTCACGTTGCTTTACAAACAAAATACAAGTTTTTACCAAACTGCGCCTTGAGTGGGTGAGTTAGAAACGCTCTGGGTAAGCGTTTTTTAAGCTCTCTGTGTGAGAACGTTAGTGAGAACTATTAGTTTGTGTAATAAATCACCGCATCACGACCTCTGACGCTACGCAGACCACTACCGGGAGTTACTCCATTGCTTTCGGACCTGAACTAACCGCCCCAGAACTTATTACAGACGCTAGCCGCTAACAAATGGCGCTCAACGTGGGGCATTTGAAAAATGTCGCAATCAAGTAGAAACGCAAAACTTGGCAGAACATCTTGCCAACGATAACGAGAATCTAATGTTACATGGAAACGTCAAAACAAAGTCATATTGTCCTGTTTGTAGCAGATTACAGAGAGTTAACCAAATACCTGAAGAAACATTATGAGGTTACAGTGCCGGAACACAATGTGGTTATTTTCTATCAAGCACTACCGTCACAAACATCTGCACATTGAGAACACAGTCGACCAACAACCAGCTGCAATCCCAGTCAGCCAGACTTTGCTAGTTACCACACCCAGCACCTGACTACGTCTGTCATAACTTTTGGCAGCTGAAAGTCCGGTTAGTAGCTCTATCATACTGTCCCAGCTATGAACAGTTCTACTCTACTATCTGCAAGATGAAGCTAATCAAATGATGTACTGGACTACTGATCCCAAACACGTTTGCCAAGTGTAAGCATACAGCCGCAAATTTGAACCGCGGCTATAAGCAAAACTACGTTAAAAATGGACGATTCATAACTAAACAATGATTATCAAAGAAGTCGTGGAAGAAACAACGGTCGTTACAGTTTACGACCTGCAAGAAACCGCCGCACCGACCATACACATACAAACTACCAATACCAAACTGTGCCCCGTGGGGAGTTAGTAGTGCTCTGAGTGTTTGAAGGCTTCTGTGTGAGAGCGTTAGTTAGAACTATTAGTTTGTTTAATAATGTTAAATTACCGCACTACGAACTACGACGCTTTGGAAACTACTACCGGGTCTCACTTTATTGCTCTCGGACCTGGACCAGCCGCTTTTAAAATCCTTTGCAGACGAGAGACGGTAACACCGTGGCCACGAGCACCTATACAGAGTCGACTCAGAATCTAAAAAATTTATTGCGCTATGTGACCACACTAACAATGTCACTACTTTCTTCTTATTTTTGATTACCAATAAGAAAAAAAATCATTTACCACATCATTTGCCAGCCGAGTCAGAGAAGGTGAACAAAGCAACTATAAACACAAAAATATAATTGGCTTCTTTGCACTCATGTCATTGTGCATATTTTTATTCGATTCACATTTCACAAACAAACTTGCAGGTGATCAATTTATGTACTAACGCTCACTAAACCTTTTGCAGGAGATGTGCCGGTTTTAGGAATGGAGAAAAGAGCAAAAGAACAAAACCACTAACTCACACTTCCACTTCAAACGCTAAAAATGTACTACTTTTATAGTACGTAACAATCTCTAATTTGCAAATGAACGAAAAGAGGATGGGGCGGGGGTTTAAGGCTAAAGTACAATCTAGTTCTTCTTGATAAATTATTTTACTGACCTAACCTAACATATTTTTTCAAAAACATAAATGATAAGTTAATTTTTCTTTCTTTACTTCAAACCAAAAATCCCTAAATAACACAATTTTTACTGGTCTTAACCTAATTTTATTAAACGTGTTAATAGATTGTTGTTGTAGGTATTTGCTGGGTTGACTTTTGCATTAAGGCGAGCCTTTAGTTTTGTCTCTTGAAGGTGGAAGGTGTTATATTTTTTTCTACTTATGCAACCAAACATTTGGAATAACTAAGAGTTTTTGAGGTCTAGTGTTTGCATACGTTTCCCCTATCTGGAGGGTTAGTTTGTTCAGTATTTAAACTAGAAGGATCCGCCCAGGTGATGTAGTGATTAGCGTATTTCACTGATACACTAGGGGTCTCGAGCTTGAGTCCTCTATCTGGAAGGTTAGTTTTTCTGGTTACTAAAAGAAGTGTTGTGATGAGTACTTTTTTTTTAAAAAGAAGAAAATCTTTAGTAGGTCCCGTGCACATTAAAAATCCCATTAATTTCTGAATTTGCGGCAAAATTTTTAGATACTGAAAGGTTGTTAGTGGCAAAAATGTTTACTAGGTTTGAGGTTGTTGATATTCTTAATCTAAAAACTGGGTAGGCGTAACGAACTCAAAACTGTTATATATTTTGGAGATTAAAGACAGAAGTAAAAAAAAATTAAATATTTAAGAACGCAAAAATTTGCCCCATTTTTGATACAATTAAAGATCAATCGCTATTATTTTCCGTTTATTTATAGTTTCTTCTACATATTTAGTTTACATTGAATCCAATAATTATTTTTACCTAAATTTGTAACCTAATAAAATTTGCTTTCTCAAAATCAACTTTTTATACAAGTGAAAATTGAATCCCGCAAAACTCCATTTAAAGATAAAATGCATTAAAATCCGATTTACTTTTAGTTTAGCTAGAAAGTGTCCAAATCAGTCTTTAAAACTCAATTCACATAAGGCCTTAACATGTCACGGGCGCCTATAATCCAAACAGAAAACAATAAAACAGTGTTTCGCCTCGCTTTTATAAATAATTTATAATCGGTATACTTGGAAACGCAATAACTCTGTCCACATAAAATTTTAAATATGGATGCCTGAATAATATCATATAGATTTTTTATTTCAATTTCTAATATGGACACACACGATTTATTTATTACGACGGAACGTACATCCGGTGCATTAAATAATTTGTTTATTTTCATTTTATATGCACGCATTTATTTCAAACAATAGATTTATCTAATGCGAAATGTCTCGACAGGATATTGAAGGCATTTCAATTAAAATTTTTACTAACAAGATAAACTATGTCGTTATTAAACGATTTATCATATCTAAAACTAGAATATAATTACATCTTACATTGGATCTTTTATAATTGCGTATTAAAATTAACGATCGTATATAATTATCGTGAAAACTATGCGCGCTGCAGATTTATCTCCATTTCGCTCACAACATTTTTATTATATTGTTATTTATATCTTGTATACTATTACATATTTAATAGCACTTATAAAATGATAAATTTTTAATTCACCTATAGTGAGTGGTTAAATATTTTTCTTTCAATTTGTAGAAAGTCAAAGGGGGAAAAGGTCTTTAATTAATCGGGATGTCGGGCTCGTGTTCCTAATTCTTAAATTCCTTTTTTCATCTCTAATTACTTTTTATGCACCACTTGAATTAGACCAATTTAACCATTACAATTTAAGTATGATTGATATATTTTATTGCAGCGGATTAAGACACTTAAAGCGAACTGAGCAGCAACAATTTAGCCGGCGGGCAGAACTAAAATTGATATATTTATGGTATAAAACATGCCATAATAGTATATTAAAAAAATGTGCACAGTGGCGCCGATTAAATTATATACTAAGCAGATTTATATTACATTTAAGTGTTTCGTAATTTAAATAAAAATTGTGTTATGATACATAATTATTTATAGTTAAAGTAATAATATAAAAATGTCAAATACCAGTTAGATGTAATATACATTTTAAAATTATTTAAAAAAACTTTTTATGTAAATTACATCTCCACTCAATGTGAGGCACATATACTAGTGTTTCAGGGTATGCACCCATCATCAGTGTGCCTAGTATCTTACTGGTCGAAGACACAATTTACATAAAATCACAGTTTATGTATAAAAATGTGTCTGACCTTATATTTTGTTTATGAAAAAAATATTCTTATAATAATAGGAGACGGTTCAGAACTAAAACGAGGTTTTGCACATACAATTTCTTTAACAAAATTTAGTGCGATTTAGTTTAAGTATTAAATAGTGAGTAATTTATTTTTAAAGCTTGCTCTAGACTTAATTACCTTTTGCTTGGTTTTTGAGTGTAGCTGCTTTTTGGTTTTCCAGTTGTGGGATTATAATGCTTTTTTGACAGTTTAGGTGCGTAGTTGCTTATGATATCATGGTAAGTCTAGTTTGTTTTGAAGACTTTGGTAGCAGTTTCTTATAGTTTAAGTTTCTATGGAGAACTTTATATTATTGTCAGAGTTTATAGTTTTTATCCTCTATAACTTTAAGTAGCGTTTATTACTACTTAAGTTTGACTTTGGCTTTAGCTGGTGCTCTTTGACGTCTTTGTTAGAATTAGTTTTGTTGAGCACAGTACGTGATTAGCAGAATGATATTGCTAGCCTACTTATATCAATGAACTAGGGTTGGTTTGTTAAATTTATTACTGGTAACCACTTATGAGTTTTGACGTTTTTGTTAACTGCAAGTTCTATGCCGTTGGCTTGCTGGAGATAAGGCTTGATTTGGTAATGCTGTGTGAAGTTTTTCCCTAATTGTTTGCGGTTAATTGACAAGTATTTGTATGTTTGTTGTTAGAGAATTTATAGTCCTGTTAGGAGTGACTTTGGCATTGCAGCGGAATTGCTAAAATGGCTGTTTATGTTGAATGCATGTGAAACTTTTCACAGTTCTCTGTTGTTATTTTCCAGTTTGGATTGAATTTTTTGCTAAAATTGGTTCATCTTGTCTGATAGAAAGGCGGTTTGGTTTTAATTGGCTGTTGTTGCATCATGATGCGATGCGGTTATGTTTTGGTATTGTGGTCGTGTCTTGCTTGTTTGCCTTAGAACGAGGCCAAATGCACGAACCGCTGACGAAACAATGTCACGAGGAGAAATGTTGCATTGCAAAAAAAAACTTATCTGCAAACAATTTAGAATTACAGGTTGTACTCGTATATGTGCCACTTAGATGTTTTATTGGTTTCAGAATTTGACTTTGAAGAAGAAAATTCTTTATTGTTTAAAGATGTTTACTATATCAGTATTCATTATGTTTTCTTTTTTTTTGGGTTATTAAGTATGGAGTGCTTTGATTTGGCGTCCTAAATATACAGCTTAGACTAGGGGTTCTTGGGTGCTATTGCTGAATTGGCCTCAAATTGTTTTTTGGCTTCTTTGGCGATTCCTGCCAAAAGTTGATGATTAGTTTAGACAATTTAAAAATTTTCTACTCACATAAAGTTGGAGATGGATTGGAGTATTTCTCTACTGTCGCAAGTTTTTTGTTGGCGTAGAAATTTGCTTGTCTTTTCACTCATACTTTTTAGCTTTGACTGTGTAATTTTTTAGGTTTGTTTTAGGTATTTTGTTTATTTTTAACTTTATGTACTGGTTTGTGCAGTTTTTTTTAAGAATGATCTTTAAGTGCAGATGTTATTTGTTGTGTTTAAAGTTTTGTAGCTTTAAGAACAGCCTCCGAAGTTTATAACATGGTTTTACTTTTTTTTGCTTTTTTTTTATTCCAACCTAAAAGATGGATTTCTTGTAAGAAGACGTAGCCTTGCCCGGATGCTAACAAGGACAATAAAGTGTCTTTTCTCTTCTATCACTATACTTTCACACACGCTACGCAAGTAATCTTACGTTTAATTGCTCAGAATGCATGGCAATGATTTTTGTTCTGCTCTACATGCTTTTTTTATTTGGTGTGGCCGTAGTTTCAGGACGTTTATCATTGAGGTTTACTTTCATAATACTATCACTTTAGACGTTCAACTAACCTTATTTGATGTTATATTGTATAAATGCGTAGTAAGTAGTTGTGAACGCTGAGTTATGGCCGGCTAAGAATTATGTGGTACTGGAGCCAGCTGTTGAGTTTTTGTACTTGGCGCGCAGCGTTGATGCGTGTACACTAGCAATGATTGCAATTCTTTTTAGGCGTGAATTGACTTAGTTCTATCTGACGGTAATTGAGTAATTCTAGGCGCACGGACCGCTGACAAAACGTTATTGCAGGTGTCGCCATCTTTCTGGTCTGGAATCGATCCGTGGAGGGAGAAACACCCCGGAGTTGGTGTTGTTGATACACTAACCCTTGCCGATAGGCACTTGCTTTGGAGCGGAGCACTTTCTTTGATTTATTGTATTTGGTTTTGCCCGGCGTAGATGGGCACCGGGTTTTGGGCAATTTTTTTAATTTTTTTTTATGAGAAGTGGTTTTGGGGCAATAGCATTTGATTTCTTGGTAACGAATGCTGGGATACTGGGAAGGTCTCTGTCAGGTATTAGGTGATGGTCTGCTGGTCGAGTCCTTCTTAGTTTGGGGACTCCAAAGAGCAACCTAGAGCGCGCGTTGTCTCACGTGATGGTGGTGTTTGGCTGCTTTTTTGATATGAGAATGCGGTGCGTTTGTTGGTACATGGGAGTTGATCTGCTTTATTAACTAGTTTACAGCAGGGGTCGTGGTTGATCCGTTTGGGTTTGTGTTCCAGTTTCTAGTGGGGGTCGTCATCGTACATTTGGTCAGTTTTTAGGAGTTAGACATTTTCTTTTGGTTACTCACTTTAATTGCTTTAATAATTTTCTGAGAAAGATTTCTGCGGTTTTGCTTTATTGTGGCTCACTGAACTGACTATTTGTTGTCTGTTTGAGAATAAATCTATGCGCACGGACTGCTAACAATAAGTCAAAGCGCTTGAACCGCTGACAAAACCTTACTGCAACACTTTGATTGATACATCAACCTTAGCCGATAGATACTTGTCTTAGGAGCGGAACATTTTCTTGGATTTTTGTTTTTTTTTTGCCTGACATAAATGGTTTTGGACGACTCTTTAGAGAGGTTTTCTGGCTATAGAGAGGCTTTGGGGCAATTGCGTTTAGTTTCTCGGGATCGAGTGCTTATATACCGGGAAGGTCCATGTCAGGTTCATAGTGATGACCTGCTGGTCAAGCCTCCTTGGGTTCGGGAATGCAATTAGGCAATTTTGGTTGAACGGTTTAGAGGCGGCACTAGGTTTGTCTAAGTATCCGTTGGGAAATGAGTCGGCAAGAGCGGTTGGTGCTATGCCCTCGAGCGGGTGTCGTTCTATGTTATAGTAGTGATTGGCCGCTTGAGGTGCATTTGTTTGTCTGGTTGATCCGTTGGGGTTCTGTGTTCCATATTTTATTTGATTACACTTTTTCTTAATTTTTTTTATTGTGCATTTTTTTGTTTGTAGATATTTGATGGGACCAACAGCATATTATGTGGCTACTAATTTTTTTAGGAATGTTTCATGTTCTTGGGAGAATCTTTTTAAAGATTTTGAAAGTGTTGCATTCACCTTCACGGGCGCCTACCGACTGAACTCTTCCCGATTATGACTGCTGGAAGTTTGTCTCTACATATAGCGGGTATATTTGCATAATGCATCATAGGTGTTACCTAGAATTTGCGGAGATCTAGTTCTACTTTTTGATTTGGATGTCAGACTAACGGACAGTGTTTTAAAATATTAGACATTTAGTTGTCTAATAGAGCTTTTGAAGCTATAATTAGCTTGGCAAAATCTTTGTTACTTGCTTGTGATAAGCGTAGTAACAGCTGGTAGTAGTGGGGCGCTAGGCGCTGGTTCCGCTGTTTGTGCGAAGGATTTCTCCTAGGAAACCGCTCCGAGGAGGAGCTTGAGACTGGTTACGGAGTGCAGGTGTCTTACCGTAGGTCTGGCTGTTGTGGCAAGCCTTTAGTTTTTGATAAACTATGCAGTCTTTGTAACTTGCGGTAAGTTGCTCACCACACGCGACGCATTTAGTTAAATGGCTGCTCACTTTTGTGAGAGTGCATCTACACTTTATTTTGTATCATGATGAATAAAAAAGTATGTTTACGCCGCTCATTCTGCCAGGATGTTTTTTTAGAGGTTTTAATCTTCAAACCCAAACAGTATGAGTTAGCGTTTAGTTGTTAATAAAATATGAGTAAATATATTACCGCATCTATCTTTTTTCTTTCTTCATTTGATTAATAAAGTTTTTAAGATTTTATGCTTTTGCAATTTTTTTACATATATAGCATTTTAAGCTTTTGTTTGCGATGGTAGCGCACATCACATATACATTATTAATTGTTCTCTTTTAAATAATCATGTGCAATGCTTGTTGTAGTGTAATTAAAGTGCAATTAATCAATTAACAAGAACGTGGATGCTTGATGTGATGGTTGAGAAGAAGAGTTTTTAGTCAGTTAAAAATAAATATTAATAATTTATCAATTACAATTACAATTACAATATGTTCTTCAATTTTAAGAAAATTTGATATCACTGCAACGATTTAAGTAATCAATAATGTGTTTAATAAATATTTATTAAAGTTAAATAAAATAGTACATCGACAGAAAATAACGACAACGCAATTCAAACAACAATGTTTGATAATTTAAAACATCAATAATTGATTGTTGAGATATAATTAAAAGCAATTACCAAAAATTCTCAATGTGGTGGTTGAAAACCAGAGCATTTTGTTGTCATAATTTTTTTTTTAGATTGATTAAAAATTGTTGTTATTTTATGAAATTAAAATTACTGCAGCAACTTAAGTAGATCAATAGAAGCAAATATATTTAATGCATATTTATTAGTCGTACATCGACAAAAAAATAATGACAAAGTAATTCAAACTTCTGTTTATACAATGTTTGTGCAATATAATTTTAGTTAAAATCTAAAGTATCATTAACTGGCAGTTCTAATATGATTAAAATACAATTAGGCACCAAAAACCTGAGCGCTCGATGTGGTGGATGAAAGCCAGAGTATTTTGTTGTCAGTTAATTTAGCAAATATAAATCAAAACATTAACATTAAATATTTTAAGTAATCAGATATCTTTAATATGTTTTTCAATTTCAGGAAAAATGTAAAATCACTGCAGCAATTTAAGTAGATCAATAAAAGCAAATTTATTTAAATTAACTTAAATTAAATAGTTCATTGATAGAAAAGTATTGACAAAGTAATTCACAGTTCTGTTAACTTTAACATGATTTTATTAATCTGATAGAATTTTAAATTTAAATTTGAAGGTTGATAATACGATTCAAAATTTAATAATGAGTATTTTTTTTTATATATAAAAAAGTAATGTTGACAATTATAGAGAAAGGATTTTTGTAAGAATGCATATGAAATAAAAATAAACATTTAATCCATAACTTCAAGATTCTTGAGTGAGTGGTAGTTGCATTAATTGATATCAACTCCCGTAATGCGCAAACTTAAAGTACATAACACGAATAACATTGAGATATAAAAGCTCTTCGCGAAACTTGTTTGCGTGCCGTTTTTCCACGTGGGTAATTGTTAATAGCATCCGTTAGCCAGCCGTCCCATTTAATTTTTTCCTGCTCTCTGTGCGCAAACGTAAATTGAATGTAATATTTTAAAGAGTCGTTTCGATTGATTTTAATCTGTAAAATCTCTTAAGCATAATGTGTGGCTGGCCATTTGACTTTACGTGGAGGCTATAATTAAATTAGGCTTAAGTAGAGATAAGGGCCGTTTTGTGTTTAATTGTGAGAGCGCCAAGCCAACATACGCATCTAAATAATGTACTCATGTAGTTCGGAGTAATTAACGAGTAAGATTCATCTGGACCAACATATCATTAAAGAGGAATCTTGTGACATGATTCTCTTAATTACCTTAATTTATTTTACGAGATCGCTAAGTAGATAGCTAACTAACAACTTGAACGTTTGTGAATATGTTAGCAATAGCGCAGCCACGAAGAACGTTCGTTCGCTCGCGCGCTCTCCCTATATAAACTTGTTTATATGTTTGGGGCCTTGGGGCAATCGCGTGGGCAACTTTTAGATCTTTGATAAATCGAACTGCTTCTTCTTTGCCTTTTCTTCTTTATCTCTGTGCGCCTCCTTTAAAGCCGGACAATGTCTGAGCTTTACGCGATTGCGTGATACACCAATAAACTAAACAATCCGACACTTTGTACATTCACAATGTTATTAATATTCAATCTTCATGCCCGCAACTTTTTTAATGTATGCTAGATTAATATAAGCCGCATGTTAATTGTGTTAAAATTTACATATATCTCATCTACACAATCGAATTATTAAACAGCATTCAAGAGCACTGATGGTCCTTCAATAGTTGACCAAATTAGGCGCATACTATGTTAATTTAATCAATTATCTTTATATTTGTTATTATGTAATTAATTGTTTGTTTGTCAAATAAGTTTTAAAAACAATAAACATTACTTATGCAATCATTAAAACGTAAACAAATCTTAAAAAAATAACGTTAAAAGAAAGAACAATTTTATTTTCTGCAAAAGTAGAGTGTAAATTTAATGTATTTTTTTTTCTGAAAAGCTGTCCTAGGTCTTTGTTTCTTTAGTGGCCAAATCTGATGATTTTTCAAAATTAGTCGTTGTTTAGATTCTGCAGAAGACTTTAGAAGAGTTAAGAACAATATGAGTTTCTTGCAAACCTAATGTAATTAAGTAAAGTTAAAATCTAACTTCGCCGTTTTAAATTTTCCTTTTAACATAAAAGTGTGTATGCTGAGGTAATGGTGTATTGTGAAAACTATGTTTGATAATCTTGTTATTGAAATTGGATAAGTATGCAGTTTCCTCCAGATGACTGATGTGTAATTTTTAATGTTTTGTTGATCTTTAAACATTTTTAGCCAATCAGACTTATATAGTGTTTTCAATTATTTTCTTGTTAAGTTAATCAGAAATTTGAAATCTGAAAAAAATATTGAGGGAAACATTGGAGAACTACGGTAACTAAACATGTTTGAATTTTGATTATCTTCAACAGTCAGAAAATTTATTTGAGCTAATAAAGGAAAGTAGTAGACTTTAGAAGATTTTGATGGCTCAACAAAACATTAGAAGACTCGTATGGGTCTTAAAGAATGTTTTAGAATTTTTAGGACACTTTGAGATCTACATGAATAAATCTAGTAGACTTTAGGAAAATATGAAAAATCTTTAAAAGTATTCCAACAATCATAAAAGGCTTTGAAATAAAAAAAAAAATTGTTTAAAAAATCTTATTCTACATCTTAACAGACTTAGGAAAATTTATGAAGACTTCTATGGGATTCTATGTTTTAAGATTTTTAAAAGACTTTAAAATCTAGATGATAGTTTCTAAAGAATTTAAACAATAGTCATTTTTTTAAAAGAGTTTAAACGTTTTTTAAAATACATACCAAGGACTGACTAAATGAATTAAAATCAAGTTTGCAACAAAATATAATACTTTGAGAACTGTTAAAATTTTTGGTTACTTCTAGCAGTCTAAAAGTTTTAGATTTTAAAAAACTATTTTTTTTTTGTAAAATTTAGAGAGTTTTGAAAAGTTTTTAAAGATATTGCAAAAACTCTAAAAGTCTTTGAGAACTACTTAGGATAAATTAAGTTTTAATGAGTTTTAAAAGACAGTAGATAGTCTTAAAAAGATGACTTTTTTTCTAAAAAGTACTTAATATCACTTTGAGCAATCTGCGAAGATTCTAAAAGACGTTTGTTATCTTAAAGAACTGTTAGAATTTTAAAAAAGTTATCCAACAGTTTTAAAAAATGCTTACAGTCATAATTTTTGAATCAAAATAAAAGTTTTTGACGGCTTTTAAGTAGAGTCTGGAGAAGCTCAATAAAAATTTAAGAGAACTTTAGAGGATTTGTCTAAAACATATTGCGAAGATCATAGAAGACTTTTGGGTATTTTTTTAAGATACTATAATTATTTTAAGTGAATTTTAAACAAAAACTAAGAGGTTTTAAGAGAACTTTAGAAAACATGTTGATGTCTGTAAACACTAGACAATATTTTGTTTTTCTAAAAATAATATTTTGAGCTAGAACAAATGAGTTTATAGAACTTAGAAATCTTTAAAGATATTGTAAGGACTAACATTTTTCAGAGCTAGTCACTGAAAATAAAAAAAAACTGCTAGAGGAGAATAATGATGTTTCAAAAAAATATTCCTAATGTTCTTTAAAAAAATTTGAGCTAGAACAAGTTAATGTTTTTATAAATGTTTTTATAGGACTCTGAAAAGTCGTAAAATATGAAAAATAGAAGAATTTGAGAACTAATAGAGTGGTTTAATGACATTTTCAAAATTTGTTCTTATTATTTTTGAAAATATTTTGAGCTTGAGTTTATGAAACTCATAAAAATCTTTAAAAATATTACAAGGAAAATCTTTGAGAGCTATTTACTGAAAATGAAAGATTTTGAGAACTGCTAGAGGAGATTAATAATGTTTAAAATAATTATACTTATAGATATTGCAAATACTATTAAAGTTTTTGAGAGCTACTTACTTACTTCGAAGATTTTGAAAACTTTAAATTTGATCCTAATGGTCTTTCAGAAGATTTTGAACTAGAACATACTTTAGATGATTGTATAGAACTTTGAAAAGTAAAAAAGACGTAAAATGAACTCTTGATTACGATTTTGGGGATACGACCCCGATATTCCTAGCAGTTGTCGGTCAAAGTTAAAAAAACTGCCATTAACATTTTTTCTTTGCGTTTCGAAGGGCAAAAAAGGCACCAAACGGTGAAGGGAAAGGAAACAATTGCTTCTGAGGAAGACCGTAGGTTATATAGGTGTCGACAGACTAAAATTTGCAATTGTAGACAAAAGTTTGTAATTTTTTTGGTATCTGGGGTAATTTGGACTCCTGGTTACAATTTTGGAATCAAGGTTTTTTGGTGTATTTTACATATTTCTAGACAACGGAGAGGGACGTTCTTGCGTTTTTGCCAATCTACAGACCCCAATAGGTTGTAGGCCAAAGCGGAAATCTGTAGGTCAAATGGTTTTCCTTTGGCGATCAATTGTATCGCTTAGTACGTACTCATGCTTGTGTTATCAAAGTAAAGTTTTTTAGCAGCTTTCACTTGCTTTGCTTTTTTGTGATACTAAAGCTTATTTCTGATACACTATATTTTGGCTCTTGGGTCTCTAAATACTTGTTTTGGCTACACTTTAAGGCTGAAACAAATGGTTTCAGTAGAGGCAACAGTATGAAAAAATTCTAGAAGACTCTAGAATTTGTTTTAAGGACTTTGTCTTGAAGAAAAATTTTATTGTGTCGCAAGTGTTTTAAAGAATTTTGTAAAAGTTGCAACAAAACGTTTAGTGCTAATTTAGAGAATCTGAATTTAAATTCTAAAAATTGTCTAACATACAAAAAAAGTTTTTCAAAGCCCTTAACGTCTTTTACAATTCCAAAGAAGCTTAAGTTTGGAAGACATCCAAATTTTGTTAAAGATATTGCTAAGAATATTGGGATAATTTGGTTTTTTAAGAAGTGTTTTTAGAGAACCTTAGACGAATGTACTACAAAGACTATAAAAAACATTAAACATTCTTAAAGAATGCTGTGAGGATTATAGAAGATTAATGTAATGACCACTCAAAAGCCTCTTAACAGTCTCAGAAGTTTTATTTATTTGGCAGCGAATGTGTTGAAAATGTTTGTAAATGTTTAAAAAAATTGCTTATATAGATTGTCAAAGATATATTATGAATTTGCATTTGAGTCCTAAAATGTGACAATTTTTGATTTTTTTTTTAAAGGCTCTTAGAAGAGTCTGTAGAAACCTAAGAAAACTCAAGATAAACCAAATATGACTTTGTAAAAATTCTTTAGAGAACTTTTGACAAAAAATAAATAGTTTGCAAAGACTAAAAAAAGAACTGTAAAGACTTTAAATTCTAAGAGAATGTTCCGAGGACTGATGAAGAATAAATGTTACTCAATGGCAGCTTTTTGGAGAACTGAAAAGACTAAAAGAGCCAGTAGTAAATTAAAAACTATTTGAAGCTATTTTAGGCGTTTAGAAAGCACGAAAACGATTTAAAAGTTTTTAGATGATTTTGATTTTTTTTGCAAATTACTTAACAGCTCTTGAAGAAGCCTCAGACAACTCAAACGATAAAGATTTTGCAAAAAAAAAGATTTTTTGAGTTTTATAAAATACTATAAGCGTTTTTAGAAAACTTTAGACAAAAAATTTAAAAAAAAACTTTATAAAACGAATTTTAGAAAAATTTGAAAAGCATAAAGAAACTCAGTATAACTTTAAAGGAACCTGAAAAGATTTTTGCGAATATCATAGAAGACGTTTTGAGTTTTTTTTTTTAATATTAATTGCTTTTAGAGAACATTTGAAGAAAACTGAGAGGTTTGAATTTTTTTGTAAAACATATTTATTCTTGGGGGTTTTTAGGAAAACTTTAAAAACGATTTTGCGAAAATCATAAAGAATTTTTTGGGGTTTTTTGAACACTATACTAAGTCTGTAAAGACTATCAAAAACTTTGAACATTTTAAAGATTGCTGCGAAGATTATAAGAGATTATAGTATGCTAAAACGTTACTCAAAATTTTTGGACAGTTATTAAAGATCTGAAAAGATTCTAGAACATTATTATTGGTGAATTAAAGAATGTTTGAAGCTATTTTAGGCATTTAGAAAAATGACATAACAAAATTACTGAGAAGTACTTAGGTTTGGTTGTTGATTGTAGGACATACTGCTGGGCACTGTGTGGTGGTTTCAAAGTAAAGCATGTTTCTACCTGTAATACGTACGTTTTGTAAGGCTATTTAAGGTCGTTTTTATTAAAACTTCAAATTTTGCAAATACTTTGTCGTTTGTATATTACGTTTGTAGTTTTGAATGTGTTGAGTGTATTTTCTCGATTTGTAGTTAGCCATTTTAATCTGGCGCAGGTATTGCAAAGACAATTTTAATAAAACTGAAACAAACATTTTGAAGCTAGAACGTCAATATTTTGTTTAAACCTAATCTCCATACACGTATAACTAACCCAAAGAATTCACTTTTTTATTGTTTTATTCCAACTTTACAGCTTACATTGTATCTATTATGAGGTAAACATTTTTGAACTAGAAACATTTCACTATAACTAACAAATTTTAGCTTAAATATTAAATCTTAAAATTTAAAAATAATGTTTTTTTTAATAATCATAGTACTCATTATTTTAATTTTATATATAATCTTTCATAAATAAAATATGCTACTCTATCGGCCTCTCTATAGTTCCACCTTACTGGTTTAAAGATTCCAACCCCGTATGCACGCTCCATAGACCCCATTTGCATAAAACCATTTTCCCCAACAGATTAAAACGAAAACTCACCACTTCTGCTGCTATCACCTTCTATATTACAAGCCTCCACGGACTATTAAAACCAATCTGCCTCTTTCCCCACCATCCCGAAACAAAAGAAATAACAATTTAATTAAACCCGATCCGAAAAAATTATCCCTTCGTAAAAATGGCGAACACGTCCTTATTTATGATAATTGAAATCATTATATACTATGTTCCGCGCCACTAAAGCAAGGAATCACCGAAATATGCAAATCTCCATATTTTAATATGAAAGTCAGCTTTACATATAAAGGCACGCACTAACAGTTTATTAAAGCCGTGCAGAAATTTTTATTAAATTAATGAAGAAGATGTGTTATTGTAATCGTCTTCAACCCTCCTTGTAGCCAGAAATGTTAATAGCAGGGAAATCACATAATAATTAAAATTAATGGTGCCACCATTTAGG
The DNA here is from genome assembly GCA_963932245.1 of Tachinus rufipes. NCBI lineage: Eukaryota > Metazoa > Arthropoda > Insecta > Coleoptera > Staphylinidae > Tachinus > Tachinus rufipes. Next base: position 127,240,572 of record OZ010741.1, read on the forward strand.
TCCAATTCACACCTAGCACGAAAATGATGTAAATTTTTAGACATCACGCGATTAAGTCATTAGATTTAATTCTGTTTTGATTGTAATTAATCAAATTTTTTAATTAATTTATATTGAGGTAGAACACAATTGGTTGGAACTAATAAGGTTGGATGGGATTAAATCCTTTTATTTTTGTTGTAAAACACTGACAAAAGAGTAGATTGCTTTTAATTAAACCTCAATATCTTTCAATTCCAGACGGTTCATTGCTGGAGGATGCTGAACCGACGAAGCCGTCAACTGTCGAGCCGGATGATTCGTCGCTTTTGCTCAACACGGACTCCCTGCCGATATTTCTAGTAGAGCCGAAGGATTCATACGTGGTGAAAAATAGGGCTGCCCTATTACTATGTAGGGCTGCTCACACGTTGGAGGTGTACTTCAAATGTAATGGGGCGAGCGTGCAGACCAAACAAATGGGTTACAATGATCCCATGACTGGCGTGCGGATTATCGAAGCCGAGACAAACATCACGAGGGATATGGTAGAAGAGTTCTTTGGAAAGGATAAATTCAAATGCGAATGCTACGCGTGGAGTGGCAGAGGAAACATTAGGAGTATGCCGGCTACTGTTGAAGTTGCATGTAAGTTGATTTTATTATATAATAATCATTAAATTTAAATCTAAGTGGGTATAAATGTCGCTTATTTTCATTTTTACATGACACGTGATATTTGTTCACCCCTTTTATTTGTATCCCGTAAGTGTACTATAACAATAAAGCGAAGCAAAGCGATATTTACGATGCAAACGACTGTAAATTCTGTGAAAAACGGCACGAGCAATCCACTAAAAATTTACATGGGGAGCCGTATATCATCCAAAAAATGTACAGAGAGGGAATCAACCCTACATTTTGTTTGATATTTAGGATTACTTTGTATGTTACAACATACAATTATTTATATATTTTATCACATGAAACTCCAATGATAAATTATCATGCTGAATAATATGGTTTAAAGAATCTCTTAGTTTTTTTTTCAATATTTAATCAGTCAGTGAATCATTATTTTTCAATTCTTGCAAATCTTATATTGAGTGTAATTGGTTATTATGTTTTTAAAATCAATTAATGTTTATTTGAAATTTGTGAATTAAGTGCAAGCGGTCTAAACAAACGTTAGTGATCAGCATCAATTTGTTGCAAATTAAATGTTTGATTTTAGCGCTCTTACCCGGTCGGTCGTCGCACGCTGTTTTCTTATTAAACTATTAATTTTTTAAATCAACGATTATACATTAGGAATCTGTATTGCATTTGACACAGATATTCATGTGGTTAATCTTATAATGGAAGTTTCAATAAAAAAAATTGATTGCGATACCGCTCAGTAACAAAAAATAAATAAACTATTAATAAAAAACAAATATAAACATTAAGTTTTTTGAATAAAGTATAATATCTTTAAACAATTAATCTCAAAAATAATAATTTTTTTTCTAATTAATTAAAATCTGTGCCATAAATATTAAAAAGTATCTTACTTTAATCTGAGCTTTGAAACAATTCATCAACTGACCTAGAAATAAAGTATCTAAAAAATTTACTACTTAAATCCGTGCACAATTATAATAAATTTTGCAATAAAAAAAAATGATTATGCAGTAGTTAGTTATTCATTTCGCCTTTGCAGGAAATGAATCGCCGTTTGATTTGTGCTTCCTTCATAGATCAAACCGATAGCCTGGGTAATTTATTCCGGCCAGGAGTCAGTGCATAAAACTCTTGAAACTAGAACATAAACATGTCCCTGCATATTCATATCAATGATTGAATCAGAATAACAATGACGATTGACTTTTCTACCAATCGCATATTTCTTCATCAATATTGAACATTCCGCAACTGGTTTTTTAAGTTAGTATTTTTTTCTTTTCCATTAAGCACCTTTTGTAATTAATTAAAGTCTATTAATATAATTAAAAGGTTGTTGAAATTTTAAAATTAATTAATGCAATTAGAAGAATTTATAGGTAAACAAATTTCTTGTTGGTCATTAATTAAGTGGGTGAACATGTTGCTGAATTTTTCACTAAGGAGGAAATAATTAAAAAGTTTCTAATTGATAACTATAAATTTGTTTTGATTTTATTGTAATTGATTTTACTGATTAATGGCGTTTAAATTAATTTAGAAATTGATTTATTTAAATTTATCTTTAGTTTCCTTAATTTATTAAAATTAGTAAGTACGCTTAGTAAAAGTCAATTAAAAATATTTATTTTATTAAATTTTGGACAATAATTGTTGCTTTAATTTGGTAATATGTTGCAAACGTTAATACTCAAATTTCTTAAGCAAATCTATAATATTTTACTATTTTTATAAAAATGACCCAAGAATGTAGTTAAAATACTTTTTTACTCCAAAATTATTTATTAAGTTTAAATATTTGAGTGTACATGAATTTTATTCGCATAATGGTTTGAACTATAAATAAATTTACATTTATTAATTATAGGTCACAGTTTGCTGCACTCTTGAAGCAACAAAAAACGTTAAAATATATGATCATGCTGCTAATGTAATTGTCGGCGCTATAATAATATTTAGTTTGAGGTGTTCTACAAGGATCTATATTGGGCACTTTTTTTTTTCAATATGCAAAAATGACTTTCTAATTTAATAATATCTTAAATCAGTGCCAACATTTTTGTTTGTCAACTTCGTAATTTTTTTTGCATATTTTAAAAATGTACGACCTTAACTAAAGAGTAGACGACCCAACGAGTGTATAAAAAAATATAAAGTATAAGAGCCAACAAAAAATACTTTTAGCTTTTACTAAAGAAATTATTTCTTTTTAGACAATATTTTAGTCAATATTGTCTGAGATATCATAAAGAGAAACTTCTTAAATTAGCGGCGTAGGAGATAGAGCATTACTGTTTTAGAATTGGCAGAGCGCAACGTGATGAAGTGATGTGTATCTGACTGGCCAGTAGAAATGAAGCCGAGAATTGTTTACTGGGATCTTATAGTATTGAGATGTCTTACAAAGACAATCATTTGTACGTGTGTGAACTTTGCTATTAGTTTTTTTAGGCATAGGAAGAGGTTTTGTTGCTACATTTTGGATTGATGACTTATGTCTTTGAAATTTTTTGTTCCGGAAAAACTATTTTTGTTTCTTTACGAATGTAGGAATACTAAAGTCTAATGGTATTGGTGCAGTAGGACGCCTGCTAGTTTAGCTACAAACTATTTTTGTAAGGACTAGAATGATTCTTTTTGACATAGGTAGAGGCTTAAGGTATGTAGCTAGTTTGTTGGTTTTTATTGGAGACCTTTTGAGGAGGTTTTCTAGGTGCAATAGGTTGTTAGGTACAGAGGTTACTGGCCATAATGAAAGTGGCTGCTGGTAAATGGTGCAATACCACTAAGCACTCTTGACACATAGAGTATGTTATTGTGGTTGTTTCTTTATTCTGAAGCTCGTTTGTTCTTCTTATTACTGGAGTCGGTTTAGGTCGTTTACTTGTTTCTGGAGCTCTGGAGACGGTAAAATTAAAAATGCTCCGTGTGCGTTTTGCAGTAGCTTGGGGTACTCAATGATAGTTTTTTATCAAGTTTTTTTGTGGATAGGTTAGTTTAGGTCAATTTGTTGTGAAAGTTTAAGTATAGGAAAGAACAGAATTTTTCTAGGGTTTGCCTTGTATATGGTGCAGACTGGATTGATTTGATGTTTTTATTTTGCAGGGAGGAAAATTTTCAAAAAATAGGTTTAATAAACGGAGGGTTGAATTTGTTATAGTTTGGTCATGTGATTACATTGGCAGATGCGTCTACCGACTAAACTTCCTTTTATCGGTATATCTAAAGTTGAAGTTTTTCTAGTCAGCTTTCTTTTTGGGAAGATTTTATTTAAGATTGAAGTATGAGAAAGGAGACGCAAGCGCCATTTAGGATAGAGTGTAAGATTGTGGCCTGGAATCAGCCACGAAGCACCGATTGTTAGTTTCTGGATGTGTGCTGGTGGACTATGGTGGTATTGGAGTATAGACGTAATGTGTGGTAAAGTAGAAGCGATTATAGTGTCACCGTCTTCTCGGTCTGGAAATAAAAATGCAGTGAATTCTTCAATTTTGGCCAATAGGATGGGAGCGCAGCAAATTTTTGGATTTTTTGCTAATTTGTTTTACCTTGTTTCCTTGGGTGTGGATAAGTCTTGCGACAATGTTGTTTGGTTTTCTTGAATTGAGTGTGGAGACACTGGGAAAGCCCTTATCAAGTTTATAGTGAAGACCTACTGGTTGAGCCCTTAAGAATTTGAGAAATAGATCCGTTAAAGGGTCCATTAAGAAAGTAATGCGCATGATTTTATTGTGACGAAACTATCCATCGGTAAAATCGGTCGGGAAATGTGGTGCGGGATCTACCTTTCCAACGTAGCCGGTCGCCAACATACGCGGACTGTCTGAGCGGAAAGACGCGTCTCCGAGTGAAGTGTGTTTTTCAACTTTATAACACGACACGGTTTTGAAAGAAAAACTTTTGGACTTTCTTAACTCTGTTGTACCCAGAAACAAATCTTAGATGTTCGAGTACGACCCAGAACCGAAAAGGCAGAGCAGGGCGTGGCACACAAAATCATCCTCTTGCTCTAAGAAAGCCTGAATGAGCAAGTTTTGCTTCAAAACGATGCTCATTATCTTCTTTGACGTCCGAGGAATTGTTCACTTTGAGTTTGTACCGCAAAAAGAAACTATCAACTCAACCTTTTACCTCAAGGTGCTCAAAAAATTGGAACGCCGGATTGCGCACGTAAGGACTGACATTAAAGACACTGTCAAGTTCCATTATGACCATGCTCTTAGTCAAACGGTCATCATTGCAGCATTTTGGTGCTCCCTTACAGTCCCGACTTGGCTCCGTGCGACTTTTTTTATTTTCCCGACTGAAGAGAGAGCTGAAAGAAAAGCATTGGGAGTCCGTGGAAAACATTTAAAAGCATGTAACAAGGTTATTAAAAGACATTCCTGTCGAGGAGTTTCAGGGCACCTTCCAAGCATAGCAGACACGTCACCGAAAGAGTATTTCGAAGAATTTCAAGCGTTTGTACCAGTACAATCAATATATCTATTTTTTTTTTCTGATTCTATACTTATTCTTGTTTGTGTGTAGTTCGTTTCATGGGCATTTGGAGGTCATTTGGAAAAAGAGCTCTTAGTAATACTATTTTGCCATTTTATGGCGTTTTTTTAGGGTGTGCAGAGGCGTTGCGATTTGATAGTCTCCTTATAGTTTCCCATTCAGGAATGTGTGTTGAAAAATTTTGCTTTTAATGGTAAAAAATTTGACCAAATTACTTCTGGTTGACTAAAATTTGACGAAAACATCACCCACATGCAAATTGTTTAATTTTGCAGGTCTTTAATGGTTCTGCAAGGTCTGGTATTTTGTTGGTTGTGTTGTAATTTTTGCTATTTGGTTATTGTTGAGAGCTATGTCAACTGAAGTGATTTTTTTGACTTTTTTTTCCTTTTTCTTACGCAGTTAGAAAGGTTTGGGTTTAAGCTCTATTAGTTTCAAGTATTAAAATTGCAAGAGTCATCAACGCAACAACAAATATTGTCACAAACTGGCCTGTACAAAAAAAAGAAAAATGTTTACGTCAGATTAGGAAGAAACTGTTTTTTGTAGGTATGCTTTCGGTTAATTCTTGCTTGGCAGTCTGTGTGACGTGTGTTAGAATTGATTGCCCGTAATGTTGGCTTGCTTGAAGTTTGTTTTTTTTATCGTTTTTACTTTTTCCTATATTTTTAGGGTTTATGACACTGTAAAATTGTCAGTTTAAGCAGTTTAAGATTCTTTTTAAGACTATTATTTAAAACTGTTTGTCCGAGGTTTGAAGTCATTTGGAAAAAAGACGTTTTTATGTATTTCACTTAGGAGTAAACGTGACTAGCTGTAACCAAATATATTTAACTGTGTTTGTAGCCCGTTAACTTTTATTGTAATAAAAGTTTAATAAAAAAGCTTGGATGTAAGCTTTTGTTGCACACAGCTATTAAAGGAGGCTAGCATGTGTTACCTTGTGCGGTTTACAAATTAATAGGATTATCACATGCAAAGGACATATTATGAATCTGGTCTGGTGATGGATTTTTTATTTTGAGGCTCAAGAGTTGTTTCTGATTTTACTTGGAATGTTTGAACGCCTTGGCTTTAGTGGGTCAACTTTATGCAAATAGATCATTTTTGGAAGGGCAGCTTTAGTTCTGCAGTAGTCTTTGTAAATAAGATTTGGTAGTTGGTTTGTTTATACTTGTAGAAGGAGGCACAATTGATTAGAAGACTTGTCTTGATTTTTACTCAACTTATTATAAAAACTAATTTTTGGAAGAGCAGTTTTAGGTTTGGAGTAGTATATGAAGATAAACATCCCCAATTGCTTGTTTAGTAACTATTGTTGCTGTTTTGTTTGGTAGTTGGTTTGTTGGTCTTTGTTGGAGGAGGCACAATTGATGAAGAGGCTTGATATATTTTTACTATAGATTTCAGCTAATTTATTCATTATTTGTTGGGGGAGGGTGGTGTTACTGTCAATATCATTTGAGCAAACATAGATTAAGGTTAATCCAAATATGAAGATACGGTTTTGATGACTTGCGTATAGACATGAGGTAGTCCTGTAATTGTTTATAGACTTGTATTAATGCTTTAGTTTTGTTGCCAAAGAAGCGCGAGTTGTTTAGCGTTTTTTGCTGCAAATGGCATTTAAGGACACAATGGGAACCTTTTACTTTAATCATAGCTTTTTACTCTTGTTCATTTCTTCTATTCTAATACAATTTAATACACAATTTTAGCTTAGTACCTTTATTGCTTTGATCTTCCTGTTTGTATATTTCTAAGATGAAAACTTTAGTGTTCCAGAGTTGGAGCCTTGGCGATTAGTTTGGTACGATGCTTCTTGTTGTGTCCGCAGCTTAAGTTTTCTAAGACCGCGGGCACAACGAGAATTCTTGCTCTAATTATATACAAACACAAAAGACGATTGAAGATTAAATGTTATTTTAATTTTTTTATAAAATATCAAAAATTTATAAATTTAATTTTTTGTTTATATTCGAAAGTTTAAGCTAATTTAAAAAAAAATTACAAATTTGAAAAAAAAAACAAAATTTTACAAACTATCAAAAACGTTTATAAATGACATTTTTGCCATCATGACGTTCTAGTTAATCAAAAAGTCTGAAAAAGTCTAACTAAAAAACTAAGCTAAATATATCAGTTTTACTAAATTAAAAAAAAAATTAAAAAAAGTTATAAAATGTGTTTTTGACTTCTTATGGCATACATTTTGGCTTAACTAATTCTAAAAATGCACAACGATGACTTAATAGTTAAGCACATTATTCCTAGTTGAAAAATTTTGAAAAAAAAAATTATTTTGGTTAATTTGCAAATATTTTTAAACATTAACAAAATATCTAAAAATTTTATTTAGACATAAAAAAATGTACACTTTGACTTTATTTACCCAATAAGGTCAAGTTTACTAAACGGTACCCAGATGCCTCGACTTGTAGCCGGCCCTTTATGAGCTACGCTTGTGTGTGAACTATGCTTCGAATAAACTACAAATGTCTAAATTTTGTTTATAAAAAGATGAAATTGTTTTTGACCCGTGAATCTATAAGTTTGTAAATTTACGATTGTGATTCAGTTAAGAAATTGTTTGAATTGTGAATTTAAAAATGTAATTTTTTTTAAATTGTAACTTTATTTTTACTATGAAGAGAGATCTAATTTCTGATACATAATATCAATCCCAGTTCGGACAATCAGATCCCTAATAAATTGATGCCTGCACATAGATAACAAAACATTAATTAATTCCATTAATTACTCAAACAAATTAAATTGATTTTAACCAAAGATGTAATCTTGTAATTGCATGTTATCTGGGTAGCAGTGGCCTGTTGCACTTCTTGTATGTGCATAACGCCCCACAGTAAACACGAGTTTACCTGTACCTTATCACATTACATCCACAAATGATAGGGAGCCCCCGGGGGTGGCAAACCAAGCTATAGGGTAGATACTAGGGACGAAGCGATGCCATTGCACATTTGAATACTCCCGCTAACTTTGTCATAGATGTATGTTAAATGGTTTATGCAACAGTAAACTCCATCTAACCGCTGGCTGCCTCTTACAAATGCTGAATATCATTTAAACTTCAAAGTTATTTTAACTAGATTAAATAAATGATTATTGCGTAGAAACTAAATTTTGATAAATAATACATTTATGTAAATTTGTTTACGCTTTCATTTTAACTGACATATTTTTATGATGACGGTCGACACAGTTTTCTCGGTGTGAAGCATTTTCTCTCTGGGAAATATTTGACATACAAAGCAGATTTGTTTGTTTTGGTCTCGTGTTTCTGTCAACAGCTTAAATAAATACACTCGAGTATATGGCAACTGCAAATAAATTGGATCAGAAAATATTTATAAAAAAAATCAATTTCAAATCATATTTTCAGACAATAAAATATATTGAATTAGTTTTTGACAATTTAACTTCAATTGGAGCCAGTTTGTATACATAAATAACGAAGTTGGAAAGTTGCCTTAAACTCGATTAATCAAAGTTGAAAATAAAATGCGGCGGCGTTTATTCATGGGAAAAAATCAATGAATATTAATTTCAGTTGAAACTTTCAAACAAATAATATCTGAAGAATTAATATAAACATCACAATTTAATTATAAACAATTTGAAATTGAATTAGGAAAGTTTATGCAAATAAATCTTGATAGGTATTTAGGGAAAATTGATTCGGACTGAAACTATAAATTATATAAAATTGCAGGAGTAATAAATATGAAAATACCCACCTAAGGGAAACAATTAATTATAGTTATACAGGCGTACAATTTCATCCCGTTTTGTTGGAAATTACCAAACTGTGTGGCAGAAATCACGGTGGAATAATTGTCCTTTGTAATAATTTCTGACGCTGAAAATGCAGTGGCGTGAAAAGCCCCGACAAACAATAGAATTTCATGTGTCCCGGATAAGCTCCGCAGGGCATAGACGTTAGCGTTTTCGCCCATTGGATTAAACGTAACAGGTCAGGGGCCAAAACCCGCGTCTATTCTCTTCAAAACAATTAAAGTCGTTTTCGCATACATTACAAGTGTCCAACTTGTGGGCTGTCGTTGTCGTTTGGTCCCTGAAATCTGACGCGGAAACAATTTCAATTTTCGTGGATTGTTAATACGCAGAGAGCAGCTATTATTAATATTTACATACTCCTGGCCAATTTATACGTTCCATTGTTTGCGGCACTGCTGACAATTCATTTTCTAGCATTCATTCCCATTGCCTGTACTCTCCACGCCTGCATGCCACAGCACAAATTATTATTTGCTGAGCGGTTTCGCATTATTTAGGCCAAACAATTCGCAAACAATTTTTTATATGGATACTGCATGTTACCTCGTCCCGTTATGGGGATGAGGATTATTAACATTCCCAACCTTTTCACAACCATGAACTTGTTCCTTGAAAAGTGTACTACTGTAATCCATTAGAATATTAATATTACCATATAATCAGTGCAGGAGCTAGGATTTTTAGGCTCTACCGCAAAGTATTGAAAAGGGCCTCCTACGAGACGGTTTTGAAAAAAAGTACAACTCTTCACTTATTCAACCTTTATTTGTAAATTTTTGTGGGGGTGGAGGGCAGGTTTTGAAGTAAACGTCGGGGGGCTCCCCATGCTTGTGGGCCCTTCCGCATTGCAGACTCTTGCTTACAGGTAGCTTCGCCACTGCATGTAATGCTGCATTACTACATTTTTGTTTCTAAGTCACTACCAACAAATTTATAATAATTGGTTTTATAGAAAGTAGTTGATGGTGTACTATGCACGACCTTTTGCTAAAAAAAGGTAGATTATTAAAAAGTTTGAAGCAGTAAACTTAAAAACCAACTATGTCGGTAGTAAATTAAAAAAAAATATTTATTTTGCAAATTTCAAAAATTTTAACTTTTTTTTTAAATATCTAAATTTTTTATTTAGGCTAATTTTAGCAAACGTTATGGTCTAATCTAATCTTAAAGTTGCTCAAGCATAGCTTAATAGTTAAGCAAGTTTTTGCTGGTTGAGTAATTATGAACATTTTTAGTTTTCGGTTAATTTGTAAATATTTTTAAAATTTGACTAATTTTTGGAAACATTTTGGCTTAACTAATGTTATATTTGCGCAATAATGCCATAATAGTTAAGCAAATTATTGCTAGTTGAGTAACTATGTAACATTTTTAGTTTTTAGCTTATTTGTGAATATTTTTAAAATTTAACAAAACATCTAAAAGTTTTATCTAAATTAATTTTTGCAAATAACGAATCCCAAATTTGCGCAAGAATAGCTTAATAGTTAAGCAAGTTAATGCTAGTTGAGTAATTTTGGAAAAAAAAATTGTTGGATAATTTGCAAATATTTTCAAATAAAATATTTATTTAGGCATAAACAATACAACTATTTATACTTTTGATCTTATTTAGAGTAGTTTTTGAAAACATTTTGGACTAACTAATTCCAAATTTACGCAACTTAATAGTTAAACAAATTATTGTTGCGAATACTTGCAACTTCAACTAATCCTTCTACTCCATTCTTTAATGAAAACACTAGAAACTTTTAAACATTTTTGTTTACTCTCTTTTGATCTGAATGTGCGTTTATAATGGCATTTTGGGAGTTTAATAGAACTGCGTCAGTATTATAAGTGTAATTATAGTTTAAAATGCGCGGTTCGAGACAGTTTTTTCCTTTCTCACCTTTTGTCACTTGCTCTACGTCATCCAGCCATCTCTTCTGTGGTCCTAGTTCACTTTTAGTTTCTTTTGGGTGCCAAGATTGTTGATTGCCATTTTAATTTGGCCATGCCTTTGATGATATTGGCCACTTTATTTTTCTTCTTATTGTGTCTCGTTTCTGGTTTGTATGGTTTTGTTTATTGTGAGTGAGTGGTATTTAAGAGTTGTGTTCTATGTTAGTGTGTGTGTGTGTGTGTGTTAATGTATGGGTTGGTCTTAGTGTTATAGTTTTATTTTGTATCTTGGCTGCAGGACTGCTCAGGTTGGTTACAGACCTAATAGTTTATAGTGAGCCATGTTTTTGTTTGTTTGGTTTTGCCTAGCTATGGGCAATACATCCGGTTATCTTTGGTTAGCAGTCTAGTGTAGTGTGTGTAGCTCCGCATGGGTGGACTAGTTGCGGGTTGTGGGTTTGTTCCTGATGGCTGCTGTGCTTTGTCTGTGATCCAAATAGACGTTTGGAGAAAAGTTTTGGGCTTCCTTTTAAACAAACTTGCCACGTCTTCGAAAACGACAATTGGACCAAAAGAGCACATAATTCAATTTTACATCAAATCTGCATTGTAAACAGGCAAAGGAGGCAATGTTGCCCCAAAACGACCAACTACTACTTGTAAACTTCCAGAAATAATTTGCAAATTATAACTGGGATCCCGACAAGGCATTTTTCATCATGCATACAATGGGCATTATAAACAGTTTGATATCTAGAGGGTGTGAACTAGATGACTAGAGGACCGAGCACGTAGTGTGTACCTGCCCAGCGCTCTTCTATGCAAGACAGTTTATGTTGAGAAATTGCTGGTTTGACATGACTAGCATAAGAGTAAGGTACTTTATCTTTAGGAACCGATAAACAGAATCAGATTTTGTTCAATGAATTGGAGTTGACAGAAATCTGTATAAAAATATGCAAGAAAAGAAACCCTAGATAACAATAGAAATCCTGGATCTTATGGTAAAGAGAAGAAAGATCAAAGAAAAAGGGGATAATTATAAGACACTACATAAAGCGGTACAAAGGAAAGTAAAAGAAGCCAAAGAAAATTATTTAGCCGCACAATGATAGAAAATCTAGAAAAGAAATTTGACTGCTTCAACATGCTCAAAAAAATAAAGGAAATGGCTGGATGCAACAAAAATAAATCTGTTGGGAATATACTCAAGGGCGTATAATAACCAACGTAAGGGACAAACTAAGGATGTGGAAAGCATACCTGTCGCAACTCTTTGATAACAAACGACTTCCGAAGCCTGCTTTACATTCAGACAACGTAAGTCTAAAAATATTAAGACCAGAAATAGAACATGCATTAAAAACTATGAAATTTGGAAAAGTTGTTGGTCTAGACCAAATACTTATAGAACTTATTAAACTTTTTGATGACGGCGTTATTGATACTACAAAAAAGGGGAAAGTCTTAGGCAATGGCTATTGTCTACCTTATACCCAGGAATCCAAATCCAAGAGAATGCTCAGATTACCGAATAATTGCGCTTATGAGTCACACCTTAAAGTTGTTTCTGAAAATCATTCACAAAAGGATATATAGAAACTTTGAATACATAAGCAATACACAATTTGGATTCCACTGTTGTTTAGATATGAATAAGGAGGTATATGCGTGTTACATCGATTTTGAGAAGGCTTTTGATAAAGTGAAACATGATAAGCTACAAAAGCTACTCATCAGTAAAGGCATTGACTCGGATGACGCTAGAATAATGATTAATCTATATTGGGGCCAAATGGCTAGTGCTAATGTTGACAACCAATACACGGAGAAAATGGAGATACGTCGTGGCGTAAGGCAAGGGTGCAATCTATTGCCAAGACTATTTAATTTAACCTTTATAGTGAAGAAATTTTTACCGAAACCTATATATGCCGATGACACCGTCCTGCTCACAAGCAATTTTAATGACATCCAACATCTTCTACAAAAACTAAATATCGATGTAACGAGTACGGTCTTAAAATAAATATTAATAAAACTAAGGTAATGATAATTACAAAGTCTCTACATAATCATAATCATATAAATTTAAGAATAGGAAACACCTTTGTAGAAAATATGCAGACCTATAGATACCTAGGAACATGGATAGAGAAATCGGGTGATCAAACAAAAAATTTATAAAAATAAAAAAGCTATTCACTAGTAGGGACATTAATATAGAACTTAGGATGAGGATGCTGCGGTGCTATGTATTTTCCACACTGATGTATGGAGGTGAAACATGGACCCTCAAGAAAAACCACATATTCAAGCGTTTGAAATGTAGTGCTACCGCAGGATGTGGCTATCCCGTGGACAGATAGGATCACAACATCAAAGTGCTAACCAGAATGCAGAAAGGAGCAGAAGTTATTAATACCATAAAAAAGAGGAAGTTTCAATACTTACGGCACATAATGAGAGGCCCAAAATAAAGACTTCTTCAATTGATCGTGCAGGGAAAGATTAGTAGAACAATAAATATTGGAAGATGCGTATCGTGGCTTAAAAATTTGTATAGACTGGTTTGATTGCAGCAACATTCAACTCTTTAGAGCTGCAGTCAATAAAGTGCAAATAACTATGAGCAAACCTCCAATAGGAGATGCACTAAAAGAAGAAGAATTTTAATAAACTAGTTTCTGGACTGTACAAATATTTGTATGGCTTCTCAGTTTTGAAGCATAAGTATTTAAGAAAGCGCCTCTGAACTTTTTCTAATGCAAAAGAAAGATTTGCATAGAGAGGATACCAGATGATAGATGCATACTAAAGTTTGCTGCGAACCAAGGCAAAGTATAATACTTTTAATAAATCTAAGTCTGAAAATTCTTTAGTTGATCGTATTAGAAATCCTAGTAACCTTAAAGCTGACGACTCAGTTGTATTTATATGTTTGGAGAAAGTAAGTTGGGAGTCAAATAATACTCCAAGATCTTTCATTTCAAATTTTCTTTTTAAAGAAGTAGTATCAATATCATAATTTCTTAAAGTAGGAACAGCTTTTCGAGTATAACTGACAACGCAACATTTATCTATAATTTAAGTAAGTTTGTTTGCATCGCTCCATTGAACTATAAGATTAAGGTTTTGTTGTAGACAGTTAATATCATTTACACAATTAATAGCTTGATATATTTTTAAGTGGTCAGCATATGCCAGAACAGAACATGATAGTGAAGTAATCAAATCGTCTATGAATAGAACAAATAGTAGAGGCCCTAGGTTTGAACCTTGAGGAACACCAGAAGTAGACATAAAACTGCACATGATTTAACTACTTGCATCCAAGGAGACTTTAAAATCAGAATTAACAAAAGTGATTGAAAATTGCAACAGAATTTTTCGATATCTCCAATTTAGCTCAAATTTTGTACACATGTTTGGGGTACTAAAATATGTCGATTTCTAAAACTTTAAATAACTAGGTGCAATAGAGTGCAAATGGCGGCCATTTTAATTTTTTAGTACGATCACACCAAATCCTGCTCTTGGTTTTTTAAAATTTCTTGCGCAAAATTGAAAAAATGCCATTTTATGAAAAATTTAATTTAAACATAGTACTTTTGATCGCAAAAATTAAAAAAAACTGGAATCGTGTGCCCTAGGGTAAAATATAATACATAATTGCTAAAAATAGGATATTTTTAAGGGATTTTTCATCGATTTTCCGCAATTTTACTTAATTTCTGGTTTTTTTTGGGAGATTTTTAAAAAACGGACAATTTTTTTTGAAATTTTTTTTTCGGTTACACTAATTCAATTTTTTTTTGTCTTTTTTTGCAAAATTATGAAAGACCAAAAAATAATTATTTCTTATCGCAATTTTTTGAAAAAAAAATTCAAGCTATATCATACTTTTTTGAAAAAAAATATGATAAAAAATTATTTTTCATAATTTTGAGAAAAAAAAATTGAATTAGTGTAATTGAAAGAAAATGTTACGTAGAACGCGATTTTTATGTCCGTTTTTTTTTTAAATTATCCTGTAAAAAGCCGGAAAAGTAGTAAAATAACGGAAAATCTGAAGAAAATTCTTTAAAGTAACCCATTTTTAGCAATTATGTGGTATATGGCTTCATTAAGTTGCCCCCCCCCCACTAAAAAAATTTAAAATTTGAAAATACCAAATTAATGCGTTCGTAATGCGCTCTTATGCGCTGCATAAAAAAATTATGCGCTCATCTTTAAATATGATTTTTGCACAATTTTAGGTAGGGTGGACCAACTTGATGATTAGCTCGCACCAGTAAATTTTTTTAATTTTGAATATACTATATTAATGCGTTCTTATGCGCTGCAAAAAAAATTTATGTGCTCATCTCTAAATATGATTTTTGAACCATTTTATTTGGGGGAGGGGCAACTTAATGATTAGCCCCCCCTAGTAAAATTTTTCAATTATGAATATACTATGTAAATGCGCTTGATATGCGCTCTTATGCGCCGCAAAAAAATGTTTATGCGCTCAATTGTAAATATGATTTTTCAACAGTTTTAGGATGGAGGGGCCAACTTAATGATTAGCCGGTTCTATAAAATTAGCCTTCCAGGAAAAAAAATTATAAATTTGAAAATACCAAATGTGCTCGTAATGCGCTCTTATGCGCTGCAAAAATATGTATGCGTTCATCTGTAAATATGATTTTTGAACAATTTTAGATGGAGGGGGGGGGGCAACTTAATGATTAGTCTTCCCCCAGTAAATTTTTTTTTATGAATATACTATATTAATGCGCTCTTATGCGCCGCAAATGTTTTTTTTATGATCTCAATTGTTAATATGATTTTTGATCATCAGTTTTAGATGGGTGGCGGGCAACTTAATGATTAGCCGGTTCTATAAAATTGGCCTTCCAGGAAAAAAAGAAATTAAAAATACCAAATTAATGCGCTCTTGTGAGCTGCAATAAAAAATATTTGCTTATTTACAAATATGATTTTTAAACAGTTTAATTTTATTGGAGGGGGAGGGGGTTAATCATTAAGTTGCCCTTCCCCCACCTAAAATTGTTCAAAAATCATATTTACAGATGAAAGCATACATTTTTTTTGCAGCGCATAAGAGCGCATTTCGAGCGCATTAATTTGGTATTTTCAAATTAATTATTTTTTTCCTGGAAGGCCAATCTTATAGAACCGGCTAATCATTAAATTGCCCCCTCCTCCTAAAACTGTTCGAAAATCATATTTACAATAGAAGCGCATAAAAAAAAAATTGTTGCGCATAAGAGCGCATATCGAGCGCATTAATATAGTATATTCAAAATTGAAAATTTTTACTGGAAGGGGGGCTAATCATTAAGTTGCTCCCCCCCACCTAAAAATGTTCAAAAATCATATTTAAAGATAAGCGCATAATTTTTTTTGCAGCGTATAAGAGCGCATTACGAGTGCATTAATTTGGTAGTTTCAAATTTAAAAAAAAAATGAATTAGTGTAATTGAAAGAAAATTTTACGTAGAACGCGATTTTTATGTCTGTTTTTTTAAATTCTCCTGAAAAATGCCGGAAAATGAGTAAAACAACGAAAAATCCAAAGAAAATTCCTTAAAGTAACCCATGTTTAGCAATTATGTAGTATATAGCCCATTAAGTTGGCTTACCTCGCTAAAAAAATTTAAAATTTGAAAATACCAAATTAATGCGCTCGTAATGTGTCTTATTCGCTGCAAAAAAATGTATGCGCTCATCTCTAATTATAATTTTTGAACCAATTTATTTGGGGGAGGGGCAACTTAATGATTAGTCCCCCTAGTAAATTTTTTCAATTATGAATATACTATATAAATGCGCTTGATATGCACTCTCATGCGCCGCAAAAAAATGCTTATGCGCTCAATTGTAAATATGATTTTTGAACAGTTTTAGGAGGGAGAGGCCAACTTAATGATTAGCCGGTTCTATAAAATTAGCCTTTCAGGAAAAAAACTTGCGCTTGTATTGCTCTCTTATGCGCTGCAAAAAAATGTATGCGTTCATCTTTAATATGATTTTTGAACAATTTTAGGAGGAGGAGGGGGGGGCAATTTAATGATTAGCCCCCCCCCACCTCCAGTAAAATTGTTCAATTATAAATATACTACATTAATGCGCTCGATATGCGATCTTAAGCGCCGCAATTTCTTTTTATGCGCTCTATTGTAAATATGATTTTTGATCAGTTTTAGGTGGGGGGCGGGCAACCTAAATGATTAGCCGGTTCTATAAAATTGGCTTTTCAGGAAAAAAAATTGTAAATACCAAATTAATGTGCTAGTAATGCGCTCTTATGAGCTGCAAAAAAAAATTGTTGAATTTTATTGGGGGGGGGGGAGGGGGGGTTAAGCATTAAGTTGCCCTTCCCCCACCTAAAGTGTTTTAAAATCATATTTTCAGATGAACGCATACATTTTTTTTGCAGCGCATAAGAGCGCATTTTGACCGCATTAATTTGGTATTTTCAAATTTATAATTTCCTTTCCTGGAAGGCCAATCTTATAGAACCGGCTAATCATTAAATTGCCCCCCCCCCCCCCACCTAAAACTGTTCAAAAATAATATTTACAATAAAGTGCAGAAAAATAAAATTGCGGCGCATACAAGCGCATATCGAGCGCATTAATAAAGTATATACAAAATTGAAAATTTTTATTGGGGGGGGTTAATCATTAAGTTGCCCTCTCCCCACCTAAAATTGTTCAAAAATCATATTTAAAGATGAACGCTTAATTCTTTTTTGCAGCGCATTAGAGCGCATTACGAGCGCATTAATTTGGTAGTTTCTAATTAAAAAAAAAATGAATTAGTGTAATTGAAAGAAAATTTCACGTAGAACGCGATTTTTATGTCCGTTTTTTTAAATTCTCCTGAAAAATGCTGGAAAATGAGTAAAACGACGAAAAATCCAAAGAAAATTCCTTAAAGTAACCCATGTTTAGCAATTATGTAGTATATGGCTCCATTAAGTTGGTTCACCTCACTAAAAAAATTTAAAATTTGAAAATACCAAATTAATGCGCTCGTAATGTGTCTTATGCGCTGCAAAAAAATGTATGCGCTTATCTCTAATTATGATTTTTGAACCAAATTATTTGGGGGAGGGGCAACTTAATGATTAGCCCCCCTAGTAAATTTTTTCAATTATGAATATACTATATAAATGCGCTTGATATGCGCTCTCATGCGCCGCAAAAAATGTTTATGCGCTCAATTGTAAATATAATTTTTGAACAGTTTTAGGAGGGAGAGGCCAACTTAATGATTAGCTGGTTCTATAAAATTAGCCTTCAGGAAAAAAAATTCTTAATTTGAAAATACCAAATGCGCTCTTATGCGCTGCAAAAAAATGTATGCGTTCATCTGTAAATATGATTTTTGTACAATTTTAGGTGGAGGGGGGGGGGCAATTTAATGATTAGGCCCCCTCCCCTCTAGTAAAATTTTTCAATTAAAAATATACTATATTAATGCGCTCGATATGCGCTCTTATGCGCCGGAAATTTTTTTTATGCGCTCTATTGTAAATATGATTTTTGAACAGATTTAGGTGGGGGGGAGGGGGCAACTTAATGATTAGCCGGTTCTATAAAATTGGCTTTCCAGGGAAAAAAAATTGTATATACCAAATTAATGCGCTGCAAAAAAAATTTTGCTTATTTACAAATATGATTTTTAAACAGTTTAATTTTATTGGAGGGGGGGGGGGGGGGGTTAATCATTAAGTTGCCCTTTCCCTACCTAAAATTGTGCAAAAATCATATTTACAGATGAACGCATACATTTTTTTTGGAGCGCATTTTGAGCGCATTAATTTGGTATTTTCAATATTATAATTTTTTTTTTCTGGAAGGCCAATCTTATAGAAACAGCTAATTATTAAGTTGCCCCCCTAAATAAAACTGTTCAAAAATCATATTTACAATAGAACGCATAAAAAAAAATTTGCGGAGCATAAGAGCGCATATCGAGCGCATTAATATAGTATATTCAAAATTGAAAATTTTTATTGGGAGGGTGCTAATCATTAAGTTGCCCCCCTCCCCACCTAAAATTGTTCAAAAATCATATTTAAAGATGAGCGCATAATTCTTTTTTGCAGCGCATAAGAGCGCATTACGAGCGCATTAATTTGGTAGATTCAAATTTTAAATTTTTTTAGTGAGGGAGGCCAACTTAATGGAGCCGTAGTGTATTGTATATGTATCATATTCAAATTTCAAGTCTCCAGGTCTAGCGGATTGTGTACTACAAACAATTTCTTATAAGATACATTTACACTCTATTGCGCCTAGAGATATAAAGTTTTAGGAATCGACATATTTTGGTACCAAAAACATGCGTACAAATTTTAAGCAAAATCGGAGATATTGATGTGGGGACGATTGTCCGAATTTCAGTGGAATTACTCAACAGCTAACTGGGTTCAATACTGGGCTACTCTAAATAAAGCGTGAACATTTAAGCCAGTTTTTTAATCATTTGAACCTCAAACTGGTCGCATGATATGGAAGCACTCTGCCATTGATCTATCAATGAAATAAAAGTTAACGTATTTTTGTTGGATCTGCATTTTTGGAGTAGTACTGTAAGGTTAAAGAGTGCTTCTCTGGTATCTCCTTATAAAATCTAAACTGAAAAGAAACTTTGTTTATTCTTTTGTGTATGATTTTTAAAAATAGTTTAAGAACCTGACTCATTATACTTATTATTTGGAATTGGACACATTAGACGTTTTTTTTTTTTGACAAGTGGAGCCAGTTTTTACATTTTTTTGTTGTGTTCTTCTAATCTGTAATTTACATACTTTTTTTGACTTTTGCATTAAAGTCATTTAGTATTATTAAGACATCACTTTTTTTGACTGTTGACGTTAGCTCATTGACTTTTTTGTAGAAATGTGATATTTTGGTATCTGGCTTATCTGCTGTGGGGGCGTACACCTGTATGATGTATATTGTTGGCCTTTATTTGTGAAACGTCTATTCTGTCAGAGTCTGGTACAAAGTTTAGTATTGACTTGTTGGACAGAGTTATCTTATCTGATATTCATTTACCATTTTGGGACCATTTTGGGACCATTTTAGCTCACTAATACCAAGAATATCCAGGTTCAACCTCTCTATTTTTTTATTGTATTTTTAAGTTTTTCCGTCATATATGTAAACTCTTGACGTTTCATGTGCAAATTTTTGGGCTTCTTTGTAGTTTTTTTTTTTTAAGTTTTGGATGGAACGCGGAGATTTTTTGCATTTTCTGGCAATTAAAAGCCTATCGAGGCCTAGAGGAGGTTGTAGTTTGACTGTTTGTTAAGTTTTTTTGTTGTCTTGGGATTTTTGATGCAGTTTTTGTCCTGCCTTTTGCATATTGATTTTCTTATTTTCCTTGTCGTTAACGACTGCTCTCGAAAAAGCTGTGTTAAAATATTTTACATTCAAAATTGTCACTACAAACCTCTTCAATTAACAATTTTAGAAAGAATTCATTGTTTTTCTCCAACTTAATTTTTTTTTTCATTTATTAATGCAATGAATCTTTTTTTTTTGGTCATTTAAAATGTTGCTGTTTAGAATTTATCTTATCATTTCATCTATTTTATAAAACATAAATAATGTTTGAGTATTATAAAATAATTCTGTGTAAACGGAATGTTATACGAGAAGCTTTTGCAAATAATTAAACTCAAACCTTCCTATATTTAATCAGGAGAATCTGATTTCTTATAATCACAACTACATCTAAATGATATTCGGGTTTAATTCCATATTCATTGTTTACCTTGATTCAACACAAACAAGAAAATCGGAAGGGACGTGTGTAACTAGAGGAAAATTAATTTATCCCAAACCACAAAGATAAGGATCAAAACTATTAAGGTTAAGTGCGGCCGTCTAGTAAAGGATCTTACCAAGACCCTTATTTATAATAATATTAATATAGTATGTACCTTGAATGAATCAAAGGATTTCATGTAAATTATACCGACTGACCCTTGAAATCTAATGGCCACCGGCTAAATATAAACGTTCCGCTTTACACTCCGTGATTAAAATTAAAGCCAATACGTTTTAGCAAATACAAGTGAGTTTACTGAATAAATCAATGTCGGACTTTACCCATGGGGCTCTTAAGGTAATTAGCCGATAACTAAAATAATTGAAAGTTCATCTACATCCATTTCATCATTTGACAGCTTGCTTTGCAGTATTATACAAGAATGTATTTATTTTTTTTTTATATTTTATTCACCGGACTACGCCCTGTATGCAAATAGATTGCACAATGAGCGGAATATATAAAACAGCAAAGTTCCGCAATAAATCAATTGGTTTGTTTTGTTTTTATTTTCCTCACGTGGGGGTGCTCTTAAGATATCAAATGGAAAAACAACTTTATCTTATACTTCAATGTTTTCTAATAATAAAATGCACATAAATTTTACCCAATGAACTTTCCGCCTTTACATTCAAACTGCAGTTGTTTTCTTTCCTTAAAATCGGTTGTTTCAAATGTAAAATACAAGAAGCGTGTGTATTATTTTATTTTAAATTGAATAAGAAATTTTGAAACTTGATATTGTTGTCTTTGGAGAAATAAGTTAAGATCACAAAACAAACTCGAATCCCTTGATAGTTCAGTTCACCAAATTCATTTTAAACTTTTATTATTTCTATTCCCACAGGAATTTAATAAATTTCGATTAATTGCCTCCCATTTAATTATAAAAGGTTTTTGTGCATGAAATTGGTCTCCTTTTATTAAATAAAATTAATTTGTTGGTCACGTACTTCAATTTATTAAAACTATGCATTCAAGTAATTTTAACATCAGCTCCATTTAATCCAATAGAATTAAATGATTTAATTAAAACCTTTATTGGATGAGCTAACAATTTAACGACTTGTGTGGGTATTTATATAAGCGGAACGCTACCCGATGGAAATGTTTCTTTCATAAGGAAAATAATCCAATTGATTATTATTTTCCACAATGGAAAGTTCTTTAAATGTCATCAAATTGCATTTTTAAATTAGTTCAATGCACTCGAAACATAATTAATAAAATTAGATCAATAACATAGGACAAAAATAAATGTCAACACCATTTCCACCCCTTGACTTTTTGCGTTTGTCACATTGACTAATTACTGTACAGTAAACGATCCATCAAGTTTTTTTAATGCTGTAAAATATAACAGTCATTTTAATTATTTTAAGTTGAATTATTGAATCTAAAACTGAAATTGAAAATATTTTATTACTTTTTATGTTCTAACAGTAAACTTTAATTAATTATAAAACTGATGAAGTTAATGTCAGAATAACGTATGTGTGCTTAATGTTTGTGTTTAATGTAATATTGGAGAGTTTAAGAATTTATTTTGTTTCTACGATTAAGTCTAATAGTTCTATCTCTATAATATTGCCGTTTTGTCTTGACTTTGTTTAGTCACATTCTACCTAGGGTTTGATTGTTGACACTTTTTGGGAAATACTTTCAAGTTTCACGATCGCAGTCATTGTTGCATTTATTAGTCAGTTTTAATAATGTCTGGTCCAATAATGTTATTGTCCGATACACTTCACCTTCTGTTATAAAAGCTGATCCTGCTGCTCGGATGGCTCACGTGGACCGTTTTAGAAGTTGATAGGGATAATCCTCAGCTTAGGGACTATCCAGTTGGCTACTAAGCTTATCTTATCTTATCTTAATCACTATGCACTGAGTTGTCAACGGCTTGCTCTAGAGATTTGTTTGTGGAACCTGTTGGATGTCGTCTACGTTCGTGGATTTTTGTTGGAGGTCGGTAAGAATGATTCTCAGCCACTTAGGGCTTATCTATTTGGCTACTAGGCCTCTTTCTTTGTCCACACTACTACTTAGTTGTTTGTTTGATACTTCACAGCGTTTTGTCGCCCGTTGACGAACGTTTTAGAGTCGGCGGTCTCTTGCCTCAGTGGTGTTATTGATTTCAAATCTTGAAGTTTTTTCTGCTTTGGAAGCTACAAGCCTGGTTACCTGGGAGCGGTACAAAGCTGTTGTGTGATGCACTTTCTATATTGTGAAAGCATACTGGAGTTTGTGACTTTACAAGCTGAGGACCGTTATCTGATACATTTTTGGGTACTCGAATCGACTTAACACTTGCTGTTCTAGAATTAGCGTGCTTGCAATTTTTGTAGCGGTTATGGTAGTAAACGTCTCAGTTTACCGAGTGCATGTGCCCCTCAGAATTAATTGTTTGTGTGGAAATGCTGTAGTTTGAAGCGGATTGTACAATCCACTCACGTTATTAGATTAGATGACATTTCTTCTCTAGAGACTAGAACAGAGTTTGGTCTAACATTGAGCCGCACTACAGAAGGGGGGGGGGGGGCTTTGATGGCAAGAGAAGAAGCGACGATAGCTGGGGAGAAGCTTTGAAAACTGGAAAAAATGTCAATGGTTATACAAGAAGCGTCGATGGCTAGAGAGGAGACGTTGCAGATGGCACTTCAAACAGAAAAAAAGACGGCTACGTTGGCGTCGAAGGCTATGGAAAAGTTGATTATAGCAGGGAAAGAGCGTTTGAAAACGGGAAAAAAGAACCGTCGATATAAAAGAGGCCTCGATAGCTAGAGAAAAGGAGTATATTACAAAAAAAGAGGTTACGGAAATGACATAATCATCTTGGGAACACCCAACGGCAAAAATAAAAATGTAAGGAAAGACCTAAATTTAGACAGCTACGCCACTACACGAGTTCAGATTTTGAATTGTATGTTACGAAAAAAAGTTAGACAATCACCATAAGTAAGATCAAAACAACGCTCATGGATTGTTGGATCAAGATAAACTTAAATATAGAAAATCCTGTCTAAAGACGGACGTACAAGTACTCGTGAATGTGCATTAACTTATAAGTCAGTGTAAAGAGTCAATATGGAGGTGAGCATGCGTTGTATACAGAACAATCATGCGCAGATTAGTGGTTCATCGTTGATTAACCAAAAGCTCTTGGGTGAATGGAGATAAACTCATCTTGTAAATGAAGAATCTCAACGTTGGCTTCATCACCGCTACGTCTAAAGATGCCTAAAGAGCTCAGTTCGCGTAGATGACCACAAACTTGTATGCCAGTGCAAAGAAACAATTTCAAGAAAAGGTTTTTCCATATTAAGGTGCACTCGAATCATATACAGAACGATATCCTAACAAATTATGCGCAGAAGTATTCAGGTCAGCAAGTGGTTCATCGTCTATCCGGTTACGGGCGTTCGGTCCCGTCCTTTATACATCGTGGTATTTTTGTTCTCTGTTTCTGAAGTATAGGTTTCGGAGTCTGTGAAAGCTCTATGCTCCCGGTTGCCCTACGTTGGGCGCCAGTTGTAGCCGGCGCCACTTTGCGAGATGCTGGGGACAGCGTGGTACAAGCCCTAAAGTATGGACAAAAGTGCAATGTCGGGCGGCAGAAGAGGTCAAAGGTGTGATGTCTACGATGCTGAAAAGATGTTTTCCAATGGATTTGTTGGTAAACATTTAGTGCCACTGAACAATTCTATTCCCAACAGTAGTGCCGATACACGATCAACAAACAAGAACTTAGACTTGAAGAATATATCCCAGTGGCAACTGCTTCTTCTCCGCTACCTGGCCATCACGAGGTTAACCATCTCTATCACCTGGTAATGAATACCAGATCCTCCAGGATCAGATACGGTTATATAATAGAGGTTAGATCAAGTTAACGCAAATTGAAATGAAGTAGAATAAAGACTTTGGTTTTGGTTGATTTCGGCGTCAGTAAAAGCTCTATGCTCTCGGTTGCCCCATGTTGGGCGCCCTTTATTGCCAACTTCTGTAGTGCAAGACCAAAGCTCTAAATGCAAACACACAATAGATCCTTTGATGACAAACACTTAAGCGGGTGGTTGGGTCACAGTAGAAGAAGTAACTTGGCCATAAATTAAACTTTGTTCCCGCCCACCCACCCAAGCGTTAGTTATCAAAAGATTTATTGTTAAACAAATTTCTTATATTTTAATCCAAGCACACAATAGGTGGGACAAACAATGAATCTTTTTATGAGTAACACTTGGGTGGGTGGCTGGGTTACAGTAGAAGAATTAACTCGCACACAAGTTTAACTTAATTCCCACCCACCCACCCACCCTAGCGTTAGTTATCAAGAGAATTATTGTTAAAATATTTTGTTGTATCCAAATCCAAGCACAAAAAAGATGAGCTAAACAATGAACCCTTTGATGACTAACACTTGATCGGGTGGGTGGGTCTCAGTAAAAGAAGTAACTAGCCCACCAATTAAACTTTGTTTCCACCCACCAAGCGTTAATTTTCAAAAGATTTATTGTTAAACAATTCTCGCAAATATAAATCCAAGCACACAAGAGGTAGGACGAACAATAGGTCCTTTGATAAATAATACTTGGGCGGTTGAGTGGGTCACAGTAGATGAAGTAACTCGCCCACAAATTAAACTTTGTTCCCGCCCACCCACCCAAGCGATAGTTATCAAGAGTTTTATTGTTGAACAATTCTCTCATATTCAAATCCAAGCACACAAGAAGTGATAGAAACAATAGATCCTTTTATGGCTAACACTTGGGCGGGTGGGTGGGTCACAGTAGAAGAAGGATCTCGCTCACTATCTAAACTTAGTTCCTGCAACAATTCTTTCAAATCTAAATCCAAGCACACAAAAGATGAGACAAACAATAGTAGAAGAAGTAAATTGCTTACAAACTAAAGTTTGTTCCCACTCACCCAAGCGTTAGTAATCAAGACATTTATTGTTAATCAATTCTCTCATATCTAAATCCAAGCACACAAGCGTTGGGACAAACAATGGATCCTTTGATGACCAACACTCGAGCGGGTGGGTGGGTCATAGTAGAAGAAGTAAATCACCCACAAATTAAGCTTTGTTCCCACTCACCCACCCAAGCGTTAGTTATTAAGAGATTTATTGTTAAACAATTTTTTCATATTCAAACCCAAGCACACAAGAAGTGGGTGAAACAATAGATCTTTTGATAACTAACACATGGGTTGGTGGGTGGGCCACAGTAGAAAAAGTAATTTGCCTAAAAATTTTTGTTTTGTGTTGTTTTGTTTTTGCTAGGGTAGGCATTGGTTTCATCGTTGTGCTTGTGCTCATCTCTTTAGTTCGTATTTCTGGCCAGTTGGTCTCAGCTAGCTTTCATGCAAAACAGTTTGATGCACATATCCTGTTTTTTTTTACAGTTTTGACTTTAAACAAATAGATTTCCTAGGTTTTGAGGATTTGATTATTTTTTGATAGTTGGTTGAAGAGCCTTTTAAGACTAACTACTGAGTTTGCGGTTTTTGGCAGTACGAGCCAGTCCACTTTCTTGACGTCGGCATCTATCTCTTTCTTTACAGTTTTGCCTTTAAACAAATGAATTTCCTAGGTTTTGAGGATTTGATTATGTCTTGACAGTTGGTTGAAGAGCTTTTTAAGACTAACTACTCAGTTTGCGGTTTTTGGCGGTACGTGCCGGTCCACTTCTTCGACGTCGGCATCTATCTTTTTTTTACAGTTTTGGCTTTAAACAAATGGGTTTTTTACGTTTTGAGGATTTGATTCTTCTTTGACAGTTGGCTGAAGAGTCTTTTAAGACTAAACACTCAGTTTTTGGCTTTTGGCGGTACTAGCTGGTCCACTTCCTCGACGTCGGCATCTATCTCTTTCTTTACAGTTTTTGCTTTAAACAAATGGTTTTCTTAGGTTTTAAGGATTTTATTATTTCTCGACAGTTGGTTGAAGAGTCTTTTAAGATTAACTACTCAGTTTGCGGTTTTTGATGTTACGAGCCGGTCCACTTCCTCTACGTTGGCATCTATCTCTTTTTTTACTGTTTTGGCTTTAAACAAATGGATTTTTTAGGTTTTAAAGATTTGATTTTTCTTGATAGTTGGTTGAAGAGTCTTTTAAGACTAACTACTCAATTTGCAGTCTTTGGGGGTAAGAGCCAGTCTACATCTTCGACGTCGAGATCTATCTCAGTCCTGGTGTGTGCTCTACGGTTAACTGGAATTCTTGAAAAAGGAAGAACTATTTGGTAAACTTGGTCTTTGGGTCGGTGGAATTATGTAGTTGCACTAGTACTTTATTGTTGGCCTTAAGCAAACACGGGTTGATTGATTGATCTTTATATGCCCAAAATGACATTTATCAAGCAATGCAAGCAAAACCCAATCTGTTGGATTTGCTACTACTATTTGCTCTACACAATAGCGCGGTTTCTTTTTTTTTATAATTACCATCACATAATAATTGCTTGTTGAAGATCAATTATATCTTCTTTACTTGCTAGTAGATCAACGACTTTTTACTGGCGTTTTAGGCGTATAATTGCACAATTGGTTAGTCTAAGGTTGTATTAAACGTTAGATATAGCAAGAATAGCAATAGCAAAACAGCCGCATCCAAACTAACGCGGATATGGAAAGATACGACAAATAGCAGAACAATTAGTAGCTATGGCTGGTTTCTACATTAATTTTCCAAATTGCAACATATGCATCTGAAACTTGGATCATTAAACAAACAGAGCGCAGAAAAATAAAAGCATTTGACATGTGGGTGTATTGGGGAATGCTTTGAATATCGTGGACGAAGCACCGTTCCAATGATCTAAAAATCAAAGACCGGCTCTCTAAGAGAGTGAACCGGAAACATTCTGCTTTATTTTGGCCACGTATCTAAAAGACCGGATACTCTGGAAAAATTAATGGTCCAGGGAAAGGTTGACGGACGAAGACCACAAAGAAGATTGCCAACTTGATGGATAGACGGTGTTACTAGGCTTGTTGGTCATACAATGCATGAGGCCACATGGCATGACAGAAAGGCATGAAAGTCGCTGTTAATGTGATTCTATAATATTGCCAACAAACCCTCACGAAGGGAAAGATCGAGGAGGAGGAGGAAGGTGAAATTGTATTCTTTAAGCCACAGTTGTCTAAGGCTTACATTTTTCTTAAGCTGAGGCACAACTAGTAACGGAATTTGAAGCATGTTTATTTTGGTTGGACCTAGCAAGTAAAAGTTTGGTGCTTATGTCCAAAGTGCACTAAGCGTCGCGTGAAGTCTAAGGTGGTGTTGTGTTCATCCAGCTACGGTTGTCTAATACATCTTTTTTGAGCTTAGGCGCAAATAGGAATGGCATTTGCTGCTTCAATCCGCACACATTTACTTTAATGGTCACTTCTCCGGTGATTTTCAGGTGAAATTGAGGTTTGCCCAATTAATTATTTGTGTTCTCCGTTAAGTTTCCGCCAGGTGTAGCCTGATATTAGTTAGCTTCGCTGTTTTAGAGAGCTTTTTGGTGTTATTTTGCAATGCGGGGTTATGAGTTTTTTAATCCAGCTACGCCGATGTGTTCAGGGGACTGTCGTGTAGTACGTGCCTTTTTTGGGAGCGTTTTACATGGTTAGTATGGTGGCTTAAGCTTTTTTCTCATATTTTGTCTAAGCTATGCCAGTTTGGCTTGATTTTGACAAGGTGGATCAGGTTATAGAATTCTACAATTTTCTCTGTGTGCTAGACTTGAGTGACAAAAAAGTTAATTAAGCGGTTGGTTATGATCTACTGGTATAAGGCAATTTTTTGATGTTGGAGTTTACGAATTGTTGTAAGAAGTTTTTTTTGCGTAGTCTTTAATTGGCGTTCTTAGGCTTTTTGTTTTAAACATTTTACTAGATTCTTTTGGTTTGCAATATCGGAAACTTTATAATGGATAAAATGGCATTCTAGTTTTTGGAAAAATGCTTACGGGTCTTCATGATATAGGCTGCTATGTACTTCTTTGGATGCAGTGTTGCGTTTAGGGTTGGTTTGTTATTATACTCCATCCAGCACGATTTATTGCATTGGTTATTTGGGTTTTAGAAATGACAATAAGTTTGTTTAAGGAAATTTTGTCCGCCATGGGATCGTTTTATGCATACGTTTGCTCTATCTCCTGTTGTTCATGCTGCATGGCGTTGCGATTGAAAGTATAGTTAGGTTGGTAATTGGTTGCTGGACTTTTTGAGTGTTACGTTAGTCTTCCGGAGTTGTGAGCGTAGAAGACGTGGTGGTAAGCGTATGATGTTAGTTTATCTAAACCTTAGCGAGGTGTTTTGTGTTTGTTTTTTGGTAAGTTTTGAGAGTTCCAGTGTTTAGTCAACTTAATCAAGGTTGTTGATCTATGTTAATTGGAACTAAAAATGTTATTGTCTTTGTCAATGGTTACGGTCCGCTTTTTACTACAACAATGACCTTAACCGTGGTGGTTTTTGCTAGGATTTGGTGGATCCTCTGTATTTATGTTTTTCTATGGATTTTTAAAGATGGCTTTTTTGCATAGGCGTTTGTCTTTGGTAATGTTTTTAAGCACTAAAACGCAAGTTATTACTTGCTGCAGGTGGCAAGTTGACGGTTATTAAGTTGTCTGCAACTGAGTTGTTTAATGAGTTTATGAGTAAAGTATTTATTGCATAATAAGACATAATAGGAGCAAGCGTAGTGTAGGGGTAGTGAATCTAATTCATGAGCAAGGTTTACGTCTTGGTAGATGTAGTGCTAGGTGTGATGTTGCTCTGTTTTGCTCTTAGTACTTTATTGGGAACTGTTGCGATAAGCGCTTGTATTTTGTTAGTTCCATCGGTCTAAAAAGATTAACTGCAGTTATTTATACAATGAATTGAAAACGTCTCAAAATGAAAATACGATGATTAAGGTAAGCATTCATTGCAAATAACACAATTTCACTTGATCAGGAGTGAGTTATGCTTTATTGGCGTCATTTTGTGTGGTAAAATTGAACAATTTCAAGTTTTTTGTTAAAAAATTCATTAATTTTGTGCAACTTTTAGATCGATTTTGTTTTATAAATCAGTTTTCTGAAAAATTTCACAAAAAACTGACTAAATTTTTTTTAGTTTTCTTTACAATTTTTTGATACATTTTTAAGTTTTAATCAATTTTGTGTTTTCTTGCAATTTTTGATAAACAATTACGTTTTATCTACAATTTTAGATCAATTTTGTTTCATACATTAGTTTTCTGTACAAATTTCATAACAAACTGAGCAAAATTCATGCAATAGATGCATTTTCTGTATAATTTTTGGTACATTTTTATGTTTTCTGTAGTTTTTTTGATACACAATTACGTTTTATACGCAACTTTAGATAAATTTTGTTCTATTTACCAGTTTTCTGCACAATTATAAATAAATTTTATAAAAACTGAGTACATTTCATGTCTGAAATGAGTTTTCTGAATAATTTTTGTTACATTTTTGAGTTTCATAATCAATTTTGTGGGATTTTTGACAAACAATTACGTTGTAAAAACATTTGTAGAACAGTTTTTGTTGCACAATTTTAAATAAATTTCAAAGAAACTAATCAAATTTTATGCAACACATAAGTTTTTTTTGTAATATTTTTAGTACATTTTTGGGTTTTATAATGAATTTCGTGTTTTCTGTGCAATTTTTGACAATCAAATACGTTTTATACAAAATTTTGGATCAATTTCGTCAGTTTTCTGCACAATTTTACATAAATTTCATAAAAACTGCGCAAATTTCTTGCAATAGATAAGTTTTTTGTACAATGTTTAAAACATTTTTGAGTTTTATGAGCAATTTTGTAATCAATTTCGTGTTTCCTGTGCAATTGTTAACAAACAAATGAGTTTTATACGTAATTTTAGATAAATTTTATAAGAAAATAAGCAAATCTTAAGCAAAAAATGAGCGAATGTACATATCTTAATACATTTTTAGGTTTTATGAAGAATTTCTTAATCAATTTTGTGTTTTTTGTACAATTTTTGCAAAAAAATGCTTTTTATACATAATTTTAGATCAATTTTGTAGTTTTCTGCACAAATTTTATGAAAAACTAGTTGCTTTGGGTAGCTCCATAGACTTGTCTAAGTTGTCAACGTTATTATGGTTTAGAGGTAGTTATACATTTTTTTATAACGGTTAATTTTTGAAAGACAACGAGTACTTTTATTGGAACTTTGGTTTGTTGACTTTTTAACAAGGTAGTCTTGAATTTTTGTGATTTAAAACGGTCTTTTTTGGTGTTCATAGAGAGGGTTTTTTAATATTGGAGGTGTTTAGAGGTGATAGATTTTTTTTATATCATTTGGCGCCTCATCTGCTTTTACAAAAAAAAATCTGGGTGAAGCTTTGGGCATTCTGCTAAAAATTGGATTGAGAATTGGAAAGTGAGTTACTGAATATTTTTTGGTAACCACGGTAATGGAACTTGAATTACTATTGTCCTTAATCTTAACTAAAGTCTTTTTGACGCCTTCTCTTATTAGGACCTTCTTGAAGAGTTGGTCATTTCTTGATTGACTATCTGTGGTTTTTGCAACCAGTGATTTGTAATTTTGACTTTTATTCTTTGTTTTTCCTCTTAAGTTTATTTAGAAATTAGACTGAAAAATTGTAGAATGTAGTTTTTCTGAAATTTGTTTGGGCTATGGCGTTGGTTTCATATAAGTTGACTTTTTTTCTATATTCTTCTATTGTAACAGCTTTGCTTTGTTGTTTTTAAGTCATTTGAAGTTATGAAGGAGCCAACTTACTGTACTTTTTTGACATATGAATTAGTATTTGGCTTTAATCAAACTTAAGATTATCAAAATCTTAAAGTCCAAATTTTTAGATTTTACAAAATAAGGTCTGTAATAGTAATTTTCCTAATTTCAAAAATTTAATTACTTTTCACATTTTTATATTAGTCGAAGATATTTTGGTTGGTTTTGGTATTTCTAAAATTTTTTTTGGTTTCTAACACAGTGGTGGTAGCAGACATCAAATTGCTTTATTCAGTAAGGTAAATTAAAAAATATGTTTAGGCTTAAACTTGAATTGACTAATTATGCTGGTAAAAACTTTACATTATTAATTTATAGTTGAAATATTTTGTGTTTTACTATACACGCACGCACAATTGCATGGGCGTTTGTTATAGAGAAACAAACTTATAAATGTAACTATTTAATTAATAATCAATTAATGTTAATTAAAATTATGCATATCATGGGTTGTTAAAACACTAAGATTCCCATAACTCAACTGACTAATTAATTAAAATGTCTTATGTTTATATTTATATTTTATTCCTTTATCTTTGACGCCTAAATTAATAGCACTGTCCAAACGTTCGATCTTGATGCCATGTCGTTGGTTAGTTGCATCGCGCAACTTTTTTATATATTTAAATTGAATTTGTGTTTAATATATGCGGTCGAATGTAATGGGAAATTAAATGAGAGGAAAGATGAAGTGTGCGGCCATTGCACAAGCATTTAAGCACCGGCAATATTTATTATGATATGATATCTTCTTGATCAGATTGTAGAGTAATGAGAATGCTGCCCACACGACAAGAGGGCTTTATCTTGAGCCCCCATTCAACTATTTGCATTTTTAAACTGTTACCATTTTCTAAATAGATAATCCCGAGCAGGATTCATTACATTAATCGTTTGCTTTGATCAAATTTGATTTATTTATACGTTTGATTTGTCTCTTCATTTACATTTGCTAACAGTAATCTTATGCAGTCTGGGCAAATAGATAGTCATAATATATTATTATGTTTATTTGCGCTATAAAATGATAAGGTTATCAATCAAATATATTTTATGTGGTATACACAAATATTATTAAATTTTCTAAGAACGCAACAAATTAGAATATTCAGCAATTTAACACCGTTCAACAATATATTAAAATCATAAAATATTAAAATGGAGTGGAAAATAATTCATAAAATATTCCGCTGGCTTTTATAGTGATTACTTTATAAAATATTTTGAGGGTTGTTGTAATTAAGATCTACCCCAAGATAATAAAGATATGAGGGCGGTATTCTTATAAATAATCCAGTAAATTTAATTGAGTTAAAATTCATTAATTCTGTATGGACTTATTTACGATTATCCCAGTACAATTATCCCATCCTAACAAAACAATTTCAATATAAATTAAATTAGTTGTATAAGGAACAATGCTTCTTCACCGAAACAAATACAAAAAACGTATTATTTGTGTGGAGTATGTTAGAGATAATAGCGTGCGAATGAGTATAAAAGAAGCGAGCAAGAAAAGAAAAAAAGTGGCGATCGTGAGAGAGGTACGTAGTATCCGATGGGAAGATAAGACGCGATTTTCTTCAATTTTACTCGTATTTATATATAGAGAGGTGGACAGCGAAAGAGAAATTATGATTGTGGAAAAGATGAAAGGATGGGTGGATCGGCTGCTTGTCAAGCAAATTGGGAAGCGCTGAAATACAAGAACTTGAAATATGAGAGGGCGTGTGTTGTAACGTGCGGGTTCAAAATAACAGAATCTTAATTACATGATGAATCTCTCGGATAATATTCTAAGAGATGGGCAATTATAAATTACTATTTCCATAAGCTGTTATTATACTGACGAGGAAGTCGGACGAACCTATCACTCAACAACAGCATACATTTTATTTTACATTATTCATCGCCATGGAAAAAATATTAATTATAATAATTTGAATTTAATTAATTTTTATATATTGCAGCAACAGTTTTTTTAACTTAAACGAAAATCAATATTTGTTTTAGAAAAAATATTGTATATGAGGGGTATTAAAAAAGCCCCGCATCTAAAACGGCCGCTTCATAAATTTAAATTTATAACATGGGCTCCGCATCCTGCTGGCTGGTAATACATACCCAGGCCTTTGTTTTTAAACCAATCCTGGATTAACGGCGTAAAGTCGGGTTTACGAATTCCAATATACTTGTCTTTCATCCACACATGAGTATAATAATAAACCAGACATTAATCAATGTATATTTCAGATAAATGTAATAAATATACATTAATAGGAATTAATATTGTTTGAAGTTAGTTGTTACAAACTTTTTATAAGCGCGTTTAACAACAATCTATCATTTATTAAGTCAAAAGCAATTTTATTTTGTGAACGATATTAAAAGTTATTATTGAAATATATATTTAATGTTTACCAAAATTTGTAAAATTATTCTAAACTATTCATAAGTCATGCTCACAATTAGCGCGTTAGTTGTGGGCATTGAACGTTGTTATGTTGGCTTCACTGTGCGATGGGCGGAAAATGGCACACATAAGTGTGTTTGGTCTAAGTGTAAACTACAATTTGATTGCTAAATATACACATTACATTTATGGCTTTGCTTTGACTGGCTTGCTTCTTATTGTACTATCTTGATAAAAACGCTTTGCTATAATAATGTGACGAATGAAAACCATGCATGTAAAGTGATCATATTACAAATTTGTTTAACCAATGTAAACTGTTTAATAATTCGTCCTTTAATAATTGGACTATAAATATTCTCAGACATTTAATAATAAAATAAATTTCTTTTGAAAGACGTTACAAATTATAATCTAATATGCAAATAACAAGCCGGATAATCTAATAACTGTTACAACCTGAGCAGTTTAACCCAATTTAAAAGTTGGAAGCGATAATTTCCAAAGTAATTCAAAGTTGTTAAAGTGAAATGTCCCCGTCTCATGTGCACTTTATGTTAATCCCTTTTCACATTTAAATTAAACCAGAAAAGACCGGTTTTTGTTATTAACAATCAATTTATAGCTTGAAGATGTTTCGTTAAATTATAATGCCTGGAGTTAAAGTAAAATCTAATAAAACATTTACAATTTGTAATAGAAAAAATAATAAACTAGCCTACCGTTCGGTAAGCGCGTATTATTTATTGGAATATATAAGGCCTTGTATCATTAGGCATAAAGAACGCGGTCTTGCGTGGTCGTTGAATATATATAGTCTAGTATATATATCATAGCCTGTTTACACCTTTAAACCAGATTTTTAGGTGCAGTCATAAAAGGCTAATGCACTCACACTTATTCTTCTTCTGGTGTAATGATATTAGTTAAAATAATTAAGACGCATGCCAAGTCGAGACGAAATTCTGCGAAATTTATTGCACATGCGGTCTATAAAATTAGAAGAGTGTGCTTTTGGCTCATGCGAAATAATTAATATGATTCGCTCATGTGTAAGCATTGTTTCATTTGCTACTTGCATTTGTATTGTTTTTATTTCAAATACACCTACAAATCTGGTGTTTTTTACGTGTCATGTCACACGCCCACGTTATAAATGGAGGCGCCAGGATATTCCTATTGGGGATATCTAACGAGAAAAATCGGTTTCAATTGATGTCGAATAAAGCTTAACATGATTTTCTTTATGTGCATAAGTCGACAACCAGATGGTTTATTAGCTTAATTTAAACCCACAATATATTATTTGTAACAAAATTGCTTATTGTGCGAAATATTTAATTACCATTTTGGCTGAATGTTATATCAATATTTGCATTTTACAATTTAAAATATATTTAAATTGCAAACACGAGGGCGCTTTTGTTCACGTACATTGTATTATTGTAGATACTATTAGCATAAAATCGTCGATAAATAATAGCCCAGTGACATTTCGAAGCATCATAAACCGACTTTGAGAAGCAATTTCGACGGGCGATAAATAACCAGACAAGGGATTTTTTCCTGTCTTATGTTATTAGCATGGAGACGGCGACGACTTGACATTCTTTTATGAAATTATTCAATGCATACATTACATATGTTTTCAATGAAGTAATTCTCAATGAAAAAATTCTTTGTAAGATAAATTCAATTATATACATCATAAAATTGTACTGGATCTATTAAAATTAAGCGTATTTTCATTGAAATCTTTGATTTACTAAGCAAAGTTATTAGTCAAAATATTATTTCTGTAATTTAACATTATTTTTTTCATAAATTTGCACAAAAAATAGTGTGTATACTAAGACAATGAAGATATTCAGCACTAAAAAATTTAAAAAATCAATTACCAATTTCTTAAATGTTTTATAGGGTTTGTGAGTAGAAAGACGTGGGGTGGTAGCTATCTGGTATCAACCAGAATATTTAAAAAAACCTCAAGCTGTATCAGCTGTAGTCCAATTATATTGAAATCACTTGTGAGCCAATAAGCTTTTGTGTATAAAATAACCGTTGTGGTATGGTTGTAATTGTGGATCATGCACTTATACACTTCTTGTATGGTCTTATATTTGTGTTACGGTCTTCTCAATTAATGTATAAGGAAAAATACCGCAACTGCTGTTGAAGATATAAGAATCGGGTAGTGATGTTTGTGGAGTAGGTTGTATATTTGGGATGTAACATTGCTTCATGAAGGCTGTTCTGCCTTTTCTTTTATACGCAGAAGATTGTTGCATCATTCTTTTAGGGAAGGTGTTGTTCTGAGGTGCGGAGGTTGTCAACATGAACTTTTGAAGAATGTTGATACAAATGGTCTTTCTTCAAGCAATATTTGTTTTTGTGCTTAGTCATTTTGAGTTAAAGTTTTGTGTTTTCTGAATTAAGTTTTGCTCTCATTTTTATACGCAAAAGATTGTTGCGTCAATCTTTCAGCAAAGGTATTTTCAGGTGTTGACGTTCTCATCGTAAACTTTGAGAGAAGTCGTCTTTTTTTTTAAAAGGTTTTGTTCTGAGGTGAGCGCATGTTGTGTTTGTAAACTTTAGAAAAAGAGCGGAACAACTGTTTTTTTTTTAGAAACAATTGTCTTACGTTACTGTAAAGATGTTTTTTATTTCTAGTCATTTTGGTTTGACCTCTTGCAGTCTTCTAAACAAAGCCTTTGTTTTTAGGTTGGTAGTTTATAGCGGCGCTTTTGTTTTGTAGGTAGCATTGTTGTACATATCTAAACTGATGGAGTTTTGCCTGTTGGTGACATGTATTTTTTTTCATTTTTATTTTTCTGATGGGAGAATTGTTGCTACTAAGCATGATCTTGCTTGTGGTTAAGTTAGGTTAGGGTTAGATAAAAGGCAAATACCTTTGGTGCTTTAAAAAGACTAAAGAGAGTAGCTGGAATAAGTTTCTTGTCCATCAATCAGTATTTAAATTTGTTTGTGTTTGTTAGGTTAGGTTAGGTTAGGTTAGCTTGTAAGTAGTAGGTTGCCAACCCAAAATCTCTAAAGATTCTTGGCTATTAGTATTTTCAAATGAAACAAAAGGTATAAGGTCTTAGAAAAACTAAAAGGCTTTGGTTTGTTTCTCATTTTTATTATTTGGTTTGTTTCTGAACTACTTTCTTATTTTCACTTTTTGTTTTTAAATTAATTTATTATGTTTAACTTATTAACTTATTTCTTATATTTAAATTATATTGTTTTTTGTTAAACTATATTTTTGTATTTTAATTTGTTCTTGAACTATGTTTTTACATTTAATTGGTTTTTTGACTTATTAAACAGGTTTGTATTTTTTCAATTCTTGTTTCACATTTTTTAGTCTATTTTTTTATGGTTTGTTCCTGAACTAATGTTTTTTTTTTATTTTAAAACTAAGTTTTAATATTTGGTTTGTTTCTCGACTTGACTTTTAACCAATTTTTGTATGTAAAAAATTCTGGTTTCAGAACTAATTTTTCAAATTTGGTTTAATTTTTGCCATATTTTGTTTGTTTTTGAAGTTATTTTTTTATGTTTGGTTTACTTCTAAACTAACTAATTTTTGTTGCTGATTTAGTTCTTATCTTTAGTTTGTTGCTGAACTGAATTTAGTTTTTAATGGACTATTTTTTTGTTTTTAGTTTGTTTCTAAATTAACTTCTTATCTTTGGTTTGTTTCTAAATTTTTTTATTGAATTTTTTTTTATGTTGCTGAACCAATTTTACATTTTTAGATTGTTTTTTCAGTATTATTTTAAATCTTTGGTTTGGTTTGTTTCTGGACCAATTTGTTATCTTTGGTTTGTTTCTAGACTAATTTTTCATTTTTGGTTTTATTTGAACAATTTGTTTTGTTTTTTGTTTGTTTCTAAATTAGTTTATTAAATTTGATCAATAATTTTCTTAAATTTGATTAGTTTCTATTTGTAATTTATTTTTTTTTTATATTTGGTTTGTTTTTAGACTAATTTTACCTCTAGGATTTGTTGCTATTAATTTACTATTTTTGGTTTTTTGCTGAACAAAGTTTGGTGGTTTGTTTCTGCACTAATTTCTAATCTTTAGTTTTTTTCTAAATTAATTTCTCACATTTTTAACTAGTTTTGTATGTCATGAATAAATAGTTTTTAGAGTAACTCTTTACATTTGGTTTGTTTCTGAACTAAATTTGTTGTTTTTTAATCAATTTAGTTTGTTACTGAACTAATTTATAATTTGTTCATATTTTATTTATTTTTGGAACAATTTTTTATTTTTGGTTTGTTTCCAGACTAATTTCTCATTTTTGGTTTTTTTTTTAAATGTTTTGTTTTTGGTTTGTTTCTAAATTAGGGTGTTAATTTTTTTCAATTGGTTTTTTTTGTTTTATTTTTTATATTTTGTTTGTTTCTAGACTAATTTTACTTCTACGATTTGTTGCTGAATTATTTTATAATTTTTGGATTGTTTTTGAACCATGTTTGGTTTGTTTTTGCACTAATTTCTTATATTAAGTTTGTTTCTAAATTAATTTTTTACATTTTTAATTAGTTTTGTATGTTATAAATAGTTTTTGGAGTAACTCTTTAAAATTGGTTTGTTTCTGAACTAAATTGGTTATTTTTTTAATCAATTTAGTTTGTTACTGAACTAATTTATTATTTTTTTTTATTTTTATATATTTTTGGAGCAATTTTTTAATTTTTGGTTTGTTTCTAGACTAGTTTCTCATTTTTGGTATTTTTTTGAACAAAATTCTTATTTTTGGTTTGTTTTTAAATTAGTTTGATATTTTTTTCAATTGGTTCCTGATATATTTGATTAGTTTCTGTTTTTTTTTTAATATTTGGTTTGTTTCTAGACAAATTTTACAACTATGAAATATTGCAGAAATAATTTATTATTTTTGGTTTGTTTCTGAACCAAGTTTGGTTAGTTTCTTCACTAATTTCTTATATTTAGTGTGTTTCTAAATTAATTTCTGACATTTTAACTAGTTTTGTATGTTATGAATAGTTTTTGAAGTAACTTTTTACATTTGGTTTGTTTCTGAACTAAATTTGTTGTTATTTTAATAAAAAAATTATGTTTGGTTTGTTTCTGGACTAACTTTTTATCTTCGGTTTGTTGCTGAACTTTATAATTTTTTTATATTTGGTTCGATTCTGAAGCAATTTTTTTACTTTTGGTTTGTTACTAGACTAATTTCTCATTTCTGGTTTATTTTTAAACAATTTTTTTGTTTTTGGTTTGTTACTAAAATAGTTTGTTAAATTTTTTCAATTAGATCCTTATATATATATATATATATATATATAGAGATGTTAACTCCCTTATAGAGGCGTTTTCGCGCACAATTTTAACCTGATCGAGGCGTTGAAATTTTAGAAGCGAGCGCTCGCACCAGCGCACATAAACAACCAGTTCGAGGCGTCTAGCGGTTAGTACTAATTTTGCTCGACTAGATGGCTACTGCAGCAGGTTTTAAGAAATATGCACAAATCTCGATAACATATGTTGTTTTCATTAAATCTTGGGAGTTGCAGCGTAAATAAATATTTCGTAATATTATATATTTTTTCTAAATAAAAATGTTTGTTTATAAATAATTCAATTGATTAATAAACAAAATAATAAATAGTAAAGTACAATCAAAAAGTAGTTTGATGCAAACGATTTAGTTATTAGAAATAAATAATTACTCAATTGTACTGAAACAACTGCTATATATTGAATTAAAAAAAAATGAATAAATATTGAATATTTTATTAAAAATTGTTTAATAAAAAAACAAAAAATTGCTAATTCCAAAAATTACTTACTTACGTTACAATGTCAGTTGTTTTGATTATTAATAATATAATAAATTTAATAAAACATAACTATTATTATTTAAATTTAATAAATAAATAGGGGGCATTGCGTTACTACCTCTGCCGATAACTATTATGCATAAAAACAAACAATCTTACATTCCTATCACTTTCAAACTTTTTTATAGAGTCGTTTTGCGCATACTTTTAACCTGATCGAGGCGTTGAAGTTTTTGATAAAAGCGCCCGGTCCAGGCGCACAAAAACACCCAGTTTGAGGCTTCTAGCGATTTTTCACGCTTATTTTTGACTGGTTCGAGGCGTCTAAGCTTCTAATAAGTTGTTTGTATGCGCAGCTAGACGCATCAGTAGGCATCCACAAATCAAAATCATTGTTTGAATATTATTTGTAAATGATTATAAGAAGCTCTAATTAGATTTAGAATTATTTAATATACATAATTATTTGAAACAACAGTAACAATGTTATTTTAACAAAAATGTTAATAACTTTTTTTTAATCACAAAAAAAATATTTTATAAAAAATATAGTTGTCAATGAATATCGTCATCAGTTTTATAAAATATCCACAGTTTTACATTTTTGTACATGTTTATGTCTGAAACATACAGATATTTTAGAAAAAATAATTAATATTATAAAATGCAAACCTTATATTTTGCGGTTTATAACATATTTAAATAGTCAATGTGTATCTGTAACCATAGTAATAATTATACATTTATACAATAACCGCATTAACTATCTCGTAAAAGCAAAATTTTATGCACATTTTACCGTTAAAATTTAAGGTAAGCTAAGCTCCCGCTTCAGGCGCACATAAACATCTAGTTTGAGGCGTCTATAGCGGTCATTCACGCACATTAAGGTGTTACATGACCTTGACCATGACTACAACACAAATTATTTGTGTTTTATAAATGTCCCTTACTTTATCTTTCTTTATAGAAATAGTTTTTGTAGCATCTTGCACACTTTTGATCAGTTTCAGGAGTTTGAAGTTTTTATACATTGTTTATATGCGTAATAGCACTTAATAATTAATTTAAAAAAATGTATACCATTGGATAAAAAATTTATTTTGTTTATAATTGGATAACTTATTTGTTTTTTATAAATCATTACATAATTATTATAAAATACTTAAATTAATAAAATTTAATTTTAGTGTAGCTAAATAGTGGGTGGTTTATAGAAAAACAGTATTAATTATTAATTATTATTTTTTATTTGTATTATTTATAAATGCATATAATTGGGCAGATGTGTGTTCTACGGAAATAGAAATAGTTGCATCTTTGACTACATTGTCACACACTTTCCTCTGGGAACTTACTGTATATAACTCCTTCTTTAGAAATATCAATATTATCATTAGTATTTAATTTTTTTAACAATGTCAATATTTCTTTCTTCGTAAATTTCAATATTCTTTTCTGTTGGTAATATTTCTTTTGAATGTCATGATATATTTTGTAAAATGTTAATTTTATTTGTGGCGTTTACGTTTTCCAAACTTTCCTGAGAATCATCTTCTACAATAGAAATAACACAATAATTTAAAAAAAAATTAAATATATTTATAAAATTATAAATTACCTTGTCGATTTGGAATAATTTCGTCTTCCTGGGACGTAGCTGCTTCTATCTCATTCATTTTCAGCACCATCTCATCTTTTTCTAAAAATAATATTACAGAATTTATTATTAAATAAATTAGTAAATTATTAAGTTATTATTTTAAATAATTTGATATTACTTACCACCGCGAAATAATACTTTCGCGTCATACGTTCCCAAATTTTTGTAGCAAACTTTCTTTACAGAATTGTTCTCGTTACGATCCATTTGCCGTTGATTACAAATGTAATACAATCCATCTTCTAAAAACTTTACTAAATAAAACATCGCTAAATTATATTCTCCACTCTATCACAAATTTACTAAACAGTAAACACTTTTTCTTAAATTACAATATATATATATCCTAATAATTAATGAAAAAGGGTAGGAGTAAAGCAATAAATGCTATTTTTCGTATTATTATATCCTTTCAGTCGCATCCGGATTAGAATTAATGCTTTCTAATGAGATTTTAATAAACATTTGTTTCATCTTTTCTAAAATGATTTATTATCATAGTATTATGTTACAAATAAGGTTATATTGCTAAATAAAAAATCTTGATATTACCTATTTCTTTAGTTAAAACTAATAAACATAATGATTTTACAATAAATTAAACAAAATCTATTACTAAAAACTTTAAAATCAAATTAAAAAAATATATAATTTAGTTAGATTATTAAATAAGTGACCAGATGGCGGTCGCTATTGTGCGCGTATGCCGTTTTTAGCACAAATTAGAATTTTTTGAAAAATTATATATTGGTTCCATCGCCATAATTAAAATTTAAGCCATGTGCGTTCTCTTTTCACTACAAGTTTATAACGTGCGATCGTCATCATAAGATTCGTAATTACTAGTTCTCTGAAATAATATTAGTTTATTTTTGGATTGATGTTGTTTTAGCAAATATGATAAAGAAATATGCAATAATTAAAAAAAATATAAGAGGTTTTAGTTATTTTTTATTCCAAGTAACTAAAAGTATTATTATTCGATATTATTTTATTTATAATGTCTTAATTATTATTTGATTCACTTTGATTTAATGTAAAATGATATCATTCTGGAAAAGAAGATCGTTCATTTTCAAAGTTGTGTTTACTTCTCAATTCATTAACAACAAAACATATTTTTGATGATAATATGATTAATATAATTAAACTGATTGATTTATGAGCAGGTGATTGTTTCTTTCTTGTGACCCGCAACTGCATGATTCTGTCATAAAGGGAAATACTAATCTTCCGGTTTTTCTTGGCTTAATTATGTCTACATATACAAAATCTCTATAATTACCGTAATAAAAGAGCAGGTAAAAATATATAGATTAATTTTTTACTTTTTAGAATAGTTTTATTAGAATAGAGAATTGACGATTGGTGATATAAGAAAAGGCAACACACAGTTACACATGTCTACTGTGTAAAATATTTTCCTGTCTTTTTATGCAAATGTCAATTGAAGCAAATTTCAGTGTCGCTATGTATGTCATGATTGCATTTTTTATTCAAATCAATTATATTTGATCTAATAAAATGTTATAATACATTTTAAGCAATTATTATAAAATAATATCTTTAAAGATTACGATAAATTCTTTTTACTAAGCAATGCGATATTCAGGTAGTTAATTCTTCGTCGATGTAACAAAATTGAAGTATCATGTCAACAACATATATTTTTTAAACATCGCCGCTACTATTACAATCCTAAGCAAAACCTTGTTGAAATTACCTGGTAAAGTGATGAATATTACATAAACATGACATAACCAGTGCTTAATATTTATCAATATATTTAGTATTGTTACCTGTAAATTTGTAGTTAAAAGCAGAAGAATAGACAATGACATAAATATAATTATAGCGTTTAGTTTTTTTATTGGTATTTTCAAAATTGTTTTATGTAAACAAATTAAAGTATATAAATACTAGCAAAAATATTACCAATTCATTTTTTTATAAATCTTGAAAAAGACAGATTATAGAAAAAATTATATGCAAAAAACGAGTAGTAAAATATAACAGCAAGTAGTTTTAAAATATTTCCCTCACGTGTTGAATGACCTTGCCCATTTATGGCTTTTCAACCTTTTGTCTGTTTACTTTCAATGAACTCGTATAATAATGGAATTAAGATAAATAATATTTTGTGGTTTATAATTTTTTTATTTATTTAACTAAGGAATTTAAATTATGTAACGTGTCATTTATGCATAGAAACAATTGTAGTTTCGATGTTAATAAGTACCAAAGTATAACAATTAACTTATTAATTATATAAATTAAACAAATTTAAAGTATTGTAATCATATCTGGATTAAAATCAAATAAATATAAAACCAGTAGTTTCAGGTTTGTATTATACAACAAGGAGTAAACATAAGATTGACACAATGCAAAACATAATAAAATTATTATAATGTTGTCAATATGTGATGTCATGTTATTATGTAATACTTTATCATGTTATTATGTAAACCATGTTATCATGTATTGTGTATTAATGTTATGATAATAATCATAATGACATACTAAATAAT
Organism: Tachinus rufipes; assembly: GCA_963932245.1. Classification (NCBI taxonomy): domain Eukaryota; kingdom Metazoa; phylum Arthropoda; class Insecta; order Coleoptera; family Staphylinidae; genus Tachinus; species Tachinus rufipes. The sequence goes on from OZ010741.1 coordinate 127,284,502, forward strand.
AGTAGGACAATACGATTATGTGGTAACTTAATAGCATAACATAATATAACATGACAACATGATATCATAATAACATTCTAACTTGATAACATGATTTCATAATAACATCATAACTTGATAACATAATAACATAATAACATGCAAGCTTGATAACATGAAACTATATTACCATGATAACTTGATAACATGATAATTTGATAACATAGTAACATAATAACATAATAACATGATAACATGATAACATGATAACATGATAACATGATAACATGATAACATGATAACATGATAACATGATAACATGATAACATGATAACATGATAACACGATAACACGATAACAAGATAACATGATAACATGATAACATGATAACATGATAACATGATAACATGATAACATGATAACATGATAACATGATAACATGATAACATGATAACATGATAACATGATAACATGATAACATTTTAACATGATAACATGATAACAAGATAACATGATAACATGATAACATAATAACATGATAACATGATAACATGATAACATGATAACATGATAACATGATAACATAATAACATGATAACATGATAACATGATAACATAATAACATGATAACATGATAACATGATAACATGATAACATGATAACTAGATAACATGATAACCTAAAAACAGAAATAATACATAATAATTTGATAACATAATTACATAATAATTTAGTAAGTTAATAACACAATAACATGATAACACTATAACTTGATTACATGTAAACATAATGACACGATGACTTGATATAATGATAACATGATAACATAATAACAAAATAACACGATAACATGATAATATGATAACATGATAACATGATAAAATGATAACATGATTACATGATAACATGATAACATAATAATATGATAACATGATAATATGATAACATGATAACATAATAACATGATATCAAGATAACATGATAACATGATAACATGATAAAATGATAACATGAAAACATGATAACATGATAACATGATAACGTGATAACATGGTAACATCATAACATGATTACATGATAACATGGTAACATGATAACATAATAACATGAAAACATGATAACATGATAATATGATTACATGATTACATGATAACATGATAACATGATAACAAGATAACATGATATCATGGTAACATGATAACATGAAAACATTATAACATGATAACATGATAACATGATAACATGATAACATCACAACATGATAACATGATAACATGATAACATGATAACATGATAACATGATAACATGATAACATGATAACATGATAACATAAAAACATGATATCATGATAACATATCAACATGATAATATAATAATATGATAATATGATAACATGATATCATGATAACATGATAACATGATAAAATGATAACATGTTAACATGATAACATGATAACATGATAACATGATAACATGATAACATAATAACGTGATAACATGATAACATGATAACATCATTACATGATAACATGATCACATGGTAACATGATAACATAAAAACATGATAACATGATAATATGATAACATGATAACATAACATGATAACATGATAACATGATAACATGATAACGTGATAACATGATGACATGGTAACATCATAACATGATAACATGATACCATGATAACATGATAACATGGTAACATAATAACATAATAGCATGAAAACATGATAACATGATAATATGATTACATGATAACATGATAATATGATAACATGATAACATAGTAACATGATAACATGATAACCTTATAACATGATAACATGATAACATGATAATATGATAACATGATAACATGATAACATGATAACATGATAACATAAAAACATAAAAACATGAAAACATGAAAACGTAATAACTTGATAATATGATAACAAGATAACATGATAACATGATAAAATGATAACATTACAACATGATAACATGATAACATAATACCATAATAACATGATAATATGATAACATATGAACATGATAACATGTTGACATGATAACATGATAACATGATAACATGATAACATAATAACATGATAACATGATAACATGATAACATGATAACATGATAACGTGATAACATGGTAACATGATATCTTGATAACTTGATAAAACGATAACAGAATAACCTAATAACATAATAAAATAAATACATCATAACATGATAACTTGATAATTTGATAACAATATAACCTAACAAACATGATAACATGATACCATTATAACATAATAACATGATACCATGATAACATGATAACATGATAACATGATAATATGATAACATGATAACATGATAACATAATAACATGATAACATGATAACATGACACTATGATAACATGATATCTTGATAACATTGTAACATCATAACATAATAATATAATAACATGATAACATGATAATATAATAATATGATAACATGATAACGTAATAACATGATATCATGATAACATGATAACATAATAACATGATAACATGATAACATGATAACATGATAAAATGATAACATGATAACTTAATATCATGATAACATGATAACATAATAACATGATAACATGATAACATAATTACGTAATAACATGATTACTTGATATTACAATAACAAGACATTTTATTAACATGATAACATAATAACATGATAACATGATAACATGATAACATGATAACATAACAACATGACCACATAATAACATAATAACATGATAACATGATATCATGATATTATGATAACATGATAACATGATAACATGAAAACATGATAACATAATAACATGATAACATGATAACATGAAAACATAATAACATAAAAACATGATGACATGATAACATGATAACATGATAACATGATAACATAATAACATGATAACATGATAACTTGATAACATAACAACATGACCACATGATAACATGATAACATGATAACATGATAACATGATAATATGATAACATGATAATATGATAACATGATAACATGATAACATGATAACATGATATCATGATAACATGCTAACATGATAACATGAAAATATGATAACATGATAACATGATAACATGATAACATGATAACATGAAAACATGAAAACATGATAACATAATAACATGATGACATGATAACATGATAACATAATAACATGATAACTTGATAACATAACAACATGACCACATGACCACATAATAATATAACATGCTAACATGATAACATGAAATTATGATAACATGATAACATGATAACATGATAACGTGATAACATGATAACATGATAACATGATTACATGATAACATGATTACATGATAACATGATAACATGATAACATGATAACATGATAACATGATAACATGATAACATGATAACATGATAACATGATAACATGATAACATGATAACATGATAACATGATAACATAATAACATGATAACATAACAACATGACCACATAATAACATGATAACATGATATCATGATATTATGATAACATGATAACATGATAACATGATAACATGACAACATGATAACATGATATTATGATAACATGATAACATCATAACATGATAACTTGATAACATGATAACATGATAACTTGATAACATGATAACATAATAACATAATAACATGATAACATGATAACATAATAACATGATAACATAATAACAAAATAACATAATAACATGATAACATAATAACGTGATTACTTGATAACACAAAAACAAGATAATATAATAACATGATAACATGATAACATAACAACATGACCACATGATAACATGATAACATCTTAACATGATATTTTGATAACATGATAACATGATAACAAGATAACATGATAACATGATAACATGATAACATGATAAAATGATAACATGATAACTTGATATCATGATAACATGATAACATAATAACATGATAAAATGATAACATGATTACATAATAACATGATTACTTGATATCACAATAACAAGACATTTTATTATTATGATAACATGATAACATGATAACATGATAACATGATAACATGATAACATGATAACATGATAACATGATAACATGATAACATGATAACATGATAACATGATAACATGATAACATGATAACATGATAACATGATAACATGATAACATGATAACATGATAACATGATAACATGATAACATGATATCATGATAACATAACAACATGACCACATGATAACATGAAAACATAATATCATGATAACATGATAACATGATAACATGATAACATGATAACGTGATAACATGTTAACATGATAACATGATAACAAGATAACATGATAACATGATAACATGATATTATGATAACATGATAACATCATAACATGATAACTTGATAACATGATAACATGATAACATGATAACATGATAACATGATAACATGATAACATGATAACATGATAACATGATAACAAAATAACAAAATAACATGATAACATAATAACGTGATTACTTGATAACACAATAACAAGATAATATAATAACATGATAACATGATAACATAACAACATGACCCCATGATAACATGATTACATCTTAACATGATAACATGATATTTTGATAACATGATAACATGATAACAAGATAACATGATAACATGATAAAATGATAACATGATAACTGATAATTTGATATCATGATAACATGATAACATAATAACATGATAACAAGATAACATGATAACAAGATAACATGATAACATGATATTATGATAACATGATAACATGATAACATGATAACTTGATAACATGATAACATGATAACTTGATATCATGATAACATGATATCATGATAACATGATATCATGATAACATGATAACATAATAACATGATAACATGATAACATGATAACATGATAACATGATAACATGATAACATGATATTATGATAACATGATAACATCATAACATGATAACTTGATAACATGGTAACATGATAACATTATAACATGATAACATGATAACATGATAACATGATAACATAATAACAAAATAACATGATAACATGATAACATAATAACGTGATTACTTGATAACACAAAAACAAGATAATATAATGACATGATAACATGATAACATAACAACATGACCACATGATAACATGATAACATCTTTACATGATAACATGCTATTTTGATAACATGATAACATGATAACAAGATAACATGATAACATGATAAAATGATAAAATGATAACATGATAACTTGATATCATGACAACATAATAACATGATAACATGATAACATGATTACATAATAACATGATTACTTGATAACACAATAACAAGACATTTTAATAACATGATAACATGATAACATGATAACATGATAACATGATAACATGATAACATGATAACATGATAACAAGATAACAAGATAACAAGATAACAAGCTAACATGATAACAAGATAACAAGATAACTAGATAACAAGCTAACAAGATAACAAGATAGCTAGATAACAAGCTAACAAGATAACAAGATAACAAGATAACAAGATAACTAGATAACAAGCTAACAAGATAACAAGATAACAAGATAACAAGATAACAAGATAACAAGTTAACAAGATAACAAGATAACAAGATAACAAGATAACAAGATAACATAATAGCATAATAACATGATAACATTATAACATGATAACATGATATTATGATAACATGATAACTTGTTAACATTATAACTTGATAACATGATAACATACTAACATGAAAACTTGACAATGTGAAAACATGTTATCAAAAAAACATTAAGACATGATAACCTAATATCATAATAACTCGATTACTTGATAACACGATAACACGATTACAGGATAACATTATAACATGATAACATTATAACATTCTTGTTAACAAAATAACATAATATATGACAACTTGATAAAATTATAACAAGATATATGACGTACATAAAACAACTACCAAAAAATGAGTATAAATTGCCGGTTTAACGCGACAGTAGTAGTTATCACAATAATGTGCATTATTATTATTATTACAGGTACTTATTGACCTTAGTACACATTTTGTTTGTTGTTAATTTATAAGCAATTATTGTTTGTTCTTTTTTGTAATACAAATATCATAGTTGCATCAGTGGCATATAAACAATGTGTTAGAGTTTAGACGCCTCGAACAAGTTAAAAGTGTGTGTTTAAAATTAGCTGTGAAATATATATTTTCTACACAAACAATCATCAAACTAAAAGCTAAAACGCCTATAGTATGTAGTGAATCGTGTATCATGGGTTGAAAATAGGCTTTAGCAGTTTGCTATTGCTTTGCTACTTCATGTTGCTAAAAGCGAAGGGCTGCTTAAGCACTTTGGTACGAATTACACTCAATATTTTTTTGCCTGCCCCAAATAAATACATTTTTCAGGAAGTTTCAAGATTAATTTTAATCTGTCACTACTGTCAGATTTTAAAGTATGGCGTCATCATGCGAAATCGTGATTTACAGCTAATTAAATACCGCAAATAATTTACAAGCCTTTGTCGTTTCGGCCCGCATTTTTGGGCCAAAACAACGGTTTCAGTAGAGTCAGGCAAAAAAAGTGGTTGAAAGTAGATGCAAAACTTTAGTTAACATAAACTAGATAAAATGTTTATTGTTTTATAGAATAAACAAATGTTAAATCCCTAATGGAGGCGTTTTTGCGCATACTTTTAACCTGATGCAGGCGTTAAAACTTTTGAGGCAACCGCACGCTCCAAGCGCACATAAACGCTCACTTCAAGGCGCCTAGTGGTCTTTTACACACATTTTATAATAGCTATACAATACTGCAATTTATCTTAATTCTGGTGGCATTTAGTTGAACCTTTTCCTACTGCATTTTAGCATGGTCACAGTTATTAAGACACAAACCACAAATAATCGGCAGCAAATGAAACTCTCTCGGCCAAAAAATAAACCTCGTCTTCAATTTTTAAATTTATTTTGTAAATATCTGTGAATGTAATGGTTGGATCAAAAATATATTACTGCTTCATGTTATAATAAGTATCGCTGAATAGCGTGATGCTGTTATTTAACTAAAAATTTTGATCGCCTCTAAAAGGTAGAAAATGTATCGCCCGTAAATAGGCGAATGTCCGTATATATATATATATATATATATATAGATGTAAAACAACTAATACTCCTTCAAAATATATACACGCTGTTAGTACTGGCCTCCAGAACGGAGGCAGGTACAAAAAACTGGAGGCAAATACGTTTTGGTGTGTATATCAATTTATTTCAACATAATACTTTACTAGAAGTCATTCTACAAAATTTTGTTCGGTGACCATTTCGACTCATACACATATACAGTTATACATTGTAGTACATTAAAGTCAACACTACGTGGCGCTACGCTTTTATACTGATATACATATTTTGATGCGTGCCAGTAGAATAGGCCTCTTCATAAGTTAACGTTCTAATACGCCTCTTACAATTGGCAACATAGCAAATACAATTTATAAAAATAATTATATACTTTTAATATATCTAAACGGTTCACGTTGTTTATTAGTTTTGTATAGAAAATATGTAAAAATAAAAAAGAAAATATTACTCAACTTTACGTCTAATAAAACAAATAAATAACATTTTTTATAATATATCATAAATATTTTTTTTTTTAAGTTTTTTTTAATATAAACCTAATAGCGTGCGGTTGAAGATCTACATTAAGGTTCTAACTAATTTAAATAGGTAACTCATTGATTGCTAGTAGTGACATGTTAAAGAAGGTTGACAGCGTACGTGTTGGTATGATGTTCAAACCAAGATAAGTGTTTGCTACTAGCGTTCTTGGAGTCTTGTAACACATTAGAGATGTTCAGATTTTTGTATAGAGACTTATTGGTGATAAATATTGAACTGTTTGTAATTGATATATTTTTAGCTTCAGAATGTTAGAAACTTACTGTCCCATAGTTAAGAACAGTTGGCCCATACAGGTTTTAAAATTTATTTCAAGGTACTTTGCATTGGTAAATTGTAATAATTGTTTGCCGGAGAGTGACGGTGACACGCTGAAGTTTACTTTGATTGGCCCTAATTTACAAGGTTTTAAGCTATTTTTGGATGTTTTAAAAAAAAGTCTGAAGTTTCTTAGAAACAAAACTTGGAATTTTACGAACTGTTAGAATGACAAACGTAACTCTTGAAGGTTTTCTGTAAAAAGTAGATATAGCACCGGTGCAAGAATACCTTCCTGTGGTACCGCTGATTTAATGAGGTGTAAGTTAATTACTTTATCTTGATGTTTAACCATAAACATCTAACCAAAACATGTATGATTATAATACATGAAATGTGTAATGGGCAATTGCGTTTTCAATTTGCTTAAAAATCTTCGGTGTCAGACTTTTATCAAAGGCTTGGGTGTTGTCAAGAAAAACAGCCAAACAATATATCTTTTTATTTTTAAGTGTTGTTTATTTGCTTTATTACTCTGTAAACCTGCTCTGTAGTTGTGTGTTAATTTAAAAAACCAAATTGGTGATTTGGAATTAGATGAAATGTTTTTAATTTCAGTCTTTTCAGAAACATATCTTCAAAGATACATTTTATATAAACTTATAAAACAACAGAAAAATGTTTCTGTCACAGGTTTATCAGAATGATTTGTGTGAGTGCTTTTTGCACATTTTTTGGAAACTAATTCTAATTGCTGTAACTTTTTTCATAGAAATATGGAGATCATAGCCATGTTTTAATCACGTGTTTGACTCACATGGTATGATGGCGTTAATAAACAATGTCATTGATAAAGCTATTCCAAAACTGATAACTGCTTTTTGTCTGCTTGTAGTAGTGGTAGTTTTTTTTAGAAAATTTTTGATTTTTTAGCGGGTGTATTTAGTTTTGTTTTGTGGATTTCTAGTAGACTTCCATATTCTTCTATTTATTAGTAGTGCTTTTTTAGTTACTTTTAAATCATTTTGTAGCTTGTTTGTAGTGTTTGTGGGTTTCAAAACTGCTTAATGCTTAAATGTTGTTTTAAGCAAGACATTTGGGTGTGTTTCTTTTTCTAATATGTTTTAAAACTGGTTTCAGTTATTTTACTGGTTAAAAAATCTGGTTTTTGTTTATGGTGTAGGTGTGAGCTTAAGTAGATTAGGACAGGGAAATAGTCAAAAAAGATATTAAATTTTTTTTTACTTGCAGATCATTTAAGGGATAACTTTTGTATACAAAAAAATCGAAGACATTTGTTTTTTATGTCACATGGCTAGTATGTAGTTACTTTGGGCTGGCCAAGTTCTAGGTCTCAGCGCTGGAAATTATGTTTGCTGATCTTTCTTGTAGACTCTGATCATAAATGCAGTAATTTTTGGTACGTCCCAGTTGAAGGCAGTTAGCACATTGAGGCATGACTTTTGTTTTGTTAACGGATTTTAATATGTATTTGTAGTGTTAAAGGTATTGCAATTCAAAGATGATTAACTTGTTGTTACTTTGTGGTTTGAATGATAGAAAGAACGTTTTTTAACATTACATAAAAACTGCGTTCTTGGTTTAAATAAAAGGTGTAGTATTGCATATCACGATTTTTTGGTTCTTGAACAGCTGCTTGATATTTTAGCACATCTGTTGCCGACAATTTGGTTATTATTTATTTTAAGATTAAATTTTTGTTTATTATCCTGATTGTTGTTTAGCATATCAGTAAATTATTTAATGTTTGCTACTGCTGGGATGTATATCGGTGGAGGTTTTATGTAATTAAGTAGTTCTTTTGGTGGTGTACTCTTGTTTTTGAGTTTATTACATGTTTGTAATAATCTATTAATAGCCGTTGTTTAACATTTCATGGTTTGGTTTCTAAAGAATTTTTACGTTTAAACGTATATTAATTAATAAATAATAACAAAATAAATTAAATAGATTAAAATAAAATAAATATCAGTTTTACTGAGGCAGGGAATCCATTCATAAACCGGTAACAAACAGTACAGTGTAGTATTTATTATTAGTGGCTAATTGTTTTGCAACATATTTGTTTAATAATGAGAGTTAAAATACCACAGCAGTAAGTCACCGCTTTAAAAACGCTATAATGTAGTAACAATTAATCACCGGTAGCATACTATAGTTGTTGTAATGTTCACCACATAAAAAATTAAAATCAAAACAACTTCAAATAACTGTTCGTACCTACATTCGATAGTTTTTGAAAATAAGTATTTATTGTAGACTGTTACGGTTTCAATATTTTTATAATCTTATACACACAAAAAACAACTATACTAAACCACCTCTTGAATGAAACAAATATATGCCTACTAATAATAGAAATTTACAAAATACGATATATTGATAGTGGCAACATTGGCAGAGGCGTATTCGACATTTTCACATATATATTTTATACAACTGGAGCCTAAAACGATGCTTTGGCATTTGGAGATCTATTGCTATTATTAATATACCAATTTTTTTGTATATAATTAATGTTATATTTCTTTACCCCTCTTTGTGCGTCCTAATAAAAAATATTTTAAATAACTAAATGCAAAAAAATACACAGTTAAAACTATTAGATTTAGGGTGGAGGCTAGGTCGCCTTACGTGTGTACGGAGGCGAGTAAGATAGCTATGCATATATATATATATATATATATATATATATATATATTTGATTAGTTTCTATTCTAAATTATTTTTTTATATTTGGTTTGTATCTAAACTAAATTTACATTTACGGTTTTTTGCTATTAATTTACTATTATGGTTAAAGTGTAAAATCTCGTAAGTCGTTTTTTTCCGTTTACGCGTTTTTTACACTAAAAGTTTATATATATTCACATTTATTAAACTGCAAATCCTCGTAACTTAAATTTAAGTCTATGGGACTGCAGGCTCCATCTATCAATACCCAGTAAATCTAATTCACCTAAACAATCAATTCCAAAACTAAACGTTTTTCCCTTCTCCTGTAAAATTCACTAAAATTGACTTACGAGGTTTTACACTTTAACCATCGTTAATTTTTGGTTTTTAGTTGAACCAAGTTTAGTGATTTGTTTCTGAACTAATTTCTTATCTTTGGTTTGTTACTGAACTAATTTATTATTTTTTCACAATTTTTTTATCTTTGGTTGATTTCTTAGCTAATTGACACTTATAAAAAATATATTTAGTTTGTTTCTGGAGCGATATTACAAATTTGGATTGCTTCTAGACTAATTTTTTGTTTTTAGTTTATTTTTTAACAAATTTCCTGTTTTTGTTTTGTTTCTGAATTAATTTGCAAAACATTTTATATTTGATTACTAGTTTTTTACATTTAGTTTTTTTCTAAACTGAATTAGTTTGTTTTTCAATTAATTTTTTGTGTTTGATTCTCTTTGAATAAATATAAATTAATTTATGATTTTTGGTTTGTTGTTGATCCAAATTTGGTTTGTTTCTGCACTAATTTTTCATATTAGGTTTGTTTCTGGAGGAATTTTAAAAATTTGGTTTGTTTTTGAAATAATTTTTTATTTTTAGTTCACTTTTAACCTTTTTTTTTAATTTTTAATTATTTTTTGTTTGTTGTTCATCCAAAGGTTTGTTTATGCACTAGTTTCTAATCTTTAGTTTGTTTCTAAAGCCAAATTTGCTACATTTTTAAAATCATTTCTGGAGTAATTTTTTATATTTGGTTTTTTTAATACAATTTTTTTTATTTCAGAACAAAATTGGTTTGTATTCAAACTAATTGCATATTAGGTTTGTTTCTGAACTAAATTGGTTTGTTTTTTAATTGATATTGTATGTTTGGTTTATTTCTGTACTTATTTTATATATACGGTTTGTTGATTTTTGATTTTTTAAATTTATTTGCTTCTTATATTTGGTTAGTTTTTGGAAAAAAAAATTGAATTTGGTTTTCTTCTGAATTAAATTGGTTTTGTTTCTCAATTATTTTTTGTTTGGTTTGTTTCTGCATTTACGGTTTGTTGCTGAACTAATTTGCAGTTTTTAGTTTTTGATTAGGTTTGTTTCTGCACTAAATTTTTATCATTGTTTTACTTCTTTCTAAATTTATTTGCCACATTGTTCAGTTTCTTACATTTGTTTAGTTTTTGGAATATTTTCTACATTTGGTTTGCTTCTGAACTAAATTGGTTTGTTTTTCAGTTATTTTTTTGAGTTAGGTTTGTTTCTGCATTTGCGGTTTGTTGCTGAACTAATTTGTAGTTTTGGTTTGATGCTGAACTAAATTTGTTTGTCTTTGCATTTAATTCTCATCTTTGTTTCACTTTACTTTAAATTTATTTTATATATTTGGTTAGTTTCTGAAATATTTTTTACTTTTGGTTTGTTTCTAAACTAAATTGGTTTTTTTTTTTTTGTTTTTTTTTAGTTTCTGGAGGAATCTTACATGTACGGTTTTTTGTTTAATTAATTTTTTTATGATTTTTGGTTTGTTGCTGAACTAAACTTAGTTTGTTTCCGCACTAAATTCTTATTTTTGTTTTACTTTTTTTGAACTTTATTTGAACTTTATTTACCACATTGTTTAGTTTCTTATATTTGGTTAGTTTGTGGAGTATTTTTTTACATTTGGTTTGCTTCTGAACTAAATTGGTTTTGTTCCATTTTTTGTTTGTATCTGTATTTACGGTTTGTTGCTGAAATAATTTGTAGTTTTTGATTTGTTGCTGAACCAAATTTGGTTTGTTTCTGCACTAAATTATCATCTTTGTTTCACTTCTCATTAAATTTATTTGCTACATACTTTAGATTTACATTATTTTGTTAGATTTTGGTTTATTTTTTTACATTTGGTTTGTTTCTGAACTAAATTGGTTTGTTCTTCAATTATTTTGTTGTATTTTGATTGTTTCTGGAGTAATCTTGCATGTACGATTTGTTGCTTAATTAATTTATGATTTTGAACCAAACTTACTACTTACTACTTTTTTCTAAATTGATTTGTCACATTGTTCAATTTCTTATATTTGGTTAGTTTTTGGAGTATTTTTTATATTTGGTTTGCTTCTGAACTAAATTAATTTAGTTTTTCCGTTTTTTTTTGTGTTTGGTTTGTTTCTGCATTTATGGTTTGTTGATGAACTAGTTTGTAAATTTTGGTTTGTTACTGAACTAAATTAAGTTTGTTTTTGCATTTAATTCTCATCTTTGTTTTGCTTTTCTTTAAATTTATTTGCTTTATTCTTCAAACAGTTTTATATATTTGGTTAGTTTTTGGAGTATTTTTTACATTTGGTTTGTTTCTGAACTAAATTCTCATTTTTACTTTGAACAAATTTCTTAATTTTTGTTTTAATTTTGTTTTTCTTAAATTTTAGTTGTTGCTAAACTAAATACGGTTTGTTTCTGCACTAGTTTCTCGTCTTTAGTTTATTTCGGTTTGTTGCTAAACTAATTTGCAGTTTTTGATTTATTGCTGAACTAAGTTTGGTTTGTTTCTGCACAAAATTTTTTTTTTTTAATTTCAATTCTCTAAATTTATTTGCCACTTTTACATATTTGGTTAGATTTTGTATTAGTATTTTTTTACATTTTTGAACTAAATTGGTTTGTTTTTAATTATATTTTTGTATTTTGTTTGTTTCTTTAGTAATCTTGCATCTACGGTTTCTAAAGGATTGGTTTGTTTATAAACCTTATGGATTAGTTCTTTAATTATTTTTTTGTCTTTGGTTTGTTTCTGAAGTAATCTTGCATAATTAATGTTGAACTAATTTAAGATTTGTGTTGCAGAACAGAATTTGGTTTGTTCCCACACTATTTTTTCACAATTGGTTTGTGTCTGAACTAATTTCTCATTTTTACTTTGAAGCAATTTTTTAATTTTTGTTTTGTTTCTATTTTTCCTTAAATTTTGGTTGTTGCTGAACTAAATATGGTTTGTTTCTGCACTAGTTTCTTGTCTTTAGTTTATTTCTAAGCCAAAAAATTGTTTTAAACTAGTAATAAACTTACATTTAGTTAGTATTTGGATTTATTTATTATTTATAGTTTGATGCTAAATTAGTTTACGTTGTTTGGTTTGTTTCCGAACTAATTTTTTGGTTATTTTTAAACTAATTTCTTATATTTAGAATGATTTTTTTATATTTGGTATGTTTTTGAAGCAATTTGGTCAACTATTTTTTAATGTTTGGTTTGTTTTTAAACTATTTTAGATTTAGTTTGTTTCTGTACTATTTTTATATTTATAGTTTGTTGCTAAATTAATTATTAACATTTTTGGGTTCTTAAACTATTTTTCTATATTTGGTTTGTTAAAGAACCGAATTTTGGTTTTTTTATACACTAGCTTTTTATATTAAGTTTGTTTCTAAAGTAACTTTTTTTTTACATTTATATTCAAACGAATTTCTCATATCTCATTGTATTTGAACAAATTTTTTATAGTGCAAAACTGATTTTGATGTTTGTTTTTTTTTCTAAATTACATTTAAAAAAAAACTAATTTCTAAAATGTTGGTCAATAAATCATTAAATTTGCAATAAAACAAAATCTAATCATTCAATTTTAATCAAATTAGCCATTAACAATCTTTGATAAACAATTGAAACGTTGGTGAAACCAAAAGATCAAAATATTAGGTGAAAATATTTTTTAATTTTTAAAATTTTGGTCAATAAATTCTAAATTTTGCAATAAAACAAAATAAAAAAAATAAAAATGACTAGAGAGATAAAATGACTTTAGTGAGAGACTTAAAGCGATAATTAACGGCACTTAGGAGACTTAAGAACATTTTATAAAGTTGACACTTATTTCTTCCAAAAATTTACAAAAAATTAATCAAAATAATTCAAATAAACTAAATAAAAATGTGAAAAGATTGACTACATTTTATAATTATAGAAGCTCAAAAAGGCTATTAGCTATAAATATTATCTGTTTTAGTTAAAATTGAACATTGAAATATTTATTAAAAATGTCTTTTTTTTTGTTTCAGGTGAGTACTAATTATGGCATAAATCTATTAGTGAGTAATGGTAAGATAACATCAATTTTAAATTTAATTTTTATATCGAAACGATTTTTTTTTTTAATATTTTTATAAATATTTCAACGATATTGATCATAATAATTTTTAAACTATTATTTATAATACATAAATATTATTTACTAATAAATTCCAAGTCAATATTTTTTTTTATTGTCGCGCATTGGAATAGCACCTATTCTGATGCGCGCGGCATGTTTACTTTTGCAAGATTGAACAATATTATATTTGACAGTCAGTTTTATGAACATGATTTTTGCATTGCTATTGTATAGAATGTTGGCAAAATGTGTTGGTTTTGTGATGATTATACATTTTAATCGTTCTTATTTCAGAAGAAAGTCGCGTCAATCAAAAATTTACGACAGCTAAAATAGCTATAAAAATAATAAAACATTTACAACAAACTTTTAACAGGCGCTTTCATCATAATAAATTCAAATTTAAACAATATTATTAACTAATATTAGTTTAAATAATATTAACATAATCTGTAACATTATTTAAAAAATTATATATTTAAGGAGCGCCCTCGTTATTATTCATCAAATGAATAAAAAGTTTCTCTTAAATAATACAAAAACGGCATTGATCCTTTGGGCCAATTTCCAACCTACACATCACCATTGGATTTATTAGATTGTAGATTAAAAATAATTAAATACAGAAAGTGAAGGCTCGATTTGCATCACAACTTTCGCAAAAATTTATATTAATATTCCACATTGTCTGCCCAACTAATAACACGCTTATTGTGACCTGAAATTTAGAATAATTAAATGAAGTATTTGAAATACGACGAGATAGGAGATCATCATGTAATACAGTTCTGCCTTTATTCTACCATTTTTAACTAGATAATTTCACGCGCGTTATCTCCAAATGTTTATACAGTTGTACATATAGTATATATGCGGAAAATTTGTGTGAGGTAATTGTAGTTTCCGTGTAGTTTCATTCTGCGAATGTTTACACTCATGATTCCACCACAGAGCTCTTTATTATAATAATCTGAGACAGGATAAAAAATAACATCCTGTCAACTTGAGGATAGTTTATTTATTATATGTAGATAGTTTAATACGCTTATATGTAAATGGGTAAACCGGCTGATTACGCTTGATTTATAATCCCTTTCTTTCTAATGGTATAAAATAAGGATTATGCGTGCGTTGTAAAGAAGACACTTATCTTTGGATAAAATTTAACTATCTATTATAAAGCCACACGAAGTGCTTAAAAGATCCAATTAGTTGAATTTACTACGCAAATAAATAAAAAACGGAAATTTGATTAAGTTCTCTACCAGTGTTAACAATAACCCGGGGGCAGGAACAAAACGTCCCTTTGTAGTTGCAAAGAACGGAAATCACAAATAATAAGACAGGTATTATGCGAAAATATTTCCGGGAGGAAAAATAAAATAAAAGAGATGAGAAGAAAAAAATATAAAAGTGACAAATGCATCCCCGCATCCGTAAAAAGCTCAATTTATTATTCAAACAAACCGAACCGCACTGTTAACCGATAATAATTCATCGCGACGACAATAAAACGCTTTGTGTGTGCGACTTCCATATTTTTCTGAAAGCTTCATACGCAGAGATTTCACACAAATTATTACTAGTTCCTTTAAGGAATCGCGTGCGATTCTATTTTTTTTTATTCTGTTCGCGTAAATATGTCTCATGTCTGCTGCGCCGATTTCAAATAGTCTGTAAAAAAGGAACGAATGCTCACCTATTGTGAAGGCGCACATAAAATGCAATCTGCAGGAACGCCAGTTGTGATTAATGCTTGGAGACGTTCGGTGGCGGATTTATTATTTTGTTGGTGCTAAGCTTATTGCCGCAACTATAAATTTTCTTCTAAAGGCGTAGCACCGTTCACGAATCTTGCCAATTGGGTTATTGAATTATGGCTTTATAGTATTTTACAGGTGTACAGCGGAGTAACACAGTTTTATATCAAAAACAAAATATCATATTTAGAAAAGAGCTTTTATATTTTACAACAAATTTACAGATTAATTTGAAAATGATTTATTTTACTGTTAATTGGATGTGTGACCTTAACATATTACATTAATTTACTTTGTCAAATGTTTGACACATTTTTTTTCTTTATATTTATTGTGAAATAATTAAATAATTTATTCAAATTTCGAATAAATTTAAGCCATTTTCATTATTTATATTTTTCTAAATCAAATTTAGTTTTTTTCTTTATTTGAAGCTCATGAGGGCAACACTAAGTCCAGAAAATTGTAGAATTCTAATGTACTGATTTGAACATTGTTTTCAGGAGGACTTGAAGATGTTGTTTGGGTTGGTGCTTGTGCAGATAAGTTTAATTCTTTACGTGCATAGTTTTGGTTTGGATTTGTTCTAAAATCTGATCATTAGTTTCCTTTGTCGTTGGTTGTGAAGTTTAACTGTGAACATGTCACGTGTGAGAATGGCTGCCTACTAGTTACTCTTGGAAGATAAATGAATGTACTTTTGCCGCACAGATTGCATACAAAACTGCTACCAGGATTTGCTGTTCTAAATTTTTACCTTGAAGTTATTTTAAGCTGCTCTAGAGCCAATTGCAGTTAATTCTACTTTTGTTTGTTAAACTAGTTTTTTTTTATTTGTTGACGATATTACTATCTTATTCCAGGGATTGCTCTCTAACGCCTTAGGCGTAAAGCTGTCCTCAGAATCTTCTTTATGTTATTTTCTTTCTAGATTGTCTGCGGCAATTTTTTTCTTTGGTTGGGCTTCCTATGTCAGATCAATCACAGATATTTCAATGTATCTATTGTTTGATTGCATAGTTGATTATAGATTCACATATAAGTCATTTAAGGGGGAGCGTGGCGCAGTAGTCTAGGCATCCGACTGCTGCACCAAAGATTGTGAATTTAAATCTTACAACGGAAACTATTTTAAATGTTTATACGCTTTTCCAATTCTCAATCAGTGTAAAGTTTTATGTCTAAAATCCTTCTCTGGTCCGGCATAGATAATCTCTCCAGTGATTTAAAATCTACTCAAAACTGTACCGTAATGTAAGTTGCCAGCATTACAGGCAGAGAAGAGCTGTCGCCAGCAGTGGCGTTAATACGGCTTAAGCGAGCAATGTTGTTAAGTGCCTATTTCTTACGGTTTTTTTTTATAGTGTCCTGTGCTTGCTACGAGCGTAGGCTTCTTTCTTGTATGTTTGTGGTGTGCGATAATAGTTCTACACAAACATTTGGGATCTACAGTTTAACGTGGAACAACACCACTAGAGGGGTTTACTAAGCAAATACTTTGCTGGTTTGCCATTGCCTTGCGAAGGAGACGACCGCATCAAAATATATTCGACAAATTAAATATTGCCGTTGCCGGGAATCGAACCCGGGTTGCCTGCTCAACAGTTTTTTCTACTAGACCATTGTGCTACGGTTGCCTCTTCACGGTAAGTTGGTTTAAATCCAGTTCTAAAGTCGTTCTTTTTTCAGGCTGAGTAGTAGTTTGCACTGGAAATCAGTTGTGGTTTCCGTCAAAAGGGATACAAATCTCAGCTATATTGATACATGTGTCAGCTATGTTACTTTTGGACTAGACCAGAAACTACTTTATAAGCACCACACAAACATGCACTATTTACTGAATTTAAAAATGTCCAGAGAGTGGATTTTAAATTCAGAAGGCAGAGCCTGTCGGATAGCCGCAATTTAGGTTATGACCAACATACTGGTATGTTACTGACACGTACATGTAGAAATTGCGTGAAGTATTTTTGTCTTCAGGTTTGGTGTGTTTGTTTTTGTGAAATACTTGCTGGGATTTCCCATATGCACTGAATGTTATGTGATTTCAGGTTGAACTGCTAAACCTTTGGGAGTTTTTGATTCTTTGAGGATGTTTTATAAGTGCATTTTTGAGTCCAGATTGTGGTGTAAGGTTTAGAGTTCTTTTTTTCTATTTGACTTTTTAGGATGCACTAAGATGTTTGGTATATTCTGCATACTGTCATGTAATAACATGGAATTTTGTGATTGTATGTGAGGGCAACATAAGTGCGGGTTGTGGTGGCTTTTTTGAACTTTAAACTTAACTTGGCTGATGTACTACCTATTTTATGTAGGTTAAGGAAAAGAATCTTTAAAAGATTGAATCTTACAGTGTTAAATTTGGAACAGTTAGGTCATACGACTACGTTGGCAGATGTGCCTATTAACTCTTTTTCTTGGAAATTCAAACTTTATTTAGGTTATAGCATTTTGTTTGGAAGAACTCTTTAAGAATAAAGTAGAAGAAAGGGACGGAATAGGAAAGGACGTGTGATGTTGTGGCTGCGAGTTGTTTTCTGGATGAGTGCGGAGGCTTGGTGGCATCCGGTGAAGGTGTAGATGTGGTGTGTGGTGATGTTGGCTATGTACACAATAGGATATAATGAGACTCGACAAGTCAGTTGCTGTTATTTCTTGCAGGGTTCTTTCCTGATTTTCAACTTACTCGTAATTAAGTAAGGACTGTTTTATGAGTACAGTGTTTTTTTCCAGAATGTGCAGGAGCGTTACAGCGTAGCAGTTTATTTCTACGAGCCTAATGTGAAGATGTTGTGTGGTGTAGTAATGTTTGGAATCGACATTGAATTCTGGAAGTCTTTTTTGTTGGATTGCTTGTTGCTACTTGTTTACTGCGACTGATTGGTGGTGAAAATTGCGTTTTTTATAGTAAAGGGCTGGTTTCCGAAGATGGCTGCGGGGACGGCTGGTCTAAATCCAAGAGCGGTTGAGGTAATCTTGGTGAAGGGGCATAGTGTGTTAGATGAAGTCAAACTAAAATTATTTTTGTATACACTTACCCAGAGTGTCGTGCAGTTGTTAAGCATACACACTCACACAGGATAGAATTCTGGTTAAGAACAAGTTATTTTTGTTTGTTGTGGAACGACTTTAAAGTTTATATAGCCGCTATCAGTGATAGTCCAGAATCTGCTAAGGTTTGTAGGAGTGTGCTTTGAAGTGCTCCAAGTGGCTGCATACAGAAGCTTCAGTCTATATTGCGGACAATATTGTCCTGATTTGATGTTAGTGGCTATACAAATTTACTATTTATAAGAGCAGTATGGAAAGAGACGCGGTATTACTTTCTATTTTCTTTTTTATTGGCCAAATTCGATGACTAGTGCATCTTCAATTTTGGTCACAAACAGATTGTTTTGTATTTAGTTGATGTTGTAGATTGTTAGTTGTGTTGATGGGATTAGGTGCTGTTGAAGGTAGCTTAGTTTTTTAATGTTAGGTATTCTTGAGCATTTTTTGAATCTTTTTATGCACACTAAGATAATTCACTGCTATCGACAAACTTACGGTTAAGAGTTTTACATGGAGGAAACGTGAGAGTTCAACAATTACATATCAGGTATTGAAGTAATAATTGCCTGAAGGCATATTAGGTGTGCGCCTTGTTGTGGCTTGTTTTCAACTCTAATCTTGGCTGGTAGAATAACTTAACTGACTAGTGCCTTTTACTTTTTTTTCTTTGATTGGCCAAGTACGATGACTGATGTGGTCATCAATTTTTTAAGATGGAAACATCATTCAGTTGTAGATTTTTTGATATTTGCAGGTTCTGTTGTTGTAGGTCGTCGGTGGTCTTGATGGGCTGGTATTTATTAGTATTTGAGCGATTTTTCTAATAGGACTGTAGTGCTTTTAAGGGTGGCCTAGTTCTTTAGTGTTTGGGTTTTCTGAGCTACTTTTGAATGTGTTTACACACTGGAGAATGATACGGTGGTCTTGACAAAGTTTTGCACATTTAGGTTGCACTGTAAATATAGTTTAGTACGTTCTTAACACTGTTACTATTAAGGTAAATCTTTGTGATTGCTTGCAGGCGCATTAAGTATGCGCGTTGTGGTGGTGGTGGTACCCGATGAATAATGGGGACACTCCAGTGCAACATAAATTCCTCAAAACTTTCAAGACGGAGACATCATTCACTCGAATATTATTTGACATCCGCAGATGGTGTTGTTTCAAGTTATTGGTGGTGTTAATGAGTTGGTAGTAGTTAGATTTTGAGGGAGTCTTTTGGTATTTTAATAGGACTGTAATGCTTTTAAGGGTTGCCTAATTTTTTTTATATTTGGTATGGTCTAGAATTTTTTTTCTTCTTTTTATAGTATTTCCTTTACAATTTTCTTTTAGTTTTCTTTATGACATTGCTCTAAGTTGTTAGACTGCTTTTATAACTGACCTAATTAAAAATTTTCTTGATTTTGTTGAACATCTTTTTAGTGTTTGCCATTGCTTTTGTAAAGCTCCCAGTTTCATCAAGCGATTTTGTTGAAGATGTGTTTGATAGTGCTTGGGTAGCTATCTTTAAAAACGACAAACATATCTGTCATTATCTCAACTTGTCGTTTTTGTTGCTTTTAGAGAGATTCCGATTTGGTTAACTAATATTAAATTATATAGATCCCAGTTAGTTAGTGTTTTGGGTTTCTGTATCTCAGAATTCTTCTGATTTGGTATTAAACTGGACTGTTGCCTGATCACATAACAGACAAAGAGAGCTTATGTGTTTTATGTTGAGATTTTTCTATGAATTTTATAAATTTTACACTTTACCTAAAAAAATTTTAATTTATTCTATCAATATTTTCTTATTTTTTGTTTTAGTTTTTGCTATCTTTGGGGTTTTAGGATTTTTTCCAACAGTTTATGGCTGAATTTTGGTGATTTTTGACAATATTTTGATGTTTCGAGGCTAGATTTTGACATTTTATAAAAAGAATTTTGCACTTTTTGAAAGTTTATAACTGGATTTTATGTTTTTATGACAGATTTGTATCATTTTATAATTGGATTATGCATTTTTTGACTTTTTTTTTAAATATTATTTTGCATTTTTTAACAGTTTATGACCAAATTTAGCTATTTCTTATAGTATGTTAATATTTTATTGTTGGATTTTGCTAGTTTTAATATTTTTGAACAGTTTTTTAACAATATTTTGATGTTTTTGACATGTTATGAATAAATTGTTGCTATTTTAAATGAGTAATTTTTTTTAATTTTAAGTTTGACTAAGTTTGATTACTTTTAAGCCCAGATTTTGCCATTTTTTACTTTTCAATTTTTCAACGGCTACGGCTGTTTTGGTTCTTTTTGATCATTTTAGTATTTTTTTTTTTATAAATAAATTTTTCAATTTTTGGATTTTGGAGCTATCCGACAATTATTTAAAATTAAAGCCGGATTTTGCTATTTTTGATATTTCATGTACTCACAGAATTTTGTAGTTTTTAATTGCTTTTCACTGCATTTTGTTTCATTTTTTCTTCGGGGGATGCGCTTATCGATTTGAATCTCATTATGGTTATAACCTCCTGTTTGGGAGAACTCTTTAAAAAGTAAAATAGGTGGAGACAAAATTGATGGGAGTCAGCTAGGATAAAACGGTTGTTTGGCTTCTGGATGTTTTTGGAAATTTGGCATCCTTTGGGGGGTTATGTGTAATAGGGTGTAAGGAGTGTGTTGTGTGGTGTGTGGTAATGTTGGACGTGTAAGTAAGTGTATAGGTAGGTGGACTAGCTCTTTAATGTTTTGTTTTCTTGGCACAGTTTTATGTTAGTATTTGGTGATAAACATGTTTTGCCTGTTACTATCCAACCAACCCGCTGGGTAGACGTACTGACAAAAATGGTTGGTCATTCTCTACATGAAGCCACAGAAATGGCTCAGGACAGACAGGCATGGACAGCAACACTCCAAATAGCTTAGGCATAGTGCCACTAAACTCTTACGAAGGGGATAAGTACTGAGGAGAGAGTGGTCCAAAGAA
This sequence comes from Tachinus rufipes, assembly GCA_963932245.1. Lineage (NCBI taxonomy): Eukaryota > Metazoa > Arthropoda > Insecta > Coleoptera > Staphylinidae > Tachinus > Tachinus rufipes. The sequence goes on from OZ010741.1 coordinate 127,307,349, forward strand.
GTAGTTTAAGGCTGCACAAGAGGAGACACTTGCTTTAAACATAGCGTAGTACCTTTGCTAATTGCTCAACGTTACGAATCTGGAACATTGTAGATTTGATCCTAGCTTGATATTTTTGCTGAAGGATCAAAGCGATGAACAAAGGTGTTGTTAAGGGGCTTCACTACATGTACTTCCGCATGCAGACGGGTTTGGGGAAGTTCTAGTCCTTGTCCAAGCCAAGCCATGTTGGGGCAAACGCCTTCACATACCCATTTTTGTCAGTTTTTGTATGATTCCGGATCATGACCGGTTTCCCGATAGCTACTGGAGCGGGTTCCTTTGGCCGATCATACCTTTGGACGTAGCGTAGTTGCTTTTGCTGGATGTCTTCTATTCGCTTGTTACGGTTGGAATGTTTGGGGGTTACTGTCGGCCGTGAATCCGTCAATTTGCTGGTCGAGGCAGGTTGTACCCCATCAGCGCGTGGCTTGCAGTATATCTCGTTGCTGCGTTTCTCCGGGTGCGTAGCTTAAATTCCAAGGGTTGGATGTTGCATTTGCACTTTCAGGCCTTTCTTGAATTCCTGGTTTTGTCGTTCCGTCGGGTTGGCCCGAAGATGGTAGATTGGCGTGTAATATGTTTGGCTACCCCATCGGTAGTCTGCGCTCATTTATGATGCCGGGGTAGCCAAACCGGTGGAACACCTGTTCCTCCAGAATTTTTGTGATGGTACCGGTTGTGGCATTACCAATCACGAACGCTTCGGTTTATTTCGTAAACAAATCAACGAGCACGAGTATGCGCCGTTTCTTGGTTCTGGTCTCCGGGAGTGGCCCATCAGGTTAAGAGCCACTGAACTGAAGGTTGCCTTACTGGTTCTGACTTGTAATGGAGCGTGTGCTTGCTGTTGGCCGCGTTTGGTGGCGGTGCAAATTAGACATTCTTTCACGTACTCTCGGACGTCTTTTGACACGGTGGGCCAGTAATAGCGACTCCGGATGGCCCGCTCGGTTTTGTTTCTTTTGGGGTGTGTGGCCTCGTTGTGCAACTTGTGTAGCACGCGCTGCCGGAGTCCTGGCGGGACGTACAGGCACCGGTCAAGATTTTTGGTGGCCTTTTTATATAGAACTCCGTCACTTCTATGTGGTGATCGTGTCGCGGGGTTGTTTATTACTTTGCCAATTCGGATAAAGTCTACGTCTTGTTTTTGTGCCAGCTTGATTTTCTCGATCAGAGGTAGTTTCATGGCATGAAACTGTGGTGGAACGAGTCGGTCCAAATCAAGGACGTGATTGGTAGGTTGATTTTCCAGATCTCGACTTAGTAAGTCTGCGTTCTTCTTTCCTGAGCAATGTTCAATGGTGAAGTCAAATGATTACAAGAACAATGCCCACTGCACCAGCTTTGACCGTTGGTGTTAGAAATTATTTAACCAATAATAATAACAAGGGGCAGGTTTCTGCAATAGCGAGAAACGTTTGTTTAGCTGAATTCTCAATTCTAAGCAGATGCTGGTAGGGTGGTTCCGACTCTGGACAACTAGGCGGCGTATTCGTCAGTTACGCCGGTGACAGTTTCAAGCTGTGATTAAATCTTTAGTGTTTTAGAGTTGGAGCGAGCGCTGCGCAATGAGCAAGGGTCGATAATATAGTAGAAACAGAGATTTTCATTGTGTCCGTACACACACCACAACATAGACCAGAAAAATAGACCAACCAAACAGTCAAACACAACCTGGAATGGGCACCAAATTGGACTATAAGTATTTTATCCTACTAACTTAATAACACTACTGCTTCTTCCAAAATAACATTTTTCTAAAAATATGTACACGGCGACCTCATTCCAACTATTTACATACGAACTGGGTAGCATCTGAAGGATACATGATAAATGTTACGTAAATGATCAGTGAAAACTGACTAACTACCAACAGCTCATATAAACTTATAAACGAGAACCGGATTGTAACAGAAACTTGCATTTTTGTAATTTTCACTAATAGTGGATTATCATTTAGATCCACATCAACAAAAACCTTAATTGCGTTTGATGAAGATAGCAAAATACTTTTAATGTCTTACCACCAGCCTGCAAACGTAAAAAGATATTTCAACAGCAGTGCCTGTACTCACATCAACAATTCCATAAGTTTAGTTTAAACACAAATAAATTAGAATACAAGTCCACACACTCAGACAAGAAGACCAACTTATGGCACAAACGCTAAGCTTCTGCTGAAAACTCAAGAAACCATAAATGATAAGGCAGAACTCATAATAGACAAGAATTGCAATCAAACTTACTCTGGAGTTTATTTCAAAGTACTCTGCGGACTTGAACAAAGGTGTATATGCAGCACCTAAAAGAGATAAGGCCAAAAGATGCTTGAACGACGTAAAGATCTTTTCACAGAGAAAATTGTTTAATGCAATCTTCACGCAATTTTAGAAGTCTTCTCAAACAGTTAAAGTTAATGCATTTAGAGTACACGCAATGATCAACATCAGCGACTGTCAGATGTAAACCAAGATTGCCTACAAACTTAGCTTGTTTGTAAGAACAATTTTTGCAAGCATTACCAATTTAGTTACTGCATTTAGCAGTATCCAAATAATTTCAACTACGTAGTAATTATTTGCTTTGATGTCTTTTCGACAAGAAACAATAGAGAAAAAGGATTATAGGAGAGTAGGTAATGGGACAATTGAGCCTGGGAAAATTTTCGAGACTATAAATCCATAAAAGTAAGAGATTGATTTATCAATTCAGCATCATCCAACCATGAACGGATGACGGACGTTAATTAAAAGCTTACTTTATATTAAAAAATAGTTTATAATGTTGTTAAGCCGGGTTTTGTACAATATGTTTGGAATGTTTGATGGCCCAATTTGTGTGATTGCGTCTTTAATTTACCATCAGTTTTTAAATTGTCTAAACATATATTTTTTATATTTTTCTTTTTATTAAAATTAATTATAAATTAGCAAAAATTGAAAATATTATCAACGTAAAACGTTGCAGTTGACCCCAGTAAACCACTTAAATCTCAGTTAAGGATTAAACGATTAAAAAAAGCAATAATTGAATCAAATTAAAATTAATGTTCCACGCAAAAATTGTTTAATAAAATATTACATTTAAGCTAAATTTCAACTCATAAATCAAACACATGCATTCCAGTAAAAAAAATGAAGTAATAAATCCATTAAATTACTCTTCTAGAATTCACGTCGGTCGTTAGTTTCCAATCTCCCCAATTACTTTTAATATTTCAACCCCTGTTGGATTCAGTCAGTAATTATAACACAAATGATTTCATAATTTCCTATATAATATACATTTTTAGTAATGACCATTTTGTATTATTTTTTGGAGTGCTTTCCCTACTGAATAGCATAGCGACCCCATTCATCCTATCAATACGGTCGTAAAGTACGGGCCAGGGATCCTATAGAAATAAAATCCATCTTTCCCGATTTTAATTTTCAAAAAATGCCTAAGCACACAGCGGGATTTTCAATATATTATGAAAGTCCTTCAATTGAAACCGAGTCACCCCAAAATATCATTTTGATTATTTTATACGAATAACATATTGTGGGGATTGAGTTACATGGGAATTTGATATAAAATCAAATTGGATGAAAATACCAAGCCCACATATATTAAGACGTTAACGAATGTAATGGTCGGATATTAACGTCTGACATTTATTTTAGTTAATTGGAAAGTTGTATATTATAAGAAGAAAAAATTTATAAGAGGGACATCGGCAATGAATATTTAAATTATATCTCCGTAGGAGTCCCGTTCAATTATTAAAATTAAAAAAGATATTTTATTTAATCCCCATTAATATTTACATTTCACATGCCATTGAAAATAATTAACACCTGGTAATAAAAATTATTTACAACACAATTATCTCCTCGCATCTCTATTAAATATTTTATTTTAAAAATCATCAAATTTTCTAGAGGGAAGTTAATTAATCTTTTATACCACTTTGTCGGTGGTTTTATTCGTAATTAGAATGTAATTTACGCGAATAGTGGAGACTATGGGGTTGCACACTTCTTTCGGGTTATTAATTAGCCGTTAAAAAGTTTTCTCGAATAGTTTGAGATTCCATTTTTCGCCACACTTCTTCTGAGTTATTAAGATAACACAAAATTTATAATTGAAAGAGTTTACTTTTTTTAATAAGCACTTTATTTTTATCTGCAGAGTTGCAGTTTTATAACAGTTTTTTTGCGAACATAATTTTATTAAAATTGTTCCTTAAGGAATAATAGCTATTATTAATATGAATTAATAAAAAGATTGCACAATATAAATCTCAGAGAATACGTTCCAATTTTTATTTTCAATCATTATTTGGGAATTGTCCAAAGCAGTGTTCATGCATTTTTCATGGGGTAAAATTGAAACTATGCAGTATTGATGCAATCGGTCGATAGTATAATAATATTTATTATACTGGCGCGAGCCAAAAAGGGGATGAATTGGACACGATTTATAATTTTATGTAATTTTGTTTCGATTTAAAATTTAACATTATTTAATGTTCATGTTATCAAATGTATATTATTTTGCTTCATTTAATATTCCATTAGTTAATTTAAATGCAATTAGATAAAATAATTAAAATATTTTATTTGATTTTTTTGTTTTGTAAGTAGCAATTGCATTAAATAGAAAATTATAATTTTATTTAGCATGCGTTCTACGTACGTATTCCCTTAAACACGAAATAAGCTGAAAAAAAAATGTTTAATGGGAAAAATTGTTTGTTATTTAAATTTATTTATTAAATAACGTTTGCAACAAACGTTCAACTACTCAACCACCACACCAAGCGTATAGTTTGTATAATAATTATTATATTTTAACTATTATTTTATGCAACTGCATTATTTTACTGCGTGAGAGGAACTGTTTTCTACCTTCTTTTGGGCCGCTTCAAATTGCTTTACAGTTTTCCGTTCGAGTTGGTTTGGTACATTTTGTATTCTTGCATTGTTACTGCTGCGGCTTGTTTTTATTTCTGTTATGTGTACTTCTATTAACTGAATGTGCAGACATTATTATTAAACACAGCTTAATTGATAATTATAATATCAACTTCTAGCTTTGAACCGATGGGTTGTGATGCCAGAATGCTATGCGATGTTTTGCTTACAACCTTAAAGCCTCGGCAGCCAGTATAAGCTTCACAACTTTATACAATTATTGTGCAATCTTAATGCCAGTACACTGTATGCTCTCAACAGATGTTACGTACAATGCTTTAATGCCAAATACGGTCTTAAACTACAAATGCCAGTGTATAAATAACAATATTTTACAGTTTACTACTATGTACTTCACACATTTTCAAGACTTCCTTGGTATTTGTGTAGTCTATTAAGGTTGATTTGTTTTGTATTGAATAACAATAAAATTTATTGATTTTTGCTTTTTATAAATGTTGTGTAACAAGTAAATTCACTCGACCTCAACCTAGTTGAGCTTGCCCGCTATTAATATTTTTTTTCTTTTCCTAACAGGTACACAACCTATAAGATGGTTTTGATTTGATGTGCAAAAATTTTATTGGAGTTTTTTTTTTGTTTTTTTGCCGCACATTGGTTTGTTTTTGTGTTTGAGAATGTAGAAGGCAGCAAGCTGACAACTAATGGCTCCTAAAAAAACATTTTTCTTACACCAGGTACATAACCTGTGGTTTTCTTTTTGTGTTTGTTAAGACTGTCCGTGCTGTTAACGGATTTTAAGGTATTTGCTACAGTTTTTTTGTTGTGAGGGTTTGTACTGCCCTACAGCCGTTTTCTCTACCTTTGACTTTTTGGTGCGTTTTGGTCAAGTTAGCCCCCGGCTGTTAAGTGAGCCAGAAACTAAATCCATTTGCTATCATTGCTACACGTTTTGCTATTGGATTTGTTCTTTTGCAGCTGTGTCTCAACTAAAGATTAAAATGCAATGACTTTTTAGTGGCCTTGGTTTTGCCGCGATAGGCAATATATAGCCATTGAGGCTGACATCTCTAGCAATGATTTCTGAGGGAGTTTGGTGCCGGATTTTCTGTTGCAGCGAGCTCGGACTAAGGCGCTAGGCAAATGTTTTTTCTCGGGAGTATGTTTAATGTTGAATACAAATTTTGCTAATAGTAGCGACCATTGTATGAACTTGGTTTTAGAGTCTTGTGTTAACAACACCAATGCTTGGTTGTCTGTTTTTTAATAGAAACGGACTGTTCTCCAAATAGGCTCGATATGTTTTAATTGTTCACACGATGGTGTAACGTGCAGACCAGGTAAGTATCTTTATTAGATTAAATTTTGTTGGCCGTGTTGCTGAGATGCTCAAAGTCTAGTATGCCGATTGTGTTCTGGATCTTTTGATTAACTAGATTGATTAACTATTTTGCCAAGACGCAACCTTGCGGCGGAAGATGTTTTTTTTTATGGTTTTATGTTTTTCAGTCTAGAATTGCTAGCTCAGAACAACAATCAAATCAGGATCAGCGTTATTTTGCAGAAGAGTTTGTTTCATTTTTTGAACACAAAAATCTTTGTCTATTTGCTTTTTAATGTTTGGGATTTTCTAAGATCGCTTTGGTAAGACAACTGCGGTACTTTGGTCAAAATGGTCTTTGAGTTTCTAGCAAATCAAGTGGGGGTTTTTATGCTTGAGCTCTTGAAACGAAGGTACATGATCTTCATGTAGTTGGGCAATGTTTTAGTGATAGGTTATTTGTAGATCTTTGAGTACGATCTAATTAGCTTGCCGATGTCATTGATCATGTTGGCTTTGTAGACCTAGTAGCGCAGCGGAGTTGACTGATGTGTCTTTTTCTAACCTAGCTATGCGGTGTTTGGGTCGGTTTACCTAGGATGGAAAATGGTTGATATTTCTAGAGGTCAAGAGTTTGGGTCCCAGATGTTTTGGGAGTCTAACTTAAATGTGTGGGTGGGAGCTTATTTTTCTGTTTTTGTGTCAATCAGGGTTGGGTTTACAATTTTACTGGTAGGGAAGTGGTTGGTATTTCCGGAGGACAAGAGTTTGGGTCTTAGATATTTTGTTGTTTTCGTGTCAATCAAGGTTGAATTTATAATAAAAAATTGACTTTGGCTGAAGATCAAACCAAGGTGTTTAGAGCCTGGTGTTGGTGCCCAGATAATAGGAACGTTTGATGTATGGCTGTTTAGAATGGAGCGCAATTGGTCTAATTTCTTGTCAGAAAATTCTTGGTACGTTGGTAGGATTGAAGCGCCTAGTCTCAAGTTGCTCTACAGTGGAAGTCAATTGTTGTTGCTTAGTCCTGCAATGTGCGTCTGGAAGGTTCTTAGTTTTTGAATTTGGTCTGCAGAACCATGTGGTACAGTCGAGATTGGTTAATGAGTTAAGTTGTGTTACAGGCAGGGCTTTGAAATTGGCAATGGAAGTTGCTGGTTTAGGACTCCTAGTGATGGGCTAAAAGTTTGTTTTTGAACACTTTCACTCAAATAGCTACGTACGCGCTCACTTAAGGTCTTGGGGCTTTACCTAGTTCAGTTAAGAACTTGATAGTTTGTTAGTGGAGAGACGTAAAGTACAAAGTAGCAGCTACAGCTACTAGTGGCCGTTCTAAAACTCTGGACTATCTTGAGGGTTGACTGCTGTGATTGTTGTTAACGTCAACAGTGTGTAGAGTAGATATGGCACAGGGTGCTGAAGACATGGAATTGACTTACTGCAAATCTGAAATTTCAGTCTTCTTTGAGAACGGGGAAGGTGTTGCTCCGTCTACTGGTTGCAACAGTTGCGGCGGGAATTGAATTCATTCTTTAGACTTAAACTTATTGTTTCTGGTGATGCTGTAATGGAGCTTTCTTTACTAGACATCGGAGTCTATTAACAAAAAAAGCGAATTTTTATCACTAGGGAAACCTGTCAAACGATTCAATGATTCAAGACAGACCAAGCCAACAACATTATCTAGCTAAACATCGAACCAGAATCACAACCAATTAAGATCTATGTTCAGTAACATCCACTACTATCGCATACATTAGTTGCAGCTCCAGGCAAACCCAAGGATTTCCCATTTTACTTGCCAGTGTGCAAAAATGAACCAAGCAAACGCTTCAATTATCCTCCCTGCGCACATAGATGGATCCAGATTTAACGCAGATGGCAGACACAAGACGACAAATTGCTATCTGTATTTTACAAGACAATGATTTGCAGAAGCAACACATCGACAATCCCAAAATTGGTAAAAGAAGTATTATCTCCGGGGTGTTTTATTTTTGAGCAGCTTTCAGGTCCTGATAATGGTAAGACCTGCACGGCTTACTAGAGAAACCAGTTTTTGTCTTTCAATAATGTCAAGCAGCCACAAGCACTATTCTTCCATTGGATAAAAAAAGCTTTTATAGCAACTCAACATGCCACTAAGACACTTCCACTACACTCAACTTTATTTTACTCGCAAACTAATACATTTCTATTAGGAGAAGAAACACTGCCCAGGTAGTCTAATGGTTGGCGTACTTGACTGGGGCCTTGGGTTCAAGTTAGAATTTCTAAATGTAAGGCAAAATTTTTAGATGTAGGGGTTGCTAGAGGTTAGGTGAAGGTGATGAATTAGACTTCTTACTCCAGTTTTATTACTAAAAACATGAAGCACAGACAACACTTGTCAACATATCTAAAGATTTAAAGATCATTGATGGAAACAGAAATCAAATGGCAATGCGTAGAAGACTACCTCTTTGGCCTGCCTGATTTTTGTCCGCCAGGAGAGGAGATTTGCTCAGACCTACGCACTAACCATAGCATTGTAATTTTGCTTATCGCTCAACGTTTTGACCCTTGAACACTGAAGCTTTAATCATAGTTTGTTACTCTCACTTATTGTTTTGATTTTTGTAATTATATACATGATTTTTTTATGTTTTGTGTATGCTAAGTGCCTATTATACCGGCCAAACTGTATTGGGATTACTGTACCTTAGGCGCTAGTCGTACCAAACCAGGTGCGGAAAAAACCACCTATCAATACTCTTTAATAACACCTATTTTTCTTGCTAGTTAAAGACACTTGCACTAGTGTTTCAAGGCATGCACCCCTCATCAGTGTACCCAGCTTCACTCCCAGTTAAAAACGTAATTGTTTTTTAATGCGATATAAAAATTATCAACTCTACTAAAATCATTATTATAAAATTGTATTCAGCTTTAAAATTGGAACCCATTTATCAAATTTGAGAAAGATACTCTTATCTCCACTAATCTATAATTTCCGTTAGCTGATACCGAAAGTGAATTCCGTATAAAATGATTAAAGATAAACTATCTTTTAAGGCAGTAAATATATAATTAAAATTTAATCTATAGCATATAATTCAATTAAAATTTTTAGTTTATTATCATCCATACGATCATGCATAATTAAATCAGATTTACTAACTAAAAACTTTACAATTAATTTTTATTATAGTTACCCCAAGTGCACACAAACATTAGAGAGCAAAAGGGGTCTAAACAGGACCTAAACTCAAATTATCTCAACAGGAAGCTTGTTTTGTAATAATTTCATGCGGCAATTATTTATAAAGAGCCCTGCAGGGATATGTCTCCCTAAAGAGGACAAAAGTGGCGACATGAAATATGTAGACTGGTGCGTGCCGTAATGGGTCAAAAAGTGTTTTTTTACCAATTAATATATTAATGAGTAACAATCTGTTTTATAATCACAAAAGGATTTATTTTAGTTTTTTTAGGTTTAAAGATAATATATTAAGAGGGGTTGTGATTAGTGCGAACTGTCACTGACACCCTTATGCATATTCATAGAAAAAAAGCGCGCCTACATATACAAAAGAGTAATTTGAAAAGAACAAACATGAACAATGGAGCAAACGCATGATGTGTGCATGGAACTCTTTCCCTGATCCTTTGTTTTTTCGGGGGACGAGAGATGACGTATTTCTGCGATTAATAGAAGAGAGGCCTCGGCACTTTGCTGCAGACAATCCGGCCAACATAAATATATCAAACATCACTAGCAATGACAAATAGTGCGAGGGTGGTGTGTTCGCATCATCCCCTAAGCGTGTACAGTTATGTCCCCTTAAAGGACCCCCCTCTAACAATAGGAGCTTGCAAAGGGGCACAAAACTTTGTATAAGATTTGTTTTTCTTTTCAGATGACATTTTGATATGTCTCAAGTTATCGTTAAAATTGTTATTGATTCAGTGAGGGGTGAAGAGAAATGGTGTGCATCGCAATTCACTCACCGTGACTCATCTTTAACATAATTTATATAATAAGGGGTGTGTTTTAATAGAAAATTTTATAGAAAGCGGTTATATTTCTGCTAGCGTTGACGCGTCCATAAAATAAGAGGAAGATATACAACGTGTGGTTAAGGATGAGATAGTGCCGACTATGTGGACTGAAGAGGACAAAGAAAACGTGATATGGAATATGAAATTCAGAAATGTAGATTTAAAGCCGCGTTGCAGAATCATGCACATATATGCACTCCATTTATTATTAATTTTTTTCATCATCAACTGGTGGTAACTAAATTGAGTAAATATTTCTTGAATGGAGTTATACGAGCGGAAAAACTATTCGAATTCTCGTCAGTTTCACTTAGAGTATTTTTTTATGTTTTATTTTATATTTTCTCTCTTTATGTAGAGAGAGGAAAAATCCCATTTCCCGTTGCGGCTCGTATCACAAAGACAAAACTCGATGCCGGCTTATAAATGAATAGGTAATGCCCTAAACATACAAACATAATTACCTTCCAAATTAAATGCTTTGAATCTGCAAAAATCTACTCATTTCTCATTTCCCTCTCGACTTTATAATATGTGAAGGCTGTTAAATATATCAAACAAATTTTTAATCCAATGGAATGATGTCCAGGTCAAATAAGTATTTCAAATGCATCATCTTTCAATGATTTTGTTAATTAATTAATTAATATTGTTATTTTAGTGATTGGGCCATTTAGTTTGATGATTATTTTAATCGCCTGAACTACAAATACAAATAATAGTTTGGGTTATCATTGCTTAATTATGTCCTGCAACCCTGGGTAGCGGATTTGCGTACGTAGACCAACACTATTGCACTCTGTATAAACAAGAGACTACCGTTTTTCTCTGTTATCTTGCTTTGGACAACTTTTTTGGTCTATTTTTAACCCATTTTCCGGTTACCATTGCTGTTGCTGCAAAAAAAATCTTTTTTGTTTCTATATTGGAGCTCTACTACTCTAAACTAAGGGAGCGTGAAGAGGCTACAGTTAAGTTAAAAAATTGGTACTGAATAGTATAAATCAAAATTATTCCTAGGAGGATTCCGGTAAAACAGAATCTCTTCTCATCGGAAACGATTGGTCGCTTCAAGTATTTTTGGAGGAGCAACCTGAAATTAACTGATGACTACCCAAGTCATAAAAGCGGAAATGCGGAACAATCTTAAAAAGGAGGACGCTTTTGCCCAAAAAGGTAAAGTAGACAAATCAGCTATAAGACGGCATTGGATGTCTGACTTATTAAAACTTGCTGGTTTATCTTAAAGTGTCGTAAAGGCAGCAAATGGGAATTGGCCGAGATGTTCTTGATCAAAAATTTAGTGTCTTAGAAAGAATAAGTCTGAAATTTAAAAAAATGTCTAAGGAGGATGGTTGCTCACGAACCAATGAAGCAATTTTGACAAAGTGCATGGTCGATCTAGCAAAAAAAGTAAAGTAACATAGGTGGCGGATAGGGGAATTGCGCACGTTGACCAACACTATTGCACATAAACAAGAGACTACCTTTTTTTTCTGTCATCCTGCCTTGGACAACTTTTTGGTCTATTTTCGACTTATTTTTTGGTTCCCATTGGCATCTTTTTATTGGAACTCTACTACTCTAAACTAAGAGAGCGTGAAGAGACTACCGTTTGGTTTGAACAAAATGGTACTGAGTAGTATGAATCGAAATTATTTCCAGGAGGCTTTTGGTAAAACGAGGAATTTCTTCCCATCCGTAACGATGACAACCCAAGTCATAAAACCGGAAATTAGGCGGATACGCAGAAAAGGAAGAAGCTTTTGCCCAAAGTAAACATAACGGCATTTAATGTCTGATTTATTAAAACCCGCTAGTTTAGCTGAAAGTGTTGGCAAATGAAAATTTACCAAAAAATCCAGAACAAAAAAATTCTTAGGGAGAAAGTTATTCCTACAAAAAAATAGAGCCCCAAATAATGCTGAACAAATGTTAAACCAAAAAATTAACATTGAGAAACTAATTGAATAGAGATTGCAAAGTGCACAAACGATGAAACAAAAGAAGTTGCACAAAAGTAAAAATCAAAAGAGGGTTGGAAATAGCACTCTTTTCTCTTAATGGCATCAACACTTACAAGGAATTTGAAAAAGCAGAAAACTTTACCTGGAATACGAAACTATTTAAAGCTACGGATATCATTGTTGATGACAAGCTGGCTGAAAATCACAGTTACTGATATAGAAAAACGCATCCAGAGAATGTACCGGAATTGCTACCCATTAGTTGAAAAAGACACGCTCAAAAAGTTAGGAGTGCATAACAAACAATTGAAATAAGACTGGCTGGCCACTTGAAAAAATTGTGGAACAATTTTACTGCTTTAAAGAAAGGATAAAGACTATAAGCAACTCTTCAAATGGGCCAAAGACGGTAAAGCGGTCACGGGTATAAAAAAGACAAAGAGGGGACAATATGCTTATAACCACTAAGAAGACATTAAAAATGCAATTGAAAAAGGAGACCATCTTCTAACCACTAGAACACTAGGGACAAAAAAGATGATTATAATAGATATTGACTCAACGACGATCCAATAGGACATATGGCCATTTAGAATATTGCGGAGGACACTGAAATTAGACTCAAGATAGGATTACTCAACCATGGGACCATGGGAAAGAAAACAGTTAAAGAAACCACATGGAGTCATACACCAAAAGGGCTTTGATATCTTTAGGCAAATCTGCCTTGTCAGGAACATGAGCGTGAAGGGACTAAAACTTGACAGACTTATAACCATCATGTCAAAAAGTTAGCGGTATTGCAGGCTTTGCAATTGCCAGTCAAAAAATCTAAACTGGTTATGACTTAGCATAAGCAATCTGGAAGAAGTAGTTACAACCTGCAGAGTTTGCCTGGTATAGATTCCAAAAAACAGGGGATAAAAGGAATCCTTATGGCAAATCAACTAGCTCAAAGTAGGAGCTAAGGGGATATTTACTAGACCAGAATCTACTTTTGGGGTTCCATAGAAGAAATAATCCGCAGCTGACTATAGGCCAAACATAACAACCTGTAGAAAAGCTGTAAGAGATTGGAACATTCAAAAATATTCCAAACAGGACTATTGCATTATATTAAAACCATTATAACACAAACCCTCTTTGGCAAATACAACCTAACCGAAGGATAGCTGAAAGCAACTATTGGCTAAAGATACTAAACTTTATCAAAAAAACAGAGTTGTTAAAGGAGTAAAACATTAGAATTGTACAACAGGATTGCAGTCCAAGAGGCGCCGAGTGAACCACTTTAAGATAAGGAAGGTGAAAGGTGAGGTTGTTAGTCAGTAAACACTTGACATTACTTTTTTTCTTTAACTAGCAAGAAGAATAGGTGTTATTAAAGAGTAGTTTTTTCCGCACCTGGTTTGGTACGACTAGCGCTTAAGGTACAGTAATCCCAATACAGTTTGGCCGGTATAATAGGCACTTAGCATAGACAAAACATAAAAAAATCATGAATGTATATAAATACAAAAATCAAAACAATAAGTGAGAGTAGCAAACTATGATTAAAGCTTCAGTGTTCAAAGGTCAACACGTTGAGCGATAAGCAAAGTTACAATGCTATGGTTAGTGCGTAGGTCGGAGCAAATCTCATCCCCTGGCGGACAAAAATCAGGCAGGCAAAAGAGGTAGTCTTCTACGCAGTGCCATTTGATATCTGTTTCCATCAATTATCTTTAAATCTTTAGATCTTAGCCTATTTGGAATAAAAATTTTCTTTAAATAAGTTGCGCAAATATGTTGACAAGTGTTGTCTGTGCTTCATGTTTTTAGTAATAAAACTAGAGTGAGAAGTCTAATTCATCACCTTTACCTAACCTCTAGCAACCACTACATCTAATAATTTTACCCTACATTCAGAAATTCTAACTTGAACCCAAAACCCTAGTCAAGTACGCCAACCAATACACTACCTGGGCAGTGTTTCTTCTCCTAATAGAAATGTATTAGTTTGTGAATAAAATAAAGTTGAGTGTAGTGGAAATTTCTTAGTGGCTTGTTGAGTTGCTATAAAAGCTTCTTTTATCCAATGGAAGAATAGCGCTTGTGGCTGCTTGACATTATTAAAAACAAAAACTGGTTTCTCTAATAAGCCGTGCAGATGTTACCATTATCAGGACCTGAAAGCTGCTCAAGAACAAAATACCCCGGAGATGATACTTGGTTTACCAACTTTGGGATTGTCGTTCTGTTGCTTCTGCAAATCGTTGTCTTGTAAAATACAGATATCAATTATCAATTATCTGCATTAAGTTTGGATCCATCTATGTGCGCAGGGAGAATAATTGAAGCGTTTGTTTAGTTCTTTTTTGCACCCTGGCAGGTAAAATGGGAGACCCTTGGGTTTGCCTGGAGGTACAACTAATGTGTGAGTTTGTAGTAGATGTTCCTGAACCTAGATCTTAGCTGGTTTTGATTCTGGTTTGATGTTTAGCTAGATTATGTTGTTGGCTTGGTCTGTCTTGAATCGTTGAATCATTTGACAGATATCCCTAGTGATAAAAATTTGCTTTTTTTGTTAATAGACTCCAATGTCTAGTAAAAAAAACTCCATTACAGCATCACCAGAAACAATAAGTTTAAGTCTAAAGAATGAATTCAATTCCCGCCGCAACTGTTGCAATCAGTAGACGGAGCAACACCTTTCCTGTTCTCAAAGAAGACTGAATTTTCAGATTTGCCGTCTGTCAATTCTATGTCTTCAGCACCCTGTGCTATATCTACTCTACACACTGTTGACGTCAACAACAATCACAGCAGTCAACCCTCAAGATAGTCGAGAGTTTTAGAACGGCCACTAGTAGCTTTGGCAGCTACTTTGCATTTCACGTCTCTCCACTAACAAACTATCAAGTTCTTAACTGAACTGGGTAAAGCCGCAAGACCTTAAGTGAGTGCGTACGTAGCTATACGAGTAAAAGTGTTCGAAAACAAACTTTTAATTTGTACAAAACGCAAAACACTCACACAATCGACTCCAACATTCCAGAGCCCATCACTAGAAGTTTTAAACCAGCAACTTCCATTGCCAACTTCAAAGCGCTGCCTGTAACACAACTCAACTCATCAGCCTATCTTGACTAATGTTCAAGTATACCACATGGTTCCGCAGACCAAATTCAAAAACTAAGAACCTTCCAGACGCACATTGCAGGACAAAGCAACAACAATTGGCTTCCACTGTAGAGCAACTTGAGACTAGGCGCCTTAATCCTACCAACATACCAAGAATTTCCTGACAAGAAATTAGACCAATTGCGCTCCATTCTAAACGCCATGCATCAAACGTTCCTATCATCTGGGCATCAACACCAGGCTCTGTACACCTTGGTTTGATCTTGAGCTATAATCAAGTTTTTATTGTAAATCCAACCTTGATTGACACGAAAACAGCAAAAATTAGACTCCCAAAATATCTAAGACCCAAACTCTTGTCCTCCTGGAATACCAACCACTTCCCTACCTATAGAATTGTAAACCCAACCTTGATTGACACAAAAACAGAAAAATAAGCTCCCACCCACACACCTAAGTTAGACTCCCAAAACATCTGGGACCCAAACTCTTGACCTCAAGAAATACCAACTATTTTCCATCCTAGGTAAACCGACCCAAACACTGCATAGCTAAGTTAGAAGAAGACACATCAGTCAACGCCGCTGCGCTACTTGGTCTACAAAGACAACATGATCAATGAGCTAATTAGATCGTACTCAAAAATCTACAAATAACCTATCACAAAAACATTGCCCAACTACATGAAGATCATGTACCTTCGTTTCAAGAGCTCAAGCATAAAATCCCCACTTGATTTGCAAAAAACTTAAAGATTATTTTGACCAAAGTACCGCAGTTGTCTTACCAAAGCGATCTAAGAAAACCCAATCATTAAAAAAGCAAGTAGACAAAGATTTTTGTGTTCAAAAAATTAAACAAACTCTTCTGCAAAATAACGCTGATCCTGATTTGATTGTGGTTCTGAGCTAGCAATTCTAGACTGAAAAACATAAAACCATAAAAACCTCTTCCGCCGCAAAGTTGCGGCTTGGCAAAATAGTTAATCAATTTAGTTAATCAACAGATCCAGAACACAATCGGCATACTAGACTTTGAGCATCTCAGCAACAAAGCCAACAAAATTTTATCTAATAAAGATACTTACCTGGTCTGCACGTTACACCATCGTGTGAACAATTAAAACATATTGGGCCTATTTGGAGAACAGTCCGTTTTTATTAAAAACGGACATTCAAGCTTTGGTGTTGTTAAGACAAGACTCTAAAACCAAGTTCATACAATGATCGCTACTATTAGCAAAATTTGTATTCAACAATAAACATACTCCCGAAAAAAAACATTTGCCTAGCGCCTTAGTACATCAGAAAATCCGGCACCAAACTACCTCAGAAATCATTGCTTGAGATGTCAGCCTCAATGGCTATATATTGCCTATCGCGGCAAAACCAAGGCCACTAAAGAGTCATTGCATTTCAATCATTAGTTGAGACTCTGGCCGCAGCTGCAAAAGAACAAACCCAATAGCAAAAGGTGTAGCAAAGATAACAAATGGACTTAGTTAGCCGGAGGCTAACTCGACCAAAACGCACCAAAAAGTCAAAAGTAGAGAAAACGGCTGTAGGGCAGTACAAACCCTCACAACAAAAAAACTGTAGCAAATACCTTAAAATCCGTTAACAGCACGGACAGTCTTAACAAACACAAAAAGAGAACCACATGTTGTGTACCTGGTTTAAGAAAAATGTTTTTTAAGAGCCATTAGTTGTCAGCTTGCTGCCTTCTACATTCTCAAACACAAAAACAAACCAATGTGCGGCAAAAAAACAAAAAGAATGTCCAAAAAAATTTTTGCACATCAAATCAGAACCCTCTTATAATTAGCGCGTCACAAAAAAAGAAAACAATAACCAGGTTGTGTACCTGTTAGGAAAAAAAATGATCAATAGCGGGCAAGCTCAACTAGGTTGAGGTCGAGTGGATTTACTTGTTACACAAGATTTATAAAAAGCAAAAATCAATAAATTTTATTGTTATTCAATACAAAACAAAACAACCTTAATAGACTACACAAATACCAAGGAAGTCTTGAAGATGTGTGAAACAAAGTACATAGTAGTAAACTGTAAAATATTGTTATTTGTACTTTGGAATTTGTAGTTTAAGACCGTATTTGGCATTAATTGTACGTAACATCCGTTGAGAGCATACAGTGTACTGGCATTAAGATTGCACAATAACTGCATAAAGTTGTAAAGCTTATACTGGCTGCCGAAGCTTTAAGGTTGTAAGCAAAATATCGCATAGCATTCTGGCATCACAACCCATCGGTTCAAAACTAGAATTATATATTATAATTATCAATTAAGCTTTGTGTTATAATAATGTCTGTACATTCAGTTAATAGAAGTACACACAACAAAAATAAAGACAATCCGCAGCAGTAACAATGCAAGAAAACAAAATGTACCAAACCAACTCGAACAGAAAAAAGTAAAGCAATTTGAAGTGGCCCAAAAGATGGTAGAAAACAGTTCTTCTCCCGCAGCAAAACAATGCTGTTGCATAAAATAATAGTTAAAATATAATTATTATTATACAAGCTATAGGCTTGGTGTGGTGGTTGAGTAGTTGAACGTTTGTTGCTAACGATATTTAAAAAATAAATTTAAATAACAAATAATTTTTCCCATTAAACGCACCATCATTAGGGGCGCCTCAAAATGTATCAACATAACTATATGCTTGGAAAAAATTATAGACTGATTACATAACTGGGAGGTGAAAGAGGAACTTTAGCAAGAGGAAAACAAGAAGAAAAGGGTGGAAAATTAAATCCGAGCTATTACCTATATAGAGAAAATTAAGAAAATTAACGATTCAACCACTGGTGATCTAATGCGCACTATACAGAAGGTCATAAATAAACCTTCCGTAAAAAAGCAAAATAAAATGTAGCAGAGCAGTTTATTGGTGGACTAAGAAATTAGATGTAGTATAAAAAGTGCAGCTAAGCTAGGAGGGCGTTGTCGAAAACTTATTGTCTAGTCTGGAAGAAAGGCGAATACTAAAACACAACCTTGAAAGCCAAAGAACATTTTTGGAAAAAGTATGCGTATGCGACTAGATTGAAAACGACACGAGCTAGGCTACAAAATTGTAGCAAAAAAGTTGAACCTGTTACAACAAGCTAAACAAGAAAATTGCATTGGAGCTATTCTTTACATGCTCACTCTTACCTACTAATTGGGATAGCATAGAACCTGAAGACAGAGACGTAGTTCCATTTACGAAAGAAGAAATAGAAAAAGCGCTTAAAAGCTGCAACAACAATCATGCCAAGAAGCGTTATCAAGAAATTAGTTAGGTCCGCTCCCGAAAAATTGTTCTAAATAAATAACAAGAGTTTATGGCTGGTAACTTCTTATACGCATAAAAGGAGAGAAAGTGGGAAAGCAACCAAAGTATAGGCTAATCTGTTCACACTTAAGTTGTTAGAAGAGTGAAATCTATCATAGACGCGATGGAGGAAATTAGGATGGCAGCTATGCGTATGCTTTTAAAAATAGAAGGTATTGGGTACTGGTAACTCTGGACATAAAAAATCCGTTTAATTCTGTCATGTGGAATGAATTAATGAAACACTAAAGGATATGAAGATTAGCAAATGTCTATTTTCAGAACAGGAAAATAGTCATTATACTTACCTGCAATGTTCAAACTACTGGCTGGTAATTATGGTATAGAGTGGCCTACCCATGATGATGATCTAGAAATTTGTATCACTATAGCCTCTTCTGACATAGAGACTTCCAACGCCGACAGAGAGGAGAAATTTAAATTTCTGGATTACCAACACTTGGGCTGTTGAGTGAGCTTTCCATATCAAATTACTGGCTGGTAATCATGTTAAGGAGTAGCCCACCCACCCACCCAAGTGTTGGTGATCTAGAAGTACGTATCACTATAGCTTCCTCTGACATAGAGACTTCCAACGCTGGCAGAGAGGAGAAACTTTATTTTCTGGATCACCAACATTTAGGCGGGAGGGTGAGCACTCTAGATCAAACTACCGGCTGTTAATTATGGTATGGAGTGGCCCACCCACTCATCCAAATGTTGATGATTTAGAAATTTGTATCACCTTAGCTTCCTCATACATAGAGACTTCCAACACCGACAGAGAGGAGAAATTTCTGTATTACCAACACTTGGGCTGTTGGGTGAGCACTCCAGTTCAAACTACTGGCTGGTAATCATGCAAAGTTCCTCAAAGATTTATCCTGGACTCTTTGCTGTGTAAAATCTTGTACAACAAAGTCCTAAAAATTGAAAATGCCACTGGGGGTTAAGATGTTTTGTTTTGCCAACGATAAGGCCGTAGTTGTTTGGGCCAAAAAGAACATGAAAGTTACAGAGTTGACAAACGGCTCAGAAAAATCATAATTAAGTATTTCCAAAAATGAAAATATTGATAGGTGAAGGAGAAATTATTATACTCATTGCTGTGAAATATCTTGTTTAATTTCTGAAAATGAAAATGCCGCTGGGGGTTATAAGTTGTTTGGACTAAAAAGGACAAATTGCACAATAAAGTAAATAACGAAAAAAACAAAGTCAGGAATAGAAAATTGAAGAAAGTCCTCCTAGCAGCGGGAAAACTTACCTTCAAAACAAAAATGAGCATAAAATATCTAAGAGTATGGTTTGACCATAACATGAGTATGAAGGAGCTTGTCAAACATGTAATTCTATAATCAGAGAAAACAGTATTGGCACTGGTCAACGGTCAAAAGGATCAACATTCTAGCTACGGTGGCTTATTTTATTATGTAGTATGGGGCCCAGATCTGGGAAATAGCACTGATAACTTGCTCAACAAAGAATTCTTGGGTAAGGAATTGTACCGTACAATATTGACAAAGGCTAGTTTATCCAAGAAAACCTAACCTAACCTAACCTAACCTAACCTAACCTACAAAAAACAGAGGCAAGAAAAGGAAAATATCCCAAAAGAAATTATGGGTAGATGGCAACTAAAGTGAGAAAGGGATACCAGTGAAGCAAAATAAACCAAGAAACCCATCAAAGACCTGGAAGAATGGACAAACAGAAATCACGAACAAGTAGAGTACTATTTAAGTGGTTATGGTTATTTCAAAAATTACCTAAAGCAATTCAAACTGACAAATAAAGGCATTTGCACATACAGCATCACCAAAGATTTTCCAGATCACATAGTCTTCAACTCCGCTAAGTGGCAGCCGGAAAGGGAGTAGTTGTACAAATAGTTAAAAATGGGAAATCTTACAACGGACAGCATCATTAAGACAATGCTGAGTAGCAAAAAGAAATGGCACAGTATACATATATCCGAGAGATACTAGAAACCATAAAGTTTGACAAAATACTTGAAAACATTATTGAGGCGATGCTAAGTAGTAAAACAATGACACAGTATAGTACCTGTATTCAAGAGATACTAAAAATCATAGAGGCTGACGAAAACGGGTGAGAGAAACTCATTCGGACGATCTACTCTGATGATAACAATGATTTCGGGGTAGAACGCAAAATTGTTAAATGGATTACGGGTTAACTGGAGAAGAGTTCAAAGCTTCCGCCAACCACAATAAAAAATTAAAATTTATAATTTTAATTTTATATTTTATGACCTCTTATAATCCGACAAATACTAAATTTGATTGAATTGAATGTTGAATACACTTTTCTAAGACGTCTTAGCTTCATCTTTGTGACCGATTCTTATTTAATAAATGTTTTTTTTTTTCTATTGTGCCAATTTGAGAAGAAAAAGGCAAACAACATCTTATTTTAAATAAAATTACAAACTTAACAATGAAAACTTGAATATTAATTAATAATATAAAACTTTTATTAGTTTGCAAAAAAAAAAAAATTCAATGATGCGTAAAACTAATTTATTTTATACATGAAACATAATACGTTCATCAACTTCCGAATTGTGAAATTTGAGCAGTGTTTTAATTAAACCAACCATGCGATGCGCTTATGTTTTTAAAGAATCGGGAAGCCGCAATTTAATATCCAAAGTAGATTTCGCCTCACATTATATCCATATAGAAAAAATACCCTAAGATTATGATGGTGCGAGAGAAGCCTCTCCGCTAAAGGATTAGGGTTGAGGGTTACCAACCCGACCGATCCAACCGGACATTGCCTCTTAGTAATTGGATGAGAGCAAACGTCTTAAGACGCTATCGCATATCAGTTATTAACCACTGTCTTATATAAGTCTTATTAACTTTAGCTATAATGAGCTACGGGTGGATTCATTTCATTTTTAGATCGTCTATTTTGAACTCGATGTATAGATTACGTCTTGAAGATAAGGGAAAATTAATTTTTGTAATATGAAACCAATTCCGTATAAGCTTACATTCGATATAATTGGAAAACTAAAAAATTTAAATTGTATGAATAATGCATACATAATACTGGCAAATATTTAAATAGATTTAAGTGAGTGTTTTATGTGGGGAATTTTGTCTAATGAAAAATTTAAGGCGCATAGAGAGAGCGGCGAATTAAAATATTAAGCTTCACATCTGCATGCAGACTGACGAGAAGCCAGTAAAGATGCACTGTATTAATTAAATTTAATATGAAGCCATTGAAGTCGCGCTAAAATTTTAATAATCCTGAAAATAACGGGACCACCAAGCCACCCGATGTAGGACTATACATCATTTGTGAAACCATTAAAACTACCCAAAAGTCTATGATCCCCTTATTATACAAAGTTCCTGTAGGAGACACAGAAATTTCCTCCATCCTTAACGAACAGGAAGCTTCTTTAATCAGACTTGAAAGGAATTCTGTTTTATTACACCAAAAACTAGTTTGTTAGTGTTATTATTCGAGCGGGATTTCGCATGATTTATTAAAGTTGATTTCCTTGTTATTTTATAGCCGCAGTGCATACCTTCTGCACTTAACGTATTATGATATATGAGTTTAATGTAGGTGTGAATAAAAACAATGTAGCGATATGCATAATCTCATCTTGATTAATTTTTTCCCTAGTTGCCACTTTGAGGGGTTCTTACCGGGTGTTATGGGGTACGTGCGGACAGGTTTATGCACCGTAGGGTGAAACGGGGAGAGTTATATTCCCTTAACATGTCTTACAACTTATCGCCCTTCTTTTGTAGATTAATAGAAAATTTCTTTCAATAAGATGGAAATGCTATTCTGGATTAGGACACTAGGGCTACTTCACTACCTCTTGCGATTACACATACAATAAAGTTAGGGATTCCGTTGGGGTGATTATTGAATGTTACACTTCAAATACGTATGCCAATTACAGACATACCATTTTTATGCTTTTACTGCACCAGGGGCAGTAGCTTAAAGCAGCATACAAAAAACACAATAAAATAAATTTTGAGATTTAACTAGATACTATTAGCAATAGTACAATTGGTCTCTAGAGAGAAAACCGTTACATAATTATAAAAAAATCTTTTGTTTAAAATGACCTGTTCAATGTATGGCGTTTAAAATGATTGATTGTTATCTAATTTAATAAAGTTAAGTAATATATTATTAACTATTTTATTCTGTTTCAGGTGAGTTACTATCCAAATAAAATTATTAAACGATTTTGTAGTCTATCGGGTAAGTTTGAATTGCACTAGATGTTTATTGAAAAAAAAAAAAGTGTTTAACATTAATAAATGATGTGTTTTATGTAAATTGCCTTTCAACCAGTAAGAGACACATACAATTGTGTTTCAGGGCATGCACCCATCATCAGTGTGCCTAGCATCTCACTGGTCAAAGAGACAATTTACATAAATCACAGCAACTATTAAACAGTTATGTTTAGTAATATGTCGACACATTGGATGTAGATCCACCCAACTGTTACGAGTAGCGATGTCCAAGATGCAAATTGCAATGATGATAGCCAACCTTTGCAACGGAGATCCTCGTGTCATCTCCGTTGCAAAGGCAGTCATTTTTTGCGGGGTCTTTTTCTAGAAACTGTTTCAGCATAGATGTAATTTTAACTAATCAACAAAATTTCTTCTTCTTCTTCTTCGTCAGCCATTTACTGTCCACTTCTGGACATAAGCCTTTTCTAATTTTTTCCATTTGTCTCTGTCTTGTGCTTTCCGAATCCAACAAAATTTCATTCATATTTAATTGAGAAACGATCCAACCAAGCAACTTTTAAATCAAAATATTTTACCGTTTCATAGACTTTAAAATGTTAATAAATTGTGTCCACATATAAATTGATTTCTTGTAAAATTTGTTGCGAAAAATTGATTGTTTTTTTGATTAAGTTGGTTGCAAAAATTTGTAGGTCGATGCGTAAGAGTCTTGATTATCTGGCCAAATTTTTGTTATCAAAAACAAATTTTTGGTGACTTCTGTTCACTTCTTGCACGTTTATTTAGGAAGATGGCAAAAACAAAAAATACAGAACAGATCTTTGGTTCAACGACAAAAATAATCAGAAACGTTCTATAAAACTAATTGCAATTGTTGTTGGGTGCTGTTTGAGTTGATACAGTACCGTAAATATGGCTTTGGAGGAGATTATTGGGCAGTAAATGGTCAGGCAAGGTCTGGAATAAAGAAGTATTAAGCACAACAGGGGAGGAAAGAGCGCTAGTAGGTACAACCATAAAACAGAAAGATAAGATGGATAAGGCATACATTAAGAAGAGATGGACGTGATGGGTACAATCATAAAAAGAAACAAAGGGAAGTAATTGTTAATTGAAGGACGTAATTGAAGGAATAGTTTATGCAAATCCAAAAAGAGAAAGGAAAAGATGCAAGTTGCAAGACGACTGACATTTTAATATGAGAAAAGTATGGTGAAATGAAGAAAGGAATAGACGACAGAGAAAACCGGAGGAGAGGCATGTATGACCTGCAGAATACCAATGATGAGAACCGTAAACGTTTGCACGTTAACGTATATTTTATACATATTTTTATATTAGTTAACACGGTCTTAATCTGAGTAGAAATGCAATTTTAAAATGGATAAACAAGTTTTAGATTACAGGAACTATAAAACCTAGAACAACTTTGATACATTAGGACGTCAAAAATGTTGAAAGAAAAGCTAAAGAACTTTTAAATGTACTTCAGCGATCTGAACAGATAATTATTTAAAAGCGTTAAACGACGTTTTTCGAATAAGTGGCTCAATTAAAGTTATGCCTAAGTACTTAGCAAGCAGCTTAGCTTTTTTTGGGCTGGTTTTGTGGTCAATTACTGGCAATCTTTTGAAGCAGTTGGTTGGTTCAAGTTCATTATTAGTTGCAGCAGTGCAGGCGTTTAGCGGCTGTTGTTGGCGCAATACTGTTTGCAATTTTTGTTTTGTTTTGGCGTTCTTTGGTTTCATTTTCTTATGGAGATGTTTGGGCTCAGAGTAAGACTAGGATGAAATTAATTTAGTGTAAAGTTTGGATCGTGTACTGAACGACAGCTGATAGAGTTCCTGTTGATAATGGACCTGTGCTATCTGAAAAATGACTTTACCTTTTTATACAATTTGAATAGGTTTTTTTTATCTGTGGTGATGGTTGAGGGTTTAATATTTGCCTAAAAAAGTTTTTTTGTTCTTGCAAGTGACACATTCAGTTGGGTGCTTTTTTATATTAGCTTGTGGTTCTTGCAAGTAATTTTGTTTATCAGGAATTTGTAGTTGGTTGGTTTTGTCAAGAAAGATTAGTTTGTTACTAATGTTGGACTGCTTTGATTTGTCCCGGAATTTTTCTTTCTTAGTTCTTTTTTTTATGTACGTCTTCATTACTGAGTGATCACGATAGGGTTCCGCCTATTTACTTATTTTTTCTAATTTTTGGATGCTTTTTTGGCGATTGGAATGGCTTAACTTGGAGAGTTTTCTGTTTTTTTTTGTTTAGTCTTTTTTGGGTTAAATTTTCATAACCAAATGTTGGCGACTTTTTCACCATATTGCTTCCTATCTTTATACCGGTCCAGTTGTTACGTGATCATGAAAGGGTTCTCCAGCCTATTGATCATTTTCCGTCGATTTTTGGTTAGGTCTTTGAAATTATCTGATTTTTTTTTAATTAGTTCATTTTTTCTGGGTCTATCATCTCGGTTCTATAGATATTTATAGGACTTTGGTCTCAGATTTTGAGTTAGTTTTGATCGGGATTGGTTTTGGCTCTTTTACTTCTTGCGGGTTGTAGACCAAAATTCTTTTCTTTTTTGGTTTTCTTTATTTTTGCAGCTGTTAGGTTAGCTATAGGCATGACCATTAACATTTAGGTTTTTTGGGTCTCAAATGGTCGGAAATTGGGTTTCTTGTTTTTGGCTGTAGTGTTGTTATTTTGATTTTTTTGACGTAGTGGTTGCAATTTATGTAGATAGATTTTATCTGGGTGGGTGCATTCTTGGTTATGATTGACAGCTAGAAACTAGAAACAGGTCTTGCATTGTAAGGAATATGCGAGTGTTGGTTTCGAGAAATATTTGCTCTTGAAATTTACACAACTTTGTTTGCCAAATTGTACACATAGAATCACTATTGCAATCGGTGCATGTTAATTAAAAAATTGCGTAGCGATTTGGAGTAACTAAACTATAATTTTTGCATTATATAGTAATTTTGATTGAGGTTTTGCTGCTTGATTAAATTGAGAAGATGTTGCATTGACCTCAAAACACTTTTTAACAAGATGGGATTATTTGCCAAACCTAAAAAGAATCAATGGCATTTGTATAAAGAAATTCTTTTGGGCCTATAATTGTAACGATAATCTTTTGCCTTGCAATTTTTTCTTATAAAATTATTAAAATTGAAGTTATTGAAAAGCACTTTTGAAAAAAAAATTAAATGCCTTTCAAAATTTAATGCTTGAATGGCATTTTTCAAACCTAAGTTAGTTACATTTGTCTTTAAACTGTGAAACCATTCTAAACGGCACTTTTTATGGTAAGGAGGGCAGTAGGTCTAGTAAATAGTACAATTTGAGATCAAATGATTGAATTCTTCTGTAAACTGATGAAACGAAGATTTTTGTTTAGTAAAGCCTTTTCTTCTTCTTTTTCTTAGGGTGCTGTCTCTCTAGACGGAGGTTAGCTATCATTATGGCAGTTCTAAATAGTTCGGGAGATGTACATCCATACCACTCTCGTTGGTTTCTGAGCTAGGAAGTTCTTCGTCGCCTATTTGATCTTTTACCTTTTGTGCTAAGGATGTTTGTAAAATAACAAATTTATAATAAGTTGCGTACTGATTTCAATGAGGACAAAGCAAGACAAATTCTTAAAAATTTAATTAAACATCCACAATTTAAAATGATATATTGCGTAATAGTGGGTTTTGCATTTTATAAAAAAACTTCATGGGATCTTTAATATAAAGCAGTTTCCCATTTGATTGACATTATACTTCCCCGACAATAAAATAAGTATAAAGATTCCATCTATGTTAATATATGAGGAAAAACAATCTGGAAGGCAGTCAAAACATCCTGAATAGAATTTATATAAAAATAATTGTTCCCAGTCTAGACGCCGCATAAAACCCCAATTCCCTTTTCGTGAATATATACACAATTCCCAGAACTAGCCACGAATGAATCAAAACATATATATCGCCTTAAAAGACAAATATATCCCTTCTCCGGAGGGTAACAAAAAAGAAAAAAAGATCCACGCGATTAATGCTTCGTTTCATTCGTGATGGAAGTCCTCTTAGATGTCTTGGCCAGTAAAGAGGGATTACCAAATCGTTAAGAGATTTCCAGAATCTCCCGCTAACTGCCTACGGATCAACTACCGGCATGTTTCAACTTAGCAACTAGTTACAACCCCAAGCTCAGCAATTTCCAATTGAATCCGGCAACAATCGGCCCCCTAATCACGACTCTAACAATATTCAATGCAACCTAATCTATTTAATTGCAACTTTATGGTAATTATGTATGTAAATACAGCCACCATACACAACAATTAAACTTGAGTAAGGCGCTAAAGACATATTTTGCATAATAAACATTAAGTTTACTTCATAATTATCTCTGAAACATAAAAGTAGCTCGCATTTATGAGGCTCGTTAAACGATATTTTTTCTTTTCCTTTTAAGAATTTCACGCCGAAGCACTACAACTGTAACCTAACCTTCTACCAGATTTAAATTATAACGTATTAAAACCGAAATTTTATATAGCGTGTTAGAGGGTTGTATAATCGCCATAATGTTGGGGCGTCTGAGGTTTCTAAATAAATACAGGTGTTTTGTGACTGGCTTTTCTCAGCATTGTCTTGATGAGTCAGATGGAAATTGCCACTGCGAATATGATATGGAATTATTCCGTTAAGGGAATATTATGTTTGAGGAAACTAATACTCCTTAAAGTGGATTTGATTTTCAATGGCTTTATAGAAGGGGATTCTTAAAGAAAATATATTTGTTTAGAAATTAATGTGCATTGGATTTACTACACACAAAAAAAATAAAGCTGTTATAAATTGCATCCAATATATCTCTTACAGCGTAAAATATTTCCTCACCAAATAATTTATAGTTGCGATAAGGAAATGAATTATTTCTCTAAATAAACCAACAATATCATACAATCCGAACAATATATAAACGTCTACTGTTTAATACTTTTTAATATACCAGCCACGATTTTGACGATGTTAAATATTTCATTCGGATTTATCGGCGTGCACCGCTGTTGGTGCACTCTTCATGTTTGAATATTTTAAGAAATAGACATAAGTACTGACTGTATGTGTGTGAGTTACAATGGCGGCAACAATACATAAATCCCAACACATACAGTTGTATGTAAATTTGAACATGTATTTTGAATTATTTAACTTTAACCTACATATACAGAAGCAAAGATGAGCCCTGGGATTATCCTAGTGGAAATATATTGTGCTTGTTTAGAAACCAGACTCTGGAAAATTATATGCACGAGGGCGGTTTGTTAGTTTACTAGTATATGTATTTGTATCTGTATATAGAGAGTCGGGCCGGGGCGGCTTTTCGAATTACATTTGATATTCGAGAAAACATGTGACTGCAATTATTCTGTTGAGTTGTTTGGTTTATATTCCATTTTGTGGTTGTCGCATCGTATTTTTCAAGCTTTGACAAGAGCAATTTCATTTGTTCCAGTCAATGTAGCAATTATTGAGATGCAGATGAAGTTATTAATTATTTAAAATATTCATTAATTGCGTTAACTTAACAAACAAATACAGTTTTTAATTTGTTATCATGATTATCGTTGTAAATACTGATTACATTTTTTTTTTAAATCAAATCCCAGAACTAATAAAAATAAATTAATTAATAACACCAATTGGGAGATCGAGACAATATTATCCTTAATTCAACGGACACTACGAAGATCTGAAAACCCTCTTTAAGATTAATTTACTCAGTATTACTTCTAGCTCTCGGAAATCAGCTTTTAGAATCCATTCAATGCAATTTAAAATATTATTTTGATTCAATTTTTTTTACATTAAATTAACGCCCCAATAAAAAATGAAGCGGACAAGTAACGTAGTCAATGTATCTCTTTTGATTCATCGGACAACACAAATTTCTTTAAAAAATTGGATCATTTTGCTCAGGCTATTTATTGCAAAATCCGCAGCTAATTGGAGAGGTACGAGAAACACCTCACAACTTTCAAAATTCAAAATAATGCTAATGCAAAGTATGGCAACTTATTTTTTTGGACAGGTCATAACCGTACTTGAAAAGGCTGGAGAAGCTTTCTTGCTGAAGAAAACCGCATTGTAACAATTCATGCATCATGCCGGACATGCTCCTAATAATGCTGGAGCTGAGTTCAGCGTCTGGCTGGTTTTACTGTTTTGATAACATTACTATTAAGAATAGAGAGAAGGAACAAAATGCAATGGTTCTATATATCCAAGCAAAAGCCCAGATTAACAATTGTTATTCAATAACCTTTAAGAGGGTAAAAAAAAGTTTAGCTCACATAAGCCAAACAATTAAATGACCAACCCAAAATTGTTCTTACTAAAATTGCAGCCAGCCACAACGTTTTGACTTGATACTCCAAGCGGACAAAATGTTGTTATTATTGCTGAAACGGCAGAAGCAAAAGTTCAACTAAGCAAGGTTTACTTTACTACATCTTTTTTGTTGCCCTACAGCGAAAGAGGAAATTGTTTTTGAATAATATTCAGTCAGTTACAATTTGTTTAGAGTTGTTACCCCAAGCGGACAAAATCTTTCCTATTATTTGCAGGAGTCGCAAAACCCAAAATTCAACAAAGCAACTTTTACGTTACTATATCTTTTAATGTTGCCTTACAAATCTTTGGACATTATTAACTACATACGATAGATGCAATCTTGGATTACAACCAACAATTTTTAGTCAATAATATATAATTTTTAGCCGGTACCTCAAGCGGACAATTTTTTATTATTGTTAAGTTGCAGAAGCAAAAGTATCAGGAATCAAGTTTTACACTTATATTGTCCTAAGTTTGGAACGGTTTATGGTATCTTATAAGAGTTTTTTTTTTTTGGTGTTTGGATCATCTTCTTTTAACACTGTGAGTGAAAATCTTGCGGTTTTACATTTGAGCTAACAAGAGATATCACACATTTAAAGTTTGACTTATTCAATTAATGCCGTTTTGACCCTAATGGCTTTAATTATTTGATGTACCAGTTGAGTCTTGTACTGAAAGCCAGTTGTCCTAAGGAAAACTTTTAAAAGAACCAGTGACTAGATAGTTGTTTGGTTAATTTTTTGCTTCAATATTCAGTTCCAACAATCGATTTGCATATCGAAATTAGTTCAGATTTCTATCAGGGTTTTTTTAATTTTTTTCTAGTTTTTTCCTGACCAAGCATAGTTTACTATCTTTTAGGTATCAGCGTGCGCGTTCTGGGCGCGCTTTAACTTGTAATGGGTTTTGCACAAACAAGTGCGTGGTCTCCGTCAGGATTTCTATCCTTCATTAAACTGCGCAAGGTAGTCTTTTTGTTCAATGTGCCAGTAGTAGATCTAGTAAATCCAAATGACTCGTTCGTGTACATGCTAGACTCCATGGTTTTAAGAACCTTTAGCTAATGCGTTGCGGAGTGGCATGTGGAAAGTTTTTACTTTTAATAGATGCAATTTTAGATTACAACCGCCAATACCTTTATGTGAAAAAGGAATTTATAAAACTGGACCACAGTACATCAAATTTGAACTCCCGTTTATTCCACCGAGAAAATTATCATCTCAACTTCTTGCTTAAGGTATAGATTCTACATGACTCTAAAAATGTTTTTAACAAAATGGAAAAAGAGTGTTTTGATTCTAGAAATTAGCAATCTTTTTGGGTTTGTCCGACGCTGCGACGTCTAGATAATAGGGTCATTTGGACTAAGAAAAGCTTTTTAAACTAGAAATGGATGATTAGAGTTTTGGCGGGAAAGCTCATATAAAAGGGAAGAAGAAGAAAAGTAAGGCAAAAGTACGCAAAGATTGTTTTCAAAAAGTCCGCCGTTTTGTTTGTACGGGAATCCTTTTTAAGCCTCACAAAGTGTTGGATTACCAGTACGAGCGCATACCGACTAAACCCCCTTTGGTTGAATGCTGGGAGTTTGGTCGCTACTGCAACATAGCCGTTCGGACTAACGAATTGCTAATACGGGACGTTTACGTAATGCACTTTTTGTGCCACTCATAGGCGTTGCTTAAAATTTGTGAT
Source organism: Tachinus rufipes (assembly GCA_963932245.1). Taxonomy (NCBI): domain Eukaryota; kingdom Metazoa; phylum Arthropoda; class Insecta; order Coleoptera; family Staphylinidae; genus Tachinus; species Tachinus rufipes. The sequence continues at coordinate 127,338,459 of OZ010741.1, forward strand.
GAACTAGTTCTACTTCTATGTCTGGGTTTCAGACTGTCGGACAGTAGTCTGAAAGTATTAGACATCTTATTGTCTAATAGACTAGGTGAATCTTGGATTTACTTTACAAAATCTTACTTGCTTGAGACAAGCGGAGTAACAACTGTTCCTTAGCTGATAGAAGGCCGCTTGGCGTTAGTCCCGATGCTTGCGTGTATGATTTTATTGGGAGCGCTTTGGGGTGGAGCATGAGTCTGTTTACGGGAAACAAGAACCCGCATAACTCACTGAGAAACAGGATTACTTCTTGGGGAAGCTGAACTTATAGCCTGGCGTAGGTTTTCTTGTCTCTTCTCATGCGTGTCGCCGTTAAAGGGGTGTATCTTTAAACAATAAACTTGCTTGCACCACATCAGTTGTGATGCAGTCAGGTACACTCCTGATGACAAACTTAATGGTCTTTTCAGACTCAAGATTAATTAATGGCATGTTAAGGTTATAAGAAAGTTGAATTATAAAATTAGGTTAATCAGATTGGTTTAAGTTGTCATATTGAAATTAGTGTTTAAAAAATTTGCTTTTGCGTAAGGTTCTTGAGATGTTTTATTTGAGTTGTGGTTTTTGTTCGTACAAAGTTGTTGATGATGTTAAGGTTGAGTATAACAAGCAGACAAAATAGATCTGCAAGGAGATTTATCTGTATTCCGATCTGACTTAGCGTCCTTATCGAGTTGTTCACTGTAGTCGTGCATTATCCTCTTCTCAGCTTTTAATGCTAGAAACTTACATTACAGGTGAACAGTTTGGATTAGATTATTTATCTACTCCGAGCCAGAGAAGGATGTTAATTATAAAATCTCACGCTATCAAAGCGGGTTGGGAAGTGGGAGAGCGTACGTTTAAAATGATTTAACTTATGAGGTTTGAACCCACGATCTTTGATGCTGCAGTTAAATGCCGAGACTACTGCGCTACGTTTTAAGTTGGTTGCTTATTGTAGTAGTTGACATGGATATCATGCTCATTAACTATTTTATTGGGTAACTTTAGAAGACATTTGTGAGTTGATTACTGTAAGACCGGCTACGTAATTTTACATATTTTTGTTAATAGTTTAGATATTTTTTATTCTTGTCATGAGTAGTTTAGATTTGAACATTTGAGTTTGGTTTGTGTGTAGCTTATAATGCTAATGCTAAAGTACAGCAATTTATTTTTCTGGCCAGGTTTTAACCGTCAATCAAGAACTTGAAAATCGGGAAAAAATTTTCTTGCTGAATAAAACGGCATTGTACCAAATCATTTTGATAACAATGCTGTAGCTGAGTTCAACGTCTTGTTTGCTCTACTTTTTTGACAAATTGTTAACAATGCTATTGAGAATCGAGAGAAGCAACAATCAGCAATGGTTTCACAAATCCAAGCAAAAACCTAGATCAACAAATGTTTAATCAACGATTTTCAAGAGGGCCAGAAACTAATAGAAGTTTATTCAACTCCAGCCAAACAGTAAAGATAACGGTCAAACAATTAATCCAAAACTATCTTCGTTGAAATTGTAACTATCTTCAAATTATTTTAATTTGGTATTCCAAGTGGGCAAAATCCTTTTTATTATTGTTGGAGCGGCAGAAGCAAAAGTTTAACTAATTAAGTTTTACTTTCACTGTTGCCCTGCAGCTAAAAGAAGAAGTCGTCTTTAGATACTACTAACTACATAAGATAAATGCAATCTTGGATTACAACTAACAATTCTTCTTCTCAAGCCAACAACCTTCAAAAAGGTCAGAAACTAGTATAAGTCATTTCAGCCCACATAAGCCGATCAACAGTATTACAATTAACGACAAACGATCAACTCAAAACAGTTTTCAATGGCAATGAAGCCAACCAGAACTTGTTTTTAAGCCGATATATCAATCGGACAATTTTTTTAATTGTTGAGTTTTAGAAGCAAAAGGATAAATAATCAAGTTTTACACTTCAATTGTCTTAAGTTGGAATTTTATAAGAGTTTTTTTTTTGGGCATTAAGTTGGTGTTTGGTTTATCTTACACCGCCAGATCTGCTTACCAAAAGTGGCTCTATTAACTCTCTGGTTCAAAATCTTGCGGTTTTTCATTTTAGCAAGCTAAAAATGTGAACCATTTAAAGTTTGACCTATTTGGTTGATGCCGTTTTGACCAAATGCCTTTGATTGTTTGATGTGCCGGATGAGATTTGTCTCAGCGTCAGTTATCTTAAGGAAAACTTCCAAGCTAGATAGTTTGGTTAATCTTTTGCCCCAATATTCCAATAATTTTAATTTTTGCACGTCAGAATTGTTACGGACCTTTCTTTTGACTTCGTCTTGACCGGGCATCATAGTGCTCACCATCTTTTGAGTACTGGCGTGTGCGCGCTTCTACTGGCAATAAGTACGAAACGCTCCTGGAATGCGTGATTTCCGTCAGGATTTTTATCTTTTCTCAAGCAACTCGAAGCAGTTTTTACGTTTATTTTGCTAATGTGTCTAGTGAATTCGAATGACTTACGGACATAGACTTTTAGGTTCGACTTTTAAAACTGGGTTTCAGAAGTAAGGCGTTGCGGAGCGACATGTGTAGTATTTTCTCCTAATAGATGCCATTTTAGATTACTACTACCGATACCTCTATGTCAGAAAGGAATCGAAAATAGACCCGTACCGTGGTACAGCAGATTCCTTCTCCTGTTTGAGTTTGACTGTATCTTACCAAAAAAGCCAATTTTCTGGCCAAAGTTTACAAGACCTTACGACTCTAAAAAATAAATTATTTTTTTAAGATGGAACTCAATTTTAGATACTGGAAAGTTTTGAAACAGAAAGTGAGTGCTTGTTTTGATAGCAGAGAAGTAGTATTTTTTTGGTTTTTTTGACGACATATGAAAAGTTGGGAGACGCCAATTGGATTAAAGAAAGCTCTTGCAACAACAGAACTAGAAGTTTTTGAGGAAAGCTTGTAAGGAAATTAGAAGACAATAAATAATGCAACAGAACGCAACTAGTGCCCTCAAAAAGCACGCTACTAAAAAAGCATATTTTTGAGCGGAAGTTACTACCAACAAAAAAACGCCGCCATTACCTACAAATGATGGAATGAAAAGATGGAATATTAGTTTTAGTATGAGGGTGAACAAATGGTTTTGCACTCAAATGGTTAGGATTAAAAAAGGTCTTTATTGACGCACTAAGAAAAGAATTTAAAACAAAAATAAAAGAACACTACATAATAACAAGACTAAAAAAAACAAATTAATTAAAAAAAAAAGAAAAAAAAGAAAAGGATAATGCACACACAAAAAAAAAAGAAGATAAATGGTGCCCCGAATACGAAGCTCTGCAGCCGACCATACATGGAAAGATGCAAAGCAGCAAGTGGGGAGAGAAAAAAAAAATAAATAAATTGAATAATTTATATTTATACACTCAAATTGACACTGTACTTAACAATTTATTATTTATAATTTATATGACAATAAAAAAAAAAAAAAAAAAAAAAAAAAAACTGCTAATAGGCAGAGAAAAATCTACACAAGCCACCAATCTTACAAATTAACCCATTCAGACAAAACTCTATTCTTCAGTCAGTGTTAATATAGGCTTAAGAGGTATCCTAAAATCTAGACGCAAAGTAAAAGGTTGTTACTATGTGACGACGTTTTTGCAGTCAAGATGAAGTTAATTGCATTATCTGGTTACAATGATAGGCTTGCTCATGAGGTTGTCAAATTGGTTGAAATTGTTATATTTTGAAGGCATAGGTTGAATCTGTAGTTTAGTTATGTATGAGATGTTTTACTTAAGTTGTGGTTTTTGTATACCTAGTCGTTGGTGATTTTAAGGTCATCGATCTTAAGCAGACTAGATAAATCTAGAGTTCTGTAAACTGTCTTAGTTAGCTCGGAGATCATGCTCAACAATCAAAAACAAATATTTATTAAAGCTTCAAGTAGGGTAACTTTAGAAGACTGTGTATCGTATGTAATTCTTTTGGTTTAAAGACATTTGTGTATTATTGTGAGAATATCACTCATAAAGAATACTAACTATTGTCTGGCGTATTTTACATAGTTTAATGATTCTTTAAATAGTGAATGAGAAGTTTTCTTTTTAAGTTTTCTGAGATTTGGATTGTGTGTAGCTCTTTGGATCAAAATAATTTGCTATTTTTGCAATTGCATGATGTAATTGGTCCTATTTTTGTTGTCTGCAATTTTTTGTTGCGGTAGCCATTGGTCTAAAAAAAATATTGTTTTTTAAAGTTGCGCAGATAAAATTTGTTTAACTAATTTCATCATGGCAGTAGCAACGGTTGCGGTAGCTACTATCAAAAAGTTTTTTTTTAACCTCAAGAAGAAAGTGAAGAAGTCCACCCATCTTCTCACATCTAAGATGTGGTTTGTACCTGCAGACTATCAAAAAGTACGTTGCTGCTACAACTACAAGGTTGACGTCGAGAAGTTCTTGTTCTTTATTAAGAAGTACTTAAAGTTGGCTGTCACCAGCGGCACTTTTGTCTAAGCCAAGGACAAGGTGTGATAGCTCAATGGTAAAGCTCTTGCATATCATACGAGCAGTCGTGGGTTTGATCTCCAAAATTGTCTGAAATATTAACTTGCTCTTTATCCACCAGGGTGGTTTGAAAGTCACCTGTTGGTTGCATCAAACCACTTTAAACAAGTTGTAGACTTACTGTAGCGATGTAAAAAAGCACAAAAAAAAACTTAAAATTGTTGCCTTTTCTACCGGCAAACAAGCTTGCTAAAACGGCCAATCAGCCGGACTTTTAAGACCAAAACCCACGCGCAAAAAAAAATTGTTTCGGAAAATTCAGAATTTTGTCCAAGAAGTCAAGTTGCTGTAGAAGGCGAAGAAGTGCGATTTCACCAAGAAGTGAACGGTGCAAAGATTACCATCCACTGCCCCATATTCGATTATTACTACTGTACGAGATGCACAAATTTGTAGAAGACTAATACTTGGCTTTGCTATGCAAACTACTTGTCTATAATATTAAATTAATTGGACCATGTTATGATCGCTAGATGCGCGTAAATCAATTGCGACAAAACACCAACCGTTTCAGAAAATATCCAGTTATTTGAATCCATCAGTTAAATCTGTCGAGTGCGATGCAACAAAGCAGCCAACATCTCTTCAAAGTCGTCACCATTGACATGCAATCATAAACAGGAATTCTGTCTCAATTTTGCTGTAAGCCAAATCCTACTACAAAGACTAAGTCCTGTTGCTCCCGGCTCTATGTTACACAACTTTTATTCATTTGCAACTTAAATAATTTTGCAAGCTACCCTGATGACAATTAATGTTCAACTCAACGGCATTGCACTTTTTGTCATGAACACAAACATATATAGATGCTTGTAATTCCGACTACGTCACACGTACAATTGGCATTACTGGAAACTATCACGTCAAGGTCAAACGTCAGACAAGTTTTAAGTTAAAAAGCAAGATACGTGTTTACACTCTTAAGTTTGTAATACACATAGAAAACATCACTATGGAGGAAAGGATAAAACATTTTTAATGTGTGAAGGAAAAAAGACACTGGTCATCCAGTGCTATCCAACAGTGTCAAATTTTTATTGACTAAAACCTTCCACCTTTCTCCTTTCATTCTTTCCGGCGGTTTGTTTGGCGCTTCTTGCACTGCGAGCTTGCTGGACCTATTGTGCACCTCTGAAGTCTTGTTTGCTAAAAATTGCTGTGTGTTGCAGATTCTGAGATTTGGATTCACTTAGCTTCTTTCTTCTTCTTTAATACACCCGCGGCATAGGGGCCTATCTTTATTCCTATTCTATGCACGTGCTTCTTAAAGTCACAGTGTCCGGTTCTCAGTCTTGTAATCTTTTGTAGCCTGATTTACTATTTTTGTGATACCAAAGTTTTGGTATTATGTGATGGTCCTGTTAAGAGTAGTCTAGACACATACATAAAATACAGTCATATTAATTTGTTACCACTAGCAAATACTATTGGTTTTACTATTAACACAATCCAAATATGTAAGCTTATGATGTAGTCATGGGGCATCTCTATGGGACATCGAAAATAGCCAATCAACGTGGCGGAAGTTTACCCAGATTGCAGTAGAAAGATTTTTTACCAGTCGAGTCAGTTACCAGACTACCAGCTGAAACAACAAAACCTAGACATCAGTAGAACCAGACGAAGACCATTTAAGATACGAATTTAGAAAGTCTACCATCAATGCACACCAATGTTGCACCTGCAGGAAAAACTTTAGGGTAGTCCTTTTAGCTGCCAGCGTGCTCACAGGACTAAGCAACATCTGCTCTGTAGCACAGTGAAATTGAGATGTGCCTGCGGATATATTACACGGAAACGCTATCTTCCCAGCGCTTACAAATGGATCTAAAAGCATGGCCTAGTGCAGGCAAATGGACGACAAACAGATTACTATCTATGAATGACAAACAGTTAGTCAGTTAGAATCATAGAAACAGCACAGTTGGAGACATTTTTAGCCAAATCTACAAGTGAGACAAGACAACCATTTAACAGCCGACCAACAATTGAATTGAAATAAATGTCAACATTTGCAATGAACGACGACATCTACAATAGATTGACTATCAAAAGAACTGGAAAAGTCCTGTACACCAACGAACGCCCCGCTTGCAAAAACATACGTTTGGAGGTATTGCATACACTTCCTTTGGACACGCAATTCAAGACGGCTACTTGGACGGACTTCAACGCCGATTCATAAAACAACCGCAGGTTACAGCTGGGAGTTTCTGAGATTAAAAGTGGGGCGTAACCTGCTGGTCAAGCGATCAAACATGGGAAACAACATTACAATACCCCCAGGTTTTTCTATACTTTGAGATTTTCTTTACTGGGTTTTCCAAGACCCGGTAAACAACATTGTTGAGCAAAACAAAACACCACAAATTGGAGAACGTACCTTGCACCAAAGCACGGCAAATTTTAGTTTATACATGGCATCATCTCCGTGGTGTTTGCTCTGTAGTGGGTTGTCACCAGGTCCTGAAGACGGTAGCACTCACTCATCCGTCCAAGTTTTGTTACTTTTGATGAAAAACTGTCAGGCAACCAATTTTTAGATGTCAAGACTTGGGCGGGTGCATGTGATTTGCTGCATTTCTGATAGTACTGTCATCATTCAAGTAGACTTAGACAAACTGGTCTATTTATTTGACTTTATTAGAAATCACACAATCGTTAGAAACTTCTTAAAGGCAGAACTCTATTTGATGGCTTTTGGTAGCAAAGTTGATTATTAGCAAATTGCCTGAGATGTCTTAGATAACTATTGTACTATTGTCTGCTTACTGATATCTTTGTGCACAGCACAGCACAGCACCAACGAGAGCTATGAGGTGGAAAACAATAAAAAAATAGAATGGCATAGAGAACGGTATCCTTTCAACTAAACGTTTGAACACAAATGAGTATTTGTTCAAGAAGTTTATAACACAAACACTGAAGTGACATTTTGAGGATCATTGTCAATATGCTGGATTATATTTTTTTCTGTGAACTGAAGCATGAATTGGCTAGGCCCGTTGCAACTGTTTTATAATGTCTGCAAATACTCCTTAAATATCAGGAAGCTATAAACTTAGTTGTTTAGTGAAATTGTGTGGATCGGATTGATTGTATTGTGAGGTAATTCAGTTGTGGCTGCTACGCATTGATGCATCTGAATAGCGTCCACAGAGATTATTATATTCTCCCGGTAATGGTTTTATCAGGTTTTTACTTTTAACTTTAATGTTTTAACTCAACAACAATTTTATGCGTTTAATTATTATTTAGTGGATAATGTAAATATTATATCACGCAATACAGAAAAGAGCAGCCATAATCACCTAATCAATTTATTTGATAGCCTATATAAAAAAGCCAGTATAAGATTAGCTAAGCATATAAGTTATCGCAAAACATACCATAATCTTTAATCTTGATATTATCAGAAAATTTAACTTCCTCGTTCGTTTAGCACGTCCTCGCAACACAGGAATGCACTTTACCGCATTATTTCATTCGCCGGTGAAGTATTTATAAATCGATTTATTAACTTTTCAGATACCTTTTGTGTCACTTTATTTTTTAATGCATGTAAGGAAGTTGCGACTAAAGCCACCCTGATTTATTACCTACCGACCTACTTTTTCTTTTCCCAAAAGCAGCACAGAAATCTAATATAAAAATTGTATTAAAGCTATATGATTCTTTCACAGGTGACAGCGTCCGAAAATGTTTCTAACGAGGACAGATTTTTTTCATTAATCTCTTTATGATATTAAAAAATTATATTAAATTTTAAAAACAAAAATAAATCAATCCAGCAACCAATTAAGCTATTTAGAAATTATGTAAAATGAACAATTAATAATACTATCTCTCATATATCTTTCACTGCATTTCAAAATTACTCAACCGTAAATCACGATCTCCATCGCAGTATATTTTTTACTAATTGAATCCACCACATAACTATTTTTATCACGTTGCATTCTTGGCACACACCCATACGACAAAACAAAACAAACCAAAAAAATCTTCTATCGATAAAATTATAAATTAGGCAAATTTTTACACATAAAAATGTTAAGTTATATCATCGTAAAAGCATATTTCCATTTGGTTTTTCTCGCGGGTCGTAAGAATTTATGGTTCATGAATGAATGAAAAAAATGTAGGGATTTGTTCTTGTGATTGTGAATAATATATTTGGCGTGGGTATAAATATTATGGGTAGTGTTTCCATCGTTGCACTTAAATCTGACGCGTACTTTATGTTGCTTCTTATACAAATTTCATTGCATGTTTACTTATCGGATTATCATTATACAAAATTGTTCGTGTTTGCCAATTTTACACGCGAAAAATGATTCAGAAAATTTGTGAGTCACACGTTTTAAATCAAACTTTACAATTTAATCTTATTATTACTTGAATATTTTAAGAAAATGATTTTAATTGTATATTTTATTCTATAATTACTATCACTCAGAAATTTGCTGAACTAAAACCGACTTGTTTTCGATGTGAACTTCCGGTAATTCAGTAAATTTTTATAAAAACCTGCATTAATTTGTTTAATTTTTTTATACATAAAATGGCTTCTGACGCAATTTTATTAATTGTTATTGACAAAAATTTCAAACTTGGAGAGAATTAAATTTTCTTCATTTTGATATAAAATAACGCAAACTTAATTTTAGTTAAGTGCTTGGAATAAATTAATGAAAATTAAATTTTGTTAAAACTTAGGTTGGATTTACAAATTGTAACAAAATTGATACGTTAGTTTTTAATTATAACCTTAAATCTAGCTAGGCACAAATTTTAATTTTACAATTATTAAGATTTCTCAGGTTGGTAACAATGGATTTTGATAAAAATTGAAATATTCGTTTGGTGCCATCCAGGCACAAATAGGTGCAAATTAGAACAAAATCGATAAGCAAGTTTTAAAGTTATAGCATTATATCTAAGCACAAAATCTTCAATTTTATAATTAACTAAATTTTTCAGGTTGGTGACATTGGATTTTAATAAAATTTTAACCAATTATTTGGTATTATCCATACATAATTTGGTACAAATTGAAACTAAATTGATGCGTTAGTTTTGAAGTTATAGCATTATACCTAACTGAGCACAAAAACTTCAATTTTACATTTAATTGAATTTCTCAGATTGGTGTCACTGGATTTTAATAAAATTTTAACCAATTATTTGAAACTAGTTATGCTTAATTTGGTGCAAATTGAAACAAAATCAATACGCTATATACCTTTAAAGCATTTTACCTAACTATGCACAAAAACTTCAATTTTACATTTAATTGAATTTCTCAGATTGGTGTCACTGGATTTTAATAAAATTTTAACCAATTATTTGAAACTAGTTATGCTTAATTTGGTGCAAATTGGAACAAAATCAATAAGCTATATAACTTTAAAGCATTTTACCTAACTATGCACAAAAACTTCAATTTTACAATTAATTGAATTTTTCAGATTGGTGACACTGGATTTTTATAAAATTTTAACCAATTATTTGAAACTATTTATGCTTAATGTAATGCAAATTGGAACAAAATTGATACGCTACTTTTAAAGTTATAGCATTAAACCTAACTAAGCACAAAAACTTTAATATTACAAATAATTAAATTTCTAAGGTTGGTGACATTTGATTTTGATATATTTTTACCTATTTATTTGGGACTATTTATGCATATAGTGGTGCAAATTGGAATAAAATTAATGCGCTACTTTTAAAGTTATAGCGCCATACCTAACCAAGCACAAAAACTTTAATATTACAAATAATTAAATTTCTCAGGTTGGTGACATTTGATTTTGATGAAATTTTAACCAATTATTTGGTACTTTCCATGCATAATTTAGTGCGAATCAGAACAAAACTGAGAGGTTAGTTTTAAACTTATATCATTATACTTAACTAGGCACAAAAGTTTCAATTTTGTAGTTAATAAAATTACTTAGGTTAGTGACATTTGATTTTGATAAACTTTTAACTATTTCTTTGGGACTATTTATGCATATATTGGTGCAAATTGGAACAAAATTGATACGCTACTTTTAAAATTATAGCGTTATACCCAACTAAGCACAGAACAAAAACTTTAATTTTACAATTAATTAAATTTTTTAGGTTGGTGACATCTGATTTTGATTGGAATCAAATCGATACGCCAGTTTAAAAGTTATAGCAGTATACCCAACTAAGCACAAAAACTTTAATTATACAATTAATTGAATTTCTCAAGGTAATGACATTGAAATTTAATAAAATTTCATCCAATTATTTCTTACTATAAATGCATCATTTGGTGCAAATTGTAACAAAATTGATACGTTAGCTTTAAAGTTATAGCATTATAGTTAATTTGGCACAAAAATTTTAATTTTTGTTTTAATTAATTTTTTCAGGTTGGTGACATTTGATTATGATAAAACTTTAACCAATTAATTTGTACTATCTAGGCATAATTTGGTGCAAATTGGAACAAAATTGATACATTAGTTTTAAAGTTTAAGCATTATACCTAACTAAGCACAAAAACTTTAATTTTACAATTATTTGAATTTCTCAGATTGGTGACACTGGATTTTAATAAATTTTTAACCAATTATTTAGCACTATTCATGCATAGTTTGGTGCTGATTTGAACAAAATTAATGCGCTAGTTTTAAAGTTATACCTAACTAAGCACAAAAACTTCAATAAATTAAATTTTCCAGGTTGTTGACATTTTATTTTGATAAAATTTAAACTAATTATTTGGTACTATCCATGCATATTTTGGTGCAAACTTGAACAAAATTGATGGGTTAGTTTTGAAGTTATAGCATTATACCTAACTAAGCACACAAACTTCAGTTTTACAATTAATTGAATATTTCAGATTAACGACACTGGATTTTAATAAAATTTTAACCAATTATTTGGTACTATTCATGCATAATTATGTGCAAATTGAATCAAAATCGATACGCTAGTTTTAAAGTTATGGCATTAGACCTAACTAAGCACAAAAATTTCAATATTACAAATAATTAAATTTCTCAGGTTGGTGACATTTGATTTTGATAAAATTTGAACCATTTATTTGGTACTATTTATGCATAATTTTTTGCAAATTGAAACAAGATTGATATGTTACTTTTAAAGTTATAGCGTTATACCTAACTAAGCACAAAAACTTCAATAAATTAAATTTGCCAGGTTGGTGACGTTTGATTTTGATAAAATTTTAACCAATTATTAGGTACTATTTATTCATAGAGTGGTGCAAACTTAAACAAAATTGATACGTTAGTTTTGAAGTTATAGCATTATACCTAACTAAGCACACAAACTTCAATTTTACATTTAATTGAATTTATCAGATTGGTGACACTAGATTTTAATAAAATTTAACCAATTATTTGGCATTATTCATGCATAATTTGGTGCAAATTGGAACAAAATTCATGCGCTAGTTTTAAAGTTATACCTAACTAAGCACAAAAATTACAATAAATTAAATTTCTCAGGTTAGTGACATTTGATTTTGATAAAATTTTAACCATTTATTTGGTACTATTTATGCATAATTTGGTGCAAATTGGAACAAAAATGATACGTTAGTTTTGAAGTTATAGCATTATACCTAACTAAGCACAAAAACTTAAATCTACAATTAATTGAATTTCTCAGATTGGTATCACTGGATTTAATAAAATTTTAACAACTTATTTGGTACTATTCATGCATAATTAAGTGCAAATTGGAACAAAATCGATACGCTAGTTTTAAAGTTATAGCATTATACATAACTAAGCACAAAAACTTGAATTTTATATTTAATTAATTTTCTCAGGTTATTGACATTGAAATTTAATAAAATTTCAACCAGTTATTTTTTTTTATATTTGGTGCAAATTGGAACAAAATTGATGCGTTAGCTTTGATGTTATAGCATTATACCTAACTCAGCACAAAAACTTCAATTTTACAATTAATTAAATTTTTTAGGTTGATGACATTGGATTTTTAAAAAGTTTTAAACAATTATTTGGTACTATCTATGCATAATTTGGTGCAACTTGGAACAAAATCGATACACCAGTTTAAAAGTTATAGAATTATACCTAACTAAGCACAAAAACTTAAATTTTACAATTAATTGATTTTCTTAGATTGGTGACACTGGATTTCAATAAATTTTTAACCAATTATTTGGTGCTATTCATGCATAATTTGGTGCAAATTTGAACAAAATCGATAAGCTACTTTTAAAGTTTTAGCATTATACCTCACTAAGCACAAAAACTTTAATATTACAATTAATTGATTTTCTCAGATTGGTGACATTGGATTTTGATAAACTTATAACCAATTATTTGGTACTATTTATGCATAATTTGGTGCAAATTAGAACAAAATTTATACGCTAGATTTATAGTAATAGCATTATATCTAACTAAGCACAAAAACTTGAATTTTACATGTAATTAAATTTCTCAAGTTAATGACATTAGAATTTAATAAAATTTCAATCAGTTATTTCTTACTATCTATGTATATTTTTTGCAAATTAAAACAAAATTGATACGTTAGGTTTAAAGTCATAGCATTATACTTAACTAGGCACAAAAATTTTAATTTAGCATTTAATTATTTTTTTTAGGTTGGTGACATTTGATTTCGATAAAATTTTAACCAATTATTTTGTACTAACTATCTATGCATAATTTGGTGCAAATTGAAACAAAATTGATACGCTAGTTTTAAAGTGTAAGCAGTATACCTAACTTAGCACAAAAACTTAAATTTTACAATTATTTGAATTTTTCAGATTGGTGATACTGGATTTTAATAAAAATTTAACCAATTTTTTGGCATTATTTATGTTTAAATTGGTGCAAATTAGAACAAAATTGATACGATAGTTTTAAAGTTAAAATGTTATACATAACTAAGCACAACACAAATACTTCAATGTTAAAAACAATAAAGTTTCCCAGGTTGGTGACATTTGATTTTGATAAAATTTTAACCATTTATTTAGTACTATTTATGCATGAATTTGTTGCTAATTCGAACCAAATCGATACGGCAATTCAAATATTATAGCATTATACCTAACTAAGCACAAAAACTTTAATTTTACAATAAATTGAGTTTTTCAGATTTGTGACATTGGATTTTAATAAAATTTTAACAAATTATTTGGTACTATTTATGCATAATTATGTGCAAATTGGAACAAAATTGATACGTTAGTTTTAAAGTTATAACATTATACCTAACTAAGCACAAAAACTTTAATTTTACAATTAATTGAATTTCTCAGATTGGTGACACTGGATTTTAATAAAATTTTAACCAATTATTTGGTACTATCTATGCATAATTTGGTGCAAATTGGAACAAAGTTGATGAGTTAGTTTTAAATTTATAGCATTATACCTAACTAAGCACAAAAACTTCAATTTTACATTTAAATAAATTTCTCAGATTGGTGACACTGGATTTTAATAAAGTTTTAACCAATTATTTGGTACTATTTATGCATAATTTGATGCAAATTGGAACAAAATTGATACCCTAGTTTTAAAGTTATAGCGTTATACCTATCTGATCACAAAAATTTCAATTTTACAACTAATTAAATTTTTTATGTTAATGGCATTGGATTTTATTATAATTGTACCCAATTAGTTGGTACTATCTATGCATAATTTGGTGCAAATTGGAATAAAATCTAACCTAACCTAACTAAACACAAAATCTTCAATTTTGCAATTAATTAAATTTCTCAGGTTGGTAACATTGGATTTTGATGAAATTTTAACCAATTATTTGATACTATCCATGCATAATTTGGTGCAAATTAGAACTTAATCAAGTCGCTAGTTTTGAATTAGCATTATACTTAACTAAGCACAAAAACTTCAATTTTGCAATTAATTAATTTTTTCTGGTTTGTGACACTGGATTTTAATAAAATTTTAACCAATTATTTGGGACTATTTATGCATAATTTTGTGTAAACTGGAACAAAATTAATACGTTAGTTTTGAAGTTATAGCATTATTCCTAACTAAGCACAAAAACTTCAATTTTGCAATTAATTAATTTTTTCAGGTTGGTGACACTGGATTTTAATAAAATTTTAACCAATTATTTGGCACTATTTATGCATAATTTGGTGCAAAGTGGAACAAAATTGATACGTTAGTTTTGAAGTTCTAGCATTATTACTAACAAAGCACAAAAACTTTAGTTTTTCATATAATTAATTTTTTCAGGTTGGTGACACTGGGTTTTAATAAAATTTTAATCAATTATTTGGCACTATTTATGCATAATTTGGTGCAAAGTGGAACAAAATTGATACGTTAGTTTTGAAGTTATAGCATTATTACTAACTAAGCAAAAAAACTTCAATATTACAAATAATTAAATTTCTCAGGTTGGTGACATTTGATTTTGATTAAAATTTGACCAATTTTTTGGTACTATTCATACATAATTTGGTGCAAATTAGAACTAAATTGATGCGTTAGTTTTGAAGTTATAGCAATATACCTAACTAAGCACAAAAACTCCAATTTTACACTTAATTGAATTTCTCAGATTGGTGACACTGGATTTTAATAAATTATAAACAATTATTTGGAACTATCTATTCTTAATTTGGAACAAATTAGAAGAAAATCGATACGTTAGTTTTAAAGTTATAGCATTATACCTAACTAAGCACAAAAACTTTAATTATACAAATAATTAAATTTTTCAGGTTTATTACATTGGATTTTAATAAAAATTTTATTCAATTATTTGGTACTATTCATTCATATTTTGGTGCAAATTGGAACAAAATTGATACGCTTGTTTCAAAGTTTAAGCATTATACCTAACTTAGCACACAAACTTTAATTTTACAATTAATTGAATTTTTCAAATTGGTGACACTGGATTTTAAAAAAATTTTAACCAATTATTTGGTACTGTTTATGCATAATTATGTGCAAATTGGAACAAAATTGATACGCCAATTTTAAAGTTATAGCATTATACCTAACTAAGCACAAAAACTTTAATATTACAAATAATTAAATTTTTCAGGTTGGTGACTTTTGATTTTGATAAAATTTTAACCAGCTATTTGCTAAATTGGAACAAAATTGATACGCTTGTTTCAAAGTTTAAGCATTATACCTAACTTAGCACAAAAACTTTAATTTTACAATTATTTGAATTTTTCAGGTTGGTGATACTGGGTTTTAATAAAATTTTAAACAATTATTTCGCACTATTTATGCATAAATTGGTGCAAATTGGAACAAAATTGATTCGTTAGTTTCAAGCGTTATACATAACTAAGCACAGCACAAATACTTCAATGTTAAAAATAATAAAGTTTTCCAGGTTGGTGACATTTGATTTTGATAAAATTTGAATCATTTATTTGGTACTATTTATACATATTTTTTTGCAAATTGGAACAAAATTGATATGTTACTTTTAAAGTTATAGCGTTATACCTAACTAAGCACAAAAACTTTAATAAATTAAATTTCTCAGGTTGGTGACGTTTGATTTTGATAAAATTTTATTTAATTTTTTGATACTATTTATGCATAGAGTGGTGCAAACTTAAACAAAATTGATGGGTTTGTTTTGAAGTTATAGCATTATACCTAACTAAGCACAAAAACATCAATAAATTAAATTTCTCAGGTTGGTGACATTTGATCTTGATAAAATTTTAACCATTTATTTGGTACTATCCATGCATATTTTGGTGCAAACTTGAACAAAATTGATGGGTTAGTTTTGAAGTTATAGCATTATACCTAACTAAGCACACAAACTTCAATTTCACAATTAATTGAATTTTTCAGATTGGTGACACTGGATTTTAATAAAATTTTAATCAATTATTTGGTACTGTTCATGCATAATTTTGTGCAAATTGGAACAACATTGATACGCCAATTTTAAAGTTATAGCATTATACCTAACTAAGCACAAAAACTTTAATATTACAAATAATTAAATTTTTTAGGTTTATTACATTGGGTTTTAATAAAAAATTTATCCAATTATTTGGTACTATTCATGCATATTTTGGTGCAAATTGGAACAAAATTAAAACATTAGTTTTGAAGTTATTGCTTTATATTTAACTAGGCACAAAAAAAATAATTTTGCATCTAATTAAATTTCTTAGGTTTATGACATTGGATTTTAATAAAATTTTATTCAATTATTTGGTACTACCTACGCATAAGCTGGTGCAAGTTGGAACAAAATCTATATACTAGTTTTGAAGTTTAAGCATTATACCCAACTAAGCACAAAAACTTTAATTTTACAATTAATTAAATTTTTCAGGTTGGTGACATTGGATTTTAATCAAAATTTCAACCAATTATTTGGTACTATTTATGCATAATTTGGTGTAAATTGGAACAAAATTGATACGTTTGTTTTGAAGTTATTGCATTTATTTAACTAGGCACAAAATTTTAATTTTGCAATTAAATTTTTCAGGTTGATGACATATGGTTTTGATAAAATTTTAATCATTTATTTCGTACTATTCATGCATAATTTAAAAGTTACAGCATTATACCTAACTAAGCACAAAAACTTCAATTTTACAATTAATTAAA
The DNA here is from genome assembly GCA_963932245.1 of Tachinus rufipes. Taxonomy (NCBI): domain Eukaryota; kingdom Metazoa; phylum Arthropoda; class Insecta; order Coleoptera; family Staphylinidae; genus Tachinus; species Tachinus rufipes. Next base: position 127,355,682 of record OZ010741.1, read on the forward strand.
TTTCTCAAGTTAGTAATATTTGATTTTGATCAAATTAAGATAATTTATTTGGTACTCTTCATGCATAATTAAGTGCAAATTAGAGCAAAATGGGTACGCTAATTTAAAAGTTATAGCATTATAAATAACTAAGCACAAAAACTTCAATTTTACAATTAATAAAATTTCTCTTGTTAGTGAAATTGGAATTTAATAAAATTTCAACTAGTTATTTCTTACTATATCTGTATTTTTTTTGCAAATTGGAACAAAATTGATACGTTAGCTTTAAAGTTATAGCATTATACCTAACCAAGCACATAAACTTCAAGTTTACAATTAATAGAATTTCTTTGATTGGTGACATAGGATATTAATAAAATTTTAACTAATTATTTGGTACTATTCATGCCTAACTATGTGCAAATTGGAACAAAATTGATACGATAATTTTAAAGTTAAAGCGTTATACATAACTAAGCACAGCACAAAAATTCTTCAAAAGTTTTCCAGGTTGGTGACATTTGATTTTGATAAAATTTTAACCAATTATTTGGTACTATGCATACTTTGGTGCAAAGTAGAACAAAATTGATACTTCTTAAGGTGGGACGCTACATGCATTTCAGTTTGTTGGTTCCATTGTGCCGTAAACGCATGCAAACGTCTTTTCATTTAAGTAGCAAAATCTAAAATGCATAAAAGTAGCAAAAAATAAAGAACGCATAAGAAATGAATTCAAACTTACAGCATTTAGTATTACAAGAACATATAGAAATTTTCATATATGTTCAGAAGGTGGAAGTAAAGGTAACCGCTGCAGACCTAATAGTGTGACAGTTTACAACATAATCCTAAAACACACAACAACCAACCAGTAACGTTGGCAAGAACAATTACAAGCTACACAAAATCAATCATAAACCAAACAACGTATTTAGATGCTATTAAACGTATAAAACTAACCAATCAATCAGTTTTTTTTTTATAGATTTTTTTGTTTTTTACACTTATCTCTAGAGCTTTAGCAGAAACAAATCAAGCAAATGTGGATTACAAAAAACTAGTCAATACTGAGGACGTGCTAACAAAGTGTAGACCTTGGTCTCAATCACCGAGGTCAACCGACCAGCGATCAAAACACTGACTCCTAGACTTGCGGTGACCAAGGAACTTTGTCTTCAAACTCCCGGGTAGCGGAAGGGAGTAATCTTGTATGTAAAAGTGTCCACAAGGATTTCACGAAGTCTGAGTGTTGAAGTGGTTTGAAACTGTCCTAAACTAGGCATGGTCTAGGTTTAGCTGGAAACTTCTACGGTATACTTGTGGTGTCACCCGCTTAGAAGTTTTTCCGGTTTGCACACAAGTATTCTAGTTACAAGTTTGCACAGTGTCTAACTGAGTAGGTGGTTGTTGCTGGCTGACCTCTTTCCTCTCTTTTAAGAATGATTATTGTGGATGTTGGGCTCTTGGGTAGTGACGGTTGTGACAATGTCAAGGGCACTGATGTAAGTCACGCTTGTCATAATTAGAGCAAGGACGGGCTCAGCTGCAAGATCTGTAGTGTGGTTGCTTGCGACGTTTTTTTGAGCATCCGATTTGATAGGAGGTAGTTTGGTTCTAGCTTGGGTCTTTTCTGGTTCCTCTTGAATGCAATACATTGGGTCTTTTGTTGTGAAGCGGCTTCCGTCAGCAGTATTTTCTTCAGGTGTGGTGCTGATGGTGGCGATTGCAGTAAGAGCCGAGCCGAAATATTTTGCTTCTTTATAGCACTTGGAACTGACGTTGTTGACGATATTGGTTTTTTTTGGATGGTCATATGTGGCTAATCCAAAGGCGGTTGGTTGCGCTGCGAGCAATTGTTCTTTTAACCTAATAGTTGCCAGAGTTCATAGTTTTTAACTGCGCTGATCCTGTGTCTTTCATGAGCTATACTGAATCTCTATGGAGTCACGATCTAGAAATTTGAGACTACGCTTGATGTACTTTGTAATGTCCCAGAGTTGTAGAGGGTTTGAATCAGTGACGTTACCTAGGTGATCTTCTGGTTTGTAATCGGCCGTGTATTGCTTAGAGCCTGAAAGGTATTTCTTGACTTTTTTTTTGAAAAACCCTTGCGACGTCTTTGTTCCTTCTATTTTTTCTTAGGGTTTGATTTATGGGGACGTGAAGGCATCTACCTTGCCATTCAATGTCCCACGTTGGGCACTATTTGATATAGGCTTGCTTCCACAAAGTCCTGCAGCAGATCCAAGTTTGGGAGCATTTGGGCGCTTTTTGGCAAAAGTTTTTCAGTAATTAGAAGTTTGCATTCTAACGAATTAAAAGTATCAACACACACATTTACTAAAAATGCTTACACACGCTCATACTCAGCGTGCTTGTGTGATGCCATTGGTGGATTGTGGATTTGCCCACTCTCAAGTCTAGATATGAAAAGAAAACAACAAACAGTGTATGTGCAATTCCCAACTATAAAACCCATTGCCACAGCTAACTGAGTAGTTAGGCTGTGGCAATATAAAAAGCACTTTTAACATACTTTTCAAACCACCAAAAAAAAATCCGGCTTACAACAAGTTAGCTTTGCAGAAGCAGTAAATATAAAAATAATTTAAATAATTTTTTAAATATTACTTTTTTGATTAATATTTGCATTTTAACTATTCAATTTAACAATTTTAAATTAATATTAATCAACACAAATCTCACCATTGTAACTATAAAATAAAATCAATTGGGTTGCATATAGTTAACACAGCATCTACGTAATTTAAAATTGTTTATAAATAAATAATAAAACACAATGAATGACATTTAAACGGACTCTTGCTGCAACCAACTGAGTGCATCTGTTAAGTTTCAAACATCACATGATATTTGCATAATAACCATCTTTACATGTACATATTTTTTTCTCCTTTTGTGCATTTGTGTTTATAAGACAAGATCGAACGCGATCTTTGTGAAATATTACTTGTCAAGTTGAGTATGCAAGATTCTTTCTCCATTCAGTAGCTACCTGCGTGCATATTGTATACATCTGAATACATGACAATATATTCTTTATTTCTATTCATATTTATGTCATATATACAATACACATAGAGACCGATGTTTGGTTTCAATATGTTACCGATGGCATGAAAAGGTATGAATTTAATTTGATAGAAGCCTCACGACTGATATTTTGTAATAGCGTCTGAAAAAAATTTAACGTGATTTTTTTTTGTATGAAGAATCCTTTTTTATTGTAATTACTGAAACCGCTGATGCTGATTTTCCCTTTTAGTTGCAGAGTCATTCAGTAATTTTCTAGAGGTTTTCCATTTAGACATCAAATGAATATAGAAAAAAAAGTTTTCAGACTACATTTAAACCAGTGGCGTTTTAAAACACGATTGGAACTATATAAGCTCCTTTGTTCGAATTCCTAATTCGATTACCCTCTATTTTTTGCAAGGGATTAATTTCCATTTGCCTAGATAAAATGGACCGTGAATGCAATCCGGTTATAAATTATGCTTTTCCCATAGCAAAACGAAACAATTTTTTGTCAGATAAAAATACACACACGTAGAAATTTAATTGGAAATCGAACCGGATATTATTGCAATTGGCGTAAAGATTTAATTTAACTTTTTGGTAAATTATGATTGCTGTATGATATGACAACTCTTTACCCTTTTCATATTTCATATAAAGATGTTTAATTAAAATGGAGTATAATAAAGCCCGTATGTATAGATAACGTTTTATAATTGCTTGCATTTTCCATTGTTGCATATTAAATTCTTAATTAGATTCACGTCGTTTTAATTATTATTAAGTTCTGTCTCTCTCTGGGAAGGTTTTTAGTGAATAATGGGTAGGTGTAATAAATTGTCCCTGCGATCAACACATCTTTTACACAACATTCGCGCTCTCACCGTGGAATCCTTTGAAATGTATTTTTGGAAAAAGCAAAAAGGCATCGACTTACAAGTCGACAATGTCGGGACGGAATTGCTGCAGCTTTGTGTGTGTTGCGCGTCGTCCACTGACAAATGTAACATTTTAAAAACACGTCAAAAGGTTCTCTTGCAAATTGACTAAATCGCTCTTAGCGCGTTCTATTATGATTTTCATAAATAAAACATTTTCTGTTGTCTTTACAATTTTTTTCGCATGAACATTTATATAAATATACTTGTGAAGTCATCTTATGAATGTTATTTAACACAATTGTTATTTAATTGAAAATGAAGCGGAACAAACTTGGTGAGGTAGGAAATTCCGCAATTAAGTAAGAAGATAATAAGAAATCATACAATTCAATAGTTTTGATTATTGATTGTACGTTCATATGCAATTGCTGAACTTGTTATATAGTATAATTGCTTTTCTTAAAAAAAAAAAGTTTTTTTTAAAATTTTTGATTGTGCAGTTTTGGAATTATTTTTAAAGATAAACTTATGAAATTTATCTTTCTCTGTTTAGACTTTTGCTTCTTGTCTTTGCTTTATTTTTTTTTTGGTTTGGGGTTTGGTTTTAGTTTTAGTTTTAATTTGAAAAAAATTAAAATTCTATTTTCCTTTGTTTTTAAAATATATTTTTTGACAAAATTGAAATTCTACGTCGTCGAAAAAGTCCTCCCGGTTATTATCAGGACTAAATTAGCTTAGGGAATGGGTATACAGCGAGGCCTTAGCGGAGGTTGTCAGAGTCATCCTCCAGGGAATGGGTCATCCTGCTTCAGATGATTTGCCCATCGCGGATAGTATATACATTTCCGCTGTTTTGAATCTTTGGTGTTGTTTGGAAGTAGCAGAGTTGATTTTGAGGCTTTGAAGTTCCGGTGGAACTGGCTCTTAGAGGCCAGGGCAAGGGATAAGAGATTTTCTTCAGATGCTTTTCAGTTTTTTGCGGGGTTTGAAAGATTGTTTTAACAAATTGTTTTTTTTTGTGTTCCCATGCTTTGTGATATTATGATTTTCAAGAAAAAAATACGTTTTAACAAAATTTAAAAAAAATATTTTTATTTGGATTAGTTTCTTTGTGGCATTTTCTTTCACATTTAGAAAGTTTTTTTGGCGGAGTAGGGAGGTTTTGAATGAGATTTTCAATAGTTGGACAGTGTCTTCTGAAATTTCTGAAGTCGAGAATAACATTTGGTCTTAGTTGAATTTCTTTAGAAACTTTTTGTTGGAATCTTATGCCAATGGCACTGCCTTGCGACTTACTGTAGAAATTAGTTATCTACGAGTTTGAAATGTAGCTAAAAAAAAATTCTGAGAAGGTCCGAAAAATTGTTTTATATTTTTCCATGGTTTTAAAAATTTTTGTTTTATCAAAAATCAAGAATTTCAGGAAATATAATTTTTTCCAAACACGTTTTAACAAAATTAATCTGTTGAAAAAAAAAATGTTATTCTGGGAACATCTCTCGGATGTTTTGCAGTTTTTGGAGAGATCCTAAAGGTTTTCAGATTGTTTTCAGTTTTCAGCAAGGAGAATAACACTCTCTGTAGTTTTTAAAAAAAATTTTGTTTTTTGTTTTGTGGGGTTTTGGAGTTTTGGAATTTTGGATTTGATCAATAAATATTCAAAATCTATTTATTTGAAAATAGGTTTTAAATTGCGACCGCTTGCGTTTTGGGACAATTGGTTTTTTGAAAAAACATTATTGGGGAAATAAATTTGGCAAACAACTACTGAAAAAAATAATGCATGCCGGAAAGTGATGTTTTGCGGTCCATGGCGCGAAAATCATACGCAGCGCTAAAATCCATTGCAGTTTGCAAAAATACATCTCAGATGCTTTGTAATTTTTGACGCGGTTTGGAAGGTTTAAGATGTAATTTTAAAAATTTAAAAAAAAAATTGCTCTTTTTTAAGAATTTTTGAAAACATTTTTTTTTTTTTATTAAACCAAAACTTATTTGTCAAAACAAAATTGATCTTTTGGACAATCAAATTCTATTGAAATTTAACATGTTTGTTTTTTAGATGCTTTGTAGTTTCTGGTGGGGTCCGGAAAGTTGTTTATTCTTTTTTCGGTGTCTTTCCAATCAGTAGTTTTGAATTTTTGTTAACAATTTTTTTTTTTAAATACTTATTTTGCAAATTGACGAAATTGAAATTTTGGAAAATCAGATTTTTTTTAACAAAGAGCTTCTTTAGTTGCTAGCTCAAGTTTTGGGATTGTTTCAAATAGACACGAAACTACTCCGGAGCCAACAGTTACAGTACTTCTATGAAGTATTGAGTTGGAAAATACTTCCAGTTATACTGGAGGTTTTGTCTACTTTTTTTTCTATGGGGACTGAAAGTAGTTACGCAATCCGCTGAAGCGCCAGAGATCTGGTTACCCAAGTGTAGTCTTTTTTGGAAACTGCTTCCCAGTATTTCGGACTATTGTGGGTATTGGGGCTTGGGTGAGGTTGGGGTTGCTTAAGTAGTTAACCGTAGTTTTAAAAGTACTTGTGTGGTGGTTGAGTTGCTTTAATAGGTGTGAATAAAATTCCTTTTTTAGTTTGTATATGTACAATTAAACAATTGAGGTGCAAAGAAGGATATCGTTGAATTGAGCAACATTTGGGAAAATGCATGAGATAATTACAACAAAGATTCTAGTTAGTTTAAAGAGGCAAGCTTACAATCAGTGTATCCTGCCAGTATTGACGCAGAGACCTTAACTTTTATTAAATCAACTGCTAATAAACTCCAAATAGCACAACGTAAGATGGAAAAGGATGCTTCGGCTCACTCTACAAGACATGGTGAGAAACAAATATATCTGAATTAGCGTGCAAGACATTGTGGCAAGCATTGCAAATTGAAAGTGAAAATAGGCTGCAGAAGGGGAGATAGACACAAAAAATGAGAATAGAGACTCAGAAACGACGAAAGTGACTAAGGATGACTTTATACAAGATGGCATTCTGACATTAAACGAATAAAAGCGAACTGGACAGCAGCCGCTTAAGACAGAAGAGTGTGTCCAACAATGGACGACAGAAAAGGGCTGAATAAAGATGAAGAAATGTAGTGATTTATTAAAATCTTGTAGATTTAATTTTTTGAAGTCTCGACAGGGTCTCTACTTACCACTTTGTTTTGGGACTATGTGCGAATTCTTGAAAATTGCATTTTTCTTTGTCAGTCTACAACTTGTTTGGGGTTAATTGTTGTATGTTACAGGTTTATTTATTATTATTCTAGTATTTTGTTGTTTTACTGATATGGCTGCATTGTCTTAGTTTTATTTGTGCAGCAAAGAGGATTGCGTCTATTACTTCTTAGTTTTTTTTACATCTACTGGGAAATCAATGCCGATAATTGATTTAGTAACAACTGCTAACACAAACCTCCATGTACATTCTGGACGTAGTTAATATCACGGTGCTGATGTTGTTTTACCTTGGCCAAAGCAAGTTTGTATGGTGACTTATCCCTCAAATATGAAAGCAAGGAAACACATTTACATTTTCTATTTACAAACAATTGATGTATAATATTAATTATTTAATTAAATATTTTGTAATTCTCTAATGATAACACACCGCAAAAAGTCTATAATAATCCTCTCTAACATTTCATACGCGTGCTTTTACACATATTTTGTTATTTTATCCGCATCCTCATTATAATTCAGCCGAAAACCTTCCAAACTTTACCCATACTTTAGTCCCAAAATATAACTCCTCGTTATTTCGACAGGTGAACCATACAAAAAAGAAACCTTATTTAAAATTTGAACAAAATATATTCGCCGTCGATTAATCATAATTTTTATGTCTTCTTAAACGGCCACATTATGGATGACCGTTTCGCGTTTATAAAACTTCTTGATCGTTTATAATGAGAAGATATCTACACTATAATTATTTTAATGATTGCTCACTTCTTTTATCTCCGCATACGTATTTTTTATTGCATGTAATTAAATTATCCATTTAATAGGGTTGTTTTATTTTTTAATAAGATAGGAATTGTGGGTAGATGTTTAATTAATACGATTTTATAACCGACTTTAAATATTTGTGCTTAATTATTAAACTTAATTTATATTTCGCGGAGAGCACAAATCATTTGGGAGTGTCGCTAGTGGTCTTGGTTTATATAAATTTCGACGATTTATTGTGACAGATGCCTCAACTTGACTGGGATATATTTTTTATTTTTGGAAGACCAACAGTTGGTTGCATGATGTATTATTTATGGGTGAAACTCTTCGTAAGTGTTTTATATTAATACAACACATATATCAATTAAGACTAAAATAGATTTGAGTCTATTATAACTCATATAGGCTTTAACAAATTTAACATTAATGTATCAAAAACATAGTTTACGATGACGATGGAGTATGCCTCCGCCTACTCTTATAGATATCATAAAACCAATTATAAATACATCTCATGTTCTGACTTTATATTTATCATATCTATAGAGTATAACACCCACTTCTTTTTCAATCGGACAACTATTTATATTTACGATCGTCATATTTAATAGCACAAAGATGTACAATTCATTTGACATTATAGGTAGTTAAATTAAAGCTTCTTTTTGTATAAAATGTTACATAAATTACCTTGAATCGGCTACTAATACGTGCTTTACGCGCGGTTTAATGGCCACTGTATGGAATTAAAATTAATCTTACATCCAATTAAATGTTTTTTAGTCATATACCCTCTGTTTTTTTAATAATTATAATATATTTTTATTAATAATTAATGTAAATTATGCTGATTAAGTGATGTTTTAACTAGTGAGTAGTTGTTGCAGTTTGTTCCTGAAAGCTCTTAAAGTTAATTGATAGACGAGAAAGCCGCGAAAACGAAGACGTAAGTTTGCGGGTGTATTAACATAACAGAAAGTCTATTTAGACTATGGCGCGTTTACACAAAGTGTACTGCTAAATATATTGAAGTGCCGTTGGAGTTCATAAACGATCTTAAGTTAGTCACTAACTAAACAGTAACCTTATCTTAAATACGTCTGCAAATAGACCGCTCACGCCCTGCTCCTAAAAATTAATGCCGTTTTATACGGAAATACGCGCGAGGCTGACGGCAACGGTATTTTCTTTCTAGAATGGAATTGAAGCTTTATGCAAAAAATTATATTAAAGCTAACAGTTATATTTAAATCAAATATTTATACATTTATTCAAAACATTTGTCGATGGAATTGCATTTTTTATTTAATAAACTGCAAATTTAATAAATTGTAAAACAATAAACTTTAATTTTACTTTTTTAAGAAAAAGTTATAAAAGTAAAGAATAAAAAATATGCCATTTAAATTTTAAACAGATTAAAACAAATTACAAAAACAAATTTTATTACAAATAAAAGTTTTAATAATAAAATCAATAAAACACATTTACTATGTACTATATGACTATACTATATTTAAAAAACCGTAACATGTTTCAACATTTACCAAACCGTCATTGGACGGTAATACAAACAAATAACAGCCACCACCATTTAAGATTTAATAATAGTTTTATAGGTCTTATAACCAACCCAAATTGACGCTGAATATCGCCGGAGTACTATGGAAATGTTATGAAATGAGTTCGGTGTTGCCGGATGCAATGACAATAAAGCTCATCATGTGAGCTGGAGCAAAGATTTTGCATAAATTCGCAAAAATTGTACTGTAGAATATGACCGTGGTGGTGGTGTTCAATTCAAAGTTGGTTAATCTTTTTGGGCTACTAGAAGGCGGTAGACACCTTCCGGGGATGACGAGGTTTACCTACCAGGCTGAGGTCGTCAAAGATAGTTTACTATCTTGGCTTGTTGCGCCAGGTGTGATGCAGCTTAAGGTGGTTGGAAACTGCGAGGTTTTGATAGAGGTCGGCAACGGCACAAACTAGAGGATATGTCGTCCTGGAACAAGTGCGTTGACTTTTGCTGTTTATTAAATGGAGCTCGGCAGTCGTTACCTGATTTGGCAGGTGTTTCTGGGTGGAAGCAGAATATATGTTGAGGTCTTGAGTGATGTAGAACTGATCATCGAAGACTGTCGTGGCGAAGTGCAATCTGAGGCCACGCTCATAGCGGACCTCAGTCCGGTAACAATCTACCTCACTTTTGCAATTTTGGTTTTATCTTCCATGGTTCAAGATGGCATCCGTCTGTTAATTTATTTTGCACTTTTCCGAAAAAAAAAAGTCATAACTCCTGGAGTTTTTAGTTAAGATCACGTGTTGGTTGGCAGTTTTTTTTCACAATATTTTTTTGTCTGATAGTCTTTGCTGGTAATGTTACTTTTGGGATTTAGTCGGTGTTTCCGATTACGTCGTTGGCGACGTTTTTTGGTTTGGAGCACGGAGTTTCTCTCGGACGAGAGCCACTGAGTCTGGAATGAGCTGACGTCACACTGGTGCTGCTCAAAGTGGTTTTTGGTCTATGTTGGATTTGGGTTTGGTTTCCGGGTGCTTAAGTCGATTAAATCAAATGCGATTAGATCGGGCACATGCAGATCCGGTGTTAAGGCGCCCGTTGATAGTCTTGTTTTGTGGACTTGTTTTGTGGGATCTAGTTTATGTCCGATGGTAAATAATCACTGTTGATTTGATAATCAACAAAGGAAGTGCTCGGCTAGTCCGGAGGAGATGGTTTATTAACTTGGCCAACATGCCAAGTGTGATGCAGCTTGGTGGTTGGAAACTGCAATGTCTCGGTAGAGGTCGGCAATGGCTCACACCAGGGCATAAGTTTCCCTGGAACATTGTTGCAGTCGTTCCCAGGTTTGCCAGTTATTTCCTGGTGGAAGCAGAAGAAATGTTGAAACCTCGAGTGATGCGCAGAGTTTAGTGCATTCTGAGGCTAAGCCTATGGTAGATTAGTCCGGTAACAAAGTTTGCTGCTTAATACCGCTTAATGCACTGATGTGTTTTGAGTTGTTTTTTTGTCATTGACTGGAGGTGTGAAGCCTGTGGGGTTAGGGACTTTGGCTTTTTTGTTTTATAAAGCTATTTTAGTGAGCTTTAATTTATTTAAATATTTTTTTTGCATTTGAGCTATTATAAGCGATTTATTTTGAAAATTTTGATCATTTTAATTTTAGTCAATTTAGCAATGTTTCTATAACTTGCTTAATTTAATAGTATTTTTTACTGTTTTATACCGTTCTAAAGCTATTTTTAAGGGCTTTAATTTATTTAAATGAAATATTTTGATTTGATTGATAGTTTGAGATTTATTTTGAAAATTCTAATAAAATTTTATTTTTCTCAAACATTCATTGTTGCCATAACTTATTTAATTGGACACCATCTGCAACATATTATATATCATTTTAAAGCTATTTTTAAGGGCTTTAATTTGAGCATATATATATATTTTTTATTGTGAGTATAATTTACGATTTATATTGAAAATTCTGATAAACTTGATTTTAGTCAAACAAGTAATGTTACTATAATTTGCTTAATTCAATATAAATTTTTATATATTTTGCATTATTTTAAAGTTAATTTGATCGTTTTTGATTTATTTAAATAAAACGTGTTTGTTTGGATTATAGTTTAATTTATTTTGAAAACTCTGATCAATTTTAATTTTAGTCAATTAAGCAATCTTTCTATAACTTTCTTAATTTAAAATTAATTTTTAACTGTTTATTTAAATAAAAAAAATTGATTTGATTGATAGTTTGAGATTTATTTTGAAAATTTTGATGAATATTGATTTTTGTCAAATATACATTGTTGCCATAACTTATTTAAATGAACACCAATTTTAACATGTTTTATATAATTTTAAAGCTAATTTTATGGTCTTTAATTTAGGTATATAAAAATTTTGTATTGGGAGTTTAATTTACGATTTATTTTGAAAATTCTGATCATTTTTAATTTTAGTCAGTTAAACAATCTTTTTATAACTTGCTTAATTTAAAAATAATTTTTAACTATTTTACACCATTCTAAAGCTAATTTTGTAGGCTTCAATTTATTTGAATGAAAAATTTTGATTTGGCTGATATTTTGAAATTTATTTTGAATATTCTAATAAATTTTGATTTTTGTCAAACATAAATTGTTGCCATAACTTACTTAATTGGACACCAACTGCAACATATTTTATATAATTTTAAAGCTAATTTCAAAGGCTTTAATTTAAATATATAACATTTTTTTATTGGGAGAATAGTTTGCGATTTATTTTGAAAATTACGGTCAATTTTAATTTTAGTCAATTAAGTAATCTTTTTATAACTTGCTTAATTTAAAATCAATTTTTATCAATTTTACACCATTATATAGCTAGTTTTATAGGCTTCAATTTAATTAAATAAAAACTTTTGGTTTGATTGATAGTTTGATTGATAGTTTGATTTTTATTTTGTAAATTCTGATAAATTTTGATTTTGTCAAACATACATTGTTGCTATAACTTACTTAATTGGACATCAACTTTAACATATTTTATATTATTTTAAAGCTAATTTTAAGGGCTTTAATTTATGTTTATAAATTTTTTGTATCTGGACTATAATTTTTGAATTATTTTGAAAATTCTAATAAACTTCGATTTTACTCAAACAAGTAATGTTGTTATAACTTGCTTAATTCAATATTAATTTTCAAATATTTTGCCTTATTTTAAGGTTAGTTTTATCGGTTTTGTTTTGTTTATATAAAATGTTTTTGTTTGGATTATAGTTTGGAATTTATTTTGAAAATTCTGATGAATTTTAATTTTAGAAAGTTAAACAATGTTTTCATAACCTACTTAATATAATATTATTTTTTAATTGTTTTGAAACCATTCTAAAGCTAATTTTATAGGTTTTAATTTATTTAAATAAAATATTTTTATTTGGTGGATAGTTTGAGGTTTATTTTGAAAATTCTAATAAATTTTGATTTTTGTCAAACATACATTGTTGCCCTAACTTACTTAATTGGACAACAACTTTAACATATTTTATATAATTTTAAAGCTAATTTTAAGGGCTTGAATTTATTTAAATAAAAATTTTGTGTTTGAACTTTTGTTTGCGATTTCTTTGAAAAATTCTGAGAATTTTGAATTTTAGTCAATTAAGCAATATAACCATAACTTGCTTAATTTGAAATTAATTTTCAACAATTTGTTACCATTCTAAAGCTAATTTTATAGGCTTTAATTTATTTAAATAAAATATTTTGTTTTGGTTAAAAATTTGAGATTTATTTTGAAAATTTTAATATTTTTTTATTTTTGTCAAACATACATTGTTGCCATAACTTACTTAAATGGACACCAATTTTAACTTGTTTAATATCATTTTAAAGTTAATTTAAAAGGCTTTAATTTAACTATATAAAAATTTTGTATTGGGAGTATAATTTACGATTTATTTTGAAAATTCTTATCAATTTTAATTTTAGTCAATTAAGGAATCTTTCTATAACTTTTTTAATTTAAAATTAATTTTTAACAATTTTACACTATTCTAAAGCTAATTTTATAGGCTTTAATTTATTTAAATAAAAAAATTTGATTTGGTTGATATTTTGAGATTTATTTTGAAAATTTTAATAAATTTATATTTTTGTCAAACATACATTGTTGCCATTACTTACTTGATTGGACACCAACTGCTACATGTTTTATATTATTTCAAAGCTAATTTTAAGGGCTTTGATTTAAGTATATAAAATGTTTGTGTTGGGAGTATAATTTACAAATAATTTTGAAAATTCTGATAAAATTTTATTTTTGTCAAACAAGTAATGTTGCTATATTTTGCTGAATTCAATATAAATTTTTTAATATTTTGCATTATTTTAAAGCTAATTTGATCGGTTTTGATTTATTTATATAGAACGTGTTTGTTTGGATTATAGTTTAGTATTTATTTTGAAAACTCTGATCAATTTTAATTTTAGTCAATTAAGCAATCTTTCTATAACTTTCTTAATTTAAAATTAATTTTTAACTGTTTTACACCATTTTAAAGCTAATTTTATAGGCTCCAATTTATTTAAATAAAAAAAATTGATTTGATTGATAGTTTGAGATTTATTTTGAAAATTTTGATGAATATTGATTTTTGTCAAATATACATTGTTGCCATAACTTATTTAAATGAACACCAATTTTAACATGTTTTATATCATTTTAAAGTTAATTTTATGGTTTTTAATTTAGGTTTATAAAAATTTTGTATTGGGAGTATAATTTACGATTTATTTTGAAAATTCTGATCAATTTTAATTTTTGTCAATTAAGCAATCTTTCTATAACTTTCTTAATTTAAAATTATTTTTTAACTATTTTACACCATTTTAAAGCTAATTTTATAGGCTTCAATTTATTTAAATAATTTTTTTTGATTTGATTGATAGTTTGAGATTTATTTTGAAAATTCTAATAAATTTTGTTTTTTGTCAAACATACATTGTTGCCATAACTACTTAATTGGACACCAACTGCAACATATTTTAAATCATTTTAAAGTTAATTTTAAAAACTTTAATTTAAGTTTATAAAAATTTTGTATTGAGAGTATAATTTACGATTTATTTTGAAAATTCTGACAAACTTTGATTTTCGTCAAACAAGTAATGTTGCTATAACTTGCTTAATTCAATATAAGTTTTTAAATTATTTGTATTATTTCAAAGCTAATTTTATTGGTTTTGATTTATATATATATATAAAATGTTTTTGTTTGGATTATAGTTTGGAATTTATTTTGAAAATTCTGATCAATTTTAATTTTAGTCAATTAATCAATCTTTTTATAACTTGCTTAATTTAAAATTATTTTTCAACAATTTTACACCATTCTAAAGCTAATTATGTTGGCTTCAATTTATTTAAATTAAAAAAATTGTTTTGGTCAATAGTTTGAGATTTATTTTGAAAATTCTAATGAATTTTGATTTTTATCAAACAAACATTGTTGCCATAACTTACTTAATTGGACAACAACTTTAACGTATTTTATATCATTTTAAAGCTAGTTTTAAGGGCTTTAATTTATTTAGATAAAAAATTTGTGCTTGAACTTTTGTTTGCGATTTATTTGAAAAATTCTGAGAATTTTGAATTTTAGTCAATTAAGCAATATTTCCATAACTTGCTTAATTTGAAATTAATTTTTAACAATTTATTACCATTCTAAAGCTAATTTTATAGGCTTTAATTTATTTAAATGAAAAATTTTGATTTGGTTGATATTTTGAGATTTATTTTAAAAAAGCTAATAAATTTTTATTTTTGTCAAACATACATTGTTGCCATAACTTACTTAAATGGACACCAATTTTAACTTGTTTAATATCATTTTAAAGTTAATTTAATGGGCTTTAATTTAACTATATAAAATTTTTGTATTGGGAGTATAATTTACGATTTATTTTGAAAATTTTTATCAATTTTAATTTTAGTCAATTAATCAATCTTTTTATACCTTTTTTAATTTAAAATTAATTTTTAACAATTTTACACAATTCTAAAGCTAATTTTATAGGCTTTAATTTATTTAAATAAAAATATTAAATTTGATTGATAGTTTGAGATTTATTTTGAAAATTTTGATGAATATTGATTTTTGTCAAATATACATTGTTGCCAAAACTTACTTAGTTGGACACCAACTGCAACATATTTTATATCATTTTAAAGCTAATTTTAAGGTCTTTAATTTAATTAAACAAAAATTTTGTGGTCCAACTTTTGTTTGCAATTTATTTGAAAAATACTGAGAATTTTGAATTTTTGTCAATTAAGCAATCTTTCCATAACTTGCTTAATTTAAAATTAATTTTTAAATGTTTTACATTATTCTAAAGCTAATTTTATAACCTTATATTTATTTAAATAATTTATTTTGATTTGGTTGATAGTTTGAGGTTTATTTGGAAAATTTTGATAAAGTTTGATTTTTGTCAAACATTCATTGTTGCCATAACTTATTTAAATGAACACCAATTTTAAAATGTTTTATATCATTTTAAAGCTAATTTTATGGTCTTTAATTTAGGTATATAAAATTTTTGTATTGGGAGTATAATTTACGTTTTATTTTGAAAATTCTGATCAATTATAATTTTAGTCAACTAAGCAATCTTTCTATAACTTTCGTAATTTAAGTTTAGTTTTCAACAATTTTACACCATTCTAAAACTAATTTTATAGGCTTAAATTTATTTAATTAAAAAATGTTGAGTTGGTTTATATTTTGAGATTTATTTTGAAAATTCTAATAAATTTTGATTTTTGTCAAACATACATTGTTGCCATAACTTATTTAAATGAACTCCAATTTTAACATGTTTTATATCATTTTACAGCTAAGTTTATGGTCTTCAATTTAGGTATATAAAAATTTTGTTTTGGGAGTAAAATTTGCGATTTATTTTGAAAATTCTGATCAATTTTAATTTTAGTCAATTAAGCCATCTTTTTATAACTTCAATATTTTAAAAATAATTCTCAACTATTTTACATCATTTTAATGCAAATTTTATAGGCTCTAATTGAATTGATTAAAAAAATTGATTTGGTTGATAGTTTAAGATTTATTTTGGAATTTCTTATAAATTTTGATTTTTGTCAAACATACATTGTTGCCATAACTTACTTAATTGGACAACAACGTTAACGAGTTTTAAATCATTTTAAAGGTAATTTTAGGGCTTTAATAAAGGTATATAAATTTTTTGTGTTGGGAGTATAATTTACGATTTATTTTGAAAATACTGATCAATTTTAATTTTAGTCAATTAAGCAATCTTTCTATAACTTTCTTAATTTAAAATTAGTTTTCAACAATTTTACACCATTCTAAAACTAATTTTATAGGCTTTAATTTATTTAATTAAAAAATGTTGAGTTGTTTTATATTTGAGATTTATTTTGAAAATTCTAATAAATTTTGATTTTTGTCAAACATACATTGTTGCCATAACTTATTTAAATGAACTCCAATTTTAACATGTTTTATATCATTTTACAGCTAATTTTATGGTCTTCAATTTAGGTATATAAAAAATTTGTTTTGGGAGTATAATTTGCGATTTATTTTGAAAATACTGATTAATTTTAATTTTAGTCAATTAGGCAATCTTTTTATAACTTGCTTAATTTAAAAATAATTCTCAATTATTTTACACAATTTTAAAGCAAATTTCATAGGTTTTAATTCATTTAAATGAAAATTTTTGATTTGGTCAATAGTTTGTGATTTATTTTGAAAATTCTAATAAAATTTGAAGTTTGTCAAACATACATTGTTGCCATAACTTACTTAATTGGACAACAACTTTAACATATTTTATATCAGTTTAAAGCTAATTTTAAGGCTTTTAATTTATGTTTATAAAAATTTTGCATTAAATTTATACATTACGAGTTATTTTCAAAATTCTGATTAACTTTGATTTTAGTCAAACAAGTAATGTTGCTATAACTTGCTTAATTCAATATAAATTTTTAAATATTTTACATTATTTTTAAGTTAATTTTATCGGTTTTGATTTGTTTATATAAAATGTTTTTGTTTGGATTATAGTTTGGAATTTATTTTGAAAATTCTGATCAATTTTAATTTTAGTCAATTAAGCAATTTTTTCATAACTTGCTTAATTTAATACTAATTTTTAATTGTTTTACATCATCCTAAAGCTAGTTTTATAGGCTTCAGTTTATTTAAATGACATATTTTTATTTGGTTGATAGTTTGAGATTTATTTTAAAAATTCTAATGAATTTTGATTATTATCAAACAAACATTGTTGCCATAACTTACTCAATTGGACAACAACTTTAACGTATTTTATATCATTTTAAAGCTAATTTTAAGGGCTTTAATTTATTTAGATAAAAAATTTGTGCTTGAACTTCTGTTTGCGATTTATTTGAAAAAAACGGAGAATTTTAAATTTTAGTCAATTAAGCAATGTTTCCATAACTTGCTTAATTTAATATTCATTTTTATCTGTATTACATTATTCTAAAGCTAATTTCATAGGTTTTAATTTATTTAAATGATAAATTTTTATTTGGTTGATAGTTTGAGATTTATTTTGAAAATTCTAATAAATTTTGATTTTTGTCAAACATACATTGTTGCCATAACTTACTTAATTGGGCACCAACTGCAACATATTTTATATCATTTTAAAGTTAATTTTAAGGGCTTTTATTTATTTATATAAAAATTTTGTGGTCGAACTTTTGTTTGCGATTTATTTGAAAAAATCTGAGAATTTTGAATTTTGATCAATTAAGCAATGTTTCTATAACTTGCTTAATTTATTATTAATTTTCAACTGTTTTACATCATTTTAAAGCAAATTTTATAGGCTTCAATTTATTTAAATGAAAAATTTTGGGTTGGTTGATAGTTTGAGATTTATTTTCGAAAATCTGATAAATTTTGATTTTTGTCAAGTATACATTGTTGCCATAACTTACTTAATTGAACACCAACTTTATCATATTTTATATCATTTTAAAGTAAATATCATGGGCATTAATTTAAATAAATAAAAAATTTGTATTGGGAGTATAATTAACGATTTATTTTGATAATTCTGACAAACTTAGATTTTAGTCAATCAAGTAATGTTGTTATAACTTGTTTAATTCAATATTAATTTTCAAATGTTGTGCATTATTTTAAAGTTAATTTTATTTATTTATATAAAATGTTTTGTGTTGGTTGATAGTTTAAGGTTTATTTTAAAAATTCGGACAAATTTTGATTTTTGTCAAACATAGTTTGTTGTCTTAACTTACTTAAATGGACACCAACTTTAACATGTATTATACCAATTTAAAGTTAATTTTAAGGGCTTTAATTTATTTAAATAAAAAAATTCTGATTGAAGTTTTGTTTGCGATTTATTTGAAAAAATCTGAGAATTTTAAATTTTAGTCAATTAAGCAATATTTCCATAACTTGCTTAATTTGAAATTAATTTTTAATAATTTGTTACCATTCTAAAGCTAATTTTATTGGCTTCAATTTATTTAAATGAAAAATTTTGGTTTGATTGATAGTTTGAGATTTATTTTGAAAATTTTGATGAATATTAATTTTTGTCAAAAATACATTGTTGTCATAACTTACTTAATTGGAAACCAATTGCAACATATTTTATATAATTTTAAAGTTAATTTTAAGGGCTTTAATTTATTTATATAAAAAATTTGTGGCCGAACTTTTGTTTTCGATTTATTTGAAAAAAACTGAGAATTTTTAATTTTAGTCATTTAAGCAATGTTTTCATAGCTTGCTTAATTTATTATTAATTTTTAACTGTTTTACATCATTTTAAAGTTATTTTTATAGGTTTCAATTTATTTAAATGAAATTTTTTGATTTGGTTGATAGTTTGAGATTTATTTTGAAAATTCTAATGAATTTTGATTTTTATCAAACAAACATTGTTGCCATAACTTACTTAATTGGACAACAACTTTAACGTATTTCATATCATTTTAAAGCTAATTTTAAGGGCTTTAAGTTATTTAGATAAAAAAATTGTGCTTGAACTTTTGTTTGCGATTTATTTGAAAAAATTTGAGAATTTTGAATTTTGTTCAATTAAGCACTGTTTCCATAACTTGCTTAATATAATATTAATATTTACCTGTTTTACATCATTTTAAAGCTAATTTTATAGGCTTTAATTTATTTAAATTAAAAATTTTGATTTGATTGATAGTTTGAGATTTATTTTAAAATTTCTAATAAATGTTGATTTTTGTCAAACATACATTGTTGCCATATCTTACTTAATTGGACACTAACTGCAACATATTTTATATAGTAAAGGCTTCAATTTAAGTATATAAAATTTTTGTATCGGGAGTATAATTTACGATATATTTTGAAAATTCTGATAAACTTTGATTTTAGCCAAACAAGCAATGTTGCCATTACTTTCTTAATTCAATATTAATTTTTAAATGTTTCAGATTATTTTAAAGCTAATTTTATTGGTTTTGATTTATTTATATAAATGTTTCTGTTTGCACTATAGTTTGCGATTTATTTTGAAAATTTTGATGATTTTTGATTTTAACCAAACTTGCAATGTTGCTATAACTTGATTAATTTTTTATCAATCTTTACAAAATTTATGTAATTTTAAAGGAAATTTTAGGGGTTTTAATTTATTTAAATGAAGTATTTGAATTTGGAGTTTGCAGTATATTTTGAAAATTTTGATAATATAAGATTTCAGCCTAATATGCAATGTTGCTATAGCTTGGTTCAAACCAATGACAATCTTCACTTGCTGTATGTCATTTTAAAGGAAATTTTAATTTCTACAAAATGTATTTAAACAATTTTAATTTTTTTTTGCAAATTTAACGGATTATTTTAAAAAACGTTAGATATTTAACAATAATTTGACAAAAAAATGTTTTCGGGATTTTTTAAGGCATTGCTTAACTAGCTTTTGGCTAAATTTTTGTTAACAATCGAGAACTATTCAAATACGACGACTACAATTGGTGTGGTGGTTGGGCAGTTGAGCGCACGTTGCGTTATTTATTAAAAAACATAAATAAATAACTAAGTGTTACAATTGGGTGTATTAAGATTTAATTAATATACGACGTCTAAGCTTGGTGTGGTGGTTGTGTAGTTGAGAGCTTGTTGTGTTACTTATCTCTTTATTTGACTACAGAGAAACTAACAACAATCAATTTTATTGGTACATGTCACTTTGCAAGCAAAAGTATTACAATTTAAGAAATCAGCTTAAGCAGTATATTGTGTTTGATTAGATTGAATCATCTAATTAATGTATTTTACCGTTTAATGTTTTCATTTCAGAATTTTACATTTTATCTTTATTTTCATAAAAATAGGCTTCGTTGATATTTTTCTTAATATATTTTGTAAACGATCATAAAGATGGTTTATAAAAATAAAAAAAACAATTACACAAATGTACCTTAGAAAGGTACAAATTTATTTATCGTCATAATGATTTATATAACTATTGTGGACTTAAAAATAATATTTATTTTATATCCTCTTTACAGATTTGAAGAAGCAATTCGAAGTAAATCCAATATCAACAACAGTTGAAATTGGCCATCAAACTGAGCTGAGATGCGTGCCACCTGTGGGTCTGCCGCCCCCAAGGGTCTATTGGCTCCGTGGTGGGCAACCGCTTCAACCTGACACCACAGTTATTGTGACCAGCGAAGGACATTTACTAATAGGACAAGCAAGAACACAGGACCACGGGAATTATTCCTGCGTGGCAGAAAACATCGCGGCGAAACGAACCGCTGTACCTGCTCAGATTACAGTGTTCGGTAAGTTTTAATCCTATTAACGATCTTCACTGAATCTGTCAGATTATACTGAACTGAGTGGAATGTATTTTATATAATGATATAATGCCGTTTGATATCTTATTTAATGTGTAGATTTTTATGGTATTGTTATGGAAATTTAAGCAGCGGCGACGTTTCTATTATATGTTGACTTTGAAATTCAGATTTATAATCGTAAGCCAATTAGTTTATATTTATAAGAAAATTAAAATAGATTCTGCAAATTAGTTCAATTATGAAATATGTGGAGCCTCTGGTTAAATTTCGCTAATTGTATTCCATAGTTTAATTGCTCCGGCAACAATTAATAAAGCGGGCGTACAAGCTTTCGCCCGGAATTAATTAAACAAGACCAATAAAAATGCAACAAACTCAGAGCCATTCCGAATATCATCTTACAGTTCATTACAAGCGATTAATGATGTAAGCCAAGCTACGAAGAGTGTGGGCCGGCGGGAGTATGCATATTATATTCCTGCTCAATCAAAACACGTGGGGTGCTTTTTTGACCTTTCCATGTGCAGGCCGAGGTTACAGCAATAACTATCATTTTATTAGATTTCAATTATACGGTTATGTGCCCTCCTTGTTTATTGCACGCTCATTATCCACTCACAAGAGATTGGTGAAGGTGTTTCCAACTATTTAATACAACAGTTGTGTGCCCGTCCGCATAAATCCCATACGAAATAACCATTTTCCATCAAATTTACGAGCTTTAAATTATATCTATGATATGTTATCGCAATAACAGTAACAATTATTCCTTTATTTATCTGCTCAAATTATATTAGATTATAATCATGTGCGATTTTGTGCAAATAAAACCACAATTCGCAGGAAATTAATTGCAGGCGATTACTTAGAGCAGACGACGCCGGTCGAGACTAATTGTTACCAATTATAATAGCTTAGAAAAATAAAAGGGAAAAGTGTAACCGGAAAAAATCGTTTCCTTGATGTTAAATTAAGTCACGCGCTTTGTGCTTGCAGACTGAGCTTCCGAAACTAATTATTTTTTTAAATATAACTTTGCGGTGTGCAGACGATTTTCAAACGCTTTTATGTAATAAAATTGTATATATTAACTTAACCCAAATGTATTGGATATATTATATTCTATTTGGATACATAAAATATAATTTATTATTTCTTATCAAGTTTGTCAGCATGGATAACAATTCTAGTCGGATTTATGTTATAAATGGGTCTAGTAAAATGGTTGGTTTTAATTCAAATAAAATTCGTGCATTTATCGCGTGAGATGTATGAAGTATAACTATATTGCCCAGGAAACAAATTTATCTTGCAAAATGTATAAAAAATTGCCATGATTGCAAATTGCAATGATCGGCGGCGTTCTAGTTGACGAGGTCGAGAGTAACGGTCAATCAGTTGCGGGTTCGGGTGGCAGGTAGCATTTTTTTTTTTTTTGTTAGGCGAAGGTGGTGAATTTTCTAAAGACTTCACTCCCAGGACGTGTCGGATTCATCTTTTTAAGGGAATTGCCTGGAAGTTTGAGACCTTTTGGCTCATGTACCTTCCGTTTGGAGATGTGTATGTAGGAGGTTGTTTAGGAGTCGCCTTATAGGCCAGGTTGGGGTTTTGTTTTTGGATGTGGTTTTACCCACGCTATGTTAGAAGTAACTCAGCTACTATTGAATTCACCGGTCGTTTGTGGACAAAATCTTCCCGATCTGGTTCGGCAAGTCTTGCCAGATCGGGATTGGAATGAACCGCGAGGTTTTTGAAATACTTTTCGGCCAAAGCTTCAAAATGTTGACGAAGTGGAGGAGTCTGTTCAAATGTCCAGATTTTGAACGTACCATGGAGCTCCTGCGAGCATCCGGAGAGTTTTGCTTTAGAAAGCTTCTAAGCGATTTAGGTGGATACTTGCTTCCGTTCCCCAAATGGGGGAAGCGTATGTGATTATCGGTGTGATGGTCGAGGTGTAAAGCCGGATTTTATTCTGGAGCGACATGCCGCTGTTCCGTCGCAGCATTGGGTAGAGAATAGATTTGTCCAGAATAGATTGAACCTGAGGCTTGTAATTGAGACCCTTGTCCAAGATTATCCTAAGATACTTGGCAGTGTTAGACCACGGTATGGGAACGTCGTTGAAGGTGACGTTCTCATGCTGTTTAAGTGGTCAACGCCGAGTGAAGAGTACGGCCTTGCTTTTCTCTGGGTTTACTCCAAAGTGCCATTTATCCATCCAATCTTCCAGATTAGAGGTGGCTTTTTGAAGACGTAAGGTGATCATTTCAGTCGATTAGTTAGTTTAGATTTTTGGCGTATCAGCCTAATAAGACTATTAACGCCGATTCTTTTTCATTTCAGTCGACCTTGAGGAGTAGATAAGTGCTGTATCGTCAGCGTATTGAGCCATTTTAACCCCGTGCATGCGCCCTGAAGGCATGTTGGCTTCATACAAGTTAAAAAGGTGCGGCGAGAGAATGGTGCCTTGAGGAACACCGGCCTCTATCTGCCGAGAAGTAGAGATGTGGTTATTGAGTTTGACTGTCAGACTTCTGCGTTTTAGATATGAGGCTAGCAGCCTTATACGCAGAGAAAATCGTTGTCTGTTTAGCTTTAGAAGCAGTCCCTTGTGCCAGACTTTGTCAAAGGTTTTTTTGACGTCGAAAAAGACGACTTCCGTGGCTTTTTTCTGTCTGAAACCTTCGACAATGTGGTCCGCTACTCGGTTGAGTTGCTGTACGCTTGAGTATCCCCATCTGAACCCATGTTGATGGGAGGGGAGAAGATTGCTTATATCCGTGTGCTCTTGAATGATATCCAAGATCACCCTCTCTATGACCTTGCTTAAGGTGCATAGTAGGCTTCTAGGCCAATAATTTTGGGGAAACAACCTGTTTTTCCTAACTTTGGCGATGTTTACCACATGCGAGCCTTTCCAGGCTGATGGGAAATGCCCAGTGGGAAGAATAGAATTTGCAATATTGGTTAGAGCCATAATTATTTTATAAGAGAACGATTTAAGTGTTTTGTTAGGTAATTTATCCGGGCCTGGAGCAGAACGGGATTTGAATTTTTTAATGACTTTTCTTATTTAAGAAGGTCTAACGCTATCAAGTGTAGTGTCATTGTCAGCGGTTCTCAGAAAAACATTGACTTCCTTGCGAACCCTTTCGATGTGCTCCAGATCCGTATAATCGGTATGCAGAAAGGAGCATTGGAGTTCTAGGCTGTCTGCAAATGCTTCGGCCTTTTCCTCAGTAGTGTATTGCATCCCTTTCTCACCGTGAATGGCGGGAATTAGAACCCGTCTGTTCCTAAAGGCTTTAGAGATCCTCCACATCGGATTTTCATCCTCCGTGAAAGATTCTAGCGTATCTTTCCAGCATTGGTTTTTATGCTCTCTTATGGCCGTTCGAACTTCATTGTGAAGTCGATTCAAGATCTCTCGATCTCTGGGGTCGCGATGCCTTTGCCATTGATGTTTGGCGGCATTTCTTGTTCGGATCAACGCTTTCCTAGACGATTATCGACGCGAACCTGAGAGGTTTTAGTAGCCTTTTCCGAGGCTTGTTGGACTTGAGTCGTCAAAAGTGCGACGGCTCTTTCGATATCCTCAGCCGTTTGTACTGGGGTCAGGCTACCAATGCTATCTTCCAGGCATCGAGAGAAAAGAGTCTGTGTGACAAAATTTTCCCTCTCTCCGGACCCCCTTCCGAGTAGCTTCAGTAGTACTGGGCTGTGGTCAGAGCTTAGGCCGTTGAGCGTAGTTACCACTGCGTGCGAGTTGACGTTCTTTAGTATTGCTACATCAAGAACGTCCCTTCTGTGGCCCGCGGCGCTGTGAAAAGTGGGTTCGTCCGGACCCAGGACCTGCAAATCTTTTTGCTCAACGTAGTCGAACAGAGCTCGCCCCTTGGCGTTAGTTACTCGACTATTACACGACCTGTGCTTTGAATTGAAGTCTCCCGCAATTATTGTGGGATGTGGATTATCAAAAACTCTATCAAAATCCACTGTTTCGATGAGGTTTTGCAGACGGATGTAACCGGAAGCGATCCTGACCGTGCCAAGCCCTGGCACGGTCACTACTATTGCGTTCGATTCGAGGGAGACTAGGTCGGGGGTATCCACTTCAGAATGGTCCAATGATTTCTTTACAAAGATCAAAGTTTCACGCTTTGTGGGTACCACCGGCGGCCCCCTATAGGTAAACGTATTCGGAATTCTCAATGCCAGATTGGGTTTGTGGACCCAGACTTGGAGTAATACTACGTCTGGTGTATTATCCATTTTAGTCGATGAGCGTAGACAAGAGGTTGGCCATGAACCTCATTTGAAATTCGCCCATCTCTTTTAAGATTTCGGCTATTTTTGCAGCAGTTGGCTTTTGTTGCGTTGGAGGAGCAACAGCCGTTGCAAAAGATCTGCCGTTTTCTACAGGATTTCGGGGACCTGTAGGCTGAGACGAAGAAGAAGAAGAGACCTGAGCCGGCGCGGGCTCGGCTGTCGGTCTAGATTTAGCTGTCTTTCCGTGAGCGGCTATTACTCTTAGGTAGTTGGCCGGGTGTGAGCCTGAACATAGAGCGCATTTTGGCGTCGTCACCGTCGTGGTTGGGGTTTGAGGCGGCAGGCCTAAACATCACCTCGGTGATATTTTTCTCCTTCTTGGCGGGGGCGGCGCCCTTGGTGGCGGAAGGCCTTGTTGCTTTTTGGCCTGATGAGCGGGGGCGGGGAGAGGTGCGGTAGTTGCTGTATGAAAAGAAAGTGAATTATTAGTTTATTTCTTTTTCTTTGATTTGTCCTTCTTCTTGAGGGTCGTCTTGAAGGCGGCGGGCAGATCCAAGTCTTCGGTAGCAATTTCTTCTTTCTCGCAGAGTTAGTTCAGACGTGCGGACTGCTTACAATACGCCGGTGAGGTTTCCGCGTTGGTGGCGCCTCCACTATATGTGTCCTTCTTTGGACTTTGGGGCCTGTATCTCAGCAGCCTTCGGAGCAACCGCCTCCTTGACAGCAACAATCAACCCTACTTTGTCGACAGAGCCTTGGGGTAGTTTTTGTTATTGGGCTTTGCTTGGGGGCGGCGGCCGGTAAACGGATTTAGGCGGGGGACGGCTGCAAGTCGTCTATGTGGACCTTGGTTGGGGATTATCTTCTATCCAATAACAGTTCTTATCTGCAGTGACAATTTTTTTTTTGGTGCGATCTATTTTGGTGCAAATCTTTTTGCTCTTCCTCGAACTAGAACTTTGTTTCCTGGTCTGTAGGTGATAGACGCATTTTTTTGTTGTGGGTACCTTTTGTCGCGGTAGGTACTTTGTCGGTGCCGGATCTCTTGAAAACATTCTTCTCGGTTTTCCGGAACGTATTCCATCCTACGTTTATCTTTGGGATTGTCCCAGGTGCTTGGTGCTATGAGGTTTGCTCTTAGCAGGGCCTTGCGTCGTTGGTGCTGAAACACGATAAGTGATATTAGTTTGTCCTAGTCCTTTCTGGGGTTGTCTGCGATGAGCATCCGTAGGTTCTTCTTCAGCTCTCTATATCCACGTTCTACCGGGTTGGCTTCTTGCAGGCTTTGGCGAAGATCTGGCTGGTAAACTGTGTCCCGTTGTCAGATAGGATGACTCGTGGTTAACCAAAGCAATAAAACATCTCGTGCTCTAGGAGTCTACACGTTTTTTCTTTCTCGTAATAGGGGGAATTGCGTTACTACTTCTTATATATTTTTATGCATAAAATATATAATAGCTATTGTAATATTATATAAATTGTTGTTTTGATCAGTAAGATGCTAGGCACATTGATGAAAGGGGCTTACTTTATACCGACTGCGCCAAATTTGTTTCCTTTGCAATGTTGCACTTTATGTTTGATTTTCAGATGAGAATAGTACAAAAAGTTTTCCCGACTACATCAAACTTCATTCTGTTTACTTACTGCTGTTGCTGCTTATCTACTTTATAAAACTAGTTGTGATGGACTCTCGTAACTATGAATGAGAATCATATGCAGTAATTACGCTTAATATTGGAAAGCTTACAAAGCACTTTTGACTTTTCGCGATCATCTCTAAGCAACGACCAATCGGTTTTAGAATTTTAAGCTTTTTAAAGATTTAAGAGAAATTTTTGGCAGCATGAAACTACCACATAGTCAAATTTTGAAAAAACTCAGAACGGGTCTGCATTTTGTAATAAAGTCTACTAAAAATAACACTAAGACGAGGCATTAATCACTAATCTCAGTGAGATGCAGAGGAGGTATGACAGGAACGAGTTGTTGTTCGCGACATTAAAAAATCAATTAAAACAAAGGAATAATGAAATATATTATTAGAAAATTGTAATAACTGATATTTCTAAATGGTGATAATTTTAACTTGAATGTATTAATATTAACTTATTTAAAATGCCAAAGGCTTTAATCATAATAACCCTAATTACACACAAAAAATTGTCTGAAAAATCTTTTATATTTAATGGAAAGACCTTTTTAATAAACAACCAAAAATTATCCCTAAATACAATAATTTAAAATCGTCGGCCCGATATATTAGTATTCTTCAAGTGTTCTTTTAATATAGTGGTATCAATTATTTTCAATTACGTAGCCATAAAAACTGCCGGCACAATTTCTGTAATAACTGCATTTATAATAAATCCGAACGTGAAGAAGAAAAAAAAAAGGTAAAAATCGCCGACGCGTTCTCTCGTCATTATTTACTTATGCCATTAATGCTCCATTTTTTCAACCACTTTGAAAATTGTACATAATGACGTATATTATATATAATAAAGTGGTAAATCGGCATGAAAAATAGATTGAATAGTTGTGCGGTCAATATAGAAAGCCGGAACGAATCATGAATTAATTGTCTGCTGCTACTGCATTTTTAACAACTTACACTGTTTCGTTCAAATTGAATCAATTTCAATTACACACGTGCAATTAATTAAAGTATATAATTTTTTTATTCCTTCTAAAATTTATTTGTCATGAATCAGGGGAAATCTGCTGACCAATGGGACCTAACCGTGCACGACGGAAGCCAATTTCTGAAGTGGACAACTTGAGAAGTTTTTATGTCGGGATTTAATGGCTCGTTTAAATCGCCGTACAGTTTTCCATGGGTACTTATAAACGTCTTAAAAAGATAATCCTAAATTTAAGGTGGTTATTTTTTTGCTCCAGTTTCGTTCGTTCTCCTCGAGAGCGCTTTTCATGCAAGGGATGTTATATATTAATTATTTACAAGTCGTAACTGGAATTTTCTTTTTAATATTTTATTTTTAATAACCACTAATGTTCTTACTCGCCTTTGCAGGGGCATTTCAATTAAAATTTAGATGAATTTAACATTCGCTGCAATTTGAATAATATTTTATTACATTTTTTTTAATAAACGAAAGCGTTGACCAAGCTTGCATATTTATTTTAACAAAATAGTTGTCGGATTATTAAAATACTGCTAATATAGTTTTATATCATTAATTTATATTACTGTGTTTATTAAATCCCAAATTGAGCATTTTTTAGTTTGTTCAATTAATTATTATTAAGCACTTATCAACATTGTATGCTTAAGTCTTAAAAATAAAATAAACTAAGCCTTGTTAGCTTAAAAGCACTTCTTGGCAGAATTGGTAAAGATTCTGATTTTCATTGACGAAATACTAATCAAACCATGTATGTTGAAGTAGGTAAACTAAATCAATCTGCACAGAATTAGTATTAAGAAATGGACGTCCATGTTGGTGAACACTGTTACAGTAATCCCACTATAGCGTGGCCATTACAATATGCAACTTAATATACACAAAAATATTGTTTGCTCTGTTGCATTCATGTTTTAGCATTTTTTTCTTGCGATTAATTTTAGACATTCCATGAGCTAGGCTAGTCTGTACTGAGACCTTGTAGGTGTGGTATCTGTAGTTGAAAACTTTTGGACGTCTATTTTGGAGAACACTTGAACATTGTTGGTTAAGTTTTTATTTTTTCCAATTAATCCACACATAACTTCTTAAACCTTTAAAAGAAACCTCCAGTAGTTGAGATTTTTTGAACGCCCATCTTGGAGAACATTTGCGCTGTTTTAAATTTAATTGTTTTAAGGATCATTAGCTTTGGTATTCGCTTTGGTGTCGTTGTTGAGCTGATGGTAGTTCAAACAAAAGCTAGTTTTTTTGTGACTATAATGACGGAAGAACAATAATTTCTGCTTAAAGATTCTGTTATGAACACAACCAATATTTTTTCACTTGTTAGTAGCATTATGCTCTATGAATTAACTTGATATGGCGTTTATAGTAGCAAGTAATTACTTCTATCCATAGTTACGATGTTTGCCTTAAGAAATAGTCAAACCGATTTGTTTTAGTTAACAAAAATTTGTTTGTCCCAGTATCATTTCCTCGCCATGTTGAGACTTGATTTGTTCATCTTAGATTTGCTTGTTTTGCTAGTAATTTGCTGATGGTGGTGAGAATTTACTGGTTGCTATAGTGCTTTATTTACCTGGTTTTTGGAAAGTCGAGCTTGACAAAGTTTTGGCTAGTTTTGCTGTCAACTAGATAAGTTTGACTAATGTTTTGCTTAGGATTTGTTTCCTGACTAACTGCTGTTAAATTTTGCAAAATATAATTAGGTTTTGGTAATAGTTGGTAAGATTTATGTTTTTCAAACTAATCTACAACTTGGCTTCTTGCAAAGTTCTGGCTAGTTCCACAGTCAGCTAGATATATATATATATATATATTACTAATCTTTTGCTCAGGATTTGTTTGCTGAGATTATCTTCTGATCCGTTTTTTGGACAATTACTCTTAAAGTTTACAGTTCTTCTTGTACAATTTGGTTAAGGCCTTAGTCATGTTTTGGTAAAAGTTGATTTTGTTGGTAGTGTTGATTTGGTGCTATGAGCTTTTTGATTTTGGAAATGGCTTGTTAGTTGTTAATAATTGTTGGTGACAAAATTTTGGATGCAACAGTCAGGGTAGTTGTATTGTTTATCTATCCTGACAAAGTTTTATCATTTAAGACTATTTTGTTTTTCTTAGATAGGTTGGTTCTAGGATAGATTGTACTAATTTCTTGCAAAGACTTTGTATTTTGGGATAACCTGCTGATGCAACACAATTCTCTGCTTTGCGAATAATTACCGCAAGAATTTCAGGTTATTCTTGCACGTTTTTTTCAAGACCTTGATTAAAACATGCAAGAAGAATCTAAATATTTTACAAAAACATGGTCATTCTTAGTTTTGCTGCTTACAAAATGAAAGAAAGAAATAACGTTTGTGGTCTACTAACTAACTAACTGGTAACTGTGCTGGCGGTGGCTTTACATACTTTGGAACGTTATGTTTGGAAAGTGACAATTTTTTCAGATATGCGTGGACTTTTGTGAGATCTGATTCAAATCACGGAGTATCATCAGTAATATATCCCTTGTTTTGCTGCGTTGGTATCCTTGAAATTATCAGCCATTATTTTTGGATGTTATTGCTTCTATTCAGGTCACCAAGGATGGCTTTGTTTATTGGCTTTAGAAGTATTACTGCTTGTAGTTTTGCTACAAATTGTAGCTAATTTTTGTAAATATTCTTGGGCGTTTGTTGCGATGTTTGTTTATTTCTGCAAGTATGCGTGGACTTTTGTGAGATCTGATTCAAATCACGGAGTATCATCAATATATCCTTTGTTTTGCTGCGTTGGTATACTTGAAATTATCAGCCATTATTTTTGGATATTATTGCTTCTATTCAGAAGGTCACCAATTATGGCTTTGTTTATTGGCTTTAGAAGTATTACTGCTTGTAGTTTTGCTACAAATTGTAGCTAATTTTTGTAAATATTCTTGGGCGTTTGTTGCGATGTTCGTTTATTTCTGCAAGTATGGCGTTTCAGTAGCTGGTCCGTTTAAACGTTGATGCTTTTACAACTTTTTTGCTGCTCTTGGTGGTTGTTATCATGATGACATGTCCGCCGACTTGGAAATGATGGAGAAAATGTGCTGGCTGCACTTTTGGATTATTGTGTTTTGGCTGGCTCTGCAGTCAATAAAAATCATCTTAGTTTTTCGGATTGGACCGGTTGTTGGATAAATTTTATTAATCACTTATCTGGGTTTTTGCTGACACAACGCAATTATCTGCTTATGTTGGTACATTGCAACTACCGCTAGAAATCAAGGATTTTTTTTGTGTGCTTAATTTGGTTAAAGCTTTATTCATGTTATGGTAATAGTTTGCTTTATTTGAGCGAATGCTGTTAGTTAGGTTAGGTAGCAGACTTTGTGTTCATTACTAAGTGGTGGCGGTATTTTCTTTTTTAGTATTGCTTGTGTCCGGTAGTGGTCAGGTAGCAGAGTGAAAACAGCTCTCAATATTTAATTACGGCCTGTTCTTTTTTGCTTTTAAATGAATGGCGACGGATGGGGCTCCGATCTATAATCGGCTTTTTTTTCACTTTTATCTCACGATATCTTGGATCAAACTGGTTTATTATTTTGTCTGGTATTCTTATAAATCTTTACGCGCTTTCTATGTGTTGGTATTTTGCTGATTGGACGGTGGCAGAACTAAAAAGTTTATGTATTGTTGCTTTAACGCTGTTCCAAACAAGTTTTGGATCAGTTTTAGATCAGAATTTTAGCTGGTGTACAAACAACTTGTAGACTGGTGCTGTTTTCATGCATTGCATTAATCTGGTTTAGGCATAGACTGCATACAAAACAGCAATTACTTTTGTGCGATAGGGCTTAGATGGTAGAAGCAGTTTGTTCTTATATGGTTTTTAGGCGGCTCTATCTTGAACGATGTTTTGTTGTTGGTCCGCTTCTGTAGCTTAAGCAGGTGCGTACGTTTTTGGGTTATATGTTGAGTGCGTGTGTAGATGTTAAATCTAAAGAGATCAATTTTTAGCGGCGATCTGAAAAATAAACTGTTGTATGGTCTTACTTTTTAGCAGTCTTTTGCTTGCAAAGTTTTTAGTATGAGCGGTGGTCCAATAGGTAAGATTGATGTATTTTAGACTAGTCCACATCTGGGCTCTTAGACTTTAAAAATGTTTAGTTTGAGTTAATAACTTTCTCTGTTTTAAGTGATTATTGCCATGATTTTGTTGACGTGTTAGTCAACTTTGTTGGTTTTGGGATTGTTTTGTTCGCAACTTGAGGTTGTGCTTCAATTTTAATGACATTTTCTAGTTTTGCCTATGGCCTGACTTTTAAATTGATGCAAAGCTTGAGGTGTCTTATTTGAAACAGTTGTTGATGACATGTTTGCCAACTTAGTTGATTTTCAGGATTGCTTTGCTGAGGAATAGAGTTTGAAGGACATTCTTTACTTTTATTTGGAGTTTTATTATTCATTAAATTTAGAGAGACCTAAGAAACAGAACTGTGTGCTTTGGCTTGGAGTTTGCAACTGTCTTTTATGAGTTTGCCAAGTAAACTAATTGACAATCTTCTGCAGTGTTTTAATTTGCAGCTTTTTATTAATAGTTGAAAGTGTTTTTGATGTATGCCATGAAGGTGGAGTGTCAGTTTTGGATGTCGTCGCCATAGTGTTGATGACTTGAATGTTGCCATGGGTGGGCCGTAACAATCTATCAGGAATTGCTAGTTATTGACAAATGCGTCTAAGTTGTCCTGGAGGAGACAAACTTAGCTAAGTAGTCCTGGAGGAAGAACTTCCCTTGTTTTTTTTTTGGAAACTTGTCATGGCATGTTTTTCTTGATAATGATTTCAGGTGTTGGACAGGTTGAGACACAATTGTCTTGATGTAGCTTACGTTAATTGTCACAAATTGGGTATTGTTAAGAGCTTGTGGGTTGCCAGGAGCTGGAGTTTTTCTTGAAACTGTATTTGGGTTTTAATTATGGTTTACATTGTCAGAGACGCTACCTAGACAGGTAACCCCACGCTTATTACACAATTACACAAAACGTGTGACAATGATTTTCGGGCTACTGTGGTTTGCTTTGATAATGCTATTGCTACAAATGCTTCACTGAGCTGAGTCAATGTGTTTTAATGTATGATGCATGGTGGGTAGTTGTGAGCACTACATCGTGTTTGATGGCCAGTGGTGTGCAATGATAATGCTTGTACACTTGAAAAGATTGCAATTTTTCCAGCCGTAAGCTGTGATGTTGATACGCCATGCAAATATCATTTCCTTACACAGAGAGCGCTAGACATACTCATTTAGAATGCTTTGTTCTTATAGTTTCTTCATTTTTATACGAAAAGCTCACGCAGAGTATGTTTTCTTTGCACGACTTGTTAATGCTCAAAGCATCTAACAGTGGCCGTACTAAAAGAGGTCTGTGGTGGTGGTGCAATATCAACATGATTGTTGTTGATCCGGGAAGACTTGTGTTTATTACCAGGTGGTAGAGGTTTAAGACCTTTTTAGTACCGCTTGTTGTACGTGAGTCGAGTTAAACTCGTAGTGGTCAGGTAGCAGATCAAAGACAGTTTTCAACTTGTTTGAAAAAGGGATTGAAATTGTGGTTGCTTTTTGGCTGACTGTTTTTGATCAACGTGTATCTTGCGGTATCTCGGACCTGACTTAATTTCTTGTTTAGATTTTTGTATATACCCGCAAACAAGCTTTGCTGTGATTGGCCGTAAAGGTGTGCTAGTAATAGAAAAAAAAGGTTTATGTATTTCAACTCTAAGGGAGTATCAAACGAGTTCATTGGCCAAATTCCAGACAGTTTTAGATCAAGTTTTTAGCTTTTGTTGATTGGTTGCATTGACTTGACAAGTGCGGCCGCTTCCAGGTTGCATGTTGAGTACGTGTGTGGACATTGAATATGAAAAGATTAGTTTCGGCGGCGATTTAAAATTTTTTTTATTTTGGAGATTTTAAATTATAAGTTTCTCTTGCAAAGTGTTGCACATTGCTTACAGTGGGGCAACTCCTGCTATTTTTAGGCTGCTTTTGTTGTTGTTTTTTGACATTTTTTAGAAAATATTTCAGTTATGATGGTGGTTCAAGTCTGTCATAGGAGGCAGTGTGGCAAATAGCAGTTGCAGTGGCTGATCTAACTTTTCTTTATAACGGGGTTTCCTTACTGTTAAGAAGCTGCTTCAACGTCTTACCTCAAAGTAAGAACTGTAAAGAAAACGGTTAAAATAAAACCAAGCGCACA
The DNA here is from genome assembly GCA_963932245.1 of Tachinus rufipes. Taxonomy (NCBI): domain Eukaryota; kingdom Metazoa; phylum Arthropoda; class Insecta; order Coleoptera; family Staphylinidae; genus Tachinus; species Tachinus rufipes. Next base: position 127,390,112 of record OZ010741.1, read on the forward strand.
AATTACATACGGAACGTCACTTGAGAGGGCTTCTTGATGGTGGAAGAGCCATATTTTGGTGATGTTGGTTTTTATGTTTTAAACATCTATGCACTATGTTTAAGATTGGCATGGGAACTGGAAAGTGAATGTTTTTTTTTTTTTAATTAGCTACGGTAGTTCGATGGTTTGCGGAATCTTTGTGGCAAAAGACTCCTGGTATTTGAGGTGGTGGTTGAGGTTTTTCATTTTTGCTTCGAAGATTCTTTTTTTTTTGGCAGGTTGTACGGCTATCTGGGTGGTCTGTTTTGTTGGAGTTTAGTTTCTTGGCCATACCCATTCATTCATTTGTCAACGGTCGTTAGTATGGTCTGGTTGGTTTACTCCTTTTTTTTTTTTTTTTCATTTTTGTTGGCATTGACTACTTTCCGTTTTTTAATTATGGTTATGGCCAGCGATTTTGTAACCTAGTTTGCCAGAAATTTTTTGTTGATCGCAGGTTTAATTGGTTTGATTGCTTTTTTTTTAATTGCACGCATCTCATGCTGTGGAGGAAGTTTAAATGCTTCTTAGAGACATTTATTTTTTTGTTTACCAAAAAAAATCAGGGCAAGGCCTCGACTATGTTTTGGTAATAATTGGTTTATCTGGCTTGAACATTGTTAGGTAGATTAGGTGGTCAGAATTTTATTAATTTGTTTCAACTGTTACTCACAATATCTTCTAGATCTTGGAGAGTGTTGGTAGTTGAAAACTTTTGATAGCAGAACCTTTGTTAAAAATTGCTTGGTGTTTGGAGGTTGTTTGAGATTGATTCTAGATGTTGCTGTAGTTTATGCTAAAATCATAGTAGTTTTGCTTGTTTAGCTTGACAATTCTGTCTGGTTACGCTGTCAATTAAAGTTATTTTAGTTTTTTTAAGCCAGTTTAGCTTGCACAATTTTGGTCACGGTCTTGGTCATGTTTTGGTAATAGATTTAGATTTTTCAACTTGCTCACACATGAGTTCCTACATCTTGGAGGTATTTTGAAGATTGTTGAGAACTTTTCTGTTGTTAGTTGGTAGAAAAACTTTGGTTGGATTTTTTTTAGTATTAGTAGTAGGTTTTAGTTTTAAGACTTTCTGTTTGTTAAACTTGTTAAGTAGAGTTGGGGACATTGACAACAGATTTGAGATGATTTTACATTAGATATTTTTTGGTAGTTTAAGATTGGTTTGTTTAGTTTTGTATTTGGTCTTACTAGATTTATAGAGTTTTTGGCTGATGTCCTACGTTTTGTCATGTTTGAGTTCAAATTATTTATGTTTTGTATTTTTCGAATTATTTTAGGAAATTTTAATATTGTTAGTTTGGTGTTTCAGTTCTAGAAAAAGTTTGTTGAAGATTTTAACCAGAATTTTTCTTGAAGATAATCTTCGGCTTCTGTAAAGATTCATTTCTTTTTTTAAATTATTTTGGTGTTAGTTTGTTCTTGCTTTAAGAAGTTGGAAGAACTTTGGAAATTGTCACTGGGTCTGAGATGATGGTGAAATGAAGTGACAATGCCTTGTAGTTGGTAGATCTTATGGCAAAATTTTTTTTTTTAAGATTCTCTTTGTTTTTGTTATGGTGCCTGGGTTTTATACTTTGAAACGGAACCTGTTTGTTATAAACCATTGTAAAGTTTATTATATTTACTTAGCATGAATTTTTTTGGTCATAAAGTTCAGTATCTAAGAAAATGGTGGCAGTGGTTTGAAGGTTATTCTTGAGTTGATTCTTTTTATTTGATAAATTTGGTAGTTGGTCGTTTTTAAAGAATTTTTTAATCTTGCTTTGATCAGCAATTTTAACTGTTGATCTAAAGATTAGATTAGATTTATGGTTTGGTGACTGTGACTGTTTTTCAGATTTTGCAAAGTTTTGTTTAGATGGTGACTATTTTTTTCAGCTGTGTCTGGACTTTTTGATGGTTGTTTTGTGGTTTATAGCAACGTTTTTTGTAGGATAATTAGGAGATCATCTACCAGATCACAAAGTGTTGTCTGTAATATATTTTATGTTTCTGCTACCTTACTATTCATGAAGTTATTAGCCATTGGAATGTAGGTGTTTTTTCTGGAGGCCACTAAAGATGGTTTTGTTTATTGGCTTCTGGAGTATTGCTGTTAGTGTTTTTGCTACAAACTGTACTCACTTTTTGTAAAGGTTGTCACAATCTCTGCCGTCGGCGGTTTAGATTTGGCTACACTGCAGTGTTTGTCTATCTATGCAAGGTAGCTTGGTGGTTTTACTGTTTTTTAGTAATTGTTATCATGGTGTTGATGATTTGTCTTTCAACTTGCAGATGGTGGTGAAAATTTTGTTGAACCAGGTGCTTCACTTGCTTGATTTTTGGAAAATCTTGCTTGATAAAGTTTTGGCTACTTCTACTGTCAGTCAAACTTATCTTGCTTTTGTTAGTCAGGGCGGTTGTTGAACAGATTTACTAATCTTTTGCTTTGGTTTTGTTTTCTAAGATTGAAAGTTTTGCACAAATTGGTTAAAGTTTTGATCACAATTTGGTAATAGTTGGCTCTATTTGGGTGAACATTGTTAGTTAGGTTAGGTGATTAGTTTGTTGGTAACCTGAGGACGTGCTTTAATTTGAATGATTTGGAAAAGAATTGGTAGTAACTTCCAAGCAAATTGTATGCTAGAATGCTTTTTATGTTATTAATGTGCTTTTAGTGCAATTTTTAGTTGTTCTAATCAAATTTTGTGCTATAAATGAGTTTCCTGCAATAATTTTGATAAATTTCATTTAGTAAACATGATTTTTAAGCAAAATTTTAGTTAAAATATAGTTTTCTGCGCAATTTTTAAGATATAAATGCTCTTTCTGTGCAATTTTTATTAATTTTATGCGATAAACGTTATTTTCGAGCAAAATTCCTAAATTTTTTGCACTTTTTTGTGCAAAAAACTGTTAAAAAATGTATTATTTTTTATGAAATCCAAATAATAGTAAAATCCGGCCATAATCTATAAAAAAGTACAAAATTCTAATTGTGAAACGTCAAAAATAACAAAATCCGGTCATAACGTATAAAAATATTGTAAGGAAGCATCAACATTTGCTCATAAACTGTTAAAAATTGCGAAAACCTATTTACAAAAAGTCAAAATTGCCAAAATCCAGCCTTAAAATTTTAAACAATTGTCAGAAAGCATCAAAACCCATCCAAAAACTGTTAAAAATTGTAAAAACCTTTATGAAATCTAAAAAACAGCAAAGTTCAGCTACAAAATATCAAAAATATTGAATCATTAAACTCAATTTAGCGCAATAATTTGAAGAAATCATTGAACTTTGTGCTGGCTGCTTTTGATCAACGTGTCTCAGATCTGACTGATTTAATTTCTTGTCTAGATTTTTTATACACCCGCAAACGCTCCCCCTAGTGAGTGTTGTGAGCCTGCTCTGCTCTGATTGGCTTTTAAGGTTTGTCGGTAACAGAATCAAAAAGTTTATGTATTTCTGCTTTAAGGCAGTTTCAATCGAGTTCAATGGGTACATTCCAGACAGTTCCAGATCATATTTTTAGCTTTTGTGGAGTCTGTTTGTGAGTTGGTTGCTATGCATTGCATAGACTTGGTTTGGGCGTACGACCTTTTGTTGTTTGTCTGATTTTGTACTTTAGAATAAGTTACCCTTGCTCACATCAGCTGATCTAGATTTCTTTTGTAACAGGGTTTTTTACAGTTATGAAACTGCTTTAACGTCTTGCCTCAGAGTAAGTGCTGCAAAGGAAACGGTTAGAATAAGTTCATAAGTCCAAGCGTACAGATTACATATGGATCGCCACTTGAGAGGGCTTCTTGATGGTGGAGAAGCCATATTTTGATGATGTTGGTTTTTATGTTTTAGACGTTTTTGCATTATGTTTAAGACTGGCATGACATCTGGAAGGTGATTGGCTTTATTTCCTTTGAAGTAGCCAAGGTGGTCCGATGGTTTGCGGAACCTTTGTGGCAAAAGACTCCTAGTTACATTGGTTCCGTGATCCGGTAGTTTTGGGTTGGGTTTTTATCTGAGGTTTTGTCATTTTTGCTTCAAAGATCTTTTTTTTTGGCAGGTTGTACATTCATTTTGGTTGTCTGTTTTTGTTGGAGTTTGGTTTCTTGGTCATACCCACGTTTCCTCTTTTTGGTTATGTTTTTTAGGCAACCTTCTCTACCAGGGGTTTGTCATCGGTTGTAAGTATGGTCTAGTTGGTTTTGCATCATTTTTCCTCATTTTCTTTCTTTTTTTGGTTTTTGTTGGCATTGACTAGTTTCCGTTTTGTTTGTGGTGGTTCTGGTCTGCGATTTTTGTGGGTAATCTAGCTTGCCAAGGATTTTTTGTTGATTGCTGGTTTGGTCAGTTGCATACTTTTTTAGTCGCAATTGGTCGGATTGTTGAATTAATAAAGAGTTTTTTCTCTCACTTGTTCTTCAGATGCAGTAATTTAGGTGTTTGTTGGAGTTTGACCTACAAGTTTGAGTTGGCTTGATCGGGGCAGTCTTACATTGTTAGCTTTATCTTCCGGGTCCAATTCTTTTATGGAGTTATCTAGATGGTCGTGGACCACTTGTGTTTGGACACATTTTGTAAGAGACTTGATACAATTTTGCAGATAACACCTTGATCTAAGTAAGATTTTGTTTTGGTATATATCACTCATAAACTCAACCTGGCCAGTGTGGTCACCACCAGGATACCAACCTCACTGCTATGTAGTTTTTATCAAGTTATGCAAACAGTTATCAGGGACTTGGCAATAAATTTATATGTATTTTTTTTTAAATATTAAAGATAACTTTAAAAAAATTTATGTTTTGTATCTTAAATTCTTTATTTTGCTACTTGCACAATATACAAAAGTATCCAATTTTATAATAAACGAGCCATTTTATGTATTCACATCAGTTTGTTTATGTTTTCAACATGTACCGTGCATAATAAATTACACTAAAAATAGTATAAAGTGTAAAAGTACGTGAAGCAAAAGGGTGCTCCTTACAAAAATTTCCGAGAAATTCGCTGCTTTCATAACTACATCATTAAATGTTAAAACGACGGAAAATGTTTTCGTCTTTCAAGTTCCCAATAAAAATCGCTACTTTGTTATAACTTAATTCTCTTTACAAATTTATATAGTTTTCAGTAACTCAAATGGTTATTTCATGAAGTAAATAAAAAGTGTATATTTTTGCATTCGAATCGTATCTGAACTATTACTTTTAATGCGTCATTGTTAGTGAGTTATGATGTACTGTGTGGTAATTAAATATGTAATGTTGTTAACAAAATAAAATATAAGAAAAATCGACCACACACCTACGCATTGTATATACAAGCGAATAATAAATATGTAGCAGGGGGTCATTAAATATAAATAAACTGACAGGCATGCTTCCTTTTTAAAGGCAGAACGTTAAATATGCTTGTCATAACATTCTGAATGTTTTTTATGCCTTGGAGCAGCGGGTGTTTCGACTGGACCATTGTCTTTGGATGCCGATGGAATTTTAAATATATAAGAAGATCCCGTTTAACATGTAGTGTAAATTTCAATAGTAATTTATTCCGCGTAAAGATAAAAAAATATAATACAACTCAAAAGTTGTTCTTTACCCTTATACGTAGCCATCTCGTGCATAATTCATAGATATGCCCGAAAAAGTATATTAATAAAAAAATTATAAAACAAGATGACTCGTGTGTTATAAGACGAAATTAATTCCCAGGCATGAGAATCAATTTGATAGTAATTTATTTTGTAATCTTAACTCGTGACTTTGTACTTGCTTACACCAATGGAACGTTATTAATATTAAGAGAAAGGCCCGATGGGAGAAGCAACCAAAAAAAATGATTGCTGACGTAAGGTTAATTACTTCATACGGTAACCCTTTCAACCTAAAATCGCAAATTTAATTACATCTTCAACACATTCATGACTAATTATAAGCTAATTATAATAGTACCCAACTAAAAAAGGGAAATAGCTTAACATTCCGTTGACACCTGTTACTATGCAACCCTTATCAATAATGGGATTACGTAATTAAGCTTATTTATAATAAGTCTATTCATAATATCTACAGACTAATTCATCAAATAGCTCATTATGTGTATACCAATAGTATATAATGGAATCTCTTCATATCTTGACTGGAAGATAATATTATTTGACGGGTTAACTCGTCTATCAACTACCGTTGCCCGGAACGATGATAAAATACAAAACTAAACAGGTGTTCGTATTTTTCGGGGCAAACAATAAGGGCCCGTGTAATAAATAATAATTTTTTTTAACTTAATGTTCTCAGCTGCGTGTACTAATGGACAGGTGAAATTTAATGCTTATGATGGTATTTTTGAGTTACAATTTGCGGAGTTGAATGGGATAAGGATGTCAAGAATACGCCGTGCTCGTATTATCCAAAAGAAAAAAGTATCAATCTGCATGAGTTATTAATGATTTTGAAATTAAACAATGTTCAAATAGAAAATTTGTTTCTGTTTGGAATCTAAACTATTTACAGCTTAAAAATAAATACAGTTTTAAGTTAAACTCACTAATTAGTTAGGTTAGGTTAGGTTAGAAATCAATGTTCAATTAGTTTTTTTAAATAAATATATTTTTAATTAAATACAAATTGAATAGAGGTGGCCATTACTATGTTATAGTACATTATAAATTAAATAAAACAACTTTGTACTTTATCACTAATGTATTTAAAAAACCGTAACTAGTTTCAACCTTTACAAGGTCATCATCGGACGGTGATACAAACAAATAAATACAAATTGTTAAAAAAATAAGATTGACACACAATATTTACATTAATCTACAAACAAATCAATTAAAATTTTTGTTTTTTAATTTTGGTAAATTTTTTTATTTTTATTATTTTTTTAATATTTTTTTTATAATGAAAATGGTTATTAGAACAAAGTCAAAATCTTTTGTTGTACTAATTCATTTATTGATTAAAATAAACGTTTGAGATTTTCCTACATTTTGTAATACTGAAGAAGGATTTAATGAAATCCGAAACGTTTATTAATTACTAAATGAACTATTGAAATTAATGGTTTTTACTTTGTTTATATTTTTTGTAAATTTTAATTAAACTAACCAAGTTTTTGTTGCTATATTGTATTTCATGCATAAATATTTTTGTGGATTTGGACCTTCTAGGTGCAAACTTGTATTGCACTTCGAAGTGGACTTAAAAGTTTAAAGAACCTTCCAGCCGGAGGAAGAAATGGTTTGGTTAGGTTAGGTTAGATGTAAATATTTATGTGTGTTCTTGGACCTCCTAGGTGCAAACTTTTATTTTTACTTTGAAGTGGACTTTGCAAAGGTTAGGTTAGGTATTTGGTTTCTTGGTATTTCTGACGTCTCAGATAATAGGCTAGAAAAAGTAAGTTGTAGTTAGTTATCAAGATTTCCAGGTTGGTTTTGTCTGTTTTGGCAGGAAGTTGGTACTTGTTTAGTACATTTGTGCAAACTCTTCTATGAATGCAAATATTTTACCTAAAATTTGATGCTAAAACGTAATTGCAATGATAGTAAATACATTTTCTATAATATTGGAGAAGCTGTGTGCATGACTTAAAGCAAAAACGGTCTAGTTGTTTTGAATCATAATCATTTTGATCCGGTTTGAAGGACCAACACAATGCGTTGTGTGAGGCACAGTTGTTTGTGATCTTTAGTTTATAAGGGGTTTTGACATTGATGCCATCAATGTCAAAACCAATAGACATTTTTCCTGGACACTGTGCACTAACAAAGCTCTATCATCAATCAATCAAGCAGACCGCTCTTGTTGATTAATGTAGTAAGGGCACCATTTTGTTCCAAGAAACAAGAAATCGTTTTTAAAGGTAAATAAGTTAAAAAAAACTATGACACAATGATGCAAAAGGCACCTGGAAACTACTGCATTAAAGATTTTTATGGATATCCCCAGGACAATCATAAAAACGGCAGAAAACTTAAGCAAAAGCTTTGAGTAGGAAAGTCTCTTTAATGAGACAGGAGATCTTCTTACTGCAGAAATAGGAGTCCGACTGAAATCAATACGAACAACTACAAACAATCAAAAACTGGACGTAGAACACCTCCAAACCAATGACACAAGATAATAGGGGACAGATTAGAAAAAGAATTAGAAGAATGGACATACAAGACAAAAGTGGTGGCCCGAAGAAAAGTAAGGAAAACTTAAAAACAGGGAACAAAATAATAAATAATGGAAGAAAAATTAATTAAGAACAAACGCACTAACAATAGGAGAAAATTGATAAATTATGGTAAAGAGGAGACAGCATACAAATTGAAACAGTTAAAATTTGCGACGTTTTTCAAGAATGCGCCGAAATAGAAGAGTAAGACAAGAAGCACGACACCAACTGCACCAAAAAGTTAGTTAAGCAATAGCAAATGGATCACAAAACAAGACAAACTTAGGACCGAAAAAGGCAAGTTGATCCTGGACATCAAAAACAAGCTGATTTGATGTAAAGACAAACGCAAAATATTCCCACTGGTTTACGGACATCTAAGGAAGAGGTAGAAAGAGCAATCAAGAATGCAAAGAACAAAGCCAGATAAAATCCCCACAGAAATATTAAAACTACTTTACAGGCTGGCAAAAGTAACTACACTCTTAACATAGCCGTTTCATGTAGTATATAGTAAGGGAGAAATTCCAAAAAACTGGCCCAAATCAACCTTTGTAGTAATACCAAAAAGGAAGTAAGCAGAGGAATGTATTGACCACCTTACAATCAGTTTAAAAATTTCTTTACGCGTGGTACATCAATGAGTATTCAGAAAATTAGAAGAACACATAACGAAATCACAGTATAAGAGAAGAATGTAAACCAGAAAGTATTTCTGTGCTTCATCAACTTTGAAAAGGAGTTTGACAAGCTACAACACAACAAAATTATAGAAATATTAAGAAACACGGAAATAGATGTAAAAAAGCAACCGGCAAACGTCAAAATAAGAGACAGTATTACAGAGGTAGTTGACATAAAAAGAAGAGTAAGACTGTTAAACATCTATGCAATGCAAATAATTACGGAACCTCTTGAAGGAAGCAGAGATGAAGACTTATTCATAAATAGGACTTTGATAAATAATTTGAGAAACGCAGATGATACAGTACTCTTTGTGGAGAGTCTAGAAGAACTACAAAAAATTACCAACAGAATGTACCAAATGAGCGGCATGAAATTGAACATGAAACGGAACTAGTTCGGACTGCAAACACAAGAAGCTCTTAAACAGAAAGATTGTTGTTTACTCATGCTGTATTAGAGTTGGTCTAAGTTAACAAGTTGATTTGAAAATATCAATTCCAGAGGCGATTTTAAGAGATAGGCTGTCAAATAAGTGGTCTGATTGAAGTGTTGCCTGTGCAATCTATCAGGGCAAATCTTGTTTTGCCCCGGGGTGACTTATCTCCCATAGTTAATAGATCGATAATAATCAGTCAGTAGTTTAGATTGCAGTAGCCCACCCACTCACCCATGTATTATTTATCAAGAGGTTTGATCACGACTTTCTCTTGTGACAAAATGACTTCTGACGTCCGCAGAGAGGAAAGATATAATGTCTTGATGACGAACTCTTGGGTGGGTGGATGGGTGGGTGCAGTAGCCAACCCACCCACCCAAGTGTTCTTATAAAGAAGTTGTATCATGGCTTTTTCTTATGACAAAATGACTTCTGACGTCCGCAGAAAAGTCCAACTTATAATCTCTTGATGACGGACACTTGGGTGGGTGGGTGGGACACTCCATAACATAATAACCAGTTAGTAGTTTAGATTCCAGTAACCCACCCACCCAAGTATTACTTGTCAAAAGGTTGGATCACGACCTTCTCTCGTGACAAAATGACGTCTGACGTCCGCAGAAAGGTCAAACATCCAATCTCTTGATGACGAACACTTGGGTGGGTGGGTGGGACACTCTATAGTATAATAACTACTCAGTAGTTTAAATTGCAGTAGCCCACCCACCCACCCACCCAAGTGTTACTTATCAAGAGGTTGGATCACGACCTTTTCTTGTGACCAAATGACTTCTGACGTCCACAAAAAGGTCAAACATGCAACCTCTTGTTGACGGACACTCTGATGGGTGGGTGGTACACTCCATAGCATAATAACCAGTCAGTAGTATGGATTGCAGTAGCCCATCCACCAAAATGTTACTTATAAAGAGAATAGATCACGACCTTCTCTTGTGACAAAATGACTTCTGACGTCCTCAGAGAGGTAAAACATTCAATCTCTTGATGACTGACTACTTTATAGCATAATAACCAGTCAGTAGTTTGGATTGCAGTAGCCTACTCACCCATCCAAGTGTTACTTGTCAAGAGGTTAGATCACGACTTTCTCTTGTGCCAAAATGACTTCTGACGTCCGCAGAGAGGTTAAACATACAATCTTTTGATCACGGACACTTGGGTGGGTGGGTGGGACACTCCGTAACATAATAACTTGTCAGCAGTTTGGATTGCAGTAGCACACCCGCTCACCCAAGTGTTGCTTATCAAGAGGTTGGATCACGACTTTTTCTTGTGACAAAATGCTTTTTGACTTCCGCAGAGAAGTCAAACATACAATCTTTTGATGATGAACATTTGGGTGGGTGGGTAGAATACTCCATAACATAATAACCAGTCAGTAGTTTGGATTGCAATAGCCAACCCACTCATCCAAGTATTCATATAAAGAGATTGGGTCATGACTTTCTCTTGTGACAAACCTCCTCCACGACCTCCTCTTTTTTTTTTCAATTTGACTTCTGACGTCCGCAGAGAGGTCAAACATACAATCTCTTGATGACGAATACTTGGGTGGGTGGGTGGGACACTCCATAGCATAATAACTAGTCATTAGTTTGGATTGCAGTAGCCCACCCAGCCACCCAAGTGTTACTTATAAAGAGGTTAGATCACGACTTTCTCTTGTGAGAAAATGATTTCTGACGTCCACAGATACATATAATCTCTTAACTAGGGACACTTGGGTGGGTGAGTGGCATGCTCTATAGCATAATAACCAATCAGTAGTTTAGATTGCAGTGGACAAATCACAATAATTTGTAGACAAATCATAACTAGTTTTCAACAAATTCTTTATTGACACTTTCCAAAAAATTAGGACAGTTTGTAGACAATTAACCACAGTTTATAGACAAATCATTACAATTTGTAGACAAATGATACCAGTTTTTAATAAATTCTTTTTGTGGGGCATATTTTTAACATTTTACGGGAAAGTTGAGACAGTTTGTGAACAAATTATGATAGTTTGTGAACAACTCATGACAATTTGTAGACAAATTATAACAGTTTTGCCCGTTTTGGGGCATATATTTGACAGTTTACGGGCAAATTAAGACAATTGATACGGCATGCTCTAGAGATTGTGGGTGTGGGGGCGACTCAGATTGACGTTGAAGTAGAAATGAGTTTGTGTAAGGCAAGTTCCGCGGACTACATAGGAGAAGCCAGTCAAAAGCAAAGGATCCATGCTATAGGATGTTTTTTAAAACTTACATACTTATTACTATTGCGATGTTTGATACTGTTTATAAGACATAGATTCTTTGAACTGTTTTGACGGAAGCAGGAGTTTTGCAAAACTTAATTCCCTTGTCACAATATTCAAAGTTGCCCATTTAGGCTAAAGCCGATTGGTTTGATCTAATAAAAACTCATTGCTTTGACTATAGTATCTTACTCTCCGACTCTGAAATACTGAAGCTTCAGCTTGGTACCCTTGCTTATCGCTCCAATGTTTACTCAATGGTATTAAGATAGGATTGAAGTTCTACTGTTCTAGATCATGATAACGGGTCAGTAGTTTGAACTGGATATCATCAACTTTTCTTGTGATAAAATGGTTTCTGACGTTTGCAGAAAAGACAAACATGCAATTTCTTTATAAAAAATTGTTGGATGCATGAGTGGGGTACTCCAGATCATGATTACTAGTTACTAGTTTGTAATAAAGTGATCCAGATATTTGCCAAAAATTTTAATTGTTAACAGAATGGGTATCACCATCTTTTTTTGTTCCAAAGTGACTTTTGCTAATGGCAGAGAATGGCAAATACCCAACTTCTTGATGACGGACACATGGGAGGGTAGGTGAAGTACTTCAGATCATGATATTGGGTCATTAGTTTGATGTGGAGATACTTACACACCCGCCCGATTGTTAGTATCAAAAAATTGGATATCAGAATTTTCTCTTGTGACAAAGTGACTTTTGACGTTTGCAGAGAAGTTAAACTCCAATTTCTTGATGACTAACAATTGGGTCATGAAAACAGGTCAGTAGTTTGAACTGTAGTGGACCACCCATCCGCTCAAGGTTTAGTCTACAAGAAATTAGATTACACTATCTTCTCTTGAGACTAAGTGACTTTTTTTAACCTCTGATGTTTGCAGTGAAGACAAACTCCAATTGCTTGATCACGAACGATTCGGTGGGTGGGTCCTCCAGATTATGAAAACGGGTCAGTAGTTAAAACTGGAGTGGCCCAACCACCCGCCCAAATGTTAGTCATCATGAAATGTGATATTACCATTTTCTTTTGTGGCTAAGTGACTTCTGACATTTGCTGAGAAGTCAAACTTCAAAATTAAAATGGAGGAAAATGTTCTAGAACGACCACAATTATTCAAGCAAGTGTTTGTATGATTTGAGGAAACATAGATGATTTAATAGTTTCGTGATTTTATCTATATGTGGCTTATGCTGAGTGATGCATGATTAAATTACAAGCCCCACTTTGTCATTGAGGAGTTGCGTCAAATTTTGCAATTTTTCTAATGACTATCAAATACTACACGTTTCACGCTGTTTTGGAACTTGGCAAAAGCCACCAGTTAGCAAACTCAACAAGCGTGCATCTTTTGGTATCCTTTTTCTGGACGACTTTCTTAAGCAAATGACGGTTTGAGATATTATAAGCACTTTTTTGGGCACAGAAAGTTTTTTGATTAAACTTTATTTGCCCAAGAAATTTGGCGCGTTTATGCTGTCGTGAACTATTGCTCATTTACAACGGCTAGCGTAAGAAAATGAGACAAACGCACGCAACAACGCAACAACTGCAGTCAAAACGCGTTGATGGGTTTTTTAGCATATTGTTTGTTGGGGGTTGATAAACAGGAAACGGTATTCCGTTAGACGATTGGATTTGCTAACGGGTGGCTTTTGTCCACAAATCTTCAGAATACTCCTATCATTTATTGACACAGCGAGGATTTTTTCCGGCGATTTGGAGATAGAAAACAGTCACGCAGGTCCACGTCAAGCTTGTTGTGTATTATTACTATTATAAGCAAAAAGTCTGAACTTTTTTTGGTATGACATCTACGTGTACGGGAACCCGCGTTTATAAGGATATGGGCATGGGACCGGCGTGCTTGGGAGAAGAACAACAAGCGTTTGAATCCCGTGTTTATGAGGTTTTGCTTGTACAGAAACCTACGTTTATGAACACTTGGGCATGGAAACGGCGATGCATAGAAAAACGACAACAAGCATTGTCGTCAACATTTGTTAATGAAAAGTAAATTCTCATGTCGACGAGGCACTTTCTCTTCTCTTACTTTAACAAACTTGCCAGTGTGGTTGCTTTTTTGTTTTTGCAAATTGCTTTTTGCTTACAGCTTTCTTCTATTTGCTGCTTGCCACACTTGGTTTTGTTCCTCAGTAATCAGTGATGCTGTAAGTGCTCTCCGCGCGCAATAGTTGTGCTGGCTCTATTTCTGTCAATGTTTACTTCTGAAGCTCATTTATGTTGTTGCAGCGTACAACAAACATGATTTCTAGCACAGCTTTAAAGCCCCTGCTGCAGTTTAATTACAAATATTGGACATTGATTACTTATAAAAGACTAAAACAAAAACTAATCGATAAATTTTGTATGTTTGTAGTTTTAGATCTTCAACATTTATTGTTTCAATAATAAAATTTACGAGAAACTCAAATTTACATTCAGCAGTAGTTATATCAATTTTTTTAATTTTTTTTAATTTTGGACTATAATTGCTAAATTAATAACAAAATAAGAAAATTATTTATTATTTATAGTTCTATAGTCATACAAGGCACTCTGATGAGGTTTGTAGAACTCAAACAAGTATCACTGGTTGACTTTTAGCCGCTGTGTGTGTTTAAAAGTTTGTAACATTAAAATGTTTACCAGTAATACATTTTTTGCGAAAACTTGCAGCTATACCATCAGTAGTTACGCTACTATAAGTTAAAAAACTTCTTCTTAAAATTGTATTATATTATGGTAACATAGTATGTTTTTCTTTATAAAAGTATTTTCTAATTATTGTGGAGATAGTTGTAATAAACAAATTTTCTAGTTATTAAATTACTGGATTGTGTTGTTAAAAGCAAAGATAAATAAACATCAAGAATGTAACTGACACTGTCAAAGCTTGTCAGTCATTCATCATAGATATTATAAATCAAAATTTTGAGATAATATTTAAAAATGTTTAGTTGGATAACTCGCGATACGGAGGATAGACAGGCAATTTTCGAGAACGTTGTCGAAGGATTGAAAGTGATTTACAAGAATAAATTATTGCCACTAGAAGAAGCATACAATTTCAACGAGTTCCATTCGCCTCAGTTAAACGATGCCGATTTCGACGCGAAACCTCTCATACTTCTCGTGGGTCAATATTCTACGGGCAAGACGACATTTATTAAGTATTTATTAGAAAGGGACTTCCCCGGAATGCGAATAGGCCCGGAGCCGACGACCGACAGATTTATAGCTGTAATGTACAATGAGAAAGAAGGAGTAATTCCAGGTAACGCGCTTGTAGTGGACCCTAAAAAGCAATTCCGTCCATTATCAAAGTTCGGCAATGCGTTTTTAAACAGATTCCAATGCTCTCACGTGAATTCTCCTGTACTAAAGTGTATCTCAATAATAGACACCCCGGGTATATTAGCTGGCGAGAAGCAGCGTATTGATAGGGGTTACGATTTCACAGGTGTATTGGAATGGTTTGCAGAAAGGGTGGATAGAATTATTTTGTTATTCGACGCGCATAAACTGGATATATCGGATGAATTCCGACGGAGCATTGAGGCATTACGGGGTCATGACGATAAAATTCGCATAGTTCTGAACAAGGCTGATATGATTGACCATCAGCAATTGATGCGTGTTTATGGTGCATTGATGTGGTCATTAGGAAAAGTCTTTCAAACTCCTGAAGTGGCCAGAGTATATATTGGCTCGTTTTGGGATGAACCGTTGAGATACGATGTTAATCGTAGATTATTTGAGGATGAGCATCAGGATCTATTCAGGGATTTGCAGAGTTTACCTAAGAATGCAGCGCTGAGGAAGTTAAATGATCTAATTAAAAGGGCGCGCCTCTCTAAAGTGCACGCATATATTATAGCCGAGCTACGCAAGGAGATGCCAAGTATGTTCGGTAAGGATAACAAGAAAAAGGAATTAATTAAAAATTTAGATAAGATATACGATAGGATCAGAAAAGAATTCGGTATATCTACAGGTGATTTTCCCAAACTTAGCCGTATGCGATCTGTACTTTCAACGCAAGATTTTACTAAGTTTAGCATATTAAAACATAAATTGGTTGAGGTAGTTGATGTTATGTTATCACAAGATATAGCTCAATTAATGTCAATGATACCGCACGAATCGATGGAGAGTAAAAATGATAAATTAAAAGGTGGCGTATTTGAGGTGATTCTAGATGACAACACATCACCTTTCGGTTATAAAAGAGGCGAGGGTATAAACGCCGGTTACGGGGAACCAGATTGGATTGTTAATAAAGATCGAATGGTGTTCGATAAGATATTTCAATCTCTAGAAGTTGACGGAAAAGTATCGGGAGCTGCGGCTAAAAGCGAAATGGTGAAATCTAAACTACCGAATGGAGTATTGGGAAAAATTTGGAAGTTATCCGACGTGGACAGAGACGGATTTCTCGATCAGGATGAATTTGCGCTAGCCATGCACTTAATTAACGTTAAGCTGGACGGGGGAGATTTACCAGATGTCTTGCCGAATCATTTATATCCACCATCAAAGAAAATGAAATAAATATATAAATTTTAATGAAAATAAAATCTAGTGTTAAAAGTTTTGAATTAAGCCGTCTCAGCAGCACACATAAACTTAATCCTCTTTGATATTTTAACTGCTGTTAAGTTACATGTGTTTACAATTTCACGTAGTAAAAGTTGAAATACACCTACATATGCACGCGCTGACAAATCTTATTATATGGGACTTTTCACTCCTAAGATAAATCTGCATAATTTTATTAGCTCGAGGACAAACTTACTTTTATTATCTGTGAAAATAATTTTACGCTTCTATTTAGTTTAGTAAAAAAAATTGACAATGTCCCTTTATGCATTTAATACAATGCATTCATAAAGCAGCAAATTGAAATTTATGATAACATGACGCGACTTTAGTTTATATTGAATTTGGGATGTAAACTCGGCTACAACAACATAATCGAATTGCAAATTCGCGAAAATAAACATAGCTCCGTATGTTCGCCATCTATATACACGATGTATGCTAACTTTGTAATGAAAATAGAATATATTTACTTCATTCGACTTGAATTTATTGCGTACGCGGAGCTATAAATCTAAGATTGCGGATGCAATGCGATAAATAGGGGCATACATGCATACAGGGTTTACTTAAAGAAATTTATCTTGGGCTTAAAAAAGAATGTATATTCAATGGCTTACGGATTATGTGTTTATTTTCATAAATAAATTTAGAGAAGGAACTGAACGCAAGACAAATTCAAAATGTAATAGTTGGTGTTTTGACCAGAAAACTGTGCAAGTTAGAAAATAAATTCTTTTTATAATATTTTTGTTTTGTTTGTATATAGTTTTTAGTTTTATTTTGCTAATATGATATTTGACTTTAGAATAAATTATAAACACAAAACTTGCATCAAAAATTAAATTGAGGTTATGCAAAATTGAACTTGTGAATGTTTGTCCAGTTAACAGGTTTCTTTCTTATAAGTATGGTTTACAAGTTATTAATATTTTTCTCATCTCTGGTACTTCTATCATTATTTGGCAAAGATCAATTAAATTGAGGTTATGCAAAATTGAGCGTGTCAATATTTGTCCATTTAGCAAAATTTATTTTATTATAATTGGAGAATATTGGTACCAAATTTGATTAAAATCTAATGTATGGTTTAGAAATTATTAATATTTTTCTAATGTCTACCAATTTATCATAATTTGGCAAAGATCAATTAAATTGAGGTTATGCAAAATTGAACGTGTCAATGTTTGTTTAACTGGCAGAACTTTTTCTACTGTTATTTGAGAATATTGGTACCAAATTTCATTAAAATCCAATGTATGGTTCAGAAATTATTAATATTTTTTACACATTTGGTAATTCTATCATGATTTGGCAAAGATCATTAGATCAAAGTTATTAGAGAATACTGATACCAAATTTCTTTATAATCCAATGTATGGTTTAGAAACTAGATCAAGATCAAATAAATTAAAGTTATGTCAATGTTGGTTTATTTAACATGATTTTTTCTCTTGTTCTTAAAGAATATTGGTACAAAATTGTATGTAAATTTTTGTATGATACTAGGCACATTGATAAAGGATGCATACCTAGAAACACTATATATGTATATATGTCTTACACTGCGTGAAAAAGCAATTTACTTAAGTTTACATGATAAATTTGTTTCGGTGATCTGATTTATATAAAACGCGCCGTTGCCTGCCCGTATAATGATTTAACTGTGCTACAGTCTCTTTACACACAAACAGTTCTACTTTTTGTAATAGAGGGCGTTGCGTTGCCATCTTTGTCAATTAATTTCTATTGCTTTGCAATTTTTTTAATTACAGCTTTTTCAAACTTTAAAAATTTATAATTTAAAGCTATATTACATAACCTAAAAAGTTAATATCAATTTGTCACTTATTGTGTCAAGCAATCATCGCTGTACAATTAACGCAGAAGTTTTGAAAAATATGAAAACTCAATCAATTGTTTTGCAATCTTAAGCTTGTATAATTTGTCACATTGTATGTATGATATAAATAAGTTTTAGCACGCATATAACTTAAAAATGTAGTAGTTTTTACCGTGACACAACTGTCAATTGTAAAAAAATAAACGTGATGTTTTTCTAGGTTAGGAACACACTGTGACATAGCAATTAATTGCAAAGCGGCAGTTGAAATGTTTTATTTTTATGTATGTTCTTACCGTGACACAGCTGTCAATAGTATAGCAATAAATTACATGTTCTTACCGTGACTTTGCAAAGCAGCAAATTACTCGTGATATTTTTTAGGTTAATATTAACAAGGATATAACAATTAATTGCGAAACGGCAGTTAAAATGTTTCAATTTTGTATCAATATTCTTACCGTGACACAACTGTCAATAGCAAAGCAATACATGTTCTTACTGTGACACAGTTATGCATGGCAAATCTATTTTTTTATTATTATTATTACTGTGACACAACTGTCAACCATAAAGCCACAAATTAAATCTGATATTTAGGTTAGAAACATACTGTGACATAACAATTAATCTCAAAATTGCAGTTGATATGTCTCATTTTTTATCAATGTTCTTACCAAATTACATCGAAAAGCGCCAAATCAAACGTGATATTTTTTTAGGTTAAGAACATACCGAGACATTAAATAAATTTTAATTTTTTTTATTATTGTTATTACCGTGACACAACTGTCAATCGCAAGCAACAAATTAAATCTGATTGTTTAGGTTAAGTACATACCGCGACATAACAATTAATCGCGAAGCGGCAGTTAAAATGCCTCAACTTTTTATCAATGTTTTTACCGTGACACAATTGTTAATAGCAAAACAATAAATTAAATGTTATCACCGTGACACGGCTATACATTGCGAAGTGAAAAATTAAATATGATAGTTATTTGGGTTAAGTACATACTTCAACATAACAATTACTCGTAAAGCGACAGTTGAAATATCTTATTTTTATTATCGTTTTTACCGTGACACAACTGTCAATAGGAATGCAAAAAATTAATTGTTTGTACCGTGACACGGCTATACATTGCGAAGCGATAAATTAAACGTGATATTTTTTAGATTAAGAACATACCGTGACATAACAATTAATTGCAAAGCAACAACTAAAACATTTCATTTTTTATAATTGTTATAACCGTGACACAACTGTCATTCAAGGTATTGTGAAAGAAAAACAGCTACAACACGTTACATAACCTAAAGACTTAATTTGTGTTTTTTTTTAATTGACACATAGAAGTCTCTTTGCAAATGATAGATGTGCTATAGCATAATCTAACAACGTCTACATCATTTTGTCAATAGTGTGTCTCAATCAGTGGCGTAACTACCCGGAAGGGTTTACAAATACAGGGGCCTTTATTTTAAAAACAAAAATGAAGTAAATAAAATTATAAAATTGTACGCTTTTTTTACCAGTCTATGAAGAGGGGGGGGTGCAAAATTTTTGGTTACGCCACTGCTCAAAAGATGCGCATTTTAATGTACATTCTCGTGGTAACAATATTTGAGTAAAAAACAAAAAGCGTCAGAAAGTGGTACTTTTTATAGAAATTTTGTGTTCCTTTTTTGGTTAAAATGTAACTAGTTATATATTTGCAACAAGTCTACAAAAAGTGCAATTTAATGTACTTTTTGTGGTTAGTTTCGGGAAATTATTATGTGCAAAAACTGTCACGGATACTTACAAAAATAATGTGAAATAATTTTATAATTACCTGAAACTATTTTCAAAAAATGCGAAATTTGGTTCAGATTTTGTAGTTAAAAAACTATCAGAAAATGGCATTTTCTCTGCAAATATTGTCTTATTTCTCTTGTTAAAGTGTCAAATAATTACATAAAGAGTTGAAACTAGTCTCAAAAGATGCGCAATATTATGTAGATTCTTGCGTATTGTTTGTTTATATAGGCTCACATAAAAGATTTTGAATAACATACCAAAAACTGTCTAAAAATGATGTAAGTTTGTTTTTACTTGTTAAAATGTCAAATAATACATAAAGAATTGAAATTAGTCTTAAAAACAGTGTATTATTTTGATCCTGTTCTTTCGTGGACCTAATCAATTGCAGGTTGCTCTAGAGTTGAGCTCGCCCGCTGTCGTCTTACTTTTTTGCTTCTTCCATTACACTTGGAATACAACCCAGTTTGTGCTTTTGTGTTTGAGGACATAGAAGTCAGCAAGCTAACAACTAGTAGCCCTCATGAAAAATACATTTTTCCTTACACACCAGGTACAACCTGGTTTCTTTCTGGTTGATTGTTGAAAGATTCTTTCTTCGCACACCAGATATATAACCCGGTTTATTTTTTTCTTTTTTCTTTCTTTCTGTTTTTGATAACATTGTTTGTGCCGCTGACAGATCTTGAGGTACTGTGAGGGTCCTTTTGTTGTAATTGTCTGCCGCCACGTGCCGGGTACAGAACCTTTGTTCATCAAGCATTGTAAGCCTCAAGAACGACCTCGTCACACCGAAGCCATCATGCGACCCCAGAACTGTTGCCATACTGCTCCCTACATGACCACCGCAATGACTGACCTGGACCACCACCCACAAATACATTTGATACCATCGACGGACTTGGGGTCTTGCACCTTCGCCCCAAGTCCACAACGGACTTGGCATTGCACACCCTGCCGTGTCCTGTAGGTACGCTTGCGGGAGCCATACGTTGTTTCTACAACGACCCCCCGAGCACCACTCTGGCAACCACTGGAGTGTGCGTTCTTTGGGCTGCGGGTTTGTCTCTACTTAGTCGCACTAACCCTTGCACGTTATGGATCTACTCCATACACGTGTCAGGCGTTCTCGACCCCTGGGGGACGCTTCCACCAAGATGGTGGACGCCGAGTGGTAGCATCGCACCAACCAGCCGGTTGACACTACCAGAGACGACAAACCTCTCCACCAGGTGAATAACTAAGGTTATTTACCCTCCGCTGACGCGGAAACACTGAAAGGGTACTCTTTAACATTTTTCAACACCACCGACTCTACCTTTTATCACCATGGAGGAATGCAGCCGGTGACACCTTACCTTGCTCTTTACTTCACTAGTAACGGTTGAAGTCGCTTCCTTCTGTAGAGTCTGCCCTTGAGCGGAATCCGTTTGGCAATGCCTAATGGTCTTTAATCCGGTTTTCTATTCTTTCTGTTTTTGTACTGTCTCGCTTTTTCTCACTGTTTTCTTTTTCAACTGTTTTCCTCTATTTCTTTCTGTTATTTTTTAGTCTTTTTCTTTCTTTTACGATCGTGATCTGCCGACACAAGCTTTCTACTCACGGCCGACTTAGGTTTTTGGAAGCCGCCATTCTCTCTAGTCCTCTGTTTTGATCTTAAGATTAGTCAGCAGGGGATGCTTCTTTACGCCCCGATTGTGATGGCCAGGTGTCTACTGTTCGTGGGAACTGGCATGTTTTTTTCAGTTTTTGATCGTTATTTGTTAGCTCATCAGTATTTTATGTGCTACTGTTTGCACGGATACTTTCTCTGTCTGACTTCCTCACTGTTCTCTATTCGACATCGTTCGATCGACTTCCGATTATATTTCTCATAAACGTATTGCAAAAGTGCTCTTTCAGATGATTGATTTATTTTGAAAACCTACTGAGTTTTGGGTATTATAAAATAAAGTAATAAAATGACAAAAATATAAATGAAATAATTGTACCTTTTTTTTCCAAAACATTCTCTGAGGGTATTTTTTTTCATTATTTTGCGGTGTTGCCCAAAAATACTAGCTACGCCACTGGTCCCAGTACACATATCTTCTTCTAATACAGTGTTTGCAACGAGCGTAGGTACTCTTTTTGTATGTTTGTGGTGTGCGATACTAGTTCTACACAAACATGCGAGACCTACAGTTTGCATTGAACTACTAGAGGAGTTTACTTTGCTGGTTTGCCATTGCGTTGCTAAAGAAACTACCGCATCAAAATATATCGCACTAAATCATTCCGCTGAAATAGTCATTTGTGATCATCAAAGGCATGCACATATCCTAAAAAATGATCATTGTGATAATTACAACTATGAAGTAAAAATTTAAAGTTTTGTTATTATTGTACTAATATTGCACTTACATAACCTACAAATAAGATGACTTCTGTTTATTTACATTTGTCAAAACGCTCATAACCTAAAAATTATATTACAATAAGCATAATTTAAGAATTATGACAACTGATTTGAGAAAAAAAGCTTGCAATCTTTGCAATTATTGCAGCACTTACATGATATAATAAATGTTGATGTTTAGACAAATGTGGACGTAACCTAAAAAAGCCAACATCAAATCTTTGCACTGCGATTGACAGTTATAAAAATTGACATTTTAGCAATTATTAAGAAACGGGTTTTATATAATCTAAAAAGTATGGTTAAGGGCGCGGTATTTTGAAAGTCATAAAACATTAAGCTAAACTCGCTTAATTTAATTTCTTTTTAAAATTGGTTTTTTCTAACGTGTAGAGAATAAAATTAGTCGTGACATGAAATATATGAAACACCAAAATTGTCAATTGTTTGTTAAGTTTTGAAATTAATTGTAAACTTTTTGTCTAAACTTTAAGAGTATTACTTTACTATATTGCAAATTTCGTAAACTTAGTAATTCCATTGCTTTGCGACGATTTATAAATGCGTTACTGTATGCACATAATCTAAAATGTAAACACTTAGTTGTTCGCTTTGCAATTATAGTGTTATATTGTACAACAATAACATTTTAATTATCACTCTTAACTAAACATAACTTCCCTTTATAGCCAAGTTATTATTATTAGTATTATTACAAATTTACTTTTATATAGTTATATAATTGCATACAACACAAATCTACATAAACTAATTCTTTTCATAACAATTAAATAAATTAGTAATGAATGCCTTGGTTGGTTCCCTTTCGACTGTTCAAACGAATAATTAATTCATAATACCAAAAAATAAACGTCACGAATATCACAATATCCTAATAAACCGCATCTCGTCCCCTTCTTATAATTGCGCTTCGGAATTGAATAATATTATCAAGCGAAACAAACCGAACTTAATTTAGCTTTTGTTGATTTAACAAAAGTCTTAAAGGACGATCAGATTAGCTAAGAAAATTTATGATTCCGAATGTTATAGCACAATTATATTAAAAACAGAGAGCGCATTTCTGGCGAGATTGCGATTTAATTGCCGAAAGAAAAGCCGCTGAAGAAAATTAACGAAGTTCCCCTTTCATGGTTTTTGTTGTTCTAAGAATTTTAAAATTTTCTATTATAACCACGAAATATGTAATTAATTCTAAATAACTCAGATTTAAATAAGTTAAGATATTTTGATATAAAGTTTCTCTCTGGAATCTTTAATGTATTTACATACTGAGGAAATTAAGATATGAGATTAAACCCTTTTGCGGGTTGAATATTTTTATTCTGGGAATACATTACCAGCCCACATGTTTCCCAGATCAAATAGCACTGAAAAGTCGGAATTGAAATTTCCTTTTTATATCCTGTACGCTCAACATCAAAGCATATGTAATAAAATATATCGAAGCAGCTTTCTTAATTTTTAGCATAAATGTCATAATATATAATTTACATTCCGGATTCTGAGAATTTTTATTTTGTTTGTATGTTAATGAGTTCCATGTAATTATGTTGAGTGCGGTTAATAATATATATTTTTGGGTTGATATAAAAAAATATATAAACACAGCTCGTCAATTTTCATCAGAATGAATTGGTGTGAGGAGATGAGTAGACGAAAAAATGCTGCATCAGGTGTTATACGTGCTTCCTATATTTGGCTTATTGGGCAGATATAAAGTGCATTATTAATGTATATAATCTTCTGACAATGATAAATGAACGTCATAAAAATTGATCTATTTTTATTATATTTAGTATAAAATTAGTTGAATTCAATTGAAGTAACTTTAATGAACCCTTTTAATTGGCATGAAGTTAGTAGTCAGGAGCTAACGGCATAAAGTAAAACACAAAGGGCATTGATTAGATCTTCCTCTTTAACCGGACGTTTAGTTCCGCCAGGAACCCACTAAAAGAAAAACATTTGTTGCGTCTAATTAGCTAACCGAGGCTATTTCCAAAGGATCTAAAATAAACTTCCTACCAGCTACAACGTTTCAATTCCAATTATATATCTACATCCAATAAATGGTTAATAAAAACATTAATTTCTATAATTATATTCAAAATTAATCAGATTAAATAAATATTTATATATTAAACAAATAAATTACAAAAAAAACTTTAAATAATTTACATATAAATCGAATTTTAATTCCGGAACAGATCTAATTACCTTTTACAACTATAAATTTCCTAGGCAGGTTCGGTTGCGTGTGCTGGCTGTAATTATTGTAATTACCAAGCTTAAAAATAAATATTTAAATATTTAATAAGCGCGAACGTTAATTCCAATTTTTTTTATATCTTTAGGGTTATAAATTACAATTAAAATGTATCAATTATAGCGTAGGTATTTTCACATAGCTGTGTTGGTTTTTTCCATCTGCTAATCAAATTAAATTAGTTCCAGACGTGTGTTACAATGAAATATAATTGTTTATAGTTAATGAATCTAGATTATTAAATCATTTTTATAATATTTCATGTAAATGTGCAAGAAATATGGCACATGTCAAGACATAATCAACTTAATTACAAAACAAACAGCTCCGGTTTCGTCTTTCATGATAAACCCATTACATTTCCATCCATGCATTAGCGACCACAATCCAAACAGACAACTCCAATCACAACAACGCGAGATTAATTTTATTTTTTTCTTATTACACTCTCGTGCATTTATAATCGAAACAATGTATAATGAGGTTATGAATAATATTAAAATATGTTTTAATAATAATAATAATCTTCAAGTCTGATGGGATTGGCATTTTGAACACGCCATCGGGGAACAATGCAATCGCATTTTTAAAACGGCAAAGATGCTTTAAAATTCTATCAATCAAATTGTTAATAATGCAGAATCCAACACACGTCTAGACATGGGATAAAGAACAATTAAATTTGTTTTCTTGTGTATTTATTGTAATTTCTACCGTCGTAAATAACACACGTGTGAATAAAATTGAAATGTCTCGATGCTTTATATTTATAAACTTTTCAATCAGCTTTTAGAACTTTCTGAAAATATATATTTTTATGTCTTCTTCTATTCATGCAAAGTATGAAACTTTTCAACCCGATTTGATTTTATATAATCGCATGCGAGTTATGGTAATGCGATTGAAATATGATAATATAAAAAGAATTAATTTATGTGGGATAGATATCAAGATTTCTATATAAATCCTAATCTGATTTTGGGTATAGATGCGATTTGAAATGTAGTAGCTTCGTATCCTGATTTCATCACCTGCTTCATTATATTGTGCATCTGCTTATCATACACATTTCTTTATCCTGGATTATAATCTTTTGAATTAATTTTATTTATTAAACTTATTCAATAATATTCTAAAAGGAAGTAGGCTCTTAAGTTATTTTATTGAATGAAGTACTTTTAATTTACAATAAATAGCGCATTTTTGTGACTAGTTTCAAATTACTACCAAGATTTAGATTCTCAGTGTCACATTGCGACAGTTTTTTACATTTAACTAGAAAACTTTTAACTAATTTAATTAAGTGAATTTAGAATAAATTGTGATGTTTTAATTTGCTATGGGGAAACTTAGATTCTCAACGACAGATACAATCACGACATTTGCATAAAAAATGTCATTTTCTGACAGTTTTTTGCATTTTACATTGACATTGACGTTTTTAGATTATGTGCTTGTTGTAACTTAAATATAAGTTTTAATGCAATTTTTAAATTATGTGCTACTAATTGATTGTTGTCACTTTTTAGGTTATGTGCGCTTTCTAATGAATCTGTCAAACGTAAAGCGACATATTAAATGTCATTGTTTTTAGGTTGTATCCGCTTTTTGATATCATCATAAGAACATAAAGCTGAAGCGAACATAATTGGTGCATGTGACGTCACTTGTGGGCAAGAACGCGCATGATTAAAAGGATTTTTATTAAGCTTGCTTTAATTTGAATGCTGCTATGTTTAGCCGTGCTCATAAGTTTTACGTTATGTGTTACAATCACAAACCTACAGTTTTAACGTCAACAATTTTTAGGTTATGTATAACTAATTTTTTCTAACTGTCAATTGCAAAACTATTGATAAGATTTTTTGGATAATAAAATTGCAAAGCATTAATTGCGTTTAGTTTTTGTTATGCGCATGAGTGTAATATTTAGAAACAAAATATATTTTTAGGTTATGTACATGCTAGGGTTGGAAAATAACCATGTTAAAAAAAACAAAAGCACGTGCACGTTATTTTGTTTAAAATCATTTTAATACAAAATAAATAAAAAACAACAAATAATTGTTGACATTTTCAGGTTATGTACATCAATTTACAATCGCATAACACTTGCTTTAATGTGAATATTTTTGCAGGTTATGTTATGTTAGGTTATTAATTGCTAAAATGGAGATTGATTTGAACGTTTTTAGAAGAATACCGTGGTGCATCTATTGAAGCGATCAGATGTAAAAATATTTTTATACTAATTACGTTAAATTGATAATGATCATTTTAGTACTACAACGCATCTGTTGTTGACAAATCAACGGATTAAATAATTTATAAGCCGGCAAGTTAGGTGTTCAACCGTTATTTTAATAATTTGAGGTAATGTGAGTGATCAACAATTGCAAAGATGCTTATATAATTAATTGCAAACTGACAAATTGTTGTTGTCCTTTTAGGTTATCTTTGTGTTAAAACGTATCTGCTTATTGCAAAGCAATAGCTTAGATGTCAACATTTTTTAGGTTAGGTTAGGTTAAAGGTTATAACGCGCATAACCTAAATTTTTTTTGACTTTTTTGGGTTATAACGCGCATATTGTTATCATCAATTGATAGTTGTAAAAAAGTTGACAAACTTGTGATTGTAGTGACACTAGAAGGAAATACATGCAACAACAAATTACGTATCAATTTTATTCAGGTTATGTGCGTACTGTATGTGACGCAACTTACAATTGCTAAGCAATAACTTAGTATTAACATTTTTTAGGATTTTAAGAATTGCTAAGTCAATGCTCAAAACTGTTATTAAAGTGACAAATGGTTATTGATGTTTTAAGATTATGTACTATCTACAAGCGAACGATATCAGTTGACAGCATTTTTGTGTACTTCTGTACTTTGACCGACTAATTCCGAAGTGGCAATTTAAATAACAATATTTTTTAGGTTATGTACGTATTGTTCTTAGTTATTTCATCTATTATGTATATACGTATAAATATTTTGTACACGTGTTTAGATATTAACATTTTTTGAGGTTAAATGGCAGATTAGATGTTAGTTTTTTAGGCCATGTAAGGTATTGGAGTGCATATTCTCAATAATGGTTGCAAAGTGCTAAAATAGATGTCAGTTTTTTAGGTTATGTGAGTGCAATTATTCAAATTAGATGTTATGTTTTTTAGGTTTTGTGAAGTTAGTTTCTCAATAATTATGACAAAACGACAGCTCATAAGTTAGTTTTTTTAGGTTATGTAGATACTGTAACACGATAATTGCAAAATCACAAATTGATTTTGTTATTTTTAGGTTATGAGTGTATTTAAGCTTATTTTGCAATCTTATTTTAATATCAATATTTTTTAGGTTATGTTAGTGTAATTTTTAAATAAATGTGCCTAAGTACTAGATCAGATGTCAGTTTTTTAGGTTTAGCGAGAGTTTTTTATTCTAATGGTCCACTCTTGAGTAATTTCCGTCGAGCCAGTTTGCACTTCTCGCAATTCCTTACGATCGGGGTATACCAATGCAAGTTTTTAGTCACGGTTAGCTTGAGTTTTCTGCAAGCCGGTGTTTTCTACGATAAGTTTTTTTTTTTAATTCTAAAATGTGATATTTAGGAATGACTTACTATGTCACAACAACATAAAAATAACTTTGAATTTTAACGGGTGAAACTACACTTGTTGAAACTATTACATTGAAGACTAGATTTAAGCAGTCTGTGAACATTTGTGGTTACTAGAGGTTGCACCTTTACGTCCTAGTTGTAAAGCAAGGTGTTGTATAGTTGCTATAGTTAATGTTTGCCCAAGCTAAGATGTGATTGCCACTTAGAAGCAGTCCTATTTGTATTTTATTGCAACAGTATTGAGGGTGCCGATACACGTGTTGGACTGTTATTCTGATACTTGGTGGTTTATTATGCCGACACACGATATTGACGCATTTGTCGTGACAGAGTCTAGCACTCTGTCAGGTGTCAGTTTTTTTAGGTTATGTAGGTGATGTTATTATGTGATTGCAATTTCTTATTAATTGTGGCAGCGTATCATGTGAGATGTTAGTTTTTTTAGGTTATGTAAGTGCAATTTTTTAATACTTATGTCAGAACAAATGTAAGGTTATTTAGGTTTATCAACAGTTTAGATGATAATTTTATTTAGCTTATGTGAGCAATTTTTCACATATTATGGCAGTGCTAGAATAGATTAGACGTTAGCTTTTTTAGGTTTTGTAGTTTATATTAGTGTAGTGTCGGCAGTAAAGCAGATAGGACATGTATGACTACGGAGCGGTCACGAGTTGGATAGAAGTCCTTAACAAAATGATACAGAGCGTAGCGTTCTTTCTAAACACTCACATGTCTTCTCTGTGGCTTGGTGTGCCGAACACTTTGATTGTGTACTCCGAAAGGGAACGGCGCGATTAGGTTACACAGTATACACGATATGAGTGTATTTTTTTATTAATTGTAGCTGAGTGCTAGATCAGATGTCATCAGATGTTTTTTTTAGGTTAAGTAACAGTTTACATGTTAACATTTTTTTAGGTTATGTGAGTATAATATCTTAATCATTACGTCAAAACGGCATATCAAATGTCAGTTTTTTAAGGTTATGTAGGCATCGTAACACAATTGCAAAAACACAAATTGAAATTGTTATTTTTAAGTTATAAGCATAATTAAGTTTATCTTACAATCTTATTTTATTATCAATATTTTTTTTAAGTTATGTAATTGCATTTACGTCAATTTTAATAACATTTATTAGGTAGAATACTAGACTACATGTCAGTTTTTTAGGTTATATTGGTTATGTGAAAGCATTTTTTTTACGATCAATTTTTTTTTTTTTGGTAGAGCAACAATTTAAATGTTTACATTTTCTTAGGTTATGTGAATACAATAATAATTGTGAAAAGGTGCTTTATCAGATGTCATTTTTTTAGGTTAACCGACAGTTTAGATGTAAACATTTTTTAGGTTATGTCTGACAAGTTTTCAATAATTGTATCTTAGTGTCTTACTAGACGTTAATTTTTTAGGTTATATAGGTTATATGAGTGTGTTTTTTATAATTGTGCCAGAGCGTCTGTTGAGATATTAATTTATTAGGTTAAGTAGATGGCGCAATTTAGCTCATCTTACAATCTTATTTTTATGTCAAATCTTTTTAGGTTAGTTTAGTGCATTGTTTTTTTTTACAATCTTAAGCGTGTAGTAATGAATTGGTTTATGTTAGGTTAGGTTAGCTTATTAGGTTACAATGGGTGAGTACAGGATAAGAGCGGACCGCTTTTTTAGAGCGGTACTTGTTACTACCGTAAATAAACAACAAAATGGCTGTTTACCGTTGCCGATTTGTCGGAAGGTCGCCATTTTTAAGAGCTTTCTTTTGTGTAGTTGGTGATTCTTTACATGGTTGGTAACTACTGCTACCTAAAAACCGGAAACTGCGCTCACGAATTCCTGTACGCGTTCAACACTTGCAAAGCGACAAATATGTTGATCATATTTAGGTTACTGGTAATTGCTATTATTTGTGTGCCACACATTGTAACTCTCAATTGTACCTAATATTTTCATATATTGTGATGTTAACCTGGCGTTGTTTGTCAAGCAAAACTTTACGCCGTTAGTAGCGCGTGAGACGATCTCTCACGCAATTAATAATAATTTTTTAAATAATAATAAAAGTTTTCCAGGTATATTGGCAATATCAAAAAATCATTCAACGGAAAATCATTTAGTTTTACTTGTGCACATGGATCAAATTTTTAACGTTTTTGGTCGCTTGATAAGAGAAAATCTCACAATTGACGCGTTTTATCAAAAAACTGTTTATAACAAAAACCTTATGCAAATATTATTAAATCTAAAAGAACCATGCGAAAGTAAAAGAATAGAAAAAAGCACAAGTATCTGTGAGCGGTGGTAATACATTTACATTTTAGTTAAAGTGTGCAAGAAAGTATCATATAGCAAATAATACTGGGTTAATTGACACATATTTATTGCTGTGCGACCGTTTGACAGTCATTCTAACAAAGATTTTCTACTTATATCAATTGTGATGTGACAACTTGCAAGCCTTTTTGATCAACAATAAACAAAATAGTTATTTGAAGGTATTTGAACTAAACTACTTGTTATAGCCAGAAATGTCTACGATGGCTGCACTTAAACTATAAACACGCCTTTTCCTGTTATGTTTACAATTAGCACGTGACGTCATTTGTGGGCATAAAAAATTATGTTGGCTTCACTATGCAATGAGCAAAAAATTGCATCTATAAGGGTATATGATCTAAGTGCTTGCAAAATGCCAAATTGTCTGCAAAGTAGTAAACAGTTGTAAAAATTGAATTAATGTTTTTTAACATTATAATTGAATTTTTCTACTTTTTACTACAATGTTTTCTTATACGTTTTATTATGAACGCACTTTGTGTGGGAAAGGTGACAGATCACCTGGTAAAATCATATTATAACATTTAATAAATAATTGGTCATAAAACTGTACAACTTTACATAATTTTTATAAATTGTCAATTGTTCTTTTATTTATTGTAGTTCTAGAAAAAGTATAGTGTACAACTTGCAAGCAATGTTCATTACGCACTCGTCAAAGTTGTAACACTCGTCAAGGACTCGTGCAACAAAGTTTATTAAGAGATTGAGATATTTGTGATTTGAAAATATTTTGTATAGAAAGATGGTATTGTTATTGAAACATTATTTATGCAAAGCATAAGGTTTTTGTAAACTATTTCATAGTTAAAGCAGACAAAAACATGATTTTCTGTTGCAGCAATAACAAATAGAGGTTCAAAATGTTGACCAGCTTTAAGGAATCTTAAATTGACCTCAGAATTAATTGTTTTATAATATGACTCGATAATAAAATGTTTTGAAATTATAAAATGAATAATTCTTATAGAAACAATTTGAAAAGAAATGTAAATTTAACACAAAATTTACATTTAAAAATTATATTGAAAACTTCCTAACCAAATAAATAAAAAAAGTCTTTTATTTTCACCCTTAGAATTGAAACGGAAGCTTGTCTGCCCGTATAAGCAAAAACAGTTGTAAGTTTCTGTTCCGCAGGAGTATTTAATCCGTCGGTATAGTGGTCCAAAAACCGCCCCCAACTTCTTAACTTACAAGTCGATTTGTTTTGTGTTTGTGTCAGTTTCTTTTTTCTATTCAGTAGAAGATTTAAAAGTTTCAGTTATTCCTTAATGGAACTAAAACAAATAAACTTTTCTAATTTAAAATAAAATAACAAGTCAGACAAATGTCTAGGAATTAAATTATAATATATTTAGATTGATAAGATTGTGATTCATATCAATGTCACATCTAGGGGGTACATAAATAAATTTCTCGTTTCTTTACAGTAAACGGTGGGTGGTCTCAATGGTCCCAATGGACGGAATGCCATTGTGCAGGAGGAACTTTAGCGACAGGACAAAAAAGAACGAGAACATGCACCAACCCTCCACCGAGCAACGGTGGACTCGAATGTCAGGGAGTCAACGTTCAAAAAACAAAGGACTGTCACCCATGTCCGCAAGGTAATATTTCATCAAACAGCACCACGACACACTACCCAAAACACACAAACACACAAGCTTCCTACCTTTACTTGTGCTAACTTATTTTTATTAATAATTTGCTAATTGTAATCGCTACTTTTTTATTGTGCTTTCTCCCATGCTTTCATGATTTAGAGGAGCTGGTTGTGGATACTATTTATGAATTTGACGATAATGAATTGTCGTTGGGTAAGGCATCATCATGCTATTAATTCATCCCTTAATAATGCATGCTAATCGATTTGTGTATTCAATAATAATAATTTATAAATTTTTACTTAGTCGAGCCTCCAAGGTGGTCTTTATGGAATGACTGGTCGGATTGCAGTTCAAATTGTACAAAGATAAGAAGGCGGCATTGCATTACAACTTCCGGTAGGAGATGCAGTGGGAAGGATTTGCAAATTTCGCCTTGTTCATCGGAGATTTGTCCGTCCACACAGCTCGGCGATGTTAGAGAAGGTAAGCATTTCTTAATGATGACTTAAATTGGATTATACGTGTGTAATTGATAATGATCAGTTTTAACTGCAAATTGGAAAAGTTTGCGATGATTGGAGAAGTTTTAGATGATAGGAGTGCATTTCACGCGTCCGTCCCATGCTGATGGGTATTTGCTAGTAAATTATTGCGAACTTCATTAAACCGAATGGCTGTAAATGTGTGAAGGGAATATCGAATCAAACGTTTAAAGGGCAATTCCGTTTGCAAATAAAGTCAATTCATACTTTTGTTTGCTTCGCTACTTCAGTTTTGTGTAATTATTCAGGATTATTTACATTTAATTAAAACAAATTGAATAAACAATGTTATAAGGGTTGTTTATCAATAAGTTAATTTAGTTTGCTTAATGTAAAAAGTACTGCATTCGGGCTTTTAATATAGAATTATAATGAAGTGAAATTTTAAATATTAATGCTCTGTCTGCTATTTTACGTCGTACGACTTGTAATTTTGATTTTAATTTATTACCGGAATTCTGATTCAAATAAATTTAATAATTAACTTAAATGCCTTAATTTTATTTGTTAAATTAAATTAATTAATTAATTTAATCTATCACCGACTTTAGGGCAGCAAACATGTACGAAAGCTATAGATTCAGTACACGTTCTTAAATTTGTGTTGCCGCAGGACCTAATCAGAAAATAAAATACTAATTAATTAAATCAAATCCTTATCTAAATGTCCGATAACGTTGTATTTATTTAAACATAAAACGTGCCATAAACATTTACCTTTAATTAACAAGCTTCCATTCAACATTAATTGGCCTTAGCAGGTGAATAAATTAAAAAGTTTGTTTTTTGTTTTCCCTATTTTTTCTACATATAAAATTGAATGAGCCGCCAATTACCAGCGTCTGATTTGCAATCCAATTCGGTATTATTGTTTATTTTGCGTCCGTCCGCATACACTTATCGATCGATTTATCTTTCAATAATGCATCCTTAATCAAGTATTGTTATTGGTCGCCGTCTGAGAGAGAATGATGAATAGTTCATTAAAAGTTCTTTTTCTTCGTAAAATAAAAAGCGAATGGATTACCGGTTGCTCCGACTTCATTATTTATTTCCTAGACTCTGTGTGTATATTATGTTTGGTTTGCAATTCTGAAAATGGACATAAATCTTTGTGCGTGTATACAATATATGTTGTATACGTGGGTGTATATAAATATACAGTTTTTTTTCTGTTCGCGTTTATGATT
Organism: Tachinus rufipes; assembly: GCA_963932245.1. NCBI lineage: Eukaryota > Metazoa > Arthropoda > Insecta > Coleoptera > Staphylinidae > Tachinus > Tachinus rufipes. The sequence continues at coordinate 127,423,959 of OZ010741.1, forward strand.
AATATTATCGTGTTTAAATATACACATTTTCTTCAGCAGCTGGAATTATTTTAAATAAAATGTTCTGGCCACAGGTTATATTTACAATGTTATTATATTGTTCTAGTTCTAGTTCGTTGAGTTTTATATATTAATCAATTAATAACAATCAACGTTGTAATTCATAGTACTTAACTAGGAATGTTGCAATGGGTACGCCACAGATGTTTGCACCCTATGTGCGAAATAACGATAATTTTCCTTTCTTAATACTGAAAAAAAATAATCTTGTAATAATAAAATACTCAGAGAGCGTTAACAACATACTTGACTCTTCATGATGAGTATTATTTTTGAAATTTAAAAAAATAAGATGTTTGTATGTAAACATGTTTTGATTTCTGCTACTTTTACGGTTTTTCAAAGATGATTAATTAAGAAATTGACTTAACTTGCAAAACACAAATTATCTCATAAAGAAGCACTGCGCATAGTAAACATTTTTGAATTTGTTGTAGTAATTGGTTGGTTGCATTAAAAAGTTGGTATAGCATTATAATTTCTTGATGCTATTGACCACGAAGCAAAGAACTCCTGAAATTTGTTTTTATTACATTTGGTTACAGGAAGAGGTCGGCTTATATCATTTCTAAGGAATGACGAAAATGTTGGAAGGCTTGTTTGGTTTAAAGACTTTTCGGTCTTGACTTTGCTAAATGCGCTTGACGAGGTATGGTTGTTGGCTTGAATTTCATCTTGGACTTCTTTTTTGAAACTACCTTCATGAAGTTCTCTTCTAGAGAAGGGGCTTTGTAGTAGGACTTCTATTACTTTCTCGTTTTTGGAGGTTAATTTTTTGTTTTTTTTAGGAAGGTTTGGGCTAAAACATTTGTTGACTTATGGGTTAGCGGAGGTGGGTAAACGCGTTTGGGATTATCCTCTGATTGACTCCTTTACGTAGGCTTGAATATCCTCTTGTAAGCTCCGGAAACCCGTTTTTAAGTCCTTCAGCAGCATTATATTTGATCTTCTTTATTCAGGTGAATCTGCTTAAACTTCCCCTTATCGACATCTGATACTTTTAGACGATCTTTTGGTTATAAACTTTTTTAGAAAAAATGGATCTTTTTATTCTGGTAGTCTAGAGTTTTAGGAAGCTTGTCTATCTGGTTAGACAGCTTGATGCATAGGTCCGCCAGGCTTCAAGAAAAGTGAATTAATTAGTTGATTTATTTTCTTCTGCTTCTTCTTCTTCCTAATTAGGTGTGTAGCTTGTTCTACTTTAGAGGTCTTCGGGCTGTAAGTTAGCGTTCCATCTTTTTTTGGGTCTCTCTATTGATTTTTTTTCTATGGACGATTTGTGCCGGGCTATTCTAACTGTTTTTGTCTTTGCCATTCTTTTGATGTGAGCGTTTCTGTATTTTGTCTGTTCTACAATATCATCCTCTATGTTGCACATTGTTTGGATTCATTATCAGCATCATCATCAGTAGCCATTAAGTCCATTCTTGAACATAGGCTTTTCCCAATTCTTTTCATCGTTCTCTGTTCTGTGCCACTTGTAACCATGTCAGCCCTGCCTTTCATTTGAGATCGTCGTGCCAGCGCATAGTTGGTCTTTGTTTTCCTCTTTTATGTTTGTAGGGCCTCCACTCTATTATTCTTCTCTCCCATCTCAATATATCGTTTCTTGCAACGTGACCCGAAACTTTCCACTTGAGAGATGCGGCTTTCTCTCCCACGTCGGTGACTTTGGTTATTGCTCAAACTCTATTGTTTTGGTATTGGTCTCTTCTTGATTGACTTATCATTGCTTGGATTGCCTGGTTTGATATTGAGTGTAAGTCATTTTATTTAAAAAAAATACCTTTAAATTTTTGAGTTTTGTTTACCAGAACAAATACTATACCCCTTGAAATGTAATCTCATCAATCGGGTCTTTAATTTCATTAATTAGAATTTTAATATTTCTATTTATTATTTGAGAAAGTATTGTAACTAATCGAAAAAGAATTTCATCCTTAAACCGTTGCTAGCGTTTTTTGCTGCAAAAATTGATCTAAAAAGTACTATTTTTTAATTTTTCAATAAATTCACGATGATTTGGGATACGATAAAAGTTTTTGCAGCAAAATATTTGTCAAAACTTTTTTTGATCTCTGAAGGAAACTTTTTTTGGCTAACGGGTTTTTGCTTTTGGAAACCTTCTACTTGGGTTAGTGGCTATTTGCAGATACAATTTTGTTCATGCCAAGAACTGTTTTTGACCCATAAACTCTTATACTTTAGTTTTTTTTTTAAAGAGTTTATGTCTGTAGCATTTGTGTATTGAGTTTTAGACGAAGTTTTGGTCTAGACCAAAAAACTATTTTTAGGTGGCAAACTTTTAAAAGACTTTATGTGTCAGAAAAGTATTGAAGCACTTACTGACTAACCTCTACCAAATTTTTATCTGGCTATTATAAATGACTATGAGGTCATTAGAAGTGCGCTTAGCTGCGCCAGCCTTGCAGGCGATGATTTTGTGTGTTGGCGGTTGATGAGCTACAATTTTCCATATACAGTAAGCATGTTGATTGGACGATTGTGTTTTGAAATTTGTTTGTTTTCTTTGGCAAGCCAAGATAATTGAGGATCTATCTAAATGATTAATTAAAAATGCTGAGGAAATAAAATGGGTTTTTGTAGGAGTGGGGACAATTGAGAGCATTGTGATTGATTTTTTTTGTGGGATGGGTGGGGAATTTTCTAAATACTTATTGTTTCCAGGAGTGTTGGATTTACCCATTTGGGGGCACCTACCGACTAAACTTCACTCAATCTTAGCATTGACTGGAAGTTTGAGACCTTCCTTTTTGAGATAGTTAAGGGGATGATTAAAAATAGGAAGCTTTATAGGCTGTGAAGTGAGGTTGAGGGATGAACCCACATAGGTTTGTATTAGGTTGATCGGTCTCCTATAGAAGTTGCCCTCTTTGTTCGGCTCTGCCAGTCTAGCTAGATCGGTAATAGAATGAAGCGATATATATTTTGGCGAGCGCTTCGAAATGTTGCCGTAGCAGTGTGATACCTAGGTTGTTGTGAATGTCTGCATTCCTAGCGTACTATGGAGCTCCTATAATCCAACAAAGTATTAGATTTTGAAAAGATCGAGACGCTTGATATGAGAATTTTGTCGTTCCCCAAAATGTTACTTGCGGTCTAATGATAGACGTGTAAATCCGGAGTCTGTTATCGCTCCAGAACAGACTCCGGATTTACAGGTCTATCATTAGACTGCAAGTAACATTTTTTACACTGTCTCTGCAAAGCATTGGGACTAGTAGGTTTTTGCCAAATTGGCTTTGTCACGGTCTGAACGTGCAATTTGTACGTTAGATCTTTATGTGATTGGCTAAGAGTTGCGCAGCTTATTTGTTGCAATGATTTGTCCCAACTTTTTAGCGTTACAGTCTTTCAGACCCGGAAGCCTTGGTACATAAATTTCGGCCAATAAATCCATACTTCTTGGATTTTTGTGTTTTGTGTGGTTTATAATGTAAATGTTGTCAAAGTATGGAGAAGCCTTTTAGCGGAGCGTATATGGTGGTATGATTCCCGATGCCAAAGTTAAAAAAAAGATGCCGGGTCTATGTGCTGTCTATAGTCACCAGCTATTTGAGTTCTTTTGAGTTCAAAGACTTTTAGATGCAAAGGAATAGTGAACCTAATGACGGTATGTGCTATGTTCTCGAGCAAGATTCTCATTTGTTCTTTCTGCACGAAAAACTCGTGCGTTTGTTGGAGTCGGTTTTATGTTTAGCATCAGTTGTAGTCATTCCATTGCTTGGGAAGAGAATCTCCACAAATCTTTGGGTTGTCTTTGGAAATTTGATATGTGTGTCTTGAACATAGTCTGGTGTGCAATTGGGGTACATTCTTGTTCAGAAAGATTTCTGTTAAACTGCATTGTGGGAGAATTGCGTACTGATTGACTAACGTTTAATTTTTTTTGTGATATGTAGGTAAAGAATTTTTTGGTGTATGGATTTATTTCACGAGCGTCTATTGACTAATCTTCTTCTTACTAAATACCAAGAAGTTGAGTTTTATGGACGCATGATTTCTGCCTAAGTGAAATCGATCTTTATCATCATTGGATCTTATCATATCTTATTTTGTCAGTTATCTTGCATCTTTTCTTTTCTCTTGATTTCAATAATTATGGCCGATTAGGAATTAGACTCACCTAATTTCCTTTTTGATTTCTAAGTCTTTTTTTTTTTGATTACCAAAGTAAATCTTTTCTTTAGAAGCAGTGCTTTAGAGTGGATTGTGTCAATAAGGTCCTGTTGGATGTCGATCACCTCTTCTCTTCTTAATGTGGAAAAAGGATTTATGCAGCACCAAGTGTGGCAGCTATATAGCGTTGCATAGAGTTAGTCACATCTATGTTTTTAATCAGACTATCGGACAAATAGTCTGTCGTTTTATGCTAGAAGGTGCATGGAAATTAAGTATACCTCATTGAAATGAGTGTCGCTCAGCTTGAAGTAAGCTGAGTAACCTTTACAGTTTGTAGTGTGCTCTTTGCACGAGGCAAATGTTCCTTTATACCTGACTTTTTTTGTCTTGTTGCGGTTGGAGCTGGGGTAAACTTAGTGCGCATCGTATGAAAAATTTCACTTGGATACCTTCTTGCATTATACAATGTTTGCCAACTTACGTTTGTATTCAACGTGGACCGTAAGCTCACACAACTTGAGTGAGATACGGAGTTTTTTTTTTTAGTTCCGAATATCGAAAAGGGTTTCCCACTCCTTTTCATGCGTTTGTTTGAAAAGGATGCGTACCATAGAGCGATTAGCTCAGCTTGAATATGTTTTAAATTACATACCTTAGCGACTTTTTAGTGCTATAGTAATCTCAATACAGTTTGGCCGGTATAATAGGGAACTTCATTTATAGGTTGTTTGCTTTGTTGCACTTTGCCCGTTTTTGCATCCTCCTCTTGTGTTTACATTCCACACATTCTATGGGGCAAGCTGTACTAGGATTACTGTAACTTGTCAAGTGTAATGAAGATTGTCTTCACAATGCATAATTACACTTTGGAAATTCGAATGAGAAAGCGGATGCATTTGGATTTCTTTGACCACGTTTACGTTGGTTATTTTCATAGATTTGAACGTGATCTACGGCTTTTCAAATACGCTTTAATTGCGTATTATAATTAAGAGAGGGAAGCATATTCTGTAGATGCTGTAGAAGTTTAAGGATTGAGGACAGACCTGGTCAAGTTGCTTGAGCTTTAAGGGCAGGCCGGGTTGAGGACATTTTGACTTTATTGACTGATGGCTTTCTTGGTGCAAAAAGCAACTGACTGGGGTGGTTGAAAGCTTTTTAGGAATTAATTTACTAGAAGAAAACTCACCTTGTTTTTTCTTTGGTTTCTTGGTCTTATTTTTTGCGGTTTACCAGATTGAATCTTTTTTTATAGTGGGCGGGGTTTGTGGATTGTGTCAATAAGGTCCTGCTGGACATTGATCACCTCTTTACCTTTGAAGATTGCGGACTTGATTGGGCTTGAAGCTGTGCTGGAATTTTTGGTGACGTGAAAAGTTGGATGGGCTGGGTCCGGCTAAGCTACCTAAAGGCTTGGGTCAGAACTTACGGTGACGTAGGTAGCTGGATGAGCAGCCTAGAACTTGCATTTGATTTTTATTGCCGCTTGGTAAAGGTTTTGCTTAATTCCGTACGTTTTTTAAACTTGATGGTAAAGTCCTGCTTTATCGCCTCCAGGATATTCTCCTGGTCTAGCAAAATTTGTTAAAATTTGTTATCATTGACAGGCAAATATGATTTTTTCCAATTCATCAATTTTTTTTTTTTTTTTATTTTTGTGGGTCCCAACATTTAAATTATCTAAGCGAGAAATTTTAATTGAATAATTTAATATGCATTCAAAGTTGGCTTTTTTGTAGGGTTTTGTGGCCAACCGTAGGTTTTACTTTTTTTTGTGATTTACCAATTTATTGTGTCAATGGAAAACATTCGAGACTCTTTAATTGGCGACGCTTGTTGTTGTAAATTACTCTTTTAAGTGTACTCATTGGATTATATGTGGGCTACAAATGCTATATCGAAAGCTAAGCCGGATTTGACAAAAGGTTTGTGTCATCTAATTGGTAATAAAGTTTAATGCTTTGTTGATACATTTTAATTTGCTTTGGTTTACATTTCAGGTTTTTTTTTGGTCTGAATGGTGACTTGGTGTTGTTAGTGGTTGTTTTAATTTTTAGTACACATAACAGCTACTTGGACGATCAATGCTGCCAAAGTTGATTGTTTCTATTTGTCCCAAGACGCTGTCGAGTAGATAGTACGGTTTTTTTTTCTGTTGAGTTTATAAAAGTGACCTCCAAATTAAGATAAAAGAATTTAGACTTTATGAGTTGGTGTTAGTGTTAGTTGGGAATGCTACTCTAAATTTTTTTTGTATTTGCTAAAAAGTTTTAGTGTATATCAAGCAATGGGGATTTTGTTTGATTTCAATCAATTACAATTGACAACTTTTATACCCACGACTGCACCGCAGAGATCACCATGCTTTGTGGCTCTCATACGTTCTACGGTATAACACTAACTACAGTAAGACCACTCCCAACGTTTGTTTAGACAATGGATTATTCTAGACAGATCCAGATTGCGGACTCGGTCTGCTGCATTATACTTTTGCCGCAAATTTGTTTCCGAACTCTAGAGACATAAGAGACTGATATATTCTCAAAAAAGTGGTAACTCACTACCCACGTCCTTGATACTTATCTAGTGGAAAACCCGTTTTCACGTTGGGTTTGATCAAGGGAGTATAACTGCTGGACAATCAACCACCTAAACAGTTGCCAAACTTTACGTATGAAGAAGAGGGACAATATCAAATTCTATTTCAATTTATTGATTTTTAACTACTACCAAGTACCGCCGATGACGGCTGGAACAACGTAACCAAAATCAGAGTTTAGTTTAATGCAAAAACCGTATTTTTCTTGAAGAAAAAGCCCCTTCTCATAGGATTTCTCTATTGGCTATAGTTATTTAACAACCTTGCTACCACCAGGTAGTACCCGACGACAGTTCAAAACTAAAATCAAAGTCAGTCAGTCAGTGTATTTTTCTTAAGTTTTTTGTGCAAATTTCAATAACTTTATTATGAAAACCCAAATTTCTAATCGATTTTCAATCAAATAAATGTATTTCTGCACGATTTTTGTTGAACTTTATGCAGTAAAAAGATTTTTATGGAAATATTGATAAGGTAATCATGAAAAATTTTCTATTTTTTAATAAAATGTATGCAAATATCTGCTCCATTTTTGATAAATTTATTTGGATAAATGCGTTTTTGGACTTTTTGATGAATTTGTTGAGATAACCGGATTTTTAGTGCGATTTTTATTACATTTTATGCAATAAATAAGTTTCTTGTGCAAATATTGATAAAAATCTATTTCCATACAAATTTCAATAAAATTTGTGCAATAAATGCCAGTTTTGATACACAAGTAAGTGTAACAATAATACCAACAAAATAATTTTTATGTTTTTAAATAATTCGGTTTTCTTTTTTCCATAAATTAACGGCATCTAAAGATGCGGTTGAAATATTAAAACGGAATCCATTGTATTGAACTCTGGCCAAAAAATAGCACATATGTTTTCAATCAGAATAATTGTTACCTGTTTTTTTGCCAAAAAAAAAATCACGTAACTTGAACTTTCTATGGCAAAACACTTACCAGGGTTTGTGTGTCTTCTTGTTTCCAAATTGGATTCATAAATTGCTAATTAATGCATTTGAAATTCATATGCTAATAATCAACAATAATTATAATTAACTAGACAATTTTCTTTACTATTGTTGTCTTTTTTTCAAACAAATACACCCGCAAAGTAATCCTCCTAAAAGCACATTCACGCAAATTATCATGATGAGTTACTGACATGCAGGTTATGAAGGGTTTTCAATATTGTCGGATGCAACACGGCGGAGGGTTGAAATGACGGCCCAATATTTTCACAAAGGGGAATGCAAAAAATAACATACAACCCATTACGATTTTTTTCCATAAATTTCACTAGTGGGATAATATTTTGTTAACTGAAAACCATCTGGATGTTGAAAAAAAAATGAAAGATTTATTAAAATAATTTGGGAAAGAAAAATACAAAGATTTTTTTAAACTATTATTTTTGATGTTAATTAAGATAATTAGGAGACATGAAGTGGAATCCCCTATGGACAGATAAAATGTTCTCTATCAATCTTGATCGTAACATTGATATAAATGTCTTCATTGTTCTGGTCATTTGACTTAATAATAGCCCATTTAAATAAAACATGACTAGCATTTCACTCTCCCTACATGTTAATAATAAATTTGAAAGAGTAAACATAATTTTAAAAGCGAATAGGGACGCAATCCACTCGAACATTCCTCGTACTAGATTTAAATAACCACCATTTTTCTCTTTAATATAGCTGCGATATTAAACTCTTCAATCTCAACGCGTGACGATTGACAATATGGTTATGGAGTAAAATAAAAAAGAATCACAAATGGAATTCCGTTGAGAATAATCTAATATAAAAATATCGAATGCGATATTTTTGATGCACAAAGAGACTTGTAATGGTATTCCATAACTATTCACCCCGACTCACATATGGAAATCTGGACGGATATTCGCACCCTCAAAGTCACAAAAGAAAGAAGGGTACGGTGTAAATCAGAGGGTGAGAAGCACATTATTTGAATCTCGCGCGAAATTCCAACGCGTAACCAATAAATTCAAGTTATATTAAAAGGGGATGTCGCGGTTTCATCAAGTACCTTGCATAAAGTTACAGCTTAATTCTCTTCGTGGACAAATTAGTTTCCAGATGGATGATTCATATCATTGTATGTTTAGTATGTGTCAATGTAAGCACCCCTCAGGGCGGTTAATTTCAGCAAGTGTTGAAATTCCTGGCTGCATATTTTGTTTGTTTAAAAAGAGAACAGCAGCAGCGCAGATTATTGCGATATTAATTCCTGCTATATTGGGGTGGATCCCGTATTACCCGAGGATTACTAGAAGCCCGTGACAGTCAATATTAACATTTCTAGGCGTCATAACCGGCTGCCAAATGTCGACGTTAATCCGGAGTTATGTCCAGTGCGGTTGGGACTTGGCGCTATAACCATACGGACCATACCGACATGAGGACTACTCAAACCCTCATATTGATTTTGCTATAATAGCTTCCGCAATTCTGCAGCGTTTAGTTATGGAAATCATTTAAATTAGTCACGCTGCAACAAATTTAATGTCCCTAAGCGCGACCGCTCAACTCAATTGACACCTAACAAAAATTGTTGTTTATTTAACAAACTTTCTTTGCGTACAACCTGCATTTCATCATCCGGATGCAAAGTAAAGAAGTTTGCATTTGTAGGAAGCTGTGGGAATGTTTGCAAAAAATAGGTTTCCGTTTTAATTTAGACATTTTAAATGCGACTGCATTAATTTATGCCGCTGCTCATAATTAATATAGCTGCGAGTTGTTTGGAAAATTAGTAGACACTTTAGTGAAATTATAATTGCAATGTTTGTTGAAATTAACCATTGCTTTGAAAATTAAACTACTATGAATTGAGCGAGCTTTGCTATGTCAATAACATTTTCATTACATTAGATTTATAGTTTTCATATTAAATATTAATTGGTTTCAAGTTATTTTCAACTTGATTGAGTGCGAATTATATAGAAATTAAGCAACATGAAATCACAAGATGTAAATTTGTAATTAGTTATATGAATTATAACGTGGATAGAGTAGGTGTAATTTTGATATCTGTTTTGAAAATGAAAATTGTTTATCTTATTTAAAAACTTTTTTTAGATAATTTTTTGGATTTTTTTTTTATTTTTCTGCTTTGGTTCTTGAATTGTCTTTTATCGGCTTCTTTTTTATTCAAGATTGCGATGATATTTGAGTCTATGACGTTCCATTTATTTATGTCTTTCAGCATTTTATTGGCAATATGTCTTAGGTTCTCTTTTATCTTTTGTTGGGCTTTCTTTTGCATTTTTTGCAGAAGAATTCTGTGAGCCTAGCATTATCCACTTTTTTTGCAGTGTTATCTGTGTCTATCTTTCCAATTGTTTTAAGTATTTTGAGGTGTTTGGGATCCCCTTCTTTGTCCAGATGCTTTTTTACTATTACCTTATCTCTATTGCCATTGAAAGCGCGTTCTGTTTTTTTCTTCTTTTTTTTTTTGGTGAATTATTAGTTTGCTTTTGGTAACACTGATATTTTGTGGCTTCTATCCATACTTTGGCCCCTTAAAGAATTCTTAATTCTGCAGCGCAGCACGGCATTTTTCTTTGATTCTTGCCAGCGCTTTTTATCCTTAGCATGATCCTTTCAAGGGATGCGCCCACTTATTTTGGTCTGGTAGCGACTATATGTACGTGTTTTCTTAAGTGCAGATACTTGTCGTGTGTAGTGTTATGCTCAGGTATTTGGTAGTATCTTTGGGCTTACTTTAATTTTGTAGCGCATGAACGTCACGCTTTCTACGTTATTTTTGCCTGTTACTAGTATTGCTTCTGATTTTTCTTCTGCAAGATTTAGCTTGTTCTGGGTTATCCATTTTTTTATTTGTCTTAGGACAAGGTTTTACTAATCTGGTCAGTTCTTTTTATGGTTTTGCCAGGACGATAATTTGCAGATTGTCCGCGTACCGAGTGCGCACAGAGCTCAACGCTTGTTGGTCTTATAAGACGTTTCACTACTAGTGGATCAAGTACCGACCCCTGCGGAACTTTGCCTTAAATTTTGTGCTTTTTTTCATCTTTGTCGATTATGAAGTAATTTTTTATTGGTTTCTTTAGACACAGGAATACTTTACGTACACTCAGTTTGTTCATAATAATTCTTCAGGAAGCGGAATTAAAAACATTTTTGATGTTTTCTGTGGACAGAGCAAAGAGTCTTCTAAGTTTTTGGCTTTTATCCTTCTTTTTCTTAGCTTTCTTGTTAGTATTTTCTACGGCTATTACTGCTATATTGACTTTTTGATAGTCATCTTTTTGCTGAGTCTACTATCGTATTCTATGGTGTATAAAAGGCTTATTGGTCTATAAGACCCCAGTTACTCACTGGGTGTGTTAGGTTTCTTTATTAGCATTACCAATTGTTTTTTTTTCTGTTCATGAGGTTCATTATGACGTCGGGTTGTCTTAGTCTATATTTGAGGTAGTTGGCTATGCTGCTATAATTTTAGAATTTAGTTTTCTTTTAACGATCTAATAGCCTTTTCCCAATATGTTCTATTTCCTTGCGTATGGTTTTATGTTACTTACAACTATTTAATATGAGCTAACTGAATTCACTAACCAGAACAAAAAGTAAAAATTTGTAACTTTTTAACTGTTTATTGAGTATTAATGCAAGTTGATACTAACATACTTCATTATTATAAGTACGACCTGTGTAAAAATGATTAAATTCGACACGCCCAATTTTATATAACCTACAACCTTTTGAGTTGAGCTAACTAAATTCAATAACCAGATCAAAAAATAAATGTGTGTAACTTTTTAACTGTTTATTGGATATCAATGCAATTTAGTATTAACATACTTGGTTATCATAAATACCAAATGTGTAAAAATGATTAAATTTGACATGCCCAATTTTATGTAACTTACAACCATTGGAGATGATATATCTGGATTCAATAACCCGAACAAAAAATAAGAATTTGTAACTTCTTAACTATTCATTGGATATCAATGCAATATAGTAGCATCGTACCTTATTACTATTAGTACCAAATGTGTAAAAATGAATTAATTTGACACGCCCAATTTTATGTAACCTACAACTATTTAAGATGATCTATCTAGATTCATAACCAAACCAATAAATTAAAATTTGTAACTTCTTAACTATTCATTGGATATCAATGCAACTTTACAGCATTGTATTTTATTACTAATAGTACCACTTGTGTAAAAATGATTAAATTTGACACGCCCAATTTTATGTAACCTACAACTATTTAAGATGATCTATCTAGATTCAATAACCAGAACAAAAAACAAGAATATGTAACTTCTTAACTATTCATTGGATATCAATGCAACTTAGTAGCATTGTACCTTATTACTATTAGTACTAAATGTGTAAAATTGATTAAATTTGACACGCCCAATTTTATGTAACCTACAACCATTTAAGATGATCTATCTGGATTTAATAACCAGAACAAAAAATAAGATTTTATAACATTTTAACTATTCATTGGATATCAATGCCACTTAGTAGCATCGTACCTTATTACTATTAGTACTAAATGTGTAAAAATGATTAAATTTGACATGCCCAATTTTATGTAACTTACAACCATTGGAGATGATATATCTGGATTCAATAACCCGAACAAAAAATAAGAATTTGTAACTTCTTAACTATTCATTGGATATCAATGCAATATAGTAGCATCGTACCTTATTACTATTAGTACCAAATGTGTAAAAATGAATTAATTTGACACGCCCAATTTTATGTAACCTACAACTATTTAAGATGATCTATTTGGATTCAATAACCAGAACAAAAAATAAGAATTTGTAACTTTTTAACTATTCATTGGATATCAATGCAACTTAGTAGCATTGTACCTTATTACTATGAGTACCAAATGTGTAAAAATTATTAAATTTGACACAGCCAATTTTATGTAACCTACAACTATTTAAGATGATCTATTTGGATTCAATAACCAGAACAAAAAATAAGAATTTGTAACTTCTTAACTATTTATTGGATATCAATGCAACTTAGTAGCATTGTACCTTATTACTATGAGTACCAAATGTGTAAAAATTATTAAATTTGACACAGCCAATTTTATGTAACCTACAACTATTTAAGATGATCTATTTGGATTCAATAACCAGAACAAAAAATAAGAATTTGTAACTTCTTAACTATTCATTGGATATCAATGCAACTCAGTAGCATTGTACCTTATTACTATTAGTACCAAATGTGTAAAAATGATTAAATTTGACACGCCCAATTTTATGTAACCTACAACTATTTAAGATGATCTATCTGGATTCATAACCAGACCAAAAAATAAGAATTTGTAACTTCCTAACTATTTATTGGATATCAATGCAACTTAGTAGCATCATACCATATTACTATTAGTACCAAATGTGTAAAAATGATTAAATTTAACACACCCAATTTTATGTAACCTACAACTATTATAAGATGATCTATCTGGATTCAATAACCAGAACAAAAAATTTGAATTTGTAACTTCTCAACTATTCATTGGATATCAATGCAACTTAGTAGCATTGTACCTTATTACTACTAGTACCAAATGTGTAAAAATGGTTAATGTTGACACGCCCAATTTTATGTAACCTATAACTATTTAAGATGATCTATCTGGATTTAATAACCAGAACAAAAAATAAGATTTTATAACATTTTAACTATTCAATGGATATCAATGCAACTTAGTAGCATTGTACCTTATTACTATTAGTACCAAATGTGTAAAATTGATTAAATTTGACACGCTCAATTTTATGTAACCTACAACCATTTAAGATGATCTATCTGGATTCAATAACCAGAACAAAAAATAAGAACTTGTAACTTCTTAACTATTCATTGGATATTAATGCAAGTTAATACTAACGTACTTCATTATCATCAGTACGAATTGTGTAAAAAATATTAAAATAGAAATTTGACATGAGCTAACTGGACAGAGTAACTTAAAGAGGAGATAAAAAGTCATAACTTCTGAACCGTTCATTGGATTTGAATGCCAGTTCTTATTAACATATTTTATTATTATAAGTACCAACTGTGTAAAAATGATTAATTTTGGCACGCTCATTTTGATGTAGTCTCCAACTATTTCACATGAGCTAACTGGTTTCAGTAACCAGTAGACAAAATAAAAAGTTGTAACTTCTAAATTGTTTATTGGATATTAATGCAACTTGGTAACAATTAATTACAACAAAAGTAGTACCAAATGTGTTAAAATGAACAAATTTTACGCGTCTAATTTTATGAAAACTCTAATTATTTGACATTAGTTAACTGGATTCAATAATCAGATCACAAATTAAAATATCGTAACTTTTGAACTGTTTATTGGATGTTAATGCAACTTGGTACCAACATATAATAACATAAGTAGTACAAACTATGTAAAAATGAACAAATTTGACACGCTCAATTTTATGCAATCTCTAGTTATTTGACATTAGCTAACTGAATTCGGTAACCAGAAGACAAAATAAAAAGTTGTAACTTTTGAACTGTTTGTTGGATATTAATGCAACTTGGTACTAACATATAACAACATAAGTAGTACCAACTGTGTGAAAATGAACAAATTTTACAAGCCCAGTTTTATGCAAACTCTAATTATTTGACATTAGTTAACTGGATTCAATAACCAGATCACAAATTAATAAGTTGTAACTTTTGAACTGTTTATTGGATATTAATGCAACTTGGTACCAACATATAACAACTTAAGCAGTACCAACTGTGTGAAAATGAACAAATTTGACACGCCCAATTTTATGCAAACTCTAATTATTTGACATTAGAGAACTGGATTCGGTAGCGAAAAGACAAAAAAAAAAGTTGTAACTTTTGATATGTTTATTGGATAATAATGCAACTTGGTACTAACATATAACAATATAACTAGTACCAATTGTGTGAAAATGAACAAATTTGACACTCCCAACTTTATGCAAACTTTAATTATTTGACATTAGCTAACTGGATTCGGTAACCAAAAACAAATTAAAAAGTCGTAACTTTTGAACTGTTTTTTATTGGATATTAATGCAACTTGGTACCAACATATAACAACTTAAGCAGTACCAACTGTGTGAAAATGAACAAATTTGACACGCCCAATTCTATGCAAACTCTAATTATTTGACATTAGAGAACTGGATTCGGTAACGAAAAGACAAAATAAAAAGTTGTAACTTTTGATATGTTTATTGGATATTAAAGCATCTTGGTACCAACATATAACAACATAAGTAGTACCAATTGTGTAAAAATGAACAAATTTGACACGCCCAACTTTATGCAAATTCTAATTATTTGACATTCGGTAACCAAAGACACAAAATAAAGTTGTAACTTTTGATATGTTTATTGGATATTAATACAACTTAGTACCAACATATAACAACATAAGTAGTACCAACTGTGTAAAAATGAACAATGTTGACACGCCCAATTTTATGCAAACTCAAATTATTTGACATTAACTAACTGGATTCGGTAAACAGAAGTCAAAATAAAAAGTTGTATCTTTTGATATGTTTATTGGATATTAATGCAATTTAATTCCAATATATAACAACATAAGTAGTACTAACAGTATGAAAATGAACAAATTTGATACGCCCAATTTTATGCAAACTCTAATTAATTGACATAAGCTAACTGGATTTGGTAGCCAGAAGACAAATTAAAAAGTTGTAACTTTTGATATGTTTATTGGATACTAATGCAATTTGGTACCAACTTATTACAAAATAAGTAGTACCTTTTGTGTGAAAATGAACAAATTTGACACGCCCAATTTTATATATCTTCCAACTATACGATATCAACTAATTGAATTCAGTAACATGAGGACAATTTAAAAAAAAATGTACCTTTTGAACTGTTCATTGGACAATAACGCAAGTTGGTACTGTTAAACTACATTATTACTAGCATCTACTATGAAAAAATTATCAAAATTTACACGTCCAATTTTATTTACCGTAAAACTATGTGACATGGACTAGCTGGTATTCAGTAACATGAGTACGATTTAAAATCCTGTAACTTTTAAACTATTCATTGAATATTAATGCAAGTTGGTACTATTATACTACATTATATTTAGTACCAACTGTATAAAAATAATTAAAATCTACACGCTCAATTTTATATTTTGTCAAACTATATGACATGAGTTAAATGGATTCTGTAACTTTAAGAAGATTTAAAAAAGCTGTATCTTCTGACTTATTTGTTGGATAGTAATGCAAGCTGGTACTCTTACATTTTATTATGTTTAGTACCAACTCAGTAAAAATGATAAAAATCGACACGTCCAATTTTATATAATATCAAACTATATGGTATGAGGTAACTGGATTCAATAACCTGCGGTCAAGTTAAAAAAATTGTAATTTCTGAACTGCTCATTGGATATTAATGCAAGTTGGTAACATTGCACTTCATTATAATTAGTATCAAGTGTGTAAAAATTATCAAAATCTTCACGCTCACTTTTATGTAATTTAATATAAACTGATCTCGTGTCAAAGCTGAACAATTATAACTTGTAAACCATTGCATTAAGAGATCAAATGTTGCCGGCTACTACTATTTACGATGATACAATTTCCTATATCAAATGTTAAAAGAAATCTTACAATACCTACTTATACAAAAAAATCAATGCCTTAAATCCTGTGTAACCTGATTTTATAATGTGTTTACTTTTCCGTTTCATTAAGTCAAACAAATCCGTACGAAACCCGATCCTTGTTACCCTTATTATTTACAGGATAAAACAGCGAAGAATAAGAAGAAAATAACAGATCGCCTAATGACGCGTCCGCGGAAACTGTAAAGGACGACGCTGTTGGGAAATTAAAGCCAAGCGAAAAGCCCCCCCGACCTAAATGTGACATTTCTCTCTGATATTACAAGGGTGTTATTGTCGCCTCCTAAATATATAAAAAGCCAGGGTCTGATCTCCTTAATATGCGTGACAGCACTCCGAGGAGATTTGTTGACTTGATGATGTTATGGAAATACTGTCGCAGTCATTATTATTACCTTAAATAAGGTATTTTTCTTCCCTTAACTTTAATAACATCAACCGCTGACCTGGAAACAAGACAAAAATATTACGGTTTAAATTATTATTAATGTTGTAATAAAAATTGTGTTATGTTAGGGGATTATTAATTGGGGATTATCTGTTGCATACCAGACATGGGCTTAGAACCCTTATCACATCGTAATAGTTAATTCTCCTAATGTTAGGTATTAAATACCTTTGAAATTTTGCGATTGTCGCATTCTCAATTCAATAATTAATGCGGTGATTTACATCAAAATTATGATTAATTAGTGTTTCGGGATGAAGGAGGTGATTAAGGCAAGGGTCGAATGCTACACCTTTTTCATCTTAGGACTTTATGAATTGATTGAATTAAATTACATTTTGCCACTAATGAAAGGATTGGGCCTGAAAAGTTATTTTATTTATTGTGTGAATGAAACAAAATTTAATTAAAAGTTTTTGAAAATACAATAACTGTTATCAATTTTATTGTTGAATTTGGAGCTATTGATAGTAAATTCAATACCATAATGAAAGTGAAATGAATGATTGTCATGCGATATGACATCCATTGTGCAGCCATCACTCAGGATTTTTCTGATAATACTAAATCAATACAATTCGCAAAAATTATTATTAATAAAATTCAAACTAAATTAAACAAGTTTCTCAGAAAACATTGTAACATATGTCTAACATGCCAATATTTCTCCCCCTAACTAACTAAAAGCAGATGAAGAGGACGCGCGTGTTTTACCGGAAGTGAGTTTGCCTCCACTTCTGTTTATCGCCGCCTGCACCGTCGTCGCTCGATAACTGTTAAAACATGACGACTGTTTTAACCACAGAATATCTTCGGTTGAAATTTTGGTTCTTAAATTGATGTTGGGGAAACAATTATATTGAAGGGTGAATTGAAAACTGTTTGTAATAAAGATGCTGGGGACTTAAGTTTGGGCTTTATTATGAGGCAATTAAGTATTTGAATTTGTAGTAATTAAGGGGAGCGTTTTGTTATGAAACAGCTTGTCAATACACCTTGTTTGATTGAGTTTTTTATTGGTTCATTAAGAGTTTTCTTGAATGTAAATAATTAATTGAGCTGATTTTCTACCTCAAATATTTAAATTAATTTTCTTTTATTTTGTTTCAGGTAAATATCTTAACATTGTGATACGGTTTGCCAAATGTATTGGTGAGTTTTGGACGATTGTTTTGATATCCTTTTTTGTTTTTACAATTACTTTGTTGATACTATTTTATTTAATATTTTGTTGTAGTGCTTGACTAAAATTAATTAAAGAATATTTTAAAATGAATTATTTTTTATTTGTGTTTAATAACGATGCAGGAATCCTACGATTGAAAACATTCATATTTTATTTATATTGCTGGGATGATAATAAATCATTTGAATAAGACCTCAATTTAAACAAGTTTAGTAGTGTATTGAAAATGCAATTATAATTTCAAAGCAGTTTTAAGTATATAATTACGTTTGTGAACGCTTGAAATTGTGTAGTAAGAAGTCTTTACTTTTAAAACGTTTAAGAAGAAACTATAAAAAAAATTAAGAATAGGTTCTACATTCTATAAAGTTTTTTAGAGTTTTTTTTTAAGTTTTAAAAGACGTTAACAATCTTTAGTGATTACTAAGAAAATTTTAGAATTAAAAAAACTTTGTCTTTCAAGAGTTACATTTCTTAAACTTTTATTAACTGACAATTTATAGAACGCACTAAAAACTGATTCTATGTTCTACAACTAAAATCTAATAGAATTTAATGATAGATCCTAGACTAAGTACCAGATTTGTTTGACTATTTATGAAACTTTTATAAAACTTTTAGAAAATTTATGCATCTTCTAGAATTCAGTAAAATATTCTGTGACATTTTCCAGATCATTAAAAACTAATTGGGACTATATTATTTGGACTACTTGAGTTTTGTAGACTACACATTCTTTTTTAGAACTAACAAATTAATTTATTAAAATATTTTGCACTGTGGCTCAGTTTTGGAGAAAATTGGTTCTGTTTCTACCTTTTCTGCGATGTCAACAACTCAAACCCTACAGACTTGTTTCTGTAGACACAGACAATAATGCTAAAGTTTTCTATCCGTTCTATTCTTTTACAAGCAACTAAAGCATGTTTTTTCTTTGTTTTGTAGCATTGTCTCTATTAGGTTGCTTATTTCTAGTTTCTCCTATTTTTCTCTTTGTTATTTTAAGTATCGTGTGGGTATCCATGTTTTTGCAGTGTATGCATGTATTGGAGTTTTTTTTTATTTTAAACTTCTTCAGGTAGGCTTTGAGTCAGCTTTCCTAGTACCTGCGTTAGGTAATATTTACTTCTGTATCATGTACTTTGCCTAATTTGCTTTGTTTATGTCCTCTTACCATCTTTTTAGTTATAGTTTCATAGATCATTCTCTGAATTCTAACTGCTTTTCTCTATGTGTGTAGGCTCGGTCTTGCTTCTTAGCAGGGATATCAATTGGGATGGTTCCCGCTATTGTATGTGCTGCTTCTAGTGATAGCGGCTTGTAAGCATTACATATGTGGATATCTCTTTTTCACTGTACTTTTGTTAAGATGGCCAGTTTTGACTTTAGATTTTTTTCTCGGATTGGTTCTAGACGAAGTTTACTGCTTTGGTTTTTTAAGGGGCTACCTGTTTTTTTTATAGCTCTTAGGGTTTACTACTTTATTAATTTTCCTTTCGATCTCTTCTTGGGTCCTACCTGTTAATAATATCCTCGTATTATCCGCAAATCAATTTATTTCAATGCCCGTTCCGGCGTTCTTATTTACATTACCGCGTCGTTTTAGATGTTTCAGAGGGTTGGTGTCAGCGCCGATCCTTGGGGTACTTTAGATAATTGCTGACCCTCACTTTATTTAACTTTTTTATGATTTGCTCTATCTGACGGAGTTAAAAGCATTCTTTATATCTAAGGTAATTAGGACGAGTTTGTACATTTTACCTTTGATTTTCCGGATCTTTGTTTTGATTGCGTGCATCGCGTTTAGTTTTTACTTTTTCTTGCTGGGTTCACAACTTGTGACCTACTTTTTTAACCTCATTTTCAGCATTTGTTTTAGCGGAATATGCTGGAGCAATTTTCCAGTACTTAGGAGGTAAATTTTGTCTATATGCTTGCTTGTTGGTTCCTTTTTTTCCGTGGTTTCTCCAGTAGTACGAGCCTAGGCTAACACTCTGCTATGCCGATTGCTTTGCAATTGAATTGAAATGACGTTAATGGCACGCTACCAAATTCTTGGGAATAAATCTTTGATCAGGTATACCGTCAGGGTTTCTTCTGAGCAGTTTGTTACTTTTACCAGTTCTGAACTAGAATCCGGCACTATTGTCATCTTGCTCTTGATTTTTTGAGCGTTTATTTGTTTTGAGTCTCAGGATCGATGCTTCGTTGACTACTGGAGTCTGCTTTGCTTCTATCCTATCTTCTAAGAAGAGTTTCCGAGGTATCTGAAGTTGGACGACTGCCAAATTTGTTTGTGGTTATTCCGTAGCCATCGCTCCACTTGTTATAGTTGATTTATTGACACAAGTTTTTCAAGACCTTTCTTTTTGCTCTCTTTGTGGATCTGGTAGGCATTTTTCTTTTGATTTTGTATTTCTGGAGCCGTTTTGCCCGTCTTACTGCTCCCGATGGCTAAAGTCAATTTTCTTTTGGCCTTCACGCATTTTTTTTTTACAGGTCCGCTATTTTATCGCTCCACCAATAGACCTGCTTTCTTAATCTAGGTCTTTTTTTATGGAATATTTTGTTCGCGGCTTTTACGACTGCTTCTATGAGACTTTCTCTTTTTAGAGTACGCTTATTCTTAATATTTTGCAAACGTTCTTACCAACATTAGAAAGTCTTTTTGCGGACTTAGGTTTATCTTGTCGCTGACTTCACGATAGTTGGACTGTACCCCACGTTATGTACTGTCAGGTCGAGTTTTGCAATCCAGTTAAACAAAGGCCTGTTTCCCTTGTCTCAATTTTTTGCTTTCCAGACTAGGGATTTTCTGTTAAAATCTTTTACAATTGCACTTCTGTTCTTATATTTCAGACTTCAGTCCATTGTGATGTAGACAAAGCCTTGCCCTATCTTTTTTTTTGTGTGGGTAATTTGTAGGTTTGGGTTTATTACTATTATTGTCGCGTCTTTGTTTAGATCTGTGTACCAGTGCGGTTTGATTTTAGATTTACATGGTTTGGTGATTATTGCTAGATCTGCGCGTTTGTCTCGCGCGTTTTGGAGCAGGAGGTAAATTACCGTTTTGTTCCTGTCAAGGTTCACTTTCATTTTTATTTGGGGAACATTTTTTCTGCCTACTGAACTCCGCTATCAAAGTCGAAAGATCTAACCTAACTTATAATTGGGTTGCTTGCTCATAAATCAATGAACTGAGAGCCCTACCTGTCCATACAACCGTTTGTTGTTAAGTTGAATTTAACCTTTTTTTTGTGTTGTTTTGTTTTACCCGGTGTAACCTTGGGCATCTCTGAGGAAAGGTTTTCCAGATGGGGAGTGGCTTTGGAGCAACACAAGGTCCATTTAAGTAACCGTTCAAAATTGCGTCAGCGAGGGCGGTTGCTGCTATGCTACTGAGCGCATACGTGCATTGTCTTGAAGATGCTAATTATTTGGAGTGACGATACTCTTCTGTTATTGATGATCTTCTTTCTACTTACTTACAATTAGAGCGTTCAGGAGTTTCTCATGTAGACCTCCGGTCATCTGCTGTGTATTCTGGTTTTGCAACATTTTCTAACTTTTGGCTTCTTTTCTCATATATGGCCATCTTTGTTGATTTTTTTTTGTTATTTCGAGTAACATCGTAAATTTCTTTGTGGTTGTTTTTTTTTTTAATCTAATGGTAGTGTTTGGGTTTGCTCCACGTTGGGCGCCATTTATGACCCTCCTGTTAATCTGGAAACGATTGTTGGAGGAGGAAACTTCCCGGAGATGATGCTGTGGATACACCAACTACGGCCAATAAGTAATCGCTCTAGAGCGGAGCACTTGAACAAATTTTTTTGTATTGTTTTTGTTTGGTCAATAGGTTTTAATAGCTTTCTTAGAGAGGCTTTGTGGCAAATGTGTTTGGTGTCCCGGAATTGATTGCGGAGACATCATGAAGACACGTATCAGGTTTATGGTGAAGTCAGGGACCAGTCATAATCGGGTATTGCGTAGTTGAAAGGCGTTGAGAAGGCACTAGGTTTGTCTAAGTGGCCGTTCAGAAATGCGTCAGCGAGGACGGTTGGTACTATACCTCTGAGCGTGTGTGCTTTATGTGGTGATGGTAGTTGGCCGCTTTCTCGGCATGAGGAAACTATGCGTGGGATTGATCTTTTGCATTTTTTTGTGGTTTAGGAAGAGAATCTTCTAAAGCGTCCAAGTGTCAGATTCACTGTCCCAAAGAGAGCGCCTACCGACTAAACCCTCATAATTTTTGAATACTTAAAGGTTTGAGCTGTAAAAGTAATGCCCTTCTGTTTGGAGATAGAATGAGAAGAAGAAAAATGGGATGTTTTGTAGGCTGAGCAATGAGTCACATTAACCAGTCTCTCGCCGGAGTCGTCTTTAGAAGTCCGTCCGTCATTGTAATCCGTTAGATGTTTGAGTGGCAAAATTGTTTGGTGGTTTTGTTGTCGTTTGGCTCTTCTGTTTTTCTTAGGATTCTTTCTACAAAACTGCTCAAATACATATAACAACTGTCTTCTTTGTAGCTACCAGATAGTGATTTGTATGTTGCCCAGTTTTGTCATCTGCACTAGGCTATGCTTCTGGATCCATCTACGTGTACCCCGGGAGGATAGTTAGGGTGGGCCCATGTAATCAATCCGCTGCTATGTCTTTATTTTACTGAGTTGCAGGGCAGACGTTGCTTGGAAAATGGTAATAATGGGTTTATCTGCAGGGGTTACCAAGGAGTGCATAGGTGGTAGGCTTTCTACACCCGAAAATTAAATGGTCTTTACTCTGATTTGCTACTTACTGGTGGTCTGCCTTGACTGACTATACGGTGAAAAATCACGTTTTTCTATAGCATCCCAAATGAGCTTCCGCTTTGGTGATTGGTTATTTTTGATGTCCAATGGAAACGACTGAAGACGGGATTAACTGGTTGGGATAAACACTACAATTGCAACTATTGATTGCAATCAAAGAACTGACAATTTCTGGGTCACTAAGACTTAGGTAGGCGGGGTCTTCCAATTTTTTTATGCTATGCCTACGTCTGGGAGCAGACTGTCGGACAATTTGTTTGTTTCTACTTTTAACTAGGAGATGTAAGGAAGATGTAAGTATCTCCTTGAAATCATCTTTGTCGAGTGCAGGAAAAGCTGGTTTTTGACTGAGATGATGCGCCTGGTTTTCCGCTGAAAGATTTTATCTTGCGTGCGTTAGTAGTGCTCAGGGAAAGAGTAGGAATTTGCCGTTGAGTTATTAATCTGCCTTTGCGTTAGGGGCAGGCTCAATTGAAAATCTTTTGATCTTGTTGCCTGATGGCCTTGATGGCGGTGAAGACGCCTGAATTGCTGGGTCGGCCGAAAGCCTAGTTGAAGAAAAAACTGAGACCCACTCGCTTTTTTTTAGTTTCTTTTACTTTTTGGAGTTGACCACAACCTTCTAGGAGCGGTGCTTCTTTGTGGGCTGCGACATTGTTTTCCAGCTGACCGTCCATCCGGTAGTTGTTCTTGGCACGCCTTTTGACGGAGTTCTGGACTGGGGAGTCCGGAGTTTTGATGGGCTGGAGCTTGGCTGCAGCTGCTGGAGAAGATGCAGGGGTCTTCTAGACCTCCTTGGGAGAGGTCTGAGCAAAAACTTCCAATGTTGTGGCTGGCTGGGTGGTATGGTTGAAAGTGGTTTTGCTTTTTCTTATCTTCTGGGAGATGTCCTTGCGCAAGCCGAAGAGACATACTGAGAAATCAAATTTTTATCGACCTAGCAATAGAGACAGCTACAAAAGATTTTTCTCCATATTAATTGCCTCTCTATTCAAAACTATTGATAAACCAATAGTCCAACCGCTTCTATCTTCCCTGAGACAACAGATGTAGGCCAGCTAAGTTAATAAACCAATGGGAGATCATAAAAATTCAAACAGAAGAGTTCACAGAAAAGATTTTGACATTTAAACTAATTTTTGCAGGTTTTTTTTTTTGATGGATTATAATATATTTTTTGGCCAAATGAAGCCAAATTTTGATCAATTTGAGAACGGGTTTAGACATTCAAGTCTAATTCTGTACTTTTTGTAGTTTATGGCCGGACTTGATTTTATTAATTCAAAGGTAAATTTGAATATTTTGAAAATAGTTTGAAAGTTTTTTTTTATTTACTCACTGGCATAGTTTGCTTAGTTTTTAAGTTAAAATTTTTAAACTTTCTAATTAACTAAAATTAGCAAAATAAAAATTTTTTTTTTTTGGTATTTTGTAAAATTTTGAAAATAAATGTTTTGCACCTGGGTTCCCTTATAGAGAAAGTTAGCTCAGGTTCTGGTTATCAACTACAATTCAAAATAATATTGCGCGGTAAACACTTTTGATACTTCCTTTATTGACGTATAGAACTAATAGAATAAACTACGCACATAATAAAACCATATTTTCAATTACAAACCCTTAACCACCAAACATCAACCCTTACTGATCCCCCCTACAATCAATTACCAAAACAAATACATAATAAAAAAAATTCTAAAATTAATTAAATAAAAATATTTACATCAAAATTTGATTGATTAATGCTTTAAAACCAATCACTCCTTTAATAGTTACAAACCATAAAAAAATAATCCACTCGTGCAAATTTAGTACTATCATCAACCCCCTATTAAGACACAAATTATTACAATTGTAAAACCGTAGGGGGTTGAGACCACCCGAAAAAAATCACCCCATACCCTCATCTATGAAAAAGCGATGCGACTTAATTAATAACCCTCTTCAATTCGATCAATACATAATCACCCCTATTGACTCGGGGTCAATATAGAGAAAAAAAATCAACCCTCATGTGCATCCCATACGCATGGTTCACATGCATTGCCTTATAATTTACAACAATTTGATTGTATGAATTTTTAATCCACAAATCAGTCCGAACTGTAATTATCTAACTTGTTAAAAATTGGTGTGTTAAGTTTTCAAATTAAAGCAATTTTCATTTTATAAAAGGAATTGTTAATTTAAGTGATCTATTTTCCACCACTTAAGTTGAATTGATTTTTTGTAAATTAATAATTCAGAGCAGGCAGGATTTTCCGGTATAAAAGGTAAAAAAAAATTGTCCCCTTGTAACAATTTAACTGTAAGTGAGATTAATATAAAAGCGGTAAAAATGATAGATATGCAATGTAACAACGCAATAAAAGGAACAGAATTAAAGAATACAATGGGCACCCTCAGTGTTTAAGCCATAATCATAAATAATCAGAAGACAGAGTGTGCTTCCGCTGTCTGGAACCGCTTCCGCTATACACGATGTTTATTTCACATTTCCAGTTAAAAAAAACTGCACAGCATTAATTACGAAAAGTTTCGATTATACTTTATTAAAAAATTCCCAACAAGCCAATTAAAATTTATTTCTACTAGTGGTCATTTTCATGCAAATCAATCAATCGTATGATAAGTGAATGAAAGAAACTAGGGTCGCACTTGATTATTCTTTAAATTGTCCGCTAAATTGAAATTTTGCATGTAGTTACACGGAGGACCCTCGTGGATAAAATCCTCAGACGGGATCTTCAATTATAAATGCACCCTTCTCTTGGTTGAGAGAAGTCCTTGCTCATTCGCGCTAAAACTTCGTTCCAACTACTAGCAGACACTCCAACATGCACATCTGCATCTGTTCGCAAGTTTCGAAGGAAAGATGGTTTTAACACGGGGATAAAAATGGTATTAACATTTCTAAATAGATGTAAGTTGTCGTCAAATTGGAAATGGATTTATTAAATGCATTTTTAATTTGGGTTATATTTTAATAAAATATAAAATACAAATTTAATAGTTAAGTTAGATTGCAGACATACAATATTAGACAATTTAAACAATACAATTTTTACTATAAAAAGTTGACTCCATATTTTACTATAAATAAATTTTAATAATGTACTACTTATAGTATATTGTAGAAGTACTCGTACATGTTGATTTGTTTGGTACTTTATACTATTTCAAACTTTTTGTTTGTAGTTTAGTTTAAATTTGTTTGTATATAAACTTGAAGAATTAGGTTTGAATTTTTCTCGTTTTGAGTATAAGCTGCTTCTATTTAATATAGTTTTTGGTCTTTTGGGTTGAAACAGTTGTTTAAATCAATTGTAAAGCAAAATAAAAGATTAATTTTAATTTTTTTATTAGAAATGAATACAAATTTAAAAATCAAAACAAAAATATCGCAAAAATTGTGATTGGCGGTCAAAACGTCCGCTTTGTAAAATTGACAATCAAATAGACAAAATAGATAAACAGCAGAGATCAAATTAGTCTGCAGAAACAACAACAACCAAAATGAGTCGATAAAATTATTAAAGTTTGCCAAAATACAAAAAATCAAAATGACCGCTGGGACAAGTTGAGTTTAATCAAAAAAATCAAATTAAGTTGTTGAAGGTCAGTTTGCCAAATTAGAGGAAACTAGAAAAATAAAAAAAAAACAAACGTTTTCATCAACGGTCAAATTGACCATCAAAACCAAAAAAAATTATGGCGTTTAAAACGGCCGCTTCATTAAGTCAATGAAATCATCAAAGTTTACTAATTACAAAAAAACAAAATGAACACCGCGAGAAATAGAATTTAAATAAGTTAACCGCTTTATTAAATGACCGCCACGACAAGTTTAGTTTAAATGTCGTCAGAAAAATATCTAATTAATGTCGTTAAAACTACAAAAATATCAGAAAAATACAAAATAATTTATTGGCGGTCAAATTGACCGCCAAGATAATTTTATATTCTATTTATTAATAAATTAATAAGAATCCAGTTAAATTCAGTCGTTGAAATTATAAAATTTTACAAAAACACATTTTTATGGCATTTAAAATGACCGCTTTACCAAATTACCGGACAAAATGACCGCTGCGATAATTTGAGTTTTTATTTATTAATAAATAGGAATATTATTATTAAATTGTAGCTAAATTGAGTCGTTGAAATTATAAAATTTTACAAAAACTCAAAATTTTTATTGTACTTAAAATGACCGCTTTACTAACTTGACGGACAAAATGCCCTGCAAACAGTAGAGAAAACATCTACAGTAAAAAAATTGATGAAGTAATTGAAGTTTGTGATGAACAAATGTCTGCCCAGAGTTAATATTAGCACAATACTGCAATTTCAAATAGAAAAAGTGAAAGCAATCTCAATCCAACTCGATTTTTTAAAATTTAAATTGAAAACGTCAAAATTTATTTTAAAAATTGTGAACGGCGGTCAAAACGGCCGCTTTGTAAAATTGGCAACCAAAATGACTGCTATAAACAGCAGAAATCGAATATATTTGCAATAAAATTAATAAAAGTTTGCTAAAGGAAATAATCAAAATAACCGCCGCAAAAAGTTGAGCAATTTATTTTTTGAAACTACTAAAAGTTTTAAATTTATGATCTGAAAAAAATTCCTATCACAAATTTTAAAATGACCGCTTTAATAAACGAATCAATGAAGTTATCAAAGTTTGCCAAAACACAAAAAAATCAAAATGACCATCACGACAAATTGAGGTTTTGAAATGATAAAAATTTGCTAAAATTCAAGAAAGGACAAACATTAAAAAACGGCATTTTATTGGCGGTCAAAATCAGCGCCGCGACAGTTAAGCTTAAATATTTTATTAGAAAAAACTCATTGAAGTTATAAAAAAAATCCAAAACATTTCATGAAAATGAAAACAAAAATGTACATTGGCGGTCAAAATGACTGCCTCAATAAAAAAAAACTCAAGAAACTATCAAAACTTTACAAAAACACACCAAAAATTAAGGTAGTTAAAATGATTGCTCCATTAAATGAGTAGAATTTTACAAAAAATATTCTAATAAAACATGAAAAAATCAATGGCGGTCAAATTTACCGCCGCTATGATTTGATTTTAAATATATCGTCAAAATAATCTCCGTTCGAATTGAGTCAATTTTTTTTTTTAAATTTGCTAGAAACTACTATCAAAATTTTACAAAACCATGAACGTTTAAAATGTCCGCTACATTAAAAAACTGGATAAAATCATGAAAATTTGCCACGATTCAAATTAAATTAAGTTTTTGAAATTTGTCAAAAAACAAACAATACAAATATTTCAATAAAACAAAATTAGTTAAAAAAACAAAAAAGTTTATAGCGTTTAAAATGACCGCTTTATTAAATGAATTAATGAAATCATCAACGTTTGCTAAAACACAAATAAATCATAATTAGCGTTGCTACTTCAATCAAATTAAATTATTTAAATTTATTAAAAAAACATAAATTTCAGTAAAAGCACAAAACATTTTATTGGCGGTCAAAATGACTGCTGCAATGAATTAAGTTTGAATTTGTTCAGTTAAATTGAATCGTCGAAATCACAATTTTTTGCAAATTTTAAGAAAATATTACAATTTTACAAAATCACAGCAAAAATTATTTTGGCGGACAAAATGACCGCCACAAACAATAAGGATCTAAGTTGTTTTCGGAAACGTCATTGTAAATACGAGTCGAAAACAAAGGAAACAGCAAAAAAATATTGGCGGTCAAAAAGGCCGCGCCGCAAATATTTTATTATCAGAATTTTTTTAAAGTTTAAGTTAAACCATTGAAATCATCAAATTTGACCAAAATACAAAAAAACTACAACATTTTTTTTATAAGCGGTCAAAATGAGTTGGTTGTTCACATTTATTGTGATACAAATTTTTTAGTTAGTTTGAGACGATGAAATCAGAACATAAGAAACTACAAAATCAAAAAAACTTACATCAGCAATCAAAATGAAATTTTTAGTTAAAAAGTGGTTGAAATAAAAAAAAAAGCAAACAATTTTTTTTACAAAAACACAAATAATATCATTTATCAAAATGACCGCCAAAATTAGTAATGAAAACGTGAATTTCTCAAAACAAAATCAATTTAACTAAATTTTTAATTTAATATTAAGTATCAATCTTTCGGCATTAGTTTTGGCGATAGTAATAACTAAAACAGCATCCTAAATTAAAATAAACATTTATTGGCATTATTTGGAGCTGTATTCATAAATGTAAATTTTTTTAAATTATTTACTTGCAATTCAAATTTAAGAACAAAACTTTTTTTATTATTTTAAAAATAATACAACATTGCCAAATCACATTAAACAAAAAAAAATTCAGAAAAACAAAAATTTACATTGGCGGTCAAAATGACTGCTGCAATAGAAAAACTCAAGAAACTTTACAAAAACACACAAAAAATTAAGGTATTTAAAATGATTGCTTCAGTAAATGAGTAAAATATTACAAAATTTTTTTTAATAAAAATTAAAAAAATATTGCCGGTCAAATTAACCGCCGCTATGAGTGAATTTAAATATATCATCAAAATAATCTCCGGTTGAATTGAGTCAATGAAATTATGAAATTCTAGCAAAACTCAATCAAAATTAATTTTTTTTACAAAAACGTTCAGTTTTTATAACGTTTAAAATGTCCGCTGTATTAAAAAAAGTCGATAAAATCATCAAAGTTTGCCGCCACGAGTCAAATTAAAATAAGCTATTGAAATTTGCCAAAAATCAAAAATAAATTATTGATGATGACAATGACAATTTAAAAAAGCCAATCATTTCGTTTAAAATGGCCGCTTCATTAAATGAATCAATGAAATCATCAAAGTTTGCTAAAACACAAATAAATCAAAATATTTAAATTAAATAAAAAAAACATAAAACTACAAAAATTTCAGAAAAAATATAAACCGTTTTATTGGCGGTCAAAATGACTGCTGCAATAAATTAAGTCGTTGAAATCACAATTTTTTTGCAAATATCAAGTAACTAATACAATTTTACAAAAACACAACAAAAATGAACTTGGCGGACAAAATGACCGTAATTTTGTAAATAAATATACCTACATAAACATAAGTGATCAAATTAGTCCGTGGAACAAATTTTATAGTTAGTTTGAGACGATCAGAAAATAAGAAACTACAAAAACACTAAAACTCATATCAGCAATCAAAATGACCGCCGTAATAAAAATTTTTAGTCAAAAAGTGGTTGAAATAATAAAATTTTATTAAAAATCAAAAAATTTTTTTTTACAAAAACACGAATAATATTATTTATTAAAATGACCGCCAAAATTAGTAATGAGTAATCTGCTTTATCAATCTCTTGTAGTTCTTTGGATCATTTATTTAAGACTGTTTGTCTCTACCTTGTCCGCTGCTCTTCGGGTTAAACTACTACTCTATGTAAGTTAACGTAGAATCTTTTGATGGTTTCTACAATCTTGTCCTTTTCTATGACAATTTCTACTTTGTCATTTTACATTTTATGTATTGCAGTTTTTTCTTTTAATCTTCTAGCGCACAAAACTCTCATGTTTGTGTTGTTTTGAATAGCTTCATGGATTTGTTTTGTGTTGAATTCTGCAGTCTTTCGTGATGGCCTTTTTGATCTTTTTGTTTAAAGTTGCATATTCCGGATAGTCTCTGTCTATTGCTTTTCTTGATCAGTACTTCTGTGTTTTTGCTAATTTTGTGGTTTTGTGTTTTCTGCGGTGCATAGACTTTTTTCACTGCTGTTCTGATGCTTGTACTAATTCTTGTTGTTAACGCATTTAGTTCTAACCCATGTAGCTCATCGGTTAGATATAGGCTTGCTGATTTGGGCGTTGTATTTTTCTTTTTTTTTTCTTTCAGTTGTTACCGGTGGGTCGGATGCTCTTCTCTATTTGTCGCTTTTTTTTAGTTGAACGTTGAGTTGTATTTTGGATCTTACTATTCTGTGGTCACTTTATGTCCGTTTTTTGAAGAAAGTGTTTAAGCAGTACATCTTCTCTTTGTTGGGGAAGTCGGTCAGTGTTTGTTCTCTCTAATAAAGCAGAACTAAAAGCAGCATTACACCATCTGAAAAACAACAAAACACCAGACGAAGATCAAATAACTAGCGAAATGCTGAAGACTGGAGAAGGGGTCTTGGAAAAAGCAAAATTCCTGACTCATCCCAAAACGCAGAGTTAATTCTCCTTTTAATACAAATTGGAGAACTACAGACTAATCAGTCTACTGTCAACCTTTTATAAGTTACTAATCAAAATGATAACAAATTGACTCAAAAATTGTGGCCTTTGACTCCACCGAAACATGGGCAGTACTTCAGTCAATGGACAATGCCTGAATTGACTTCAGGTACGCAAACTTGCTTAAATACATCTACAGACACGTAACCCTACACGTCAAAATGGGAAAAGATTGGGCAACGAGAAAAGTACCCATCAAAAAGGCGTCCGTCTGGCAGCCAAAATTATTCACTTTAGCGCTGGAAGACGTGTTTAATAAACTATCGTGGGAGAGAAAGGGAGTAAGCATCGATGGTAATTGCCTAAGCCACCTTTGCTTTGCCGATGATATTGTCTTCATTAGCAGTGACCCAGAAGAACTGGAAGAAATGCTACGCAAACTCGACGAAGCCTCACAAAATGTTGGTCTGCATATGAACATGCACAAAATAAAAATTATGAGTTCGAGTAACAAAATGGTTACTATCAAGAATCACACTCTAGAAAAAGTTGAGGAATATATATACTTGGGACATAGCATCAAATTAGAAAAGGCAAACCAAACAAGAGATCACCAAGCCGCCTTCAGATTGATATGGGCAGCTTTTAGCAAATTAGGATACATCCAATAATCCTAAAAAAGAAAGTTTATAATACATGTATCTTACCTGTCCCTACATACAGCGTAGAAACTATAGCCACAAGGAACAGCGCAAATAGACTTTTAGTCTAAGATTACGAGATAAAATTCCGAACAAAAAAATAAGGCAAAAAATTGAAACCACAGATGTTACAGAACGAATGGCACATCTTAAATGGCAATGGGCGGGACATGTGGCAAGAGAAAATGGCAAATGGTTTAAGACAATACAACAGTGGAGACCTCGAGTATCTAAGAGAAGCTTTGGCCGCCCCCAAATGAGATAGAAGGACGATTTACAGAGGCTCGCGGCCAGGAACTGGATACAGATTGCCCAACATATATCGACATGAAAGCGAATGGAAGATGCCTATGTTCAGGAGTGGACGAAATCAGGCTAAAGAAGAAGAAGAAGAAGAAGAAGAAAGAAAAGAATGTTGTCTTTGGAAACATTTATAGTCAAAACTAGTCGATGAAATTATTGAACTTTAAGATGACTAAATGTTCGCCCAAAATTTGGCGGTCTAAATTTTTGCTCCTGCTTTCTATATAGTTGCTATCTTAATAAATTTCCAAATGAAAAGAGAACCAGCAGTCGCCTCTATCTAAGGCATTTAAAAAAAACTGTAAAAATTGTAATCGGCAGCCAAAAAAATCAAATTTTACACAAAATCTTATGGTGCTCAAAATGACTGCCCCACTAACTCGGCGGACAGTTATAAAACCTGTCTTTA
Organism: Tachinus rufipes; assembly: GCA_963932245.1. Taxonomy (NCBI): domain Eukaryota; kingdom Metazoa; phylum Arthropoda; class Insecta; order Coleoptera; family Staphylinidae; genus Tachinus; species Tachinus rufipes. The sequence goes on from OZ010741.1 coordinate 127,456,559, forward strand.
GAAACATTTACAATCAAAAGGAGTCGATGTAATTATTCAACTTTAAGAGAACAAAATGTTTACTCAAAGTTTGGCGTTCTAAATTATTTCCGTACAAACTATATAAAGTTTGAAATGTTTGCCATCAGGCAGTCTTTCACGTGCCTGTCGCTCCACCTTAACTTCAAATAGATAGAAAACCTAACAGTCGCTTCTATATGACGCATTTTTAAAATTTGAACTAGCCCCAAAATTATGTTACGTCACTGACCAATCAAACACTTCTTTTCCGTTCATTTATAACTGAAAGCCACTAGTTCTTAAAACCCAAAATTGATCAAAAACCACAGATTGTTTTCCTTTGAAAACGAGGAATCTATATTTACCAAATAAGTTTGAAAAAAAAAACGTTTTTACGCCAAATGTAGTCGAAAAATATGATTTTGATTCAACTTTTGGTTTTCGAGATTCTAAAAAAAAACTTAAGTTTGCAGAATAAGTTTGTTCTGGGTGGATCAAAATTTTGTTCACTGAAATGTTTTCAAAATGAAGTTTAACCGGCAAACTTTGTTTTTCAGAAAAAACAATTTGTTTCATAAATTGTTGCGTTTTTTCTAGTTTTGAGAACAGAATCCGACTTTCATTTAGCTAAAGTTGGGACCGAAAGGGACGACGAAACGTAACCCGGGCTCAAAATTACGATTTGTTAAGCGATTTAATTAAAAAATAAAAAATGCGTTTTGATTTTTTGGATTTTTTTTCTGATAGCGGTACTTTACGCAAAAATCGTTTTAACTTTATTATTTTTAAACCCTTAAACCGCCCCCTTAAGTTTTACTGTGGATAACAAAAAAACCAATAAAAACAAGAACTAGAGCTATTTAGCTTCAGAGCTTAAAGATAATTTGCATAAAACTACATTGAAATCATAGTGCATATAAAAAGGCAAGTTTGTGAAACTCTACGACTTCACATTTGATTTATAATTCATAATTTTTTCAGTGCATTACAAAACTATTATTTTGAACTGGTATTAGACTAAATAATAATTTATTTTTGTTAATTAGGTTATATCTATTCTTTATCATTCAAACTTCATTTATTTATAAAAAAACAATTTTACTTCACTTTTTATTCTGGATATATAAGTATAAATGAACCCATATCCATCCCCCACACACAATAATTCCTCTATTAACAATGCAACGCGTTATTTATTGGTATTAATTTTACTTTTCGATTATTATTTCTTTTTTTGCATTTAACGGTTCGAATTGATGTGAATGAAATGGAGCGATTTATATGATGGAACCAGCAGGGACTTTCACCGGTAATAATGGAAGCTACACCGTCATGTATCACGGCGACCCTCTAAACGTCTACACCATCGTTTTAGGGGGACCCGAAAAATTCCCACTAAAACACGCCCAAGCGGTCGCTGAAAGCGATAAAAAAAATTATATAATATATAACCGCAATTATAAAATACATTTTAAAAATAATTATGGTGAATGCGCCGGGAAATATTTTCTAATTGAATTGTCTGGCTACAACTATTCTGTTTTTCGTCCCCTATTTTCCCGACATAAAAAAAAGTATGAAATTTCCACGTCCACTTCTTTTTACATTCCTGCGGCTTATTACTTCAGCTCCAACAAGTGACACTTGACAGTTCAATAATAGTGACACAATCCAAGTGTCTGGGGAGACATCCACAAAACATACAGCCCGGATGTTTTATATATCTCTGTGATATTATTTTTATTTGTCTGCGAAATGCACTGGAAATTCTACACGATAAATAATAACGAAAAAAGGATCCAAAAATTTATCGTTTTACAAAATGCAGTAAATATATCTCCGTTGGACTCGTTCCAAGAATGAGACCTAGGTAAATACAAACCCTTTCAGCAAGGGTATTTACCTTTTTTTTTGTATTTCGGTCCGTGGCGTTTGTTACTCACGAGTTACTAATGTGTTTTACAACATTATGATACTGTTTTAAATTCCGGATAATATATTACGGTAGGAAAAAGTTTGTGCTTTTATTTTTATGCGGTTGCTACAAGTGAAATAATAGGACATTTGCAAGTCTCATTTTTATGGCTCAATTTCCACGGAACGTAATAGTGAATGTTATTTTACAAATATGAAAATTGCGGCTAATTTCACATGCAATAACAAGGTTTTTATTTGATTTTATAACGGTAGAATAATTAGACTGGATATTTTTCAAAAAAAGAAATTTTTATTCATTTGTAGATGAATAATTCAAGTTTTTTTTTTATAAACTTAATATTTTTAATAAATTTTAATCAATCTACTTCAAGTCCGACTATCCTTAAACCTTGATTGAGCACTTAAAGGGGCAACTAAAGTTTACTTAGAACAGTCACGGTTTAGATACGATTAATCTAGCAGGTTTTTGTAAGTATGAGGGGTGAAATGAGGCGAGGTAATTAATGTTTGTAAATTTATATGTTGCTGAAATTATGAAAGTACAACAAATTTAGAAATAATTTACAGTAGAGTAGGATTTGAACTTAGTACTCTCCGCATAAGAATGATTTTAATGCTACGTTTTTTAGAATTTTTTAAATAATTCATCATTTTTTTTAATTCACTGATTTCTTCCCAGTGGCGTTGCATTACAAATATATTTTGCCAAAACATAGTTGACATTATTGATTTGAATGTAATGTTTACAAAAATAGATAATGTTATTCCATAAAGATTTGAAATTTTTTAAATATGGAACTTACCAGTTTCTTCGATGCATTATTTTTTCTTCAGTGGCGTCGTATTAACCAAACAAATTTGACAACATATTTGACAAGTATGATTTGAATTAAAAGTTTACAGATATGAATAATTTAATTCTATGGAGATTTTAAAAATGTTGATTTTAGAGTAATAAGTATTTTGCAAAGAAGTGATATTTTCAAAAATGCAAAAACTTTTACTGTTGTAACTTTTTTATTGTTTTAATGCGACATTATTATCTACGTTTTTAGATATATTTAAATATGGAAGCCACCAGTTTTTATTTTTTAATACACCATGCAGCAAAAAAATGTTTTGGCAAAACATAATGGTTAATTACAATGGGGGTGGGCGGGAACAAAGTTCAAATTTTGTAAGCGTGTGGTTTAGATTAGTATTCCCCGCTTACCCGCCAGAGTGTTTGTGATCCAATTTCTTGATATCAAACACATGAGTGGGTGGGTGGAAACTAAGTTTAAGTTTTATAAGCAAGTAGTATCTATTAGTATGCCCTACCTATTTGCTCAAGTCTTTGTGATCCAACTGCTTAAACACAAACGCTTGAATGGGTAGGCGAGAACTAAGTTTTAATTTTGTGAACGTGTGGTTTGGATTAGTATTCCCTGCTCACCCGTCAGAGTGTTTGTGATCCAATTTATTGATAACAAACGCTTGGGTGAGTGGGCGGAAACTGAATTCAAATTTTGTGAGCGTATGGTTTGTGTTAGTAGTATTCCCCTCTTACCCGCCCAAGTGTTTGTTATTCAGTTTTTTAATTACAAAGGCTTGAGTGAGTGGGCGGGAACTAAGTTCAAATTTTGTGAACGTGTGACTTAGATTAATATTCCCCGCCCACCCTCCAAAGTGTTTGTTATCCAATTCCTTGATCACAAACGGTCTATCAATTATTAATTGTAAACTGTCAGTTTAAGTAACAGTTATCTATAACAGTTTCAATTTGGACAATAGTTTCCGGTAACAGTTACCAGTAACAATTTAGATAAAATTTTAAAGTAACAATTTAAGTAATAGGTTAGGTAACAGTTACCGATAACAGTTTAACTAATAAAAGTTTAGGGATAGTTAACGGTAACAGTTTGGATAAAAAAATCGAAAACAACTCAAGTTAAGGAATACTTAATGATAACAGTTTATTAATTATTCCATGTAAAAGTTAAAATAATAGTCGTCAGTAACAGTTTAGATAAGTTAACTGTCCAATTTGATACCTATAAATTTTCAAGTGTCAATTGTTAATTTTTAAAAGTCAATTCTTAAGTGTAACTTGTTCAGTTAGTGTAAACTGTTCAGTCCATCAAGTTTTAATTGTTAACTGTCAGTCAAGTATCAATAGTTTAAGTAACTGTTACGAATAATAGTTTATGGTAACAGTTTAAGTAATAGTTATTGGTATCAGTTTAAATTATAGTTATTAAATTATAGTTATTGGTAACTGTTTAGATAATAGTTAAGGTATCATCTAATAATAGTTACCGATAACCGCTTGAGTAAAAGTTTTTATAAAACAACTCAAGTAATAGTTTAAGTAATAGTTACTAATAACAATTTAATTGTTACTAGTTAACAGTTTGGATAAAAGTTTCCGGAGTCCAATTTATATCTTGAAATTTTTATATGTACAATATTTTCAAGTGTCAAGTATCAACAGTATAAGTAGCAGTTACAAATAACAGTTTAGATAATAGTCAGATAGTAACAAATATTTTATATTTCTTAAGTTTTTGTTTTTGTTTTGATATATTTTTAAATATCATACCCGCGTATTATACCCATGGCAAAATAATTCAGTTTTCTCAAAGATGCAAAACTATTTGTTCCAGTTAATGGATGTCATTTGGCGTTTATTTTTTAATAAAACAGCATTAAGCTAACTACATGACCAAGCTTAGTGCAAAGAACACCGTTATCTAGAAAATTTGAAAAAAATAACAAGTACCAATTGGTTTTTTATCGTCCAGTCAATACCTATAAAACCCGCCTCAGAGTAGGGACCTTGATTCTAAATGCATTGTTTCAGCTGGAAGTTCTTTGCATCATTGAAACCTAGCAAAGGATTGCAGAATAAATCAACTTTAACACAGCAAACTTTAAACAGCAGCGCATTCAAAATAACAAGGAATATTTTTGTTTCTTCTTTCTACAGTATCTTAGTTGTAGCTTAAATATGTGGGCGGATAATGTCGGAATCTATGAAATTAAAGCAGAAGTAATTGAACCTAGCAATACGCTAGTAGTGTCCATTGTTATATTGCTCAAAATAGATCTAAAAAGGTTCATTTTGGCGGATACCAAAAAAATTCTTCATTTTTGAGACGCTAATACGGAACGCTTGAGAGGGCTTTCTGATGGTGAAGGCGCCTTGCTTTGAAGATATTTTTATTATATTAGCCTCCGTGCCGGTAACAATCTTCTTTTTAACGCGGCTGAGCTTAAAGCAGTGTTTTGGAGACTATGCTAGGCCACGGTTTTCTTTACGGACTCCTTGTGGCAAAGGAAATTCGTTAGTTTAAGCTGGGCTATTTCATCCGAGGTAGGTGTCGCATCTATTTTGGTGGCCTTGGTGCTGACGTCTGCTTTTGTTGGGATTTTTCTGCCTTCCTGGCTATACTCAGGTTTTTTTTTTCTTTTGCGGTTTTTGCAGGCTACCACTTTCTGTTGCTGGTTTGATCACCTTTCTTGCTTTTTTTTCTGTTTTTTTTTTTTTGGCGTTGATTAGTTCCTTCTTGGTGTGATGCTGGCCCGTGGCTTTTGTGGTTGACTTAACTTGCTAGAAATCTTTTGTTGATTGCTGGTCTAGTTGAATTGCGCAATTGTCTTTTCTTTGAGGCCACTATGGACCAATTCATTGCAGACCCCTTGTGACAAAGATTTTTTTATTACGTCGGTTTCTGTGTTTGTTGACTTTCGGATGGGTTTTTTATCAAAGGTTGTGGTCGGAGTGTTTTTGTCCAAACATTTCTATTTTGACCTCCTGGTCATACCCAGTATTCTTTTTCTTATTGCTAACTGCGGCTTTTGCAGACGACCTTGTTCGTTAGGAATCCGTCGTCGATTGCTGGTTTGGTCTAGTCGACTCCTATTTTTTTTTTTTTAATTTTGGTTTTAATTAGTTTAAGTCTTCTTGGTGATGATGCTGGCTAGAGATTTTTTGTTGATTGCTGGTACAGTTTGGTTGGTTTGCACAATTGTTTTTCTTTTTGGGTGGCTACGGTGGTCAAACTTTTTGCAGATTCTTTGTAGCAAATTATTTCTTGTTACATCGGGTCCGGAGTTCGCTGACTTTGGAATGGGTTTTTTTTATCTGAGGTGGTGGTTGGGGTTTAGCTATTCTTGGTGATTTTGATGATGACGTCTGCTTTTGTTGGGGTTAAAAAAATCCCGGGTATTCCTGTCAGCGATCCGTTACTGGTTTGGTCTGGTCTTCTTCTTTTTTTTTTCTCTCTTTTTTGGACTTTGTTGGCTTTGACTAGTTTTCGACTTTTTATTGATTGTTGGTTTAGTTTAATTGGCATGCACCCTTTTTCGATTGCACGTAGCTATGTGTTGGGGTACGAGTTACGTTATTTTTTAGAACCATTTCTTTCCTTTTGTCGATATTTTGTCGGCATCTGTCTAGCGCTGGTGTCAGTGGATTAACTCAGTTGCGATCGAAAATTTTTCCGCTTCTGCTTATGGCTTTCATTTGGTGTTATTTTTGGTTGGATTGTTTAAGATTATTTTAGGTTTTATTTCTCTTATCGTCTGATTGTGGCAGTCTCGGTTACAACAGTTGAATTTGTGCTGCCATTTGGTATTGGTTGCGGAGTGATAGCCGATAGTTAAACATATACCTCACGTCTTTGGGGCTTGGTGATATTTGAGTAGCAGTTTTCCAATTTTGATTTGGCATTAGTGAGATTAACCACACCAGCGCTTTGTTGTCAGTACGGAGGAAGTACTCTTTGTCTATGTGTTGTAGATGGTCTTTTTGTTCTGTGATTACATCACGATAATATCGAGGAAGAGCTAAGACAAAGTTTCCTACTCATTTATTTTAAAAAGTGATATTTAGGAATGAATTACTTAATGTCACAACAACATCATTTTGGAAAGTTTCGGATGCGATTTTAACGGTTGTCGTTATCTAGGCATTTGCTGGAATTTGACTCCGGAATGGTTATTGGTTTGATTGGAGGCAGTACGGCAGAGAGGGCATGTACAATTACCAGCGCTAACAAAAGTTAAGCAACGGCCGCTCTGGTCACAACTTGGATGGGTAACCCCAAAGTGATGCCGAGCGTAGCGTTCTTCCCAATATGGGTCCGTTACCTCATATAGGCATCCAAACACACACATGTCTTCTCTTTGGCTCGGTGTGTCACCTCGACACCTAATGGTATTAAAAGGTTATAGATTATGTATATATGGAGGCAGTTGTACATTGTTAACTTTATCCTTCTGTTTTTGTTTTTTTATGAAGTCTTTTGAATGGTTGTTCAGCAGTTTTTGGCTAGTTGTGATTTTTTTTTTGGCAGTTGTCTTTGAGTTTGTTGGCTTCCTTCTTCTCTTTGTCTTGAGTTTGTTTGAGTACTTAAAGTTTCCGCCTCTTATTTGGGTTTATAAATGGTTTCCTTAAACTTTTGTATTTGCCGTTTTATGGTTTCCTACGTCCCATTATGTGGGTCCCTCTTTTTTGATTGCGATATATTTTGATTGTTGGTTGTGGTGACTGCGGCGTTGCTTTCGTATTTCAAAACTATAATGGGTTCTTATAGTTGGGTGTAGTATTTTTTAAATTTTATTTATATTGATGCTATCTCCTTAACAACAACAAAATTGTTGAGGCAAAAGCTTTAGATTTTTAGTTACTGCAATCAATTTAACAGTTTTTTGTGAACTTGTTAGTTATTGTTAACAAGTTCATGTTTTATTGGTTCAGTACAAAGTAGAATAGAACGAATGATATTGCTAGCAGTTCTTGACCAAGAAATAATTCAAATCTGGTTGATGGATCTCCAATATGAGGACTACATTCTTTTATCGCTTCAAGCTAGTTATAATTTTTTAAAAATTGAAAGAATGACGTTTGAAGATTTAACTGAAATAGGTATCAATAAACTTAATCACAACTCAACTTACTTGATAATCTATTCGATTATATACTTAGATTATTGGTTAAGATTACTCCGTTTAGAATAACAGCCAGTAAGACTACCAAACCATAGCTAACGTTGCTCAGCTTACTTGGAAAGATTTAGAAGAATTTGGTGTAGTAAAATCAAAAATAATGCTTGCAATTAAAAGGATTGAGAATATTAGGCCAGGAAAACGTTTTAATATAGCCGAAATGAATAGGTCCTATACATAACAGGACGTGGTGGTGCACGCATCGTGGATGGGACATTGTCTGCTATCCCAGTAGTCCACAGCACCTTTAATTTTTTCCATCAATTGAATATATTTTCTTGGTCATGATGCCGATTAGTTGTATGATCTGGCCAAAACGCACCGTTCTTGAAACTTGGCCTGGAATATAGACTAGGCCATTTTGCATCCTTCTTGCCATTGTCTAATTGTGTATAAAAGTGTTTAATATATTTTGTTCTTTTGATGTGGTACGTCTCTTTTTTGGTTATCTTGTGTTTGCCGGAAAAGTAAGATTTAGTAAAAATGTGTTGTGATGAGTATGCTTTCTTCCGGAAATGAAGTGAAACTTTAGTAGGTCTTGTGTACTGCTTCAAATGTTGCGTGCACACCCAATAATTTAGGTTAGAATTTGCGGAAAAATTTCCAGATGTGGCAGTTCCACCTATAGCGTCGGTGAGTAGCCAACTTTAAATAAATGAAAAGAAATATCTTTCTTCAAATGGGAAAATCTTTCAACCATAATATGTGTTTGGCGTGTGAGTGGACAAGTGCAAAGCAATTTTTACTTAAAGCGGACTACGCTGTTGGCTTGAAAGTAATGAATTTAATAAAAAATTGCTACATCAAAAGGTTTTTAATGATTTATAGCTTTTGATGTGGTTTAGGAGAGCTGCTAGTATAGCTTGTTTCAGTCGCAGTCTGGATTGTTCTACCATAGTTTGCAAAATTGGCTTTCTGTAAATGTAGAAAACTGTTGTACACAGTTTTATTTTCTTGGAATTATTTAGATCGCAAGTGATGTGCACTTATTCTTGTTTAGTTTTAAGCCGAGTCTAAAAAAGATGTAACTAGGAGCAAAATCTTCTATACCTCAGATATTGGCAAACAAATTTGGGACAATTAATTTTAAATTTGTTGTATAGCAGGATCAGATTGGGTAAATAGAGAGGATGAAGTACGGAGGTCATTATACTTAATCAAATGATATTTAACGGAACGGTACTATGATTGACGAACTTATCATCACTTGCTAGCATCAACTTTTTTGATTGACCGTTTGAGGAAACATGTTTTACTTAGAACTACTAAATAAATTCGTTTTTGGTCTTTCTCTAATAATTTATGATTAAATAGAATTTTGGAAGCCGATTCTGATTTTGGTAATTAAAATTACGTGATTTTAGTGAAATTTAAGTAGCATTTTGTGTCATCTCAATGTAACCAATGACAAAAGTCACAGATCAGAATTAATTCTATGTTGAAGATGTTTTCAACAAAGTTTTATATATAACTTGTGTGTAAATTTAACTCGTATTATGAACAGATTTGTCAACAAATAAAATATTTATCTTAATAAAAACTTTATAAGCAAGTATAATCTGTAATAAAGTTGCAAGTCGTAATTGTCAACAAATTAATCAGTCATTTAATTTGCATTATAATGTGTGGTAGTATTGCAAACTTTGTTTACATTGTATGCTTTAAGAAAACTTCAATATCAATTTAATCTGTTCGGAATTAAATTCTACACCAATACAAAATCCATAGAGGGAAGATAAAAACACGTTTAAATATAAGCCAATTTTTCAATAAATTTCACGCCATCATCTCTCTGTGCCCTTTTTTCCCAACGACACGTGCTGAATCCCAAAAGCGTATGTGATATAAATTCAAATGTGTGACCTGCATTTTCTTCTCCGTATATACCGGTTAAATTTAAAATCGAGCCCGTATTCATTTATTGTGTTTACTCGTCCCTTTCTTTAAAAGTTTCTGTTCTTTTTCTGTTGTCACGTGGACGGATTACATGGTTATTTTTCGGCATCGCTCGAAGTAGACAAATTGCAAAACGTGTACAGAACAACAGCTAATATACTTCTTTCCACGCTCGCTTAATTTATCTTATGTTTTTTTTGTATACAAGAAAAGACTGAATAGTTAGTTAACTTACATGCGGCGCGTGGAATGTTAAATATTTAACTAAATTAGATTGTCTTCTTATAAGAAACAGGTGGTAATAATAATAAAAGATTTTTATGTTAAAATTTGCATGTAAATATTACTAGTAATTTTGTATCCCCCAATTAAAGCCAAAAAAGTTTGCTCATTAGCTTGAAAAATGCAAACAACCAAGTTGTGCAGACATTCTCTCTAGATATTTCACAGCGCGAGATTTTTTCCCTTTAATATTCGCTGCTGGTATGCACCCTGCTGAGCATCAAACTGACCTCTCACCTCATCCTCTCTTTCTCTATAATAGGCCATCTATCCAACCCTCACGTGTTGTATGAGCTGCACATGTGGAAAAGGTTACCACACAAAAGGTCAGATTTATCTTTATAGTGTCGCGCACGGAAAAAATTGAATATTTAGTGTAAACAAAAGTATTTCGCACGGCAACTTCCCACGTTTGCTTTATAATAATGTTGCTTAGATAAATGATTATGTGATACAGTTTTTAATGCATTATATTCCGCCACAAAGAACATGTTTAATTTGTGAAAGTGTACTCGCCCGAGATACATGCACTTATTATACATATACGAGGCTGTAAATCATCGCGGGCATAATTTGCGAGTCGCTGTTTTTTTATTATTATTTAATGAAATGTTTTATGCAGTGGTGGTGCCGGGATTATGTTCAGGGTGGGCAGGAATGTGGGTTCTCTTAATATTTTTAATGTGTTTTCATATGCATTATTCAGAACAATGTTTTAAATGCTGTTATTAATTTATCAATATGACTGCGCTATTTGTCCTTTTATTTAAATAAATTTTGTTTATACTTAAAATTGCAACGCCACTGACCGGTCACGTATCAAATCAATTAATATTTAACAACATAAACGACCATTCATCATTACATTGTCGTCTAATTAGGAATGCTACTTAAGTATACTCAAGCCATTTGCATACAGCGACAACATTTAAGCGAGCAATTGTCCAACAAAACCATTCACGTCTTACTATTTCGAAGCACGCACATATTGAAGAGGTTTGCTCCTTCAATTATGTTATCCGAACAAATATACAGACAGATCGGAATTAGTTATTTTTTATTAATGTAAATCGCCTAAGGGATATTAATTCTATGTATACTTTATCAAAGTATATTTCAGGGTTTCATTATAAGAGCGAAGGGATTTCGGTTTTAACCGCAGATGGTTTTATTTTGTTGGGCCATATGCTGCATTACTACTGACCAGAGTGCGGTCACGCGCACCCCCCTTTTGCTTATGGAATTAGAAGCATTTCAAAACAGCAACTATGCTGTATCGTTTTAATTTAGTTTGGGTTATTTCACAAAGCTTGGCAAAAATTTTATTGAAATCATTATTAAAAATAACTATTAATTTATGTGAATTATGCAACAGTGCTGTAAAACATATTTTTTTAAATTTAATTATTTTGTATAACTTGTCAGATCATTTCTTATTACAAAAGTTGAAATTATATTTTTTTAGATTAGAAATTTAAGCAAACATAGGTTTTATTAGCATAATTCTACTCCAGTTGTGTCAAGCACAGTTCAATTTTCTTCAGTTTCTGTTAGTTACGCTATGTCAAAAAAATTTAGTTTTACACAATTTAGTGTTATTATTAATATTGACTTTGGATTTAATTTATAGATTCTTTTGTCTGGTTTTAGGTTTTATTTGAAGTGTTGTAGGGTCATTGACTATATCATCAAAAGTTGTGTATGCCCAGTTTATATATAACTGACAACTGGCGCAACAAACGCTAAACTTCCCGTCCACCACACCGTGCGTTTTAAACGGTCTTTGTTTCCACGAGCTTCTATATAAGTTGAACTTGCACACAGTTACCAATATATTGATTCTAGCAACGTGCTACTTTTTTACATCACCCCAGTATTATTCTACAGTTTTTTTGAAACTTTTGAAAATTGTGGGCGGGTAGCTTCTTCTACTATGGCCCACTCATTTCCCAAGTGCTAGTGATCAAAAGATTTATTATTTTGCCCACCGTTTGTAAAAGTAAATAGCAATACAATAGATAATTAGCTTATAATAACCAAGTTTAAGTTGGAGGCGAAAAGCTTCTTCTACTGTGGCATGCTAGACTAAAATTTGCAAATGTGTTTGTAATTTTTCCGGTTTTGAGGTAATTTTGACACCTGATAACAATTCCGGAATTGCCGTTTTGATACTCTCAACATTTTACCTTCTAATCCAAAGCGGTTTGTTTGAAATATTATTATTACGAAAAATTAAATATACTTCTAGCGGGCGGAAGAAGACGCGGTCGCTTCTGTGACAAGTCAACAACCCCGACAGATGTTCTTGCAAACCGAAAGTCCGTAGGTCAAAAGAATAAATCCGCTGTTTTTTAATATCATAAATGCAAAAACTGGAGAAATAGTAAACAGCCAAATTTTTCCATTTTGTTAAAACGACTTAACCTAACTTAAAATTTACAACCTTTTTTTTTTGTAAAAATGTCCATAATAATAATGTCCAGAATAACCATCAAAAATGCAAAAGCTAAAAATTTTGTGAAGTCATTTTTTAATTTTTGTTAATAACCTAACCTAACCTTACTATCAAAAATGCAAAAACCTAAAAGTTTAGTTAAAACTAAAAAAAAAATGGTACCTAACTCAACCTAACCTAACTAACCAAAAAATAAAAAAAACTGTCCAGAATAACCACCAAAAATACAAAAACTGAAAATTTTAAAAAGTCATTTTTTTTAAATTTTGTTATTGGCTTAACCTAACCTAAAAAAGGACGGTGTAACCATCAAAAATGAAAAAACTGATAATTCTGAAAAAAACCTAACCTAACCTAACCTAAAAAAACTCAATTTTTTTTAAATATTCTAACTAAACCTAACTCAACTTACCCTAAAAAAACTTACAAAATTTTTTTTGAAAAAATGTTAGAATAACCATCAAAAACGCAAAAACTGAAATTTTTGTAGAAAGTCATTTTTTTTTTAAATTTTGTTGATGACCTAACTTATTTAACATAACCTAACCTTACTATTAATGACCTAACCTAACCTATCAAAAATGCAAAACATGAATACTCAGTAAAACTACAAAAAAAAATTCTGTTAAAATGTGAGATTAACAATCAAAAATGCAAAAACTGAAAATTTTGTAAGTGTCCATAATAATAATAATGTCTAGAATAACTATTAAAAATGCAAAAACTGACAATTTTGTAAAAAAGATTTTTTTTTAATTTACCTAGCTCAACCTAACCTAACCTAAAAAAAACTCGAAATATTTTTTTAAATAACTTAACCTAACCTAAAAAACAAACTTACAACATTTTATTTTTGGAAAAATGTCAGAATAACTATAAAAACATGACCTAACTTAACCTAACGTAACCTTACTATCAAAAATGCAAAAACCTGAAAATTCGGTAAAAAAATGTGTATTGTAAAAATGTCAGATTAACCATAAAAAGGCAAAAACTGAAAATTTTGTAAAATATGTTTTGTTAATGACCTAACCTAACCAATTTTATTTATTCATTCCATTGCCTTTCTACCTTTCGGTGTAAGGCTCAAAATAACCTAACCTAAACTAAAAAAACCCAAATTTCTTTTTTGTGAAAATGCAAAAACTGATAATTTTGTAAGAAAGATTTTTTTTTATTTACCTAGCCTAACCTAAACTAACCTAAAAAAAATCAATTTTTTTTTAAATGACCTAACCTAACCTAAAAAAAAAACTTACAACATTTTATTTTTGGAAAAAAAATTTTTTTTAAATTTTGTTAATGACCTAACTTAACCTAATCTAACCTTACTATCAAAAATGCATATACCTAAAAGTTTAGTAAAAACCCGAAAAAAAATGTAAAAATTGAAAATTTTGTAAAAAATCATTTTTTTTTTTTAAATTTTGTTAATGACCTAACTTAACCTTACCTAACCTAACCTAACCAAACCTATCAAAAATGTAAAACACGAATATTCAGTAACAACTAAAAACAATTTTTTTGTTAAAATGTCAGATTAACAATCAAAATTGCAAAAACTGAAAAAAAAATTAAAATCAATTTTTTGTTTTGTTGTAACTATCAAAAATGTAAAACCTAAAAATTCAGTAAAAACACATTTTTTTTTTCTTTAAAATGACAGATTAACCATCAAAAATCAAAAAAATCAAAATTTTTGTAAAACGTCGATTTTTTTTTAATTTTGTTAAAAAACTTAACCTTACCTAAGTTAACCTAACCTAACCTAAAATAAAAACTCGAAATACATTTTTTTTTGTAGAAATGTCAGATTAATTAAATTAATGAAAAAACTGAAAAAAAAATTAAAAGTAAAAATTTTTTTTTGTCATTTTTTTGTTATTCGTGCTGGTAATGATTCGTTAGTCAGTACCTTTTCATTTGCAAGTCAGATTACCCTTTACCCTACTCAGCCATGCCGCCAGACCAAAATTTACAAATGTGGATAATAGTTTGTAATTTTTTCGGTTTCTAAGGTAATTTGGACCTCTGATTACGATTCCGGAATTGCCGTTTCAATATTTTCAACATTTGTATGTGTTGATTTACAGTAGGCCATTGAAGCTTTTGAGTAGTAAAGCGGTCTAGTCTTATTGTTACTATTTTGTTGGAATGTTTTATTAGTCTTATGCTTTTGCTTAAAAAAAAGTCGAATGCGTTTGTTTTTGTCTAGCTTTTAGCCACTATATTATTGCTCCGTTTGTAAGCATAGTGTTCGTAACGGCTGTGTACATCCATAACACTATTTTCGGAGATAGTTCCCATGTTTTCATCACACCTTGTCCGCATTGCTAAAAAGACATATAAGTTTGTTTGCTTTTCATCACCCCAAAATATTGTATCTTGGTTGATAGCAATAGTTTTTCACTAGATAAACAAATTCTTATGTTTTCTCTACAGTTCTCCTTCTAATTAACTCAGTAACAGCCAAAACGCTGTAAAAAACACTGAAAAGTACAAACAAATTCAAAAATTTATACCAGAACTACTGTCACCAAATATCGTAAAACTAATAATTTTTTTTATTGTGGTTTACAGCTTTTTACATTGTTCCAAAATGTCTTACAACTTGTTTGAAGAGGTTGATAGAAGCAGCGGCTTATTAGGTGATTTTCGCATAACCCGATTAGCTAAAACTAATGTAGCAAACATCCAGACAAGCAAATCTAGATATGTTGGACATTGAATCAGACCAAGTATTACAACATCTAAATTGACTAACATCCAGAAAAGCAAACTGGGACCGTTAAAAAATTAAAGTTTAGAATATGTCTTTGGCAAAGAACGCTGCCGAAAAGTACTACCGGCTCAATATCTATTACATAATCTGATAACATTCAACACCACCATTTGCCAACTCCAACAACTTAGTTGTAAAATGCTTTTGTAGTAGTAAATGCCATTGGGGCTTTGGAAATCACTTAATAAGTCCATAGACTTATTAAGTGATTTCCAAAGCTTTAATTTTTAAATGTATTACCGGGATTTTTTTTCTGTGAAACTCTAACTGTAAAGCTGGTATCCATTTTGGTGGAGTTTGGGTGATGGTGGAGTTTTGGTAATGGTTTCATTAGTAATCCTCCAGGTGATTTGAGGTTTGCAAAATTTAGCCCTAACTTGTTTTTGTTTTGTTGTTAGTTCTGAACAGTTTTGATTATTTTTATCTACCGTAATTAGTTTCAGAAGATCAACATAAGTGAAGAACGAAGTAGCAGTTGATGTGTAATAAACTTACTTGTGTTGGTCTTGCTAAGAATGCTAATTTTTGGTCTGAGAAGCAGTAGTGATGATGCAGATTTAAAGACGACTCTCTCATGGAGAGGAAACTACAATTTGGGTATTGATTGGTTTTTTTCACAGCTGTTACAATCAATTTTGTTTCTCTACGGATGTTAAAGAAAAAACAAATTTTGGTTCTTGTCGTTGAAGGGATGCCAACGTTTAGTTAGCAGTATAAGCATTAAGTTTCAAACTTTAGACCAGCAATAAACTTCTCTAGGCTGCAAAATGAATGTGTTTTGTGATACTCATCAAAAGCAAATAGGCTTTTAAGAAGATTTTTTAATGGTAAAGAAGCTGTGATTTGAGATTAAATTAATCTTTGTTTATAATTCTTTTTCTTTTACTGCATATCTACTCCTTTTTGAACTATTGAGTCATTATCATGTTCTGAAGTGACCCACTCACAGCCTTAAGTGTTTTTTATTTAAAGGTTAAATTTTTGACTTTTCTGCAAACGTCAAAGTTAATTTGTCACAAGAGGTCGTAATCTAACCACTTAATAACTAGCTTTTGGGTGGGTAGTGTGATCATTTTTGAGCATGATAAAGAGTCAGTAGTTTGGAATGGAGTTGCCCAACTACCCACCTAAGTATTCGTTATTAATAAATTGGATGTTTGTCTTATGTTAGAAAGTCATTTTGTCACAAAAAGAGGTCGTGATCGAACTTTTTAATAACTAACACTTGGGTGGGTGAGTTGGCCACTCCTATCTAAACTATTGACTTGTTTTCATGAAGGCGAGTTTTGCTAAACACGCAAATTTGTGTACTAGGTTTTTTAAACCTTGTGTTGGTCGTATCAGCAGCATCTATTAAACTTCGTTGACACTGGTCTTGCAGCTACTAGTGCTCAAATATTAATTAAACCAGTTGTTTTAGGCCGCTCAATTGGTCGCTAACCTAAGCATGTTTACTGCGGTCGGATTGGTGTTCAAAATGGTGTTGGGTTTCCATAATTACTTAAAGATGTTCTATGAACTTGAGGATTAAACTTGCAGCAGTTTTTTGCTAAGATTCGTGGCGTCTCACTCAACGAAGCATCTCTCTTGCTCAATAGGATTTTGGCCACTAACCCAAGGATGTTTGATACGGTCAGATTGGTGCTCAAGATTGTTGTTGAGTTTCCATAATTACTTAAAAATGGACTTGGAGATTAAGCTTGTAGCAATTTTGCGCTGGGACTCGTGGCACTTCACTCAACAAAGCAACTTTGTACTGTTAATTCTAAACAATTTAGAAAGTTGCGTGATTTTTCACTGTGAAATCTAACAAAGTTTTTGTCAATGGTCCTACGTAAATCTGGCTATAGTTGGAGTAAAAAAATTGGGCGTAGTCTCAGAAGAATTGCAATCAAAATATTGAATTTAATTTGCAAGAAATAATTAAAAAACTTCAAAACTGGCAATTGTAAAATATATATATATTTTTAATTTTAGTAAGAGAATTAAAGTTTGGGAAAAATATAAGCTTATTAGTCTAATATGGTTAAATTATTGGAGAAATTAAAAAAAATTTACAAAGTGTTCATCAGGCTTGTTTTGTTATTTTTAATTAATTTTTACTGAGACGCCACTGGTCAAAAATTTATGCATTGAAAAAAAATCAGTCTACTCGTATGCTTATTATATCTTTGAAACAAAATGAATAAAGACAATTTTTAAAACTTAATTGCAGTTTTGTATAATCTTTATTTATGAGCAAATACAAGTAACTATGTTTTCAAGTAAAACAATTTATTGGGACCACAAAGGCGCCATTCTTAAAACGTTTATGACCTAATCTATTAGTGTAAACAAACCCAAGCATAAAAATCTACATAAAATACAGATATGCTGCAAAAATTAGCCATATTAGCCATATTAGCCATAATGAAACAACTCTTACGCTTAAAACGATTTTTTTAAATATTGTATTTTATGAAAGTGCACTTAAGATTGATTAAACTATCATAAAAGAAATACTTAAATGATTAATTTTATGTCTGAAACCCGATATATTAATATAATTCAGCCACCAAAACTAATGATTCCATAAAAAGGTAATGAAAATTCCCCTGAAAATAAAAATCTATTATATGCGCACACTAATAACTACTTTTTTTCTTCTCCTGAAATAAAGAGCTTGAACAAAGCTTATTGTCGTCGATCTTTTGTGATCTTCACAAAGAAAGCCCGCTTTTTATGTATAGGCCGGGATATTGGTTAGATATTATTTCCTGCTATGAAGTTGACAAACACTTGATCGATACAGAGCAAAAAAAAATCGGAGAAAAGCGAAAGCGCGGTTAATGAATGTTTACCGATAAAAAATCCTCATCAACATCGGATTTTCTAGATATTAATATTTGTAGAGGGAATAATTATCTGGCTTAAATCTGTAATTAGAATTAAATCATCCCTTTTAGGATTGTGTAAAGTATGCCACTCTCACCCTAATACATTTTAGGGGTGCGAGAACGGACAATGATGAAAGGGATGGGGCATTATGATATCGTAGTTTGTATGTGTCAAAATATTATGTTTACTTGAAAATTGATTTGTTGCCATTTGTTTTGGGAGTCTAAAGATATTTTTTACCTCTGTAAATATTTGTTTATGTGCGGATTTATTTTGTGTTTTGTGTAAACAGAGTTTTATCTGTTGGATTGATGCGAAAATTATACGGGTTGATTAATTATTAAAAAAATGTATAAATATGCAAAGGTGATATGCAAATTCGGGTTGGCTTTTGTAATTATATTTTTTAGATAGTTTTATGAAATAAAATTTATGATTTACGGATTAGTAGAGAAAACTTTATTTATAAACTAAACATTTTTTTTTGTAAAAGTGGAATAACTAATATTTATAATTAACATTCATTGTAGTTGTAGGTACATACTTAATGGGTGAGAATATTAAATTGACTTTAAAACTTTGACTTCCAACTACCTATCGAAGATCTACAACGTATTTTATTTAAATAAATACTAATTTTTATCTTCCTATAGCATACAACTGATAGATTGTGACGTTATAGTATACCATAAAACCAAAATATTTGTAAGAACTCCACTTATTTAACACAATTAGTATATCTAACTGCTCATTACTATCGTACTGTGGTCTGCAAACAACTTTAAGGCATCACCTGCCAGTGCAAGCTTAACAATCTTTTGCAGTTAATGTGCAACCGCAAATGCCAGTGCACAGCATGCTCTCAACAGCTGTTACGTAGAATGTCTCAATGCCAAATACTGTGTTAACACACAACCACAAAGTCTCAAATGCCAGTGTATGAATAACAATCTTTTACAGCTATTACGATATCGAAGCGACAGACCTTTTAGATTTAAAAAAACTAATAATCTGATTAGTACTATATAAATGAAGAATCCATCACTCAAACTCATGGCTACAAAAGTTCAGTAATGTTATCAAATCAAAGATATTTTTACCCCGCTGTACATTTAATAAATGTACAAAGCTTATATATTAAAAGCGACATGTATAAAAAGTTATTCATCAACAAATTAAATTAAAGCAGGATCCATTCAAAAACTTGTAGAAGTTAGCAAGCAACAAACCGTGAAATATATAATAATAATATCTACAGCAGCAAGTACAATTTCTTTAGAAACGGAAGTGCTTATATGTCTTAAATCATTGTAATAACGAAACAATAAAATATAGAACCCGTAGGTGTAGTTTCTGAAGTGGTGAAGTGCACTACGCTGTAATTTAAAACGGAAAATAAGAGCGGGGGGATACGCCGCGAACAGTTACTTAATCCCAAAACAGGAGTTTAAATTATGTAATCCAGGCTCGTATATATCACAATGCGAGTGTATAAAATTAAACTCGCGTCTTGTAACCGCACAATCTGGATCTCGCCGCATAAATCCATGGAATCACTTAAACATCTGGCCTGAATCTCTTCTTTAATCGGCCTGAATGGGTCTCAATCCGCCATACGATCGATCTTATTTCGAAGCATTATCTTTTATACCAGGACCCCTTATTTTCATTACGTACAATGAGGCCTGATCATCTGTTATCTCATATATATTAAGGTAGCAAACATAAAGGACTATTATTGCTAAATCAAATGAAATTTCTTTTACTATCATAACAGTGCACATAGCGATTATTATATTAACCTTTAAGTTCAGAATGATTATTACCGGATGAAATTTATGTATTGAATCGAGGAGCAATCAATAAATTGGCGAAAGGTCAAGTAGCATGATGATGAATGTGCATACTTACAGGGTATAAAATATAATCCCGTTTGTAAGTCTGGAATTTCTAATGCAATAAGTATTTTATTATCCTGTTATTCCTTAATATCATTAGAATGTTGTAAGGAAGGCATAATGTACTAATCCTTTTAGTTTTTTTCTACTTTTACTGCGCAGATGTTGTTAACCTTTTTTTTTGTCCCATGTGCGCGTCTTGATTGATTCATTGATTAACGTAAATTGGATTGAATTTTATTATTTAAGCAAATTAATTGGCTTGAGTTGGAATTTCTCTTACTATAAATAACCAGAATATATAAAAATTGGCCCCTACTTATAAAAGAATGACATCATAGCGACTTGCTCTTGACAGGGTGCAGACTTGGGGTTAGAACACTAATTGATCATTGTACTTGCAACGTAGCCTTATGACAACTCTCTAAATGAGATTTTTTTTGCTTCCTGCCTTGACATCTGATTTTGCGTTGTCGCTGACCCGAACGTGTGTTTACACCTTTCTATAAATACCAACCGGATAAATATATTAAAGTCTATTCAGTAAACTGCATGGCGAATCGTAAATTTTCTTGTCATATAAAATGGATAATGCGGGATTGAATGCAGCTCGTAATATTTAACAATACGCGAGCGCAATTTGTTGCGGAGCACTGGAACGGATTGCGAAAGGAGCTGATTAGAATTACGATATTTCATCTAGTTGTCGCCTCGTTGATAACTGGCTGCTACACTTTCTTTCCTCCGCAGACATTCCATAATTAATAACCCTTTATATGTTTTATATTATATGAAACGCATTACATTTTGTGCCCACTTACTGTGCGACTATTTTTCTCGAGTTTCACTTTAATAACTTCGTTACGATTCAATTAACTTTAAAACAATTCAATTTGCTTTGTACTACAATTAGATTCAATTTGTCTTAATTATTAGTCATATAAAGTTGTTAAATTATATACAATTTATTTTATGTCACAAAAACTACTTTAGAAAGGATATTAATTATAGTTTTAATACGAATATAAGTTGATAGTTTTTTCTTTTTTTTTAATGTTCTAGTACAGAGGTCATCAACCTATTAGAAAAAGATTTAGAAAACCGCACAAATTTCATATTTTTTGATCGATTTTTGGTAATTTTTAATCAACTTCAATTTTTTGTACATTTTTTATTGTTTAAATGAATCTCAACAATTTTTTAGTAGTTTGTATAAAGCAAATGGGCTTTTAGTCATTTTTTGGTTATTTTATTTGTTCGTTTTCTAATCCATTTTTATATGATATGATATTTTTAAACTTTGATACCAAATTTATGAAATTTTTTTTTTTTTTAAATATTTGCGATGGATTATTTATTATTTCTACGCCACTGGCTGGAAAACTGTGCAATGGAAAAAATTTTGGTTTTTATTTGGAAATGTTTTGGATTTTTGTAATAAGAGGGATAAAGGTGCGGTTGTGGTGCTATTGTGTTTGTATAACAATCTTATATAGTTTTTGGTTGCGTAACCCACCTCATTTTCGCCAATAATTTTAGTACAAGTTGCCTAATTCTAAATAACATCGTTGAGTGAAGAAGTATTAGAAAGCGACGTGCTTGATTATGCAAAATATAGTATCTGTTCTGCTCACACAAACTCAAGCCATGTTAGTCATCTCAGACTCTTGAAACCAACTAATCTAAATTGCTCTCGAGGTTTGAAGATAGCGGATTAGTTGCTAGCGTTTGCCTTATTAAGATTTATACTTTGCACTTTAAAATGAAAAATACAGGGCAGCACTTTACTATTTTGGAATGAGTGCTATGTAGGCTTAGATAGAGTAAAATTCGAAATTAATGTTCCTGCTCCGCTCAGTTACAACAATGGAGTAGTCGGTTCCCTCTGTTTGCGTTTAGGCCTGTTTTTTGAATTTGATTATTACGGTTTGCAGTTCCCCCTCGTGGTCATGTACTTGGACGGAAATTAATTTAAGTTGGGTTCATCAATTAGAACTTATAAAGCAATATTTTTCTGGACGTCTTTTTTCTCTTGCTCACGCTTTCCTGATTTAGCCTTTGTAATTTTTTCTGTGGGGTTTTCTGAAATTAAAAGTATACAGCAATCGTTCCTAGACTGTGAAAGTCTTACAGGTCAATATTCGGGCCAAAGTCGCCACTATACCAGTCGAGATGCTTGAAATAAAAGTTTTAGTCAACAGCTTTTTCAGTGTGTGCTCGTGAAGGACGACATTTGCCAGACACACTTTTTAAAACCAACTAATGTAAAATTTTCCTTTCCGCGAGCTTGCTTATGCTGCAAACTAACTAACTTGATACATATCCAATTGGTATTAAAAATTTCTAGGACGATTTAGAGCGCATTGCAGACGTTTAGAAGAAGTAAAAAATGAGAAAGTAGTAAAAATTAGGGTTGCTACCGTAAAGGCTTCTGTTTATAAATACTAGAAACTTTATTAGAAGTTTTTGAAAAATAAATATTTAAAATTGCTGAAATTTAAGAATCCATTACTAAAATACCTTTGATATTTACAAATTTTAGAATCAAGAAGAATTTTTTACAATTATTTAAATTAATCGAGCAAAGTCTTGCCAAAAAATGTTGCATTTTTCAGTATCTGTTAAAAATATCAAAAAATCTCATTTTATAATTTGTTATTAATAGGAAACTTTTAACAAACTTAAAATTCAAAAAACAAAAAATTTTAGAATAGATCAAAACAAATGCAAAACTCTATAGATTCCAAAAAACGTTTCAGGTTCCAGAGTCTGTTTAAAATATTAAAAAAAAATTTATAGTCTTTTTAGTTTAGCAAATTTGGCAACTTTTTAACTTTTCAAAAATTTCTCTTAGTGTCTTAGAAACATTTTGAAACATTTTATAAAATTGTCATTAATTAAAAGCAGTTTGTATAACTCAAAGTTCTAGAATCTCTCGAACTCTTATGAAACTTTTGCAATTTTTAAAAGCTTTCTAAGAACTTGTCTTAATATCTATAAGAAATTTTTGAAACATTTTATAATTAAATAAAACGTTTAAGAAACTAAAATTTATTGAAATTTTAGAATAGATTAAAAAAACTTTTAAAGGAAACTGCTATAGATACCAAAAAAGCTGTTTAAAGTTCAAGTTGATAGTTCTAAATTTTTTTGCAATTTTTGGAAAAAGCTTTCAAGGAATTTTTCCCAAACAAACTCTTGCTCTTGGTAGTTTTAGAAACTTTTCAATTTTTAGATGATTTCCAAAAATTTGTCTTAATGTCTATGAGAAATTTCAAAAACATTTTATTATATTGTTATTAATTAGAAGCTTTTAACAAACTAAAAATTCTTAAAATTTTAGAATTGTTTAAGAAAATCTCTCACGCAAACTCTTATAGATTCCAAAAAAATTGTTTTAGGTTTTAGCATCTGAATATCAAAAAGCTCTTTATAGTTTTAAAAATTCTTGTAGTTTTTAGAAGCATTTAAGAATTTGTCTTGAAGCCTATGAGAAATTTTAAAAGCTTTTTATTATAATGTCTCATTAATTATAAAAATCTTAAAATTTTAGAATGGATTAAGTTTCTCATAGTTTAAAAAAATGTTGGAATTGTTTTTACTATCAAAATCAAATTGAAAAATACTTAATTAACAACATCAAGAAAGTACCTGATGGTTTAAGAAACTTTTGCAAAGTTTAGAAGCTTTTCTAAAATTTCTATAAGAAATTATAAAAATATATCATAAAATTGTCACTAATTTGAACTTTAATATACTTAAAATTCTAGGAACTTAAGAATAGATTAGGAAAATTTCTAAAGATTTTAAAAGTATTTTTTAAATAGTTTTGGAAAAAAAAGTTTTGAGTCCTAAAAATATTCTACAAATTCTAAAAGTATACAATTAGAAGTCTATCGCGTTTCATAAATAAATGGTTATTAAAACTTGCAAAGGAGATCTAAACATAACATTTAAGAAGTTAAAGAAATCATTTGTAGTAATATTAGTCAGAATCTGAATTCAGACAAAATTGTAAAAACATTTATTTTTAAGTTGTTTACACTTTTAAACTATTAATCAGAAATTTGACATTATTCTTCTTAATTAATCTTTGTGCAATTGTAGAATTAATTTTTCATTTTCTAAAAGTCTATTATAAATTAGAAACACACATAATCACAAATTCAAGAAGCATCTTAATTACAAATTTTAGATCTCTGAATGAGATTCAAAAATGTTTTTAAAACCTTTTTTTTACAATTTTATAAAGAAAAGAGCAATGTAAGTTATAATTCTGACTCATTTTAGAAGTGTAATCAATTTTAAAAGTCTTTAGAAGTTCTAAAAACTTTCATATTTTATAAAATTTTAACAAATTTAAAATTTGTTGTTGATAAATTCTAGAAGGTTTTGTCAAATTTTAAAATTTATTTTAAAATTAATTTCAAAATTTTATATTTAAAAGTTTTTGATAATTTTAAGAATTTGATAGACTTTTGAGCAATCTGATGAGTTTTTAAAATGTTTTAATTTTTTTTTACACGTTTTGGAGCATCTAATAAATAAAAAAGCTTTCCAAAAATCTAATATTGGTACTAACTTTTGGAAAGCATAAACCTGGACATGGACATCAAATTGTACAATGCTCTAAAAAGCTTTATATAAATAATAGACACTATATATTACTATAAACCGTTCAAATTATTAAATTTAAAAAAAAATTAAGTCAGAAAAAAAACGTTTTAGAGAGTTTTAGAAATCAGTAAGCAAAGCAAGAGTTTACTTAGGCATCCAGTGATAACCTCATTCCAATGTCTTAACACACAACTAACCTATATGGTTGATGTATGCTAGGATAATACTTGGAAGGTTATGCTAGCCATGTCGAGTTCATAATCGTCCCACATTTTGTTGTTATTTTTTTAACAAAGTTTTTTAAATGCGGGCCAAAACAACAATTTAGTGCCCAAATGTCTTTTAGTGTATTTGGTTAGCTGTAAATCACGATTTCACATGTCAAACCTTAAAACATGACAGTAGTGACAGGTTATAATAAAGTTTGAAAATTTTTGTAATGCTGTTATTATTTGGGGCAGGCGAAAAAATGTTGACTTTAACTTGTGCCATAATGCTTTAGCCATTTGCAACACTCACTTGCTTTGCTCTTTTGTGCTGATAAAACCTATTTTTGACAATTGCTACACAATATACTGTTTAGAAATCATTTTAGGAAGTCTAGAACAAGTTATAAAATCCACCGGTAAGCTTGTTGAAAGATTCAAGCAATCTTTTACAATTTTTAAAAATTTGTGCATGTTAAAGTTGAGTACTTCAAACAACAAAATTTTTAAGTATTACTTAATATTTGCTTTAAAAATTATTAACATGAATTTTAAGTAAACTGCAAGGGTTAGAACTAGATTTTTTTACTAAACTTAAGAAGTCACAAATTATTAAAAAACCTTACGCAAATGATCTAAAAAACTCTGAGAAGATGAAGAAATTGTCACCAGTTTCAGAAATTAATCGAATTTTTAGATAGACTTTGTACTCCTCTAGTAGTAGATGCAAATTTTTAATAAACTTTAGAAACCAAAGTTTAATTAATTTTGAAACGTTAAAAAAATACAAATTTTAAGGCATGAAAGCAATTTTTTACAATTGTTTTAGATTCTTTAAAAAAATAAACAGATATTAACAAAAATCAACAGTAGAAGCCTCTATACAACTAAAAGCAAGTTTGAGACAATTTTTACTTATTTTGGTAACTTTTAGCATATTTATAGAGTTCGGTTGGAAATATTTAAGATCAGGAAATCTTTGACAAATTATTGCAAATATGGCGCAAGTTTTAGGAATAAATTTTTTTAAGAAACAATATTTTTCAGTTATATTTAATTATTGGCTGCATTAAATTAAGAATATTTTCTTGTAGTACTGACGAAGTTGGTTTTGCTTTTGAAGTGTGGTCCGTCCACACTTTCAATATTTTGCCGTAGAGCTAGATCTTAAGCCTCCAAAATTTTACATGTAGCTTCTGTCGGTGTTCATGATTTTATACTATATAATAAAACTGAGAACATGTAGCAGCGCATGGTCTCATGTCATTAATAGTGGTGCTAGTCTTGCTCAAAACAAATATTTTTCTGGTAGGAGCTATATCCATCTGTCAGGGTGTCTTTTTTGTCAAGGTTTGTTTGACTTTTTTCCATTTCTCCTTTTCTTGGTACTAGCTTGCGATTAAAGCCGACAACCTTGCTTGCTAGAGATCCATAGTTAGGTTAGACTACCGTCCGGTTTGCCAGTCTTGCTAAACATTTTTTTTATCGGAGTTTACTTGGTTTCTTTGCTATATTCAAACTTTTCCCTTCTTTTTGATGCTACTCTGCAGCTTTTGCAGGCGACTTTGCTTTCCAAGAATTTGCACTCTCCTTTTTTTATGAAAGTTTGTTGGTCACAAGATAAACATGGGATTCTACTCTTGGGTGCTCGTTGGTCCGGTTTGGTTGTTTTTTTAGTGGCGCGTGATTTTTTATGTTTTGTTGATTTTTGATTGTTTTCAGGACATTCTTTGTTAAGAGAGACCAAGCGGACAGGGATATTTAGGCGATTGTCTTAGTATGGTCGGAACTGAAAAGTGTTTTATTTGCCGTTGGTAAAACTTTTTTTCACTTGTCCTTTGATTTTTGCTATTTATACATTTGCTGAAGTTTGGTTTTTGGGTTTGAGTCGTTTTGATCGGGAGCAGTTCTACATTGGTTTTGTTTTTATTTGAATCTTTTCAAAAGTGTCTAGTTTTGGGTTTCTCACATCACTGGTGACTGTTGTAATTATCTGATTGCAGAAAAATTTGTAATAATTTGGTATCTTTGGTGTAAGTACTTTGTTGTCTAGAGTTTGTTTGAAATGATCAACTTTGGAGACGACGAGGTTTAAATTGAGAGATTGTAGTAGCCAAATCAAAGCAGTCAATTTTTTTTCTTGGGTTGGCTGATGGTTATCTTTAGCAATTTTTCTTGGGCAAGGGAACGAGTATAGTCAAGCGATTTTTTCAAAATAGTTGTGAGGAGTAGCGGGTTGGTTTGAGAGTAGTGGGCATGTTTAGACTCAAAGTGATGTTAGATATAAATACATTGGTGCAGCGCGGACTGAATGCCAGTTGAGTGGATTTTTTACATTTTTAGAACTCTTTGGCCAGCTTTGAGGGCACTCCACCAACTACTTTGAGAAATATGCTGGTTGCAATGAGACAAGATTTTTTGTTCCAGGACGCCAATTTACTAAAGAATATTTTTGACTACTTCTGCCGAGACGTTGTAGTCTCTAGGCACTACTACTGTAAGGCATTTTTAGAAGTAATGGGTTTTGACGAAATCCGCCAAAATCTGTTATTTTGGAAAGGAACCACTGCTCCAACTTCAGTCACTTCTCGCAACAAATTTTATTTCTTACGGCAATTTGTAAAAAGAAAAAAAGCCCGAGTTTTGCATAACCCCATATTAGTAACTTTTTTATTGTCAACAGAACAGAACAGTTGTTTACTGCCTCCGACGAACCTACATTCTAACATTATTGGGTAGCTTTTTAGTTCATCCTGAAAGTCGCTTCTGTGCCTGTGGTGAGTTTTGCCCAAAATATCTCTTTTTTTTAAGGTTACGTTTATCTGGGTGGGTCTTGATGTTGGCGTCTATTTCTGTTAGGGTTGTTTTTTTTCTAATTTTGATGTTTTGGTAACTGTTGCATTAAACGTCAGTTTTTGTGCAAAAACTTGTGCGTTAGTAGTTTATAATGGTATACCCTGCCCACTCGCTCATGTGAGATTGAATTATTCTTATAATTTAAATGTTTCAGTGGCTATGATACATTAAAGAATGAACGTCAATTCATGTTAAATTTCAGTCAGACAACCAAATTCTGGATAACAAACATTTGAGCAATCGGGAAGGACATTTTGTTTGCAATTTTGAGCATTTTATGTAAGTGTAGCTTGCCTATATGCCTTTATGTTTGTAAACTTGATCATTTGAACATTTTTCCAATTTTGATGATTTAGTAGTTTTGACTTTAAGAGAGTTGGCAGATTACCAATTTGTGGATAACAAAACTTTTGTAACGACATTTCCTTCAAGCTTATATTACAACATTTACCAAGTTTTTTTGTCGTACTTTTTAAAGTCATGAAGCAACGCAACGATTGGTGATTGCTTTTAGTAGTTACTTTGGTGCATTAGATTTCTAAGTTTGTTTTATTATCGTGGTTGATTGGATTAAATGAGATTGGATCATTTAACCAAAATTAAGGAGAAGCTGTTGATGTTAAGCAGGTTTTTTTACGTAATGAGGTGTGGATGTTGAGATTGACTTACGCATGGTATTCCTTTTCGGGTTTTTTCTTTGCATAAAATTTGTTGTTATACTGTCCTTATCAATTTGATCTAGATACTACTTTGAGGTGGGTTAGTTAATGCCTTTCGGATTTCCAAGTTTTTTTTGTTTGTCGTTTTTATTTTTTTTGTCTTTTTTTCTAATTTTTTCCGATCTGCTTTTATTGTTTGTTTTTTTATATTTTTCCATTACCAAACTCATCAATATTCTTTCTTAGTTCTTATTACTCTTGTTGCAAAGTTTTCTATTTATTTTCATCTCTCAGGGAGAATAGATGCGCTATTATATGGGTTCACAAAATCAAACTCAGCAAGAAAATTCCTAAATATAATTGAATTTGATGCAATAAGTCGTTCCTGCACAATTATTTTTAAAATGTGGCGTTTTAAATTAGTTCTTTATTAATTTTTTACTCGTTAAATATAACTTCAAATTTTTAAACAAAAACATGAAGACATAGAATATTGTATGTAGTTCAACATATAAAAAGAGTAATGACTAAAATTTTATTGTTTGGATATTGAGTTGGTTGGCGTTTTGTCCTATAAGAACCAATTTTAATTTAAAAACGACGCTGTACGTGTCAATATTTTTCTAGAGAGAAAAGTTCACCGATATTCTCGTAGATGTGATTTAATATTTGTCCATAACAATACTACTAGTGGCACCCTAGCAGGACGGGGCGACTAAATTTGGCAATTTTTAGCGTTAATAATTATTGGTTTAATTATTGGGCTTTTCATGTGTTTGTTATGAAAGGATTTAATATCACAATTTCTTTCTAAATTTAGAAATTTCGTGTAGTGTATTGTTAATAAAGGAATGGACACTTTCTTTCCTAATTTAGCAATTTCTGGCGATTGATTTTTTAAAATAAATAACACATCAGCGGTAGGGTGAAATGCATTAGTTTGTACCTCATGTTTGCGGGTAAGTTTTTACTGAAGTGCCCCACCTATCCAAATATTTGTTATGAAAAGGTTTGATATAACACTTTTTTAATTTAGTGATTTTTGACGATTGTAGAAAATAGAAACAGCCAATCTCTTGATAACTAATACTTAGCCGGGTGGTTGGGGTATTTCAGTTTGTGTTTGCGGGCAAGAAATATATTCTGTCAGTGACAAAATAAAATTTTAACAAAGATTTCAAAATGTTCTAGAAACCTTTTCAAAATTTTTAGAAATATTTAAATAAAAATTAAAAACTCTTTTTGACAAAGTTTTTGATAACATCAATAAAAGTATTAAAACTTTCAACAACAAAATTTTGACTAAAAACTATTTAAAATAAAAAAATCAACTTACCACCTATAAAAACTTTTGGTTGAAAATTGTTTTTGAGTACGTTTGATAAGTTCTGGAATGCTTTTAGAGAATTAAGAAACTATTACCAATATATAAATATCATTTTAAAATCTTCAGAAAGTGTAGTAAAACCTATTTTAAAAATTGGGAAACACTTTTTAGATGTTCCAAAACTATTTTAAAAAACTTTTAAAAAATTCACAAACGTTAATTAAAAACATTCTGGCAAAATGTAGAAGATCAAAGGGTTTCGAACATTGTTTTAGAAGCTTTTCGATAAGAGTATTTCTAAGATTATGGAAACTTTTACGAGTTGTTAAGCTCAGTGACATTTTTTACAAATTGCATTCAACAAACATAAAAATTGTATGCAACTAAAGCCTTGTATTTGATTTGTTCAAAATAGTACTTTAATGGTAGACGAGACTGACTTTACACTTTGCATGTATCTTCTCAGCCTATATTTACAACTCTTGGATGTAGGATTCTTGCAATTCTTTCCATATTTTTCTACTTAGTGATTCTATCTCCTGCCTTTAGATCTAAATTTATTTTAAGTTAACTTCCTGTCAAGAAGTAATTATTATTTGAAAATTCTTGCCTATTCAATGTTCAATGTGATAAATGATATAAATAATAAAACCATTTTTAAAATTGAATCATAAATGGTAAAATATTAACTAATTAGCAAATTGCACCCCATCGTAATAATAAACAATTATTTTATTTCATTTAAAATTGTAAATATTTACAAATATTGTATTTTAGTTTATATTTTGTGATAACTGTACGCGATTTACGTTTAATGTTTATCAACTTAACCGGAATAAAATTGTTGAACATTTACATGCCGGAAATGAACAAAATAAAAATAAACCGGATCAGTTTTAATTTTTAATATACAGTTTTGTCAGTGGCCCAGCGCCAGGTTGTTTCTGTTTGCTTATTGAGCGGAAGGGCATCCCTCGTATGACACCCGGCGAGACGGAAACTTTTAAATATTTACATATAATTCATGAGTTTTCAAGTTCAAAGTATAAATTTACAATAGCCAAAAATGAATACAATTTTCTAGTTTAAACGATTTAATATTATAATAATTTTTTTTGTTTATTCTGTAAACCTTTATTATAGTTTTCTTAACTTAATATTTACGTAAACATTACTAAACAGTAACAATGTCCTAAACATTCCCGCTCTACTGGTGCTCTTTGTATGTAAATTTCTTTAATTTATTTATTAACAAATGCATGAATCAATAATATTATTATTAACAGCAGCTTTAAATTATGTTTGATATTCATACCTTATTACAGACGTTGTTAATATAATTGTATGAATGCGTTGTCTGAAGAATTTGTATCCATTAATAAAAATCTGATTTGTATTCCGTATGACAAATGATTGATTGTTTAATAAATAAGAAGCAAAATATGATCCCTTTAATAATATTGTATCGATAGACAATCAGATATTAATAGACCCAAATTATAGGTAAACTATCAATTTCATTGAGCCATTAAGTATTCAACAGCATTCAATATTCATACAATGTATTGCCGATAAAACAATGTCGTCTGCGCTATAGGTCACGTAATAGACATTTCCGAAATTTCGTATTCAATCCTAATCTCTCCACCAAATAAAACCCGACATAAACGATCCGTGTAACAAAATAACAAAAAATATAAAATAAGTACAGACGGGCGCAATGTTAATTAAATTTAAAACAATCTCGTTTTGTTTGTAGTTTTTTTGAATGGAAAATAAAACAAACAGAAAATAATTTTAATTGCAAAATAGTAATTTTGTTTTATAATTGATTTATCTCGCTATAAATTCTTTTGATATGTATTAGCTTTTTTTACATGAATGAAAAAGCGTATGCGATTTTTTTCCTTCTAAATATTCAATTGAAAAGGTCGGAAGTTTCTGAATTCTTTCAGTATCTACGACTTTCTCCCTTAGAAATGCCACAGAAACGTGCAGTTAATGGCTGAGTTTGTAAGGAGATTGCTGTTTGTCGAAAATTGCTGTGTATTGAACAGTTGAATGATAGCGTATCGAGGGTAACTTTCATCTTGGGGCTGCATCATGCTTATTGCAGTATAATAGCGCCATGCCATATACATGTATCTCTATTCATCCTTTTCAAGCTGATTCCTGACCCGGATGATTTCCACCCAGACGAACATTTTTATATGTGGCTGTAAAACCCCAATTAAAACAAGTTATTTAATTGCAGAGATATCGCCGGGCATGTTTACACCCTAATTTAGCAGGAATAACGAAAAATAATTATACACGCAGAAGTAATAAATCTGTTGATTCGAATTGGGGCTCCGGGAATTTGATACACATCAAGATATTTGAGGCGCACACATGCTCCCTACGGTATAGGGTGTCATTATGGGGGTGGCTGGTGATGGTGGTGGAAGGATTTTGCAAAAGCGTAGGGGACTTTGAAGGGCGGCAATTAGCGGGGTCGTCCGGAATGCGGGGAATTTCACCGGAAATTCCGCTCTATGCACTGTCACAGCTACTCGCTTTTAAAGTAGCTGACAAAGTATCCCTTCGCTATTTTGTTACAACCAAACATTCAAATCACAAATTAATTAACGAATTAGCATTAGATTTAAATAAAATCAACAAATTAATCATTATTCGACAAAAATCTACTTTAAATAATATGATTTATATTTTTTTGTTTAGAGATCACAGTGATATACAGTCGATGAATTAGATTATTTATTCAGAAACTTTTAAAATTGTTTTAAATTTTGGGATTTTGTTAAATTCTTTAAAGTATTTTGACAACTTTTCCGACTAGCTTCAGAAACTTTTGACTAAACTAACTAAAACTTTTGAATTTTCATCAAAATCTTTAGAAGCTTCTTTGCAGTTTTAGAATATGGCCAAATTTTATAAAACTGCAGCTTTTGTTTTTTTATAAGCTTATAAAATATGTCAGTTTTTCTGTAGGTTTTTAAAAAACTTGTAAAAATTTTATTAAAATTTCCAAAAACTTTAGAAATTGAAAAAAATAATTTTAATATAATTTCCGAAGCAGATTCTTTTTTGTCAGTTTTTCTTCAATTTTTAGACTTTTTTTTTGTTTTTGGATTTAGCTCAAAATAAATTGTTTGTGTTTTTGGCCTTTTAGCAGTATATTTGCTTTTTCATATTTTTTTGCAAAATTTTTCGACTTTTACCCAATTTTTGGCCAAAACCAACATGTAGTTTTTCGAATTTTGGCCGTATATTAGTTTTGACCAAAAATATGTTGTAATTTAGATCAAAACTGATGGCTTTTTAAACATTTTTTGCTTAAATTGTATATTTCAATCAAAGCCAATATGGGTTTTTTGGATTTTTGACAATATATTGGTGTTGACCAAAAATATGTTTTTTTTTTACTAAAACCAATATGTAGTTTTGGGACTTTAAACCAATTTTGGGCAAAAAAAAATTTTTACAGTTTTTTGCTAATGTTTAGACTTTTTGCTTGCTAGTTTTTGGATTTGATTGAAAATAAGTTGTAATTTTTGGCCAAAACCATATACAGATTTTGAAGTTTTGGTTGAACTGGTTTTGACCTAAAATATGTTTTATTTTTAGCCAAAGTTATTAGTGTTTTCATCATTTTTTGGCAACTTGATTTAACTTTTTGCAATTTTTTTTTAGGTTTTGGCAGTATATCGGTTTTGATCAAAACTGTGTTGTAGTTTTGCTTAAATCTAAAACTTATTTATTTTTTGAACAATTTTTTATTGTAAAAAAATTAATGTTCTTTATTATGTTTAACTTTTTGCCAACAGCAAAATGTAGCTATTAGATTTTCTCAAGCTAAAAGTTTTTCATAATTTTTTTTGCAATTTTTGGACTTTTTGCCCATAATTGGTTTTGGCTGCTGATAAATCGCATTTTTCTGCCAAAGCCAGTATGTACTTTTAACACTTTTTACACTTTTACCAATTATTAGTTTTGAAAATAAGCCAACATGTAGTTGCACTCAGTTTATTGATTGCTGGACAAGTAGTAAGCTAGATCATCATTACTTTTAATTGGAGTACATCGCCCAAATGTTAGTAATTTTTAAGTCTCTGTGTGCAATGAAACTTTGTCTGTTTTTTGGCCAATTTTTGGATTGTTTACCAGTTTTTGGTTTTGGCTAAACTTAGATTAAATTGCATATTTTGCCTAAACCAACATTTGTTTTTAGAGTTTTTGGAGTATTTTGGTTTTGACCAAATAGCTTTTTGGCAACTTTAAAACTCGTATTGACTTAAAACAAGTTGTAAGTTTTAGGCAAAAAGATTATAATTTTGTTGGCAATTTTTAGCCAGTTTTTGATTTTTGTTGAGAATAAGTTGTATTTTTTGGAAAAAGCCAACATGTGTTCTTTATACTTTTGGCAATATAAGTTTTACCAAACGTCTGCATTGTTAGGCAAAGCTGAAATTTGTTTCATAAATTTTGGCCAATTATTAAACTTTTATTCAGTTTTTGGTTTTGGCTGAGAATAAGTTTTTGGTCAAAACCAAGTAGTTTTTTAACTTTTTACAATATATCAAAAATTTGTATTGCGAATTTATGTTTTTTTATTAAAGCCAACATGTGGTTTTTAGAGATCTAGCACTATATTAGTTTTAACCAAAAATAGTTTTTTGACCAAAGCTAAAAGTTTTTTTATGATTTTTTGGTCAATTTTTGGACTTTTTGCTAGTTTTTAAATGCAACTAATAATAAGTTGTATTTCCGGCCAAAGCCGTTTGCAATTTTAGCAATATATCGATGTTCGTCAAAAATATGTTTTATTTTTGGAAAGAAGTAGTAGTAGTATTATTTTTTGGGTTTGGTTTTTGGCTCAAAATCAGTTGTAGCTAAAGCCAGGATTTTTGGCCAATTTTTCATTTTAGAAGTAAATAAAATGTTTTTTTAGGACTTAACAGTTATTCGGTTTTGACCATAAATATGAATTTTTGGGCTCTTTTATCAGTTTTCGGACAATACTTGGTTTTGGCTTAAAATAAATTGTATTTATATTTTTTACCAAAACCAACATGTGAGTTTAAGACGTTTGGCAGTTTACTAGTTTTGATAAAAAATATGCATTTTTGTCTAAAACTGAAAGTTTCATTTTTGGTCAAAAGTTAATTTATCATTATTTTGGTCAAATTTTTAAATCTTTTGACAGTATATATTTTTTGTTGTAATAGTTTTTTAGGTTTTAGGCAGTTTATTGGTTTTGACTAAAAAATGCATTTTTGGCTAAAACTGAGAGTACTACCATGAATCAAATTTTGGACAGTTTTTAGTGTTGAAAATGAAATAAAGTTTTATTTTTTAGTCAAAAGAAACATGTATTTTTTGAACGTTTAGCAGTATATCGGTTTTGACTAAAAATTTTTGACCAAAGCTAAAAATGTATTTATTATTTTTGTCTTTTTACCAGATTTTAGTTTTGGATAAATATAAATTATATTAAAAAAAGATATGTATTTTAAGCCAGAACTGAAGATTTTTTTCATCATTCTATAACCGATTTTTAGTTTTTTGCTTTAGCTGAAAATAAGTTCTACTTTTTGTCAAATGCAACTAGGCGTTTTTGGATTTTTAGTCAATGCTAAAACTTTTCTCATAGTTTTTAGTTTTAGACACAACTGAGTTGTATTTTGCCAACATCTCGTTCTCGGACTTTTGGTTGTATATCGAGTTTGACCAAAAATATGTATTTTTGGCCAAAGCTAATAGTTGTTTCATCACATTGACATTAGTTTCAACTTTTGGCCATTGATTATTTAATTATTGAAAAAAAGTTTCAGTTTCGATTTTGGCCGAGTAAATACAAAATGTTTTTTGATTCGGCAAAAAAAAATAACACAAATTTTTGGTTTGGATACACTATGCGGTTACCGCACAGCTTTGGTGGGTATACTACTGGTGATACTTAAAAAGAAGCTTAGAGAATTCAAAACAAACTTAGTTAATTAAAACGGTGTAGTAAACAAGACCGGGCTACTAAAACCTCACAAAAAGTGCGGCCAATATTGTACTATTATCCAACAGAAATTTTGGGTTTGGCTTTTGTAATTTTTGATACTTTTGGCCACATTTTTTGGATTTTTAACATTATATTAGTTTTGACCAAATGATAACCTTTATTAGTTTTTTCATCATTTTTTGGTC
Organism: Tachinus rufipes; assembly: GCA_963932245.1. Lineage (NCBI taxonomy): Eukaryota > Metazoa > Arthropoda > Insecta > Coleoptera > Staphylinidae > Tachinus > Tachinus rufipes. The sequence goes on from OZ010741.1 coordinate 127,492,541, forward strand.
AACTTTTAGAATTATTAGTTTTAGATGAAAATAAGTTTCATTGTATAGTTGAAGTTTGCTTATCATTTTTTTGGTCAAGCATTAGTTTTTTTGCCAGATATTGGGTTAGTCTAAAAATAAATTGTATTTTTTATTCAAAACCAACATTTGGTTTTCATTTTTTACTAAAAATAACTTGTATTTTAGGCTAAAGCCAACATGTGGTTTTTGAACAATTTGCAATACATACAAAACAGATTTAATTAGGTTTTTTAAAGATTTTTTAATAAGTTTTTGAATTTTTTGCAGTTTTTTTTATTTTGTCCGAAAAAGAGTTGTATTTTTTGACCAAAAGCAACATGTAATTATTTAATCTTTGGCAGTATATTGCTTTTGAACAAAAATATGCAATTTTGGTCAAAACTGAAAAAAAATCATGTTTTTTGGCCAATTATAAAACTTTTTGCCAGTTTTTGGCTAAGATTAAATTGTATTTTTTGGCCAAAGCCAACATGCAGGTTTTGGGCTTTTGGCAATATATGGTTTTAACCCAAGATATGTTGTATTCTTGGCTTTAGCAGAAAGGTTCATCAATTTATATCAATTTTTCACGTTTTGGCTAAAAATGAACTATATTTTTGACCAAAACATGTATTTTTGGAAAAAACTAAAAGTTTAATTATGTTAACAGTTCAGTTTGGGGCAAAATGCTTTGGCCTATAAAAACAATGATAAAATTTTGGTTTTAGTTTTAGCAAGGAAAAATACAACAAGTTTTGGCCAAAAAAGAAATATTTAGTTTGGATTGTCTTGAGTAAATAGTAGAGTAGTAAATAGGCAACGACTTTTGAGTTAGTAAACATAATAGATTCTTAAACTCAAGTTAAAGAAGCATAAGTGCCAGACACCGCAATCATCATCATCATTGGTGTTTTGCTTTTTGCAGGTCCTACAAACCTCTCCTCCAGTTTTTTCAGTTCTTTGTTCTTTTCTTCATTTCACTCTACCTTTATCCTTTCCTTAGAACATTATCTTGCATCTTCTTCTTCCTCTTCTCGGATTTTCATTTATTATTCTTTTGATCACGTCCTTCAATATTTTCTTTTTTTCTTTTAATGATTCTACCTACTAGCGCTTTTTAAAAAAAAATTTATTCCGAATTTTGACTGATCACTTAATGCCCATAAACTCCTCCAGAGCCACATTTCAAATGCTTCCATGCGTTATTTATCTTTTTGTCTAATCGCCTAAGTTTCAAGCAAAAAAATCAAAGAAAGCAAACAAGTTATTAAACAAAATTTTAAACAAGATATGTGCACGTCTTGCAAAAGTTGTAAAAATTTCAAGCAAACTGGAATATGCAATGTGATACTGCTTCGAGAAGAAAAATCAAAAACTTTCTTTCTAGGAAAACTGCTTAAAAAAACTGTGAATAGTATTTTGAAAAATGAACTACTAATAAACAAGAGATCTACCGCTTATAAAGTTTGGGTTTTGATAGAGAGTTCCACCCTAGAAACATAATGGTTTAATTTTTGAGTTTGGGCGTTTTTTGAGAGATAAAATTAAAGATTTTCATAGATTCACTCCAAATTGTTGAAGAAAATGCAAAACACTGGACATTTTGTTACAATTATTGTGAAATAAACTTTTTTGGATTAAAATTGATTTATACCTATTAGATTCACTTTCAAATTTTTGAATCAATTGCTAAAACTGTCAAAAAAGCAGCAATTGTTCGCATCAATGGCTATTGGTTATCCTTAACCAAGTAATTTTTCACTTGAATTTGAGTTTAATTGGTAATTACATTCATGGTTTTACAATTAAAATTATTTAGTTCATTTGCATTATTTACTGTTTTGATAAAATGAAATGAATTAGCATAAAACATCCGTCAATATTGAAAGCTCCTATATTTCCTGTAATAAATAAATTTAAATGTATTATTGACACATCTCCCCACCGAACAATTAAATATAACGTTTGCGAACAGAAACCCAAACATAATATATCTCTTTAACATGTTAATTAAATATTAAAGACGAAAGATACAAACGCACGGACAGAGAGACGATCCCATCCTTTGGGCCTCTCCTAATGGGACCTTTGAATGCCTCACGGTTTACTGACCTAATAGCTTATTACATAATGCATTTAGCTTGTACAGCCCACATTTACACCCTTATTAGGGCAGCAGTAGTGGACCCTTTCATCAACACAACCTAGAAAAAATATGTAGCCTAGATTACTGAATTGTAATGTAAACTAGCCCCCCATATAGCAACCCTTTAACTTTAATAATCACCGTCCGGATTTCATTTATTTCATGTGTATACGGTCAACCGGAAGTAATATAGTGCTAGGTTCGGTTGTATAACTGTAATCTAAACAGAGATTTCGGGACCTTATGTGTGCCGGAAAATTCGATTGGGATATTTATGTGTAAATACTGTGAGGAAGTTTCCTCCCCACGGCTCTTTTCGCATTCCTCTGAGGAATTTTATATTATATCCGACGCGCGTTTGGTATTGGATTTTTTTTTTCGGGGTTTAAAAGCGCAATATGGATAATTAGTTTTTTTCAAAGTAAAGATCAACTTTCATTAGGCTAATGCAGTGGAATAGTTTGGTATATTAAGTCAAAAAGGGTTTGCTCGGACGTGCCTTCATTTATTTTAATTGATACGGTGATTTTTTTTTTACAGTTGCAACGCAACTAAAGTGGAAGTCGTTATCCTATTATTCCGAGATACTTCGAAGCTAGAGACGAGTTTTATTGTCTCTCTAAATGGGACAAATTTCACTTGCTTCTTATTTTTATTTTTGCTACGTTGGAAAATACAATTATACGAATTTATACACTACAAGTGTTTCTCTAGTTGCGAAGTAACGAAGAATTGGATATTTTTAAAGAACAACAAATTAAAATTAAATTATTGATTAATAGAAACTATTACAATAGTTACTATATAATATTTAAGTTAAATCTAATGCTTTATTATTTAATATCACATTAGACGGTATAAGAAATTGTATCTTGAGTACACTTAGCAAAAAATTATTAATGAAATATTGTAGTTAAATTGTACTCTAATTTTGTAATTGGTTAACATGCTACTGCTAGCTGGTCCAAGTCCATTGCCTAAACTTTACTTCTTAAATATTTTAACAGGTTGACTTCCAACTCTTGGCGGTGGTTATGAACAATAGTTTATTTGGTTTTCTAGCGTAGTTTTCTATCGAACAATTCAAAATTGTTTACTACTACTACCAAATTAGACTATAAATGTCTGTGGTGTAGTTGAGACATTTTTACGTGGAAATAGTTTCCTAGAAGCATTAGCTAATCAATTAATTAATATTATTACCATTTAAAATGAGCTTTGTTAACCATACCCACAGAAGACCTTCTGTTTAAAGAAGTTGATGGCAATATTGCTGGTTACGGTGTTGATGGCAACATTTTTTACCCATCGGATGCTCTTCTTTATCATTTAAATGTAAATATAATTTTTCAGTTTAAGTGATCTTCAGATATTCACATTTTTGACAAATATTTGTTTCTTCTTTAGTGTTGTGATGTGTTTCTGGTAGGATCCTGATGGATGATTAAATTTTGGTAAAGCTTTATCAAAAAAGTAGTTTTGTTTGTCCTTTTAAGAAGATTTTTAGGTCTGCAGTTGATTCTTGCCTAGTTTTTACTCAAAAATTTCAAGGTTTGTAGCAGTCCAGGCTATATTGAGATTTGGTGCTCCTAAAAGTTTGTTGGGCTTGTTCTTTCTTTGGTGCGTTGGTAGAGAGTCAAAGTGATTTTAATGTTTTTATTTGAAGCAAAGAAAATGCTTATAAGTGACTCTCCTTACGTGCTACTAAAGTAAAGTTTCACTTTGTTATGATTTAGGCTTGTCAGAGGCGATGGTTGGCGGCAGTTTTTGGGCTGGTGGTATGCCTGAGAAATGGGCTAGTTAATGTGGGGTTGTGTATGGTTTTGGGCTTTGTTTCTCTTTGAAAAATGCCACACGGAGTGAAAACGGATATGTGTAACTGTCCTTTTAAGGAATTGCCTTTTGGAGATAGGAGCAGTGGTTAACCTCTACGGTACTACAAGATCTTGGCGGAGGTTTTGGAAGATGTTTTCTCAGTTATGCTTTAGGACTAAGCAATCTTGGCCCATTCAGTCGTTGAAACTGTCAGGTTTTGGCAAAGATTATCGAAAGCACCCTTCAAGGAATGTGTTTCTTGGATTAAGTAACTTGGCCAGTAGATTTCTCTCATGTTTGGTGGAAGCAGAGATATTGTGGTTTTAAAGTCGGCGCAGGACTGTCTGGCAAGATCTGCCGCGGCGGGGTTTTTTTGATTTTGATTCCACTCCTCTTGCGGATTACATGCCTCTAACAATCTTTCTCATTTTTGCGACTCTGATTCCATCGTTAATGCTTCTAATGCCTAACGTTTCTGAGCGCAGTTTTGGTAATGTGTCACTGAGCTTTGTGGTTTGCGGCATTTAGTTTGCGTAGCACTCTTGGGTTCAATCAGAGTTGAGTTGGTATTAACGGCTGTTTGGTCTTGATCTAAAGAAAACTACGTACCTCAAACCGGAAAACGCTAACGACGTTTCTTGGTTTGGGGTAATTGTTTTTCTTTTTAAACAGGCTCCTGAGTCTAGGATAAGCTAAGGTTATTCGGATGTTGCCCCATGAGTTTTGCTTTATAGGGTTCTAGATCCTTGTTTATTAATAAGAAAACTATATTGGCCAGCGGTTGTAGTTGACTTTTGCTAGGTTTAGGTTCATATTCTTTCACCGTATGGAATGTGTGTTGGTCTACGGTGATCTCCAACTCATCTGAGCTCATAATTTTTGTTTTGTTGAGGTTCATTTTCAGTCCGGCTAGTTTCGATACATCATTTAGCTGTTGTAGCATATCTTTCAGCTGACTTGGGTCACTGCTGATTAGTACAATATCGTCAGCAAAACGTAAGTGGTTAAGGTATGTTTCGTTGACATTTATACCCTTTCCTTCCCACGACAGGCTCTTAAATATGTTTTCCAGGGCCAATGTGAACAGCTTTTGAGAGATCGTGTCACCCTGCCGTACGCCTTTTTTTATTGGGATCTTATCTGTATTTAAGTCCTCGTCGATATTCACTTGGAGTGTTGCGTGGTCATATTTATATATATTTAATGAGGTTGGTGTATCTATAGTCGATTCTAGCTCCGTCCATAGCTGCTAAGATTGCCCATGTCTCGATGGAATCGAACGCCTTCTGATAATCCACAAAGGCCAAGTAAAGGGGGATGTTATATTCCGTGCTCTTTTCAATTAGGGTGTGTATTACTTGTAGGTGGTCGGTGGTACTAAAGCCTGCGTGAAATCCAGCTTGCTCAACTGGTTGATAAAAATCTAACTTCTTTGATAAACGAATATGTATATCTCGGCCACACCATCAAGCTTGGAAAGGAGAATCAGACTGCTGAAATTAATAGAAGAATTCGGCTGAGTTGGGCGGCATTCGGAAACCTGGGTTACGTGCTTAAGAATAACACTATTCCTATAAATCTAAAAAGGAAGGTCTGCGATACATGTGTACTGCCAGTATCTACATATGGCCTAGAAACTGCCACGTTAACGCAAAGAAGTGCCCAAAGACTAAGTGTTATGCAAAGAGCGATGGAGAGATCCATGCTTGGAATAAGCTTGAGAAATAAAGTACGTAACGAAGAAATCCGATTAAGAACTAAGGTGACAGACGTTATAAAACGTATTGCGCAACTAAAGTGGAGATGGGCAGGACATGTGGCTAGACAAGACCCCAATAAGTGGACTATCAGGATAATGAAATGGCGCCCAAGAACAACAAAAAGAAGTACGGGGAGACCCCAGAAGAGATGGGCAGACGACATTAGGAGTATAGCGGGATATAACTGGTTCCAAGTTGCTCAGAACCGAACTACGTGGAAAAATCTGGAAGAGGCCTACATTCAGGAGTGGATGAGCAAAGGCTGAAGAAGAGGTTTAGGTTTAGTCTTGGGTGCTCTCTTAGATAGATCAATCAAACGTGATAAAATCGGGCACTTGCAGATCCGATGTCAAAATGGGGGCGTTGTTGGTCCAAGAAGCTACTGTTATTGTTAGCTTACAGATCTCGGCTTTATTTTGCTTGCTGAAGTCCTTCACGTTCGAGTCTGTATCTTACCAACCGGTTGGCCAATAATTTGGCATGGAAGGTAGTTGGTGCAGATTGCCACTTGTTTTGTTGAAATTCTTAGAAATACAATTTCAAGTTTTCTACTCAGGATCTTTTTCCAGATCTTGTTTGGGTTTCTTAGTTTGAAAGGATTTTAAATGAAGTGAGGTATTCTTCCAGGGTCCCTTGTTCGGGGTTTCTTGATGTTGATTGCTAAAAGGTTTAATTTTTTTTCAATCCAGTTTTTTTGCTGTAAAGGTGCTTTCTTACAGTAGCACAACCTATAATACATTTTTCTTTGTCAGTTAAGGTGGTTATATCAGAGTAATTAAATTTGTTTCCAGTTTGAACCAAGTTGTAAGTCGTTCCAGTAGTGTGACATCGGAAGTTTGAATGTTCTGTTGAAAATTTGTTTGATCCTTTAGAGAAGCTCCTCGGAGGTGTCAAAGTTCTTCTGGTAAGCGGTCTATGAAGTTAGACCAATTTTACTTCAAGTCGCTTTACGTTGGGCGCAAATAGCTACAGTTTAGGTTTTTTAGAAACGGTAGTAGCGGTTTTCCTGGTGTATACAGGTTTTAGGTTTTATTTTCCAATGGGATTTTTTTTTTTTTTTTTATTTTATATTGAATGAGTGTCACAGCATCAACGTCTGTGAATTTTCATGGTGTAGTGGATAAGTTATCGATTGAAGAATTTGATTAGAAATTACCGAGGGAATTGAACTAACTTTTTTGGGTTTAGTTTCTTTTCTTAGCAAAAGAATTTTGCAGTGCAGAGGAGCTTGGAGAAGGTTTTTTTGGTTTTTTAAGAGGAGTTAGAGTGTAGCCGAAAGCCTTCTAGAAGCTTGTCAATAAAAAAATGGGGTTTATTTAGTTCTACGATTCTTTTAATCAGGATGCGTCTAGACTAGAGTTTAATTGGATGACTACATAGGTTTTCCTTAGTTTGGTTTGAAACTAAATGTTCAGTCCAGGTTGGTAAAGTTGCAAGGTGCCCTTTCAATGTTGATGAAGCTGCACTAGTTTTACATTCATCCGGATGGCGGTTTTAATTTTTGAGTGGACAATTTGATGTATTAGGTGCTAGACATCAGAACCAATAATATTGGGACGTCAATTTGAGGCATACCATTTTTGGGGACGAGAACGGTTTTAGATTTCCGCTTGGGAGCAGGACATTGCTCTATATAATGTAGTTATACAGAACTTCTAAGAAGACCAGATTACATTGCTTCACTGCCTCAACAGTAATTCCATTGGCACCAAAGCAAGGTGCTAGAAGCTTTAGGTTTGATTAGAATGAAACACGATAGGTTTTGTTTGAGGTCAACGATAAACTCATTATTGGGATAAGATTCTGATTTTAAAATGTTGCCAATTTGGCGATAGCTTCTATGGTTTTGCTTAAGATAGTTTTAGTGAGAATCCGCTTGTTGTTTTTAGCTTTTTTGTACTTAGCAGCGCAAAAGTCAAAACCGGTGTTAGTTTACTCATAGTTTTGGGCAGGTTTCTTCTTGGTTCAAGAATGCGGTTGCAGGAGGGATGACCGGAGCCGTAGCTAGACCAAGAACTGGGCTTTGTGGAAAGCTTTTTTTGCAACCAAGAATTCATCTGGGCTTAAGCTTGTCTGCTTGGCCAAAAATAGCTTGGTTGATAGTCGATAAGTGTCGGGATCTGTGACGAGGTTGAAATTTAAAGGAGCACCAGATAGTGATAAATGGCATTGTGCTGTAGGCCACACTTGATGGTTGATTTGTTATCAGCGGATCGGTTAAAACTAAAGTCATGGTGATCAGTCAAGCTAATCTGCCTGTTTACGATAATCAGATAGAGCAGGTTGCTAAATTTAGATACTTTGGCTGGTGGATAACAGACCTAGACCTAGATCCAGACATAGAAGTTTAACCGTTTTCAAAATTGTACAAATGCTATATGAAGCCTAAACCTGAATCTTAGATATTGTTTTGTGAAATGCAACATTTAGTTTAAACTGCTTTATGTGTTGATTGTTGCCGAGCTTCAGTAATTGAGAAAACAATGCCGAAACAGAAATGGATTGTCTGCTGGATGGGAATGGCTGGTTTATCAAAGTTTTTGGTTGAGTGGAAGCAGGCGGTAGGCTGCTGAGCGGTGGCGTAGTGACTTATAAATTTTTGTCTCTTGCGTTGACAAACGGATATAGGTTAGATGGGGAAAAGTTAGTAGTTGGAGGTTTAAGCTGCTGGGTAGCAGAAGGAATAATGTAGGAGTTGGCAAGTCGTTTCCTATTGCCAGCGGGATAAGATGAGAAGGGATCTGATGTTCTGAGTGGAGGGAAGATGCGTTTTTGTGACTGATTTTCAGTTTTTATCCTAAAGGGCTGGTGGGAACCTTAAAGAGGAAGCTTGACGATTTAAGATAAAGATATTGAGTGAAGGCACTTGAAGCGGCTTTGTGGAAGGATAAAGTTTAGAGATTTTTTAAGAGAAACCACAGGTGGTGAATGGCCGTTGTGTAGTAATACGTGTGCTATCGGTTTGGTTGCGGGTACAATTGGAGGAGGGAATTGCTATAAGGTTATTCGGTGTGATTGCCGACGCTGGAGGCTGAGACGGTTGAGGTAGAGGTTTTTCCAAACATAGAACTAGTTTTTTTGGTTGCGATCTTAACGTTCTGTTTATAAATAGAATCTGATCTTTTGTTAAACTTGTTGCTTGAGATATAGATATGGAAAAAGGTTGATCTGCTTTGATTCAGGGACAAAATTGGCATTGGAGGTGCGTGGAGAGGAATGGGAAAGTTCTTGGCAGTCTTGGGCCTAGTTGAGGAGTTGAGAAATATACTAATCTTTATTAGCATCCGAGTCCAATGAGTCCTTTTGATTTACTTATTTTTGTGCTTTTAAAAATTACTACAGTTGTGACATCATTGTACTTATAGTTAGACTTAATATAGGAGTATGTGTGGACCAGATACTGGGCCTTATCAGTATTTACATCATCTTCGTTTTCACAATAAGGCTTGTTCCAACTGACGCTCGGAACGACCAACGAAACAAATTTGCTATTTGTGCACTCAAATAAAATAATTTTCCTTATATACACATTATTTGGATTGTGCTATTGATTTGCATGGTTTAGAAAGGTACAAAACAGCAGTTGGAACAAACCTATGTGTAGGGTGGTTACACAATCCTTCAAAACCAAAATAAATACTTAATTAATTAAATTACATTCTTCTATAAATACAAACAATCGAATTTTATTTACAATAATTAGTGCTTACATATGTGATGGGGAGAATCTATTTTTATAATTAAATTATAAAAATAGATATATTATATTAATAACTAGCTATTTTAAGTCTAATAGTATATAAAATTTAAAAAAAATTAAATTTGTAAATTTTTTATTCAATCGCTAACACAAATTGAAACCGAAAACATTTCCTATTTTCCATATAGCTTTATAATTGCATTATGAAATGTAACTGCACCAGTAAAATTATTAATGGAATATAACTTCGCAATTAGTCAAGCTTAACCGACCAATAAAAACTAGGTTTAGTGAGAAATTAAAGCCAACCAAAAATTATGTTCCGCCTCATTAGACCCGTTTTATTGCCGCAAACGAAAACAAAAGAAAGAATAAAAAATAACTAGCACTAACACAACCGGCTGAAATAAATCACATTGCGTCGATTGGTTCAGGATACAATATCACATTAACCTTCTATTTCCATGCTACTATTTTCCAGACTTTTAGAATAATATTTTTTTCTTGTTTCAGCAAACTTGGCAGACACGCAATCGGATGTGGCATTGTACATCGGATTGACAGTGGCTATATTTTTAGTCACCTTATTATCCTTCTTTCTGGTCAGGATGTATAGGAAGAAAGGACAACACCAGTCCCTTTATAACATGGCCGCCAACGGTGAGTCTGAATACGAAATTGTCCATTAAATATTTAATCGGCTTCCGCAGTAGAATTCTAAATCGTCCCCATAAATCCGAATGTTTTAGTAATAATAAGCCTCAAAACCATGCTTTAATTATGATTATTTTTAAATTGAATCGTATTTAATTCGTCCTATAACAGACACGTTTGTTAATAAATTAGTGCAGATGTTAAAGGTAGTAAAATGAACTCAAATTCAAACAGCTGCGCATAAATGAAATACTGGCAGCAATCACGTTACAAAAGTAATGTCTTGTCTCATTAAAATAATACCGTAATCGCACCCGATTATATCTCCTAGCTTGGCGATAAACACATCACGCATATTTTCATAATTAAAAAATATGATGGATAAACGTCGAGCCAATTAAAGAAACGTTAACTATTTTATGGGCTTGAAATGGGACACACATGTGGCGGAGACGATTCGTGCAATGTAGGAGGATGGAAAAAAGAGGGATCACCGAAAAGAGCACTTTAAGCCGGGAACGTGTCGCCTAGGCGCGTTATATTTTGAAATATCTCGAAGTTTATTCGACAATTATCCCGGTTTATGTGGCTGTTTTCGGAGATATATCACTACTTACTCATAATTTTGTTTGAAATTTCGGGATAGTTGAGAAATTTACATACCTGAAACAAAAAAGTTAAAATATGTTAATCTCTGCTTATTTACTATCCTCATATAGTAAATAACTTGAGCGTGTAGGATAAATTTGAGTTCAAAACTTTAAAAACATTTGTCGATAAATTAGAAACTTGTTCAGATAATTTTGGTTTTATTTAATAAGTGCAACCAACATATTAAATTACTTTGTTTTATAAATATTAATTTCAAAAAATACTTTGCGTAAAAGAATTAAAATTTGAAAATTTATTACTTTTATCCAGTGGCGTTACCAAAAATATTGATGAGAAAATATAGGGGCTAAAAAAATTTAAAAAATCAAAAATTTAAATTTAGAAAATAACCCTTAACCCAACAAAATATGTAATTAGTATTCTATTAGAATGTACTGTCAAGATAGTACGTTTACGTTAAAAATACTTTGTATTAAATCCTAAACCTTAAAAAAATTAAGTAATAGATATGTAACAACACAATTGTAACTTAAAAATGTGGATTGGAAATTGGTTGCCTTGCGACACGCAAATAATATTCATTTTTTGTTTTAAGTTTGTCAAATAACCTACTAAGCGTTTACACTTAATATGTTACTTTGCAATTATCTGTTTCACAATATTTACATAACCTTACAAGATGATGACAGTTTATAGATGCGCGTAAATAATATTTGTTTGTCACATAAACTACCAATAATTGTCATTTAATTTGTCACTTTGCAATAATTTGTTTTGCAATACGAATATAACTTAAAAAAATAATAAAAGGTTAGAATCTGTTGTTTTGCAATTAAAAAGTGCGCAATGGCACAACACAACACTAAAATTATTATGTTACAATACATAACCAACAAAAAATTGACACTGTGTGCAGCTAACAAAAACTGATGTTTAGTTTGTTGCTTTGTTATTGACAGATGTGTCACAACATGCGATTAACTTGAAAAATGTCAACACTAAGTATGTTGCTTTGCGTTTACTTTGTCGCAGCACACACAACCTAAAAATGTGTCAAGATACTCACATAAATTGAAATCATCATCTTGTGATTTTAGATTATTTGCCTATCCTAACCTAAAAAGTGTTGTTTTGCGATTACATTGTCAGCATCACACATTTAAAAATGTGTCACATATCTTAAAACAAACATAACCTAAAAAATGTTCACACTCAATTTGTTGTTTTACAATTACTTTGTCCCAGCACAACCTAAGAACGTGCCAAGGCACGCACATAACTTAAAATATGTCGTACTTGTACTTGATTTGTTGTTTTGAGGTTATTTTGTACAAGTTTACACGGCCCAAAAATGTGTCAAAACACGCACTTGATCTAAAACGACAATACACATAACCTAAAAACTGTTGATACTCAATTTTGTGTTGCGATTGTTTTGTCATAGCACACACAATCTAAAAATGTGTCAAGTCACGCACTTAATTTAAAAGACGTTGATATTTAATTTGTCGCTTTGCATTTATTGAGTCACGATACGCACATAACCTTAAAAATATGAGTTGTAATTGGCAGAAGTTGTGAAAACACTTTTGTGATGATTGGATTACGATACATGCATAGGTAATCTGAATATGTTTACACTCAAACTGTCGCTTTGACACTTAACTGATGTTAGCTAAAACTTTTATAAATAAGTACAATAAGAACTCAGTTTAGTGTAGTTGGGTATTGTCAAACTCACCAATTCACTTATACCTGCAGGCTGTTTGCGTTTCTTCTTCACTAGGATAGTAAAGAAGATGATTACCACAAGTCACGGGTCCAACAGTCGGTTGGATATCAAATCCAATGGTCAAAAGTTATGGATTGGGTTTTTAATGAATCGTATTTTAAACCGTGTATGATAGAGACGGTGGACGGAGGTATGGTTTGTCTCTTAACTCAACATTCTCGGTGTTACCTGTTGTGGTATCAAAGAAGATTATTTATAGGCATCACAAGTTTAGGATATCAATTCAGATGGTAAGAAGTCAATGGTTGGGCGTTTAATGATTATATTTCTAAAATAGTATGATAAAAAAAGGTGAAGAGATGTTCACCAGGTATGGTTTGTTTTTTAGCACTTTTTGTGTAACCGGTTAGGGATATCACAAAGATTATTCAAAGCCGTTATAAGTTTAGAAATTGGTGAAGCCACTCTTGGATGTCGATTCCTCCGATAGTTAGAAATTAAGTTTTGAGTATTTAATGATTATACTTCCAATTTTGTGTAATGGAAGAAGAAAGGAGTCAATCAGGAATGGTTTATCTGACATTATCAGGAGTCGTGTGGGATACTCTCAAAACAGTTTAAAAAAGGTACATTAGTGGACTTGTTGTTGGGGTGAAGTCCATTAGTTGATAAAGCCACTTTTTGATGTGGATTCCGATAGTTAGAAATCTATGTTTGGGTATTTTATGATTATATTTCCAACTTTTTAAGTTTTGAGATGTCAACATGGTTTATCTGATAGCACCAGGAGTCGCGTGAGTAATTTTCTGTATAGTTCACAAAAGATGCATTATTGCGGCTTGTTGTTGGAGTGAAGTTAGATTTGTATTGTTCCAATTCTAGTAATTTTATTGAAGTTGTAAGTTGTTGGGATTTGTTGAGACTTTGCAATTACAGCTCTGTACAGCTTGTCTGAAGTCATTTGGTCTCGAGTAAGATGTTCTTGCTATTATGCATTTTGATTGCTTGTAATTGGCTGAGCGTATTACAAAGGAGATAGTGATATGTGTTGTTAACGTCATTTGACCTCACCTTATGACGGTGTTACCGAACTTAGGACCTAGATGTGGCTCATATCAGGAGGTAAGGTAAGGTGATGCACTAAGCATCAACTCTGGCCAATAAGTCTCAGTTGAAGAGTGCAAATCTTAAATTGTTTGAAATGATTTAGGTGGGGTGTCTATCGGTTTATACTCATGGGGATGTCATCCAGGGGTGGAGAAGTCTTGATGCGTTTGTGTTATTGTGGTTTCCGATAAGGTGATTAGTTGGTAAAATTTCCTTGCACTAAAGGTTGTTGGTTGCGATTTTAAAGGCAACAAATGCTTCGCATCGGTTTGGTATCCGCTCTCTTAGCTTGAGAGAGTGGGGCGTATGTTGGTATATATGTCCAGCATTTGTTGTAGCTATTTCATTGCCGGGATCGTTCTCGTTCAGTATTGCACTAAGATACCTTTTGGTAGTATTTTGGACGTACTAATATGATAATAATAATCCACAACCTCCTATAGCGTTAGGTGTCGAGTTGTTCAGCACACCGAGCCACATAGAAGACATGTGTATGTTTGGATGCCTATATGAGGTAACGGATTCATGAGAAAGAACGTTACACTCTTCATTATTTTGTTGGTCACTAATCCAAATCTTGTCCATTTCTTAACTTTTGTTAACGCTGTTAATCATACATGTCCTCTCTACCGTACTAGACCTACTAACCGAATAAAATTCCTTCTTCTAAAACTGGAACAGCACTTTTTCTCTAATTTGGTTGAATACCTTCTCAAATGTAAAACTTAAGCAACACAAGGAGCAGACGGATGGAGAACTAAGGAAACTTCAGCTAATAAGTAGAAGAATGCAGACATTTCTTGAATTGTTTGTAATGATTTTTTAGGTTAGGTGTCCATTGGTTGATAGGCAACTGATGCAGTATAAGGTGACCAGTTGGTCAAATTTTCTTGTGTTTAGGCATTTCCAGATGCAGATGCGGTTTCGATCGGCGTTGAAACGGCATTAAATCCGTTCAAGTGGTCGTCGTGAATAGCGATTATAGTAGATGCTGTGCTCCTGAGCGATGGTTTATCATTTGCTTTCTCAACATCAGTTCTTTGTCCAGCATTGGTTGTTGCTGCTGTTGTTATCAAATATTGGTAGTAGTTTGATTTTTATAATTATTTTCTGTAGAATGCATCAAGCAAGGAATGCTTACTGACTAAATAAATTTACAAATATTATTGGTCCGCTTCTGTGGCTTAATGTTGGGTACGTGGGTTCAAGGGTATGATAGTACAAGTCACAGAAAAATGAAAATAGTAAGAATTTGCTCATTTGTACTTTGTTATGGAACTTTTCTTGGACAGTCTTCGTAGTCGGTCTCTAGCAGTTTTTTTTTGCAAGCAAGGCTTTAGGGTATTGGTCCCAGTTCATCGGGGGTTGATTAACCAATGGGAATCACTCACGCTGGTATCATATGCAACGAAATGGCTATTGAAAGAATGAGCAATGGCGTGACTAGTTAAGTTCGGACATACAGCAACGACGCAAATACACTAGCTCCATTCGGTACTCAGATATGAGAAATATTTACTACTGCTACAAAAATCCCATAACTTTGTTCTAAAACAGGAAGAACATTTTTTGTGTCATTTGGTTTGATTGAATACCTTCTTAAATGTAAAAGTTGAGTAACACAAAATGCAGCCGTTTGGAGAACTGAAGAAAAGCTACTCAAAATTACTAACTATGTAAACTTTGCTTTAGACGTTTAAGCAACTAGTCCTTTTTTTTATCAAATGTTGCACTATAATGGCGATTAAAGCCGGACGCAAACAAAAAATATTTTCTAACAGGCTGGCTTTTGGACCAGTAGATCTAACGGATATGTAGGCATCCAAACATACACATGTCTTCTCTGTGGCTCGGTGTGCCCGTTACCTCAACACTTAAGGGTAGAAGAGGTTATATAGATCTAATGGATGAATGCGGTGATGACATTTAGGATTTGTACCATCTCATGGATGTTGTCGGCAGAACAGAAACTATGACAGCTTAGGCAGTAACGCATTCAATATAGGAAGTTGCAACAAAAAAAAAAAAACTACGAATTCGGGAAACTTGTCTTAGAGTAGTTACAAGTAAGAACCACATCTCAACTAGTTCAATTGACTAACGGGGTCTTGCGGTGACGACTACTTACCTAATAAAGATATGAGTATGCATAAATGAATGACAACAAATTCAACTTGCCCGGATTGGAAATCGACTTCACTTTGTACACCAATCCGACCTCAGCAAGTATTGGCAAAATTACGTCCAAAATTCAAATGTTGAAGGTGCGATTTTTCACGCATCTCAGATTCATTACTACAGCGCTGGAGGAGACAGTTGTTTTTAAGTCAACTGACTACAATTTACACGACTACTAGAAACCAGCCTTACAATACACTTATACACTTCTTCTTATTTTACTTCCTTACATCTATTTTTGCCATTATGGTGGTGTGTCGATTTCTTGTTCCCCCTAGAATTTTGAGAGCTTGGTTATTCAGGATGAGATTGCAAGATTGTGGTTTTTGAGTCGACATATCTCATAAAATATTTGGCAGACGTCCATGGATTCAGCCGCTCACTGTAGTAAATATTCAGGATGATCCAAGACGTGAAGTCACAATTTCGTGTACGTATCTGCAGAATTTAAAAAGGCTGCATTCAAAATGTATTGCAAAGTTGTTTTTTTTTTTAATAAAACGTTGTCATCTTAATAGTAAACTAGTATACTCGAAGTAAACTATCTCAACATTACCTACGCCAGGACAGTTTAGTGAAGTCTTGTTACTCGGAACCATGGTAGGCTACGACTAAAATTTTTAAGGTGCTATTCCGATGTACGCGCATTGTTTCAATAGTTTTCAGCAAACCTACGTCAGTTTTCAACGCGCAATTTTGTGGCGGTAGTGAAGAAGAAACAATGATACTCGGTAGGGTGGGTGGGCAACTCCAGTTGAAACTATCAACCGCCATGATGCTCTGGAGTTGGCCACCCAAGTGTTTGTTATCAGAAGTTTGATTAACAAACAATCAGGCGGGCAAATGGACAACTTTAGTTGAAACTATTGACGTTATAATGCTCTGAAGTTACACGTCCGACTGTTTGTAAACTAATCTTTTGATAACAAACACTCGGGAGGGTTGGTGGACAACTTTAGTTGAAAGTATTGACAGTCATCATGTTTTGGAGTTGCCCACCCACCCGTCCCAAGTCTTTGTTATCAAAAGATTGATTTACAAACACTCAGGCGGGTAGATGGACATCTTCAGTTGAAACTGTTGACCGTTATAATGCTCTGGAGTTACCCGCCCGAGTGTTTGTAAACTAATCTTTTGATAACAAATACTCGTGAAGGTGGGTGGTCAATTTTAGTTAAAACTATTGACCGTCATCATGCTTTGTTTACAACCGCTCTCTTACCCTTATTTACTTTACCTGCAAGTAAACGTAGTTTTTAGGTTGAAGCACATAGAACTATGAATAAAAGTCGGGTACCTTGCGAGGACCAGTTCTGCACATCTATCTCCCGTCTCCTGCTTGATGTGACCAATGTTTAGTAGAGGTACACTTAATCTAACCTAATACTGAGTCAATTTGGAAGAAACAGTCGCGATCAAATCTACTGGTTACAGCTTATACGACTACTAGAAGCCTGCGAGGATACAGTCGTTACGGCAAACTTTTTTTGAAACATTAATTTATAAATGTGCAGACGTATTCAACAAAACACAACTTGTTTACTACAAAGACAACTAAACACTACATCAAATTAGTAGTCATAACAAGGGCAAGCACACAGTTCTAAGCTAAAATCATTTACTAGCAAGTGGGAGATATGTTATTTCCTAGAGTAATCGAAAAATGCCGCAGTAATGTTAGTCAAGAAAAAATACTAAAAGCCGAGATTTTACATCAACTATTGCAAATTAAATAATGACATCCGAGACAAAACTGTCCTCCCAAAACTACAAGAGACATTTTGGTTGAAGTTACGAATTATCCTGCAAGTAGTGTACAATGACGGGTTCTGGGTCCTCCGGCACTCCATACAGGTGGCGCCATCTGTCGGAACAGCGCCACCTGTGCGGCCGGAAGGTGAACTACAGCCTAGCGGATAGTTGAACTATTACTTGCAGAAACCTGTGCAGGAATCTGCTCGGCCGATAGTTGAACTATCACTTGCAGGAATCTGCAGGTTGAAAAGTTTGTAAAGTTTGTCCACCTATCGGCCGAGCAGATTCCTGCACAAGTTTCTGCAAGTAATAGTTCAACTATCGTCCGATAGGTGGACAACTTTAGTTCACCTATCGTTCGCTAGGCTGTAGTTCACCCTCCGGCCGCACAGGTGGAGCTGTTCCGACAGATGGCGCCACCTGTATGGAGTGCCGGAGAACCCAGAACCCGTCATTGTACACTACTCCTGCAGACCAACGTCTGCAACTCTGAAATGGACGGTGTTTTATACGAGAAAAGAGGATGGGCCTAGAAAACGCGTCATAAGCTACGCTATAGCAAATGGCTAGAGTGCTTTCCGATAGCGTGGGTAGCAAATAAATACTAGGAGTACTTTGATGATGAAGACTTTTTTGTGCACGTATAACAAGATGCTTATATGGCTAAGGATTTCCAACAATTTCCAACAAACTTTTTAGAATTTCTATTCTTTGAAAAATTTTGTTTCATCTTGAAACACACTTTTAGTAGATCCTAAAGACGAAGCAGAAAAGTTGGACAACATGGTACCGCCCGAATCAAGAAACTTAGTGGACTAGCACTAACAGTTGGGTGAGTGGGCGTGACATTTAGTTTGTTAATTGTAAGCGTATGACTTGTTTTCTTTTGAGGTGGTACGTCTGGCCATTCACTGCGGTCTTTTGGTCCTATTGCACACATTAAAAAAGTCCAGAAACTTTTGCCAAGAACTGTCTTGAGCTTTTCTTTGGTTAAGTTGTGCTTTGCACTAGCTCAGCAGATGTAGAGGAGTTTTTTTGTCCTTTTCAGACATTTGAAGCACAGCAACAGATTTAATTTTTTGATAACATACAGTTTAGTAGGCAAAACACTTATTTGGTTGATTTTGAGCGTGTGGTTTAAAATGGAGTGTTTTAATCACGCGCTTAAGCGTCTCTTTTCTGTAAATTGGAAGTTTCTTCTTTCTACTAATGTCATTTGTTACTAAATAGAGAGAAGATTGTGACGGATTTAATTTCTTGATGACAAAAAGTTGGGCGACTAGACCAGATACTCAATTTGTTGATTGACAGCATCATCCATAGCTTTCTACTGAAAACTGAAACCTTTTTAAATGAAAATACATGAAGCAGACAGATAAGAAACTGGAGGGCAATTTGGAACAACAAACCAAGCTCTGCTTCAGATATTTTTAGATTAAAACCTGGTCATCGACCTAACTATGCAACTATGGAGACTATAAGTAGCCTGTAGTTATCTTTTTTAGAAAGAAAGCTATACTGCCGCTTTAGTGCCAGGTACAGCCAAAAAGCGTTAGACCAGCCTGCTGGTTGACTAGGGTGAAGGAATTACAGGACATGTATTGATGCAAAGTCTAATTAACTTTTTTTTTGATTGATGTGAGGTTGGAGCGTCTTATTTAGCTTCCAAAGGTTAAATCTAAAGGTGGCAGCAATAGTTTTAGGTTGTAGTAGTGTACTCTAGGACAGATTTGAGGTTAGGTTTAGTGTGTTTTTGTGGTGTTTTGGTAAATTTGAAAATATTTCGAAAATTATTGAAGAAATTTTTTTGCAAGATTTAATTGGTTTTTGTCTGTTTAAAAAGTTCTTGCTGGAGTTCTTATGGTCTAATTTTATTTTAGTTTTTGAAGAGATTTATGGTTTTGCTGAGTTTTCTAATAAGGTATTTTGGGTGCAGAGTTCTTCTTCTTTTGCTGGTGTTGGGTTGAACGTTTTAGTCTTAGGTTGAAGTGGTGTGCTCTAAGACAGGTTTGAGGTTAGGTTTAGTGTATTATGTCTGGTTAAACGTTTTGTTCCAATTCAATGTTTGGATCTGAAGATGACGACAATGATTCTAGGTTATAGTAGAGTATCTTAGATGCTCTTGCTATTGATGGTTTTGCTGGATCTTTTTAAAAGCTTTTTTGGGTGCGAGTTATCTTCTTTTTTTTTGGTGTGTGGTGTTTGTTCTAATTCAAAGTTTGGATCTGAAGATAGCGACAATGGTCCTAGGTTGTAGTAGAGTACCTTAATATTTGAAGTTACATTAAATTTGTTTCTTTTGTGGTTTGGTAAATTTAACAAGATTTAGGAAAAAAAAATTTTAGATTTTATTTTATTTTTTTTATATATATTTTTGTTGAGTATTTTTGTTTAAAAAATGTTTATCTTAGAAGAGATTTATTGATGGTTTTGCTGAATTTTCTAAAAAGCATTTCTAGGTGCAGTGTTAGTCTAGTCTATGATGTTAGGTTATAGTGGTGAAACTAGTGGTGGACAGATTTGAAATTAGGTTAGGTTAGGTAAGGTTAGGTTAGGTTAGATGTGTCTTGGTAAAATTGACAATATTTGGAAAAAAAAGTTTTTTTTTTTAATTTTGGCTGAGATTTAACTGTTTTGGTGAATTTTCAAAAAAAATTGCTTTAAGAAAATGTAGACCACCTTGACCAACTTGTTTTGCCCAAATCAAGAAACCAATTGGACCAGCTTATCAATGTTGTAGGAAAATACTATTAGTTCTTCTTCTTATAGTGCCATACTCGCTACGAGCGTCGGCACCCCTCACGTATGTTTGTGGTGCGCGATAATAGTTCCACACAAACATACGGGACCTACAGTTTAAAGTGGAATCCGAACCACACCACTAGAGGGGTTTACTAGGCAAATACTTTGCTGGTTTGCCATTGCCTTGCAAAGGAGACGACCGCATCGAAATATATTCGACAAATTAGATGTTGCCGCTGCCGGGAATCGAACCCGGGCTGCCTGCACAACAGTCTTCGCACTAGACCATTGTGCTACGGTCGCCTCACCATTGCGCAATTAAATTAAAACACTTTGATGGCTTTAAATGTTAGAGGCCGCAGTCAGAAAAGCAGACTAGGCATTATAGTTTGTCAACTAGAGGAGATGTTAGCCAAAAAGTTGGTCTAAAGAGCGTACTTCTGCTTGGAGAGAACAAAATTGTTTTCCAAACTCTTACGGAATGGGATAGAGCTAGCGTTTTAACAGCAAAATGGCTGAAGAGCACCACTCTGAAGTTACTACTGATGCGGGTTTTCTGCAAAAGCCACCACCAGCAAAATCTACTTATCTCCCTAGATACCCGAATGTCATCTTCAGCGACAACGGCCACTAGATTACCAGCAAGCGGGTTCAAGAGGCAATTGCTGGTTGAAAATTTTTGGGATTTTCATTGGTTCAATTATCTTTAAGGAATGAGTATAACGTAACAAAATGTTTTACAATGTTCTTCACGCGCGAACTAGGCGAGTAAAAAGTGATATTAGTCTTCAATCGGAAAGAGGTATAAAATCACAATTTTATTTTCATTTCATTAGTTTTTAAATTGAAATAAAATATTTAAAAGGAAAACACTAACTTCCATATTCTGATAACAATAAAAATCGGTATTATTCTCCGACTATATAATCCTTTGCATTATTTGTCCAACGATTCGAAAAGCCTCTTAATCCAAATAGCACACATATGTTCTGGGTTTTATTTTTATTTACACGCCATAAAAAAAAGAGAAATAGGGTAGTAGGTAATAGTAGTCCCACATTTTTCCTCCGGCAGCCTTTGGCAGGTTTCATGAAACATAAAACTTGCTATTCCTTCACCGGCGTGATGCAATTTCACTTTTTTCTCATTTGAGCGGTTAAGATAAAGCAAACGCTAGTAACATCAGTTCAGATTCCTTGGAAATTGATATAGATATATCACACGCAGAGTATATGTGCGCGAGGAAGAAATAAGAGAAGAGGAAGCGGGCATTAAGAGATTGCAAAATTATTAAATTTTCAAATGGAAAGAAAAGTGTGATGAAAATTGTAGATATAAAGTTTTTGATGTAATAAGTTAAGGCGATTTGGAAGTGGGATGGGAAAGTCTGAGGTCATTGAATTCAAAATATTTTTGTTATTCACATAGTGAGTTATATTTGTAATTTCATTTATTATTTCACACTTGTATGGATAGTTTCAATTACATACAAGTTGGTGTCATTAGAAATATCTTTCAAAGTACATATAAACTTTTTAACTTTCAAATTAATATCAAAGTTTATTGTACTAAACGTATATAAGTCATCATTTGGTTGTCTAAACTAGAATATTTTTTTGCAAAGCATAATCTGTTTAAAACAATTTTATGCAATAGTAGTAGTGTGGTCTAAACTTTTTATAAATTATATTACTCAAGAACTATTCTAAACAAATTTTCCTACTATTTGTAACATAAATATTGAATACAGTTGAATGTAACAAACGATTTATTTATTAAAAAAGCACTCAATTCAAATTGGGAACTAGTAAACAATTTATAAATTCCAAAGGAATCTTATAATGACCTTATTACAGAAGCGAAGCGCATAAATACACAAATCCATTTCATTTCTGATGCTATAAAGTTACCAAATGATATGTTAACAACGTCAAATAAAAATATGCATTTATTCAATGGGTTAATTCTGAAATGCAAATGTAAGAAACGCGAAAAATTAATTCAGGAAAAAATTCAACAGATTTCTTTCCTTTATACAATCCAAATCCCTGACCGAGAAAGTGTAAATTAAAAAAATATTTTATGGGTCTCCAGATAATATTATGCTCATGTATTATGTAAAAATGTTTATTTAAAATAAGAGATGACGTTTTCTTAAACAAGAGACTTGCTTGAAATAAACATGCGTAAAGTGTAGAAATCTTAAAATAGAACTCTTTAAATTCTTCAACTATTTTTACCCTAATTTTATTGTTATGTCTTTGAATCAAGAGAAATTGAATTATATTACAAGATTTATATTTAAAATCAATTCTACTTAAGGAAATTTTTGTTCAAACAATGCCGCAGACTTGTGTGTTTTATGTTTATTATTTTCATTCATTTTTTCAGACTACCACCCGGAGTTTTTCCCGGAGCATGATAAAAAGTCATTGTCTCTGCAGCCGGATCTGACTCAAACTGTGCCCCCCTGTTATGAATATCCATTTGCAACCCCGGCGACTTCTGTGACTCGTTCTGTATCGGAACATCATTACGATGTGCCGCATTTGGCTTCAGCATCGGATATTCAGATGTCACCAGCTACTAGTTCCACGTTAGAGTCATCTAGTGGAAAAAGAAGTCAACTGAGTGGATTTACAAATAACTGTAAGTATTATAATTTTCAATTAATTAAAAAAAAACTGGAATCACACAGTAAATTCCGATTAGTAATAAGTTTAAACTTAGTCATAAGAAAATAGATTTTCTAATAGATGAAAGAGATTTTTTTAATTAAATATTTATTGGAATACTATAACGAATTCTTTCTTTACAAGGGAAACGTTTTATTTGCAAAAAGGAAACGTTAAACAATCAGAAATGTCACAATCCCGAGGGATTTTTATTATAATTATATAAACCAATGTTGAACGAGAAATTAAATAAATACTTGGTCCAGATATAACAAAAAGCTTTTATATTTTTCTTATATGCTTCACAATAGTTGAATCGATTAATCATGACTATGTGACAGGAGATACTAAGAAGGATTATATATCCAATATAAATGTTTATATCTACTAGTGGGGTAAAATGTTAACATGATTGTGATGTAGTATCATGTAATATATAATTATTATGATAAAAATACAATCCAATTGCGGTTTTGAATGATTTAATTTTTCGGTTTGTTGTTATCTAAAGAAACTTTACATTGTTTGCCTTTCTAGCCGTGAATTAAGTCTGTCGGTTAAGCTATATTTTGAACATCTATTTTGGACAACAACTTTGCTTGAGGTCAGCTTTCTTACGTGTATATAGAGCTAAGAGAATGAGATGTTTCCTAAAGACAGTTTCGAAGTTGTTACCGGATTCTCCAAGATAGTGGATGATACGACTAATGAGAAATTTTGCTAGTTTTAATAGATAATTTTCTAGAAATTGAAAGCATAAGTAGCAGAAACTGATTCTACTTGAGCTCCAAACAAAGAATTTTTAAGAGTAATGATAAATAGAGTTCAGAGGATGTTAAGAGTTTTCCAGAGTCGATGTAAATTAATTTGAAGATGGAACCTGATTTTTGAATTGAAAAGTTTAGCTCTAGTGAATGATACGACCAATGAGAAGTTGCCAGTTTTGGTAGATAATTTTCCATTTCACGTTGGTGTGTGATAATAGAATAACGAAAGCATAAGAAACAAAAGCTAATTCTACTTGACCTCCAAACTCGAAGAATTTGTCTAGAACTATGATAAAGATCACCAACAGTCTTAATAGAATAAGCCAACAAACGACAATCCTTTTTAAACAGATTGAGTTCAGAAATTAAAATTTATCTATCGATCACGATCTTGTAAAATACTAAAAACTCGAAGACTTTGTTGAAATTGACCTAAAATCCAAGCCCAATAAGTGCTTTACATGTTGGTAATTTTCAAAAATTAAAATTTTTAAAACAGTTTCTTTCAAAACTTGTTATTTTGTTATAAAAATTAAATGATTTTGAGGAATCTTGTTCAAATTAGCATCGAGAAACTACAACACCTCATGAATAGAGTAACAGCTAGTAGCAAAAGGTATGGCCTTGATATAAACATCAAAATGACCAAACTCATGATCATCAGTAAATCCCACATTAGAAATTGCCACATCACAGTCAATCAAAAACCCATTGAAAGAGTAAATAAAAACACGTATCTTGGCACTATCTTAAACGATCAGTGGGATCACTCCCAAGAGGTCAAGATCCGAATAGAGAAAGCAAGAGCTGTTTTCAACAGTATGGGATCCCTACTAAAGAGTCACGACCTCACATTGCATACGAAGCTGCTACGTCTTTACGGTTCTTTTTTATGGAGTTGAATCGTGGACACTAACCGATGCTATGAGCAGGAAACTAGAAGCATTTGAAATGTGGTTTCGTGGAAAAATCGCATAACTAACACTTCATCACAGAATGCAGAAGGAGAAAGAAGTCCTCAACACCATACAATGCAGAAAATTCCAATACCTGGGGCATATTATGAGGAATGAAAGCAGATTCCAGCTACTGCAAAAAATACTGCAAGGGAAAGTATCAGGAAAAAAAGCTGTCGGAAGAAGAAGGATATCATGGTTGAAGAATCCTCAAACATGGTTTGGCATGACCACCACTGAGCTTTTCCGAGCAGCAGTAAATAAAGTAATGATTGCAAGAATGGCTACCAAAGTTCGGAACGGATATGGAACTATAAAAAGAAGAACAAATTCCGGCCTTGAAACTTCAAAATATTGTCAGAAAGCACTAAAATCCAGCTTAAAAAGTGTAAAAAAATTTATAAAGGACACCAAAATCTGGTCATAAAACTGATAACAAAATGGTCATAAATTACTAAAACAATTTTATGAAAAACCAAAAACGGTTAAAAAGTGCAAAATTATATTTATACAATTTTAAAAACAACAAAATCCGGTCTTAAAACATCAAAATTATGTCAGGAAACACTAAAATCCAGCTTAAAAAGTGTAAAAAAATTCATAAAATCTCAAAAGTAGCCAAATCCAGCTATAAAATAACAAAATATTATTGAAGAACACCAAAATCTGGTCTAAAACTGATAAAAAATGAAATATTTATTTATTAAATGTAAAAAACTATTGAAAAGTGCAAAGTTTATTTATAAAACGTCAGAAATAACAAAATTTTGTCATAAAATACTAAAACATTTTCAAGAAAAATCAAAATTCGGCCAAAAACGGTTAAAAAGTGCAAAATTCTATTTATACAATTTTAAAAACAACATAATCCAGTCTTAAAACATCAAAATATTGTCAGGAAACACTAAAATCCTGCTTAAAAAGTGTAAAAAAATTCATAAAATCTCAAAAGTAGCCAAATCCGGCTATAAATTAACAAAATATTATTAAAAAACACCAAAATTTGGTCATAAAACTGATAAAAAATTAAATATTTATTTATTAAATGTAAAAAACTATTTAAAAGTGCAAAGTTTATTTATAAAAAGTCAAAAATAACAAAATTTTGTCATAAAATACTAAAACATTTTCAAGAAAAATCAAAATTCGACCAAAAACGGTTAAAAAGTGCAAAATTCTATTTATACAATTTTAAAAACAACAAAATACGGTCTTAAAACATCAAAATATTGTCAGGAAACACTAAAATCCAGCTTAAAAATTGTAAAAAAATTTATAAAATCTTAAAAGTAGCCAAATCCGGCTATAAAATAACAAAATATTATTGAAGAACACCAAAATCTTGTTATAAAACTGATAAAAAATGTAATATTTATTTATTAAATGTAAAAAATTATTGAAAAGTGCAAAGCTTATTTATAAAAAGTCAAAAATAACAAAATTTTGTCATAAAATACTAAAACATTTTCAAGAAAAATCAAAATTCAACCAAAAACGCTTAAAAAGTGCAAAATTCTATTTATACAATTTTAAAAACAACAAAACCCGGTTTTAAAACATCAAAATATTGTCAGAAAACACTAAAATCCAGCTTAAAAAGTGTAGAAAAATTCATAAAATCTCAAAAATAGCCAAATCCGGCTATAAAATAACAATAAAACTGATAAAAAATGTAATATATATTTATCAAATGTAAAAACTATTGAAAAGTGCAAAGCTTATTCATAAAAAGTCAAAAATAGCATAATTTTGTCATAAAATACTAAAACATTTTCAAGAAAAATCAAAATTCGGCCAAAAACGGTTAAAAAGTGCAAAATTCTATTTATACAATTTTAAAAACAACAAAATCCGGTCTTAAAACATCAAAATATTGTCAGAAAACACTAAAATTTAGCTTTAAAAGTGTAAAAAACGTCATAAAATCTCAGAAATTGCTAAATCCGGCTATAAATTAACAAAATATTATTAAAAAACACCAAAATTTGGTCATAAAACTGATAAAAAATGTAATATTTATTTATCAAATGTAAAAAATTATTGAAAAGTGCAAAACTTATTTATAAAAAGTCAAAAATAACAAAATGATCATAAAATACTGAAACATTTTTAAGAAAAACTAAAATTCGGCCAAAAACGGTTAAAAAGTGCAAAATTCTATTTATAAAATTTTAAAAATAACAAAATCCGGCCTTATAACATTAAAGTATTGTTAGAAAACACTAAAATTTAGCTTAAAAAATGTGAAAAATATCATAAAATTTTAAAATATTATTGAAAAACACCAAAATCTGGTCATAAAACTGATAAAAACTGTAATATTTATCTATCAAATGTAAAAAAAAATATTAAAAAGTGCAAAATTCTATTTATAAATTTTAAAAACAACAAAATTCGGTCTTAAAACATCAAAATATTATCAGAAAACACTAAAATTTAGCTTAAAAAGTGTAAAAAACGTCATAAAATTTTAGAAATAGCTAAAATCCGGCTATAAAATAACAAAATATTATTAAAACACACCAAAATTTGGTCATAAAATTGATAAAAAATGTAATATTTATTTATCAAATCTAAAAAATTAATAATAAATGCAAAACTTATTTATAAAAAGTCAAAAATAACAAAATGATCATAATACTGAAACAATTTCAAGAAAAACTAAAATTCGGCCAAAAACTGTTAAAAAGTGTAAAAAAAATCCGGGCTTATAACATCAAAATATTGTCTGAAAACACTAAAATTTAGCTTAAAAAGTGTGAAAAGTGTCATAAAATTACAAAATATTATTAAAGAACACCAAAATGTGGTAATAAAACTGATAAAAACTGTAATGTTTAGCTATCAAATGTAAAAAAAAATATTAAAAAGTGCAAACCTTATTTATAAAAAGTCAAAAATAACAAAATGGCCATAAAATACTAAAACATTTTCAAGAAAAACCAAAATTTGGCCAAAAATCGTTCAAATGTGCAAAATCTATTTTTAAAGTTTTAAAAATAACAAAATCCGGCCTTATAACTTCAAAATATTGTCAGAAAGCACTAAAATCCAGCTTAAAAAGTGTAAAAATTTTCATAAAATCTCAAAAATAACCAAATCCGGCTATAAACAATATATTATGAAAGAACACCAAAAACTGATGAAAAAAGGAATATTGATCTATTAAATGTAAAAAGTAGTCAAATTCGGTCATGAATTATCTAAATATTATTGGAAAAATCAAAATGTTAAAAAGTGTAAAATTCTATTTATAAAATGTCAAGAATAATTAAAAAATCCTGTCATAAAAAACCTGTTTTTTATAAAACGTCAAAATTGGCATGAAATATCAAAATATTGGTAAAAATTAATTATTGTATGTTTGGCATTACAAGTGACTTTTTCTAGCAAAGCACATTCTTCTGCTGGGCATCCGTCAGTAAGACAAGAATGATTGTGTTTTCAAATTGTGTATTTTTAAACCAATGCTATCTGCTTCATATCTTGACTAAAAAGGATGCAGAAACGTGTCTAATTCATTGTTGTTTGTGAACTTTTTATTTCATTTTTTTTCTTCTTGAGATGGTTGACCTTCATGCACTGCGTCTCTAGGTCCTATTGTACTTTTCTGGTTTTTACTTCTCTAGTAGTTTTATTTCTTTTATGAAGTCTAGAAATTTTTGTCAAGGGACTATCTTGATATACGTTTTGTTGGTTTGTTGCATGTTGTAAGCACTTGCTCAGCAGTTGTAGCGGAGTTTTTTTGTTTGTTAGGTCACAGTATTCTGTACTGCAAGATTTTGCAGTTTTATTCAGTTCATATGCATAACTATAGTTTTGGTAATGTTGGTCCGGAATAGATTAATAATCTCTGCAGTCATTCGGAATCCACTAAACACTGCTAACCTTGCGGACAGAGAAGAGGCTGCCGTCAGCAGTGATGTGAATAAGAGTAAAGCGAAGCCAGTTACATACTGCTAAATCCAGAAAGCAGTAAAATCCTAAACAACATTTTATAATATAAATGTCAACCTTTGTTATGATTTTAGCCATTTACATTTCTACCGGATCTGCAGAGCAACACATCGTTTACATTGTTTTGTAATATAAATGTATTTACTGACACAAAGACTGTTTATCCTAATTCAACTTTCTTGTATTTACAAAATGTTTGGCTGGTAAAAGATTGACGATAATGCAGCAAGATATTATCGGTGCTAACGATAGAGTCCAGGGAAGACTGGAGCTTCTGAGAAAAGTCGCCTTGTTGCTGTTTTGATATTTGTTATCATGTTTGCTCATACTTAGACCTAGTAACTGCTTAGAAGAAGTCATTTTGATAATTATGAAATTTGCATAGTAGTTCGATTGGTGGCCTTGTTTCCAAATACTTTAACCTAACCTAACCAAACCTAACCTAACCAAATCTAACCTAACCTAACGGTTTATAGCCATTGCGATTAAGAGATTTGAGTCATCTATCTAAGTACCGCTCTTAAGTAATATTTTGATATCAAAGTATAGATGACCCATAGTTTTTAAAGCAACGGTTGTGAATTGCCACACTAATAAAATGATTTTTTCTAAACCATTGCTAGTTCTTGGACTACAAGTCGATGTACGGTTTTTGAGTGCACAAGCAATAAAATTGAATTTGCCAAATGAAAACTCCTTGACTCATGGACCAGTTTGGCAGAGCATTTGCAGAAGCAATTAAGTACATGGCTTGCCGGAAAATGCATTTATTGCCGTTAGGAAGTCAAAATTTTTCATTTTAAAGACACTATTGTCGTTCAGAACTAGTGGTTAATTTTACGTAAGCAGTCAACTCAAAGAATTAAAGAGTTTTTTTGGACAAGAAGTTTTATAAATTGGATACAGATAACAGTCAACCAAGGACGTTCTTTATTGCTCTTGACATGTGTGATGCTTCTTTTTTTTTTACTTTGTAAAACAAGTGATTGGCTTTTATCCAATTTTATGATATAGTACCAGTACTCACCTGTATTCATTTCGCAGATCCGTTTCAAGTAGACAACTGTGATTTGTCATTAATTGCCATAGTCAATAAAGCAACGAAGCATGGTTCTTATCAATTCCAGACTTTCAGATCAGTTGACCGCCTTATCTACTTTCTTACATTTCTATTAGTTCTATCAGCGTTCTATTGATATGGCTCTGATGAAAGGTTTTGTAATCTAGTTTTGTCAGATTAATGTTTTATCCTTGATTTTTTTTTCTTTTAAGATGGTACGTCTGGCTTTTTTGCACTGTTGATTTTCAATTCTATTGTGGACTTCTAGTAATTCCGTTTCTTCAATGAAGTCCAAAATTTTTGCAATTTTTGAACTTGTTTTGTTAGTTTGTATTTGCCGAAGAAGGCTCTACGTTGCGTATTGTAAGCATTGCACTTGCTTAGCAAGTGTAGCGTAGTTTCTTTGTCTTTCAGACATTATCGAGTATGATATATTGGCTAGCATTACCAAAGTCAAGTTTTTTAGGACGTCCATAGATACGGTACTGTAAGCTCAAAACTGCTCACAACCCAGAGGGTTTCTCAGTTTTGTGCATGAAGCCTGTTTAGGTATTAAAACTAGTTTTGGAAATTTTTTTGACGTAGTAAATATAAAATTTCTTAGGCATTGGCCAAAAACTTTGTTAAATTATCTGGGACTGCTTCACTGGTTTTCTTTAATAGTTTGTCATTAATGCGGTTGAGCTACCAATTTGGGAGTCTTTTAACGACAACCTTTACTTCTTTGCAGCAGTCCATACATCGAATTTGCTTTGACCACTCTCGATGTTAGTAACGAAGTGTCTGCTGCTTTTTTAGTATTGTTGCCACAACTCTCGGTTATGCGGTTTTAAGCAATCTTTATAGATTACTGTCTAACATTATACAAAGGTAAGCCCAACTAAGCAGAATGATGACGTTGTATTCCTCTGATTCCTCTGCTCTGATCACTCTCGCTAATCCAAAGGCGTTGTTAGGAACGAAGAGTGTGGCAAACTGAAGCTCCCTTTGCTATTTTTCTTACCATTTTTGTACAGTTTGGCTTCAATATTTGTCTTTAACTTGTTGGGCAATTTTTACAAGTTACTCTACACAGGTAAGCTTAACTACGCAAGATGATGACGTAGTATTCCATTCTGCATGACTTGTAGTCTTACCTTATCAGTTTCTTTTAGAAGCAATCTCTTTATGGTTTTACTAACTTTTAAAACCTGGGTCACTTCTTAATTTCAACTACAGGCTTTCTTTTATGCACTGCCTGGCTTCAACCTTTGTCACCAACATGTTGAGCGATCTTCATAGGTCATTGTCTAACACTGGACATAAGTTACATCAGCTACGCAGGATGATGACCCGTTTATTATCATGTCTGCTTTGCAACCTTGCGTTGTCAGTTCCTTTTAGAAACATTTTTTTGAAACCTCGGAAATTTTTTCATTCTACCTATATTATAACTAGGTTTGGCAACTTTAGAAGACCAAGCTATAACATAATTTTCATAATTAATCTTATTTTAGATTTGGAGGTAAATGATTGAGTTGCATGATAGCTATCAATGGTACCTTGGTCCTTGCTGGCTTGCTTTGCATTTTATCTGGACTTTTTAGTTGCGGCGTTTTTTACGGTAAAGGTGGTCGTTGAGGATTTTTATATCTGCCATTGGGCATTTAGATACTATAGTTAGAATTGGCGAGTTTTGGTGCAAAACTATCTTATGAAATACATGGGGCCAAAAATTGCATTTTTTTTGCTATCTTGAATTTTATTTCTTGTCTAGAATACTTATTTGAGTTTGGTGAATGGCCGACCGGATGTGATCTGTTTTGAGTGTGTGCAAAGTGCTATCTGTATGCGCAACTTTAGTTTAGATCTGTCATTGATACTATTACCTTCTGTTAATTTGCACATATTACTGGTAAGCTTTGGTTCTTTGCATTGGCGTTTAGGACTTAATACGCTAACACTTTTCTGCCGGAGAATAGTAGGCGTCTCACACGCAGCTGTACAACCATGAGGTAGTTTTTGTATTCTTGGAATGGCACGTTGGGATATTTTCGTTAGGAGTGACCACGCTGTGTATTATTAGATTTTTTACGAGGATGGTTGCATCACCTGTGTACCGCCCGTAGGCATAGTCACGATGCATTACAACACTTACCTTTGAAAACTAAAACGGAAAACATTTTGACAGAATCGAAATGTGTATCGGTATAGCTGAAACGTGTATTCATATAGCCGATTTGTGAATAGGCATAGTGAAGATTATCGGCATCTTCGCAACTGACGCGATCTACCAGAACACGAGAACATATAGTTACCAAGGCTGTATCTAGGAAGGGCAGTTTAACTTTTTCCTGAAAATATTTTGAAATCACTATTTCATATTATAATTTATAATGTTTTATATAATAAAGGCAACACCCCCCCCCCCCCGCCCCCAATTTAAAAAATGTTGGATGAGATTCAAATCGTACTTTTAGAAAATTTACTCTCTGTCTCAGTAGAAAAATTTCCTTTCCATTTCATTTTTTCTAGATACGGTTCTCATGGTTGCTATAGTTAAATATGAATAAATTTAAAAGAGTTAAGTTTGTAATAAAATTGTAACTTAAATCTGATTAACAAAATAAACATATTTTCAGTTATTTATGGTTTAAAAGTATTTAATTTATCAGAATTGTCGGTAAGTTTACAGCAAAATACATGTAATTATTATAAAAGATTCACGCAAGCTATCTGATATGCAATTTAAATTTGTATCAGCTTTCAAAACTATGTTATCTTATATTAAAGCTCCCTAACATAACGGTTTAATTCTTAAATAACATATTGATTTATTTCTCTTGTTTCAGCCGACTCAACCTACGAAGTGGCAACGGAATCTGTAACCCTCCCTCTATCAGCATTACCTGCAGCGTACGCTGTAACACCGACAACAAGCGGAAATTACACAAGCGCTACTGTAACCCACACCGGAGCTTACTTGAACCTTCCAGAAAGCTCAGTCAGCTTAGTAATCCCAGATGGCGCCATGTCACGTTCCCGTAAACAGGAACTTTTCCTATCAATTTTAAACGAAGACTGTTTTAGACCTAAACTTGCCGAAAATGTTACACAATTAAGTCCTGTCGTTTCATGCGGACCTACTGTAGCATTAAACAAATCAGTTATATTAAAAATACCTCACTGCGCTGAATTGAATAAGAAAAATTGGAACATAACAGTACTTCAAAGTGATTGCAGCGATTCGCAATGGCAAACCGCTGTTACATTAGGACAAGAAACCATAAACACAAGCGTATTTTGCCAATTGGATAAAGATACAGCCTATTTAGTTACCGATAGTTTATCTAGGTTTGTTGTAGTTGGCAAATCGCTTAATGGACAAGCGGTTAAAAGATTAAAATTAGCCGTCTTTGCTCCAAAACTATGTTTCCAATCATCTGTAGATTATAGTATTAGAGTTTATGTGTTAGAAGATACTGAAAGTTCCATGGAAACAGTTTTCGGACAAGAGAAACGTCTCGGTGGTTTCTTAATGGATCATCCGAGAGTTTTAAATTTCCATGATGGTGGCAACAATCTCTGTTTGAATTTAGAATTTGTTAGTGAAGGCTGGAAAGCCAAGCCAGGTAGCAGTTATCAAGAAATACCATTTAGGCATTTATGGCAGGCCAATAGTAACAGCCTGCATTGTTCATTCACTTTAGAATCATACGAAATCAATCGAAATTTGAGTTTTAAATTATGTGTCAATCAAAAAAGTTTTGAAGCGCATCAAACTTTTGATATAACGTGTAGAGATGATATGGATATAGTGAATAGAACTAATTCAGCTAAGATGTATCACGAATGTGTGCCAAAAGTGACGATTCAAAGCGAAACGAGTCGATCAAATGAGTCGCCAAAAGCGTATAAACAGTTGAGCCAGGATGATTACGCTAATTCACCCAGCAAGAGTGCCAAAAGTTTTAAACTAGGTGAAGAAACGCATCCTCCTAAAGTGGCCAAGAATCTCATCGTCACCGATAGGGGCGTTTCAACCTGTGATGATTTTACCTTTAGATTAAATAGGTCCGTAAGAAAAAATCTCTGTCAATGCCTAGATCCACCCACATCACGCGGCAATGATTGGCGTATGCTTGCCCATGCTTTATCAGTGGATAGGTATATCAATTACTTTGCCACCAAACCATCACCGACTGATTGTATTTTAGATTTATGGGAAGCAAGGCATAGACAGAGTAACGCTTTGACTGAACTCATTAAAATATTCAAAGATATGGACAGGTACGATGCGGCCAAGGTGCTTGAAAACAGTCTAGGACCTAACTGGTTGTAATTTATATTGTTTTCAATTGTATATAACTGATGTTAGATTTACATAGTTGTTAGATTTGTATAAATAAACAAAAAAGTCTATTAATAAGACGTACATTAGGGACCAGAATCCCGAAAAAACGAAATGATTTGTGCAATTCTGTAAATTATTCCAAATTGAGAAGATTTTTTTTAATTATATAATTGAGAGGGACGCGTTTACCACTTGTTAATACGGCACTTGATAATCTTTAAAGGATATAAATTATATTATATAGAACTAGTGGATACCGTGTAATCACTACGATTCATTTTCGACGACCTAAATACAAAGAAGTAAACGAAAATATTTAATTGTAGTATTTTATACAGACAAATTAAAATCAAAAGTAGTTTTCTAGATATTTTAGAATGGAGGAAGTTTTGTACAAAATAATATTTGATGTAATTTAATGAGAAATGGATAAAAAAATATGGAACAAAAATCATAGATGATAGATTTTACGTTGAACGCAAAAAAATTGTACTATTACTTGTATTTTAGATTATATTTAAACCTGTATATAGCCAAATATATCGAATTTTTTTATATATAAATATAGAAGATGTGTTTCGTTTTCCGTTACTTTTTACAATTTTAGGAATCCATCCAGATATTTAGAAATTAAAAATTAGATAAGAATAATTAAACCATTTTCACTTCAATCATTTAATACTTTAAAAGGTAAGTAATGAAATTTTGTTATTTTTTAGTCAGCTAACGTAGAAGATTAATTTGGTTACATTAATTCTAAAGTCAAATTTGGTAAAAAAAAAATTGGTTAGTTGCACAACCAAGCAAACTATCATCGCCTACATTTTGCAACAAAAACTAATTTGCTCCGCTCTAAAAAATGTATGAAGCTTTTCAATGTTTTGATAGAGACAAAGTGATTAGGAAAATGAACCTATAAGTAGGAATAGTTCTAGCAAATCTAAATAAATAGATAACGTGACACAGTTTGCAACTTTTATTAGCCAGGATGATGACATTTTTTTTACGGTTAACGATTAGTTTGGAGAGTGTTTACGTGTATGCGATAGTTTAGGCTTCTTAAAAATTTAATCAATTTTGGATCAATCATGGATATGTACAAACGTGAAGCTTTTAAAAAAGTAGTTTAAGCGTAGTCAAGAAATTTCTATTAAAAACATTGTTGGTGAGTAAGGTAACGTCTTCAGTTAGCTACTCCCTTGGTGATCGTAACTAATGCAAGATTGAACATCCTAGAAGCAATATAAAAATTAATAACAAGATTCTTTAGCAAATTTGCCAAACCTCAAAAATCCGCAATACTGTAATACGGTTTTAGTTAATTCATCTTGGCAATAGAGTTAGTAGGTTAGTCGTATTTGCCAAACAAAGTAAAGTAAAACAAAGGTTTCATAAGTGGTGATAGAAGCAAAACTGGCCCATGTCATCACGAAACTCATAAAAACCTTTGATGCTACGTCTAAAATCTCCGCGCCAGCAGATCCAGAGGTGCCAAAAGAATTGGATCAGTTTCCTTCAACTCAGAAACTGATGACGTAACAATACCCACGTCATCACTAACTCATAGAGGGCAAGTATCACCAACTACACCTCATTGAACACACTCATACAACACTACTTTTGTTCACAAATGGGGATTAACTTAAATGCAAAAAATAGATTGTTAAAATTCTTAAAATATGTCAAATTTAGGAAAGCAAAACATACAAGTTAAGATAATCTCATGACAGCCTTTCAAAAAGATTTGCCTTATTTGTATGATGAAGTATGGGATTCAATAAGAAACCTTTAGTTAAAAACCTATTTTTAAGATTAAATGATAAAGAAAGAAGATTTTACTTTCCGTGTATTTAAACAGATTGAGTTTAGTCGACATAGCTTTTACGAACAAACTCACAGAACTAGAAAACAAAAATAAAAATACCCTGATGATACCACTACAAAAACTCCAGTGATCAAAATAACAAACACAACAGCATCTAACAGACCTGGTTCTAGCCAGTTTAAGTGGTAGAATTGTTTGCAACTTAGGCACCAGTTTTGAGATTGCAAAGATACAGAAGTTTTGCAAAGTGTGACAAAACAGGTGAAACAGTACAAACCTGTAAGTGCCAATAAAAAATCTTTTAGAAAAGTTACACAACCGCTTTAACCCATTTCAATAAAAAGCCTGTCACACAAAAAATGTGTGGTCCCTAAATTAAATTTAGATGATGTTGACCAAATGACGAGATGATTCTAAATAAATCAAGTTATAACAACTTCCAACATTAAAAGAGAGTTTACGGCAGATGGAACAAAACAAACAGATAAAAGTTGAATTACTTTGTGTATAAACATTAATAGAATAAGATATAATGTTAAATTATATGTTGTACCATCCTTTTCAGTACTAATTGTACAAGTTTTAGATTTTGCCAAAAATAAACATACAGCAAAAACTGCATTTGACGCAGCAAAAAAATTAACCACACTATTCTATAAAAAACTTTTGGCCATCTTAACTAATCAACTCCAAAAATTGACATAAATATTTGACAATTCTAAAAAAACTACTGCAATTACAGTAAAACGTTGACATTTTAAGTTACAAACATAGTAGTTTACTCATAAACAAAAAAGTTTTCTAACAAAATGTTTGATTTTTGTGTTGAAGTAGATTCGGTTTGCGTAACGTGTTAGTGATACTTAAGTTTTCACGTTGTAAATGATTATAGAATTTTCATGTCAGCTGACTACCTCCCTGCTAGTAGCAATTAAAAACTACCATGTAGTTAACATTATTGAGATGTATAAAAAAACCTTATTTCAATAAAAATCTAGTTAGATATTTGTAGTTAAACAATTTTTCTTTACAAAGTCAAGTTGTGGATTTGAGATGTAGCTTTATTACAAAAACTTAAGTGTTCTGGGTACAAACTTTTTTCTCCTTTATGTAACATGACATATAACAAACAAATTCAAGTCTAAAATCTCTACTGCACAAAACCTTGCTCATTGAACGCTATGCGAGCATACTTGATTTCCTTCTGATTGACTCTTTCTTTCTTTTTGACTTCTTGCTTTAGTCTTTTGCCTCTAACTGTTATATTAGCCATTATATTAAGCTGTTTGCTTATTATGAAAACTTTTATTAAAATTCAGATCAATACCCGCTTTAGCACACTGCTTAGTGACACTATCAAGCAAGCTCTTTAACTGAAGGCCAGTAGTACCAAATTATTCGTATACCTCAAACTGTTTATAACTTCACCATTTACTACTACTACTACTATGCCTTGCATATTTTCAGAATTTGTTTTAAGCATTTTCTTGATGTAAAGAATAAATAGCAATGACAATACAATTCATCCTTGCAAAACACCTTTTTTGATATTAACTGCTTCTGAGTTGCTGTTATCTACTCTTACTACTGCTGTTTGATCCAGTATAAATTTGCGATTATGCGGATGTTTCTCCTGTCCAGTCAAGATCTATCTTGTAGTATTTTTATAACTATTTTATGCTTTACTTAACATAGAATTTTAGAAAGCCAGTAACCTTTCAACAATTTATGAAACAAACAAACAAGTCAACCAACAAATCACAAAAAAGTTTGTTCAACCCAAATAAAGCTTTTCTTGTACCAAAATTGCTCAAAAACCCCAAACTGCAATTCGTTAAGAAAGTACTCACATTTCTGGTATACACGGCCAAAAATTTACTCATTAAGTTGAAAGCTTTATAGACACCGCAGTTTTTGCAGTTGTATTTTTCCATAATGTGATAAAGACAGCTTTAGATCATTTCTGGAAAACGTGTCTACTAGGTTTTTGAATTGGTCTGTTAATACCTAAAAAGCCGTTCTATTCTCTATTAGTTTGTACATTTTGCACAGAATTTTACGTCATTGAAAGTATTACCAGCGGTTAATTTGATCAAACATCACTGCAGACTTTTTACCACTTTTCATTGTGTAGTAATTTTGCAGCTTCCTTAACTTTATTGTACGTGTTGACCGTCAGCATTATTTTGCTTCAAGTTTTTTGATTTCTGTACACTGTTTGGTAAACTGTTGTGCTTTTGCCTGCCGGATGCTTTGTCTTACTGCATTTTGAATCTTTTTACATTGGCTTATATTTTTTTTTATTTATTGCTGTTCCATTAGATCAATTAACTTGTCTGTCATTTACATTTTTTTTTTAATTTGAGGTTTTTATTTCTAATTGATGCTTTAATTTTTTTCCAGTTTTTTTCATTTGTGTATTAAGAGTTTTCTGTAATTGCTTCCAAACTGCGTCCTTTACAATCTTATGTTTTAGCTGTGCTCTGTCTATTTTTTAATTGATAATTCTCTTAATGACTTTTTTCAAACAAACATGAATTACAACAACAATAAAATTATGATAGTTTGTGTCTGCAATTCATTTCAATTCATTTGTATAAAGCCTTCTTATAAGTAATTTGAAGTATGTGTTTTTCTAAAGCTACGTTCATTTTTGTTTCTTAGACCCATGGAATCCTATTATGTTGTGACAGCGTCCTTTGCTTAATTTAGCATTAAAATCACCCATAACTATTGTATTTGCCAATTTTTTTTATAAAACTAAGAACATCATTGAAGTTTTAGTAAAACTTTTTTTTTTAATTGTTTTTACTACTAGTGGATGAGGCGTAAACCTAAACTATATTAATATTGATCGGTTTAGAGTTAAGTTGTAAAAAAATTATTTAGTCTGATAATTTTGCAATGTGTTTTATAACAGTTATACTAGTTTGCGTTATTTTTGCCAACATAGTACACTTAGTACTTATCTAAAGATTGCACTTTCCTTGTCTAGACCACCGCATTTCGCTAACTTCTAGCACGTTTATTTCCATTCTACTCATTTCTTTTATAGTGTTGTGTATTTTGCCTGTTTTGTACATGCTTCTGACGTTCTATGTGACCATCTTTATTATTTTGGCAATCTTGTTGCTCTTCTATTTGTTTTTCCTTTGTACTATTATGTTTTTCTTTAGTACCAAAAAATATAAAAAAAGAACCCAAATGAACTAATCGGCGGAATTACTCCGGAACTAAATTTTGAATTAACCATTGAAGTTTGATGATAGTAGAAAAGCCTTTGAGGGTCTTTAATTTAGTAGTTCTCGTTGTCTTCTGTATCTTTATGCCAGAAAACGCTACGTTGAGAACTATATTTCTCTAATTTTCAATTTAACAGTTGTTCCGACGAGACTTGTTTGTCAGAGCCCCGTTTAATGTCTAACCATGGGTACCACAAATCATAAAATAGAAGATAAGTTAATACCCTATAAATATTTTGCCAACAAAATTTTTTGGATCATATGTGCAAACATTAAGTTTGTAAAGCGGTCAGTAGGCGGTACTTAGTTAGTCTTTTAAAAAACTAATATTTTTCCTGCTCTTTATTATTTGGGCTAAACCAGTATCAAAAAATAAATTACTAAAAAATGCAGCATTTCTGTTTATTTTATTACTATCAGTTATAAGACTTTAGAGCCAGTGAGATAAATCATGTATTAAAACTAAATAATAAAAACTATATTAAACGCAAGTAGGTTATGTCCGTAATGCCGGTTAATTTTTTTGACTAATACCAGAACAAAAAAGAAATAATAAAAAAAATTACTTCAAACTTAGTTATGGGTTTTAGAACAAACATTAACTGCGCTTCAAAAATCAATTTGTCCCAAAAAACTAGTTTGCCGACATTCCCCAAAATATCAAACATACAATTCTATCAACGCATAGCAACCCTATTGCAACACCAAGTCAACAACTCTAAAAAGAGAATCATTGACGACCAGATACAAAAACTTCTCGTTCAAGAAAAAATCCATTCAATTCCGCTCCCATTGTATTCATTGAAAAGAAAGACAAACAATAAGAATATTTGAAGTCCTGTTTTAAGAATTGCTAAGAAGTAAAAAAACAAATAATCAGAATTGACTTAGCCAAACTGAACGACACAGAACGCCTGTACTAAACGCCTTGTCTTAGTCTGAGCATTAGAAAGATACTGACCTCTACTAGAAAGTCAACACTTTATGGCTATAACGGAGTCAAAACTTGTCAAAAGGGGCGTATTCTTGCAGTTATTTGATTTTGACTTTCCAAGAAAGCAGAACCACCTACCAAACTTATTAAGCAGTGACCCAAAAGTCCAACTAAAAATAAATACAGCAAAACAACTACTTCATCAGAATTACCAAGATCTTTTGTAAACCAAACAACCATTAACAAACTGGACAGGTGCTTCTATGTGTCTTTCACGACTTGCAAAGCAACACATCCAGGTCGCAATGAAACGAAACAAACTATCTAGAACCAATATTACTAGCCCAATGTATTCAGAAATCTGATTTGCACAGCGACAAAACGTGAGACAAACACATGCACTGCTAAGAGTTTGCACGGCAAAGCACCTTTTAGCACTAACGTTATAGACTTGATTAGTCTACTCCTGGATACTAGAAGCAAAAAGAAAATCATCTTAATCTTTGTGGTTCTCTTTACAAAATAAAGGGATGCGTTTGTAATTCGGAAAGCCAAAACGCATGTAAAAAAAACAAGTTGAGTACCCTCATTAACAACGATCCACAATTTTGATCAAAAAAATGAACATGTCAACATTTGAGTTGCGTACGTACTATTCAAAATCAACCACCCTTAAGCATTAGACAAAAAAAATTAAGAGTGAAAGAAAAAACTTAGAGTAAAAATGCAGAAACAGCCGCCACATTGCTTTTGCTTTTTGTTTTACCTGTATATAAGTTTTTGTAGTATGTCATTTGCCTTTACATGTTTAGCCTAAATAGATTTATGATTTGTATAGACAAAGACTAGGTATACAATATACATCTACTGTATACATCCTTAATTACGTGTATGTGGCGTCTGAGAGTTCTTCTTCTGTTGCCATGCACACATGTGAGTCCATTGTTTTGTAATAGATAATAGGTAAGATTCTGTTTATTGCTGCTTGACGTAGTTATGCAAAATTATTTATTCTTGTCCAGTTTCTTATATTCCAAAACCTTAAGAACTATTTAGGGGCAAAGCCTCTTTTGCCTTCTATCTTTCTTTCAAGAATTAGCTGGGGAATTCGGTATCATCTCTTAATATATGCCCAGATAGTTATACCCTACTCTTGATCTCCTGTTGGGGATCCTCAACAGGAGAATCTGTCATTCACATTTTTCAATTGTCTTCTCTCCTACGGTAATTAGAACTGATGTCTGGTTATTACGATTTGTGGCCATACATTTTTACATTTTGTTTTGGCTCTGATCATTTTAGTACAACTTTTTTCCTTTGTTTGTTTATGTTTTTCATTATCACTTTCAGATTATCAAAGGCTTCTGAGAATATTTGTTCTGAGAATGTGTAAAGATTACTCACACATAGACCTAGTAGATCTTAGAGGTGTGACAAAATACAATAACAATAAAGTCATCAAGGTACTTTACAATTGTCTGAGATTATCAAAGTGTTTACTGCTAAATGAAGAATATTAGGTACTGTCAAAATTAGGGTTAAATTAGGCTATAAAAGATTGTTATTTATAGCTATTTGAAGCTTTAGAGTCATATGTTAACATTGTTTGTGACATGCTAATTGACAACAAGCCGTTTTTAAGTGAATTAATGTTTGATTAACTAATAAACTACGTAATCGCACGGATAAGTGGTTAAGCATTTGTTAAGTCAGATACATAAGAAATATTAATTTAACAGTAGTTACGCTGCTGAACTTAAGTATTTAAATATAAAAGTATATATGGCCGCCTACAACGTATACAAAAAGAAAAAATTGAAAACTCGAACGATGAAGCCATAGAAGAACATCGTTACTACAAAATCTTAAAACATGGTGTTCCACAGCAAGAAGAAGCTCTTTCTCTATGGTATTAAATACCGTAGTAATCAAATAATGATTATCAGATCAACTGCCAGCATTTGGGCCAGATAGGTACTCCAAGAAAAAGAAGTTAAATCATTATTATTATTCAATATATCATTATGACATGACATTAAACAAAAAAGAAGACCAAGACCAGACAAGAGAAGAAACAGGCCTTTTCAGGTCAGCTACCAAAATGCCTAGTACCAACCAAAAATTATAGATTAAATCATAGAACGCCACTAGTATGTTCAACCCAAAATATGCACAAAATGTTGTACAGAATAAAAGCAATTGCTCTACACTCCGATAGCTGCAACTCAATATTTTCTAAACTTTACCTTTTTTTAAGAACAAATGATACATTTAAATACAAACATTGAGAAAATAAACAGAGCAAAACTAGAATGAAAAAAAAAACTCAAACACTAAGACTATCAAAAACATTGTTTTAAAATACGCGTGACCAAAGAGAGGAAAAATATAAGAAACTAAAAGTTTGCAAAATTATTAAAATAGCTAAATTGAATTAGTTTTTAACTTTAAATTTTATATCATAATATTTAAATGTTTCTAAAGTAATTACATTTTTTTGTATTAATATGTTATTGTAACAATATTCAATTTATAGTATATTATTAAAAGATTATTTAAATTCCCTGAAAATTATTGATTAATTTCGTGCGTCCTCTAGTATTAACCAGCAGCACTACGTACAATAAAATCTACATTCAGATCCAGCACAACAGATTTTATTATTATTCACACTGTAATATCAACAGCACAAACCACAGAGTGCAGTTAAACCAGTCCAGCAATACACGCTATTTACTAATAGATGGCGCAGGGAGTTGTACATTATATTTGTAAAAGAAATTAACAGTTATGATATGATAGGATAAAAAATCAAGTAGAAAACTTTTTTTAAATTCAATAACAAATTAAAATTTATAATTAAATGGTAGATAAACAATGACTGATAGCCCGTAATTATTGTATAATAGTAACGATTGCAAAAATAAATAAATTAAAAACATAGAAGAATGGCAATTAATAATAAGTTTTTTTTTTTTGTATATTTAACTATAATTTAAAAATTACACAAGCGAATAATGTATTAAAAGCATCTCGACTACTACCTACATTCTTATTTCTACATATAACTTAAAAATAATTTTTTTATTAGTACATTCAGAAACGATCAAACTATTTATTGTCGTAGTATTTTAGTCAAATAATAGTTGAAAATAACTTAAAAAATCAAATTTAGAAATAAATGCCTTTTTAGGTACTTATGAATACATTTTAATGCTTTTTAAAATGACTAAAAAGCTGATAATCAAATGTATTGATAAAAAAAATAATCAAATTATTTGTAGAACTAGCAATGTTGCTAAAGTTGATGTGTTTGTTATAATACTGCACAAATCAAAGTAGTGGTCAGAATGGTTTTAACTTTTAAGAAATAACTTAAGCAACATTTTTACACATTAATTGCAAGCTTTCTAAAAAGAAGTAAGAAACATTTTTTTTTTTTGGTTGCATAAAAATTCAATAAATTCACACTGTCAATTATTAGTACAAAAACAAATCAATTCCTTATTAAATCTTTTAATACTCATCAGCTTAATACATTTCCATATTGATATAAAATAAATAATGTAAACCATCCATTTAATGAAATACGTTTAGTTTTTGATCTTTCTGATTGAAACTGTAAATTTGATTTTTATTATTATTTCATTTCAGTAGAAGTGTTTCATTTTTTATGTCCCATAATGAAATTGTGATATCGCGATCGCGACACTAACAAA
This sequence comes from Tachinus rufipes, assembly GCA_963932245.1. NCBI lineage: Eukaryota > Metazoa > Arthropoda > Insecta > Coleoptera > Staphylinidae > Tachinus > Tachinus rufipes. The sequence continues at coordinate 127,536,210 of OZ010741.1, forward strand.
GTTCTATCTGGAAGCTGAAAAAGAAATCCCCTGGCAATTTGTTATCGAAGGTGGAGATCGCAATTCTATTACCAGAGTAGATGGACATACAGTTATTTTATGGGCTGTCATATTGGCAACATTGCCGGGAGGGTCGTCACCAAAGTACATTCAATATCATTTTATATCATCCCCATAATAATATATAAGTTGCATGTCGCAAACGAAATAAAATTCCACATAAGATGTCTTATAAATCAATATATGTTAAATGTGATCTCAATTGGCTATAATCGAGTAATACTTCGATTTAACTTTGGAAGATATGTTTGGTTTTATAATATTTTGCGTTTATAATAATGTTATTGAAATCGCTATTGAGTATCGTAATAGAACTTAAATAATAAATTTAAAAAAAAGTTAAATAACTTGTTTTATAAGAACATTTTAATTACGTTTGTTCTTTACAAAACTTCGGCTTTGTATTTTAAACTTGACGTATGCAACAAAAAAGTATTTTATAAAACTATTTTTGTTAATAAATTATTAGACCAGCATACAACTCAATAAAAAATAACTGAAAGAGCTATAATTAACTGTATAGGAGCTTCTTTATTAGTTATATTTAATTAATAAAAAACATGATTTCTGTAATTACTGTTTAGCTTAAGCCACTTTGCTTAATCTCAATAGTTTTTACAAAAATCAATCAATATAATTATGTATTCTGCTAGTTCTGTTTGTTGTGATAATTACAAAATTTTAATGTCAAAACTACATATTTTAGATCAAGGATATTAATTACATATCAAAATAATAATGTAATTTAAGTTTGTTTGTTTAAAACAATCATGTTTACGAATTTTAAAATTATAAACTACTTGCTACTATTTTAATCTATTAAAAGTATCTTTAAAATAGATTGGTTATTCACATAATTATATTTAATTTAAAATAAACGCATGAAGACACACATCTTATTGTAACAATTAAATCTTACCTTTTATCTTCATGCAATGCCATAGCAGCAGAACTATTCACATCACATTTCACAATTTAATGTTAATAAATCACAAATTGTACGCATCGATGTTCGTATGTCACGTATCCGACCTCAACTGATTGATACAATTGCATTTGTTTACCGGATAGGTAAGAAGAAAAAACTGGAACACATTTTATAAATATAATCCGATAAAGTACGATCGCAAAAAATGTATTCTGATTTAAATTATAAATAGAACTTGTTTGCAAATAAATATATTAATTTTATTGCTTACATTTATGAAAAACTGTACTTGGAAATAAACTAATTCAATAATTATTTATTATAATCAGTCACGAGATACAACCAGAATTAAAAATATGACATTGATTTGAACATTTTTATAATTTGAATAAATTTTTAAGTTTAATATCAAAATTAAGTTTTAAGAATAGAATATTAATTAATCGATGTAACAAGATTATGTGCAATTGTAACACTTAGAAGACAAATTGAAGAAGATTTCGATATGGATTCGTTGTTTAGTTTAATATATGGTACTGACGATACATCGAGTTTTGATTTTAAAACAGTAAGAAGTTGTTAAAATTGACCATGTTGGGAGTGTTCCATTCAGATATTGTTTTGAGGTTTTGATAGATGCTACAGATTCTAACCTAGAAATTTCAAGACGCTCTGGTATATTTGTCGATATAGTCTTTGGAAAGTATGAAGTATGAAAAGTGCTACCATTTTCAAAACTATGAATAAGACTTTTAGTTATTTGAAGAAGTTCATTAATGTAAATCAAAAATAAAGTTGGTGAAAGAGCAGAACCTTGAGGAACACCAGCATTTATAATTTTAGGGTCAGAGTTAAAACCATCAATTCTAACTATAATTTTTCTATTATCAAGAAAACTATTGATGAGTTTTTCTCCATGTTTGTCCAAAGTAAAATTCCATTTGTTACTAACATAAATCAAAAGATCTGTTGTCAATCGTTTTGATCAAAATTCATATTGAGTACTTAAGATAAAGTTATTTTGTTCTATAAACTTGATAATGTAAAAAATTATATATTTTTCAATTTTTTTTTGATAGATTAGACAATAATGCAAATCTTACAATGTCTGCTTTTTTGGATTAGTAATTTACTGGATTAAATAATTAAAAATACTATAGAAAATCAACTAAACTGACAAAAAAAACGTTAATAATCACAAAAAATCTATTTGTTAAGATAAGTTTGCGTAAAAACCTGAATTCATGCAAAAAACTTATTTATTGCTTTAAGAAACAACAAAAATTGGTTTAAAAACTAAATTATTGTAGAATCAATAACTGCATTTTTACACTTTACATATTTACAACGTTTCTTGCATCAAATTCAAAAGTCTTAATTGACTAAAATTGATCAAAATATGCTTATGCAAAATATTTTAAAGTAACAAAAACAACAAATAGTTCTTGGTTGTCTTGCCTCTTTTATTGCAAATAGTAGTTGTTATTAAATCGCATTTTATCTGGTTTAATTGACTGTTGTGATGATAAAATTTGACGCGTCCATATAAAAGATGTTTTTTTTAGAGGTTTGTTTTTCGACTTGACAACACTGTTTCTAGTAACAGTCAATTTAATAAGTGACAGCTGATTTCTGCTCAGTATTTTTTTCCATTTTATCATAAATAACTTACGCCAGATCAACGCTTAAAAAATTGTGCAAATTTACTTCGAAAGTTGTGGTTCAGTTCGTGAACCTTACCGTGCACTACGTCCATTACCGTGCACTACGTCAACATAATTGTCTATTCGAGCAAGTTATTTGGATTGGTTTGATTAATAATGTGCATCCGCAAAGACGTCGTACAGTGCGCACCAAAGAAGTTGTTGCAGCTGTAGAGCATAGTGTTGAGAAGGACCAAAATGAGTTAATTCGAAATTGTGCACAGCAGTTGGAGCCACTTTATGGAAGATTTTTCAAAAAAATCTTAATTTACGAGCTTCTAAGATACAGCTCGTGCTAAAGTCGCGTGACTATGCGTTCGGAAAATGGGCCAAAAATAAGATTGTTCTTGATCCTCATTTTTACCAACAAAATTTGTTCAGCGATGAAGCTTATTTTTGACTCAATGGTTACGTAAACAAACGAAATTGCCGGATTTGGAGCAAGAAAAAACCAATATTGACAAAAACACACTGTTTGGTGTACTTTATGAGCTGGTAAAACTATTGGCCCATATTTCTTTAAAGATGATGCTGGCCAACACGTAACAGTAAATAGAGAGCACTATCGATCTATGATGAAGTACTGACTTTTTTGTTCGCCAGTTGAATGGCGTTAATGTGAAGAAGCTTTAGTTCCAACAAAACGACGCAACATGCCACACACCGCACGACACAACAATTTATTGCAGAAAACATTGACCGCATAATCTCGTATAACGGATCCGTAAATTGGCCTCCAAGATCGTGTAATATCACACTTATGGACTACTTTCTGTGTGAATATGTAATGTCGCTAGTGTACGCCAAAAAACCAACAACATTGAATCAACTAGTAACCAACATTTGCCACGTTATTGCCAATATACAGCCCCGGCTACTCAAAAAAGTAGTCAAAAATTGGACTTTCAGATTGCACTTTATTCAAACCAGCCGCGGCGCCTATATGGCTCAAATCATATTTAAGCAGTAATGGCATAAAATTATCTTTCCAATGAAGCCAATATTATGGCGTTAACATAATTTCAGGTCAAAGTTCTATACCTCTAAAGAAAGACGTATCAAGCAGTGCCTATTGTGCAACCAACAAAAATTAGGTAATCTTTGAAATCTATAAAGATAGTGACATATGCCACGTGGTTGCTTTTTCTTATGATATCTTGTTTCTTTTTTGTAATAACTGTCTCAATTCTCCACTTGCCCAAAAGTTTTTTTTTATAAAATACAAGTAGTTCTTCAAAATGCGCAAGAACAGTGACATGTTCCAAATAGTTATTTTAAGAGTCTAGTCGTTAGTAACTGTATTCTTTTATTGTCAACAGTCATTTCTCTTCTTATACAGCTAGAAAAAACTTCTTTGTTTTTCTTGTATGCTATTAGACTAAGCTGCTAATATATAATCTGAAGTTTCTAGTTATAAATTTGTTGAATTGAGTTTAAAAACTTAATTCAACAATTACATCGGCTAAGAGTCAAACACAGACAATTGTTTTAGCTTTACATTTTTTTTTTCTAAACTAATTCTTTTTTTTAACTAATTTTACCATTTTTTCGATGTTTTATAGTTAGGTTTTAACGACTAGTGATGCGTTTTTGAATTTGCACGTCAGCAAACTGTGTTTTTTTACAGTCCTTTGTTGTACCCGACATAATACCAACCTCCTTGAAGACTGAGAACAAAAATAAATTTTGTTTCTTTATTTTTTCCTAATGTTTTTCATTTTTTTTTGCTTCCAAATTTAAGATAAATAATTTTGCAATTGGTAGTTGTTGCTTTTCTTGTTTTGTTGATGTTGATAATAATTAGTAGTGCGTGTTTGTGTTTAAATACTAATCAACTATGGTTGGCTATAGTTTGATTGTAGTCAACTTAGTTCTCAACCAACTTAGTAACTTTGGCGGTAGAAAAGTTACTCCTTGATTGTCAATTTTTTTTTTGTGCTTTTAGAAAAGCATGTTTTCTGTTTACCGATTTACAGTTGGATTTGGAGTGTGTACAAATTACAAACATAATAAACATAAACATGCAGTTTATCAGAAGAAACGTAGCGCAGTAGTCTAAGCAACCAACTGCTGCACCAAAGATCGTTGGATTAAATATTAAAATAGAAAACATTTCAATCGTTTATACGCTCTTTCACTGCCTAAACCGTCTTGTCAGCGTGGGGTTTTACAATTAAAATCCTTCTCTGGTTCTAAGTAGTTTAATAATTTTTTCAGTAATTCGAATTCAATTCAGAACTGTTGGCCCACCCGTAATGTAAGTTTTGAGCATTATAAGCAAAGAAGAAGCTGCCGCTAGCAGAGGCGTAAATACGTAACAATTTGTTAATTCATTTTATTTTATAATATACTATGAGCTAGTTGTGTCAAAATTGTATGTATTCTGACATGTAAAAAACTGTAATTTTTTAAATTTTTAAATTATATTTAAATCTTTAATGCGCCACACAAAAATTAAGTCGCAGTTGCAAGGTGGTCAGTTCACTTCGCCAAAACGGTTAAACACGGTTGTTGAATTTGGTGCGCAGAAGATTAATCGTGGCATGTGCAGTATATAATGTCACCCCATCTTGATGAAACCAGAGCTGCTGTAGATCAAATTCCTCCAATTTGGGCCACAAAAAATCGGTGATCATGCTTCTGTAACGATCTCAGGTAATAGTAACGTTAGCTTCATCATTGTTTTAAAAAAAAAATTGACCAAATAACGCCAACACTCCAAAATTTACAACAAACGGTGACTCGCAGTGGATGCATTGGTTTTTCGACTATGGCAAGTGAATATTTTGTTCCCCAAATACGGCAGTTTTGGTTGACCACATGAGAATAGGCTTTGTCCAAAAATATGTTTTTTTTTTTTGACTTTGTAAGCATATCAAGGTCTTTGTGAAGAATCTGCCTCAGAGTGGTTTGCCGATATTAGAATGCTGATTTCTGCGCCGAGTTAATGCGTTCTCGCGTATACTTTGAACCACAAAAGCAACAATTTTGGCAAAACGCCTTGGATGAGTATTCTTGATGCGCGCATTGTCTACCAGCATTACAATTTTACACAGTTTTTGTATTTTATTAGCGCTTCATTTCTTCCTAATAATATACGCAAATTTTGCGCTGTTGCAGACAAATAAGACATATTTTCAAAATAAGTTTTCAGTATTTCAAAATGTTGCTCTAAAGTAAAATAATGCATCTTCTGTCTGCGGAGGTATCTAACCACACTTTTTTCATGTTATTGTGACACAAAAATTGATAGCGTTAGTAAAAACATGTGATGCAAAATTCAACCAAAATTGCTAAGCAAAACTATGATTACTAATCATTTATAAAAAAATTATTTAGCCAAAATTGCATAAAAACATTTGTTGCTTAAAAATGTAGTAAGAACGTATTAATTGCATAAAAGTTATCAAAAATTTTGCTCAAATCTTATTTTAAACATAAAATCAATAAAAAGTTATTTGTGTGTAAAATGTATCAAATATTACTACAAAACTGTTTATTACTACAAAACTGTTTTGAGGTAAAAAAAGTCAAGTTAGACTAAAAATTTAATGCGAGATAGAATAAAACGAGACTTTTGCTTGCATGCATCCAATAGAAATATACTAAATTTTGTTCAGTAAAAAAAGCACTTTCCACAAAAAAAATGATAAATTTAAATTGTTTATATTTCAACTAATAGAAGAAATGCCCAAAAAACATCACAAAGATGAACTCAAACAGAACAAACTAAGTAGCAAAAAAAACAAAAACAAAAAACTTAGACCTTGTTGAATCAGCAATCTCCAATAGGCAAGTATTGGATATTCAATTTCACATTTCAGCCAAATGTAAAAACCCACTTCTACAAAAGAAAATTATTCAGGTAGGTTCAATAATTTTAAGCCAAAATATCTATCGATCTGAATTTTCTGCTAACAAAGCGCGTATACTATCTGCTGCGTTGTTGTTTCTATTTTATTGCCTTCTATAGGTAATAACAAATACCTTTTAACATTTGTTAATTGTAAAAATGTGAATTTACTAAGTGGAATACTTTAACAAAATATAGTGGTATTGTGATTGTCCGTGCTAGCAACATCAACAAAAGATTTTGCTTATTTTTTTAGTAACATTAATGATTTCACATAATTTATTGTTTTGGTTCTATCAAATTTATTGTTCAATACAAGCCAAACTATGTTTAATAAACAACAATTCACTACAAGAATTAATAAATTTTCAAAAGCAAGACGCATTCTTGACAAAATAACCTGTCAAAAAAATTATTTAAAACATATCTTTAATATTGTTTGAAAACTGTAAAAAATTAAATTTTTTGGTCTCACCGTAATGGTGCAGGTTAGACATTAGTTTAAAAAAATAAAAAAACTTTTAACCCAAAAGATGAGTTATCTATCTCCGGTCCTTCAAATGCATACAACCTAAGGCAATCCCACTATTGCTTTTTAGCATACCGACAAATCTTCTAATTTCTTTGTAATTCACACAAAAGCAAACCTTTAGTTTTTGTTAAAAGCCCTTTTTTATGCCACAAAGACCAATCCTGTAGTTTTTTTTTTAAATAAAAGTTTAAAGCGTTTGACTAAAAAATAGACAGAGAGTTACACATAACAAGGCGTTTTGTAGTATTTTATGTAAATAACAAAAAGTTTAAAACAAAAGAAATTGTTTTCAGCAATATAGTTAATTAATTCAAATAATAAAGTTGATGAAGTAAGCTACCACTCTTAACAAAACTATAGACCAAATTTTTGCTTTTTCCAAAGTACTAATGCAACTTTTAAACCACAACTATTAATACTGCATCTTGCTACAACAATGAACACGTTTTACCAAATTTTCTACATTAGCTACTGTCCCGAAAATTGTGCCTATGCACCCCGGCTTGCAAATATCGACGTTCTAAATTATCTCTTAACTATTCTACAAGCTACGACCTTACACTTTCCGCCGTAGGCCATGCATAGTCGCACCAACTTTTGCAATCTTTATAAATTGCACTCATAAATGTCATGCGTTTCCAACTTTTAAAAAACGTCACCAACATAGATCACTAAAAACCAAATTGATAAGCAAGCAAGAGATCTATGCTTGATTTGAAAAGAATATTAACTTTTTAAACAGCAGTTTTACCATAACTTGAAATATTTATACGACACTGAAACAAAGCAGCAATTTATGAAGTAGATACATTTTAGTTCTCTAGGTCAAAAGAAAAGTTGCGTTAAATTGCTAGAACTTAATCATTTCTATCTTCAAATGAAAAGAATCTTAAAAGGTTTTAAACATGAAGATACTAGTAAAAGATATTTTGAAAACTATCATTTCAATTTTTTAATGTCTAAGATAGCTTTTCAAGTTGTATTTGATAATATAAAACAAATAAATTTAAATTAAAAAAAAAATTATACTATCCAAGCGAATGATCCGGGGACACACTGTATATAAACACTGTAGTTGTGTAAATAAGACTTTTGTATACAAAACTTAAAATTTGTTCTAAATAAATAATAGTTTAAACACAAAACCTTATTTTTTATAAATTTATATACACTTTAAATATCCTACAGTAAATTAACAAAATATTTGCGCAAGAAAATATTCTCCGAGTAAATTTTCCAAGTGTGCGCATCGGCACACAGCCAAAATCGGTAATATTTCAGCCTCAGAAAGACAGTGGCAGCCATATTCTGAACGGTCTGGCTATATGCTCAACGACGTCATTTATTGAAAGCTATTTAAAAAGCGCATTAAACGCGAGCTGTAAGCGAGAGAAGTAATAAAAGACAGAGAGAGAAAAAGTTCCAACATTTAGTTAAGTTTAGAGCGAGAATCGTTTAATGCAGCTTATAAAGACGACCCCTCCTCGTGTAATCAAATATATCTCGCCATTCTGACGTTTTCCACATAGTTTTCAAAATTGTATTTCGTTTATTATCAGCTTTGCGAGGGATGATGATCTGAACAAACGAATGAACATCCTTGCTTGAGGGGAGATGAACAAATTGCAGAGATTTTTAATTAATTTTGTTTGCTACAAAAAATTTCTCTTATAATATATTCTCCTAAAATATGAAACTTGTTATCATTAACACAACAGATTGCACAATCGGAGGCAAAAACTTTATATCATATTGAATTAAGGGAGTTGTGGGCAACTGTAAGCGGAGATTAGCGGATAGAAGAGTTATCCGCAAAACTAAGCGATAATACTGTTCCAGTCCCCTCGTTAAATAAGTATCGTCCTGTTGGGAAACTAAGAGAATCCTTATTGTGGACCCTAAGTTTAGTTCAAGTTTAGTTTAGCAAATCGTGTGCGGACGCTGAATAAATGAACACATTTGCGGGCAACTGGAGTGGACTGGGACAGATCCAGCATTTCGTGACCGGAATCCCGGATGTAATCAGGTGTAAATATACTCGACTGCCCTTTAAGTACCTGTTAATCCAACCGACATGAGCGCAATAATAATTTATAAAATGATTTCTAAATAAACCTGGGTACATTTCAACAAACAAAAAAAGATAAAAAATATTCTCACCCTTAAAGAAAATGAAATATCTATATAGAAGTACCCTTGTTTAAATGGTGTAAATTATTCACCACTTTGTAAGATAAAGAAACAATTTTATCAGTGGAACAGTTGAACTGGTAACCAAACGCAATCTTGTTTCGAGACCATTAACTTAATTACCAACCCTTTCTACAAGCGAGAGATGCTTATTGTATGCACCGAATGGTGAAGCGAGATGGTTGAGTATCATGTTATGATTTATTAAGCGTGGCGAATATTAATTTGTTCCGTCTGAAATGAAGCAAATATTATATTTAATGATAAGTCGGATTGCATTTGAATGGAACACCTACCCATGCTTTGTTCAAATGTTATCTTTCTATACTCCACTCAATATGTATTTTATCAGATTATTAATAATGTGTTTTTTAATTATCTTTGAAGACTTTTTCAGGCTTATAACTGTAATTGAAAAGGACTTAAGACGGGAATCTTTTACGATGATAAATTTTGCCCGAAACGTCCTGTGGTAACTTGCGGTGGAAATCAACTTCCAAGTGGCGGCCGTAATTTATTGCTGACCGCGGGGAAGCGCCCCGTAATCACGAATGGTAAAAAAGATAACACAATCCGATTTTCTTGAACGCCTCGCAGTTCAGTTTCAGTATGCTTCGGGGGATCGGCTGTGTGCCAATAATATGTGTAAGGTCTCTATATATTTTGTGGGGTTAGTCAATAATATTTTATTTTATATTCTTGGTTTCATTCACCCTAAATTATGACTGTTGTATAATATATTTGTTTTTTATTAAATGCAGTACAAAATAATTAATTGTATTACATTTATTTAAAATAAAATAGTTTAATTTAAAAAACGCTAAATAATATTAATTTTAATTGACTCTTTAGAATAGTTTTATCAACTAATAATATTAACAAATAAATTAAATATAAATGTAATCTAAAAATAAGTTTAACAAAACCTTATACACAGGCTATAAAGCTAAAAATCACAACTTCTTGAATGATATTATCGGAATTACAAAAACATAAAATATATTAACTTTTATGTTTTATTGTTATAAATAAAGCTTATAAACAACAAAATAGTATGTTTTATAAACATTCTATAGTTCTATTGTTCTGTAACAATACTATAAAAACCCAATAAAGACTATAATTTAAAAATTTGAAGGATACAATGATATCAAAAAATATTTTTATAGAATAGAAAAGAAAGTAGCTCTTTTCTGTTGTGTGGTTTTCCAAGGTTTAAAAATGCACCACGGTAAAGAGCAATTTTGAGTTTGTAGTGCTCTAGAAAACAAGTTAATAAGCTTCAAAACGTTACAGAAAAAAACCCAACTACATAGCAGATAATTTACCAAATAACAGATAACAATTCATAGCAGATTCAAATCAGAAAACCAAAAACTTGTTTCTCTAGCTACGTAGGAAAAAGGAATTTAATCTGCAATAAAAAAGTATCTTCCGGTAGATAAATATAAATAAATTTGTCGTACTTTTTCTATGTGCTGTTTGCTGCATAGTGTAAAAGCAAAACAACAAACCATTTAACACAGAAAAAAAAATCACAAATACACTTCTACTTCCACCAAATTCAATACTTAATGATATATGATCATAATATGAGCAACAACACAAGCTGCATTGCCAAAACTACCAAACCGCAAGAAAATTTGTATCATTTGTTCTCTTATGGTTGCTCCTGTGCTGTTAAAGTCCAACTAACCTTCCACCGTTTTGGGGGTTTTCAAGTTTGTTTTTTTTTTTAGATAAGCCTTTGTTGTTTTGTCCATCTTGCTAGTTTCTCGACGCTCATTCTGTCGACATTCTTACTCCAGCTACGTCGTCTTACTCTAGTTCATCTTACAATATTCTGCACTTTTTTGCAAGTGTATCTGCTTTTAATCCAATTGTAAAGAATCGTGCCGGCTATTGACCTCTGTGTTTTTATCTCCGTTGTCCTCATTTTTTTTATATGGTTGTTATTGCTCTGGTTTCTGGCGGGTAGGTTAAGATTAGTTGTACAAATGATTTGTATATTTGGTATCCAGAAATGTGGTTGCAGCTTTGTTGGCCTGGATGCGTATTTCAGCTGTGAGGTTGCGGTTCCTAAGTATTTATTACTCATAACTTGCTCAATAATTTTATCGTCAACTACCAGTTTGGTTTTTTAGTTTTAATGTTCCACTAAAGAGGTTTATTCTTCTGTAGTTCTCCTGGTCTTTCTTGGTGCTTTTCTTAAATACTGAAATAAATGCTTTTCCTCCAGTTGTCTAGTATGTTTTAGCGTTCTACAATTTTCTGGTACAGCTTGGTTATTTCTTGGAGGCAACCGGCTGCTTCCATATTTCAGCATTTATTTGTGAATGTGTCAGTTCCAGGAAATTTTCTATTTTTGAGCTTCTTTATTGTCTTGGGTACATCTTCATTTAGTATCTCAAATTTTGGGTGTTTGAGGTTTTGTTGGTTGTTTCCAGTGATTTCCTAGTCCGCTTCTTCTGATGTCGTATTGTATAATTTTCTAAAAAGATTTGCTAATGTGTCTAGTAGGATAGTTGACATTTGAAGATATTCGTTTACTGATCTTCCTGTTACGGAGCATGTTCCATATCCTTCTTTGTCTTCAATGCAAGTCATACTCCTTGTCCTTTAAGGTCTTTTTCCAAAAATGTTCTTCTTCTTCTTCTTAATGTAGGACTGATCTTGTTAATTTCTATTATTGCGCCTCCTGTGCTATGACGCTCAGCTGTCTTTCCATCTTTTGGGCAATTGTTCAAAGGGTCTTCTTGTGTTTGGTATTGATGTTGCGGCTTCCTTGGCTAATCTGTTATTAGCCATTCTTAGTAAGTGCTGGTTCCATTTTCGACGTCTTGTTTTTGTCAAACGTACTCAAACGCTGCGTACTCTGTCCTTGATGCTGAACCTGATATGGTTTGGAAAGTCTTCATTTATGTTGCTCGTAGACGCTCTTTGGTCTTCTTTGCGTCCGCTCTGGTCTCGACAGCATACGTTATAATTGGCCTACCGCAGGTTTTATATGTGCGTACTTTACTTTCTTTTTGCATGAATTTGTTTTGCCATACTATGTCACGTAGACATCCCGCAATTTTTGATGCTTTATTTATTTGAATTTGAGCATCATTGTATAGACATTACCTGTTCTATAGAACTGCCTTTGATGGAAAGTTTGCATCTAACGAGGTCTTTTAATAGCACCATTGCTTTAGTTTTTGCAATAGATATCTGCATATTAAATTGTTTTGCATTTGTGTTGAACTTATAAAGCAGTCTCTGTAGGTCGTCTTCATCTTCCGCCATGATTATTGCGTCGTCCGCATAACATATGTTACTAAATTTTTTGTTGACCATTCTGTATCCAATATCCATGGTCTTTACGTTTTCAATAATTTCATCCATAATAGTGTTGAAAAGTGTTGAGCTCAAACTATCCTCTTGTCTAATCCCCACGCTGACGGGTATTTTGTCAGTCAGTTTTTTATTTACAATTAGCTTTGTTTTATTGTCTATATTTAGAACTCTAATTAGTTTGATGATTTTGGGGATTACGCCTTTTGTTTTCAAAATCTCTTCAACGTCATGTAATTCTATTCTATCGAATACCTGTTCAAAAATCTCTTTTTTTAAATTATTTCTTTTAATTACTCTATTTTTTATTTGTTTATACTTAAGGTACTCATCGAGTGTAGCGTTGTTACTGTGTACTAAGTAAGCGGCTCTTTTCTCTGCGGTTAATGTTTTTATTTCCTCAGTAAACCAAGACTTTGCATTGGGTTTTCCTTCGCGTTTGTTGTTTTTGTTCAAAATGCTTCTCTAGAACTTTCTAGTATATTAAATCTTAAGGTAGTCCATGCCAAGTTAATGTTATCTGTTGGTGTTATTGGCTTGGCTTTTTTTGTAAGACTCCGTTGGCATACAGGATTTTGATGCTCTTGTTGTCTAATGACTCAATGTTAAACCTAATTGTCAGGTTAGTGAATTTACGTTTGTAAGCGACTTGCCACGCAGCACAAGAAACAATGTTGTTACAGCAGACTTAGTTTCCATACCGTGTCATTTCTCGGTTTGGTGATCAAAATTGTGCGACCTAACACCGATAGACTTCTTTTGAGGCTACGTGAAGGAAAATGTGTATGCAAACAAGCCACACACAGTTGAACACCTTAAAGAAGAGATACGGCGTATTATTGGCAAAATGTAGCAAAAACGTTCCAGAATTTTAAGAAAAAAATAAGCCTGTACCAGAAGTTTTGTAATAGCCATTTTATGTCTTATTTTATGTTTAAATTGCATTGTTCCTCTTAAAAAAAAGTGTTTTTATTCATTATTTAAATTCGGTGCTCTTTTTGAGACACTCTTTACAATGCCTCCAATGTCAGCGCTACAACTTCAAAGTGCAATTCACTATATGTTTACGTAAAATTTGCTAGAACTTATCGCAACTCTAACAGCACTAAAAAATTAGGGCATGTTGCAATATGCGCTTCACACAGCAAGCTACAAAGGCTGTCCAGCTTATCTTAAGCTTAAGACAAGCCAAACTCTATCTAAGGCCTGCTCCAATGCACTTGCCTCTCAACGAAAAATTTTAGCTCCTTCCCAGAGCACTCCTAATGCACACAAGAAGAAATCCTATGCGCAAGCAACAAAAAACCAGGCGCAACACGCTAATACTTTAGTCAGAAATCAGTTTTTTTCTGTTTGGCACAAACAAGCAAAGCTGGTTTTAAGAAAATATTAGATCTGTTCGAACATACAATTTGGACAGTTTGCAAACCGTTCAAACTATGCATACAAATAAATTACTGTGTATAAAAAATTGCATAAGGATGACAAATATTTGTTTGTGTGCACAGCTTGGACGGTTTCCAAACTTTCCAAATCGTATGTTGGAACAGACCTATACCCATCTTCTTTACATTTCCTAGTGTTAAAACTAGAAATAGATAAATTGTCCGACAGGTATTCAGACATAAAAGTGGTACAAGTTTTCTACAAACGTTATGAAACGCTTCTGAGGCTGGCACATTAAGTGCATTAATTATATTCCCACATTAAAATTAATATCAATTAGGCAAAAACGTTCGTGCACCACAAGGTGCTTCTAAGAATTAAAACAAGGAGGAATTTAGTCGGTAGGCGCTTGAGAATAAATCCGACTTTTTGCAAGTCTTTAAAAGTAATCTCCTTTCAATCCACAAAAATACTATTGGCCAAAAATGTGTACAAACGTAGTTAAATAAACATGTGCCTGTCAAGTGTGTAACACCCAAAAAGTGTCTAGTTTAGATAAAACAAGATAGATGGTGTTGCAGCGCGTGAGCAAAGCCACGCTTCTCCAAACAGCAAGCATATAAATGTCAAACTTTTACTCCTCACAAGTCAGTCGAGACCGAAAGCACAGCGCAGACACGTAAGGAGAAAACCTCATCTAGCCACCTCAAAGACAGAAAACTTCCGTCTGGAGTCACTAGATGATCTGATTCACCACTACTGCAATTTTCAAGATGGGATTCTACGTTGTGTTTATTACTATTATTACTATAACCACTCCGACGCTCCGGAGAAACCTCTCAAGATAAGTCCTGGACTTAAACCAGCGCCCTCTGTAGGCAATCAGTAGATATCTATGGAAACATGTTTTTCAACTAATAGAAATTGCTAGCTCTTAGTTGGAACCGAATGATTTACAAAATTTGTCTTAAGAATATTCCATATTAATAATTTACTTCTACAAATTATGGTTAATAATAAAGTATAATTTACAAGTAAAACCTTTAAAAAGTTAACGTTAAAAACTGCAAACAGTATAAACCAGCTTTTGATACCTCCCGCAAGTAAACTTTATAGGGTAATAAGGACCAAAGCTAGATCGTTTTTAATAAAAAATCTTCGTAAGTATTAGTTAAGAAATATCCATATAATTGCTTATACAATCAGAATTAGTCTCTATAAAGTTACCACTCATTCTTAATTTTTTGTAAATTTTAAAAGAATAATTATCTGTAATCTAATCTGACCCACAAACCCTACTTCTTTACCAGGGCTTGGGACCGGCAATGACGTTTGATAAGCTACTCGATCCACTCATCATCTGTCCCAGGCAAAGTTCTATTAATGTTTAAACGTTTAAACAAATACCAATATATATCAAAAGAATTAAGACTAGATAAAACTGTCCTTAAATCATCTGCACATACTAAAAAAAAACACAACAATAAGAAAAATCTCTAGATAAACTTAGAAATACCTTTAGTCTGTCAATACTAAGTAGCAGCAAAACTTCCACCTAAACATTAGATTTAATTATCAACTTGTTTGTAAACATTTTTAAATATTAAACTAGAATCTTAAAAGAAAACTCAAATAACATATTCGTAAACAAACATTGCACTTAATCCAATTTTTCAAAGTTAGGGAAAATTGTTAGAGCTCAGCGTTGACAATGAATAAATACAGGGTTCATTATGTAAGTAATGAGCATGGTTTTATTGTGACGCGACTATCTATACCAACCAGGTAAAGCCGATCGGGAAAAATGTGGTGGAAGATCTGCCCTTCCAACGCAGACGGTCGCCAACGTGCTCAGACTGTCTGAGCGGGAATGACGTGTTTTCGCGTTAAGTATGTTTTTTGACTTTGTAACACGATTTTGTAGCGCGATTTTGCGCTGTTAAAAACTTTTAGATTTGATTTAAAATGAACCGGATTTTCTCATCTTATCGTATCTATAGACAAATCCTAGATGTTTGAGTACCACCGAGAACCAACCAAAAAAGCACAAAAAATTACTCCCCCCCCCCAAAAGCGCAAATGAGCAAGTTTCGCTTCAAAACGATGCTCATTATCTTCTTTGACGTCCGAGGAATTATCCATTTTGAGTTTGTACTGCAAAGTGAAACTGTCAACTTAATCTTTTATCTCAAAGTGCTCTAAAGATTGAATTGTCGGATTGCGCGCGTGATGACTGACATCAATGACACGGTCAAGCTCTACCATGACAATGCCCCCATTCAAACGGACAACATCGTTAGCAACTTCCTGGCCCAAAGCAATACTTTGGTAGTCCCCCAGCTCCCTTACAGTCCCGACTGGACTCCATGCGACTTTTTTTTTTGCCCGACAGAAAAAAAAAATGAATGAAAAGCATTCCGTAGAAAACATCCAAAAGTATGTTACAAGATTATTAAAAGACATTCTTGTCGAGGAGTTTTAGGGTGCCTTACAGGCGTAGCAAATACGTCTCCAAAAGTGTATTGATGCACTGGGATGAGTATTTTGAAGAATTATAAGCGTTTGTACCAGTACGATCAATAAATCATAATATTTGTTATTTGTGCATCGGAGTTGGTTTTTTGAAAAATATTGTTGCAACATTAATTTATTATTAACAAGCATATTTGATTTTCTATTTATATGATTTTGTCAACGTATATTATATTAATGCTTCATATTTTAATTAAAATAATTAATAGTATATATTAGACACAACGTTATAAGAACAATTTAAAAAATAATGCATTCATATCATGTCTCAATTATTGTTTAGAATCTGCGTTTTTATTAATACAGGCCTTTTTTGCAAACTCTAGAGTCCAATAAGCACTATGTTAATATTTTTACAGATACATTTTTAGAATAATTTTATACAGAACTACGAATTTGTAGCTGTGTGATTTCTAATTATATAATTATTGCTGTAGCTGTATATTATCGAGTTTTAAATTATATTATTGTTGCGAAATAATATTGAGATAATACACAATCAACGTAATAAAATCGATGTCTCTAATTTATTTTGTAGAATAATATTGTTTTATTTCAAATAATTTATTATTTACAAACATATTAGTTTTTACCATTTATATGATTTTGTTAATATATATTGACAGTCGATGTGCCATATTTTATTTAATAAAATATGCAATCATATTCTTAATTATTGTATTACAGGCCTTTCTCGCCAACTTAATTTTATAATTATTTTTCAACTGCATATTATTGTGTTTTGGATATATTATTGTCGATTGTAATTTGTGGAGAATATATGATACAGAACCAACGTAGACAACCGCTATGCTACTAATGAAACGAAATGGATGAACACTTGAACACCGCATCTGTATGCATTCGTTGTTATCGTTGTTATAGAAACTATAGCAACCGTATAGAAATTAGAAAGGCGGCCAACTAAGATAATAATTCGTAAATGCACTCAAAATTTGAATGCTGTTACCTCTAGTCGTTCAATCGCATAGGACACGTACAAATGTGATGCAGAGCGTAACGTTCTTTCTAAATAAATCCGTTACCTTATATCATCCAAATATACCCATGTCTTCTCTGTGGCTCGGTGTGACCGACACCTCAATTGCCTAACCCAAAAGAGAACGGCTTGCAGTTTTGTTTTCCTGGAAGTAGTTATCTATGAACAGGTATATAGGGTCTTAAAGGAGAGTGGTAATTTCTACTTTTTCAAATTGAGAGTCTTTTAAAGCTTCCGCGTTGTAGGTTAAATGCGTGGGTATATAAAGTAATACTCTGTAAGATAAAAAAAATTAAATGTCTGTGACCACAAAAAAAGTTTTAATTTTTGATGCAATAAACAAAACCCGCAGGCTGCCAAATAAGTGGCCTTTCCAAAGTATTGCATAATAAATAAAAACCTGTTTCTTTTTGGCTTGGTCTCGTCGTCGCTCTCTAGCAGCTTTGCAAATAGCAGTAGCAGTCCACACTTTTTTATAACGTTGTTTTCTAATTAGGATGTTGTTGCTTCAGAATCTAACTTTTAGAGTAAGAGCTGCAACAAATGAAATAAAAATATTGCCACGCGCGTTAACTGCATACAAAACGCTGCTCAAAAAAGACTTCTGGTGGGGTTATGCGTTAAATAAAATTTTGCTATACTGTTGAACTCCAATTCATTGTCTGCTCATTTTATGTTTTCTTATGCAATCTGCTTACTAAGTTTGTAAAGGGTTTTTCAATAAAAAGTTTCATTTTGAATAGCAAGCTATTTGGGCAGCTGTTACAAGTAAAAGCTACGCTATTATTAAAAATAGAACAATACACGTTTCAACAACGCATAGAAATTATTAAAATTCACTAAAAAAATGGTGAAAATTTTCAGTCACAGTTTGCAAAACTAACGAAGACTACGTTAATAAGCAGAATTGTCGCATTTGGGGCTCAGAAAATCCAAGAATGGTTGTTGAAAAGTTTTTGCATCCTCAACGTGTCACTGTTTGGTGCGGTTTTTGGGCTGGCGGTGTGAGTAAACCTTACTTTTTTAAAAATGAGGCTGGTGCAACTGTTACGATAAATGGGTAAAGCTACCGAGCTATGATTAATAATTTTTTATGGCCGAAATTAGAAGATATTGATGTGGACAACGTTTATTTATAGCAAGACGGCGCTACGTGCCACACAAGCAACGAAACAATCGCAATTTTGCAAGAAAAGTTTTCTGACCGTGTTATTTCTCGAAGAGGTGATCACAATTGGCCATCGAGATCTTGTGATTGAACACCTTTCAACTTTTTTCTTTGGGGCCACGCAAAAGATAAGATGTATGCCAATGTTCCACAATCGATTCAAGACCATAAAGAAGGAATTTGTAAAGTTATCGAGAACATACAGCTGCAAATGTGCAAATTGGTCATGGAAAATTTCATGAAAAGAATGTGGTACTGCAACCGTAACCGTGGCGGCCATTTAGCTGATATTGTTTTCAAATGTTAATGGCATACCTTCCTCTTTACAATGAAATAAACATAACATTTTTAATTTCTCTCAAAAAATACACGTTTTTTTTAAATACACATTGGAAAACCTTATAATTCAAATAAAAAATTAAAAAAAACAGTGCAAGAAATCGATCTAAAAAAGTTGATTCCGGCGTCAACCTAAAAAGGTTTCACACTATTAGACGTAAAACAACACTCGGATGTTGTCTATTTTATGTTTGCCGGTGCATTAAACAAAATCAAATTCTTGTTTTTGAAATTTTAGATATCTAAGCGGATGCAGCAAAATAAACAGATAAGTTGGCGGTTTTCTAGTTAAGGTTGTTGGATGACTTCCTCTCTTTGGTTTGTTTAGGTGCTGAAAAATAAATATAATTTTGTTGTTTGACCTTTTATATCAGCTAAAATTCTGTCGCCTTCTTAAGTATATAAATGGTTTCCTTCAACTTTATATTTTTTGTCTAAATTCTTCTATTTTGGTATTTGTGGTGTCAGCTATAGAGACAGCAAACATTTCTTTTTGTTCCATCATATCAAACCTTTTGGTGTTTTCTTGTAGTATTAGTTAACAAATTTTGTTTCCTGAAAAAAAAACCTGATTTGTTTGGTTGTTGATAATCATCAAGATTACCAAAAAAATTGCAGAAGTTGAGAGCGGCTGCATACAAAAACTGCGTTTAGAATTTTTTTTGTGGTTGTAATCTAAGATCAGATAAGGTTATGTAATGATTTTGTTGTAGTCGGTTTTCTTTCAAAACTTAAGCAGAATCAACCGTTTTTGGGTTGTAGGTTAAATTCGTGGGTGATAGCAGTTGTACTCTGTAAAATAAAAGCAGAATTAACAAGTAAAGTTGCTAAATAAATGGCCTTTGCAATGTATTACACGGTGCACTATCAAGCTCAACTCAATTTAGTAATATCAATTAAGTCATAACACTTCAATTACAGATTACTAAAAACAAAGTAGACAAACAATAGACGAGGTGTATGTAGCCAAGATTAAAAAATCTTTTCTTGGAGATGGCAATTATGTGAGGTCAAATAACCATTTTTCATTTACCGTAAACATGCAAAAGTTGATATGTTTGAGGTTGTTTTAGATTCAATTAAGTTTAGTTACTGCATTTGGATTTACATTATAGATTGACTGGATTTCTTTATATCTTTTTTTATTAATGACTAGACTTGATTAATGCTGAGAAGGTTGCAAGTCTAAGGTTCTAAACGTCTTGGCAGTTGCGGCAGAGCAAATAAATTGGTTGGCGGTTTCCTAGTTGATGTGGTTAAATGGTTTTTCTTTTTTTTTGTTTATTGTTTATTTAGATGCTAAAAAATAAATATAATCTTGGTCGTTTGGCTGGAACTCTGCTTTTTCTTTAAGTATATTAATGGTTTAATTTATAACTTTGCCGTTCATTTATAATTGCATTGGTGTAAGCGATAAAAACAAAAAGGTTTTTCTGTCCTATCATGTAAAACAATCTTTTGTTCTTAATTGTGGTATTGTCTGACCTTGTTAACTCCTCGGTCGTAGTGATTGCGCTACACTCTTGTATTTTCAAACATTGATGAATTTTCACAGTAGGTGTTCACCAGAGTATGTCATATAGTATCAGATGCCGATTACTGTCTATTCTTTTAGTGTTTTTTTGTTTATGTAATATACAAAAAATGTAGCAGGTAAGGCTGGCTGCATACAAGAGTAGCTTTTAAGAAGTTTAGTAGTATTTCTTGACCAAATTTAAAATTTGGTTTAGTTTTTGTTTTGTTTTTCTGAGGGAGATTATTTATGAACAGATAGAGTCTTAAGGAAATTAGCAATTTTAAGTCTTCCAAATTGTTGTGATAAAGTGATACACAGTAAAATTTAAAAAAAATCATTCTTTTGCATTTTTGCCAAAACCTTTTATTATATTTACTTAAAATCAATTTGAAAAGATCTAACTACGAAGGCTGCCAAATTAGTAGTTTTTCAAAGTATTGCATAATAATGAGCTACTCCTGCTTCTATTTGCTTGGCCTTGTTATTGTTTTTTGGCAGCCTTTTATTTAGCAAAGATTTTAGTAAAGGCAGTGGTCCTAGCAACAGTTTGGCTTGGCAAGCAACAGTGACTATAGCTAGTCAAGACTTTTCTGTAACGGATTTTTTTTATTAGGATGTTGTTGTTTCAACTTCTAAACTCGGAGTGAGTACTGCAACCAAAACAATAAAAAATTTCCAAACGCGTAGGCTGCATACGGAACGCCACTCTCTGTTACTCGCCAGAGAGAGAAAAACTTTGTTCCAGTAACACTGTTTTCTTGAGTTGCTAAGACTTAATCCAAGCGCGCAAACCGCACACAACACTGTAGTAAGTCTTCTGCGTTAGAGATTCGAATGTTGAAGCAATTTGTTTTTATCCGGATTTTGGAAGGCTGCAGCCGTGTCTGCACCATCCTCTGCAACTTTGACTTTTCTTACAATTTGTGTACCGCAAAACTATTGCGTACTGCGTTAAATAAAACCTTGCTCAAAAATAAGTCTATTTTCTACCTCAGAAAATAGAGTAAGATTTTTTGAATTTTAGACTCCTAAAACCCAAATACACAAAACAAATTTATATTTTCCGACTAATTCACATCAAAATACGTCAAATTACAAAATGCTCTTTTTTGTCTAGACCACTTTGACCAAAATATTAATTTTTTGAGTTTTTCCGAGTATAAAAAGAGTGTGACTCAAAATGACTCCAGAATTGGATTATACGGAAAAATTTTGGATCGATTTCCTTAACAAAATTTTTTTTTTAGTAAAAATAGTTTTTGACAAAAACTACACTTTTTAAAGTCAAAGTTAAAAAACGACAAGAAAACTTTTAGAGAGTTTTATATTTTCATAAACAGATAAATAGAGTACTAATAAGTATAGAAACAGAAAAAAAAATTTAAAGCAAGTTTCTTGACGATGGAATTGCCCATTTTACAAATCATGCATGTAAACAAGTTTTGACAATGGGACAAAGCATTTAAGCATTTGTCAACTGTTTCTTCAATTTACACAAATCAATTGCCTTACAAATAAATTGTTAAATTTCCTTCTTAACAAATTTGTTATATAAACTGTCAACTGTTAGTTAAAGTAACTGCTTCGCGTAAAAACTGTTTGTCTGTTTCTACTACAAGTTTGAGCACTATTAGTTTCCACTTTCTGAGTAATTTTATAACTGTCTGACATGTAAAATAATTTATATATAAACTGTCAACTTTCTTTTTGGTAAAACTATTGAATAAAGTGTGAGTTTAACAAATCTGTATTTTGATAAAGTGTATAATTAGTTAACATATAAGCCCTTTAGTGTAGTTAACATTGTTTTAGGGCCCCAAAAAAAGTTTTGCACCTCTTATAAACAAGGCATTTAAAAAATAATTTACTTAATTTGCCAATATTAACAAACAAAAAACAATATTGAAATAAATAACATTTGGAAATGTACTAATGCTAAATAAATATCACAAACTGATTTCACATTGATTTTCAAAACCATGTTCTTATCGCAAATTTAAATATATGATAAGAAATTAAAATTTGATTTTGTTCATAACAAATTCACAGTTCATATTAACAATACGAAAACGTAAACTAAACGTAAGTAAATTTTATAGTAATTCAATAATAGTAAGTACCAAATTTATCCACGTAGTACCAACTGATTTTGAATAAGAAACTCAGTAAATTATTGATTGATTATTGATTAATAAAATATTAATTATATTTATTGTAGATGTCGAAATTAGTAATATTTTTTGTGTGGATGACTATGATAACAGTCGTAATCTGTGGAACCATTCCTGATGAATCAAATAAATCAAATGAGCAAAATGAATCCAATTACTCTGATGAATCGATTGAATCAGATGAATTGGAAAAATTAGAAAAGAATTCTATTCAAAAAGAAGAAGATAGAAAAGATGACATCGATGTCATAGGTGAAATTGCTGATGTTATTTGTTATTTAGATGAAGATCTCAACACTGATTACGTAAAAGAAGCTTTAATTATATGTTTTTATTTTTATCTTCATGCTATTGGATATCCATTAACATAAAAATTAAAGTTTAAAAAATGTTATGTTAAAATAATTTATTATTATGTATTTAAATTAGTAAGTTGGCCATCGAACTAATATATTCTAGTTTTATTAAATTTAGTTTAATCTGATCTAAGTTTTGTGACCTTCACATAATTTTAATAGAATCTAATATATACTTAAACTATGTTTGATCAATTTAATAAAATAATTTGTCCCATTTTAGACTATTTAAGGATTTGTTAACAAATCAGCCTAATTCAATAACTTAATTTTCTACATTTTAGATTATTTTACCTAAATAATGATTGAATAATAATTATAATTATAATTAAATTTTAAAATAATAAACGAAGTATGTGTAATGCTTAATTCTAATTCTCTAGGGTAATTAATCATTTGACTAATCAATAAGCAAGTAATTTCCAGTTGAATTAATTTCATATTTCCCATACAATTAAATCATCGGAATGGTACACAGAAGCAGACGTCGAAATGGTCGCAACCAACCCCCAACCCGTGTTCCATTTTGTATAATAAAAGGAAGCGAGTTTTGTATTAATGACAGGAAACCGGAATTAAGGATCCTCTTTTAGAGAATATTTTTATAGAGCTCTTTTACATTTTCACTGCTCCTTCGCCTCGTTCCATCCTAACGTCCCCATTTTTACGCGCAGTGTGCAACTAAAAATATGATATTTAATTCTACTGAATATATTATTTAAAATAGATATAATCTTGCGACATCATTTCCGACCCTCATGTATTATATCAACACACAACTGCAATATAATGGGGATAATAATAATAAAAAAATGTGATATAACGCGTCGGAACGCATCACAGTATAAATAATCTATGACAAATGTTGAATTCCCTGGCGACAGATTTGTGTTGATATTTTTTAACCATATAATCTGATGAGATCTTGCTCCTTGTCCGCTCGGCTCAGTGCACGACCCGGAAAATTAAGTTTGCCACTGCATAAAAAAACCACCGAACAAGTGTTCGGTTACAGCTTATTCTCTCCCGAAGTGATTTCAATTATTTTAATTAATTATATTTTTACGACAAAATATGTAGTAACAATAAAATAAGAAAAGTTTCCCTATAAAAATAAACACTTGGAAAAGTGTTTATTACATTCCCAACAAACTTTAATATAATCATTTAAATCACGTATAATAAATAGCAAAAGAGGGTCGATATCCGTGAAAAATCGTTACATTCAGAATCATCCATATCTAGAATAGTTTCCGGTCGTAGTTCGATCCTTATGAATATAACATGTCTATTTGGCACCCTCAAAGTGTTACGTATCAATAATAATTTTCACGCTGAACTCTTTGAATTGGCGCGAGTGAGAGCGTTGATAATTTGTAAACGGATATGGGCAGTGGCAATGTGCTAGTGGAGGAGAGGCCTATTCAATTCGCATTGTGGGTAGAGAAGGATGGGGTGATTCCTTTGAAAATCCAAAGAAAATATGATTCGTTTCGGGAGTAGAAATCATAATTCACATTTGGAATACGCTCAGTGAGTCTTTTGACCAATAATATATGCCGATATATACGTCCGGGCATCGGGTTTCTATATCTTCAGTTTGCATTTTCTATTTCGCAGCGATCTTTTGTATTGTATCTCCGGAATGTTACATTGTTCGATGGATAAGAAAAAATTATTTGATCTTTTTTATACTGAGAGGGTGCTTAATATTTGTTTAAGGTACTGGCTGATGTATATTTACATATTGGAATATTTTTGTGTAGAACTTGAACTTATTTGGAATTATCATAAATAGACTGTAGAGCCACAGTAATTAAGTAATTGTCTTGACTTTTGGCCACAATCGTTGAATTAAGTTTAAATAAATTATTTCATAAATATAATATTTATTTAAATTATTAATAGTTTTTTTTTTAAATTTATTTTTTATTTTTTTTTAAATTTTATATAAATTATAATCAAAATACTATAATGATTTTACTAAAAGTTTTGCTAAAAAAATATTAAAACATTATTAATTTCAAAAGTTTATCCCAAAAATAACTTACTTTTTAATGTTTTTAATAACAAAAAAAACCTTTAATACAGATACTTGTTTAAATAACTACATTTTAGTATTAGAGTATTGCCAATGATTTCAAAGTTGCATTATAAACACTGCTCATACATTACAGTTCTTCAAAATGCATCCAAGACGTACAATCGAAAACAATCCATGTTTTTGTTGTACTTTGCTATATATATCTAATCTCATTTTCTTTTTTTTTTTTCTTATTAGTTAGTTTAGGTTAGGTTTTGCGTGCTGAATATAGTGTATCGTTGATAGATGTTGAAACCCAACTTTAATTTTAATGAATCTGTCGTCTCCGGCTCTGATAACATGATCGTGTCATTCTCTTCTTTTTTTCTTACAAACTTTATTATGCATTCATTTCTACATCGGCATTACTTATTCTGTTTGTGTTTTTCATATTATCGTTCTGAACGTGTTTATTTCCGTGGTTCTTAGCAGTTGTTTTGTTTTACTGTTGTGTGCTTGCATTTCTGCTGCATAGGTTATAACTAGCATCACTTTAAAGTATTTATTTCTTCAGGTAACGTCTCTTAGATACCATGATATATGACCCTTTTCATGGCTTGTTTTCTGATCTTTTTAAATTTGCTTTTTTCAGCGGTTATCTCTACTTTCAGATGTAAAGCTCATTACTTCTTTAATTTTGTTTTATACACCGTATTAGTTCTATCAACACTACTAGAAATTTAGAGCATGCGTGTAATGGTCTTTATAAATAATTTACAGTAGGTACTAATGATTACGATGATGATTAGATAAGCTTAACGATAAAAGCAAAGAGGTAGAAGGTATTATGGAATACAGATTAGCAAAAGGCATAAAAAAATTGAAAATATTTAACAATGATAGATTGAAAAAGATTAAAGAAGAAATTGACAAAAAAACAAAAATACAAAAAGATTGGAAAACAATAGTAAGTGGAGGTTGGATTGTTTTCAAAATTAAAAATAGCGACGGATAAACTAGTTAGAATAAGTAGATGAATAAAATAGGACATACTAAACGTCTGCGTAACATAATATATTTATATATTTGTTGTCCATTTTATATCCTGAATACAAACAATAAATAATGCGTTTGTAGTTGATTGGTTTTGACGAAAGCATTTTCGTTTATTTTTAGATTACTTGTCAATTTGTCTAAGATTTCTTTTGTGAATAATTTTTAAGTTTGTCATTTTCTCCTTTTTTAAATATTGCAATGATAGTGTAATACTATATTGTACATTTTTTTTTATTTTCTTTACTAAAAAATTTTAGAAGCTTGTTTCTTAATCCATCTTGTTCCGGGGATATTTTATTCTTTAATATTTTTAATGCTTTCTGTAAGTTTTTTTTTTATGTAATGTTAAAAACCTCAGAATTCATTCCAATCCCAAAGAAAAGAACAGCCAAAACATGCGATGAATACAGGCTTATAAATTTAATAAACCAAATAACAAAAATATTCCTTAAAATTATTTATGGCAGAATCTACAACAAATGCGAGCAACAAGTAGGAGAGACCCAATTTGGTTTTAGAAATGCTCTTGAAACGCGTCTTAGCACTCCAAGTTCTTATTCAGAGATGCAGAGACGTAAACACCGATATACATGTCTGCTTCATAGATTTTTCAAAAACTTTCGATAAAGTGCTGCATGAAAAAATGCTAAATGCACTGAAATATACTGAGGTGGACGACAAAGACCTCAGAATTATAGCAAACATGTATTGGAACCAGACAGCAGTTGTAAAAATTGAAGGCAGTACAATAGAGGAAATAAACATACAACGAGGCGTACGTCAAGGTTGTGTACTCTGTTCAACATTTACTCGGAACAAATATTTGGAGAAGCACTCAAAGGACTAAATGAGAGGGTTAAAATGAACGGGGAAATGATAAAACGACTTAAGTCTTGATCTCAAAGTCCGAATGGTGATGTGCTATGTATTCTTTGTGCTGCTCTATGGGGCGGAGGCATGGACACCAACAGATGCAATAATGAAGAAGTTTGACGCTTTTGAGATGTGGATTTACCGCCGTATCTTACGAATATCATGAAAAGACTAAAGGAAGTATCAATAACAGTTAAACAGCGGAAGCTTCAATACTTCGGTCACATTATGCAAAGTAAATAGTAAAAGAGGGCCAGGCCTCAATGCCTACGTCAATGGTTTGATCTCACATCCATTAAATTGTTCCGACAAGCTGCTAATCAAGTCAGAATTACCATGATGATTGCCAACGTCTGCAACGTATAAGGCACAACAAGAAGAATGTTAAAATAATCTATGTTATTGCTTTATTGTTTTTCTTTGTATAGTTTTTTTTTAAATATTTCATTCATTTTTTATGTCATTTTGCATTTCAGAATTTCTGTTTTTTTTTTCATGTCCTTTGTGAATCATAAAACAATAGTTGTTTTTTTGTATTGCTTTGTACTTAAGAACATATTTGAAAAATGTGTCGTTTAATATCAGGCTATTTTAGGCACATCAACTAGTACGTTGCCATTGATGTTTCTGACATCTTCATTGAACTTTTGTTTAATGCCATAAATTATTTTATTACTTACACACTCAGTTTAGGTCAGGAGATGTTGGGACATATATAGTCAATTTTTTCAATTTGTTGTATGAATTTTCCATGCAACAGTGTTTCTACATTTTTTTTGTTCTTTTATAGATGTAGTTTTTGATTGTTTTGTTTATGTTACATACATATGTATTCAGTTATGTTACATATGTCTATTTTTTTTTTAAGATCTCTGTTATTACTTATTGTTTTTTGTTGTTCCAGGTTATACCGTTTAATGTTCTCAACCTTAATTATTTTTTTTAATTCTTTTGATCTGTTCAATCTGTTCTGTTTCCTAGGCTATAAGTATATATTGTAAGCGTTTTAAAAAAAAATTATGACCTTTCTCTTTTACCCGGGCTTGAAATCGGCAGCATAGCTACAAGGTTACTCATTCCATGACCATACAGACAAAGTGATATCAAAACTAGTTCACAAGCACCAGTTGCGCGCTTAATTTACCCCAACTGAAGTTTCTTGGTTATAGACAAAAATAATTAATTTAAATATTTTATTTATTACTTTTGTTAACAGTCGTTTTTGTTAAAATCGTTTATAATACTTAAGGGGGGAGAATTATTGCGCTATTATAAGGGTTCACAGCATCCAACTCAGCAAGAAAACGCCTGAATATAATTGAATAAAATTTTCACACATGGTAGAAGAAAGTCCAATCTGTGTCCTCAAACTTGTAGAAATTTGATGCAATTAGTCGTTTCTTTGCAATTAATTTTTAAAAAGTGACGTTTTTAATTAGTTTTTTGTTATTTTTTTACTCTTTAAATATAACTTCAAATCTTTATCTAAAATCATGAAGACATAGAATATTGTATGTAGTTCAACATATAAAAAAAGTAATGACTAAAATCTTATCGTTTAGATATTGAGTTGGTTGGCGTTTTGTCTTATATGATCTAATTTTAATTTAAAAACGGCGCTGTACGTGTTAATATTTTTCTAGAGAGAAAAGTTTACTGATATTCTCAAAGATGTGATAGGATTTAATATTTTTCCATAACAATACTACTAGTGGCACCACAACAGGACGGAGCGACTAACTCGGAAATTCTCTAGCAAAAACAAGTTAAAGTTATTCAAACATATACCAAGCAAGTCTTGGTGTGTGACCTAAGTCATAGACATTTGTCAAATTAAATGTTTGTCTTAGGTCACACCACCAAGACTTGCTTGGTATATGCTTAAATAACTTCAACTCATTTTTACTATACAACTGTCTAAAAGTACATACACATTATTCTTGTATAAAATTATTTAATCACCTACCAAAACATATAAAAATTATACAAAACCAAAAAACATTATTTAAATGTATTTGGAATTGCAGTAATGGAGATGACTATGTTAATAGTTTTGCTGAATTCTTTTCCTCTGTTTACAATACACAAACTCATCCAACTCCTTTGTTTGACTTTAAGAAAAACGTATTACATCGATCATTTTCAATTAGTTTGTTGGATGTATTTAAAGGGATTGAGAACCTTAAATGTAACTTTAGCACTGGACAGGACGGTGTTCCATCTATGCTGTTAAAACAATGTATTTATTCAATTTCTATGCCATTGCACATACTTTTTGAGGCTTCTCTTAATGAAGCCAAGTTTCCTTCAGTTTGGAAACAAAGCTACATTATGCCTTTACATAAATCTGGAGCTAAGGAGGTTATTACTAATTATAGAGGTATATGCATCCAGTCTGCTATTCCTAAGTTGTTTGATCAAATTGTAACTGGCCAAATACAATGTGCAAAAGCATTTTAGTGGAACAGCAACATGGGTTTCGCGAGGGTCGTTCTACTCTTACAAATCTTCTTTGTTACAAAAATGATCTTTTGAATGCCTTTCAATCAAGAGTTCAAGTAGATTCTATTTACACAGATTTTTCAAAGGCATTTGATTGCGTTAATCATAGTATTTTGATTGCCAAGC
This sequence comes from Tachinus rufipes, assembly GCA_963932245.1. Lineage (NCBI taxonomy): Eukaryota > Metazoa > Arthropoda > Insecta > Coleoptera > Staphylinidae > Tachinus > Tachinus rufipes. Next base: position 127,565,860 of record OZ010741.1, read on the forward strand.
TTCGGGCTTTGGGTTTTCATAAATCTGTTGTTGCGTGGTTGTCGAGCTTTTTGGAAAATCGTACACAGTGTGTGAAAATTAATAACTTTTTATAACAACCAATTGTTGTTCCTTCTGGGGTTCCTCAAGAATCTCATTGTGGACCAATTCTGTTTTTACTCTTTATTAAAGATCTTGTTTATTCTATTAATTCTTCGTCTTATCTTTTATTTGCTAACGATCTTAAAATTTGTAAAAGAATATCATCTATCGAGGACTGCATTCGTTTGCAAAATGATTTAGATTCTGTTCATTTATGGTGTCTTATTAATAACTTGTTGTTTAACGGAAATAAATGTTTTTCGATAAGCTTCAACAGAACTTTAAGTAAAGTATTGTATGACTATACTATCGATAATAATGTTTTGAAACATGTTACACAAATAAAAGATTTGGGCGTAATTTTTGATTCAAAACTAACTTTTGTTGAGCATATAAACTATATGTGCAACCGTGCTATGAAAATGTTAGGATTTGTTTACAGAATGTCTACTGACCTATCTCCTAGCACACTCAAATTACTTTATTGCGCTTTAGTACGTTCTCATTTAGAGTACGCTCTGTCAGTTTGGTGTCCATTCTACAGCGTTCATAAATGCAATATAGAACGTATTTAAAACAAATTTTTTTGTTTATTATCGTACAAATTAGGCATATTATCCGAAAATTACGATTTTAACCTCATTGCATTGCAATATAATCTTCCGCCGCTGAAAATTCGGCGCAAAAGAGCCGATATATCATTTTTACGTGGACTAATGATGTCTGAGATTGATTGCCAAGAGCTACTAGTAACTCTTCCATTTCAAGTCCCCAACAATAATCGCCGAACCAGACAGTCTCCATTATTTAGAGAACCTATACATTCTACCAATTATGGATTTAATAATCCAATTGGTAGAATGTGTAGAATTGCAAATAGTTTCTCTAATAATGTTGATTTATTTTGTGTTTCAAAATGTAGTTTTAAGTGTCAATTAAAATGTGTTGATGAATAATTTTATATTTTGTTTTTATTTATGTATACTTTTTTCCATGCTTTTATTTTTCAATATTCTTTTATATATTTTTGTGTAATTGTAATATTGTTTGTAATTCATCGTTATTTATGTATATAATGGTGTAGATGTAAATGGTTTTGTATATACCGTGAATAAAGTATTATTATAATTACCTTTGTGATATGGAACCTTACTGTATAAATGAATACCTTAACTATTATACTACAATTTAATGTTTAAATTAATATGTTCTTTTGTTGTGACTTGTTTCACAGACCATTTGTTTTCTGTTGAAATAATATAAAAAAATTCTTAATAATGCTCAATATACCATTTTTCATATAAATAACCTTTTTTCTTGTGGTCTAAAGATTATTAACTAAAATTTTGACCACTTCCTGCATCAAAATAGTGGTAAATATGTACTAATTCTTCAAGTCTTGTGTAATCACTTTAAAGAAAGATTGAACACAAAAAATCTAGACCTCGTGGATCAAATTTCTTTAAAATTTGACAAATTAGTACGGTTTAAACAAAGCATAATTTTGCAGTTTTGCTAAATTTACTGTTTTTTTTTGGAATAATGTTTAAAGCTTGATTTATCAAAATAGACTGCCCCAACGTTAAATAAACAAATATGGGTTTTAAAGTACATGTAATAACGAATATTTTAAGCCATCGTGGGCCTTCTTATTTTTTTGTAAAAGCCCAAAAATTGAGATACAAAATGTGCGGTTTGCCAATTTTTCCAATTTTTAAATATTAAAAAATTCTTGATACTGCCCGATATACCATTTTTCATATATATAACTTTTTTCAAAAAGCAAAAGGCATGGATAAAAACTCAATTTTCTATCATTATGGGCGATTTCAACGCTAAACTCGGGAAGAGCTACAACGACCAAGCAGAATGCATTGGTAACTTCGGGCTAGGCACTAGAAACGACCAAGGCGAACGCCTCATAAATTACCTGCAGAACGAAAATCTCATCTGCATGAACACCTTCTTCCAGAAACCGGAACAAAGACGTTGGACTTGGCAAAGCCCAAACCTACAAGTCAAGAACGAAATCAAATACATCATAACGAACAAGAAGTATATCGTCACAAATGTTTCGGTTCTAAACAGATTTAGTACAGGAAGCAACCATAGAATAGTTAGATCCACAGCAGTAATAAATACGAGGTCGGAAAGAGAAAAAATGATAATGAAACCAGAAAATATCCCAGACATCCAACAACTAGAGCAAAACAAAGACAAATACCAAAAAGAACTGGCTCTAAAATTAGCAAACACCCAAGAACAGATGGGCCTGGATATAGACACGCTATCAGAAAAAATTGTTAATGACATAAAAACCGTCAACAAAAAAGTTCATTCAAGTCAGAAACCACAGAAAAATAACAAAATAAACCAAGACACTATAAGGTTGATGGAAAAGAGAAGAAACACGAACCGAAACTCATTGGAATATAAAAAAACTAAACAAGGAAATAAGTAGGAAAGTCCGAAACGATATAAGAACATACAATACAAACAAAATAAACTCCATCATCGAGAATAATAAGAACATGAAAGTACTAAAGAAAACACTCTCAACTGGCCGTACTAAAATCACAAAAATAAAGAACCAAAATGGAGTAGTGGTAACGGATAAACAAAAAATAACAGAAGTAGTTTAGCAATTCTATACGGAGCTATACTCTTCACAAAACAACAACCTGCATCAACACAACAGGCGCACTATAACAAACGTCAACTCCGAAGATATGCCAGACATAGACATTCCAGAAATCGAAATGGCATTAAAACAAATGAAAAATCGCAAGGCCCCCGGAGAGGATAGAATAACGTGTGAAATGCTGAAACTGGGTGGATCGGACTTACTAAAATCATTGAAAATCCTTTTAAATAAATGCCTCTCCGAAGGCATGATACCGCTAACATGGCAAAACGCTAAAGTGATCATACTGCATAAAAAAGGAGACACAAGTAAAATTGAAAATTACCGCCCAATTAGTTTATTATCGCACTTGTATAAATTGATGACAAAAATAATCACGAACCGCTTGACAAAAAAGCTGGATTTCTACCAGCCCGCCGAACAAGCTGGTTTTAGAAAGGGATATAGCACGGCAGACCACATGCAAACAGTCAGAAGCTTAATAGAGAAAAGCACTGAATACAATGTGCCCTTACATCTGGCATTTATTGATTATCAAAAAGCTTTTGACTCTGTAGAATTACACACTATATTCCAGGGCATGGATAACGCTCGGATTGATTCAAGGTACACAAACCTACTCAGACATATCTATAAAAATGCAACAATGCTAGTAGAGATCGACGAAGATACAAAAACAAATAAAATACCTATAAAACGTGGAGTAAGACAAGGAGACACAATATCCCCTAAGCTGTTTACATTAGCATTGGAAGATATTTTGAAAAAACTCTCTTGGAAATTAAAGGGTATAAATATCGATGGAAAATATCTCAATAACGTACGTTTCGCGGACGATATTGTACTGTTTAGTAATGACGTCGAAGAACTAAGAGGTATGCTGACAGAACTTAATACAGCATCGAAAGAAGCCGGTCTTCAAATGAACTTATCAAAGACAAAAATCATGAGCAACGACTACACAGTAATAACCATTGACAACCACGAAATAGAGCACGTACAAGAATATGTATACCTTGGCCACAGTATAAGACTAGGCAAAGAAAATCAAACAGCCGAAATATCCAGAAGAGTCAGAATGAGCTGGGCCGCATTTGGAAAACTGGGTCACGTGCTGAAATCTAGAGAGGTCCCAAATGGCCTTAAACGGAAAGTTTTTGATATGTGCGTCCTACCAGTAATCACATACGGACTCGAAACTATGACGCTCACGGTTCGCAGTATGGATAAATTACAAACAACTCAACGTGCAATGGAACGGACAATGTTAGGCGTAAGTTTAAGAGAACATATACAAAATACAGAGATTCGTAATAGAACCGGAGTGGCCGATGTCGCCAAACGCATCTCCGAACTTAAATGGAGCTGGGTTGGACATGTCGCTAGACAAGACCCATCCAGGTGGACAACTCGCATAACACAATGGCGCCCAAGATCAACTAAAAGAGAAAAAGGTAGACCACAGAAACGATGGTTAGATGATATAAAAGAGATAGCGGGAAGGAAATGGCACCAAATAGCGCAAGATAGGAAGTCATGGCAGATACTAGGGGAGGCCTACGTCCAGAAGTGGACAACTATGGGCTGAGAAGAAGAAGAAGAAGAACCTTTTTTTCTTGTGCTCTAAAGAGTATTTACTGAAATTCTGATTAATAGTGGTGTATACGTATTGATTCTATAATTCTTGTGTGATCACTTTAATAAGAAATTAAACACAAATAAATCTAGACCTTGTAGATCAAATTTTGTTACGATTTGACAAAGTTAGACCGGTTTAAAGAATGCAAAGTTTTGCAATTCTGCTAAATTTACGGGTTCTTTTGGAATAATGTTTGAAGCTTAATATATCAAAATGACTGCCACGATATTAAACTTAAAAATTTGGGTTTTAAAGTACAAGTAATAAGAAATAATTTGAGCCATTGTGGACCTTTTTATCTTTTTCCAGAAGCCCAAAAATTGAGATACAAAATAAGCTAAAAAAAAAACGCTTTATTGTAAAATATTTGACCTTCAAATGTGTGTCATTTTAAAAAAGCAATATTCTAAGGTCCAACATTTTGGGAATCTCATTTTTTTCATTCATATTATGATCCCTAAAAATTTGAGCAAAATCAAAAATATCAACTTTTTCAAATTAGTCGAAAAGTAATGGAATTACCCAAATACATTTATTGTGCAAAAATCTATAAACAATTTGTAAAAAACCTAATAACTAGATAAAATAAATCAAAGATTGCTCAGAATACCTATTTATTACATACTAATCTTAAAAGTTTGCAAAAAAAAACGTTAAAAATTGCTTTCAAAATACATTTAATACTTTATAAAATGTTTACAGAAAATCTACTTGCTTAAAAAATAAATGAAAAGCCATATTATTGTATAAATAACTTTAAAGTTTGCGCAATTTTTTTTTTAAATGTTGTACAAAAAATGTGTATAAACTCTTTTGTTGCACAAAAAATTGCTCAAAAATACATTTACTAAGTAAAATTAATCAAGGATTGCAAAAAAAAACAGTTATTTTGTAAATTTTATAAAAGTTATGTTAATAGCCCACTTACCACAAACAAGTTGTCAAAAATACATTGGGCAGCTCATGCTTATGTGTAGGAAACTTAATTTGTTTGATAATTAGAAAACAAAATTATTTTTTATTGCATTTGGCGCCTAAAAACTTGCTTAATATAATAAATCAAAATCAGACAAAAAATTCTACCATTGCATAAAAATCTACTTTCCCCATAAAAAACTAGCAAGTTTATTAAAAAATTACAACAAACATATTTATATAATATTCCACTAAACTCTATAAAATATGTGCAAAATTGTCGCACAAAGACTCCTAGGATTGCTCAAAAAATACATACAAAGTAAACAAAAATCTAATTATGTATAGTATAATATAGTATTACTATAAAGTTTACGCAAAAAGCCCATTTTTCGCATAAAAACATTAAAAATTGCTCAGAAAATACATTTATTGCGCAATGTTTTATAAAATGTTGTATTTGTTGAAAATTAATTATTTTAAAATTTGCATATTCCGCATAAGTAATTTTATAAATTCCTCAGCAAATACATTTATTGCAAAAGTATTTTACAAAATAATTACAGGAAACCTAAATAGGTTAAAAAAAATAATAAAATTAATTATTCAATCCATTTATTGCGCAATTCTCTATAAAGTTTACGGTAAAAACCCATTATTGCTTGATAAAATAAATTAAAAGTCAAACAAAAAACATTATATTGCACAAAGTTTGCGCAAAAAAATAAATAAAACTTCAAATATTTTAAAAAACTTATTTACTAAATAAAACAATTTAAAGATTGCTCAAAATACCCATTTGATACGTAAAACTCTAAGATACCTCATGCCCTCACAAAAAAAACTGCTAGAAAAGAATAAAATTAATCCAAACTTGTACAGAAATTAATACAGCTGTTTCAGTTCATTCACACAGACTAAGAAGGTCAAAAATGTAAAAAACCTCTAAAAACACAAACTGACAAAACCATCAACAAAGTTAAAATTTAGTGTTGATTAAACGCCAAGTACAAGTTTCAGTTATTGCTAGATAAATTCAAATATTAAAAACAAACTGATGGCTACAGTTTTCTAAAACATTGAAAGATTGTTTTAATTAAGTATATGCCAAGAAAAAAAACTGAAATAACGGAAAATATCTACAAAGACACAGTTAAGAACTTAAAAACAGTTATACACAACAAAAGATCCCACAATTAATATGCTCACAAACCTTTGCTTCTACACGACAATGGTAAGGTGCATAAAACTCAAATTGTTCAATAAGTATTCAAAAATTTTATTTTATAATTTGCAGATAATAGTACTTTTTATACTACATATTATATTGACAAATATAGCAAAACGTATTAAAATATTCTATGTTAGAATCTGTAGCATCTGTAAACAAGCATATTAAAACAAAATCTAAACAAGGTCAAATTAAACTCTAAGAAACTGAACGTTTATTGTTTCAAAACCATTATCTAAAATATTATCAATACCAAATATCAAACTAAACAACAAATCCATATATAAATCTTTTTTAAATTGTCTAAAGATCACAATTTGACATAATTTTTGTTAAAAACAATCATGTTGTTGACATAGCTTCAACAGTATTTAGAAAACTTGGGTTTCTTAATAGATGTAAACAGTTTTTGAATTCTGTATAGCTTTTGCATATTTGTATATAAAACTTATTCTTATTCGTTCTTGTATTATATATAATTTTTTATTCTAAATTCTATTGAAAAACAAACTACTTGAATCATTCAAAGTTAACTAATGACTTAGATACTTTGAAGACCTTTTAATTTTTTATAGATATTTCCATGAATATTGACATGAACATTTACTAGTAGTACAAGGCTTGCTAAGAGTTTTAAGAAATATTCACTGATAATTCAGTGATGTACTTAAAAAACTTAAACTTTCCCGAGACTTATAAACCGCAAATATTTAAAGTATATTAGAAATTTGTAAATATCATGTTTTAAAATTAAGAATTGTCATGTTTCTGTAATTGATGCCCAAAAAGTTGCGTCTTTGTCTTACTAGACTCACCGAGAGGTAATAGCAACTTATGTAACCAAACTTCTGCAATTAAAACTCCACTTGTTGAACACTTTTATATAAGAAGTTTGCATACGTCTACCTATTATTGATTCATTATTGCAAACAAGATGTGGTTATTTACTATTTTTTGGTGAGAATTTTGATGCTATTGTTTGACTTAATCAGATGCATTACCTTCACATGCTGTCCAGTTTGTTTTTTTAATTCTAAAAGAACGACTGCAGTACTTATAAACAGATTGGGAGATTTTGCGTATTTTTTTTTTAGTTTTTATCTCTAAAGACCCATGACATATTTTTTGCAATTTTGGCGCACTGTGACTTACATTTTTCCAAAACTCAAACAACACTAGAGAAACTGTCGTTTGAAAAACGCTGTAGAGTCGTATATTGTAGAATTATTACTAATAAAATGTTTTCCAAAGCATAGCGTTCTATAAAAAAACGTTAGAAAATTGTATTAAGTGGTAATGGTTTTTACGTTAAAAAATAAAATATTGTATTTGTGCTGTAATTCTTAGTTTCCATAGTTAAAAAGATAACATAAAAATTTCGTATTTGTAAAAAAACTATCTATTAGCAAGTTAGTTTCTGCAACTGTTGTACCAGGCAATAAACAAACAGTAGTTACAAAAAATAGAATACAGTTATTTAAAGAAAACACAAAGAAATTACAAATAGTGATATATTTGCATCAAAATACAAACAAGAAGTAGTAGTCAACACAGTAAGTAATTAATTTTTAGCAAATTTTGCTTCAAACCCAAAAGTTACTACCGCGCGCCGTTCCACAATTTAAAAAAAAACATTTTTTTTAAGTTTACAAAAAAATATTACATATAGTGATATATTTGCATTAAAATGCAACAGTAGGTAACCAACCTAGTGTAAATTTTGCACAACACACAAAAGTTACTATTGCTGCAACCATTGTACCAAACAATCAGTAATTACAAAAAGTAGAATACACTTTGTTGCAGAAAATACAAACAAAAATCATCAATTGTGACATATTAAAACAGAGTTACTAATAAGAAGTAATCGGCAAATCAGAAGTTAAACAACTTTTAGTAAATTTTTTGCAACACTCAAAAACTCAAAAGTTATTTACTGCAACCGTCATGCCGGACAATAAAAAAGTTGAAAACTGCTTTAAAGAAAACATAAATTAGCAGAAATTGTCACTACCGACAGCCGCAAAAAACTAATTCTAAACGTCAAACTTAATAAAAACAAAAAGGCCAAAGTTTTTTTATCTTGGGAACTGAGGCTAGTAAAATCTTTACAATACAGCAGACGTTTGCTATTATTTAAAAAAGCAGAATACCACCAAGCTATAACTAGAGTGCCAACAAAGTCCTTGTTAGTGTACTTTCAAACAAAAAAAATAATCAAATATAGCAAAGAAACAACCACCACCAAGCTAATACCTTTAACTAAATTGCCAAAAACTTAAACAAAATAGAGTGGACAATTCTCTGATACAAAAACTTTCCTCCACACTCAAATCACCAAATTTATTTAAACAAAGTAAAAAAATTAAACCCAAAACTTAATTGTACTCAGTTTAAAGACTATAGCCGGGTATTACAAAGATAACTTTTCACACTGTTCTTACTCACAGCAAAAGTTACTAATCAAACCTCCTACTCTAGATGTCTCAACCTAAAGTCCCCATCCACATTTTGTACATTTATTTATAACTTATTAACACTATTGTGATTAGAAAATCAACTGCCACCAGACAACAGGTCAACAATTTTGGTAGAAAGAAGATATTAATCACAATCCTGACAAACTGCAGCTAATAGTTAAACTGTCCAAAGTAGCACAATAACAAAAAAATTAAGTACAACGGCACCAAATAATGATGTCAAAGTTTTTATTGTCGTACCATCTAAATTGCCAAAACTAGGAAGAGCTCAGTCAAAAGTCCTTCGCCGCAAATATTTTAATTCAAACTTAAACCACCGCCCCAAAAAAAGTAAAAAGCATTATTAACATTCCCATCGTTGCCCTATAACTACATCAACATAAAATTTCTTAAAATATGTATAAAGAATGAAGTTAGTGCTGAGGCAACAACTCAATTGCCGAATTACGCCTTTTTCAATCAATTACGCCTCTATCAATCAAAGTGAAACTCAACGTTTCCACAACAATTATTTTGTGTGCGTTTATGCAACCAAAGCAAAAACTACAAAAGTTTTTCTGTCTTTTGGCAACAGTAAAGCAGTCAAGATTATAACAAAACGTGATCTACTGACTTGTTACAGGTTTTCAAAACATAGCAATCAAACCTGCAGTTTACGCTTCGCCTACGCCAAAGCATTTTAACGAGATTTTAGCATAACACTAAACACCTTATCAGAAGAGTACTACTTATGCACGGTTCTAGAAAGAAAAATTCTATCAAATTGGCCTTGCAACTTAACAACCCTAACAAAAGCTATGTCGACATCTGCAAGTCCATCAATTACAACTAAAATCTTGCAAACTTACAGAAAAATCAAACCTGAAACACAAACTATCATATTTTTATATTCAAAAATATTGAATTTGTTTTTCTTTGATTTCAGAGAATATTGGTATTATTGAGATAGACCTGTAATTATTTGTAGTCCACATTTTTTTTTGTGTTAGTTTGAGAAAAAATATTTATCTTTTGACGCATTTATTAAACCTTATAACAGTGCTAAAGATCAATAAAATGTTTATTAATTAATGAATTTATTTATTTATTTTTTAAATTGCTTAAAAAAGCCTTTTTTTGATATAATCAAAGATAAAAATTTAAATATAAAAAAATACTTAAATTATTATTATCTATTTGCAAATTTTGATTTTAATTGACATTGCTTTATATAAATTTTAACAGGTCAATTACACAAAATCTGAAATTATTTAAGGTCATTATACCCGTCAATAAATTATAACAGTATTTCCCTTGTACTTTACTAATAGATGATATTCATAAAGCTTCAATAGAGAGAAGAAAAAAAGGTTTCGAAAACACATTAACGATGGCTCCATATATAAAAGCGTTTCAACAAATCATTTGAAATGCATCAGATAATCGCCGCCGATGATGACTACAATAAATAACTGCTTTATGTCGAGGGGGTAGGGGTATAGCTAGACAGAGAGAGTCGATGTATTTCGCGCGAGCAGGGTGCGAAGATAAATTTAAATTAGCATGACGTCATATTGGGTAGCCATTAATCAGAGCTATTTGATCCGCTTTGTGTGTACAATGCGGTAACAGGATTATTCAATGAGGATCAAATCGGACTAAAGCTGCTGTCCCGCGCGTATGAATCTGCCTGTCTGCACCTTGCGCGTCCTCTCACCGCACAGGATTACGATTATTACAGTCCTGTCTATATATACTCTGTTGTCGCATAACATGTTCGATTCTCATCATATTATATGCTGATGTATTCATGTTTCCCACAGCGAATTTATATCAATTTACATCACAGATAATCTAGATCGAATCAATTAAAAAACACAAATGTATAAAAAAAGGACATCAATCTGTAATGTATTTTATGTTGGGCAATGTTTGAAAGATCACTGAAAAACTGATTTTCAGATGCTTGTCGCAATGGGGTGATTGATGCGAGGCCATCCTAAGGTCGCATGTGCTTATAATTGCTTCGTTTCTCTGGAGAGTTTGCTTGGAGAAATTTCTTGTTTTTAATCTCTAGACGCAATCATACTATTACCAATCAGGAAGTTAAAAACAAATAATAAGAATCCAATAATTACAAGTTTAATTAATTTATTATAAAAAATATTTGTGTCAGAAAATGTTTTTAAATTGATTTGTAGTCTGTTATTACAATCTTGAGTAGGTATATCGCATGTGGGTGAATTGAAGTGTGATGAGTTTCATACAAAAGAGCAAACGTTGGATTACACATCATTCGTTCTGGGAGTTAAATGGTGAAACACATTTTGGGTGAACATCTGAGCTAAAAACGGGCTCAATTGACTTGCAATTTGTTTCCGTCGTTCTCGCATCGCCAATCTCCAATTGATTTATAGCAACCTAAATAATTTAGAAGTTTTAAGAAAATGTACAGCATTGGTTTATTGATTCTTTACTACCATCGTAAATTATCTTCAGTTTTGTTAAAGCTAAATGTATATAATAAACAAATTAATTTAGGAATGAATAATAATTTATTATTTGTGTTGATTTGGTAGAATATTTATATACAGAGACTAAACTATGCTTACGTTTGTTAATCAATTTTTGTTTGTTTTTTACTTAAAGATTAAATTGTAGTTTATTAAATAAATCTTTAAAACTCAACGATTATTGTTTTAAATATTAATTTAATATAGAGTTTCAATATACTATATTAAAAAAAAACGTAAAAATCCTGTACATTTAACAATTTATAAAAAAAAACTTGTTTGGAACATATGATAGAACCGCGAAACATAAATATATAGGGTGAAGTAACACTTTACACTTGCTAAAAGCTTTTTGGTTAGTACAGTCAATTTAAGCTCTCATTTTTTGTCAGCACGTATCAAAGGAGACAAAAGCGCCCTAAACTTTAATCCCAATGAATAGTTTCCAATATGAATCGTATAACCTGCACATATGTTCACTTACACCCTTGGAAGGTGATTTCGATACCAGTACTCTACAAAACAAGTAACCCATACAAGTAACTAAACTCGAAACTTACTACCCATTTAGTTTATATCATTGCTTAGAATGAGGGATTGCTAATACACCCGACTATTTATTCATTTCATTCATTGCCTTAAGGGTAGTTTAGTTCGGAGCATGGTTAAAGGTTTTTTCGTGCCATATGTTGGTTGCTAACAATCTGAACAGATGGGACTTGTACGCCAAAAAGTCATTAGCCAATATTGGAAACCGACAAGTGCACCCTGATTATCATAGAATTTCAATATGTTATTTGTATATAATATTGATTTAAAATGCGCAAATATGATATAATAATTAAATCCTTTTTATATAAGTAAATTAATACATAACTAATGGAGGTACCTTTTATAATACAATTATTAATTATTAAAAAAACAATAAATCTAATTGCTGCTAGTATTTGTTTAAAAAAAAATTATATAAAGTAGCAAAGTAACGTTTTCAAATTTTCTGTATTTTCTACAAAACAGTATCATATTATCGGCAAAACTAATTAATACTACTTTCCTTTCCCCTAATTTGAATCATTTCTTCCTTCTCCAGCAATCCTCTACTATCAGTTAAGAACAGATGGTAGCGGAGTGCATATACATAGTAACAAGTCTCACAAGTCTTTTATAATTAAAAAATAATATCTTTGTTGCGTGGGCTACTATGTCGATTATTCTATATTTATTGCACTTTTGTTATCTTCTCATTGGTGTATTTTCATATATGTCAATATGTCCGCGCCTGATGTACGCAAATTTGTGAAAGAGAGAGAATATTAGTAAATTATACAATGTTTCGCATATTTGCTGTGTTTATCTGCACAATTAAACACTGAACTGCAAACTTTTGATCTAATAAGAAAGAAGAAAGTAGTAAATATTAAGAATTGTAATATTATAATCACTTTCTTCTTTATCTTTAGCCTGTATTCGTCCACTCCTGGACATAGGCTTCTTCCAACGACTTCCATGTCGGTCTGTCTTGTGCGGTCTTCAGCCAATTTTTGCCCGCATGTCGCTGAATGTCGTCCCTCCACCTTGCCTGCGGGCGCCCGATGCTTCTTTTTGTTTCCCTTGGCCTCCATTGCATTAGGGTTTTCGTTCATTTGATGTTGTTTCTGGCTACGTGCCCCGCCCACCCGTTCCACGACGTCGCATACCCCCGTTCTTCGTCTAATATCCTCATTCCGGATCCTGTCCCTCAGACTGACTCCCAGCATTGCTCGCTCCATTGCCCTTTGGCAGACTCTAAGACGGTTGGCACTGTTTACTGTAAGAGTGGCTGTTTCGAGCCCGTATGTTGCCACCGGCAGGATGCAGGTATCGTAAACTTTCCTCTTCAGGTTCACTGGGATTTTTGGTTGGCGAAGTATATAGGTGAGTTTACCGAACGCTGCCCAGCTGAGGCCGATTCGTCTAGTAATCTCTGCTTTTTGGTTACTATTCCCGATTTTGATGTTATGTCCCAGATATACATATTCTTTGACTAGCTCCAGATTTTGGTTATCGATGGTGACTCTCATGTTAGATGTACTCATGATTTTGGTCTTCTGGAGGTTCATTTTAAGACCAACGGCTTCGGAGGCTACTCTGAGTTCTTGAAGCATTGTCGCAAGTTCAGCCGGGTCACTGCTACAGAGGACAATATCGTCTGCAAAGCGGAGGTGGTTGAGGTATCTTCCGTCTATCCTTATGCCCTTCTGATCCCATGTTAGTATTTTGAATGCGTCTTCCATTGCTAGGGTAAACAATTTAGGTGAAATTGTGTCCCCCTGTCTGACACCTCGCTTTACTTGGACTTTTGCAGTTACCCATTCCTCTTCAATTTTGACGTGCATGGTGGCGTGTTCGTAGATATATCGTATGATGTTAGAATATCTGTAATCTATGCGGGCGTTATCCATCGCCTCTAGCACCGCCCAGGTTTCAATTGAATCAAATGCTGTCTGGTAGTCTACGAAGGCCATGTGGAGTGGTATATTGTATTCCGTGCATTTTTCTACTAGTGTGCGTACCGTTTGGATATGTTCCGTCGTGCTATAATTCTTTCTGAATCCCGCCTGTTCGACTGGCTGGTAAAAGTCGAATTTATGGCCAAGGCGGCTTGTTATGGTTTTAGTTATTAGTTTGTAGAGGATGGATAATAGACTAATTGGCCTGAAGTTCTCCAGATTTGTGCAGTCGCCTTTTTTGAATAGCAGGATGACTTTTGCGTTTTTCCAAGAGTCCGGTATTTTCTCTTCTTCTAGGCATTTATTTAACAGGATCAGGAGTGCTTCCTTCAGTGTATTTCCTCCGGCCTTCAGCATTTCACTGGTGATCTGGTCTTCGCCCGGGGCTTTGCAGTTCTTTAGGTGTTTAAGCGCCGCCTCTAGTTCTTCTCTATCTATAGGTTCTAGTTCTTCCAATCCTATATTTAGAATTGGTTGTTTGATTTGTCCTTGCTTTGAGTCTGCCATTGATGAGCTGTAGAGTCGTTGATAGAATTTCTCAATAATTTCTGCTATCTTTTCTCTTTCACTCACAATGACTCCTTGCTGATTTTTCATCTTGTGGATAATCATCTTGTCTCTTGATCTTTCGGAACGAAGTACTCTCATGTTTGCGTTGTTCTGTATAGCGTCCTCAACCATCCTTGTGTTATACGCTCTCTGGTCTCTTCTGATGGCCTTTTTTACGAACTTATTTAGGTTTCCATATCGTGTTGAGTTTTTGTCGGTGTTCCTTCGTTCGTCAATCAGTTGTTCTGTTTCTAAACTAAATTTCGGATGTTTCTTTCTTTGAAGGGAACAGACTTTCCGCACGGCGCTTTTAATACTGGAGGTGATCTTCGTCAAGAGTGTGTTTAGTTCCATGTTTCTCATATCTTTAGTTGGGTGTAGCTTCTTGTCGATTTGTCTATTGAATTCCACCTCTTTTTCTCTTAGTTCACCTGTGGTTGGTCGTATCTTTCTTTCCACTAGAGCTTTTCTTTGATGTCGAGTATTGATGTGGATCCTGGCTCTGACCAATCTGTGGTCGCTGCCTGTGTCAAAGCGGTTTAGTACTGACACATCCGAGCACATTTGGGGGTTAGATGTGAGAACATAATCTATCTCGTTTTTGACCCTGTTATCGGGGCTCCTCCAAATCCATTTCCTTTTCAGTTGCTTTTTGTAGAAGGTGTTCATACAGTAGAGCCTCTCCTTGTTGAGGAAATCTATCAAAGTTTGTCCTCTTTGGTTCCTAGATCCCAACCCGAATTTTCCGATAAAGGGAGGATCCGTCGGTATCCTTGCTCCAACCTTCGCGTTAAAGTTGCCGTTTATCACACAGATTTTGGTCTTTTCCGCGCTCTTTGCAGTTGTTAGGTCTTCGTAGAACTTTTCAATTTCTTCGTCTGATGAGGTAGAGGTGGGTGCATATGCTTGGATTATTTGGATACTAAACATGGCGTTGATCCTTAGCATTGTATAAATTACTCTGTTTGACACGGCTCTTGTCTTTGTAACCAGGTGCTTCTTCTTTTTGTGGATCAGTAGAGCAACGCCTCCGATGTGCGAGTTTGTATCGGAGTTATTTTGGAACAACAAATGTCCGGATTTGAGGATGGTGACTGCCTCTCCGCTCAACCTTGTTTCACTGATCCCTAGGACGTCCCACTTGATGTTCTGCAGTTCGTGTTCTAGGCCGGTGAGATGTTCATTGAGCCTCATGGTGCGGATATTGTACTTCCCTACGTACAGGGTTTCTTCAAGTTTGCTTCTTCTCTTCTTACCATTCATCGAATGTTTGCGTTCCCCAGAATCCAAAGGGCCGACTGACGTATCAGTGCGAGATTCCGGGTTTTCACCTCTACTCGCCTGGGGTATGCATGTTTTAAAATTCGACATATCATATCTATGAAAGGAGCTGGCATTAAAACACCACGCTTGCCAAGCGTGTTGGTGAGTTTGGGAATTTCATTTCCTTAATTCCAAGTGGAACGGTTATTCCGCCGTATTTCGGTCGTCAGAGCCTCGTTAGTTTTCTAGCAGTGGGCACCACGTGCAGGAGAGGTTGACATTTAGACTGATCTTTTCAGTTGTTATTCACCTTCGCCCCTTACCCACCCATCACTTTATGTATTAGCATTCAATGTACTTCTAACAAATTGTATTAATAAATACAGGGAGTTTATAAATGAATGGGATTATGTAATCACTTTAATTGTGCCGCTTTTTTTAAATTGTTCACTAAACTATTTGTTTTGACAGATCAACTTTGACAGCTGTCAAGCAAACATATGAAAACATATGTAGTATAGTGGACGATTTTAAAGAAGCGGCATATTTAAAATGATTACATAATCCCATTCATTTATAAACTCCCTGTATAACATTTAAATTGTTTTAATCTTAATTGATTTATTCGACAAAAACATTAACACACCGCAGATCGCAACAACTGAACATTAGCCGCACATCAATAATAAAAATATTGCATAAAGATTTTGCATTTTATAAAGTCCAAATGACTTAGGAATTGACCAACAACTATCCGCTTTGTTATTGCTTTTCAATGTAAGCCAAGAAATCTCCAAATTGTAAACAATTTTGCTCACAATAATGCCGTATTTCAAGCTTGTACAACTTACATGAGAATGTAGAAAAACTATTACCTTTCCAACTTGTTACTGTAATTATGTTTGTGGAGTTATGCCATTATTAACTTTTTTTTTGTATAGATAACATGCCGCACTTCTTTGTGTTTGAAAGACTTTACAACGTGTGCACACATGAACAAAAGGTGCAAAATGTAGTCAATAATTTGATTAGAATCTAATAAAGGTTTTGAAGCCTAAATTTTCTTGAAAAACCTGGACCTTAAAATATTTTTAATACAAGGAACGATTATCTTCTAAGCATAAAAAGTTCAAATGGGGTTATGGAAATTGTAAACCGCAAAATATCTGACAAAAATGTCCAAATTCTAACAGATATTAGAACGGTTCTAATTGCTAAAAGAAGCAATGATTGCCCCAAACGTTAGAAAGTCAATGTTGGGAAACTGCTGGCTTAACAGCAAAAATATAAGAAAGACATCAGCCACATAGGGTGGTTGAATGCTAGAACAACGGAGTAAGTTTAACACTACAAAATTAATCACTTTCTCGATATTAATAAAAAAATAATCGCTCATTAAACATATCAGGTAGACCGTGTAAGCTGGCATTATTTTTCAATCTTTCTAAAGTCAAATGTTTAAGACGTCAAGACCGTCGTCAAGGTTTTTCCACATGTGTCAACTAAACAACAACAGCCCAGCAATCAATTAAAAAGTTTGTATGTTCTTTAACTGTAAACAAAAAATTGTTTTAAGAAAGTCCTGACGCATAGATTTTAAGTAGAGATGCTCCATTAAGTTCTTGAAACAATCAAAAACCATAGAAAAGTTATGTATTAACTAATCCGGTAGACATCGTATGTGCACTAACTCGGTTTGCTTCTAGAAGTAGCTGTCAAAATTCCAACAAGTCATAAAAAAATTAATTAAAGTGATTAATAAAACTTCTGGTTTGGTTTAAGATTGATAATGCTACATATTCATCTTTAAAAACGTTTTAATTAAAACCCTAGACGCAATCCTCGCTTACTTGTATTTAGTTAATAGTTACTAGAAATCAATCTGGAAAGATCAATTCTTGAAAAAGTTGTAATTTTTTTATCCACGCGTAAAGCAAAGTAAAAAACCCTTGCAAATTGTTGCTCAGTGCACATAGTAGAGGCAACTCTTGCTTCCCTCAAGCAGTTTTTGTCTGTGTTTTCCAATAAAAGCAGTAGCAGTGATTGTTCTAAACTTTCTTTGTAACAAAGCCTGTCTGGGCTTAGAATAAAAAATGGGTGCTTTTTTTGGTTTCAAAAATGCTCATATACTTTCCATTTAAAGATTGGAATTTAAAAAATGGTTAAGATTTAGGCTGTAGAGTGAGATGTAGTGTTATCCACTTTAGATTAAATTACTTGATTTATCAATCGTTTGTAGAAAAAAATATCCATATCTGGTTCGGCAAGTCGGGCCAGATCAGGGTTGAGATGATTCGCAAAATTATCAAAATATTTTACGGACTAAGTTTGAGAACGTCGTTAATTTTAACTACGTGTTAATTAGCAGGGTAGAGAAAATAGAGTTTTGAGGAAACCCTACCAAAATCTGCCTACAAAAGACAAAAAAAGTTATTTCTGTACAGTTTGTAAAAAAGTCTCTTGTGCCAAACCTTGTTAAAGGCTTTTTCGACGTCACACAACACCTGAATGTCCCCATCTAAATCCATGTTGATGGCAGAAAGGGGGGGGGGGTGAAGAATTGTTAACTTGTGTGATCCTAGATTCTGTCCAGGGTCACAAAATAAATGTTTTTTTTTACCGGGTTGAAAAGTCATCTAAAGACTGGCAAGTATCGGATTCACTTCCTTAGGTAGAATTCATGGATTTTCCTTTTGTAGATTTGGTTGTGTTAATATTTATTATTACGGGGAGAGATGGCTAATCCCTGTTGATAGTTAAGAGTGCGGCTACTTGATTCACCAGGTGCTTGTAGCAGAAAACCAAATCAAGGTTCGGATGATACACAAAATTATCAAAGTACTTTACGGTTAAAGTTTTAATGTGTTAGCGCAGCGGAAGAATCCCTAAGTCTGTCCAAATTTCCTTGTTTTAAACGTACCATGAAACACCAAAGAGGCTTCTTAAAGTAGAACTTTGGAATGCCTCAAGACGATCCAGGTGACAGCGTGCGGCCGCGTCCTAGATAGGAAATGCGTACGTTAGCATAAGTCTAATTGTAAAAAAGTGGAGACGGGTTTTATTTCAAATCAACATGCCGCTGTTTTGACGCAACATCAGAATAAGAAGATTTTTTGCCAATCTGGCTTTATCGAGAATAGACTGCACGTGCAATTTGTACGTGAGTTCCCTGTCTAAGGTAATTCCCAGATACTTGGCATCATTTGGCTACGGTATAGGAACGTCAATAAAATTGACGTTTTTATTGGGGGTGACTTGACTATTGAATTCTTTAGGTTCACTTTGACTCGCCACACGTTCAACCATTCTTCCAGATCATAGGTGGCGTCTCAAAGTGACCACCTCAACTAACTTTGATCAGTAAAAAAAAGCTGTATTGTAAGCATATTGTGCCATTTTAAACCCGTGCGTCAATCCCAAAAGCATATTGGCAACGTATAGGTTAAATAGCAGCAAACATAGAGTAGAGCCTTAAGGAAACCCTGCCGTTATCTATCGGGAGGTAAATATGTGATCAGAAATTTTGACTGCTAGTGTTTTGCGGTTTAAATATGAAGCTAGCTCACAATAAAAATTGTTTTTGTACAATTTATAAAGAAACTCTTTGTGCTAAACCGTGTCAAAAGCTTTTTTGACGTCAAAAAAGACTACCGCTTGTGATCTTTTTTAATCTAAAACCATTGACATTAAGGTCCGTCACACGGTTTAGTTGATGAACAGCTAAATGGCCCCATCTGAACCCATGTTGGTGGGGGGGGGGGGGGAAGATTGTTAGCTGACATGTATTTCTGTCTTCTGTCCAGAACCACCTTTTCTGTAGACTGATAAGCCAGTAGTTTTGTGGAAATTTCCGGTCTTCCAGGATGTTTGTCACAAGTGATTCTTTTCATTCTGTAAGAAAGTGAATGCCATTATTGCTTTATGCTAGAACAATTTCAAAGCTCTGTTTGTTATCTTATCGGAACTAAGAGAGGTTCAAACTTTTGATAATTTCTTTGATTCAAGAAAGTCAAACGTTTTCTAGCGGTACGTGGTTGTACTCGGCGTTCAGGAAGTTGCTGACCAACCGGTGGACTCTGTCAACGTGCTTCAGATCTATGCTCCTAGTGATTGTGGGGGAGTATTGAAGTTTGAGGCTGTCGGCAAATGTCTCGGGCTTTCTCTCGATAGAATATTGAACCCCATTTTTGCCATGAATAGCTGGAATGGAGTTTCTTGTCTGTTGCGTAAGGCCTTAAAGATACTCCACATAGGATGATCGTCCTCTTAAAAGAATTCCAAGGTGTTTTGCCAGCACAAATTTGTGTGCAACCTTATTGCTTCTTTCACCTCGCTGTAGCGAGAGCGCATTTAAAATGTTGCGGTCTTTAGGGTCGCGGTGCTTTTGTCCATAACGCTTAATGTCGGGTTAATGACTTTGTGTCGCGGGATAGTCTTAAAGGATTATCGACGCGGACCTGATAAGTCTTAGAAGCCTTTTCCGTGGCTTTGCGGATCTGATTTGTAAGAACTTTGACGGCTCTTTTAAAATCATGAACCGTTTTTACTAGTGCAAACCTGTCTATGCTCTCTTCCAAGGTACAAGAAAAAATAATTCAATCCGAGAATGAGCGCTGCAAAGAAAACAGTTTGATGACGATGGTTTTTGGCTGTTGGTATACTTGATCAGTGTTAGATAGTTCCCGCTAGGAATATTTCAAGGAATTGCGTCTTGGAAGTGAGACAGGGTAACGTTCTAAGGTATTACAAGGTTTTGGTGGAGGTCGACAGAGATGTCCTTCTGGTTATTTCCAAGAATACACTAGCTAAGGCCCAATACTCCAAACAAAAACTACTTAATCAGACTTTTGCTATAGCAGAGCACCGACCAAGATCAGAACAACTAACAAATAATATTTTTTTAATATCTATCATTTTACGTAGAAAAAAAAATCAAACATTCTTTTACAGTTTTTAAACGCTCATTAAAACTATAAGAGTACAATTGCAAAAATCAAACTTTTTTTTTGTCGTCTAAAAACCAAACCTTTATCCATTTTAACTTTTTTTAAATGGAACAAAAAAATCATTCAAATTTAGTAAATGCTTTTATGCAAATCAAAGTATGCGCCTCTCTTTAGTGTGCCTAGCATCTCACTTTCTTGTTATTAAAAGAATTTTGTAACCCCTCCCACCCCCCCCAAAAAAAAATTGATGTCGGACTATAAAATTAATATAATTTATTAAAATAAAACTTTTTTGATAGCCGAACAAAAACCACTTAACCCACAAAATTCTAGTTTAGCAAAACACTTACCAAGGTCAATTGAAGTTTTTTTTTGCCACCTATATTTTGTGGTTTTCGAGAAATCAATCAAATGAAAAATTGCAAAGTTGTTCATGTTTAAAAACTGCGGATACAATCAAAACTTTAAAACTAAAACTACAGTCTTAAAGCATAAAAATTTTATTCTTCTATTGCAAAAAAAAAAAAATTGGTTTTTGGACTTTGACTTTACAAAGCATTTAACAAGATACTGTCGCAGCAACAAACCCATTTCTGTGTTTTATTTATTTTTGATTTGTCTATTATAAAGGCAAAGTTAAAGTTGCTGCACAAGCGCCAAACATTTATGTTTAAAAACTTAAGATTTGATTGTATTTCTTTTATAAGGTAATTTCTTTTTTTTATTCTCCAGTTTTTCAATAATTCATTCCTGAACATAAGCCTCTCTCATTTGTCTCTAAGCTTCTTTGTCTTGTGCTTTTTGGGTCCAGTACTTTCCTGCTACCCGCTTAATTTTGTTCAGCCATTTTTGTTGTAAATGTCTTAAGCCAAGTTTGGTCTTTTTTGGGCGTCAAGTTATAAGTTTGGTGGTCCACTTATTTTTGAGTTATCCAACAACGTGGTCTGCCTACTGACATTTAAGTTTTACCACTTTTAAAATATTAGTGACTTTGATACGTCTTATAATGTCCACGTCTTCTTGATCCAAAGAAACTTGCAGCGTTGCTCTCTCCAATGCCTTTTGTATTATTGTAAGCTAATTTGCGCTTTTTTTGTAAGAGCCACTATTTTGACGCCATAAGTACTTACGGTAAGATACACATCTTATAAACTTTTCATTTCTTTATTGGGATAGTTTAGATAAAGCTATCAATCTTGATGCTTATTTCGTCCCACCATAACTGCATAATATTTGACAGTTTTGGTTTATAACATAGCTTGCAACTTTAGATCATTTGTGATAAAATAGTGATCATGATCATACTTGACAACAATAGATCATTTGAGTTAGTTTAAATAAAGATCATTTGTTGTAGATTATGTTAACCATGTTAATTAATAATTAAAAGTTGTAGATCAACTGACTCTTAAGATCTACAACAGTCAAACTTAAATAATTAATTTATAAATGACAAGTATCATTCAACAATGATCTACAACAAATGATTTTAAACTGTCTTTATTAATTACAATTATCATTTTTATTTTAATTGTTTGGGTAAAAAGATCAAAGATTCATGACCATGTAGGTTGTAAAATTGCACTTGACAGTTGTAGATCATAAAAGATCTATCAAGATCAAGATATTATTGTATAGATATGTTTGAGTGATCAATCTCAAACTTTAGTTTTCAGACGCTATATTCAAACTAACAGTATTGCATCATAAAAAAACAGCACAAGATCATTTCCTATAGATCATAGAAATAATTTGAGCATCTAAATTATATTTGACAGTTGTAGATCATAGTTACCAATGTTATATTTATAAATTATAAAAATAGCTTGCAGCTTACAATCATTTTATAGTCAGATCAAGATCATTTATTATAGATCTTGTTAGGGTGATCAAAATCAATCATTGATCATTTAGGTTAGTTTTCAGATCACCATCAATTACAGATAATAAAAACAGTTAAAGATCATGTTAGGGTGATCAAGATCATTTGCTATAAACCACCTGTGATCAAGATTATAGCAAATTTCAAAAGCAAATTACACATATATACCAAAGCATTTGCCAGTACAGAAAACAACAATAATATTCTTGCAATAATTCTGTTTCAATAAATATCGAAAAGTTTGGTAAAATATATTATAACAAACCAAAAAAATTAATTGATATTTACAATTCAATTAGGAAAATAAATCTAATTTGCAACTTATCACTAAATATATATTTATTATATTATGGATAATTTACAAATTACAAAATACCATTTGACGTTAATTAGCTTTTAATTATATTAAGAAATACTTTATTAGCAACAACTAAACTAACCAAAATAAAGTTACAATCAATTATTAGTTTAAATTAAAAAAAATGTTTTCAATTCTTGTTTAACATAGTTCTGAATATTTAATTTTAAAATTTACATAAAAATATCATTACAGCAGCAATATGAATAGATTATGTAAACCGCATATTTTCTTAGTTATTGAAATAACATAAGTTGGAATCCAGTTGTTATTAACATCCTTTCTTGCTAATAAATCGGTTTATTTGTAACTACTAACTAAAAATAAAACATTTTTTTAATTCCCTTGCAGTAAGCTTGCGATTGTAAAGATGTTGTGTGTAATCTAGGAATAAAATAAATACGATCTGCAATAAACAAGCGTCTGTGCAAATAATCTCAAAGCCTCCGAACAGAAGAACAAAAATACAAACATAAACATAAACACATAAAAGCGCAATAAAAGACGAACCACAGAAATAATTCTCACTCTGGAATCGATTCCGGCCGACGAAAGCTTCTTCGCGGCGCATAAAATATGATTTCCATCCATACGGATACAGTCCATATAATAATTCCGAGAATCAAATAAAAATAACTATAAATCAGAAGCATTAGCATAAAGCGTCGTTCTATGCAAATCGCGGGCGCCATCTTTCTACCGCGTATGCAGACTCTACGGGGAGGTCCGCTTTTTTCCTCAGCACTTTCCAACTTCTGCTACTCATTTTTTTATTATATGTATAACTATAATTATTCAAATGATTTATGACTTCTTTTCAGTTTCTTTGAAGCAAACATTTTCCAATAATTTTTATTGATTGATGTTAGCTTTTAGTGTCTGGAAATTAAGTCGCCTCCTTAAAATTGCATGACACATCATCAAGTGAAAATCTCTTGATGAGGGGTACGCATTTCTACAGCATATGGACAAGTGGTATTATGTATGACCCAGGAGACCTGTCAAAACCCATTTATACGCTATACAATACATATGAGGAGAGCAAACAACCCCCAATACATGAAGCCGGGGTAAACCAGCCCGGCAAAAACAAGCTGGACTCGGTTAGGATACGCTTCTTGACTCATCCTTCATTTATAAGGCTCATTCACGGTACCATATTTTATGGTATTTACGACCCGGCCGCAAATGAATGTAACATATTGTCTCAACGTTTGGAATATTAAATAGATTGTATTGTTATTGGATTAATATATCAAAGTCAGCTTCTTGCAGAATTTATAATTAAAAACCACACATTTAATTCCGAATACTAATTAATTGCCAATATCCATTTCATCCATTTCATCCAACTCCTTAATATACATTATTAATATTCTTTGTTTGGATTAGAACCCGTATGTATCGATAATATGATTTATAGTATGAAGAGGCAGTGGATTTCAATACTCCTAAGTACTTTACAATATGGCAAAATCAGCCCTATTTCACTACGGGGGTCCGCAATTAAACAGCTTTCTACCATATGTGCACAAACCACAGTGCAGGTGCCCCCTTTTTCACCCTATTCATTCATTCCTCAATGCTAACTAGAATGTTGTTATTTGCTATAGGATTATACTTTAATCTATATTTAGGGGTTGTTTATAAGCAAGTGGCAAATTTCACTTTTACAAATGACTCGCGCTTCATCTGTGCTATATCTTAAGGATAACAAATTGATATTTTTATAATGAGGAGAAAAGTGATTAATGGTGTTAAGTGTATGTTTATAAACTGAAGGCATAAGTTGCTCAAGCAAGAGGATTCTTTTAGAAAGGATGATTATCATTTTTTTTTTAAGTGTAGGGGCTTTTGTTTTAAAGTTTGAATCATTGTCTTGGGTGTTAAGGATTTTGTTTTAAGGGTAATTTGGTTGGGTTTAAATTACATATTGTTAGACATCCTTTTAATTTTTTTTGTTAAGTTTAAAATATATTACTTTTATTTTAATTTTAAATAATTTAAATACTAACTTCAATCAATTGTTTTATTTAAAAGACTAACACAGCACAGTTAAGTTATGTACATCAAAATATAAGAGTAGTAATAGAAAAAGTCAAGAACAAATATAAAAAATCGGAATAATAATATAATATACTGCATATTTTTTAGGTATGGATTACATAATTTTATACTTGTAAATAATTATTTTAATACCTTGTAAAATAAGGAATTTTTGAGTTAACAATATCTACCTGTAAGTCTACTTGAGACGGAAGACCCACGACAATCCATGAGCCGTATAGAAGAAGTCTTTAACACAAAAGGTTTAACTTTAAAATTGCCTGCAAATTTTTGGTTTAACATAATAGAAGTCCAAAAACTTATTACGTACTTCAAACAGCTTTAAAAGCCGTTCATGTCTAAACTTTTCTTGCAAAGAAAAAGCAAAAGCATAAGCACTTATACAAGATTAACTTTTAAAACAAAGACTGCAGCAGTAAAACAAAAACTAAAAACTAAAAAATGCAAAAAATTTTAAGCACATCTTGTACCACCCTAATACCACTACTCTTAATGTGCAAGCGTCTAACAATGTTAATATGTGCCTTGGAACAAACTCATAGCGTTGTCAATCACAAACGCAAAATCCCTTGCAAGTTAAGTTTCAAGTTACACTAGTAACGACTACTGTAAAAAGATGCCTTAGAAAGCTTTAACAAGTAAACTGGTTTCAGTAAAAAACTGGTATAAGTAGTAAACAATTCTGCTGTGTGTAGAAAAATATCCAATGTTTTTGCAAAGTTGCCTTTCTTGCAAAAGTGATAGTTGCGGGTAGAGTTCAAAATCCAATCAATGCAATAATAGCAATTGAACACTCTCAAAGAGCATAAAAAATGTCTTAGGCTAGACAGATTTTTCTGAAGTTCTAAAAATCTGCCAAAACAGACAGCTCCAAAATTTTTCAAAAATCTAATAAACTACTATAACAGTAAAGTAAAACAAAAAATGCAAAAAATTGTCAAAAAGTGACATTTTTGTTAAAAGTGTTAAGTTGAGACTAAAAGTGGGATAGCTCAGTCATAGAACGTTAGCGTAGCACGCTAGCAGTCCGCGGTTCGATCCCCAAATATGACTAAAATAATAACTTGCTCTTTATCCACCGGGGTGATTCGGAAGTCGTAAAACTTCTGGGGCGATGTAAAATAGCTGTAAAAACGCGCAATAAAGAAGAAAAGTCAAGTTGACCAAAGCTACATAACTAGTAGCAGAAGAAAACCGGTAAAAAAATAATCTGCAGCAAAGATTGACACATTTTAGAATATTCCTAACAAGATTGCATGATATTAAAACAGTGGTAACACAAATCAGTCGCATCAGACTGCAAAGGCTCACAAGACTGACAACACTGTAGACTTAACAAGCACTTTCATAGAATGGGAATAAAAAAGGACCCTATGCAAAGCATTCAAACAGCAACTCCCATTCATTTTTGGCAACACAACCCAACCGCAGATATATTAAAAACAACCCTTAGGCTAAACATACTAAACTTTATTGAAGCGTCAGAACTGTTAAAAGAATAGAACAGCAAAGATATACAACAGGCCCAATAAGACCGCAATGCAAGGGGCGCCAGACAAACCACCTTAAGGTAAGAAGGAAAAAATAGAGTTTATAGTCAGTAAAAACTTGACACTACTGAACAGTGCCTAGTGCCTAAAAAAATTCCCTTTCCTACTAAAAAAAAAGTAGCAGCGACGGATAAGCATATACAATCGAAGATCCAATATCTACAAATAAACTTTAAAAAATGTAAGCAAAAAACAGAACACGGTTCCTTGAAAACTCAAAAAACTACTATATATCTTCAAAATTTAAAAAAAATGCAACTTAGCAATGGTAAAAACCAATTTCTTTTAAAATACAAAAAACTAGACGAAATTGTCAACTACAAATGCTGTCTGTGCAAAAAGTGTTCCCCGTAGGAGTAACTTCAACAAGTTAATAAATTTTGTGTGGGAGACGTGGCCTTAACTAATAAAATTGATTCTGTATATAGCGTGTGTAGGTCCCCAGAGGTATTTTGTGTTCAATGTTGAAAAAACAACAAATATTGTTCATATATGTAAAATAACGTGCAGTTCTTTTAAAAATCCAAAAAATCAACCTAAAGACGTCTAATACTGCACTAAATTAGAGACAGCTAAACAAATTTCTTTAAAAATCTAAAAAGCAACAAAAAAATAGCTTTGGGGCCTGTTAAACAGTTTTTATCAAAAAAATACATTTGTCCAAAGTTTTGGTAACTTCTAAAAAAATCTCTCTGAAAACTTTTCTTCCTCAAATTTTCTGTATATTCTTTTATGGATCATTTTCTATTTTCAATTTTCTAAGCATTCTCTTGAGTTAGATTTCTTGGGAATGAGCACAGAGCTGAAAAGTAAATATTGTTTAAAAAATTCCTCTTTCTAGTGGACAATGTTGAATACGTCTAGCAGAATATCAATTACGTCTTTGTCAAACATGTTAATAAGCTTTATGGATATTTGGTCAGGACAGACAGCTTTATCAGATTTCATAGATTTTAGGGCATATTCTACTTATGTGCTTAATATTTTTAATGTTACGACCTTGGTTTAAATCATTTATCGTCAAAGAGTTCCAGGAAGTATGTTTTCTACCTCTTTTGTTTGTTTTCCATGTTAATTATTATGTTCCCATCTCTGTCCTTGATTATATTACCAATACATTTGTTTTTATTTTTGTAGCATCTAGCTATTTTTTTAATCTTTTTGTGCATATTAAAACAATCATATTTTTCCACACATTCATCAGTTTGGTATTTCTTAATATATATATTTTTTTTTGTACCGTATTATGTAGTTTCTTATATTTCTTTGCGTTGTGTTAGCTCTTCCTCCTTTCTTCCATAAGATAAAACAATCACAACATCCTTCCAATCATTTGCCACTGTCAATTTTCTAAAGCATTATATCCGTAATCCCATCTACACCCATGGCATTACCATTTTTAACAATTTTATAGCTTTCATCACTTCCTCTGCATTGTCTTTTTTCTTTGCAATAAGGTTTACAGTGTTCCCATACAATTGCTCAACATATTCTCTAGAGCGATCTTTATTACCATCCTCATTACAAATCATTTCTTCCACAATCATTCTTAATGGTACAAAATTTCTCTTACTTCTTGTTTTGCTCTGTTTTCCCACTTTAAAATTTTGCATTTTCTCCAATTTGTTTGTTTTAATTTGTTTTGCTTAATCTTTCATTTTCAACTACTTTCTTTGCATTCAATTTTTTTTTCTTTTTTTTCAAGGCAACAAAACTAGTACCAACAACATATAAACAGACCCCCTCAAGAACTCAAAAGTTTACTTTCAAAAATTTCAACAGAAAACAATAATGAAGATTCTCTTGCAAGCCCAAAAATCAGCATAAACTCTTTAAAATGTTCCTTCAAAAAAAAACGCAAATTAACAATAATAAAACAAATTTCTTTTAGAATACAAAAGATTAGACGCACGTAATTGTCATACTGTGATACCTGTAAAAAATGTAACTTCAACAAATGAAACTGACCTCAGA
This sequence comes from Tachinus rufipes, assembly GCA_963932245.1. NCBI lineage: Eukaryota > Metazoa > Arthropoda > Insecta > Coleoptera > Staphylinidae > Tachinus > Tachinus rufipes. The sequence continues at coordinate 127,594,420 of OZ010741.1, forward strand.
AAAAAAAAAGCTGTTCTTGTGGGTAACGTGAGATGACCCTTAGATATGTGGTTTTTTGTGTCCAATATCAAAGTGTTTTACCACAAAAACATCTAGTGTTGCTCATATTAAATTAGAAAAACTAAACTGATTCTTTCAGTAATCCAAAAACTAACTGAACAGTAAAAAAACAAAGTTTTTTTTTTAAATCCAAGAAACTATAAAAAAAAGTCAAGCATTTCTGTAGTATCCAAAAAACCATCAAAGTGACAAATCTAATACCGATGACGGATCAAAAACCTAAAGTATAGTATAAATCCTCAAAAATTTTGACAACACAGTAACGTTAGTACAAACTTTTTTTGCAGCCAATAAAAAACACTTTGTAAAAAGTTTTGAAGAGTTAAAACCCTTCAAAACTTGGTGACACTAGTTTTTTTAAGAGTTCATAAGGCCACCAACAGTCAACAAAAAAAGTAACAAAACTAGACCCGGCAATAGTTTTTTTTAAAGATTCAAAACTAAAAAAACTTAAATAATACGGCAACGCTGAAACAGACTTCTTCAAAATGCAAAGCGGCAAAAAAAAAACGGTAAAAAAATTATTTAATAAATTACTATCAAGTTAAAAGCTTTAAAACTTCTACTGATGGAAACTCGACGTATATGTCAAACCTAACACAGTAAGATCAAAGAATTGCGCACACTAATTAATTATTAATAAATAATTCTGTAGTTAGTAGTTTTGTTAAATTATTTCTCTTAGTTACCGCAGGCGTTATTGTAATAGAAACTTGTTACCTAATGTCTGTGATATTCACTGCTTCGTAAAAATGTTGTTTTTCCAAAAGCAAGTTGTCATTGTTAAACAGTTTTTCCAGCGTAAGTGTTGTAGACAAATTTTGTAAGAAAAATTTAGCAGTGCCTAACAATTTACAATAACAAGATTAATTGCTCGTTTTTGTAAATGCAGATTAGTTGCAAATAACAAAAGAACCAAGAGACCAACTATTCTAATTGATGCTAAAGTGGATAACATTAGAAATGTGATGCCAAGTTTGCTTTTAAAAAAACTATCAACAAACACTCAGATTATGTATGGTAGTACTCAGAAAGCAACAAAGAAGTTAAAATTTTGTGCATACCGTGTTTGTAGTCTAGTCGTGTCTACCAATACATCATTACACAGTTTATTTTGTTGCTTAAAAACAATTAACGTGATGAAGATGAGGCTACATGGTACACATCTAATAAAATAAGGATGCATTTCTTATGCCAGTTTTTGACAAGCATATCATCTCTAAAAGATAACGTTTTCCCAACTTAACGTCTCCAGATAATTTTGTTTAGAAATACCTTAAAAAAGAGTTTACAAAAACAGTTACTAAACAAACTGAAGATAAACATAATATTAGTACAAACGTACTGTATAAAGTGTGGCTTCAAACATTTAAAACTAGTTCATTACTGAGCAAGGCAATCATTTTGAGAATATGATGTAAAATGATACTTTTAGTGTATATATGTATAATTTTGTTTGATGTCTGGAACTTTTTGTGTTTATGTTTGCACCAATTTGAGTATTATGATATAAAAATACTTGCATAAAGTAAAGATTATTACTAAACTAAAGATAATCCTCAGTCCAGATGAAAACATGTTTGCATAAAATGAGCATTATTGAAGCGTGCAACAAAATTTACATGTTCACTTTCTGCAAGTACAGTTCAGGATTGTGTAAACTTTGTCGCCACCGTTAGCAAAAAAATAAGGGAAGTACAGTACTTTCTTTAATTGTTTCCGCCAAAAATCAACTGTCCAATGTTTGGGCACAAAGAATACTTACTGATAGCAATAGACATGAAAGCATAATTTTACCACAAACAAAAAAATACAATCCCAAAATAGTCCCTGAATACAGCTTAGAAAACAAAAAAAATTGTACTTATCTCTACTACGCAAAAACTGAAAAAAAAACAAAAAAAAGGACCATAGAAAAAAACTTTTTTTTTAGTATTAGAAACTTTGTTTTTGCATTAACATTTTAAAATCCTAGAACCAAGTAGAATAAAAATCCCATCAAAACCCAAAATGTTGCAAATGGCAAATACAAAATATAAACGTAGTAAAGAAAGTTTAAATTAGAAACAAATATTTTAAAAAATTAGAGAAATCTAAATAGAGTACTAAACTGTTGGTCAATAACTGCATTAACAGACTTATTTGGAAGTTTTGCTTCTAGCAAACTAAAGTTGTTTTAAATTAGTCTTTGTCATTCTCAGTCAATTTTCACATCAGATACTAATATTTTATAACTTTCAGTTTTGCATTTCCACCTTAATTAATATGTAGAAATTAAATTAAAAATCATAAAAATCAATATTTCTCGGTACTAAATTTAAAAAAATAAATATAAAACCAGTCAATTCTTTCATCGCAACTGACCTTATACCCTAAATTAATGTCTTACCGGTATTTGAAAAAGAAAGTTTGACACTCTCAAATCATAGGTTAGTGTTAATACTTTTAATACTAATGCAGCAGCTCAATTGTACCAATGCTCCAAATTTAAAAAAATCTAGCTTTCCTAGTAAAATGTAGTTAATTAATATTTATTTTGTAATGTAACTTCTTTCTAACATATAAAGACTTGTCTCAACTGACTCCTACCTACTCCTAAAAAGACGCAGAAAAATTTAGATGTCTACCACAGTTTAGCTTAATTAGCAAAATGTTGTTGTACAGTATCAAAAGTTGTAGATTTAAATCTTACTAAAAGTATTCCCTATGAATGTTTCTTACATCATATAAAGTAATGGCAAATATAGAAAAAATGTAAATTATTTTTAGTAAAATAGAACGCATAATATGTGTTGGTGTCAGAGATTTTTGCACAAAATGCTTGCTTTAGATATTTTTAACATTATATAAAGTAATGTAAAAAAAAATGTAATATATTCAAATTGTTCAAGCCTCCAAACACAGTAAACAGTATAAAACGTTTTCTTTGAATCATCATATAATATAACTACAAATTTAAAAAATGTGTTAAAAGTTGTAAGTTTGCTCCCCACACAGAATATTTCTATATTATATGGCAAATATAAAATGTGTGAATTAGTCACATTGATTCCCTTAGATCAATTGTAAAGTGTTAGTGTACAGTATCAAAAGTTGTGAGTTTGGTTCAAAGTAATAACAAATATAAAATAAAAGTGAACACAATTAAAAAAAACTTGTCCACCACAATTCTCGTTGGTTCAATTGGTAGAGTGTTGACGTATTAGACGTAAATAAATAAATAGAATATTTATTCTTAATTAAAATTTTATAACATAACAAGCAACACTAACCTAAAATAAGAAGTGAAAGCCCAAACAACAAAAACAGATCTAATATAAGAGTACCTGAGAGATATGTCTGTAGAAAGCAAAGCAAAATTCTACAAAACCTGTGTCAGTCCCATTATGACATACGCGATCGTAAGCAGAGCAGAAAACGCTACAACAAAACGACACATAAAAACAACGGAGATGAGAACCCTAAGATACATGGTAGGATGCAGTTTCCGGGACCACATAAGAAGCAAAGACGTCAGAGCAAAGTGCGTCATTCAAGACTTAGTAAGATAAACCCAAAATAGAAAAAAAAGTGGAGACACTATGTGGACAAAATGGACAAAACCAGACTGCCAAAAATTGCCAGAACAGTGCTACCAAAATCAAAAAACACCTGGAAAGACCAACAACAAGGTGGTATGAAGGCTGAAGATCAGCGTCCCAACTACGACTATAAATGTTGAAGAAAAAACAGGATCTAATTCTAACTAAAAAGGAAGAAAAAAAACAAAATTTAATAAAAAAAATGAATATTGAGTAGACCACCCAACATAATTTGGAATACATCCCGGAAGAAAGAAAGTAGCAACTTAAGTAAAAATGTTTGGGTCACCCTCAGTAGTAACAAAAAAATGTAAACAATGATTTCAAAAAATTCCTTCTAGCCGTTTAATCATTCGCAATATCTTTAAAACAAACAGTAAACGCCCTATTTTTTGACAAACTTTAAAAGTTATTTTTTAATTTGAGTAAATAAAATATGGTAAAAGTAATAAATGTATAAAACATTAAAAATTTAACTATTAATGACGTTAGGTAGTAATAACAAACTACATCTTATTAAAAAATCAACAATTGCATGAGCATTAGAATTTTAAATCATTCATCGCTCACCAATTCCTAAAAAATATAAACCATTTTAGCTAAAAATGTAGTAAAGTTGAATCACATATTATTAGTTACGTACCTGCTCCAAAATAAGTAGATCCTTGTTTAAAATAGAATAAAGAGAAATATAGACAAAATAAATATTAACAAACTTTACAGAAACTCATATAAGTAATCAAATTAAATTAAATAAAAATTATTTAAATAAAGCTATGTTTACAACTAGCGCAAAAACAACTACAACCGCGTCAACTTCAATTTCCATCAATTGCCTTGCTTTTTGCAGCCTGTTATCTCTTCTCCTTGTGCTGCTTTCAATTACTCCACTCTTCAAAAATAATAACAAAAATGTTAAGTCCTGTTATTTGAATTTGATTTTTTGACAACTAGTGCAACAAACGCTCAACTACTCAACCACCACACTAATTGTTTATGTTGTTGATAAGACAAAGCATCTTAATTGAATAATTAATTATAAAATTTTACTGTAACATACAATTGATAAGTTTTGATGCTTTATTATATTACTAATACATAGTATACTATAATACCAATGTATTTATACTTTGCAATACACACTCAAATTTTCTTGGGTTGTGTGTGATACTCGACAGCCTCAATGCCAATGCACTTTATTATAAACAACCTTTTTTTGGTCTACGTGTGAATACTTTTAGATAACTAAGAAATACTTCAATGGTTTCAATAATAATTATAATAATTGTTTTTTATTGTAATGTATTGTATTGTATTGTATTGTATTGTATTGTATTGTATTGTATTGTATTGTATTGTATTGTATTGTATTGTATTGTATTGTATTGTATTGTATTGTATTGTATTGTATTGTATTGTATTGTATTGTATTGTATTGTATTGTATTGTATTGTATTGTATTGTATTGTATTGTATTGTATTGTATTGTATTGTATTGTATTGTATTGTATTGTATTGTATTGTATTGTATTGTATTGTATTGTATTGTATTGTATTGTATTGTATTGTATTGTATTGTATTGTATTGTATTGTATTGTATTGTATTGTATTGTATTGTATTGTATTGTATTGTATTGTATTGTATTGTATTGTATTGTATTGTATTGTATTGTATTGTATTGTATTGTATTGTATTGTATTGTATTGTATTGTATTGTATTGTATTGTATTGTATTGTATTGTATTGTATTGTATTGTATTGTATTGTATTGTATTGTATTGTATTGTATTGTATTGTATTGTATTGTATTGTATTGTATTGTATTGTATTGTATTGTATTGTATTGTATTGTATTGTATTGTATTGTATTGTATTGTATTGTATTGTATTGTATTGTATTGTATTGTATTGTATTGTATTGTATTGTATTGTATTGTATTGTATTGTATTGTATTGTATTGTATTGTATTGTATTGTATTGTATTGTATTGTATTGTATTGTATTGTATTGTATTGTATTGTATTGTATTGTATTGTATTGTATTGTATTGTATTGTATTGTATTGTATTGTATTGTATTGTATTGTATTGTATTGTATTGTATTGTATTGTATTGTATTGTATTGTATTGTATTGTATTGTATTGTATTGTATTGTATATAATGTTAATGTATTTTGTTATGTACGCTATGGTCTCAATGCTAAGCAATGCCAATGTACTTTATTACACTCTCAAAGCCTCCTTAGTTGATGTGTGTATAACCTCAAACAATTGTATTTTAATGACTTACTTCTTTACACATATTCCCAAAACCGTTAGTTAATGTTTGAATAATCTCAAAAACCTGTGAGTTTCTTAATGACATGCTGATCAGACATACTTTTTTTAGTAACAAATTTTCTTTTTACAGTTAGAATACTCTTTACTCTTTTTAGTTTAAAATAATAAAAAATATACTCTTTTTTAAACCCTAATAACTTTAATAATATATAACCATAATCCTGACAAAAAATATCAAAATTTTGCTCAGAACAACCAAAATCAAACCAGTCAATAACAAACATCAAAATTTTGCTTTAAAGTAGTAAATACGTTTATCAAAAGTCAACAATGTCAAATCCTGGCCATAAAATGTTAAACAATACTAAAATCCGGCAATTAAATGTTGCAATTCAGCCAGAAAATTAAAGATTTCTGTAAAAAAAAATAACAGTATCCGGCCATAAAAAGTCAAAAATATCAAATTCCTGTAAAATTATATCAAAATCAAATTAAAAAATTAAAAAAATTAAACAATCCGGTCAGTAAATAACAAAAATGTTACATTTTAATTTAAAGTACTCAAATCCGTTTGTTAGCAAAAACCCGCTCATAATATAACAAACTGTACTAAAATCCGGCCATTAAATATTAAAATCCAACCACAAAACATTTATGTAAAAAATAGCAAAACCCAATTATAAAAATTCAAAAATATCAAAATCTAGTTGTAAACTTTAAAAATTAAAATTAAAACGGCCATTTTTTTTAATTGTAAAGTAAAAAACTAAAAATTTTAAATTCCCATCAATAAATTTAAAAATTTAAATTTTTTTTTATAAAAATCTGGAAAGTAAACAGCAAAACTATACATTTTCCAGTTTAATGTACTAAAATCCGTTAAATAAATGTCAACAATGCAAAAATTTGGCCCTAGAATAGCAACAATACTGAAATTTAGGCACAAAAAGTCAAAATTATTAAAATTCAATATATTTAAAAAATGCTTAAAAAATATAGAAATCTAGCTATAAAATGTTAAAAATCACAAAAATGAATTATAAAAAGATGAAATTCAATAATAAAATATTAAAAATGACAGAAACACTAAAATCTGGCTAAACATTTAAGAATTAGTTAAAAAAATACTAAATTACGACCATAAAACGTAATAAAAAAATTGAAATTTAAATATAAATTGCCAACATCTAATAAAAAAATCAAAAATTGTAAAAATAATCAAAATACGGCAATAAAATAACAAAAACTTTAAAAACTGACCACAAAACTTAAAAATCATGTAAAAAAATACTGTAATCCGGCTAAAAAATGTCTTAGTTATAAAATAGCAGTATATAATAGTAAAAAAATTAAAAATCCGGTCAGAAAACTTAAAAAACTGTAAAAAAAAGAATGAATCCAGCTATAAAATATCAAAAATTTTAAGATCCGACCACAAACATAAAAAATACATAAAGAATCCGGCCATAAAATGTCAAAAACACTAAAATTCAGCCACAAAACTAAAAAAAAACAAAGTACTAAAATCCGGCTAAAAACTGATAAAAATATCAAAATTAGTTTAAATTAGAGTGCCTACCCATCTGTATGAATGTTCATCATTAAAAAATTGAAAGTTACTTCTCTTTACAAACGTTACATAAGAAAACTTTATATTCAAATTGGAGATGGTGATACTAACACTTTTTTTTTCTTTTTTTTTTTTTTCTTTTTCTTTTTTTTTTTTTTTCTTATTCTTTTTTTTTCTTCTTCTTCTTCTTTTTTTTTCTCAGCCTTTATCTGACCACTGCTGAAGCCTTTTCTAAATTTTTCCTTATGTTCCTCTGGGGCAAATTGGTGACAGTTTTGGCCCACAGACTGTTTAATGTTGTCGAGCCTTCTCCTTTAGAGTCTTCCAATGCTCCGTTTAGTTTGCCGTACCACATGCCCTACCCATTGCCACTTAAGTTCAGCTACGCGCTCAATTATGTCTTTTAACTTTGTCCTCTATCTTATTTCTGTATTGCGTATTTTATCTCGTAGGTTGATTCTAAGCATGAACCTTTCTATGGCTATTTGTGTTGTTCTAAAGCGTACTGCACTTTACTGCGTTAAGGTTGCGGTTTCTAGTTCATACGTAGCTACGCCCAGCTCAGTCGTATTCTACTGGTTATCTCAGACTTTTGATTTTCCTTACCCAATTTAATTGAGTGGCCTAGGTACACGTACTCTTCTAGTGTCAAACTCGTGGTTGCCTATTGTGATATGTAAGTTGTCCTTACTTATGATTTTTTTAGTTCTATCCGTTAGAGCGCTTCATGGAGTTCTGTCATCATACGTTCTAGTTCATTGGGATCGCTGCTTATTAAAACGATATCATCAGCAAAGCGTTGATAGTTAAGGTATACGCCGTTTATGTTTATACCTTTTTCTTCCCACTGCAACCTTTTAAATACATCTTCCAAGGCCAAGGTAAATAATTTGGGTAAGATAATATCACCTTGACAAACGCCTCTGTTAATTGGGATTCGATCTGTTACTAAATCCTGTAGTGTTGCATTTTCATAGATGTATTTTATGAGGTTAGAGTATCTTGTATCAATTCTGGCTGTATCTATTGCTGTTAGAAATGCCCATGTTTCTATCGAATCAAATGCTTTGTGATAGTCTATGAATGCCATATGAAGGAGTATATTATATTCAGCACTTTTCTCTATTAGCTTATGAATTGTTTGTAAGTGGTTTGTGATGCCAAAACCTACCTCTTTGACTGGTTGGTAACAGTCAAATTTTCTTGTCAGACGGTTTGTAATTATCTTTGTCAGAAGTTTGTAAAGATGCAATAAGAGACTTATTAGTCGATAGATTTCCATACTAGCAATATAGCCTTTCTTAAAGCAAAATAACTACGTTATGCCATGCTTTGGGAATCTTTCTTTGGTGTAAGCATTTATTCAGAAGTATTCTGATTTCTTCTTCTAATACATCTCTAAATATTTTGATCATTTCAGTTATTACCTGATCTTTATCAGGTGATTTCCTATTCTTTGTTTGGCTTATTTCTGCTTTATTTATATCAGGAATATCTTCGAAGCCCACGTTCATGATTACTTGTGGCTGGTTTTTTAGTTCTAGTGTTATTGAACTGTACAAGTCTTAATAAAAGCTGTGAACTACACTTTTGATTTTGCGATTATTCCATGTTTATTTCTCATTTTACAGATTTTTGCTTTACAATTTGATGGCTTCAATTGTAATACCCAAATATTTTTGTTATCTTCTATAGTACTAACCCTTAATGACCAACATTTGGGTAGGTAAGTGAGCTACTCCAATTCTTAATTACCATCAAATAGTTTAAACTGAAGTTCTAACTATAAAAAAATTAAAAGTTACTCTTTTCTGGAAGCGTTAGAAGTTTCTATATTCAAATAGGAGGTGGTGATAGCAACTCTCAATGACAAACCAGAATAAACTACTCAACGATAATTATGAATTAAAGTGTCCCAATCTTTTAATCAAGTATTAGTCCATCAGGTAGTATCACCGTTGCCTTTTTTTACTCAAAAACTTCTAATGCTTGCAGAAATTAAGTATGATAACAAACACTTAGGCAGATGGGTCGCCACTTCAGTTTAATCTACTTGATGGTAATTATAAAATAGAGTAGCCTACTCATCCACCTAAGTATTAGACATTAAAGGTAACCCACTTACCCACCCAAATGTTGGTCATCTATAGCTAGTATCACTATCTTCTCTTTGAATATAGAAACTTTTAAACAGTTGTATAAAAAAGTAACTTTCAATCTTTTGTTGACAACAAAAGTTTGGTGAGTTAGCATTCTAGTTTAAACATAAACTAGAGTGACTTACCCATCTAAATGTTGTTTATCAGAAGGTTGATATCAGAATCTGCCTCCTGTCACATAGTGACTTTTGATGCTTGCAAAGTGAAGTATTTTCTAATCTCTTGATAACAAATTCTTAAAAAGTTGGCTGAGGAGTAGCCAAACCACTCTCCCAAGTGTTGGTCATTAAAAAATTGTTATCACCATTGCCTCCTTTTACATAATAATTTTTAACGCTTGAAGAAAAGATAAACTTTTATTTTTTTTAATAACTAACACTTGGGCAAGCGAGCGGAAATTCAAACCATTTGTCCGTATTCAAAATTTAGAGTGACCCATCAAACAACCCGCCAAAATGTTTGTCTTCAAGAGGTTGAATACCACCATCATCTTCTCTAACATAGTGACTAATAACAATTGTAAAGATGATAAATATCTTAATAAACCGCGCCTCTTCAAATTGCAATTCAGATAGCAGGCGCAAAGCGGCTGCCCAAATAAAGAACCTAATTTAGTTCATTTTTGTAACGATAAAACTAACGGTTTATGAAAAGCATAATTTTAAAACTCTCAAAGAAGACTTTTCGGCAGAACTTGCAACAAAGTTTGGAATTTGTCGGACCGTAAGAAACCATAATAATAAATGAAAAAAAAAAACTCAAATACTTCAAACCTTAAACTTTAACTTTTTTTATGAAAAGAGTTAAGTGAAAAGGTGTGTTAAAAAATTAACAAGGTTATGTACTTTGTTATACTCATCTCACCCCTAAAATCTATATTTGAATATTTTTAGAAAAATGTAAAGCATCGCAATGACCTCAACTCTAAGCAGTACCAATGTACTTTAATGTTTACACTCCAAAATTTCCTCAGTTGATGTGTAAATAACGTAGACAATTAAAATGTTTCAATAAACTCAATATTGATGTACTTTGTTATATACCTTCTTAGAACCCCTTTGAATAACCTTAGACAAAATTAATGCACTTATAACCTTAATAATAATCAATGACAATGTATTTCAATATTTACACTTCAAAGACCACTGAAAACTGAGAAGTATGCCAATGATCTTAATGTTAAGTCCTAATAGGGAGCATTGCGTTAACACCTTTGACACATTAGTAAACATAAATTGTTTAACTGTTACTGTGATTTTATGTAAATTGTCTTTTCGACCAGTGAGATGCTAGGCACACTGATGATGGGTGCATACCCTGAAACACAAGTGTAGTGTCTCTTGCTGGATAAAAAGGCAATCTACATAAAATACATTATTTATTAATTTTAAATTAATGTTAAGTAATCCCAGTATACTCCAATATACTCACTCGTAAAACCTTAGTTGATGTGTAGTTAGATAAATGTGTACCTTAATAACATCAATGTTAATAAACTTCAAAAATAATGGTGTATACAGTTATTAATATAAACAATGTTAACAAAATTACAAAAATAACTTTGAGAAAATTTTAATAACATGATTTCCAATAGCTTTTAAAGTATTTTTATTGAAAACAATCTAATACAAATAAAAAATACCAAAACATTGCTTTACACAGAACAGGAATAAGTTAAAAAACCCAATATATCAGTAAATAAATGAACAAATCAATCTATCAAAATGCTGTTGCTGTTCATATTAAATTTAAGGATATTTTAATTAAATATTTTATAACATATTAAGAATGTTATAAAAATTGCTTTTAAAATAAAATATATAAAAAGCATTTTTTTAAATATTTTTTATTGCAAAATAAAAGTTGTTTTATTTGTGGAAGCATAAATATTATTTTTATTAGTAGACTATAAATTACATCAAAACTTATTAAATTATATAGCTCCGGAAATTATAAATTCCCTAAAAAATATAATCTAAAACTACCCTTAAAAAAAACTTTATTTTTATAATATGATTTACAACATCCGGGTCGTAAAATAGGTAAAATCGATAGACGCACCATTAACCGGATATAAGTAGAGAAAAGTATAAAAATTTGAATAAGAAAATAAGATTATTTCAATTAGAATATGGTTTTCCGGTGGAGGTAAAGCGCGTGGTGGAAAATGAAAAGCGAGGCACATTCTAAGCGCAGGTACATTGAAAACCGTATTGGATCACCGTATTTGCAAACCCCGCCCAACGCTAAAACTCTATTGGTCTGAAACTACCCCTAAACTTAAGTTTTCCCCTATAGGGTGGTTTGAGTGGATACGGTCTATTCAAGGGAAATCCGCGCCGTTAAAATAATCGCACGCATTCAGTCACACACAACGGAAATACAATAAGCCCGCCTCGCTCTAATAAGTGGGGTGGATTTCCTCGTGACACAGCTGCAGTGGAGGGTAGGTTGTTAAATCTAACAATATTTAGACGTCGCAAGTATGTTTTTCCACATTATGCATTTTGGCTCCGCTGCGAACACATTGTTCACAAAGTCGCAGCAGTAAAAGTCGCGTACGTTTTGTGTGTGTGCAACCACAGTGTTTGTGAATAAAACAAAGATGACAATGGATATAAATAATAGAAAAGCCGAAATTAAAGCGGACGTGTTTTTAACTAAAAGTGAAGAAACAGAATTACCGGTGGTGAAAACTAAAAGATCCTTCGATGTCGCCTTCCTTATGCTACCTGATGAAAAACTCAAACAAAAACAAAGTAAGCTGACTAAATATAATAATTATGAAGTGGAAATCACCAGAAATGAAACAAACAGCCCTAATATATCAGATGAAGATGAAGAAATTGAAGTTGATACTCCTAAAATTGATTTTAGTAAATTGCAGAATCAAAAATATTTTACACAAAAGCAGCAGATTTTTGGTGACCCGCAAATTGGAAAAGTTAGAAATTACGATGATTTTAAAACGAAAATAACGTTGAATTCGTCGCCCGAGCAGAAAAGCGCTTTCACTAAAGTAAGCCTAGTTAAAGAATCCAGATTATCGCCTAATTTATCAATAAGTCCCGATTTAAGTTATCAGAATTCGTTAAGCCCTTCACCGCCAATTAGGAATTATCAAAATTTTCAATCATCGATGCTATCACCTAATCATTTATTTAAAGGACAACCATATCAAAACAATTTTATGCATGATAATTTTCAACCGCAGCAAGGAATGGATAATCCTTTCATATTAAAATCGCCTGAATTATTACAACCGAATTTTTCCAAGATGCGTCCGATGTTGACACAATATCGTCCCGATTTGTCTTATAATTACAGCCACTTTCAACCGCAAGAGATGCTCAAGATGACGCAACCCGATTTGAAATTCACCCCTGAAATTAGGAATCCAGCCGCCGCGATACTATCCTCGTTACTGCCGCCGTCCCTCGCCGCATTATCGCTACCAGCACAGAATGTGTGCGCCAAATGTAACATTTCCTTCCGTATGACGTCGGATCTTGTTTATCATATGCGTTCACATCACAAGAACGATCAAGCTGATTACAGTAAGAGGAAACGAGAGGAGAAATTAAAGTGTCCCGTGTGTGCTGAGAGTTTCAGAGAAAGACATCATTTAACCCGGCACATGACAGCCCATCAGGATAAAGACAATGATGGTGAAGAACCAGATGCAAAGAAAAAAGCTTTTGTTGCGTATGCTAAATAAAAATCTAGTTATTATTTTTTATTAAAGAAAATTTATATCAATTCCCTGATTGTTAATTTGTAAAACTTTTAATGTAATAAGTGTTATTTATTATGAATGTAAATATTTTGTATATAATTGTATATTTAGAATATTATTATCATTGTTCATGTATCATTATGTGCAATACTTCTATTAACTTATAGAGCAATAAATAATATAAAATACTGATTATTTGCACCCCTTTTTATTTCAAGAGCTCTTTACAATTTGAAATGAAGCAGATGGCGTTAGCATTAATAGAGCAACAACCGTCTGGATGAGTGAACTATGCAGTTAATGTCTACAAATTGGCCAACAAGAATAATCAATTTTGCAATGATTGAAATTTGTGTTTCGTTTATAATTGCCACTTGTTTCAGCTGTTAAGAGATCATCAATTAAGATAGTTCCAGTTTCATCAAAATTAAAAACTTACCAAACATAAATGAAGGTGGAAAATAAAAACCATCGTTTACATTAAAGAGATAGTATTAACAACAATTTTGTTAAAAATTATTAATTAATATTTAAACACATTACTAGTTTCGACTCAAATAAAGCCATCTATAGATGATTTAAAAAATTTCTATTTCAAAAATTCAAGAAAATTAAGTTTGTATTTTAAAATCGAGAATTAGGCTAAAGTTACTACTGCGACTGTGATTATTAATTTAAAAAAAATGTTTTATTCCACATGTGATGTCATAAGCTGTCAACTTAAGTTTTTAAATAGCACTCAAACCTTTTTCTAATTTAAAAAATAATATAGTAGAACTAGTATAGTGTGTAGAGTATATAATAATAGTAATAAAAATCGTCTAGTTAAAAAATCTAAAAACTAATACTAATTATTTATTCAAAGTAAAATGCTTCTATACACAGAAAACTACATTAGATAACTCTAGCTTTAAAGCATTACATTAAAAAGCGTTAGCAAACCGTACAATGTCTTTAAAATGATTTGAGCAGCATACCAATATTTTGTGTAATTTACAAGACACATAGATTCAATTTGCTAACCTTAAAAAACTCAATGCAATTACAAAAATGGTTTGAAAAGTCTTTATAAGCCTAACATTAAACTGGGAGTGACCAAAAATGCTAGAATTGCATCTTGGATGTTCAGTTTGAGTTTAACTAACCTAACCTAACATTAAACTTATTGGCAATATTGACAAAATTCTATAAAAAATTAGAATAAACTTAAGTGGGTTTTAAAGAAAAAAGTAGCTAAAAGTAGTTAGGTGGGTTTAGCAAAGTATAAAAGTAGTAGGTCTAGAATAGCTGGTCAGGTAAACTTTACATTAGGCTTTAAAGGAACATTAATATAAGGCACTATGTTTGTTTGTACTTGTGTATGATGCTATCTGCTATTTTTAGATTTTGGAAACTATTCCCGGGCATTCCCAAGACCTAAAAAAGCAAACTAACTAAATTGTGAGTGAACATGATCAATGGAGAAATAAACTTATACACTGGCGACTAAGACTTAATAAAAGGGGAGACCACAAATGCGGTAAAAAAATAATCCAAAAAATTGCAAAAAAAAGTGGTACTTTGAAGCACAAGAACAAAACAAATAGAGAAGGCCTACGTTCAGAAGAGAACAAAAAAAGCTAATAAAGAGTAAACAGAACAAACAAATTTATATTATACATACTTAAATTTGCAAAAATATAAAAGTTGCTGTTTATCACCAACATTGTCTTAATGTATGCCATAAAAAATAATCATAGAAAAAAGAGTAAGTCCAAAATTTAAGACTTATGACCAGAAGTTTGATTAAAAACAATTACAGTAAAACGGAATATTTGAGCATAACTTTTTTAACGTTAATTGAATTCTAATTTAACATAAATATTTTAAGGCCAAATCAATACTGTTTAATTTAGTTTAATGACCAGTTTTGATTAACTCCCTAATTTACAACTTATGACAAGAAAATTGAATGAAAACAATTTTAGAAAAACAAGACTTTTACGTACAACTTTGTTAATATCACCTTGATCTTAATGCACTATACAGGGTGTCCGGAAAATACGTGTACAACGTTTGACGACAGACTCCTGACGACAAAATAGGTCGATCTAAGCCGACTTAGTTATATCCAAAATTGTCTCGTTTAGCCGGTAGAGGGCGTCAAAAATTTGTAAATATTAAAAAGAAATTACCTGTAACAATAATTTTTTAAGTGACCTTGTTGCTATGGCGTTTAATAATTTGACAATTATTGACAAATTGTCACCAGTCTATGAAATTTACTCAAGTATACGATCAACATTCTTGAATTACAAGTTTATTTTACCATTAAAAATGGAAAATTATACAAACTCTCAGAAAGTTGACATGCTCATGGTATACGGGTTTTGTCAAGGAAATGGGCGTCAGAGTGTTAGGGTTTACATGGAGAGGTTTCCTAACCGTCGAATACCAAACATTTGCCAATATTGAGCGTCATCTTCGGGAAACGGGCAGTTTTGAGAAAAAGTTTGAAGGCAGAGGTCGTATGCGAACAACTCGAACTGTGGAAACAGAAGAGATGATTCTGGAAAGAGTTGAAGAAGAACCAAGTACCAGTACCCGTCTCTTAGAACGTGAGTTAAATGTTCCTAAAACGATTGTCAATGAGGTTTTAAGAGAACAGTTGTTACATCCTTACCACATACAAAAAGTCCAGGAACTTTTACCGACTGATCCCCCCATGCGGCTTACATTTTGTCAATTTATTAGAAACAAAAGAATCCTTGTTCCAAATTTTTGTAGAAAAATTATGTTTACTGACGAGGCATGCTTTACAAGATCTGGGGTAACCAATCTGCACAACAAACATATTTATTCCGATGAAAATCCACATGCCATTAAAGTTGCACATCATCAGCATCAATTTAAAATTAATATTTGGGCAGGTATTATTGATCACTACCTTATTGGTCCCATTGTTATTCCAGACAGGTTAGATGGAAATATTTATTTAAATTTTTTGCAAGACACATTACCAATTCTTCTGGAGAATTTGCCCCTTTTACTTCGGAGGGAAATGTGGTATATGCATAATGGTGCCCCGCCCCATTTTTCCGTTGCCGTTCGGCAATACTTACATCATCAATATCCCAACCGATGAATTGGAAGAGGCAATGATGCACCAGTAAAATGGCCACCACGTTCTCCTGAGTTAAATATGTGTGACTTCTTTTTGTGGGGCGCTATTAAAACAGAAGTTTACAAGACTCCGGTAAACACACGCGATGATTTATTGCAGCGGATTTTAAATGCAGGCAACCATTTTAATAATCCCGAGACATTAGATAGGGTCCAATATCATTTTTTAAAGAGTGTTAATAAGTGTATTCAGCAAGATGGCGGTCATTTTACACATTTGCTTAAGTAATGTTTTTGTTTTACTTAGTTTCTTACAATAGATACTTTCAACTTTGTTATACTTTTGTTTTTTTTGACGCCCTCTACCGGCTAAACGAAACAATTTTGGATATAACTAAGTCGGCTTAGATCGACCTATTTTGACGTCAGGAGTCTGTCGTCAAACGTTGTACACGTATTTTCCGGACACCCTGTATATCATTTAAAGCCACATTTTATTTTATTCAATTTATTTCATATAATTTGTTTTGATTAAGTCCATAATTTAAAACTTATAGCCAGAAGTTTAATTAAAAATCATTTCAGTAAAACAAGATATTCGGTCATAACCTTTTTAATCTAAACTAAATTCTAACGTATTATATTTCATTTGAAGCCAAATTTAGTTTTGCTTAATTTATTAATTTATATGATTAATTTTGATTAAATCCATAATTTAGGACTTATATCAAGAAATTTGATTTAAAACAATTTTAATAAAATTCATTATTCTAAAATAACTTCTTTAGTATCAACTAAATCTTAATGCTATATACGTCAATTTTAATTAATTTATTATTTTTAATTAGTGTTGATTAAGATCATAATTTAGGACTTATGGCAAGATTTGATTAAAAACGATTTCAGTAAAACAAGATATTTAAACATATTTTTTTAATATAAACTAAACCTTAATGCACTAATCAGCAGAATAATATCTACTTAATTTGCCGATAATCGTGTTGGCAGAAAACTAAAGATGCTAGTTAAAAAATTTAAAAAAATGGCATTAATATAAGGACAAAAACTAGACAAATGTTAAGAAAATTAGAGAAGCGGAAGAAATAGACGTGTACGTAAATGTAGATAAAATGGAGCAAGTGAAAAAGTATAAATAATGATACTAAAAACAGAAAAATTTAAAGAAGCAGATAAAAAAAATACGCATATGAATAGCAAAAGAATCTTTTAGAAAAAAGACCAAGGTTTTGAGTAACGAGTTAAATATCATGTTCCACAAAAAAATCAAATAAACAAAAAAATTCTAAAACCATCAAAAGAGTCATAAAAAAATTCAAATACAATATCATACATACAACAATTGAAAATTATAAAAACAAAAAAGTATAAAGAAGGAAAACGGCAAATAAAAAAAAAAAAAATTTTGAAACTAAGACATCAATATCACGCCACTGCAGACGCATTCGCCTCTATTCTGCTCGTAATACTGGCAACTTACATTACAAGTAGGTCTTAACAGTTTTTTTTTAAGTAAACTCTGAACCACTCGAGAGATCATTAATCTACTCCGGACCAGAGATCTTAATCATAAAACCCCATACTAACAAGACGGGTTTGGGAGTGAAAAGCTTATAAACATTTAAAATAGTTTCCGTTGTAAGATTTAAACCCACAACCTTTAGTGCAGCAGTCGAATGACTACTGCGTTACGCTCCCCTAAACACTCTACACAAATTAAAATCTTATAGAGAAAACCATAAATCCACGGCAAATAGTGAAAAACGTAAAACCAGAAGACATTCTAGACATTTTAAAGAGTAGAACTCATCATGACCAACACCGGGAAAAAAATGCATTGTCATTGTAATCGCTAATAAACAAGATTTTTGACTTATTTAACCTTTGTCAACACTGCCATAACAACTTTACCAAATAGAACAGTTGATCTTACCACATAAAAAAGCAATACTTTAGAAACTATAGACCAATCAGTTTCTTTAACCATCTGTATAAGTTGTACAACTGAATACTACCTACAAAATTTGATGCAAACTTCAACCCAAAAAAAAATACTAGTTTTTGCTCTTGAATTAGAACTAACAACCACTTTCAATCATTAAAGTTATTATTACAAAATACGATAGAATAGAACAGACTACCAATCTTGACTTTTGTAGACTTCCATAAGACATTCGCAAAAAATAAAGGCATAGAATATTGTATGTAGTTCAACATATAAAATAAATTATGACTGAAATCTTATTGTTTGTATATTGAGTTAGTTGGCGTTTTATCCTATAAGAACCAATTTTAATTTAAAATTTAAAAACGGCGCTGAACGTGTTAATATTTATCTAAAAAAAAAAGATCTATTTATTAAATCTGTTACAATTTTATTATTGTCGTGTGCAAATAAAACTTTTATATAACAAACTGCTTACGTAACGTTGAAAATATACAAAATAAATGTACAATACGGCATTAGAACTCCCTAGCTATACTTTCTAAGTGATCAGATCCGTGCGGAAATACCATGAGAATACATGAGAATAAAAATGTATTAAGCAGACAAGAATAATATATATTGTTTGTATATATTTTTTTGGGTATGACATGCAAAATTATGATTAACAACCAACCAAAAACCGCAAAGAACTTTTTAGCTCTTGGGCAAACAGATGGTTTTGGTAGAAACAAGCAAACAAAACATTTGTAGATTGTCACATTATTCGCAAAACTACATTAAAATTGCAATTTTTATTACAAGTAAAAAACTGTTTTCTTAATCATTTACGCTTCTACTTACATAAAAAATTTAAAAAAATACTAATCAACCTATAGTAGTAATGATAGACATACCTCAATTTAAGTCTAGCTTTTGTGTGTTAAATCTAAGTCAATTGTGACAAATCAACAAGTAATAGTAATCTAAATAAGATAAGATAAGCTAAGATAAACTTTATTTGCATAAACATAGTAAAATAATGTGGTACAAAAACGTCAGGTACAAGTTGAGAGTTAATATTAAAAGAAAACAATTTTACATGCACACTTATAAACATTAACAAAACAATTTAAAAACTTAAATTAAAATAATCATTAACATGATATAATTCATTATTTAATAAGATTTTTTTTGGAGATAACTTAAATTCCTTAGTTGGTAATTTTTAAATTGTATAGGATAAAATATTATACATTTTGACTGACATATAATGAAACAAATTTAATGTTTTTGTTAGTCTGCAGTATGGCAAGCAGATGTTTTTACTTGATTTGGTACAATAATTATGCAATTTATTTTGAAACTTGTAATTTTTAGCATCTATACCTTCTCTCACATGCACCAAACATGCCAATACATTTAAACTTGCAACAGTCATAAAACCCAGTTTTTTTTAAATGAGACCTACACGTATCTCTGAAACCAAGACCCGCAACTGCACGAACAGCTTTCTTCTGCAAAACAAAGATTCGATTAGCATGATGAGAGCTACCCCACAGCAACACTCCATACTCAATTAAAGATTGAATAAATGCAAAATAAGCCATTCGTGTAACCGTTAAATCCGTGTTCTCAGCTATTTTTTTTAATAAATAAATATTACTGCTTAATTTTGTGGACAACGATTCCACATGCTGTTGCTAAGATAATTTATTGTCTCAGTGAATACCCAAAAATTTTATTGATTTATTAACACCTTCATTTGCATTGAGTAATGAAAAAAACATATGTTCTGTTTTTGCTTCTTTTAACTTTAAATTATTTGCATGAAACCATTGTTTTGCTTCTTCTAAAGGACTCAACCCATCCACCACAGAAGCTGTTACACTTTGAATGAGAGTTGTGTCATCGGCATAAAGATATGTCTTTGCTAGTGTTACATTACATTCAAGATCATTTATGTACAACAGAAACAGCAGGGGACCTAAAATAGACCCCTGCGGCACACCGTAGTACATTTTTTTTCTATCCAAAAAAGTACCACTAGCAAAGACAATCTGTTCTCTGCCAATTAAGTAGCTGTTAACAATATTTAATGCTACACCTCTTATGCCATAGAATTCGAGTTTGTGCAACAACTTCTCTGGGTTGACTGAGTCGAATGCCTTGCTTAGATCTAAGAAAAAAGCAGACATCACACTTTTGCATTCAAAGGCCTGTTCGATGTCAAGAACAAGTTGTTTTACAGCTTTTATTGTAGATCCACAAGGAATATATCCAAACTGTGCCCGACAAATAAATTTTTCTAAAAAAGAGAACAAGCGCTTTTTTAATAACATTTCAAATACTTTTGAAAAAATTGGTGTTACACTCAGTTCAGTTGAATTTGTTTGTTTCCTAATAGCATATAGTAAATTAAGATAATTTTTTGGTTCCTTAGTTCTGATGTATACCAAACTTGTTTCTTATTATTGTTGATATTTATAATTTCATCTGGAATACAATGATTAAAAATATTTTAAAAAATATTAAAAAAACTTGTAAATTTGTCCTATCAATTTGAACATTTATAAAAATAAGACCAATCAACTTCAGATAGCGCAACATAAAATTGATCTGATTGATTTAAAGACAATAACTTTCCTTTATACTGCGTATACGTTTTTGTATTGTTAACATCTATTGCTGTATTAATTATTAAGCCAAAATGATCTGAAAGATTGGGTTCAATAACTGTTGTTTCATATGGTACGTCTATATTAATTAAGAAATTGTCTATACATATTGCTGAAATAGGTGTTCTCCTAGTTATTTCAAAATTAGTGATTTCAAAATTGCAACTTTGTACCAAATCAATAAACATTTTTTGATGTTCATTGGTTTAGTTAAGATCTACATTAAAGTCACCACCAATTATAATATTTTCATATTTATTGTCTAGATAACACAGAATATTATCAAGTTTAACATAAAATTCATTAAAATCAGATAGAGGTGTACGATAAACAGATACAATAACAATATTTAAAAATGGCAAATAAACTGCGTTATTTTTACATATACCTTCAACGGATAAATTAACGACACATTCTATTGATTCGCACTTAAAATCATTTCTGACTAGGATGAGAGAGCCTCCATGTATAGTGGATTTTCTGCAATAACAACTACTCACTTTAAAATTGTTGATTGTTGTAAATAACAAACAACCCATGTGAGTAAATGTCAACGGCAGTATTTTGAACAGAAATTATTCTTACAATTGTTGTGTGGCGTAGTTATCAGTAAGAAAGAGTCTCCTTGACCAAAATGTTTCTATTTTTGTCATTTTATTTTAAAAAAATTGACTTTTCAATAGTTTATGCCAGGCGTTGGGTTTGTCTAACAATATTTTTGATACTTTTTAGCAAGATATTCCTATTTTGAACCGTTTTTGGCTGGATTTTAGTGTTTTTTGACATTTGTTTATAATTTATTGCTATTTTTGAAATTTTATGAACAAAATTTTGGAGTTTTTAACCGTTTCTGGACGGATTTTTGTTCTTTTTAAAAATATTTTAAAATTTTATAACTAAATTTGACCATTTTATACTTTTTATAAATAGAATTTTGCATTTTTTTAACAATTAATAACCAATTTTTGTATTTTCTAAAAATTCTTTCAAATTTTATGAAATTTTTTTACTATTTTTGACATTTTATGAATAAAATTTTGCATTTTTTGACAGTTTATTTTTTTTAAATAAGTTAATATTTTGTGGCCGGATTTTGCTGTTCTTCACATATGATTAAAAAAAATTGCATTTTTCAACTTTTTTTGATCGGGTTTTGGTTATTTTTGACAATATATTAATATCTTATGACAGAATTTTCTTATTTTTGACAGTTCATTGCTTTCTAATAATTGTGTAAAATCCGGGCATAGAATTTTGTTATTGCCAAAATATTTTAGTTTTTGTAAATTTAAAATTTGCATTTCTTGACAGTTTATGATTTTGGTCAAATTTAGCTATTTCTGATATTTTAATAAAATTTTTGCTTGGATTTCAGAAACAAATACATTTTTAACAGTTTATGGTAGTAATAATGTGCTTTCTAAAAATGTTTTGATGTTTTAATGCCAAAATATTGCTGTTTTTGACATTGTATGAATTGAATTTAGCACTTTTTATTAGTTTATACCCGAATTTTTGTAAGTTTTCTAACAAATATTGTTTAAAATTATGGGTAAGTTTTGTTATTTTTGACGTTTTATGAACATAATTTTGAAACTGTTAACAGTTTTTGGCCAATTTTTTTTTAATATTTTATATATTTATTACTGGAATTTGTCATTTTTTACTTTTTACAAATAGAATTTTGCATTTTTAACAAATAATTGCCAAATTTTTGTATTTTCTGTCGTATTTTTTCATATTTTTTTTAGCATTTTTAACAATTTATGGATGAATTTTGGTGTTTTTTAACAATATTTTAATGTTTTTGACATTCTATGAATAAAGTTTTGCAATTTTCAACAGTTTATTTTTCAAAATTAGTTTTTTTTTAACAATATGCTAATATTTTGAAGCCGGATTTTGCTGTTTTTCACATTTCATTAAAATAATTTTGCGTTTTTTAACCTTTTCGTCCGGATTTTGGTTATTTCTGATAATATATTAATATTTTAAGACAATTTGTTTTTTTTTGACATTTACACATTTTAGAATAATGGTTATACTAGCATAATTCTTATTTTATTAAATTTTTCCGTTAAGGATTTTGGTAATAGGAAATTTGTTAAGCAATTATTTTATAGAAATTTAAAGCATACAAGAAGTCGGACAAATTATAAACTTTTTGATGCTAACTAACATTTGGGAGGGTGAGTGGGTCACGGTGATAGAAATAAGTCACTCATAAACTAAACTTTGTTGCCGCCCACCCACCCAAGCGTTAGTTATCAAAAAATTTTTTGTTAAGCAATTTTTTCATATCTAAATTAAAGCACACAAGAAGTGAGACAAACTATAAATCCTTTGATGACTAGCACTTGGGCGGGTGGGTGGGTTACAGTAAAAGAAATAACTTGCTCACAACTTAAACTTTGTCACACACGTCAGATTTATCCCAATAATGTACTTCGCTTTGTCCGGGTTATATTTTTTTTTAAGATCCACTAAAAACATTTAAAGCATGTTCTCTCATATCAAAATCCAAGCAGACAAGAGATGAAACAAAGTATAGATCTTTTGATAACTATTCTTTATGCGGGTGGGTGGGTCACAGTGAAAGAAGTACCTTGCTCATAATTTACACTTTGTTCCCACCGACCAAGCGTTAGTTATCAAAAGATTTATTGTTAAGGAAAGAGAATAGTTGCGCTATTATAAAAGTTCACAGCATCCAACTCAGCATAAAAACGCCTGAATATAATTGAATAAAATTTTCACACAATGTAGAAGAAAGTCCAATCTCTGTCCTCAAATTTGTAGAAATTTGATGCAACAAGTCGTTTCTTTGCAATTAATTTTTAAAAAGTAACGTTTTTAATCAGTTTTTTATTAATTTTCTACTTGTTAAATGTAACTTCAAATCTTAAACCAAAATCTTATCGTTTGGAAATTGAGTTGGTTGGCGTTTTGTCCTATAAGAAACAATTTTAATTTAAAAACGGCGCTGTACAAGTCAATATTTTTTTAGAGAGAAAAGTTCACCAATATTCTCGTAGATGTGATAGGATTTAATATTTTTCCATAACAGTACTACTAGTAGCACCACAACAGGACGAGGCAACTAAACACCGCAATTCTCTAGCTCAAAGTTTAATAAAAAGAAAACAGAAGTTGACATTACTTTTTTTTTAAACGGTTATATTCTAAATTATGCAATCTTGAAATTTTTAAATTGTTTACTGAAAATTTTAAAACATTTTACTTATCATTATTTGTGGTATTTACCGTTTTTTTTTAATTTATTGCATTGTTAGCTTAGTAGTTGTAACTGATTATATTTATTTGTGTTAGTAACAATCCCATCAATTTAATTCAAAATTTAAAAAAAAATTATAAAAAGTTATTTTTATTTTTAAACTAATTTAAAAACTTTATATTAAATTAATAAATCAAGATTATTATAATAATGTATTTGAGTGTTAAAAGGTTGCAAGACAATCAAAATAGGTGCAATGTAGCATTTTTCATATCTCCGACAATAAAGGAATGCATTTATAAACTTAGTAGCCCAATAAATAAAGGATTTAATGTCCTAGTGGCGGACATAAATGAAGGAAATAAATCCGTTGTGCACACATCTCCGCTAACAACTTAATACAGATTCAACAATGGGAAATGTGAATCAAATGATCTGTAATTAATGCGATAACAAGGAGACGGATGCGGAATAGCGGTCACGTGCTAAAGCGTATCCAATCGTCTTTCGGGATTTCAATTTTCGCCCTCGCACACGGGACCAATGATAATTTGATTCGGCATGCCTTGTAAGCGCGGGCCAGTTTGAATATGCACCGTGACATGAGATTACATGGGAGAATATGTCCCTCTTTGTGTTTTGGCTATATGTTAATAATGATGTCAGTTTAGCACTCTGACATGGGAATATGTTTTTTTTGTGCTGTTTGCAAAGCGACAATTTAATAATGTTCAAGCATATGGAAATATATACAGAGAAGCAGAATGATTTATATATAAACAAATTTAATTTTATAATACTTCTAAATACTTCACAACTTCAAATCAATTTGAATTAAAATTAAAAAATATAAATTATATTTTACAAAATCGGAGCTTATTTAAATGAAATAGAAAATAATACAAATAGAGTATAAGTTCTTAGAACAAAATAACTTCATCTCAGATACTCAATATAGATTTCGATCAAAACGTTCGACAACAGATTTTCTAACTTATGTTACTCACAAATGGAATTCTACTTTAAACAAACAAGCAGTAACTCTAGATATTTCCAAAGCGTTTGATAGGGTATGGCATCCTAATCTTGTCAACAAGCTCTATTGTATAGGTCTTGATAAAAAAAACTGTAAATCTCATAAATAGTTTTCTTGACAATTATAGTTAAAATTGATGGTTTTAACTCTGACCCTAAAATCATAAATGCTGGTGTTCCTCAAGGTTCTGCTCTTTTGCCAACTTTATTTTTGATTTGCATTAATGAACTTCTTCAATTAACTAAAAGTCCTATTCATAGTTTTGCAGATAATAGCACCTTTTATACTTCATATTTTCCAAAGAGGTTAAAATCTGTACCATCTATAAACAAAGACCTCAAATAATATCTGAATAGGGCACTCCTAGTATGATCAGATTAAATCTAAGGTATCATCAGTATCAAATATTAAATTGAACAACAAATACATATCTAAATCTTCTTTAATTTGTCTTCTAAGTGTCATATTACAACATTCTTATCTTAAATATATTTCTTATTTTTAAATTAAAGCTTAAATATTGCTTATATATTCAATCCTTACTTATAAAATAATCAATAATACAGAACACGTAATGAATATTGTGATCAACAATTATTGCCACATAGTTATTTTTAATGATACAATGCAGGAAATGAAACACACAAATCAAATATGATTAACCGTTTATCACTCATGCATACACAAAATGCATACAGTTTCAAAACATCATTGTAGCTACAAAATATTCGCAGGTAATTTGAATACGAGCGTTATCTGTTAATAGTCGAAACTATAAAACCGCTGGAAATATGAACATAAATGGGCCGCAACAAAGGTTTTTCCCACTGTTTTATCAGTTGTGAAATAAAAGTGCATTAAAAATATTTCATCCAAAAAATAAAATATAGAGCAGACAACAGATATATACAGTAAGCACGAATACATACGGATATTGCCGAATGCAGTCCGCTTATCAAGGCATTCGCGGGCCATTAATTCCAAATCACGTTACGGAGATTCAAACATTATAAAATGAGCACTTCATTTCACAGCCACCTATTGTTTAAGAGAGGGTTAAATAATTGAATTAGCCGACTGCTGGTAATGGCTGCAATCGGCGTGCGTTTCAGCCTCTGGTCTTTTTAAAGCGCGGGACATTAATCACGGATAATAATAAATATTAAAAAGAGAGGAAAATATATACCAGTCGTCGTGAAAAATACTGTAATTTGTGGCTGACAATGATGCCATCGGAATGGAAGAAATACACATTGTTTCTGGATGTTGCGTTTACGTAAAATATGATTTTCGTTTATATGATAAGCTTTTATTTAATTTTGAGGGATGGATCCACATAAGCTTTTTTCACATATTATGGCGTTTCTTTTAATTAAATAAAAATTGTTTTTGTATGTTGCAACCCTATTGTCATATTAATGATATAAATCTAGTCTAGTTAGTCTGTAGGGGAAGATACTTGAGGGAAAGATTATTCACTTCAGTGGATTTCATATAAATTGACGTTGATAAAACGTTAGCACAGTGCAACAAACATGATATCATATAAACTTATAGAAGTTAGACACAATTTTACTTGTTTATAATCTTTGCCAAAAATACATTTTTTTAATTGTTTATGCAGCGTTGACTGCTAAGTTAAATAGCTAAAAAAATATATTATTAATAATCAAACTTGAATAAGTTTTCCTAAAACAAATATTCTAGTTATTATTTAAAGTTTATCTTTGTTTTTTTTTTTTTCGAAAGTTTCTGAACTGTTTTTAAAAGCATTTTTGACAATTTTTATTGGCCAATCTTGGGCAAAAAAATGGAGTTACTTGTCCAATTTTGTTTGCCACTACACATAGTTTTTTTATATTTTTAAAAAATGATTTTCAATCATTCTTAATTGACGTGCTTTTAATTAATGATAAGTAAACAGATGGTTTCAATTAAATGAATGTCCAGCCCACACTATACTCCAACAGTCCGGCTATGATCGTACAATCAAAACTTTTTTTCAGCTCTTATCCATCTATTCCTGAATGTAAACTTCTTCCAAATTTCTTCATGTCTCTGTGCCTTGAGCAGTTTGTATCTAGTTTTTTTGCAACCTCCTGGATGTCGTTTTTCTACCTTCTCGGAGGTCTTTCCACGCTTCTTTTTGTGCCCCTATTAGCCCATCTGGTATGGTCCTGCTTTGCTACATGGTCAGCCCATTTATATTTCAGTTGTGCTATTCTCTTAAAAACGTTGGTTTCCTGGCTCCTTCTTTGGATTTCCTTGTTTCTGATGCTGATTTCCAGCATTTCCATTGCTAATTGGGTAGTTAGAATTTTATTTTCCAATTTGCTTGTTGTTGCCATGGTCTCAAAGCCGTACGTGAGCTCTGGTAGGAAACACGCCTCGTAAACTTTCCTTTTTAGGTGATAAGAAATTCGCCTAATTTGAGTCTGAATCTTAGCATTGACTTATCCTCCTCGCTATTTTGGTAGTTTTTTTTTGTCTGCCTGGATTTTATGGCTTAGGTAGATGTATTCGTCTACAGTCTCAAGTATTTTGTTTTCGATGGTCACCTGAGTGCTCTCGGAGATCATTATTTTTATTTTATTGAGGTTCATCTGTAGTCCGATTTTTATCGATGCTTAGTGGAGTTCTACTAGCACGGTCTTTAGTTGATTGGTTGAGCTGCTAATAATAATAATATCGTTTGTAAACCTGAGGTGACTGAGGTACACTCCATCAATTTTAATTCCTTTTTGGTCCCAGTTTATGCTCTTAAACACCTCTAACACGCGGCTAAAAACAATTTCGAAGAGATCGTGTCTCCTTGGCGTACTTCTTTTTATATCGGTATTTGCTCCGTCTTGGTATCTTCATCAATTTTAACGTGTTACATTTTTGTAGATATACTTAATAAGGTTTGAGTACCTGAAATCGATTCTTGCATTGTCAAGGGCTTTCAGGATTGCCCACTTTTCTATGGAATCGAATGCTTTTTAATAAATATATTTTATTTATTGCTTTTCTCTAGGAGGGTTCTCAGTGTCTGCAGGTGATCGGTGATTCAAAACCCAGTCTGGTTGACTGGTTGGTGGAAGTCCAATTTAAGTTCTAGTCTATTTGTTATTATTTTTGCAAAAAGTTTATATAAGTGTGGTAATAAGCTTATAGGGTGGTAGTTCTCAATGTTGTTTCTATCTCCATTTTTGTGTAAAATAATGACCTCTGCGTTTTGTCAATTACTTAGTATCACTCCTTCTATTAAACATTTATTTAGCAAAATGTTTACACTTTTTTGTAAATCTTTACCTTCCATTTTAAACATTTTGCTTGTTATCCGATCTTTGCATGCACATTTTTTGTTCTTCATTTGGTGTAGCGCTAGCTTTAGTTCTTGGCAGTTTATTTCAAGGATTTCTTCTGTATTTTGTATTTACAATTCTTGATATTGATAGTTCTGGATGGTGGAGCTATATAGAGTTTTGTAGAAGTCCTGGATCACCATTTTGATTTCTTTTCTATTGGTAACACTGCTACCTTGACTGTTTTTTTTTTATTTTTTGTTATTTTTGTTTTTCCTAAAGATAATTTTGATTCAAAAGTCTTCATATTTTTGTTGTCTTTGATGGTATCAGTTATAAGTTTTGTCCAGTGGTCTCGTATGACTTTCCGTATGTTCCTACTTATGTCTTTGTTTAGTTTTTTATAGTTTTTTAGTTTTCTGTTAATGTTTCTTCTTTGTTTTATCAGTTCTTTTGTTTGTGAGCTTAATTTGCCAATACTTTCCTTTTATTTGGCGCATATTATTTTTGATGCTACTTGTATACTGCTTGTTATGTTTTCAGTTCATCTATACCAATTTCCTCGAGTTTGCTTTGTCCCAAATTTCTTATTGAGTATGCTTTAGAACTGGTTTTTATTTATGCTCAACGTCTTGATTGTTGGGTATTTTTGTTTCTTTACTACTTTGTTTTTCTCATACTTTGTGTTGATGTTCATGGTTGCTCTGATTAGTCTGTGGTCGTTATTGGAATCAATTCAATTCTGTCACATCTTGGCAGATGCCTCTTCTGTTTGGAATTATGTAGTCTATTTCATTTTTCACTTTGTTAATTGGGCTTCTCCAGGTCTATCTTCTATGTGTTTTTTTTTTAAAGAATGTATTAATGCAGAATAGTTTTTTTCTTCTGTTGTTGCTTTTTCCCAATCCAAACCTACCTATGTTTTTGATGTTTAGACTATCTTTGCCTGTGTTTTGGCCCACTTTTTTAAAGTCTCCCATTACTATCACAAATTTTAGACTTGCTGTCGTTATGTCTTCGTACATCCGCTCTACTTCTTCGTCTTCTGATGTACTGATTGGAGCGTATACTTGTATTATCTGTAGATTATATCTTTTGTTGGGTTGTAACAGTATATAGCTGACTCGGGGTGATATAGCTTGCATTTTAGCTATTCAGTTTTTTGTTTATCAACAGTGCCACTCTTCCTAGATGGTGGTAACTTTCTTTGTTATTTTGGTATTACAGGTGTACCATTTTTACGGAAGTAGCCTTCTCTCTTTCCAGTCTGGTTTCACTTAGGCCTAAGATATTCCATTGCTAATTTTTCTAGGTGTTTCCTAGGTGGCAATTCTGAATATTTGGTTTGTTTGTTTTTGTTTGGGTCTCGTTTTATCCGAACATTTGTTTCCCCCAAAATCCCTGAAGCTAATTGATAGATCAGTGCAAGATTCTGAACCATTGCCTCAACTTGCCTGGGTTATTTTTGGATTAGTAGGTCATAAAGTAGGTCAAATATTGTGTAAATTGCAAAAGTACAAACAAGTTTGTTGTCGTCCAATGATGACCTTGTAAAAGTTGAAACATGTTACGGTTTTTTAAATATATTCGTAATATAGTATATGGGCAATTCTATTTCAAACAGACTAGAGCAAAGTGGGAGGGGAGGGGAGAAATTTGCTCAAATATCTTAAATAAAAATTGATGTAAATTAGTTAAAAAATATAAATTTGTTTTGTGTATTTGGGTTAAAGAGGTCCAAAACAAAAAAAAAACAGCAAAAGTAGTCTTATTATTTAACATAAATATGTTATTAATTTGTCAGTTTGTCTATCACCTTTTATGTTGTATTTGGGACTTGATCAAAGCTCAAAGTGTAAATATAATATTCATATTAATAAGGTAATGATTTTATTTTATTTATTTATTTTATTTTATTTTACATACATGTTTCGATGAGTGAGATCATCATTTTCAATGTATTTATTGTATATTATATTTCAAACTGATTTATTATTATTTAAAAAAAAAAATAGAAATTTTAAATTAAAATGTAAATATTTATATTTATTTGATAGATTATCTAACCTTTAAATTTGTAACGTCTAATAAATGACAAAATCAAAATTCAAGTCAGAAATTTAAATAAATAAAAAAACGGATATCAGGGTAGCGGGAAAAAACAATTTTTTAAATAATAATAAATCAGTTTGAAATATAATATACAATAAATACATTGAAAATGATGATCTCACTCATCGAAACATGTATGTAAAATAAAATAAAATAAATAAATAAAATAAAATCATTACCTTATTAATATGAATAATATAAAAGGATTTTATAAAATAAAAATAGAAAATATAAAATAAATATAATACATTTTAATTAAGTCTTAAATATAACATAGCAATTATGTCAATTCTGCCGTCTATAAAAGCAAACTTAGTCCCTGTAAGAATAGTTGTATAAAAACTTTCAAGTTAATTTGGACCTGTATTACCTAAAATTTTTGCGACCAAAATTAGTAGACGCAACAAATTACTTTTTTGTATAAATTTTGAAAGTTAGTGTGTGAACAAGAACAAATGGTAATTTAATAGTCTAAGTGCCCAACTACCCACCGAAGTATTTGCAACCAAGAAATTAAACTTTAAACATATATTGTTCCGTAATTAATAAACTGCGTGCCCCGAACACCCACCCAAGTGTTTCTAATCAAAAAAATTAGATCACAAACACTTAAGCAAGATCAAAAGTTAAATATATTGTCCCGCATTTAACAAAAGTGCCCATCTACCCACCCAAATGTTTATTGATTGCGGGACAAATCCCGCAATCAATAAACTGCGTGCCCCGCCCACCTACAAAAATGTTTGTGATCAAGAAACTGGATCACAAACACTTGGGTGGGAAAAAATAAGTTGAAACTACTGTCCCGCATTCAATAAACTAAGTTCCCATCTATCCACCCAAATGTTTGTAATCAAAAAATTGATTCACAAACACTTCGACAAGTGGCTAAAAACTCAAATTAAAACTATTGCCCTGCACTTAATAAACTGCGTGTCCCGCCCACCCACCCAAGTGTTTGTGATCAAAAAATTAGATCACAAACACTTGGCTAAATACAAAAGTTAAATATATTGTCCCGCATTTAATAAACTAAGTACTCATCTTTCCACTCAAGTGTTTGTAATCAAGAAATTGAAATACAAAAAGTTGAGCGGGTGAGCGAAAACTAAAGTTGACCTATTGTCTCTTAATCAATAAATTGCGTGCCCCGCCTACCCACCCAAGCGTTTGTGATAAAAAAAATTGGATTACAAACACTTGGGTAGAAACAATAGTTTTATATATTGTCCCGCATTTAACAAACTAAGTACCCATCTACCCACCTAGATGTTTGCAATCAAAAAATTGGATTACAAGGAGTTGGGCGGGTAGGCGAATAGGCGGGAACTAAAGTCAAAACTATTGTCTCTTAATCAATAAATTGCGTGCCCCGCCCACCCACTTAAGTGTTTGTGTTAAAAAAATTAGATCACAAACACTTAAGTAAAA
Source organism: Tachinus rufipes (assembly GCA_963932245.1). Taxonomy (NCBI): domain Eukaryota; kingdom Metazoa; phylum Arthropoda; class Insecta; order Coleoptera; family Staphylinidae; genus Tachinus; species Tachinus rufipes. Next base: position 127,626,632 of record OZ010741.1, read on the forward strand.
ACAAAAGTTAAATATATTGTTCCGCATTTAATGAACTAAGTGCCTATCTACCCACCCAACTGTTTGCAATCAAAAAATTAGATTACAAAAAGTTTGGCGGGTGGGCGGGAACTAAAGTTAAGACTATTATCTTCCAATCAATAAACTACGTGCCCCGCTTACCCACCCAAGTGTTTGTGATCAAAATATTAGATCACAAACACTTAAGTAGAAACCAAAGTTAAATATATTGTCCCGCATTTAACAAACTAAGTGTCCATCTACCTACTTAAGTGTTTGCAATCAAAAAATTGCATCAAAAAAGTTGGGCAAATGACCGGGAACCAAAGTTAAAACTATTGTATCAATAAACTGCGTGCCCCGCCCACCCACCTAAGTGTTTGTAAAAAAAATGGATCACAAACACTTAAGCGGATGGGCAAAAACTAAAGTTGAAACTATTGTCCAGCAGTCAATAAACTGCATGCCCCGCCCACTCACACAAGTGTTTGTAATCAAAAAATTGGATCACAAACACTTAGGTAGGAACAAAAGCTAAATATATTGTCTCTCATTTAACAAACTAAGTGCTTATCTACCCATCCAAGTGGTTACAAATAAGAAATTGCATCACAAAGAATGGGACAGATAAGCGGGAACTAAACTTGAAACTATTGTCCCGCACTCAATAAACTGCGTGCCCCGCCCACCCACCCAAGTGTTAGTGATCAAAAAATTAGATTACAAACACTTGGGTAAAAACAAAAGTTAAACTACTAGCCCGCATTTAATAGAATAAGTTTTCATCTACTCACCCAAGTGTTTGTAATCAAAAAATTGTATCACAAACACTTGGGCGGTAGATAAAAACTAAAGTTAAAACTATTGTCCCACAATCAATAAATTGCGTGCCCCGCCCACCCACCCAAGTGTTTGTAATAAAAAAATTGAATTAAACACTTGGATAGGAACAAAAGTTAAATATATTGTTTCGCATTTAACAAATTAAATGCCCATCTACCCACCCAAGTGTTTGCAATCAAGCAATTGGATTACAAAAAGTTGGGCAAGTGAGCGGAAATTAAAGTTGAAAATATTGTCTTGCAATCAATAAACTGCGTGCCCCGCCCACCCACACAAGTGTTTAAAATCAAAAACTGGATCAGAAACACTTGGGTAGGAACAAAAGTTAAATAAACTGTCCCGCATTTAACAAACTAAGTGCCCATATACCCACCCAAGTGTTTGCAATCAAGAAATTGCATCACAAAAAGTTGGGCGAGTGGACGAAAACTAAAGTTGAAACTATTATCCCGCACTCAATAAACTGCGTGCCTTGACCACCCACCCAAGTGTTTGTGATCAAAAAACTTTAAGTGTTTGCAATCAAGAAATTGCATCACAAAGAGTTGGGCGGGTGGGCGGAAAATAAAGTTGAAACTATTGTCCCGCAATCAATAATTTGCGCGCTCAGCCCACCTACCCAAGTGTTTGCAATCAAGAAATTGAATCACAAAGAGTTGGACGGGAACTAAAGTTGAACCTATTGTCATGCATTCAATAAACTGCGTGTCCGCTTACCCACCCAAGTGTTTGTGATCAAAAAATTGGATCACAAACACTTGGGTGGAACATAAGTTGCGGGACAGTAGCCGCATTTAATAAACTAAGTGCCCATGTACCCAACCAAGTGATTGCAATAAAGAATGTAGATCACAAAAAGTTAAGCAAGTAGGCGGGAACTAAAGTTGAATTTATTATCCCGCAATCAATAAACTGCGTACTCCGCCCAAGTGTATGTGTATAAAAAAATAGATCAAAAATACTTGAATGGCAACAAAAGTTGAAACTACTGTCTCGCATTCAATGAACTAAATGGTCATCTACTCACCTAAGTATTTGTAATCAAAAAATTGGATCACAAACACTTGGACGGTTAGGCAAAAACTAGAATTAAAACTATTTTCCCGCACTCAATAAACTGCGTGCCCCGCCTATCCACCCAAGTGTTTGTGATCAAAAAATTGGATCAAAAACATTTGGGTTGAAACAAAAGTTGAAATTACTCTCTCGCATTCAATAAACTGAGTCTCTACTCACCCAAGTGTTTGCAATTATGAAGTTGAATCATAAAAAGTTGGGACAAAAACTAAAGTTGAAACTATTATTCTGCAATCAATCAATTTTACTTTTTGATTGTGCTCCGACTACAACATCATACTCTCAATCATTGTTTAGCGCTTCGACCATGGAGCTTTGATCTTGATACAATCCTCGACCAAGTTTACCAAGCTAGAATATAGTCGGGGCAAAGCTCTGTGTTTACAGTCTTTTTCACACGTTATCTTGAACTCCATTAAAACTTACCATTCCGTAACCAGAGAATTACCTCAAACAAAGTTTCAACTCCAGCATTGCCTACGCACTCAATGAAAAAAATTGGATCTACCACTTAGATTTCCAAATGACTGGCGTTTTATCTGACTCTACAGCTACCTTTTAGTGCATTTTAACAACCAAAACTAAAGTCGTCGGTAAATGGTTGACAAAACTTAGCAGTCTTAAATACTTTTCCATGGCAGACCCACAATACAACATTTATGTAAAATCTTATTTTTTTGAGGTTAAGGTATTATAATAAAAAATTTATATACTTTATTGTGCTGATATTACTTTTTTATATATATTAAGACCGGTTTCGGCAGTTAAGCCATCATCAGTTTTTTCTTTTCACAGGTGTTGTTGTGTGTTGCGGGTGGTGTGAATTATTTTTTTGATGGAAAATTAAAAAAAAACTCTCATTGCTCAAAACGCAAGTGCGTTACTAACATGCTCTATTCTATACAGTTAACCAAAATACTTCTCAAAGCATCAACTTTTGAGTCCTAATTGTATCAAATCAAAAAGCAAAAATGGACAGTAAGCAGCAACAGCCATACTCATAGAACAATATATTTAACTAAAAATGTAATAAGTTTGTTTTACTTGCTTTGGATAATAATACATGTGGAAATTATACTACGCTTGAAGAAAAAATCTATTATCATAAATGATTTACTGAATTATTTATAAAAATCTGTTTATATAAATATGTATATTTCCCACATCTCCAAGTAAATATAAAAAAATCTGTTTTAATCTCTATGCAAATCCACAAGAGATGAATAAAAAATATCCATACAATCTTCATATTCTTTTAATTAAATTTAACCTAAATAACAAGGGCGCGATACGGTCACACATACATATGTAATTTTTGGCGAGGTTTTCGCATCTCCCGCACTTTGGGAGTTCAAACGAAATCGGAATCCAAACAGTGGCGGGCAGAACCTCGTATATCAAATACAATAAGATATATGAATCACTGAGACACATTTTATGTAAATTAGTGAAAATCTCATACATACAGATTGCAGGTCGAGCCAATATAGCCATTACGGCCTCCACACTTACAGCGCTCTTCGCCTGTGCTGCTTACACTTCGCTTTGTAGCATATATCCATATTAATGTTACCATATTTCATTATCTCATTCATATGGAAATCTCAAACAATTAGTCAAAATTCCACTCTTGTATAAATTAAGTCTATACAAAATTTCTAATCTAAATTGTTATTGCTACAGGTAATTTAATAATTTATGCAAATTAGTATTAAATTATAATTTAAGTATTAACGAGGCGGTATTTATTCATATATTTTTTTATTCGTCGGATTTTCGGTTCGGGTGAAACTCCGATAGATTATAAAATGCGATTAAACTTTAGCGAGTCGTAAATTGAACTAAACTGAAAATCCGAATGGACGCATTCGAACAAGAAGATTAGATAAGTGTAATTACTGATTTATTAGACCGCGCGGCGACTGAGGAGGGTGTGACATTCCATTTAAATACTAAAAACTAATCCGATTTGCACAGAGCGGATATAAAAAATCTGCTTATCATTTTCATCCCTATGCTGTTATTAAAAAAGGAAACGTTCATTTGCTATCGCCGCTACGCATCGCATTTAAAAATTACACACGCCGCTGATGTTCAGATGGTGAAGCGTCCCGCAAATTCAAACTAATCATTTCATAGACTTTCATACTATTTATGTTAACTAAATTATAAATTTTATAATCACAATTTTCTTTCAATTTCAGTAATATCAGTTTGTATTCTAATATTATTATAAACTGTTATTATTCTTTTAATTAAATTGGTAGTATATATTTGTGTTTACATTTACATATCGAAAGGCAGCTATAAAGTACAAGCGGACTTTCTAAAATATCAGATCATGTACCACTAAATATAATATAAGTTTATTTTGAAGTGTAAAATTATTATAATATAAAATGAACAATACAACAGTTTCATTAACACTATGAGAAAGTATAGAATATATTATTTATTAAATTACGTTTTACTTTTATGATATTTTATATTTTCAGTTAAGTTTACACAATTTTCTACTAGATTTTCTGAATCTTAATTTGTTTAATCCTGCTTTAATTATATGAAGTTATTTTCCTCAAGATGTTTGCTCTAATTTTGCATTAATGCTGTTCTTATTGCCTCCAAAGTGTGCCTTATGCTAGAAGATAATTTCAAAAGCTAATTAAACATGTGTGCATTTGCGGATAACATTTTTATAAGGATTTAATTGCGGAATTTCTGCATAAATACTTAAATTTATGTAATATATTTATATGCGCTGATTACAAATCCAGAAAGTTCTGCGCCATCTACTACGCACATACTACGCATATTTTTTAATTCGTGATAATTAAAGAAGTGAATATTTAGTATCTCTTGCCACAACTATTTGTGTTTTCTGGCATTTATTTCATGCCATAATGTTGTTTTGACGCATTAATATAGACTTCATGCCCAAAAGTTTGATGTAGATTTCTGAACAGCAATGCGACAGTTGTGCTTAAGAACTGCAAATTTGCTTGCTGCGGCAAATGTTAGTCAATGCGCACGGACCGCAGTCAAAACACCGTTTATGTTTGTTACGGTAGGTTTAAATTTTATGGAAATTATTCAAGAGCACACGAATATGAACAATCTTCTCCCCTCCCATCAACATGGGTTCAGATGAGTACACTCGAGCGTACATCAACTCAACCAAGTGGCGGACCATATTGTCGAAGGTTTCAGACAGAAAAAGTCTGGCAAAACGGACTGCTTCTAAAGCTAATCAAACAACGATTTCTTCTGCGTATTATAAGGCTGCTAGCCTCATATCTAAAACGCAGAAGTCTGGCAGTCAAACTCGATAACCACATCTCTACTTCTCGGCAGATAAAGGCCGAAGTTCCTCAAGACTCTATTCTCTTGCCGCACCTTTTTAACTTGTATGTAGCCGACATGCCTTCAGGGCGCATGCACGGGGTTAAAATGGCTCAATACGCTGACGATACAGCACTTATCTACTCCTCAAGGTCGTCTAAAATGATCACTTTACGTCTTCAAAAAACCACCTCCGATCTGGAAGATTGGATGGATAAATGGCACTTTGAAGTAAACCCAGAGAAAAGCAAGGCCGTACTCTTCACTCGGCGTTGGTCACTTAAACCGCATGAGAACGTCACCTTCAACAACGTTCCCATACCATGGTCCGACACTGCCAAGTATCTTGGGGCAATCTTGAACAAGGGTCTCTATTACAAGCTTCAGGTTCAATCCATTCTGGACAAATCTAAAATGGCTAAATCTCTTCTCTACCCGATGCTGCGACGGAACAGCGGCATGTCGCTCCGGAATAAAATCTTGCATTACACCTTGACCATCAGACCGATGATCACATACGCTTCCTCCATTTGGGGAACGGCGGCAAGTAGTCACCTAAATCGCTTAGAAGCTTTCCAAAGCAAACCTCTCCGGATGCTTGCAAAAGCTCCATGGTACGTTCAAAATCTGGACATTCTAACAGACCTAGAGATTCCTCCACTTTGTCAACATTTTGAAGTTTTGGTCAAAAAGTATTTCAAAAACCTCGCGGTTCATTCCAATCCCGATCTGGCAAGATTTGCCGAACCAGATCGGGAAAATTTTGTCTACAAACAACCGGTGAATTTAATAGTAGCCAAGTTGCTCCTAACATAGCGTGGGTAAAACCACATCCAAAAACAAAACCCCAACCTGGCCTATAAGGCAACTCCTAAACAACCTCTCACATACACATCTCCAAACGGAAGGTACATGAGCCGAAAGGTTTCGAATTTCCAGGCAATTCCCAGATGGGTGGGGTTTAGTCGGTAGGCACCCTTAAAAAGATGAATCCGACACGTCCTGGGAGCGAAGTCTTTAGAAGATTCCCCACCTACGCCTAACAAGTAAAAAAAAAAAAGAAGCCAAGACTTACTTTTATTACAAACACCAAACACTGCAAACGTAAAGTTAACCGCGCACAAATTAAGCAAAATGAATTAAGAGAACATTTGTCAGAAGTAAATTAAAGATGTGGAACACTGATCTTTGCAAAAATATCTCTAGACTATTCCTAACACTCTCACACTTAAAGCAAATGCTATTGTTGTGAACCTGTGCTGGGCACACTCATGATTGCATCTGCTTACATTATTCCTTCTAACTTCATTAAATTAGAAGATTTTGATACGTTTTTTACTAATCTTCTTTCTTCCAAAAGTAACGATATAGATAAATCATTGCTAGACTACGTTGAGCAAAACGTCTGTCATGCATTGGGTTCAAATAAACTCACTTACTACAGCTCCCTTTGTCACCAAAAGAACTTTCTTGATGTATCAATACTCAAAAACATCAACTTTTATGTTGAAATCAAAACTATCAAAAATTTGTTACCCACACAGATTAGAATTTCTTTTCACATTATCTGAAAAAAATCATTAAATCAACCCCAAGAACAAATAAAAACATTGAAAAAACCGTAAAACAATTTTCAACAGCTAAAAAAATGCAGCCAAACATTAATAGCAAAAGCATAATAACCCCATAAATTGCAAGATTTTAAACTCGATCCACAACAAAGTCAAAACGGCTATAAAAGTTTCACAAAAATCTGTCTGCAAAAAACTCAATCAACACAAAATAAAAATTGCGAAAGCTTTGCACAACAGAATCCCCATTCCAGTTATCCATAGAAAGCATAGTCTCTATTGAAGAAAAGGCCAAAGCATTAGCTGACACAGACAACTAAATACGGTTGAATAGCAACCTTCTCAAATCAAAAAAAATATATCTAAACTAAAAACTCAATTTGCTCCTGTCTTTGACAGAATTTTTAATAAAGCTCTCAATTCTGAAAGCGGGCACTTTCCATAAGCTTAGAAAGGCTCTCACGTCATTAATATTTAAAACCACAAAAAGACTGGAAGTTTCTTGAAAAGTACTAGTTAATTAGTTTTTTATGTATTTTAAGCAAAATCATAGAGAAGGTGATCTTGGACATAATTTAAGACCACACAGAATCCAACAATTTTTGTCTGCCAACCAACATGAGTTTTAAGAGAACTACGGTTTTAGACTAAGAAAAACTACAAGTGCATACTTTAAAAAAAATAATAACAAAATCGGGCACAAAGATCGACTTTTAAAGCAGCAAAAACTAAAATCATCTTATTAAGCTGATAGCTTTATACTTAAACCACAGAACTTTGGCAATTAAACTCTTAAATTATAAATTTACCTCTCGGCAAGGTAGTGCAGAAGTTCCTCAAGGTTCTATCCTCTTGCCACTGCTATTCAATCTGTTTGTTGCCAACATGCTCATGAACAGGACAAAAAAGGTTAAAATACCTCAATATATAACAATACAACATTAATCTTCTGTTCTTGGTCAACTAGAGTGGTTACTATAAGGCTACAAAGCGCTATCAATAATCTTAAAAAATGGCGAGTAAAAGTAAAACAAAGATGTTCTCTCCTTGTGCTATTGGACCACTTTTCTTGATAATGTTCTCTTAAACAACGTTCCTATTTCGTGGTCCAACGCTGATAAGTATCTTAGTATCATTTGGATAAAGATCTTACGTACAAACTGCAGAGACAGTCCAACTTAGACAAACTTGCTTTTGCGTCTACAGTCTGGAAAAACTGCGGTCAACACGCATCTCAATCGTTTCAAAACTTTCCAAATCATTAGATTGTGTTGAGTAATTAGAGCACAAAGACTTCAGCTGATGATACGTAAGATCAAATTAGTCAGCGAGAAGTACGGAATCGATCTCAATAAAAATAATTCATCACACATATCTAGGCACATGCGTGAATAAACTCTAAGATTATTTAGTAGAAATCAAATGCAAGATAGAAAAAACAAGAACAACATTTATCCAGATAAGAAAAGTTTTCAACAGCCCAGACTTGATTATGCAAATTAAAATCAAAATCTTGCGCTGCTACGTTTTCTCAACACTAATGTACCGCGTCGAATCCTGGACCTTATCAAAGGATACAGAGAAAAAACTGGAGGCCTTTAAACTATGGACATATTGTCGTATCTTAAATATTTCATGGAAAGAGCACATTAGTAAAGTATAAAAAGCTGTAAAAGTTAGGTAATTGGAATATCTCCAGCACGTAATGAAGCATAGTAATAAGTACAGAATACTCCAACAGATTCTGGAATAAAAGGTAAAGGGAAAAAGAGGCCCGAAAAGACGCCAAATTTTATAGCTTAAAAATCTACTGCAGTGCAATGAACAAGGAGAAGATCGTAATGATGATTGCTAATACCCGGAGCTGATAAAGCACGCCAAGAAAAAGAAGAAGAGTTAGAGCACTATGGTATGTTTAAAACAAATAAAAATGTAACAAACACAATACTCCTTCGTTGCGTCAATACATTAAAACTTTGGCGTAAAAGTACTTTAATAAGCTTGCAATTTACCACAACCCTGATTTTGATAGACTGCTAAACTACACAAAGAAGTATACTTTTATAGAAAACCAATACATGTTTTAACCACTTAAAGTGGCTCATCCCATAGCCTAGAAGGTGTCTGAACCAACTTTCTCCTAAAATATTTTCTTCAAACAAATGGTACATAAGCCTCACTGTCTCAAACTTTCAGATATAATCCGAAGAGAATTTAGTCTTCAGAGGGTAAATCCAACATTTATTTTTTTTTAAATTCTTATCCAAAACAAAACAAAAAATGCTAAAAATAATTAAAGTTAATCTCTATTATCTATAAGGAGGAAAACTAACAAAAAACAACTTTTGAGTCCAGTTTTTAATATTAGAATAACTTATGAAAAAACCTAGTCAATCTACAGAGTAGTAGCAAGTGCAAAATACTAATTTTACACCATCTCCGGAAGAAAAAGATAATTTTGACTTTAATGTCACGACTGTTTTACAGTCTTTTACAACTCACAACCTGGCCACTTGGTTAGCTATCCGACTAGCTTAACGTCTACTAATCTACCAAAGCAAAATCTGGTTACACTTAAGGGTTTTTGACACTTTGAAAGCCCGACCAGCACATAAATATCTAAAGACCACTCCAGATCAGCTTTTAGGAAAGACTCACAACGGTTAGATTGGAAAATTACTAGACCCAAGCGGTTTCTTTAAAAAAAATTACAAATTCAGTAAAAATACAATTTCTACTAGACTCACACGCTTATCAATAAAACATCTAAACACACATACGGACAATCAGCACACTTGGCTACCAATTGAGTTTTTCTCAAACTCAACCTACTTACTACTACAATTAATATTACAAAGTTTTTAACTGCTGCAACAACTCAAGAACCTGGTGACACACTACGCTTGTTTTTGTTTGTCTCATTTGATGTTATTTGCTTACAAGATTAAACCGTATCATACTGATAGATCTGTCTCATTAAAACTTAGACGTTGCTATAAAGTTTTGATATAGTTTTGGCTGCATGCATTTAATTCACAAAAATTTATTGTAGTTTTTTGATAAACAATACAATCATTGCAAACTGTGCCCTAGAAATGCCATTTTTTGCTTTATTCTGTTCTTTAAACTTAGCGTTTAATTGACTTTTGCCATAATATGGTTAATTAATTAAAATGCACATCATAAATCATACACATTCTGCTGCACTACTTCAAAAAATTGTAAAAAGCCGTTAAGTCATTTTGCAATCTCAATAATCTTTTTGGAAAAAGAACATTGACAAACAAGCCAAAAATTGTTTGTTTGCTTCAAAGATGGTGATACCAGTTTAGACAACAAATCAAGAAAAGGTTGATTTTTTGATTTTAATGACCAGGCCTTTCTGACGGCTGTGAAAGAAGACAAAAGTTGCACCACCAGGACACTGATTAAGAACTTCAATACCAATCAGTCTACAATTGTTTATCTCAGAAAACTTGAAAAAGTATAGAAAATTGTCCAAAAATGTCCCTCATGAGTTTTTACAAAGCCATCCAATTCAAAATTGATTCCAATTGGTTTTAAAGAAATGAGCTAAACCAAAAAATGGAAAATAATTATGCATCAACCTAATATTTAATTTGTGTGGTCGTATTTTGTTTGCAATTCTTAATACCTTTTCAAAATATAAATGATAGCAACAAACGGCGATTATTTTTTTAACTTTTAGTGAAGAAAGTTGCACAGTGAATAAACACGACAGTTTGTATTTTAACTTACCGGTCCGGGCTTTTCAGGTTGTGTTGACATTTTCAAGATGCTGCAAGAATATATTGAAGTTTACTAGTAGCGGTGGGTATCAAAAAAACTTTTGTCCACCTCGTATTTAGGTTATTTATTTTTTTCAGTAAAGACTTTAACAAAACTAAATGATTCACGCTCTTTAAAATGATGATAATGAAGTGTTGTAAATTTCAGTAACAAAAACTATCATGTCAAGTTCAAGATTAACTTCAAACGGCATAACCCAACCAAATTCAAGAATAAATTGCGCATTTTTTGGTAGGCCCTACCTACTTCTTTAGAACTTACTACTAACAATCATTCTAGCCTTTTAAAGTAGAAACGTTGTTGTTTTTGTTGCTATAAAAGAGGGCTGTTAGCGTAAAACACTATTTTTCTGATACTCCCTTCTTCTATTCTTAAACTATTAAGGTTTGTTTAAAGTATAAACCTTCTTTCAAATTTCGACTTGCGTTAGCTGCATACATGGTAAGTAATTTTAGTGTTGTCATGAGTGATTGCTATGATACTTTGACGTAAGCAGAATATTTTAGTTGCATGTATTAGTTCAATGATGTGCAATTATCCAAAGATATAGAAGGTCTGGCATTCTAAACAGAAGCGCCATCTGTCAGAACACCGCCACCTAGCGGATGAATGTAAATTAATCCAACCATTTTTCAGTTATAGAATTTAATAATACAAAAGTATTTGTAGTTCAATTATCCGCGAGGTTTAAGTTTTAAAATAGACTTTAACTACTATTGGCCAAAAAGTACAGTTTTGCAACTTAATGATAGAAGTCTTGGAACAGCTAGAGTTTAATTACTATCCGCCAAAACATACAGTTCTGCAATTTAACGATAGATGGTAGATTTAAATCTTAGATAAAAGAAACTCTTAAAGGTTTTAAACTTGTATAGTTTATCCTTTATTCGCTAAGTAGCGTTCTTTCGACAGATGACGCTGCTATTTGGAGTGCTCAAGGTCTAAAACCCGTTATTGATCACCACTCTCTGCTATCAGAAAATCACAAACTAATATTTTATGTACTCATTACTATAATCATGATATTATTTAAAATTATCACAAACTGTTCTGTTTCTTACAGAAGCTATTATTAGCACAAAATTAATTCACTTTAGTTGAATTTTTGGGTTCATAATGAGGTGTTTTATATTTTTATTTAGTATTGTAATATTCTTAAAAAACAAGTTTTATAAGACACATTTTAATGCACATTTAAAAAACAAAGTTAAAGAAAAGTTTTAAAAAAATGTGATAGAAATAGTTTTACAAAGTTATCTTTTTTTAAATGTTTTGTATTGTAATGAACTATTTGTATTGTAATAACTTCATTGCGATACGCGTTAATTAATAAAATCTAGTTTACTTAATAAATTGTATTAAAATACCCAATAGCACTTTTAAAATTATAAAAATCAATTTAACCTAACAAAAATAAATTAAAATTTAATCATGTTAAATTTAAAGATAAATTATTTATTATTCTTTTGCTTGTTAGTTAAAAATAACAGATTAAATATTTCCTTTAGTAGTCTCAATGTAAAATACATATTCTCTGCAATATCCTAATGAATTCAATTACACATAACATGGAACACATACGCTTAACAATATTAGTTTGAAATAATTAGGCAAGCACTAGAATACGATTTATATTCCCCTTTTTCGTTCAGCGCGAATATGGAAAAATAAAAATGCTCGTCGGACAGTTTTGTTTTCATAAAGGCGGGTTTGCCCGAAAACCGTACGTAAATCAAGAGGTTTTTGCTTTTAAAAATATTTTCTACATAACGTAACTATCCACTTAGCCAGAGACCGAGTCGACATATGTGACAACTCTCCATTCCGGTACAATGAATCACAAATTTAATCTCACAAATGGATCCCGACCGCATTTCTCAGCTTGCATACTGGCCGCCATATTGTGCCGCACATATATCATCATATCATAACCTCAAAGTTACGATTTATGCAGCTATCCTAAAATCTACGATTTTATTTTATTTATTTATATGATTAGTTTGGGTTGCAATTTATTAATAATTTCAATTTACTGAGAGAAATTGATGCTATAAGTTATCGCTAGGAATTGGCCAGTGTTGCCATAGAAAAGCAATAATTTTTATTTTATTTTCAATAAGGCAATTGCGAAATGTGCTTTAAATCATTCGAGAAACGACGTATTTATAGGGGCCATCTACTTGACAAACAATCTGATTGATACATGTTCGCAAAAATATTTTACTTTTTTATCGGTTATTTTGCTACTTCATAAGTGATAAACATCGTTTACTTTGTATTTATTAGCAGCTTAACTTAGACGCATTGCCAAAAACAATTTGTAATAGTTCAACTACAGTATCAGTTAAAACCCAATAGAATTTAACAAAAATAACAAATAAATATTATTACATTATCAATGACTTTAACAAAAAAATATTATTTAACTAATTACTTTGTGCCAACAATAGCTAAAAAAACACTAGTATACTTTCTGTATGCTCATTTTAAATTAAATTTATTAAAACTTGACAAGTTAATGGTGAAATTATTTTTTAAATTTTTCTGTTTCTGACTTCCTTAAAATAACGCTTCTAGTTAGTGCACTCTTTTTTAATAACAAAAACAAAAATAAAATTGCATAAAATTATTTCTAATAAAACTAAAAACATTGCAAGAATGTTAGACCCCGCACAAAACAAAATTCGAGCATTGGGAACCGATATAATCAATGAATTATTTAACATTAAGGTGCATGCGCCGGGCACAATTATAATAATTATTAAATACTACTGAAAATGCCTTTATTTATATGATTCCTGATTATTTGAATTTTTTCAGTAAACCATTTCCAAGTAATAAGCAATCAAAATTGAAAAAAAAAAATTTTTTGCGTTTATTCACGTTTTTTATCATTTGTAACTTTTCAGAGTTGCATTTTTAAGAAAAAGTTGTAACAAACTATTTTTTTTTAAATTGTTCAAAGAATAATATTTCACAACCAAAAATGTTTATCTTTAAATTTTAAAAATTTCCTAGAACTTTTTTTTTTTAAAAGATGACTTTTTATTTTCTTTTTTTCTCAAACATGGTTAAAATGTGCCATTATCGCAACACAATACACCACCATCAACGCCGCCTCTGCTGAAGAAAAGGTCCAAGAGCCGATGGACAACTCCGTCTCTATCAATGGAGGCAACAAACCCGCCTCTACCCAGGGGGGCGGCAAATCTACATTCTCCACAGGGAGCAACAAAACCGCTTCAGCCGAAGGGTGCAACTCCGCCCATGAATTGGATGTAACCCCGCCGATCCTGCAAGAAGACACTCCACCCGACGTTATGGACACCCAGGACCAGGACCTATCAGAGGAAGATAAAAGGGAATTCCTGCCGGCAAAAAGCGCAAGGAAGCGGAAGAAATCCAGGGGTGTGTTCTGCCAACAACCTTCAGTTACTGCAAACCAACAGCTATGAGAGACTAACCTTGCCGGCCCTTCTGGTACTAAGACAAAGAGGTCTTCTACCCACCCAAAACAACAGGAAGTTTCCTGACGTCAAGTTCAAACTTTCTTTGAACCTAGACAATTTAGACGCGCAGGCAAACTCTGTCTTACCTGCCAACTCCGACGTCGCAACTACTCAACCCGCGCCCCTTAACGTAGACAACTACCGCCCCCTAGCTATTATTATTAAAAAGAAAAGGAAATACCCGGGTATTTTTCAAAACCGTGAAAATAAATTACTCGCGCGCCACAAATACCGCTGAGGAAATCCAAATTTCCCCATTAACCATGTCTGATTTTTGAAGAGCAATTGTTTACCTTGTCGAAAAAAATAAGGACCGTAACACATGGCAAACTAATGATGAGAGATGCCTTAAAGCCGTGCTTACTAAGGTTCCCAAATTCTTAACAGATTGGGCAAGAACTAGAGAGACTTGGGTTCAAACCCTAATTCGTTTATAGAATGGGAAACTTTAAAAAAAAAGTTTTCATTGATGTTGGTGCAGCTCCCCAAGTCCGAAGAGAGCATCAAGGTTTTCGGTCTTATGAAACATCTAGAATTCACTATTAAACCAAATAAACCAAAAAAAAAGAGCAGTGGTATAGCGCAATGCACGCGCTGTCAACAAATATAGAGTATCAAATTGCTGCAAGGAGACAAAATCGAAGTGTGCCAACTATTCAGGGCCTCACCCAGCAAATTATTTAGGCTGCAAAGCATATCAAAGACTTCGAGTAAGTCAACAGCACGAGCGACCGGCCTCAACTAAAGTACCAATGCAAGAACCCGTGAGACGTTTTGAATCTCATAGGAGAGTTACCGCGCAAAACTGTCACGCAAGTCACTAATCCCCCGAGGGACAATAAAGACACGCGAATAGCCAAGCGCCGGAAAATAATTGTAGATTTTCAAGCTTTATTCTTCTCCGCCCTTTCACAATTTGAATAATGGATAATGACAACACTAACGTAATACTTAGAATAGGTTTCTGGAATGCATTCAGCATTATAAATAAAATGAGAAAAGCAGAAGAATTCATCTTCAAAACAAAACGAAACACAAAGCGTAGCAGGGTCTCAAGTTTCTAAATAATTTCACGTATTTGGAAACCAGTGATGTAAAACGGAGGAATAGAACAGCAATCTTTGTAAAAAGATTGCTAAAACACTTCGAAGTTCCCACTCCAGACACCGTCACATTAGAATCAAATGCAATCGTTGCAAAAGTCGTCTCTTGACACTCAAAATTGCATCCGCTTACTTAAATCCCTCTAACTTAATAGAAACTACCAATTTTGACAAAGTCTTAAGTGAGAAATTTGTCATACCATAATCGCTGGTGACTTTAATGCAAAACACTCCGCGTGGAATAGCCGATTAACGAACTCGAAAAGGAGAACACTTCACAAAAAGGTCTTCAGGTTCTAACGCCGGACAAACCAACACTTCATCACAACGCAGAGCACCGGGGAGATGTTCTTGATGTAGCAATACTCAAGAATATCAAAGACCAAGTAAACATAAGGGCAGTTAACAAACTAATTTCTGACCACAACCCGGTAACTCCAGAAATTCTTGGAAAGGAATCGGGGAAAGAGGGGAGATTCGTACATAAAACGAACTTTACTCTGTTTGCCCGATTGCTAGACAAAACTCAAATGTTCCGTCGCGGATCTTACAAACAAAATTAAAGTAACTATGGAAAAAGCTACTAAATCATTTCCCAGTCAAGCCGATGACCCTTTAAGATTCTCGCAAGCAACCAAAAACCTCATGTGCAAACGAAACGCGGCCAGACGGCTTTGGCAAAAAACTCGTGATCCGTCAATAAATGTGCTAAACCGTCAAGTCAAAGAAGCCATTAGGGCCCATAAAAACGAGAACTGGAAAAGAACCATGAAGTCACACCACACCACAAAAGATAAAAATCTAATGTGGCGGATCGCCAAGGCCCTCCGTAATCCATCTAAATGTATGTATGTTTATTGAAGAAAAAAACCGAGGCATTTGCCAACAGCTTAAAACAACAATGCACCGCAAACCAGGACGACAATGAGGTCAGGAAACATGCCGACAGGGTACGCCAAAAAGTACGCAACCAATTGGCAGAATACAAAAACCACTAGAAAGCGCTCGCCTCTTCAAGATAGCGCAAATAATCTCGCAACTTAAACCGCAATCAGCACCGGGTCCGGACGGTATACCCAACAGCTTTTAAAGCGTTTTTACCTAAAGCAATGTTGGTGGTCACCAACATAAACAACGCGATTTTTTGGACCGGCCACTTTCCGGAATCAGGAAGAGGTCGTACGTCATTAACATCCCCAAACCGGGTAAGGACACAAAGTTTTCTCAAAACTACCAACCTATTAGCTTACTATGTACCTTATGTAAGGTACTAGAAAAGGTCATAGTAAAGCAAACCCTAGACCACGCAGAGACGGAGAGATTGATACCCGATCATCAACACGGGTTCCGTTGCAAACACTTAGTTAATCACTAAATGAATAAAGTAACTGACCATATTGCCGAAGCGTTTTGGCAAAGAAAATCTACTGGAGTAATATTTTTTTAAGTTGAAAAAGCATTTGACAAGTTATGGCACAAAGGACTTCTTGTTAAACTCTTCCGCTTTAACTTTTTAACTCGTCTGGTAAAATTAATTGTATCCTTTTTGAAAAACCTAACTTTGGCTATTAAATTAAAAGATCATATCGCTACGTCGCGCAACATAACCGCAGGGGTTCCGCAAGGATCGATCCTTTCCCCAATTTTATTTAATCTATATCTTGATCTATAGTTTAACGGCACCCTGGGTGGTAACCCAAAAGATTCAAATAGCCACCAAAGCATTAAAAAACTAGCTAACAGTTTGGAGAGTTAAAGTGGAAAAGAAAAAGCAGTTCTTTTTACGCGCCGACACAAGAAATCGCATGGCAATGTGGACGGATTCCGCAAAATACTTCGGAGTCACTCTAGACAAAAGGCTGACATTCAAATTGTACGTGCAATCAATTCTAGCTAAAGCTAAGATGGCAAAAAACTGTTTGGTCCCGGTTTTACGACAAAACAGTGGAATGTCACTCAGCAATAAAATTTGTTTCTTCAAGACTATAAACCATCCACAACTAACATTTGCGTCTCCCCGGTATGGGGTACTACCGCCACTAGATTGGAAGCCTTCCAAAGTCAAACTTTCCGTTGGTTTCTCAAAGCACCGTGGTACTTCTGCAACGCTGAAATCCGCTAGGATCTCCAGATCCCAGAATTACGCAAGTTTATCAAAGAAACGCTAAAAAATTCTTTGATGAGCCATAGCAACCGCGATCTGGCCAGATTTGCTGAACTAGATAAAGACAACGTCTCTTTAAGACACAAGTACCCGATCAATATGCTCGGAGCATAACACGCGTGGATAACAATAATATCCTAACCTTAACCAGCTTATAAGGCAATCCTAAACAACTTCTTCTATCGGAAGGTTTGTGCGCAGAAATGTGCCGAACTTCCAGGCCATTCCCAGTCTGGGTGAGGTTTAGTCGGTAGGCACTCTCGGAAAGGTGAATCCGACACGTCCTGGGAAATGATAAGTCTTTTGAAGATTTCCCACCCGCGCCACCAAAAAAATTGACTTTTTTGCTACAATTTTGGCATAAGCGCAAAAACGATTATGCGTTTGGGCAGCAATCCTCCACGTTTTATTTTGCTACCAAACAAAATTTGTCAAAATCAAATGATATCTTGATATCAATTTTGTTGTTTTTTTTTTCGGCGGACTCAAAAATGTTTGCTCTACACCATATTAAAACGGATGTAAATCTTTCAAAATTTAATTTGTTGCAATTTTACTTCCAAGATTAAACCGTATTCTTGTCATCAACTTTTTGTTAGACGCCAAGATCAATCTTCTGTAATCGGCAAACTTGCTAGACTAGTTTGTACAAGTTTTGGTGCATGCTTTAGCCTAGTTTAAAAATAGAGTAACATTTGTTTGAACTACAAGCCACGTTTTAGTTTTGCATATTAATGATTGTTTATTTTTTTGTAGAAAAACAAGTTTGCCAACATAGACAACTGTTCCGTGAGCTCCAATAAATAAATATTTTATCGATAAGATTAGTATCAAAACAAGTAGGTAAAAACCATCTTAACCTATTCGTACTTTTTCACAGGAAATTTAAGAAATTTAATGGTAAAGCATATTTTTAAAAAATTGAGGATTAAAGAAATTATAAAAACTATTCTCTCAAACTGTCAAAAATTTGCTTCAAAAAAATAATTTAAAAAAATAAATTGATTAATAATAATTGAAATTTAAAAATCAACTATTAAAAATGTTATTTTAATAAAATTAATTTATTAATGATAACGTTGCGTTGTGCTACATAAAATAAGTAATTGCAATGCTTCTTATGCAATTGCAATTGGCAATATAACCAGTATTGGCACTTAGTAGATATCACCAGTTATGAACCCTCCCCCCAACTAACCTATCTTAACACTTATGTCATATTCGAGCTCATGCACTCAAAAGAAGTTTCGCACAGTTTAATCAAACTAATAGAATGAGCCGGCAACGATCTATCAATATGAAACCCTTATTATAGGCGGCAGTAGGGAACATTTTCGATTGCAATAAATTCAATATATGGTGGCAAAATATGGCCGGGCCGTATATTTTCATAAAGTGTCATTTGCTGGATTTATTAAATCATCTTCCCGAATTGAATCTGTTTATGCGAGGTAATCATTTTTAAATGGCGTTTACGACCGTATTTTTATCCATACATAATAAATATTAATATTAACGCATAAAATCGACGAGTTTGATCAGATTTGTTTTCCGCGTGTCATAAATCACGCGCAGATAACGGAAAATTTATTAACGCCAATGTGTTAACAAAATTTTAATTTAAACGAATTCTGGTATTTTTGCTATTTAATTCAGAGCAGATTTATATTGTTTAATAAAATGCGACAAAATGTGAATTTTGTGGACTCGGAATAATAGCGTATGTAAATGATTGCCATGGTTATGGGCAATATTTCACGCATTTTCTAACTGAAAAGCGGTATTTTCAGGCGGGTTTCGGGTCAGTTGATGTACGAGTGCTATTGAACAAACGCCGGCCCGAAAGGAAACCAGATCATTAATTTTAAAGAGCACAATAGTAGCAGGAAAGCACATGTTAAGTTTAGTTTGTTAATTACGACGTCACACACAATGGAAACTGTTCCGGTGCTACCAGGACCGGAAATGTGGCGCTCGTTGCCCTGTTTCAAACTCTCACCGCTAGCACATAATTTTCATTCTTACTAAATATTAGAATAACAACGCGATCATTACGCAAACGCACTTTTCGTATGTACCAACGCGACAAACAATCCATTTGTCTACTAATAAATTAATTCTACTATGTCTAGGCGTCCACTTGGTTGTTTAACAGTTTATGTTTTGAATAAATTATAATAAATAAAAACATAAATGGTGATTTTGTAAACAGTTGTACTATCAATAATAGACAAACAATTTTTAAATAAAAATAAATTAAAAAAAAATGATTTTGGAAAGTGAATTATTTCCTAAAAAACGTATAATAACAAAACGGTTACTTTAAAACAAGTAAAAAAAATTATAAAGATCACAATCTTCAAAATCAACTTTTATAATTAGAATATATGAAAAATTCAAAGCTCCAAAGCAAAAATTGAATATTATCGAAATCGCAATTATTTATATTTTCTGTTACTTTACTTTATTATTATTATTATCATAAATCTCTTTTACTGTGTAGTGGTGTTGGTTAATTAGTAATAGATTCAAATACCAAATCTTATTTTTCACAAACAATTTAATTGAATGCAATCTCATTAATAATTAATCATTTATTTTAGAAAATATCCAATTAATTGAATATTTAATTTTTTAATTAGAATAATAAATTTATTGATAAAATAAAACGACTTTATTGATATAAATATATTTTACCAATGAGTATATGTACATATATCGAATACAAACAAAAGTTCACGACTTACTTAGTTATCGTTTTATTTCATCATTATTATGGATTACTACGTAGTAAAGGTATCAACCATTTTGCAATATTGTACCCCAAACATACCTTAAATTATATCAATCATAATGCGTCAAAATGAGAATCCAGATATCACCAACAACTAATTAATTCAACACTATAACATCACTGAATGTAATTCACATGCATTACTTGCAATATAAACCGATCGACTAACATCTTTCGTAGGCTCAGCGGTCACGCAAAGACATACAGATAAGTAAAAATAGTATCACTTTTTGTCAGATACCAAGCAATAAAACAATAAAAAAATGCTATGCAAATAAAATCAAATATAATATATAAATAATTCTTTTGGAATCTCATTTACTATATGAAGTATATAATTAAACTAAAATAAATAATAATATATAATAAATCTAATGTTTTTAGTTAATTCTGCTATTTTAGTATTAACATTGATATTGCTATTAAAATAGCAATATTAGTTTATGTATTAACAATTTATAAGTATAAAACATTAATAGAATGTTATAATGATTATAAAATAAAATATTAAGTTTTTAAAATGGAACCAATTATTTCAACTAACTAATTACATTAAAATTGATAAACAGTTATACAATTAATAATAATAGATCAATTTTATTGTCATCATATGTACAAATTTGTAGGCAATAAGATACATTAGTTAAATTTGCTACTAGTGTATAATTTTCTTTATAAATACTCATTTGCTAAATTATATATTCCAATAATTATAATATTGCTTTTATGTTTACTCCATGTTATGAAGAAATAACTCTAATGCGCACAAATTTTAAAAATGTTGTTGTTTTATTTATTTATTAATCAACATAAGTGTATATACAATTTTGAAAATATGTTAGTTAAATAGAAAACAACTAATACTAAGAATACAACTAAAATAAATCTAAAAGATCACGTTTGCAGTGCACGACGTAGAATTCTTAAAAAAACTTTAACCTTGTTGGTAATGCTGAAAATATGTGTCGATACAGACTGCTACGCATAGTCTGTACGTTTATATGGTATATAAAACTATTGCGTAAAATTCAAAATAAAACATGAATACCGATTAAACTGGACAAGTCAATATTTTTAAAAATAACGGGTCAAAAAAGAATTGTATATAACTTTTGAAGAAAATGGTTAAAGTTTTAGAAGTCTGTCAGATGTAAAGTGTGCGTATTAGTTTTATGCAAAACATAGCAGACTAACCTGTGTTCAGATAACAACAAACCCTAGCACAGTAACTGAAACATTTAAAAATTGAGACATTAACTTAATATATTAAAATGTATTAACAAAAAACTATGCAAAAAAAAGTAAATAACAACCATAATTGTTTCACATTACATCATAGAAAAAAAAAGTTTCTTAGCATATAAGTTAGACATAGTAGTTAATAGCTGTAGTCAAAACTTAGTTAGCAATATTAATCTCAAATAATCTAAACAAAATTGCAAATAACTTTTAACAAAAAAAAAGCCTTATACACTACAAAATTTGTAAGGTTACTAAAATTTTTCCATTTAGATATTAAAAATTTATAGAATTACCAACATGTTTTAGTTTGAACGCTAAAAAACAGTAAAACTACGTAAATTCTTGCATTTGAACAATAAAAAACCATGAAACTACCAAAATTTATTTTTATTTTTTGTAATCTTTCAAACTCCATATTTCTGCCCTATTTAGCATCATGCTTTTGATTTTTTTCAAACATTTGTAGCGTAACACTACCGTAAGTGGTTAGTTTTAAGAATAAAAAAAATTCAATTAATAAACCTAATATGTTTATTATTATTATATATTTATTAAAAACCTTGCAAGTGCAACTTGGCATTCATATGGTTCGTATAAAAAGCACATAGATTGGCACCAAAGGCGCGTTCTTAACATTAACATGTGCGGAGATATAAAGAACAATCATTCTCACATCTACCGGGAAGATTTTCCAAACCAGCGTCCCGAGCAACCACCCGGCCTATCACGCTTATCCCGCAATGCGCAAGAATTCAACAGACGTGCGCTAGCCATGGCCAGACTAAACGTCTCTATTTTGGTACAACTGCCCCCAAAGTTGTTGACATCGGCTTTGTTTCTATAAAACAACTTGTAAATGGACGCAAGTGAGTTATATGAAAAGTACCTCGCTCCACATTGCTTTCCAGACCTTGTAGGACGTAGGTACACGGGCCTACTGCCTTTATAATGCGGTACTGACCTTCAAAAAGAAGCATAAACTTCTTAATTTGATTATTAACAGCACTAAATATGTTATTCGCTCGGAGCATGACTTTGTCGCCCACACCAAAAAATCTATATGAAGTTCAACGCTTCCCGCCTCTTTGCTTTATTACTGAATGTTTCTCTAGCCAAAAATATCATTACGTGCGCATTTAAATTCCTTACGGTTTCGGGCGAATTAATTATTTTATCTAACAACGCTATTGGCGGTTTTCCGGTTTGCAACTCTATGGGCGTAAATCCTGTTGATTCATAGACAACGTTATTTAAAAACACCGCAATATTTGCAACTTTTAAAGCCCACCGCTTATGTTGGTCATGGCAATATGTCCGGTAAAGTTGACCAAGCTTTTGCATAATCCGCTTCGAAGGGTTGGCTTGAGCGTGCCGGACAGAACAGTGCACAACATTTACGTTGTAAAACTGTAAGGTGTATATCCATTTTTTGTTTGAGAACTGAGTCCCATTATCAGTTAGAATTTGCTGTGGACATTGGTGCGTTCTAAAGTATTCTTTTTCTAACCTGTATAGAACTGTGGTTGTAGTTGCTCTTTTGGGTGCGTATAGTGTGACAAATTTTGTAAAAACATTTACTATTACGCACAAGTAAGCAACCCCTCTACGAGAAATTGGTAAAGGTCTATAAATATCCAGAGCTATAAGGTTGTTAGACCCGGCAGACCAAACTGCTGTAAATTCCGGCTTAGCAGAAGGCAACACTTTGAAAAATTGACAAATTTTACAAGTTTTAATGACGCGTTTAACGTCATGATGTAAGTTTTTTGCATATACTTCACGTCTTGAGGCTTGCCAGGTCTTAAAAACCCCAAATTGTCTTATTGCTTCATGAAAAGTTAAAAATTTTGTCCATTTGACTCCTTTGCTATGCATATTAGGTACGGTTCATTCTTTATAAACCTTATAAATAGTAGTCTTTTATGGAATATGTACTTGGAGTCTGTGTGTTCTTCGTTTTTATTTAGGGATTTTGGGAATTTGCCCAAAATAAGGGTCATGTTGTTGGTCAACTTCAAGGTTTTTGAAAGCTCCACTGATCAATTGATTTTGTTTAAACTTATTTGTCATAATCTAAAAACATTTGTCCGTAGGTGTTGCCAATCTCGTTGGTGGTGATTGCAATAACACATCGGCTACTATATTTTCTTTTTCAGGTATGTATTGTACTTTAAAGTCCTATTCTTGCAGTGCAAGACCCATTAAGTTATCTGAGCAGCTAACAAGCGGCATAAATTTAAAAAAGAAAGTGATCTGTGATTAGTAAGAATTGTAAAGTGACGGCCGAGTAAGTAAATTTGCCAGCGTTTTAAAACCCAAACTACTGCCTACGCTTTTTTTTTTCTGGAATACTATAGTTTCTTTCTCGTTCTAACAAAATTTTGCTAGTGTATGCAACTATCTTTTTCTCCCCCCAATAAACTTGAAAAAGCTGCGCTCTCAACCCTACTTTACTTGCATTGGTTTGCACAAAGAACGGTTCCTTTAAATCTGGTCTGTACAACAAAATTTTCTGACTTAACAAGATATCTAAATTTTCAAAAGCGTCGATTTGTTGTTTTTTTCACTTTCATTTGGATTTTTTCCTTAACAAGGCTACTAATAGTTCTGAAATGGTTGCAAAGTTTTTGCAAAATTGACGGTCAAAATTGCAAAGCCCGAGGAAAGCTTGAAGTTGCTTTATATTTTGTAGCGTTGGGAATTCTCTTATAGCTTGTACTCGAGCTGGATCTGGTTTTGACCCTTCTTTGTTTAGAACATAACCCAAAAATTGCATATTTTCCTTAAAAAAGTGGCATATTTTTAGTTTAATCGTAAGACCGGCTTGTTTTAAACGCGTAAGTACTCAAGATAAATGTTCAATGTGTTCTTCTCTCGTCTCCAAACAAATCAACAGGTCATCTACATACGTAAACACAAAATTTGAAAATTCTGAACCCAGGATTTGATTTACAGCGCGTGTAAACGACGCTACGGTCAAAAAGCTAACGCAAAATTGATATGATTTTGTTCCATGAACAAAACCTTTTTTACTTTTTGTCTTCTTTTCTTAGTGAAATTTGCCAATATGAATGTGACAAGTCTAACGACGACATATAATTAGTTGTTTGTAGGGTGTGTACTATTTCAGGTATAGGTTTAGGAAGTTCATTATCTGTTTCATTCACTTTATTTCTAGACAAACCCTCACCGTACCATCTTTTTTTAGTGTTGTTACCAACGGACTACTGTATGGCGTATTTGCACGTTCTATTATACCAAGTGTTTCCATTTTATCGATATGGTCTTGAACGGCTTTTCGGTGCGTAACGAAAAAAAGCGTATAACCCGATAATAGAATTTGGTTCCTGTTTCCTTTATCCCGCAATGTGCGCGAATTCAATAGACGTGTGCTTGCCAGGGCCGGATTAATCGTTTTTATTTTGGCACACATTATTAAACTTTGTTTCACCTAAACACTTACGCCTGTGACTTTATTTCTTTTTTGCGCTAAGTCTTTTATTTGTTAGCATCAAACACATACCCCAAATATTAAAATAATTTTACTTCCATTTTCAATTTTTGTGTATGTCTTCCTTTTACTTTTTTAATTTTTCTACGTTCACACTTGGCCCATTTTCTCTGAAATATGTTTCAAAACATCTTATTATTTTTATTGCTTCTTTTGCAGTTATCAGTTACTGGCAACCATAAGCATTTCAAATAAAATCCAAAACTAGAATGTATATGTCGGCTTTAATGTCAGATCATAGATAAATAAAATTTAATTTGAAACACAAAATAAAATACAGGTCCTACCCTAGGCTGACCGACAAGACTGCTTTTTAAAATAACCTATCGCAGAAGTTAAGTGCATATACAGTTTTGAGTAAATCTGAAAGTGTAGATAAAATAGAAAACTACCTAGATAGATTTTGAAAAAATCTCTAAAACAAGATTACAACAAAGACTCTTGCTCACTTAGGTTAGTCCTCAGCTTAGTTACTATGTTGATGTAAAAATCAATCAATTCCGTCTAACAAAAACGTCCAATAAGACTCATAATATAACAACAAAAAAAACGTTGAGATCTTTTTGAATTGATCTTTTTTGTTAAAAACATTTCTGTTGCCACAAGGCTAAAAAACCTTTTGTAAAAACTCTAACAACATATTATTGTTCACTCTGACACAAGGTTGCTCCCTTTTGTTGCAACTCCATCAAGAAACAATTGATCTGCCGCTCACAATCTTGTGTGTATACCAAAACTCTTCTATTTAAACAATAAAATCTGTGAATATACATAAAACATAAAATTAATCTAACTTTTTTGTAGCAAGTATCATTTTTTTTTTGTTTAAACATTAAGAGACTGCATTACTAAAACTTTCTAAATTTCTTTATTATGGAAAACCATAAAAGCTTTTTGTTTTACACACTAATAAACTATAGTATTACTAAATTTTGTTGCGTTGTCTTTAAAATATTGTAGAAAACCATGAAATTATCAAAACTTTTTTGTGTTTAGACTCTAAAAACTTATGAAAGTACAATTTTTTTTGTGTGATTTGTGAGACTACCAAAATTCTGTTATTTACGCACTAATAAATAATAAAACTACCAAAATTCTTCTGTTTAGTCCAAAAAAAAACTGTAGAATTACCAATATTTAATCTAATCTAGAAAGTATAAATAATGAAACGAATGACGCCATCTATTTGCAATTTAATATTAAAATGTCCGTATTAATCGGTATCAATTAGCATGCAATAGTCATCAATTGTGTTTATAAACACAAAAAAATTTATTCAAAATTGTTTTTGTTATTTGTATAATTTTATAAATATATTTTAAATGACATGATAAGTAAAATCAATTAAATATTTAGGATATGTATTCAGTGCTAATAACGACAAGAATGAGCACATACAAGAGTTAGCATAGGTGAAAATGAATGAATTTGAATGTATAAAAATAAAAGCGACAATGTTTGATAATCTAGTTAAAAGTATGATGCTTTATGAGTCGGAAATTTAGGGGTAAAAAGAACAAAATAAATTAGAAACTAAACAGAAAAAATACTGGAGATGAGTACTGGGATTGAATAAAGAAACTTTAGCATACATTGTGTTAGAGGAAGTGAAGCAGGTCTAATTAGTTTTCCGGTGGTTGTGTGGGTGTTTAGCATTTTTTTGTAACGGAACTAGAAGTTTCCTTTGACACTTTTATACAGAGAACTACATGTACGTTCACCCAGAACGCTACTACAAACGCACTTACTTAGCGAGCTTCCACCCGCATTTACTAACAAATGTCAGTTTACCCAGAACTTGGATGGATTAATAAAAAAAAAAAAATTAAAAAAAGTTAGGTTAAGTTAGGTCAAAAGATTAGCAAAGCAAGACGCAAAATCAAAACAAAAAAAGCGACGGGGCCAGATGGTATCCCACCAGAAGTCATCAAGGCGGTAGCCTAAAGATGTTCCAGAAGCCTTACAAACCACGCTAAACACTCTTTTAAACAAATGTGTCTTTTCAACAGAATGGAAAACAGTCAGACTAACTCTGATAGAGAAACCAGGAAAGAAAGCAAAGGAAAAAGCGTACAAGCCGTTAAGTATCCTCAACGCAATCGGAAAGCTCTATGAGCAGATATTAAACAAAAGACTGCTGGATGAACTTAAGGAGAAAAGCGGCCTGTCGGACATGCAGTACGGTTTTAGGAAGGGACGTTCTACTATCGAAGCAGTGCAGAAGGTCCAGAAACTGTCAAACAAATGCAAAGCACATAAAAAATTTGAGCTGCTTGTGACTTTTGACATCAAAAACGCGTTCAACTCCGCTTGCTGGGTCAACATAATAGAATCACTGCAGGGTTTTGATATATTAAATTACTTATAAACTGCATTTATTTGGAAAATTGCAAACTCCTGATAGGAGACAGTCACAAAATGGATGTGACCGATGGTGTCCCAAAAGGGTCAGTAAAAGGACCAACTCTATAGAACGTTAATTATGACAAAGTTTTAAGGCTGAAGATGCCTAGCCACATCTGGCTTATAGGCTACGCGGATAATGTGACAATGGTTGTTGCTGGCAACAGCGCAAAGGAACTGGTGGAGGATGCCAAATGAGCAGCCGGAAGATGGCTGGACAAGAAGAAGCTTGAACTTGCAGCCCATAAAACAGAAGCTGTTATTTTAGCAAGCAAAAGAATTATTACCTTTGCTCATAACATGAACATAGGCTCAAACATCGCAAAAGCCGCAGAAAGAGCGGACAAAACAGCTGCTTCTCTAGGTTGACTGATACTATATAAGCGGACCTAAATAAGGCAAAAAAAGGCGTTGAGTAGCGTGGTCTTCTCTATAATCTTATATGGGACGCCAGCATGGAGCCAGTGGGTCTACAAAAGGAAGTACCGCAAGATACTAGAGCGTTTGCAAAGAAAGGTGGCCATACAAATAGCATCTTCGTACAGGATCGTCTTTACAAAGGCGATACAGTTGATTGCCGGAACTATTCCGTTGAACCTGCTGAGACTGTGGAACGGTCATACAAATCTTGCAGTTGAAAGCAAAAAAGGTTGGCAAGGGAATCAACAATTAGCAAATCGCTGCTAGAATGCGAAAGTATGAGTCGGAAATTTGGGGGTAGAAAGAACAAAATAAACTAAAAACTAAACAGAAAAAAA
Organism: Tachinus rufipes; assembly: GCA_963932245.1. Lineage (NCBI taxonomy): Eukaryota > Metazoa > Arthropoda > Insecta > Coleoptera > Staphylinidae > Tachinus > Tachinus rufipes. The sequence goes on from OZ010741.1 coordinate 127,654,756, forward strand.
TTTGGAGATGGGTACTGGGGTTGAATAGAGAAACTTCAGCATACATTGTGTTAGAGGAAGTGAAGCAGGTCTAATTACTATTCCGGTGGTTATGTGGGTGTATAGCATTTTTTTTAACAGAACTAGAAGTTCCCTTTGACAATGTTACACAGAGAACTACATGTACGTTTACCCAGAACGCTACTACAAACGCACTCATTTAGCCTGCTTCCACCCGCATGTACTAACAAATGTCATTTTAAGCAGAACTAGATGGTTTAGTATCAGTACAAGAGGAGCTCTCAGTGGCCGTTCAAAAATTCTGGCTCCCCGCCAGCATATGCAAACATAGAGTGTGTTGTTGATTAAATAGCTGCCAATGAGATGTAGACGGCACCGGTTAGATATGATTGCTAGGAAGTTGCAGTGACGCTGATGGATTGGCACAAAAAGCCCAGACGGTTATTCCAGTTTGTGTTAACAAGCCTGTAAATTTTTGTTCCGTTTGTGTTGATGGCTTGGCTTTAACTGATGCAAAAATCTAAAAATCCTATCTTTATACGAGCTGGGGAAGGAATGGCGCAATCTGATTGGGTGCAACATTGCTTTCTTTCCCTTGACCGTGATGAATCTATCATCTGGAGGCAGAACCTTGTGTTGGGTAGCAAAATCACTGTCTTTGGAAACGACTATCATTTCCTTTTTTTGCTGTAAAAAAAGGAGTTGTTAAGAAGTCTTTTGAAGAAAATTTGAGGCAGCGTTGCCGCTTGCAGGACTATAGTGGTTAGAGGAAAAGTTAACTGTAAGCAAGGATCTGCAATACGGAAAGGCCTCTAGGCATAAGTAGCCCTTTGACGTTATTTTAACACCTGGGGCCCCCAAAATTTATAAAATAAAAGTTAAATAAATGACAAAATTGTATTTTTTTTTTCAAAACCGTTACTGAGTGAGCTTTTTTAATATTTTGCGGTAAAGCCCAAAAATTCTATCTCCGGCACTGATGGTAGTAGCGATAAATTTTTTCATCAAAACCTCTTTGTTGGTTAACAAGGCTTTTATAAATATAGCGGGCCTGGTGGGTAACCCGGCGGTCTTCTTTATAGTTTTCTACATCTCTACCTTTATCAGGTCATCTTGGTCCAAGCGTATCTGCTTGAATTTGTCCTTGTGGCAACAAATCCTTTCAAATTGCCCCTTGATGAGCTGTGTGTGAATTGCTCAAGAGAGTTGATTGATAGCAAATTGCTATTTAATCAACTTTTTGTTTTTAGCTAGCTACGTAGGTCATGCTTTTGATGGAATCCGCCATCCTGAAAGAAATGTTTAAGATTAAATTAATAAATTGATATCACTTTGTCATCTGCACATTGAAAATTGCAATTATAGTTGTCGAGATTGCTTCAGTTGGTTAGTGGTGGTAAAATGAATCTTTCCTTTAAAGATGGAGCTTTTTTTTGGGGGTTAAAGTCTACCGGATTTTTGACCGGTCTCTTAAAGGAGGTCTAGACTAGTCATAATGATCCGGAATCTTGGTAGGGTGGGGCTGGACAGGCGCAGAAATTTTCAGAACCTCTTTTAAAAAGTTCTGGACTGGAGCTGAAATTTTTGGAAACGTGCTTGGTTATGAGAAAGTACGTGGCCGCGTTGGAGGTGGCTTCACTTTTCTTGATCTCCTGCGTAATGTCTTTGAGCAATGAGCATCTCTTTTATGGCTATTTTATCCATTTTAAAGTTGTCGGTGACGCAGTCTATCTTTAAGAACTAGAACATAAACAAATTCTGATAGGAGGCAATTTCAACGCAAAACCGCCAAGATGTGAAGAGACCAATTGCGACAAGAGAGGCCAAATTCTTGAGAAGATGATAGCAGCCGTAAATCTTACAATATGTAATCAAGGAGATAAACCAACGTTTGTAAGAGAAAGATCCAAATCATACATTGACATTACCATAGCAACATTGGAAACGGCTGGAGTAGTAAGAAGCTGGACAGTAACAGAAGAAGAATCACTGAGTTTACATAAGTACATACAATACAGCACAAACGGAAAAGGGAAAAAGGAAAACAAAAGAGAAGGAAAATGGAACATAAGAAGAATGAACAAATAAAGGATAAATAAAGCTATGGAAGCAGAGAAAGTGACTGAAAACAAAAACTTAGAGAAAAGTTGCAAAAGGTACTCAAAAAATTGAGGAAGGCAGCAGAAAAATCAATTTGCAGATACAAAAAAATAGGAAGAAGAGGATCATACTGGTGGTGCAAAGAAGTCAAAAAAAGCAAGAAGAAAGCAATACAAACAGCAAGAAAAGTAAAAAAACAAAGAAGAAGAGGAGAAGATTCCTATGAAACTAAAGAAGAACTGAAAAATGACAAAAAGACAAAAAGACTTTAAAGCAAGCGATTAAGGACAGTAAGAAAAGATGCTGAGAAGAAATGTTAGAATCCATAGACAGGAATTCCTGGGGCAAACCATGCAAAATAGTAATGAATAAATTAAGAGGAATGAAAGCAGTGTGCTTAAAAGAAGAAGAAAATGAAGTAGTAATTATTAAAAAAATGTTTCCCATTGGAGGAATGGTAGAAGAAACAGCAGGAACAGCAGACAAAAAAAACAGTCCTTGCAACAGTAGAGGAGATAAAACAGATTATAAGAAAACTACCTAATAATAAAGCACCAGGTCCAAACGAGATAACAACGGAGATAGTGAAGGCAGCACTAAAAGGAAATGAGATAGAAATAACACAAATAATAAACAGATGTCTCAAAGAAAGAATTTTTCCGGCTTGCTGAAAGGATGCAAACCTAGTACTAATTGAGGAAAAGAAGAAAACAGGTAAAACAACGACGTATAAACCGATATGCCTGATCAACACATTAGCGAAAATTATGGAAAAAGTTATCGTGAGCAGAATTGAACAAGAAATAGAAGAAAAAGAAGGATGGGAACAGAAACAATATGGATTTACAACGGGAAGAACGACTCTAGAAGCCATTGAAAAGGTAAAAGCCATAGCAAAAAAAGCAAACAGTGGACCGTACAGAAAAAGAACACTATCTCATAGTAGCGTTAGACATACTAAAAACTTTCAACAGCATACTATGGAAAGCAATTATAGAAACAACAAAAAAAAAAGAACTAAGAACTACTAAGATAATATGGAGCTACCTTCAGGAGTGAAATTTACTAACCAAGAATGAAAAATTTAGGCTGACTAGAGAAGTACCACAAGGTTCTGCACTAGGTCCAAAATTATGGAATTTAGTTTATAATCAGCTACTCAAGATGCGGCTACCGGAAGGAGTAACAATAACGGCATTTGCGGATGACGTAGCTCTGGTAGGTAGGAATATAGACATAGAAGTACTAAATGAAAGGTTAGAGTTGGCAATAGAGATGATCAAGAGATGGATGAGAAATAAAGGGTTAGATCTGGCTCCACAGAAAACCAACTAAACTAGGACAACGAATGTAATTCTATGTAATCATTGCGTTGGCGACAAGATCTGTAAAAGACTTTACATCTATAAAACATATTCTAAATAAATTTCTAGTTAAATAAAGTTAAAATCTGATCATCAAATTTTATTTCAAATCTGATTTAACAAAAAATTATTCGATTTGTCATAAAAGTTTGATTTATCAAATTTAATAGTGTTATAGTTTCCGTAAATCTCAGCAAATATGCACCCCACCTCCAAGATCCACCATCAAACAACCAAAACCAAAATAAAATAAACTACATAAAACGTGCCAAACGCAAAATAAAAATATATAACCGCCACAATGTGCACAGATAAAGGGGGACTCAAAATAGTGAAATAAAATGTTAAAATATGATTGCTATCAAAAAATTTATTAGCAGAATGTCTGGAATAGATAACAATTCTATTACTAAATACCCCATGCCAATATTTAGAGGCCTAGTTTAGACATTCACAGCAGTCCTAAAACAAAATAAAATTAGTATTAAAATAATTTAAACTTTATTAATTTAATTAGTAACAATATTTTTGCTTATTATATAATTTTATTATAATTAACACCATTTATTTAAATTTGTTACTCAATAGTCTAACCCCAATTTATTAATAGGGTGCTAACACTCAAACCCTATCAATTATAATCCAGCAATTTAAATACACAATACTAATCCTTGCTGGATTCGCTCAATTCATGCATTCTTGTTCACAACTTTTAAAATTGGTTGAGGTTCTCTGATTTAAATACTTATCAGTTAGAGGAACAAAATAATAATAAAAAATAATACATTACAACCGCGACTTTATTCGGCTGTGACAAATCAATTTGTAGATATACATATGTATGGGTGCTCCTTAAAATATGCACCCCCCTCGATTTCACTTTCAAAAACATCCCTTAATACGAAGTGGAACTGTATGGAGTGAGAGAGTGTACTGAGGGCAGATTCACTTACATTATTCCGCCTAAGCTCCGGTTGTTTAACTTTGCACCCTTAATATTTCCTTTTGCCTCAGTCGGGACAGATAAACCGCAGACGTAAATAGATAATTTACTGCTATTATTATGATAAAGAGAAAAATCTGACGGGACGTGTGCCGCTGCAATTAATCTTGATTTAAATTTTAGAATAGCATTATTTGAATCAATTAGGGGATCATTATGAGATGAGTTTATACAAATGGGTTTTATAAACATACTTTATAATACGCGTATTATATTCTATAGATTTAGCAAAACAATAATAATTTGAGTGCTGCTAATATGTTTCCAACAGGCCGGAGTTTGGAGTTCTTAAACTTTTAATTGCTAAAATGTATTTGGTAGCCTGTAATGTTCTATCATTTTTTTTAAATGTTTGATAAATTTTTTAAACAAACTAAGCTTTTATAGAAACACATTACTTTGTTAATCATAAGACGCGGATTACGTTTTAAATTAAGAAGTTTACAAGTTAAAAAACATGCAATAAGTTTGACCAAACACTAATAAAAACTATTGGGTAGTGCACATATTTCTAAATCTTTACTGCCTTTTTAAACGTTGTACTGTAAACTTGCTTGTGGTTAATAATGCAAAAACTGCTATCACTGATTGTAAATAAAAAAAACACAAAAAGCTTACATGACAATGACAACAGCAGCAATACAAAAACAACTTATACAGACTATAGTCAACTTGCTTGCAGTTAACAATGCAAAAACTGCTATTACTCATTGCAATTAAAAAAAAAAACAGAAAATGAAAAAAAAACTGTACATAAAAAGCAATTATTGCATAAAACTCATCAAAAATTGCACAAAAAAACTATTTAATAAGTAAAGCTGGCCCACAAAATTAGTTTATGCTATAAAATATTTAAAAAATTGAGCAAAAAAATTATTTATGGCAAAAATCGCACAACAAACCTTAATAAACTCATCAAAAATTGAACAAAAACACATTTATTGCATAAATTTTATTGAAAAACAAACAAAAAAATCCAAAAGTTGCAAATAAACGTTCAAAGCAAAAAATATATTAAAAAACCGCACAGAAAACCAATTTAATACATAAAGTAATGCAAAAATTGCACATAAACATAATTGGCCGTAGTAAATTAATAAAAAAAAGCACAAAAAACACATTTATTGAACAAAGTACTCTAAAAGTTGTTCAGAAAACCTATTTATTACAGAATACAATGCAAAAATTGCGCATAATCAACATTGACAGTAAAAAATATATCAAACATTGTACAAAAACCTCAATTATTGACTAAAGTACCTTGAAACAATTTAATACATATAGTAGTGCAAAAATCGCACACAAACACTATTGACCAAAGTAAATTAATCAAAAAGATCCCAGAAAACATAATAATTGCACAAAATAGACCAAAAAATGCTTAAAAAACTCATTTATTACAAAACACAATGCAAAAGTTGCGCATAAACCACAATGACATATAAAAATATATCAAAAATTGCACAAAAACTACATTATTTGAAAAAAATAATCCAAAAATCGCACAAAAAAACAATTTAAGACAAAAAGTACTGCAAAAATAGCACATACACATTATTGGCCGTAATAAATTAATAAAAAAGCTTAGAAAACACATTTATTGCACAAAGTAATATAAAAGTTGCTCAAAAAATCTATTTATTACCAAACACTAAGCAAAAATTGCTTAAAAACCTTAATTATAGAGCAAAGTAATCTAAAAATTAAACAAAAAACTAATTTAATACATAAAGTAGTGCCAAAAAGCACATAAACACTAATGGCCGTAGTAAATTATTACACAAAATAGTCTAAAAATTGCTCAAAAACACATTTATTACAAAACACAGTTCAAAAATTGCGCATAAACAACATTGACTGTAAAAAATATATCAAAAATTGTACAAAAACCTTAATTTTTGAGCAAAATAGTCCATAAATTGCACAAAAAACCAATTTAATACATAAAGTAGTGCAAAAATTGTTATAAACATAATTGGCCGTAGTAAATTAATCAAAAAGAACAAATAAAACACAATTGTTGCAGAAAGTAGTCAAAATTTGCTTAGAAAACACATTTATTTTAAAACACAATTCAAAATTTGCGCATGAACAACATTGACCGTAAGAAATATATTAAAAATTGCACAAAACACCTCAATATTTGAGCAAAGTCATGCAAAAATTGCATAAAACACCAATTTATTATATAAAGTAGTGCAAAAATTGCGCTTAAACACCATTGCCGTAGTAAATTAATCAAAAAAAGCACAAAAAACACAATTAATGCACAAAGTACTCCAAAAGTCGCTAAGAAACCCCATTTATTACAGAATACACTGCAAAAATTGCGCACAAACAACATTGACTATAAGAGATATATCAAAAATTGCACAAAAACTGCACAAAAACCTAAATTTTTAAGCAAAGTAGTTCAAAAATTGCACAGAATACCAATTTAATACATAAAGTAGTGCAAACCTTGCACATAAGCACTATTGGCCGAAATGAACTAATCAAAAAAAGCACAGTAATCAAAAAAAGCACAAAAAACAAAAATATTACACAAAGTAGTCCAAAATTTGCTCAAAAAACCCACTTATTACAAAACACAATGTAAAAATTGCGCATAAACAACATTGGTCGTAAACAAATATATCAACAACCGCACAAAAATCAAAATATTTAGGCAAAGTACTCTAAAAAATGCAGCAAAAATCAATTTAATACATAAAGTAGTATAAAAATCGCAACTAAAACACCATTGGCCGTAGTTAATTAATCAAATACAGTACAAAAAACTTTTTTATTACAAAACACAATGCAAAAATTGCGCATAAACAACATTGACAGTAAAAAATATATCAAAAATTACATGAAAATCTTAATTATTCAGCTAAGTACCCCAAAGGTTGCACAAAAAACCAATTTAATACATAAAGTAGTGCAAAAACTGCGCATAAACAACGTTGACTGTAGAAAATTTATTAAAAATCGCAAAAAATCTTAATTGTTGAGCAAAGTACTCCAAAAATCGCCATTAAACACCATTGGCCCTAGTAAATTTATTGAAAAGAACACCAAAAACATAATTATTGCACAAAATAATCTAAAAATTGTTTAAAAAAACCATTTATTACAGAACGCAATGCAAAAAGTGCACATAAACAACACTGACCGGAAGAAATTTATAGAAAATTACATAAAAACTATAATTTTTGAGCAAAAAGGTCCAAAAATTGCACACAAACCAATTTAGTACATAAAGTAGTTCAAAAATCGTACATAAACACCATTGTCCGTAGTAAATTTTTTGAAAATAGCACAAAAAACACAAATATTGCACAAAATAGTCTAAAAGTTGCTCAGAAAACTTATTTATTACAAAACACAAGGCAAAAATTGAGCATAAACAACATTAACAGTAAAAAATAAATAAAGAATTGCACAAAAACTTTAGTATTTGAGCAAAGTTACCCAAAAATTGCACAAAAAACAATTTAATATATAAAGTTATGCAATAATAGCACACAATCACTATTGGCCGTAGTAAATTAATTAAAAAAAAAAAACAAAAAACACAATTATTGAGAAAATAGTCTAAAAGTTGCTCAGAAAACCCACTTATTACAAAACACAATTTAAATTGCGCATAAACAACATTGACATTAAAAAATATATCAAAAATTGCACAAATACACTAATATTTGAACAAAGTAATCTAAAAATCGTATAGAAAATCAATTTAAAACATAAAATAGTACAAAAATTGCACATAAACACTATTAGCCGTAGTGAATTAATCAAAAAGAAAACAGAAAACACAATTATTACACAAAATAGTCTAAAATTTGCTAAGAAAACCCAATTATTACAAAACAAAATGCAAAAATTGCGCATAAACAACAGTCACCGTGAAAAATATATCAAAAATTGCACAAAAGCCCCAATTTTTAAGCAAAGAAGTCCAAAAATAGCACAGAAAATTAATTTAATATATAAAATAGTGCAAAAATCGCTCATAAACACCATTGACCGTAGTATATTAATTGAAAAAGCACAGAAATCACAATTATTGCACAGAGTAGTCCAAAAATTGCTCAGAAAACCTTTTTATTACTAAACACAATACAAGAACTGCTCATAAACAATATTGATCGTAGGAAATATATCAAAAATTGCACAAAAACCTTAATTTTTGAGCAAAATAGTCTAAAAATTGCACACAAAACCAATTTATTACATTAAGTAGTTCAAAAATCCTACATTAACACTATTGTCAGTAGTAAATTACTCTAAAATAGCACAAAAACACAATCATTGCACAAAATATTCCAAAAGTTGCTCAGAAAACCCATTTATTACAAAACACAATTTATAAGTTGCGCATAAACAACAGTGACAGTAAAAAATGTATCAAAAATTGCACAAAAACCTTAATATTTAGGCAAAATTATTAAAAATTGCAAAGAAAACCAATTTAATACATGAAGTAGTGCAAAAATCGCACATAAACACCATTGGCCGTAATAAATTATTCAAAAAGAGCACACAAAAAAACAATTATTGCACAAAGTATTCCAAAAGTTGCTCAAAAACCTTATTTATTACAAAACACACTGCAAACATTGCTCATAAACAACATTGATTGTAAGAAAAATATCAAACACTGCACAAAAACACCAATTTTTGAACAAAATAGTCCAAAAATTGCACAAAAAACTAATTTAATACATAAAATAGTACAAAAATCGCTCATAAACAGCATTGGTCGTAGTAAATTAATCAAAAAAACATAGAAAACACAATTATTGCACAAAGTAATCCAAAAATTCTTTAGAAAACTTTTTTTATTACAGAACACAATGCAAAATTGTGCATAAACAACATTGGCCGTAAAAAATATATCAACAATCGCACAAAAACCAGAATTTTTGAGCAAAGTACTCCAAAAATTGCAAAGAAAATCAATTTTATAAAAAAAACACAAAAAAAACAATTATTGCAAGTTGTCTAAAAAGTGCTCAGAATACATAATTATTACAAAACACAATGCAAAAATTGCGCATAAACAACTTTGACCGTAGAATATATATCAAAATTTGCACAAAATATTTATTTAATACATAAAGAATTAAAAATATAGCACATAATTACTATTTGCCGTTATAAATTAAACAAATAGAGTTCAGAAAACACAATTATTGCACTAAGTAGTCCAAAAGTCGCCCAAAAAACTTATTTGTTACAAAACACAATGCAAAAATTAGGCATAAACAACATTGACAGTAAGAAATATACCAAAAATTGCACAAAAACTCTAATTATTGAGCAAAATATCCCAAAAATTGCTCAAAAAAACAACTAATTATATAAAGTAGTGCAAAAATTTCCCAAAAACACTATTAACCGTAGTCAGTTAATCAAAAAATACACAGTAAACACAATTATTGCACAAAATAGTCTAAAATTTGCTTAAAAAAATCATTTACTACAGAACACAATGTAAAAACTGCTTATCAACAACATTGACCGTAAAAATTATATCAACAATCGCACAAAAACCAGTATTTTTAATCAAAATACTCCAAAAATTGTAGAGAAAACCAATTTATTACATCAAGTGGTACAAAAATTGCACATAAACACCATTAACCGTAGTGAATTATTTAAAAAAAACACAAAAAACGCAATTATTGCACAAAGAAATTCAAAAGTTGCTCAGAAAACCCATTTATTACAAAATACAATGTAAAAATTGCAAATAAATAACATTGACCGTAAAAAATATATTAAAAATTCCACAAAGCTCTCAGTTTTTGAACAAAATAGTCTAAAAACTGCACAAAAAACCAATTTAATACATAAATTAATGCAAAAATTGCACATAATTACTGTTGGCCTTAGTGAATTAATAAAAAAATCCTAAAAAACACAATTAATGCACTAAAACCTATTTATTACAAAATATAATGCAAAAGTTGCGCAAAAATATATCAAAAATTACACAAAAACCCCAATATTTGAGCAAAGTAATCCAAAAACAGCATAGAGAACCAATTTAATACATAAAGTAAAGCAAAAATCGCACATAAACACCAGCGGCTGAAGAAAAATAATCCAAAAAAAAACAACAAAAAACACAATTATTGTACAAAATATTTCAAAAATTCTTTTGTTGCTGAGCACATTTTAAAAATTGCGCTTAAATCCCAATTATTACAGAACACAATGCAAAATTGCGCATAGACAACATTGGCCAAAAGAAATATATAAACAATTGCACAAAAACCAGAATTTTTGAGCAAAGTACTCTAAAAACTGCAAAGAAAACTAATTTAATACATAAAATAAAGCAAAAATTGCACATGAACACTATTGGCCGTAGTAAATTATTCAAAACAAGCACAGAAAACACAATTATTACACAAAGTGGTCTTAAATTTGCTCAAAAAACCCATTTATTACAAAACACAATGCAAAAATTGCGCATAAACAACATTGACCGTAAAAAATATATCAACAATCGCACAAAAATCAAAACAGTTTTTGAGCAAAGTACTCCAAAAATTGCAGAAAAAAACAATTTATTACATAAAGTAGTACAAAAATTGCACATAAACATTATTGGCCGTAGTAAATTAATCAAAAAGAGCACAAAAAACAAAATTATTGCACAAAGTAGTCCAAAATTTGCTCAGAAAACACTTTTATTTCAAAACACAATGCAAAAATTGCGCATAAACAACATTTACCGTAAAAAATATATTAAAAACTGCACAAAAACTCTAATTTGTAAGCAAAATAGCCCAAACATAGCACAGAAAACTAATTTAATATATAAAATATTGTAAAAATCGCACATAAACACATTTGGCCTTAGTTAATTAACAAAAAGAGCACAACAAACACAATTATTGCACAAAGTAGTTGAAAATTTGCTCAAAAAACCCATTTATTACAGAACACATTTTAAAAGTGCGCATAAACAACATTGACCGTAGGAAACATATCAAAAATCGTTTAAAAACCCCAGCTATTAAACAACGCACTTCAAAAATTGCACAAAAAACTAATTTAATATAAAAAATAGTGCAAAAATTGCTCATAAACATTATTGGCCATAGTAAATTATTTAAAAAGACCACAAAAAACACAATTATTCCAAAAAATAGTCCAAAAGTCGCCCAGAAAACAACAATGACCGTAGAAAATATATTAAAAACTGCACAAAAACCTTATTTTTTTAGCAAAGTAGTCTAAAAATTGCACACAAAACCCATTTAAATAAATAAAAAGTGCAAAAACCGCATATAATCACCATTAACCGTAGTAAATAAATCAAAATGAGCACAGAAAACACATATATTGCACAAAGTAATCTAAAAGGTGCTTAAAAAACCTATTTATTACAAAACACAATGCAAAAATTGTTAAAAAAATGCACAAAAAACCAATTTAATATACAAAGTAGTGCAAAAATTGCTTATAATCATCATTAGTCGTAGTAAACTAATCAAAAACAGCACAGAAAACACAATTATTGCTTAAAGTAGTCCAAAAATCACTTAGAAATCCCATTTATTAAAAAACACAATGCAAAATTGCGCATAAGCAACATTGACCGTAAAAATTATATGAACAATCGCACAAAATCCACAATTTTAAAGCAAAGTACTTCAAAATTTGCAGAAAAAACCAATTTAATACAAAAATTGCACATAAACACTATTAGCCAAATTAAATTAATCAAAAAGAACACAAAAAACACAATTATTGCAGAAAGTAGTCCAAAAATTGCTAAGAAATTCCATTTATTACAAAACACAATGCAAAAAATGCGTATCAACAACATTGACCGTAAAAAATATATTAAAACCGCAATTTTTAGACAGAAAAGTAAAAAACTGCAGAAAAAACCAATTTAATACATAAAATAGTGCAAAAATCGCACATAACCATCAGTGGCCGTAAAAAATTAATCCAAAAAAAAAATCACAAAAAACACAATTATTGTACAAAATAGTCCAAAAGTTGCTTATAAAATCCTTTTTTTGCTAAACACATTGCAAAAATTGCGCTTAAACAATATTGACTGTGGAAATATATCAAAAACCGCACAAAAACCAAAATTTTTGAACAAATTATTCTAAAAATTGCACAGAAAATTAATTTAATACATAAAATAGTGCAAAAATCGCAAATAAACACTATTGGTCATTGTAAATTAATCAAAATTTGCTCAGAAAACACATTTATTAAGGAACACAATGCAAAAATTGCGCATAAACAACATTGACCGTAAGAAACATATTAAAAATCGCACAAAAACCTCAACGTACCCTAAACATTGCACAGAAAACCAATTTAATATAAAGATAAGTGCAAAATTTGCACATAATAAACCAAAAATTGCAAAAAAAAACTTCAGTTATTAAGCAAAATATTCTAAAAATTGCACAGAAAGCCAATATAATATATAAAGTAGTACAAAAACTGCTCATAAACACCATTGGCTGTAGTGAAAAAAACAGAAAACACAATTATTGCACAAAGTAGTCTAAAATGCGCTTAGAAAACCTATTTATACCAGAGAAAAGTTATCAAAAATTGCACAAAACATTAATATTTGAGCAAAGTAATCCAAAAATTGCACAAAAAAAAACAAATTATTTCATAAAGTAGTGTAAAAATAACACATAAACATTAATAGCCGTAGTAAATTAATAAAAAAAAAAACACACATCGCACATAAACACCATTGGCCGTAATAAATTAATTAAAAAGAGCACAAAAAACACAATTATTGCACAAAATATTTCAAAAGTCGCTCCAAAAACTTATTTATTACATAAACAACATTGACCGTAAGAAAAATATTAAAAATTGCACAAAAGCCCCAATTTTTGAACAAAGTCGTCCAAAAATTGCACAAAAAACCAATTTAATACATAAAATAGTGCAAAAATTGCACATAAACACTATTGGCTGTAGTAAATTAATTTTAAAAACTACAGAAAACACAATTATTGCACAAAGTTGCTTAAAAAAACCCATTTTTTACAAAACACGATATAAAAATAGCGCATAAATAACGTTTAATGTTATTTATGCGTAAAAAATATATTAGAAATTGCACAAAAACCCCAATTGTTGAGCAAAGTAATCCAAAAATTGCACAGAAAACCAAATTAAAACTTAAAGTAGTGCAAAAATAGCACATAAACACTATTGGCCGTAGTAAACTAAATAGAAAGAATACACAAAAACACAATTAACGCACAAAATAGTCCAAAATTTGCTCAGAAAACACATTTATTACAGAACATAATGCATAACAGTTGCGCTATTCGTTACAAGAAATGTAATTGCGGTAATTTATTTGAATTGGATGATTCCGAACTTCCTAAACTTTATAAAGAAAATATTACTCTTTACCAAGTTTTATGTCATGAGTTGAGGTCGAGCAATAAATTACTCTTAGATAAAATTATTTATCTTGAAGAGAAGATCACCGAAAAAGATAAAACTATTCTTCAATACGAAGCTCGCAGTAAACAACTAACTGCTCCTACTACTGCGCCGCTCAGTAATGATACGGTGCAATTGATTCAACCTGCAGTTTTTCCTTCTTTGGCAAGCTCTGTTGTTAAGGGAAAAACTAATCAAAAAACATAGCCAAGAACTCAAACTATCTTTGGTTGTGGCCCAACCAATCACAAACTGCAGGCTTATGTGCCTACTTCTTACGTACATGTTTCTAAACTTAGACGTGGAACTAATAAAACTGATATAGTAAATCATATTAAATCTAAGTTTTCCACGATATCAGTTGATGTTGTTGAGTTAAAAGTAAAATCTGGAAACTACAGCAGCTTTAAAGTTTCTGTTCCAGCTAATCATGCTCAATCTATTCTCTGCAAAGATTTTTGGCCTGCAAATATAGCGGTCAAGAAATTCTTAAATTATGGGCGAGTTAATAATGTTCCTGCTTCATCTTCGGTGGATTTTTGAAATCTGGATCCAGCCAACAATCTAAACCCGTCACCAGAAACACCAGCGGTATCTCCATCTATTACCAGAATGTCGGGGGTATAAAAACTAAACTCAAAGAACTTATGCTGGCTGTAGCTGTATCCAACTACGATATTATTGTACTGACCGAAACCTGGCTAAATCAGGACATCAGCGATGCGGAGCTACAATTAATTGGTTACAGTTTGTTTAGATGTGATCGCTCTTCATTAACAAGCCCTAAGCTTGACGGAGGAGGTGTCTTAATTGCTACTAAAACTTGTTTTAATTGTACTTTATTACAACCTACATTTTTAAGTGTTGAACATTTGTTTGTAATTGTTAAGTTTAAGTTTGTATCATATATTATCAGTGCAGTCTACTTACCACCTAACTCGGCATGTGATAAATATTTAGATCATTGTTATTCCGTTGAATCTATTGCTGACAAATATCCAGACAGTAAACTAATTTCACTAGGCGATTATAATCTACCCGCAGCGGTATGGGTTAATGATGAGTTAGGCATAAGTGTTATTTGTAATAATACTTATTCTGCTCATTTTGTTTCCAACTGTTATACCTACCTAATACCTAATACCTAATGATGGTGGTGTGTTCTTAGATTTATGTTTTTCTAACATCTGTGATAATTCTGTGATTAAAGCTGTGGATGTTTTGTTAAAACTTAGCCAACATCATATTGCTTATGTGATTGATGTTAAATGTGATACTAGCCGTGATATTTTAATGTGTAATTATGTTTTTAATGATTTTAAATATGCCGACTTTAACGCAATCAATAATTTTTTGTTGAATGTTGATTGGTCCGCCCTTTTTTATAATTGTGATGTTGATAATTGCGTTAATTTATTTTACTCTGTGTTGCATTTTGCTATTGACTATTTTGTTCCCAAAAAACAATGGCGAGAAAACAATTTTCCAGTTTGGTTTAATAATGAATTGATTTCACTTACTAGACTCAAAAAAACTGTTCATAAACGTTATAAATCTTCAAGACTATTGTCTGATTATAACGAGTTTCAATCAATTCGTACTTCGTGTAAAAATCTCAGTACATGTCTATACAAGCAATATATTACTCGTACAGAAAACAACATTCAAAGTAACCCTAAACATTTTTGGAAATTTGTTAGCGACTCTAGAAAAACTAATGATTTTCCAGCCTCAATGTATTATAAACAAAAAACTTGCAGTAATGGAGATGACTATGTTAATAGTTTTGCTGAATTCTTTTCCTCTGTTTACGATACACAAACTCATCCAACTCCTTTGTTTGACTTTAATAAAAACGTATTACATCGATCATTTTCAATTAGTTTGTTGGATGTATTTAAAGGGATTGAGAACCTTAAATGTAACTTTAGCACTAGACCGGACGGTGTTCCTTCTATGCTGTTAAAACAATGTATTTATTCAATTTCTATGCCATTGCACTTACTTTTTGAGGCTTCTCTTAATGAAGCCAAGTTTCCTTCAGTTTGGAAACAAAGCTACATTATGCCTTTACATAAATCTGGAGCTAAGGAAGATATTACTAATTATAGAGGTATATGCATCCAGTCTGCTATTCCTAAGTTGTTTGATCAAATTGTAACTGGTCAAATACAATGGATGTGCAAAAGCATTTTAGTGGAACAGCAACATGGGTTTCGCGAGGGTCGTTCTACTCTTACAAATCTTCTTTGTAACGAAAATGATCTTTTGAATGCCTTTCAATCAAGAGTTCAAGTAGATTCAATTTACACAGATTTTTCAAAGGCTTTTGATCGCGTTAATCATAGTATTTTGATTGCTAAGCTTCGGGCTTTGGGTTATCATAAATCTGTTGTTGCGTGGTAGTCGAGCTTTTTGGAAAATCGTACACAGTGTGTGAAAATTAATAACTTTTTATCACAACCAATTGTTGTTCCTTCTGGGGTTCCTCAAGGATCTCATTGTGGACCAATTCTGTTTTTACTCTTTATTAATGATCTTGTTTGTTCTATTAATTCTTCGTCTTATCTTTTATTTGCTGACGATCTTAAAATTTATAAAAGAATATCATCTATCGAGGACTGCATTAGTTTGCAAAATGATTTAGATTCTGTTCATTCATGGTGTCTTATTAATAACTTGTTGTTTAACGCAAATAAATGTTTTTCGATAACCTTCAACAGAACTTTAAGTAAAGTATCGTTTGACTATACTATCGATAATAATGTTTTGGAGCATGTTACACAAATAAAAGATTTGGGCGTAATTTTTCAAAACTATCTTTTGTTGAGCATATAAACCATATGTGCAACCGTGCTATGAAAATGTTAGGATTTGTTTACAGAATGTTTACTGACCTATCTCCAAGCACACTCAAATTACTTTATTGCGCTTTAGTACGTTCTCATTTAGAGTACGCTCCGTCAGTTTGGTGTCCATTCTACAGCAATATAGAACGTATTCAAAACAAATTTTTTCGTTTATTATCGTACAAATTTGGCATTTCATCCGAAAATTACGATTTTAACCTCATTGCATTGCAATATAATCTTCCGCCGCTGAAAATTCGGCGCAAAAGAGCCGATTTATCATTTTTACGTGGACTAATGATGTCTGAGATTGATTGCCAAGAACTACTTGTAACTCTTCCATTTCAAGTCCCCAACAATAATCGCCGAACCAGACAGTCTCCATTATTTAGAGAATCTATACATTCTACCAATTATGGATTTAATAATCCAATTGGTAGAATGTGTAGAATTGCTAATAGTTTCTCTAATAATATTGATTTATTTTGTGTTTCAAAATGTAGTTTTAAGTGTCAATTAAAATGTGTTGATGAATAATTTTATATTTTGTTTTTATTTATGTATACTTTTTTCCATGCTTTTATTTTTCAATATTCTTTTATATATTTTTGTGTAATTGTAATATTGTTTGTAATTCATCGTTATTTATGTATATAATGATGTAGATGTAAATGGTTTTGTATATACCGTGAATAAAGTATTATTATTATTATAAAGAACAATGACCGTAGAAAATATATCAAAAATCGCACAAAAACCCATGACATTTTGAGCAAAATTGTACAAAAATTACACAGAAAACCAATTTAATACATAAAGTAGTGCAGAAAATGCATTTAAACAGCATTGGCCGTAGTAAATTAATCAAAAAAGCCTGGAAAACACAATTACTGTACAAAATAGTCCAAAAATTGCTCAAAAATTCCATTTATTACAAAATACAATGCAAAAATTGCGCATAAACAACATTGACCGTAAGAAACATATCAAAAAAATTCACAAAAACCGCAATTTTTGAGTAAAGTATTGCAAAAATTGCACATAAACTTTATTAGCTGTTGTAATATAATCAAAATGAGCACAAAAACACAACTTTTGTACAAAATAATCCAAAACTTGTTCAAAAAACACAAAGCACAAATCGTGCATAAAAAATAAAACTATTGCACAAATTAGTCCAAAAATTAAGCATAAACAACATTTGCCTAAGTAAGTTTATCAAATATTGCAGAAAAAATACAATTAACGCACAAAGTAGTTCAAAACTCAAACACACAACTAAATTATTACATAAAATGGTGCAAAAATTGCGGATAAACAATATTTGTTTAAGTAAATTTATCAAATATTGCACAATAAACTCAACTTTTGCACAACGTATTCTAAAAATTGGTCAGAAGAACCATTTATTACAAAAAATAGTTCAAAAAACGCAAATAAAAACCTTTAATAATATAAAATATATAAAAATTTTTGCTGAAAAACTCATTTTTTTATAAATTGTTCAAAATAATTCTAAATCTGCGCAGAAAATTATTTATTTTATTAAATTAATCAACTTTACAGAAAACGCATTTATTGCAAAAGATGTAACAAAAATTTCACAAAAACTTATTTATTAAATAAAATAACCGTTTATGGTAAAAAAATTATCAACAATCAAGCAAAAAAACTATTTATTGCATTAAATAATACAAAGACGCCAAAAAAATCTATTTATTATATAAAGTAAAGCAAAAACGCGCATAAACCCTATTTCTGCTAGTAAATTTATCAAAAAATGTACATAAAACTTATAATAAGATAAAATTTAGTAGAAATTGCAAAACGTTTATTGTATATCATTGATAAAAAAATAATCCAAAAATTACGCAAAAACCCATTTGTCCTAAGGAAATATTACATAAAATTCATAAAATATTGCATATTATTGTCCAAAAATCAGACAAAATGACCGTTTATGTTAAACAAATATTAAAAAAACCACTCAGAAGTTTACTTGCTTAAATAATTTATTAAAAATCTCGAAGAAAACCAATACAAATTTATAACATAAACTACTGCAAAAATCGCGCTCAACGATAATGACAATCATAAGAACAACTAAGTTATATTGACAATGCAAAAAGACTTCACCGGGCACACAACACAACTTGTGTATTAACAAACAATAAAATATATAATTCAAACTGCAATTTGTAGAAAAAATATTGTTGTAGTTCTGTAATAGATAAATGTTATCATACCAACTATTAATAATTTAATTTACTAGATTTTCTTGTGATTGTTTTATAAAATAAAGCTCAATGAATTCTTACAACAAAGTTATCTAACTCAAATTAAAAACCACAATAACTCTTCCACAATTTAAACCAAAAGATATAATCTTTAGTTTCCTCCTAATTTCGTTAAAAAAGCAAACTGCTTAAAATTCCTATTACAATAATACAAGAGTAATTTATATGAAGGATGGTAAATTAAGTCAAAATTCTTATTCCGAATTCAATGCGGGCCGCGTTTAAATATTAGCCCGAATTGCCGATTGTTATCGCGTCTAAAGTGATACCGCGAAGACTCCCAGTATTAAGATACGCCGTTCTGGCTTTAATTAAGATGAGATGCTTAATTACACTTGCAGGGAACGTACACGCTAAAAGCTATCTCCCACCCAAAGGTACATACAAACCGCATATAAAACGAAAATAACACTATAAACTAATTTTATTTGATAAATAAATTAAGGAAATTTGCATTCGCAGTTTTAGAATTGAACTATACAATTTAATACTTAAAATTTTGAGTAAACAAATAATAATTTATGATTTTCTTATGACGCATATTTCATAACAAACTAGTTAAAAAAAAATGCAATTAAAATTTGTTTTTACAATTTTATGTAAATTACATGAATATGTTCTACTTATCCGTGCAACATTAGCATTTTCTAGAATAATATTGTTGCTACCTGTTTTCAAATATGAAATATTTATTTGAATCTATAGATATACGTCTGTATAAATAGTGATAACACAATAAGTCCTTGAAATAATAAATGCGGTTTTAAAAATAATGTCTAGGGTAATATAAAAAAATTGTGATTCACAATTAGATAAATTTTTAAATAAAAATAGTAAATAGTTTCTTAATGATATCTTATACACACGCAAACCAAATTTATGTCACTAAATTTTTGCTTTAAAATAAAATTTTATGTTAAGTGCTGCTATTGTTATTGTTTTTTTGTGATTTGAAAAGTAATAAACTTTGATTTGAATTTAAAAAAAAATTGTTGCAATACTAATTTAAGGCACATTATGTCCACAGACTGTTTAAATCTTTTTGTGTGTCTATCTTTTACCAAATGTTGGCTATCCTCTACGTTATTTTGACTTTGTTTGCGGCAGTACAAAATAGTTTGGTGGTAGTTGTATTGAACCACATTCCTAAGTTCTTTAGCTATAAAATCTCTGCCTTTTACTTTTTTTTTCTTTTTTTGTAGTACTATCTGCAATAATTTGTATTTTTTTGGAGTTTCATAATATGCCCCAAATACTCGAACTTTCTTCTTCTGATCGTTTTCACAACTTTTCTCTCAGCTTTCAACTTTTTAAAAACCTTCTTGCTAGTAACATGATTCGTCCAAGAGATTCTAAGAATCCACATCTCAAAGACGTTTAGTTTATTTATTGAAGCTTCTGATAAGATCCAAAACTTCACTCTAAAAAAGAGTATCAAAAAAGTTTAATGTTCAGACAGTGATTTTTTTTAACTGTATTTTTTTTTTAAATGTTTCTCTGTTTTCTATCCTGTTTTTTGTTTCTGTTGAATAGTCCTATTGTTTGTTTACCAAACTCCTTAGGTATGTAAATTTTTCTTAGCCTAAAAATTGTCACTAACAAAACCAAAATTTTTACCAAAAGATAACCTCCAACCCAAATTTATGCGTTATATCTTAAGCACCAGCTCCCCCATCGGAGAAGGACAATAGCTAATCAAACGCAACGCTCTTCCTTCTTTGAAGATCGTAACATTGCCGTGGTTATGAGGCTTGCGCTTTTCCTCTTGGACGTGGTCAGTGGGTCCGGTTGGAAAAGAAATTTCCTTGTATCGGACAACAAGCTGCTAAGCGATCAAGGGCAAAGTTGCAGACTAATTACGATCACTTTGCAACGAAGTATTCGCGCTGAGGGTCTGTGGTATGACTACCCACGTGTTTGTGCCGTGTGTGGAAACCCGGTAGGGAAGATAAAGGAGTCCTGGTGGCTGAGTCACCCTACAGATGCGTCTCTAGGGCTTAGAAATACTCCACTTTGGCCTTGATTTCTTTTTAAACGGGAGCCTAAGACTAACCCATCTCGATCAATCGGCTGCGTCGTACAGTCAGATGGCCGACAGGGTGAGTCCTTGAAAGTGAAGGGGTATGCAGCGGGCCGCACACTTATGTAGTTTGGTGTGCATCACTTGTTTGTATACAACCCACCTTTAGGGTTATATTTCTTTGGTAACCCTGGCAATCTATTAAAGACGTCCCCCAATTTGCGGGCTCTATGACGGATGAAGAGCCAGAAAATAAATTTTTGTTTCTTAACTATAGAGAACCAAATTCTCAAAACCAATTTATCGGATAAATCTTTGGATACCCTGAAAATTACAGACTCGGTTGGTGCATCGACGGATACCCCATCGACGTCTAAAACTGTTCCGTCTTTGAACCACACCTTACAGACCGGTGTCAAAAACACAGGATCTGCAGGGCTGAGGCAAAAAGTTAAAGAATGGCGCGTTTGGCTGCTAAAAAGCAAGCAAACCTCAAACAGACAGCGTCAAATTTGAACCGAAGGGATTAGGGATGCTCTTTTTCGGGAGCTGGATAATACCTTATCCACCCTAGGCAAAACACCTCCCACCTTCACTGTGGCTGTAACACACAAGAGAGATCCTTAAGGTTTCCTGTGATGATGACGCCTCACTGGGGTGGCTTCAAAAAGTTATTTCTGGTCTACAACCTCAGTAGCCGGAATCACAACTAGGCGTTGTGCCACTGAGCCGGCTTCCTAAGCTGACAAAGGCTACTTTGTGGCTTCCGGACAAACCAGATGTTGTAGATCTGGTCATAAGTCGCCTGGAAAAGCAGAATCAGTGGCTCAAAGTAAACAATTAGTGCATCTTCTACACCGCCGAGTCCAAGGAACCGGAGGGCCAACTTCTTGTTCTCGGAATAGGTGAGGAAGATGTACGCACACTAAATGGTAATGGAAACCTGCTAAGCTATATGTTTAGCAAACCTACTATTAAAATAACAAAAAATGTGCCGCCGCTGGAGAAAGCAATGGAAACAGAGGTGATTGATCCAGCCGGTCAAAACCAGGATATAAATTTTACTGTCCCCAAAGCTGATCGATGACGCGACACATTAATGTTATACAATGCAACCTGCATTACTGTCGAGCGGCCGTAGCAACACGTTTGCGGATTAGGCAAACTAAGTGGGAAGGTATTTTCAAACTCAAATAACGGTAAGCTACGGACGTGTATATACATACCCAAGCACATAACAGCGTTTCTTATGCCACAGCTTTCCGACAGTGACCTCACAACCGTCAGAATCAGCTCAGCAGACAAACGGAAGCCAGGCACCATTGTGGCGTCGGCATACCTTGCACACGACATACCACCTCCAACAACACAGCTGGAGAACTTGGTCCATTGCAGTACAAGAAAAAATGTTGACCTCATAATTGAATGTAACGCCAACTCCCATCATATTGTCTGGGGAAGTGAAGACACAAATGGAAAGGATAAGCAACTTCACAATTTCATTATCAGTACTAACCTAGAAATACTAAATCGAGGTGTTAAACCAACGTTTGTTATGTCCCACAGCCAGACTATGATAGATATCACACTGGCACTCGCATTTTAAGCAAAATCCACGACAGACACGTATCTATGTCGGTCTCAATGTCAGATCACAGGTGGATAAAACCCGAGGCTGACCGATAAGGCTGCTTTTTAAGACA
The DNA here is from genome assembly GCA_963932245.1 of Tachinus rufipes. Lineage (NCBI taxonomy): Eukaryota > Metazoa > Arthropoda > Insecta > Coleoptera > Staphylinidae > Tachinus > Tachinus rufipes. The sequence continues at coordinate 127,677,542 of OZ010741.1, forward strand.
ACCTATCGCGGAGTACTTGTGCTAATTTAAATGAACCTATTAGTGTAGAAGAAATAGAAAACTCTGTAAGTAAGTTGGAAAATTATTTAACACAAGCGTACAAGAACTTGTGCCTACTTAGGATAGCTACCAAATCCAACAACACAACACAAAATCAACAAACCAATCAGATTGGATGCTATACAAAAATGCCCAGAAAGATTATAAAAGACGCATACGTCAACGTCGACAAAAAACTTGGAGATCTTTTTGTGAGGATGTTGAAAACACTTCAACTGCAGCAAGGTTAAAAAAAATCTTATCCAAAAATTCCCAACAGCAACTGGGTTGCCTGAAACAAATTGACACACAGCTAATCTATTGGAAACAATGGAGATGCTTCTAGAAACTTACTTCCCAGGCTGTACCGCCCCAGAACAAGTCTGGTCCGACGCTACGATTCCAGCTCCATCAAAGGAGGACTGGGTAACTGCTCACCGGCTTGCATAGGCAATTAAAAACTTCTCTCCATATAAAGCGCCAGGATTAGATGGAGTCTTTCCTGCCCTTCTACAATGGGGCAAAAATATCATACTAACTCACCTGGCAAAAATCTATAGTGCATGCATTGCTTTTTGATACATACCTATAACATAGAGGGAAGTAAAAGCTATATTTATACCAAAACCAGGGCGTAACGATTACACCCTTGCAAAATCCTATCGCCCAATCTACCTTACATTTTTCTCTTAAAGACATTAGAACGATTGTGCAAAAGATCAATTCGGAAAACGGCTCTTATTACTAAGCCAATACATCCAAACCAACATGCATACACCAAAGAAAGTTTACCGAATTGGCCCTACATTGTAACGTACCGAATCAAAAGATTGTTAAGAGACAAAATGTCTACCTTGGGCGTGTTTATAGATATTGAAGGCGCTTTTGATAAAACCACTTTTAAATAAAATAAAAACTGCTCTTGCAACTCCACAATTAGTGGATAGATAAAACACATGTTGGAGAAAAGAGCCGTTACTGTTAATGTAGAAGATTTGACGGTCAGGAAAGTAGTTGCTAAAAGATGTCCCCAGGGAGGTGTATTATCTCCACTACTATGGAATATAGTAGTCGACAGTCTTATACGGTTACTCAATGATCATGGCTTCTATACAATCGGTTATGCAGATGACATAACAATTATACTAAGCGGTAAATTTAAAAGCATACTCTGCAACTTGATGCAAGAAACTTTAAGATTAATCGAAAATTGGTGCAAAAACTAAGTTTTTACGGTCAACCCTCTAAAAACCAAACTGGTTCTCTTCACAAAAAAGAAGAAAATTAGAAATCTAAACTTACCAAAACTCTTAAATACCCTACTACCGCTATCAACCGAGGTAAAATATCTTGGGGTGGTTTTTGAAAATAAGCTCACATGGGGACTACATCTAAATATGAGATGCAAAAAACTTTATATGTCTTTTTGGCAACGCAGGCGAGCTTTGAGAAAAACATGGGAACTGTCTCCAAAGATAGTGCTATAGCTGTACATAGCCGTCATAAAACCTATGATCACAAACGGGGCACTAATATGGTGGCCAAAAGCTAGACCAAAGACGTCGGCAAGTAAACTGAATCAGTTGCAACAAATGGCATGCCTAAGTATAACAGGTAGCATGCGTACAACACCAACTGCAGCTATGTTGTGTCTGCCGCCACTCGACATTTACGCCAAGGAGATGGCGACAATGGCAGCGTCTGAATGCAGCTTTACTTTGGCACACTGCAGGGAGGGCTGGCAAACACTGTACTCTCCTGGAAGAGACTGTTAAAGAAACACCTCTATTAGGAGCGCAAAACCTAGACTTCTAAATATTATTACCACTAAAAGCTCACACAACTATCTATCAAGGATAACTTATAGGTTTATGGAAATTGTGAACCGCAAAATATCTGGCAAAAATGTTCAAATTCTAACGGATAGTAAAGCGGCTCTAATTGCTATAAACAAGCCTAGAACCACATCGAAGCTAATTTTTGAATGTCATTGTGCCCTTACTTCAGCAGTCTGTAGAAACAGCATCGAGCTGCTCTGGGTAAAAAGACACTCAAACAAAGTAGGTAACATTGAAGTGGACGAGCTGGCGTGTAAAGAGTCAACCCTCATGAAGTGTGGTCCTAAACCCTGGACCTCGTTAACACTCAAATGCTTAAATAATTTACTAAAATTAACACACACAATGCACTGAAACAGCGTTGGGATTACACTCCGGGCTGCAGACAGACAAAGAAAGCAATGACTGATCCTAACGCTAAGACAGCCGATTATTACTTGTGACTTACTTGTCTAGAAAAAACTTGCAATTTATGACAGGAATCTTGACAGGACACTGCCAACTAAAGAAACACATGCACACAATTGGTATTATAGACAATCCAACGTGTAAAGAATGTGAAATGGACGATGAGACGATCGAGCACGTGCACGGCTCTCTCATACAGTAGAGAGTCCATGTTGGGGAGCTACTGGCTTGACATGACCAGTATAAGAGAGACCTCTCCAAGCGCTGTACTTGCATACATCAGCCACATAGGGTGGTTGAATGCCAAGAAAACGGAGTGAGGTCACCACTGAAGAGGTACAATGGGCCTAATGAGGTCTACGTGCAGTAAACTTTAGTTTACCCTCCAACTTTCAACCCAGAATCTAGAAGCACCAGACAAATTGTTTGATTATTGTTTGCCAAAAAAATGTGCAAATCATTCCCAAGGTCTACAATACTTTTTGGAAAAACCTACATAAACTCTAAAACGTTAAGAATCTGTAGGGTTTCTCTAATATTGCGCTTTATAAAAATGTAAAACATTTTATGTTTGGTCCAAATACAAAAAGAGTTTTAAATCATTTAACAAATTTTAGAGACTTTCTTAACAAAAAGTTGACCACCAACTAACTACTTTTTTGTCCTGTCTAGTATGTACGTGACAAAATTTAAACGCCATAGTATAAACGTTAGTTTGGCATACTTGTCAACATGTTTAAATATTCTAAAAAATGTTCAAAAACTTTAAAATAATTACTACCAACTAAGTTCAATTTTTGTTTCTGCAAAACATTTTCAAAGTCTACAAAACTTCTTGGTCAAACCTTTATTGATCATAAAAAACCAAGAATCAGCAATTCCCGTCTAAAAAACGCTTCCTAAATCGTTTTTAAAAAATAAGTTTTTTTGTAAGAAAAATATTTTACACCAACAAAACATTTCTAACTAAGTTTTAAAAACCATCTTAATTTTTTTTGTTTTTTTAATATACTTTTTTAAAAAGTTTTTTGAAAAACTATGTTTTTAACTTAAAATCACAACATTACTTGTTCTACCCTAATTGGTATGTTTGCGGCCAAATTTATGAGTTATAGTTAAGTTTAGCATGATTGGAAATCAATTTTGGTATTTTAGACTAAAACATTTGCAAGCTATTACCAAAATCTACAAACCTTTTTGGACACACCTCTATTGAGCTTAAAAATTTTGTTGCTAAGTACGCAAAAAAATTTTTTGTGTTATGGTTTAAGCACTAGCTTAATATTCTATCAAAGTCCAAAATAAACCAAAGAGTTTTACATGCTATTTCCAAAGTTTATACATTTTTTTGTCAAACTATAAAACACGCACCTGGAATCTGTATGGATTTTAAAAACTAGGCATTTGTAAGGTTTTTCATTTTTTAACAAAAGAAGACTTCAAAAACTTTTATACATTTTTAAATACAATTTTTTGACGGGTCTTTACAAAAAGTTAACTGCTGATCTATTTTCTATCTATTCTACCCTGCTGTTATGTATGCAACCAAATTCATGCGCTATAGTTAACTTTAGCATATTTGGCAATCGATTTAGTTATTTTAAACTGAAAGACTTGCAACCTATTACCAAGGTCTACAAAACGTTTTGGACAAACATTGTTTGAAACAGTTCTACAAATCAACGCTTTTTTGAGTTTTAATATTTAAGGCATTTTTGTTTGCTTTAGAAAATGCTACCTTACACCAAGACAATAAAATCATCAAAATTTAAAAGAAAATTTTTGTAAACTATTCTCAAAGTCTACAAAAATCTTTGATCAAACCTCCAATAATAGCAAGTAACGTACCCAAAACTTGTACCAGTTTTTATAAAATTTCGCTTTTTAAAGTTGTAAAAATTAAAGCTTAATCTAAACAATCAAACAAAAAAAAAACTCCAAAACTTAAAAAAAAAATTGCATTACTAAACAAGATTATATTTTTTACAGTTTTTTTGAATGTTCTAAAATATTTTTTTACTTTTTTTACTTAAAGCTACAACATTAATTGCTTTTCTCGGTCTAGTATGTACACAGCCAAATTTGTGTGCCATATTTTAGACGCAAGCTCAGCAAACCTGACAATCTGTTTACGTATTCTAGACTAAAAAATTATACAAATCATTTTTGGTTTAAAATTTTTTTTGGACAAACCACAAACTTCTATTAACTATATGGATAAAAAATTACAACTTTTTTAGGTTACAAAACTTTAAACTTTCAAAAAAATTTAGTAAACTATAGACACATTATTTACAAACTGATTTAATCTATATAACCATAACATAATTGCCTTGCTTTGTCTAATATGTATGCGGCCAAACGTATGCGTCACACTTAAAAAACCAAAGATATATAACTTTTTTAAATCACAAAATAAAAGTTCAAAACCTGTACGGACTACGTTTCTTAGAATTGTATCAATTAGATCATTTTCCAAAATAAAAAATTTAAGAAATATTAATAAAACTTTTTTTAAAACATTTTTTTAGCTATTATTCTAACTCAAACCCACAATGTTAATTGCTTTGCTTTGCCTAATATGCACACAATCAATTTTATGCACCATAGTTTAGGTGCTAGCTTGGCATACTTAGCAACCTGTTTAAAAAGACATCTAAATAAAAAAAAATTTCAAACCATTTTTAAGGTTTTTGAACAAACTTTTATTACATCTAAAAAAAACTAACAGACTTACAACACTTCCAGGCCAAAAAATGCGCCAAATAAAGTTTTTACAACATTTTTGAAGTTGCAAAAATTAGGCTTTGGTTTATAAAATTATACCAAAAAAAGCTCAAAAACTTTAAAAAAATTTAAGCAAAATTTTTACTAAAAGGTAACTACTAACATATACTTTTTTGTTACTTAAAACCCCTACTTTAATAGCTTTTCCATGTCTGGTAAATACTTGACCAATTTTTTACGCCATAGTTTTAAAACCAACTTTACATATTTTGTTTAATTATTCTAAACCAAAAAACTCTGCAATCCGTTTTTGAGTTTTATACAACTTTTTGGCCAAACCTTTCTTTACTCTAAAAAAATTAAAAAACAGTTCCATGTCCCAAAACACCTCAAAGTTGTTTTGGAGTTGTAACAATTCAAGCATTTTTTGTTTGATCCAAACTCTTTGGACAAATCAAAATCCAATTCAAATCAAAATTTGGTTTAAGATTGTTACAACAGTTTATAAAAAACTTATTTTTCTTGTACTAACAGCTTTAATCATCATTACCATTAGCAGTTTTTTTAAAATCACCAAGCCCAAAAAGTTATTTTGTAAGGATCAAGATTTTGATTGTAACCAGTTGCTCAAAAAAGAGATGAAAAACTAAAAATAAAGTAACGCAATTAGCAAAGTCATTATCAGTTTATTAGAACCTTCTTATTCTTCTTTCTTAACTTATGTTTGACAAACTTTAAACATAAAATTTCTTCAAATTTTATACTAAAATTGCAAATATTTTTCCGGATACGGCTACACAATTGTATTGAGCAAAATACCGCTATCCTACAACAAGCACTTAATGCCTTTAGGTTAACCCAATCAAGCAACTTTAAGCTAACCTTAAACAACAACATGCGGAGCTAAAGAAGTATCTAAAACGTCTAATAAAAGCCAATCTAAAAAATGTAAAGCAAACTGTTACTTATTACTGCTTCTTGTTGTGCCGCCGTACTAATTTTATCTTAAGCTAACTTAGTAAAACAAAGCTATGCAAAACTAAACAAATATCTTAAGTGTTACTCTAAAAAACAAGATCAAACTGGTTACTAATTACTGCATTCTCGTTTTGTTGCCGTACCAGTAATGTCACTAAATTTACTTCAAACCTAATAAAAACAATTCTATGCAGAGCTAAAATAATCTAATAAAAAACTACAATAAAAACCAACTCACTAACCTAAGCTCAAACAAAACCTTACTAAAGTCAATCAACATCAAACTTAAAGTCTGAAGTGCCTAAAAAAACTATTTTTAAAAGCGTAGATCAAAACACATAAGTCATTCAAGAAACTCACTACAGCCACCAAAAATCTAACTACTAGTTACAAGAGACTGCCAGAGATCACATGACCGTCACTAAGCTCTCCTATAAAAAAAACAAAAAAGTTTCTGCTAGATTCCAAAAAACAAAGTAACAACAAAAAACTAAAAAAAAAATTACCAAACAATTTAAAAAAAAAATTGTATTTTATTATAGAAATAAAACTTTACCTAAAATTACTCAAAAATTTCTCACAACTCTATTTACTTTTAAACAAACACAACAAAAACAGCACAAACCAATTTTTAGTTTTTTTTTTCTTGGCATTTTGTACTTGTTGCAAAATTTCCAAAAAAATTGAAAAAAATATTCTTATATACACCACAGAACTGTACTCAAAACTACTCAAAAAATCCTTATGACCAGGTAGTGGTGCTTTTAAAAAACCTAAAAAAAAAACAAATAAATTAAAAAATTTGAATTAATTTTTTGTTTTTTTTTTGTACATTATTGCAAAACGTCCAAAAAACTAGAATTAAAAAAAACTATACCCGCAGCTAGTCAAAAAGTCCTTACAAAACTTATTGTTCTGGAATAAATTTAAGCAATTTTCTGAACTACTTTCCACAGTTGTTTTTAATTTTATATTTTTTTGGTAGGTATTTTGAAATTGTTGCAAAAAATTTAAAAAAAACCTGTAAGGTTTCTACAAGTTTAAAATTGTAACAATTGGGGTTTGATCTAAAAAAGTCATCACAAAAAAAGTACACAAAACCAGTTTACAAAAAATACGTCAGATTATTCCAAGATATGTAACTAACTTGCTTGGTTTTACGATAGCATTACCCAACTTAAAAACATTTTTTTTTTTGCTCTGGGACCTTTCTAATAAATGCTTCTGTTTTCTTTCGGCGCGAGTTTTAGCCCATTTTCTACTGATCATTCGTTAATTTGATATAAAGTTTTGTTAGTTTTTTGGGTAAGTTCTTCTTTATTTTAGGCCGTGCTTATCAGAGCCAGGTCGTCGACAAACGCAATTGAGCACATCATTGTACAGGATGTTCCAAAGCGTTGGACCTAGAACAGAGCCTCGTGGGACCCTTGTGTAAATTTTTTTTTTAAGTCTTTTAGAACTATAACTTTGTCCGTGAGGAAACTTTTTACAATTTTTCTGATGTACTAGGATACCCCGATTTGTGCCAGATTTTTTTGGATGAGGCTCCACTTTGCCGTGTTAAATGCATTTTGTACATCAATAAGAGTTAGAGCCGTTATTCTGTTTTGTTAGTTTGCTATAAGAATTTTTACTATAAAAGCAGCGTCCACCGTTGATAGGCTTTTGCGGAAACCGTATTGGTTGTTAGAGAGCCCGTTTATTTCTTCCAGTTTGTCTCTTCTAGTCTTTTCTTAAACAGCTTTTTGTAGACTTTACCCATAGTGCTGACAAGGCTTATAGTTCTGACCTTGCCGTTTTTTGTTTTGGGATAAGGACTAACAATGCTTTTTTTTATTGCAAAGGAAAATTGAAACTTGCCAGTATTTTGTTAAAAAAGTCCAGCATTTTTTCTGGTAACACCGCAAAAGCAAGTTTGACCGTTTCGGATGTTATTTTTTCGGGGCCGGGCGCTTTTTTTAGCTTTAACTTGTTAATTGCAGCTGATTGTTCTTCCATAGTAAACACTGGGACTTCTTCTGTGATGTTGTATATTTGGTCGTAATAGTCGACACAGTCAGGGAACAGTTCATCAGCCGTTTTTTTTTTTTAATTTTGCTGAATTCTAATATCGTATCTTTATGACGTACGTTCAGCCCGCGGCATAAAATTTGGTATCTTTGGCCAAAGAGATCGTGGTTCAGATCATTTAGTAACGCCATCCAGCACCTACTTTTAGCCATAAATATTTCCTTTGTGTAGCTCTTCTTTGCCTTTTTTAAATCTTTAATATAACTGGCTAAGCTTTCTGTGTTATTTTTATTTTGTGCTCTAGTTATCTTTCTTCTGGCTAGGATGCACATTTTCCTTTTTTCTTCCGTGCTTCCAACTTCTGGCCAACCTTTTTTAGGAGTTTTACTTAACCTAACCTAACCTGTTTTTTTAAAGAGGTAAACATTAATGCTCCCGAGCTCTTGGTTCAATGAGTCCAGGAGTATGGGACTTGCACCCACTAAAAAACCTCTGTTCTTTGCACCGGTTGGACGGAATACCCTAAAAACGGATTTCTCATCGCCCAACTGGCTAGACACTCTCTTGTTATTTAAATTCCAATTTCTTCTTTTTGTTTTGTTTTTTCTTCCGTTTCTTTACATTTCATGGTTTTTGTCACAAAGTTGTAGATGTGTGACCAGTTGCGCTCAGATTCCGTCATCAGGTTCATCAGGCTATCCACCCTTAAACTTTCTCCTAACGTCGATTTGGTTTCTCTTTTCCCGATCTGCCAGCGCTCTCAGGAGAAGATAGTGTGTTTGGGAGAGTCTTGCTCCCCGCAGTAGTGACAGGCGTCGTCAGCGGTTTTACCAATTCTCTTTGTGTAAGTCCCAAAGTTTCCGTGGCCTGACAAAAATTGAGTCAAAAAGTAGTCCGTGGTTCTGTATGGACAAACACTCCAGATTGCTATGTATGGGATCAGCTTTTTCGTCTATTGGGCGGTGTCCAACGTTGCTTCCCAATGTTACTGCCACGTCTTAACTACGCTAAAGGCTGCCCTGTTTTACTGACCAAGTATCTATCCTCCAATTCCAGCACTTTAATGTATATTGGTGGTACCACTGCTATCACGCACGCCGCCATTGCACTGACCGTTCTGTATCCGCTATCCACTCTCAGCAGAACTTTTCTCTGGGTAGAGATCAGCGAGGTCCTGTGCCGCTGAACTCCAAATGCACTTCTCCACACAGGCGCTGCGTAGGTTATGATTGACTGAATTACCGCGTTTTAAACCGTCTTTTTCCTGGCCTTTTGGCAACTAACGTTTGGCAAAATCTTCGTTAGTGCCGTGACTGCTTTTTTAGCTTTTCTGATTTTGTTTACCACATGGTGACCAAATGTTCAATTTGCATCCAGCTATACTCCCAGATACTTTACAGTTTTTTTTTACTTTACCTCCTCTCTTCTGAGCGTGAAAACCACCTCGCCTTTCCTATTTGATCCCTTAACGATAAAGGCCTCGGTTTTCTAGGAGGCGACCTCTAACCCGTTTTTGGACATCCAATTGTCCAAAGCCTCGTTTGCTGCTACCTGGAGACTCATAACACTGCTTTCCATAACCACCACCGCCAGATCGTCGGCGTATGCTACCATCTTGCATTTTTCTGGGATGTCCAGTCTAAGTGCAGGGTCGTACAATACGTTTCACAAAGTTGGCCCAAGAACCGAGCCCTGCGGTACGCCCTGCGTCAGCTTCCTTTTTTCCCCCTCTGCGATGCGGAACGTTCTGTCGCTCAGGTAGCTGGCTAAAATCTCCTGGAGATATCTAAACATACCAATCTCATGCAAGCAAGTCAAAATCTTACTCCACTTGGTCGTGTTAGAAGCGTTTTTAACTTCCAGGAGGATAAAACTTAACTTAACCTAACCTAACCTAATCTAACCTAACCTAACATCAAGCAAAGTTCTACTGAAACCAATTAGAACCAAATCTAATATTTGACAAAAAACCTTCTTAAAAACATATGAAAAGTGTTATTTGTTATTTTTTAGTTTTGCCAACGTACCAACACTGTCACTAACCTCACCTCAAATTAATCTTTACTGTAGCCTAACATCACCGCACCAAGTGCCATAATCTAAAACAATACAAAAGTTAGTAACAAACAACTGCAAGAAATCAAATGACAACAAACCAAAAACAACAGCTATTTTTATACAATAACATAAACAACCCAAACTGATTTCAAAAAAACATAACTAAAACTACAAAAAAAAATTTACACAAAAATGTTTTTTTGAAGTTTTGAACTTTTTGCAAAACGTCAAAAAATCAAATTAATTGGTTTATAGACACAACCAAAAGAGTCTTAAAACTTTATCTGATTATATGCTTGTAAACAACAAGTTATAATAATAATAATAATAATAAATAATAAAATAACTTTAAAAGTATATTTTTTTTAGTACAACTAAACTAGTTTTATTAAAAACTACTCAAAAAGTTTTCACAACCTTACATGCTAAAAAAAGCATTTCAAAAACAACAAAAAAAAAACTTAAAGGAACAGATTGTTATTTAAAAGTTCTTTACAACTCTACTTGTTTCTATAGAAGTACTCTAAAAACAAAACAAAAAAAATTTTCTAAAAAGTTTTAAATTCTTTTTTTGAATTTTTAAATTTTAAACTACCACTTTTTCTTTACAACCTTACATAAACACTAATGTAATGTTTTTTTTTTTAACAAAAAAATAATTAATTTTTTTTTAGATTTTACTGACTTGAACAATAATAAAAAATAAAATTACACATCTTAATCCTGCGGAAAATGCATCCAACTAATAGAAACTAAATACGCTACAATTAATAAAAAGTTGACTTAAATCAACAACACCGCAGTCAACAACAAATTACTTAAATAATAAAAACAAAAAATTGCTGCAACAACAAAACAAAGTTTAAAAAACCGAAGAAGAAAAAAACGTTAGCATACAGGCAGAACTTAACTGATGCTTATTTTACAGCACCCAGACAACCAACAGATAAAAAAATTTGCCAAAAAAATGACAAACTATCCAAAACCGAGTACAGAACGGCTGAAAATTTTTGTGCTAAATTTTAATAAAAAATAAAAACCTGCAAGCAACTCCAATAGAGTGTATCAAAAGCAGAAATCAAATTTCAGATTTTTCAATAGACAATTAAAATCAAAAATAGTTTACAAAATTTTAGCTCAAAGTAGAAGCAGAACTTTTTGCAATCCCAATTAATGTCCAGCAACAACTTGGTTTTTTGTTCAAAAAACAATCAACAAAGATAAAGTTGTGCATTTATAGAATAATATTATTATTAACTTAAATAAAATAAACAAACAAAAAATATTAACAAAAATCATCAAAACAAAACGCATTAATTTGTCAATTACTTATAATAAAAACTTTTCTGTAAATTATAACACTAATGTTTTATATTTAATATTATTTTTTTATATTAGTTTAAAAGAAAACTTTAATTATAAATCATGTTTTACATATACGACAACTCATATCTGGCTTACGTGTATTTTGACCTCACTTCTTATCACATATTGAAAAATATTCATAATTATCATTTCAATTGAAAAATTTGAATTTATAGAATAATTTGGTTGTATATAAATATAAAAAAATTATACACATCAATCATTACTCAGTGAAATCTACAGTAAAAAACTTTAAAGTAAGTAAAATTTTATATTATATTAACAAATAAAATTGTTTATATATTATTTTCGATATTGTAAATATAATTGTATTAAATAATCACACAACAATTGTCTGTGTTTGATTCTTGGCCGATTGAATTTAAATACAACTTCTACTTATAGTAACTTATACTGGCCTAATACTATAAAAAAAAAATGTAAACCAAACTGCATCAGTTATTTTGCTATCAACATATTCTAACTACAATTTATTTTTAATAGATTAACAATAATTTATATTCAAATCTAATTAAATTGTCAAATTACATGTCATGATAGTAACTCGTATGATGCAAATACACGTGCAAGTGGTGCACTGACTAGGTCAGCTTGGATACTAGCTCACACTATGTAACCAGGCTTTAGTCAATATGTTTTGATTTTTAAATTTTACTATACAATTTTTATAAAATTAAATATACAAATACATTTTAGATGGCAAAATTGGTACTTGTTTTTCTATTGGTAGCATTAGCTTCTTGCTTGGCTTTACCAGCTGAATCTGAACTCATCAATCGTGCAAGAAGAAATGCAGTTCCAGTTGTCCCAGCAGTTTCAACCTTACCACCAGCAGTTTCAAATATTGTTAATTCTGTAGCTCCAATCATAGCAAAAACGTTGGGAGTATCTGAAAGCACTGTTAAAATGGTTATAGAATTTTTGGCAAAATTTTTTATAAAATAAACTAATATAATAAATTGCATTCTACTGTACTATTCTTGAAATAAAAATTGTGAATTATGTGAAAAATTGTATTATTTTAACCAAATAAAACAGAAATGCAATAGAAATATTATGCTTTGCTAATATTATTTTAGTTAGTAGTAGCAACATCTAAAAGAAGAGATGAAAAAATTGAACGCGCTTTTTTTACAGTTCTCTTCTACCAAATTTTTATTATCTTTTTAATTAAATTCTTTTTTATAATTACATTTATTAGTTAATGTTGTCCCATTATTATTTGGCCATTTTTTTTGCAAAACCGTGTTCTAAATCTTTATTTTGACTCGACTTTGTAAACAGATTGCAAGTAGTGGGTCTGTCTAAACCCACACATTATAGCTTTGCGGGTCAAAAAAAGTATGTTCTTGACGGAGCAATATTCAAAAATGTCAACTTTCAAGTCAACGTACAAGTCATCAATGACTTAAACTTTGACTACAACTTAGTACTACTAAAGCTTTAGAGAAGAAGATCAAACGGGAAAAAAAGAAAATTTGTAAAATACTGATTGGACTCAAATCTAAAATCTAAATAAAAATTGATTAGTTAAAAAAACCCAAAAAAACTTTAAAATCAATCAAATTTGCGCCAATAATTTTCTTAGATTATCTTGGAACACTAATGTATTATTCCGTAAAAGAAATGCCGCCAAGCGTTAATAACAGAAGCATTGCAATCTTAAACTTGCTTTATAGTTAAGTTAGAACGGCCATAAAGTTGCACAAAAATTTGTGAATAAAAATTACAGATGATGATAATTCAATGTAGAAGATTTGTAAAGTCTTACAAAGCAAACAAGTCTCTCAATACACTATTAAGAAAAAAGTCGAAGCATTTGCCGACAGACTCAAACTCCACTAATTTTTTTACATATTTGCAAATTCATATCTGGTTTACGTGTATTCTGACATCACTTCTTATCACGTTGAAAAATATTCATAATTGTTTTTGCAACTAAAAAATTTAAATTTATATTTTTTAGTAGCATATAAATAGGGAAAAATCATACACACTAATCATTACTCAGTGAAATCTACAGTAAAATAAAGTAAGTAAAATTTTAAAATTATAAATATATAATATTATATATTCCGGTTGTCTTATATCTAAATCAAATTACTTATTATACAACTTCTACTTATACTAACTCATACTTGCTCAATATTATATTTTAATTTGCTATCAACATATTCTAACAACTTTTTATTTAATAATCGCAAAATACATTTTCAAATTTTATAAATTAAATTTAAAATGTAATAATTTCAAAATATTAAAATTTCAGTGTAAACGTAATTTTAACAAATACAATAATTAAAATATATTAAATATAAAATAATTAAATATTTTTATTCTACAAAAATATAATACTTTTTCATACATTTTAAAAGCAGTTTTCTATTCACAGTTTCATCTTTATAAAACTAAATAATAATTTATGATAAACCAATTACATTTTAATTACTTATTAATACATTTTAGATGGCAAAATGGGTACTTGTTTTTCTATTGGTAGCATTAGCTTCTTGCTTGGCTTTACCAGATGAATCTAAACTTATCAGTCGTCCAAGAAGAAATGCAGTCTCAACCTTATTGAATATTGTTGATTCTTTAATTTCACTCCTAGGAAACACGTTGGTATTGCCTAAAAACTCTATTAATTTATTCTATTATATTATAGATTTTTTGCCAGACATCTTTTACTTATTCATATAATAAATTGCATTCTACTGTAATATTCTTGAAATAAAAATTGTGAATTATGTAAAAAAAATTATTATTTTAACCAAATAAAACAAAAATAGAAATATCAATTATGCTTTGCTAATATTATTTTAATTAGTAGTAGCAACATCTAAAAAAAATGTTACGTGCTTCTCATTTACATTTTACAATTTTTCTGTTTGTATTACTTTTTCAAAACATTAATATTTTAGATTTTTTACTGTCAATATCGTGCATTATTTATCCAAACTCTTTTTTATAATTCCATTTAAGTTTAAAAGTTTTAATGTTGTCCCATTATTATTTGAACATTTTTTTATATCTTGCTATAATCATGTAAAAGTTTTTTTTACAAAGCCATATTTTTTTTTTTGTACATTAGACTTTGTAAAGCATATAGGATTGTGTGGTTTTGTCTAAACACACACATTACAGCTTTGCGGGCTACAAAGAAGACGTTTTTGAAGTAGCAATGTTCAAAAATGTCAACTTTCAAGTCAACGTACCAATGACTTAAGCTCTGACTACAACTCAGTACTACTGGAACTCTACAAAGGAAAATCAAACTTGGAAAGAGAAATTTTTTTTAAATACTGATTGGACTCTCTTCTTACAATCTCTGCCAGTAGAAAAAGCCGTTGCATTTTTAACTAATCAAATCTAAAAAAACTTTAATAACAAAAGCATTACAAACCCAAAGATTGCAATCTTAAATTTGCTTTACAGTCACAGCATGCGTCAAATCCGGTAGTTTTAATTTTTTGCAGACTTGTTTATGATGTTGGCCTAATGAATAATCCAAGTTTGTCACCTCGAGCGCCAAACGCAACTTTGTCAAAAAAATATTTTTTTTCAATTTTGGCGATTTTAACCCTAAAGAACTAGTTTTAAAAAAAACTTTTTTAAGACGTTTTTAAAGTAGACTAAATTTACTTCAATATGATACTAGAACTATCTTTGTAAACCCAATAGTTTCCAAGATTAAGCCTTTCAAAGTTTATAATTTTTTTCGAACTTCGCAACTTTTTGCAATTCTGTCGTTTTGAATGAATTTAGACCCTAATTATACTATTGAAGCTTTATACTGTTATGATGAGATGTTAAAAAAGAAAATAAGAAATGCAAACGATGAGCTAAGCTACAAATAATGAAGTAAAAAAAATAAGTACAACAAAAGTTAATACGTTTATTTGTTTGGAAATTAAATAATATTCAAAATCAAAAAATTAAATTAATTTAGCCTTTTTCTGGATTGACGTATTGGGATAGCATATCCCCATCAAAAGATGGTGATGAATCGTTGACGTCTTGTGCCCACAAGTCATCCTCCATTTTGACATAGGACAGATTGTCGCCTTCTGGGATATCTACTACTGCAACATCAGGTATATTATCAGTGCCTGCAAACTGATGAGCATTTTAACCCTGCCTTCCTGCAGCTGCACGAATTCCCACAACTCTTTGTGCAGTCGCAAGAAATCATCCGCAAGAGGTGTTGTGTGGCTGCATATCTGGTCATCATTTTGGGGGTGAGGCTTTGTGGCGTGGATATTCACCCCTAGGAGAGAGGGTTCAGTATAATTCAAGAAAAAAATTGTACATGAAAATAGAAAATGATGAATGATATGTAACTGATGTAAGGACAAATTTTGTCCACAAGGATTGAAATTGAGCAAAGTCTCGTGTAGGAGGTAACCTGGTTAGATTGAAGCTGGTTTTTGTCGCAGACTTGGCAAATAGTTAGTACCGCAGTTTGTCAAGGTTATGGATGTTAAGGTTGCCTTCGGATAGAGCAATTATGACTTGCTTTCCTGCTGTAGCTATCTCGTCAAGTGTAAAGTTGGTGCCAAGAAAAATCGCAGCTTGCTTCTCAACGTCCGGTTTTTTTTTTCAACTATAGACATCATTTGCATCATCCCTAAGCCAAAGAAGCAGGATATCGAGTTACAACCACTAAAAGCATAGATGAAGAGGAAAAGCTCTGGTTTCAAAGAGGATTTTGAAAAAGCAATGCTTCAATACATGACATCTGATGTTTTGCTTTTCCATTTTCATTGTAAAAAATTTCTTGTTGGTTTGAGATTGCACTTCAAAAATTACTACCACTATATTATAGGTAGAGGCAGCAGTTACAACTGTAGTAATGATAACCCTATCAGCATCTTCCTCTGCTTGGAGTACTTAAATGTTGTGATTTCCTTCTTTTGTTGTCAGCAGTTTTATGAAACAAATCTTGTTTTTGTCATTTAACAAAAATTTCTGTTGAAGAACCTGTGCTATGGTTTTTTCATCAACGATTATCTTTTGATTTTCAAAGAGGCTCAGAGCTATTTGTGTTTTTCTGTACAGCATCTACGAAGTAACCATCGAAAACTACTACCACGTTTGAGCCATAGTGAGCAGTAATGTACAGTATGTATCTGTCAGCTATGGCACCAAATAATGAGCTTTAAGGCTACACAACTTTGTGAAATAGATGCCCTCAATCCACTACTACAAACTTTGTTAACCCTTGCTTCTCATTTAAGGTTACAAGTTGAAATACTGAATACAAAGTGGATTTTGTGCACTTTTTCATTCTCTCTTCAGAGAACAATGACATTGGGATTGGTGACAGTTTGTAAGTAAAGAACTCTTGCAATTCTTCATCCAATTGTTTTAAGACCTGTTTATTGCCAACAGTAATAGTTTGTACAGCTGAAAAAAGGGACACCACATTGTTTTTACGTTTGAATTTCACTTCTTGAAAGTTCTGGCTTACTATCTTTAGAATCAATTCTCTCCCAATCTCTAGAGCCATGTGGCTGTTGACACTAGATTCTCCAACCAGGTAAGGAATGGAAGATGCTGTGCAAACCATCTTCAGAGTTTTTCAGTATCTAATTCATCTCTGGTGACACAAGATGGTCGTTTTTTTTGTAAATTTATTGTACTCAATTAGGTCTATTTTTCTTTCAAATTTCAGCATATTTTGCAGATACAATTGTGCGCACTTTGCATAAAAGAATTAAAGCATTTTTTGGATGGTGTCCAAATGCAAATTCCAATCGCCTGTCCGTTCTGCTTAGATAAATTGCTTCATCAGTGTCACCATTAAAAAATAAAAAACCAACAGCTTTGCGGTTGGTCTATTGCTTTTAAGCTTGCACAAAGCATCCGTAAATTTTGTGTTAAAACTGCTCATTTTTGTTAGCTGTTAGAATTGCAGATCTGTTAGAGTTTGAAATAATGTCTTCAGTAATGCTTTTTTCCTCTTCAGTCAACTGAATTGTTTTTACAATTTTATTTGCCAAGAAAAGAGACACCAAATTGTAGGGTCTTACTGCTCTAGAATAAACATGGGCAGCCAACATCTTATCAATGCTATTTTCAGCATAAATTGTCGCAGCAGTTCTTTTAGACAACTTCCACTCATAATCATACTTATTAATTCCAAGAAAGACATTAGTAGCTAAAAACTCCCTTGCCTCACAACGACGTTGCTCAAATCAGTGCCCTGATAGTTTGCGACTATCTATGTGGCTTTAATGTATAGGGGTTGGTCAAAAGTTACAACGCAAGCTTTTTGTCCATGGGCTTAGCATTTATCATTTGCAAACCAAAGAGATGTAAGAACTGTGTCGTAATTGGACGGGATATGGTTGATGAATAGCAGACATATAATTTTAGATGTTTTAAAGTGTTTTTCTGCAGTTGCTATCTTCATGAATCTATTCTATCTCGGGATGTTCAACTTTTTTTGAACTTTCCCATATTACCATAATACATGTAAAGGGAGTGGTATAATTTCTTCAGATAGCGAATGAATATTGTCTTAGTTTTAATTGCCAACAAACCCTAATTGGATGGCACTTTTTGGAAGGTTTCCAGCTGAATAGAAAGATTTCACTGTACAAGTTCAGAAGCAGTGTTTGTCAAACGGTCTATTTTATTCTTGGGTCATGAGGAATTATGGGTAGTCACAATCATTATATCTCCCATTGCGTAAAAAGTACCCGTCCCATCTAAAGTTGACATTAAAGTTGGCGTTATCAAAAGAAAATTACACAAACGACATTGAAGGGTTCTTCAACATGAGTTAGTCTGGTCGCATAATAGCCGAGGTTTCCAAAAGCATAGTATCCTTGTAACTACCTGAGAATTCAAACGTTGACAATAACTCAACCTGATGTTTTGACTTAAACTTGTAATACAAGAATACACCAATCCCATGCAGTAAACAAGAGATAAACAAGCAAGGCTTAACTGCCAATATTATTAAATGTGCAAGAGCAACGCACTTCTTTTTATAAAAATCCAAGCAGCTGTGTTTGTTTTTTAAAATTACTGTTTTGAGCAACAGTTTCAAAGAATTAAGGATAACTGAATTTACATTCTGGAAAAAATTGTCGGATAATGTGAATTGTGTTGTGTCGTACACGTATATTCTCTCGTATGACTTCAGCAGCTGCTTTCACCGCGCGTAGTCTTTCTGCTTGAGGATCTGAACTTCTACTGTCATACCACGTACTGGTGAGAATTTTGTGACCTGTGTTTTTAAAACAAACAGTCGTGTGTTTGAAGAGTCTCTCAACGATAATAATGTCCTCCTCATACTTTGCAAACAAGCAATTTTTGACTGTTCGTAGTTGAGGTCGGTTTCCTTCTATCTGGTCCATGAGTTTATCTAGAGAGAACTAGCATTCTCTTTCAGAAATAAATAAATCTTTTCTATCGCCTCATCAACTGTGGGATTCTGACAATTTCCCCTAGACTATCTTGTTGATGGTGCCTGGTAGAGCTTTGTTTAGCAAATCCAATGATATCTGGCATCAAGAGTTACCAAATCTGTGTTCTGATATACGCTATTTTATTTTAAGAGCCCATTCATCACCACGTTTCTCAGCTGCTTTCAAGATTGTTGCACTGAGAAACAACTTTTTCGCAGTAAAGGCATTGTTCCGTTTTTCTGACTTCTTCTTCCTTTCTGCCACAAAAAACTCTTCAGTTATTTTGTCTCCACATAGACAACAGTGTTTTCTAAAATTGAACTGCTAAGAGATTTTGTGGTCCTTGATGACTTAATATTTGATTTTCCACTGCTAACAGCTGCTTTGATCAACTTCGGATTGTTGTATTTTATCTGACAAACACATTGCACATCTCATTTGCATTCTTCACCTCTTTCCTATACTAGGCGCACTTGACCTTCACTTAAAGTCTTCTTACATATAAAACACAAACCCACGCTGGGACATTCTGTAGATTTTGAGTTCAATTGGCACTCACGTTATGGGCAGCAAGCCAGTCAACAACTGAAACTAAAAAAAAAAAAATGGGAAAGTTTTAATATTTTAATATTTTATGACCGATTTTTACTGTTTTTGACTTGTTTTCTTACAATATTTTTATACTTTATGGCCGGATTATGCTATATTTGACATTTTATAAATAGAATTTTGCACTTTTTGATATTTTATAGCCAAATTTTTGTCAAAAGGACTTTTTTATGAATAAATAAAAAATAAAAATTACAAAATTGTGCATGATTTTTTTCAAAACCGTAAAAGAGGCTTTTTTAATATATTGCGATGAAACCTAAATTCCTAGTTACGCCACTGCTCACAAAATGTTGAGCAGAACTATCTGGAAAGCATTGCTGCTATTCGCAACTACTTTTTTTCTATTAAATAAAATTTTCCTGTTTTGCTGTTATAATAAATAAGTACAGGAATAGACATCAATTCTCAGCATAGCGTGCGGTGTATACTTTCTTAACGCTTCGCATAAGTTTTCTTTGCTCAAAAATAAACCACTCACTAATTAATGATGTTATTAATAAATAAAATATTAAATAAAAACCTTTTTCATACTAAAACATCATTTTTGTTACTTTTAATTTCACATGATGGATATATATTTAGTAAACATATATTATATACTCTACCTTGTATAAAATAAAACAGAATTAAAGTACAGGGAGTTTATTAATGAATGGGATTATGTAATCACTTTAAATGTGCCGCTTTTGTTAAATTGTTCACTAAACTATTTGTTTTGACAGATCAACATTGACAGCTGTCAAGCAAACATATGAAAACATATGTAGTATAGTGGACGATTTTAAAAAGGCGGCATATTTAAAGTGATTACATAATCCCATTCATTTATAAACTCCCTGTATATTTGTACTTTGGGTTGTCGGCCAAAAAAGTTAACGACCGCTTCACTTAAGTTAGAGTATGGACCATATTAGGTATACAAAATTATAGTTTTTTAAAATATATTTACATTTATTCAATAACCCTACAACCAGTAGTTTGACACAAATAATAAATTAAATATTAGAAACTATATACAAAGCAACATCTAATTTTTTGGTATTAAAAATTTTCTTTTAAATAGTTAACCAATACTTCATAATGAATTTTTAATAAGTCATATATGTTATAGTATCGTAAATCTTCAAATCTACTAAGAAAGCTTATTTCTCTTTTTTGAATAGAAATAACTTTAGATTCATTTGGAGTTGGAGTGGCTAAACAAGCTACGACTGTCATCAATACAAAGAACATTATTATCTTGGACATCTATAATAAAATAAATTAAAATTAAACTCTATATCAAAAGAACTGATAAGTAATAATATAAATTATAATAAATGCACTTACGTTTAGTTTGTTGTTAATTTTGTTGAAGCAAGTATGAACTGTGATGTTATTATGAATTAATTAATTTTTTTGGGTTTTTTATATATTAATATAATTTTGTTTGTGTATAATAATGCAATAAAAAAATGTGTAATAAGTTTGTATATATTTCTATAGCATAATCATATTTACTAATAATATATTAATTTATTTCAAAATTGTTTTTGACTAATATTTAGAAATTTTATAACGCAAGTTATTATTTGTTAATTTTTTTAAATTCTAATTCATTTCTGTAAAATACTTGTAAATCCATATTCTGTACGTTTATACGATATATGAAATAAATAAGCATTACGTAAAGCTTGAGCAAAAACATGTATACTAATAACTTTTTAAGTTATGATTTTTTTAGTTCAAAAACATTCAAAATAGTTTTGTTTGATTTTTATAAAAAATATTTAGGGTTTAATGCTTTATATTTCATTTTTTATAACAAAAAGTGTGTCAAAGTTATAAAACTGATTGTAGATAAAAATTTAATATAAGCAATTATTAGATTGTTTTTTTAAATTAAATTATAACTCAATACTTTAAGAGCAGATTTTGCATCAATTGGCTAATGTATTGAGATAAACTATATCCAGAATAAACTATTCCACAGTTATACCTGGTATAACATGCAATGCATTTTACAAAAGCTTAGTTATTATTCTCTAAATAATAACAAGCAAATTATTTAAAATAATATTAGTTATTATATTTTTACTTTGAAAGCTTGTGTAAACAACATAAAACTGCGCAATTAAATTAAATACAAATTAGTTATTTAGTGTACAAAGAGTATACTAACTTTTAAACGTATAATCCTGCCATAACTACTCTAAAAAATCTAAAGATGCTTGCCTCTAAACTCAAAAATAAAAAACTATTTTTTGTCACTAAAACACAAATTTTAACAAAAATATTATAATACATTATTACAATTGTATGTAAAAAATGATTAAAAAATAATAAAAAAACAATCAAACATGTACAACAATGTAAAAATATTGCTGAGTTGACAGATAACATAAAAAAAAATAGCTTTGTGTACAAACATCAAAGAAAATTTACTAACCCAGATTGTACAAAAATTCCAATAAGACTTTTAAATGTAATAAAATGTCACCCAAGTGTTTGTGGTCCAATTTTTTTGATCACAAACGCTTGGGTGGGTAGGTGGGTCACGCAGTTTATTGATTGCAAGACAGTAGTTTTAGCTTCTTGATCTCCAAATCCTTGGGTGGGTGGACGGGCACTCAGTTTATTGAATGCGCAATAGAAGTTTTAACTGAAATTTCCGCTTATCCGTCCAAGTGTTTTTGATTTAATTTCTTGATCACAAACACTTGGGTTGGTAAGTGAGTCACGTAATTCAGTGATTGCAAAACAGTAGTTTCAGCTTTAAAAACACTTGAGTGGGTGGGCGGGCACTCAATTTATTGAATGTGCAACAAGAGTTTTAACTGGAATTCCCACTCACCCGCTCAAGTGTTTGAAATCCAAGTTCTTGATCACAAACATTTGGGTGGATAGGTGGGTTACGTAATTTATTGATTGCAAAACAATAATTTCAACTTTAACCTTTGCCCGCACGCCTAAGTGTTTGTAAATCAACTTTTTGATTATAAACACTTAGGTGGGCAGACTAACACTCTGTTTATTAAATGCTCAACAGTAGTTTCAACTGGATTAGGGTGGTCTCATTTTAAAAACTAAAAAAAATAAATAAAAATCAATTTTTTTTTGGAATATTATTGGTTTATTCAAAAACGCAAACATTCTTTTTATTTATGGAACACGATTTCATTTATGTGACTACCTTGGCTGGCTTTGCAGTAACGCATTCTGTTAACCCAGTTTTCTAAAACCTTGCTGACAAATTCTGGCTCTATCTCACGAATGGCTTGCTTGATATTTGCCTTAAGGGCCTAAAACGTTAATGGATTGTTTGCATAACATCGGTCCTTCACGGCACCTTACAAAAAAATGTCTGACAGCGTCAAATCGCAGCACCGAGGTAGCCAATTGACATCGCCGAGACGGCTGATGATATGATTACCAAACTTGGCGCGCAAAAGATTGATTGTGGCATGGGCTGTGTGGCATGGCGCACCATCCTGCTGAAACCAATGATTGTCTAAGTCTATGTCTTCAAGTTCACGCCACGAAAAAATTGATTATCATGCTTCTGTAGCGCTCACCGTTGACCGATATGGCGTTTCGAGCAGCATTTTTAAAGAAAAATGAGCTAATGATGCCACCGCTCCAAAATCCGCACTAAACTGTCACTCTCTGAGGATCCATTGGCTTCTCAACAATTACGTGCGGGTTTTCCTATCCCCAGATGCAACAGTTTTGCTTGATAACATAGCCGCCGAGATGAAAATACGCTTCGTCAGAAAAGATAATTTTATGAGGAAAATCGTTGTCCATTTCAAGCTGTTCTAAGGCCCAAACTGAAAAGTAATAACAAACTGAATGTGTGCCTTCAATTGCTAAGTCAATTGGACTTTATAAGCAAATAATGCAAGGTCTTTGTCTTTGCATAAGGCTAGTGCGTAAAATGTTGAGTTGCTAAAATCGATAGCAAGTCAATGTTCCAGGACTTTCGGCTACGGTAGCCACATTCTTGTCAGTGCGCACCGTACGACGGCAGAGACCGTCTCACAAACTTTTTGCACAAGCTTGCGTACAGCACGCGCGGTGGGACCCTCATTTCGGCCAAAACTTCTTTTCAATAAACGCAGTGCATATATTCTCTTCTTACTTGGTCAAATGCTCTTTCTTATTTAAACGTTTTTTTTTTGCTTATTTGTCTTAATATAAAGATAAAGTTTTGGGTGCTTTTTTCTCTTCTAAAACCGCATCTTTTTTTTTCTACAATTTTTGCTAAAATTTTATTTTTAGAGTATCTTGGAATTATTAATATTGATAAATTGTTTTAAAATTCTCCCCGATTTGCTCAGTTGATAAAATCCATCTTTTTTTGTGTCATTACTATCGCTAAAATATTCTTTAAGTTGCCTTGTCTTCTATCGATGTTAGGTCTAAAAACGCAAACCGTTGGTGACATTTTGTTGTCCAAAATCATATTCATTTTCCTTGCTATTGTTTTCCAGATTGGCTTTTCAATCTCTCTTATCTTTTAAAACTTTTTATTTCTTGAACAAGGCGTGTAAAGAACAATAGTCTTATAGCCCTCTATGTTCTCTTTGTTTTTTAGAACTTGTCTACTTTAGTGAATCCATTGACTACAGTCTCGACACTTGTAAACACCAGAGGCCTTTTGAGAGCAATTGCGGCAGATGTCAAAAGTTGAATATTATTGTTGAGGCTTTGCTTGATCACCTTGTCTTTAGCCAATTTGTTTTATATTTTTTGTTATCTTCTTCAGCTTTTCCTCACTTGGTATTGAATTTAGCATATCTTGAGATAGTAAAAAAATATAAAACCTACCTTGACCTTGCAGCCAAACTATTTCCTTGGTCTTTTTAGTTGTTATAATCATGTTACTTTTGTAGCTGCTGTTTTGAATCTAGACAAGAATTGTTGCGTAACAGAATTTTGTGGAATTTTATTTTTTTTAATTATTTTGTTTAATAAGATAAGGAAGAATGCTGAGTTTAAACTATCTCTTTGTTTGAATCTAACTTTAACGTCAATTTCTCACGTTAATGCTCCTTAATATTTATTATTTATTTTTTATTTATTATGCTTTTTGCGGCTATTTTACATCGCTACAGTAAGTCTACGACTTGTTTAAAGTGGTTTGATGGGACCAACAGGTTAATACGTGACTTCCGAACCACGCTGGTGGATAAAGAGCAAGTTATCATTTCAGTCATATTTCGGGGATCGAACCCCGGACTGCTCGCATGATATGCAAGTGCTCTACCATTGAGCTATCACACCAATATAATATTGATCTATAATACGGTTTTTGCTATTTTAGTTTAAGTCTTAAATGATCCTGATGTATTTGTTGTTAATTTCATGATAACGCAAGTTAGCTATGATCTATGAACTTGGTCAATACTTGTGTTAAGCCTAAGAAAACTTTTCATAAATATAAAATTGCTTTTTTGCAGTTTAAGACTAAATTTTAATGCTTCCTGACAATATTTTCAATGCATCAAAATTTTATTAATTAAACTTTTTAACAGTTTATGTTCAAATTTTGGTGCCAATAAAATATTTTTATTTATTTTTACATAATATTTTATAAGTAGAATTTTATATTGTTTAACAGATTTTGGTAGTTTCTGACAAATATAAATTTTATAACAACTTTTTACTGTTTTTGACGTTTTTTAAATCGAATTTTATACATTTTAACAGTTAACAGCCAGATTTTTGTTCTTTACACATTGTTTTTGATGTTTTATAAATAAAATTTTACTTTTTACTTTTTATGAATAGAGTATTGCACATTTATTAGTTTTTAAACAAACAAACAAAAATTACAAAATTGTGTATTATTTTTTTTTTTTTAACCGTGAGAGAAGCTTTTTTTAAAATTTTGCGATAAAATCTAAAATCTAGGTACGTAACTGCTCTCAAAATTTTGGACAGAACAATCTGCTGTTTGTGTAAAGCAGAATTTTCCTGTTTTGGTGTTGATGATAAATAGGAACAGGAATAGACTGATTTTTTATTATGGCGTGCGCTGTGTAGTTTCTATAAATTTAACACAACTAGAAAGTAGTTTCTAATTAATAATGCTGTAATGAAAATGATAATTAAAAAAATAAATAAAAAAATATTTTTATACTAAAACACAATTGATTTTAATTTTAGTTTTACATTATGGATATAAGTTTTGTTATCATACACTTTATACCCCTACCTACCTGTTTTTATTTTGTACTATAAAATAAAATATTTTTGGGTAGCCGGCCAAAAAAGTTAACAATAGCTGCACAAGAGTTTTAGAGTATATTTATAGATAACCATTTTTCTTGTTTGTAGATTATCTTAAAAAGTCTTTGCAAATTTTTAGTTATCAAAAAGTATATTAAGCTCTATAGGTACAAAACCAATAATTTTAAGTTTTATAGTTTTCTAGAAATATTCTGTTTTTGATTTTTATATTTATAGATAATTTTTTACCGAATTTAGCTTTTTTTTTGGTGCTCACTTCCAACTCACTATTTTCTCTTTAATGATTTTTCTAAAAATCATATCTTTCTTCATTGTTGTCTTTGTGATCTGACCTATCTAGCTACCTTCTTCTCTGATAGCGCTGCGTTTGAATTCATAACAAATGTTTTCTTTTTTGATTGTCTTAACAGTTTTTATTTTTGTGCCTTTAATAATCTTTTTGATTGTAAATGTTTTTGCACGGGTTTAAGCGGCATAGGTTAGGAATGTCCGTACCTAAGTTTATAGGTTCTAATTTTGCCCAGTGTGAACATATAATAAGGCTTTGATAGCAATTGCTTTTACTTCTTTAATAAAAAAAATTATGTTTAATATTTGCAAACAAAAATATTTAAATTTTAATACTTAATCTATGGGTTTACTGCCCACCATTAGTTTGCACCAAATAAGATTTTTTTAAATTACCATTGATTTAGTATTTTATAATAATAAAATATATGCACAAGATCAACTCAACTATTAGTATTTTAGGTTGATATAATAATGTTTTTTTTTTTGCTACTCTCTTAAATCTAAACAGGATCCGTTGCAGATTATCATAAAACATAAAACTTCCGTAAATCTTTAGTTTATAAATTTTTTTAATTAATTTGTTTATCAGAGTAGTAAAGAACGCCGGGCTTAGACTATCTTCTTATCTAATTTCAACTACTATACTTTGATGTTTTAAGGCTAAATTTTGCTGTTTTTGACAACAATTTATGTCCAGATTTTGGTTCTTCTTAAAAATAAAATATTTTCAGTTTTTTATTAAAAGAATTTTGCACTTTTTAACTGTTTTTGGGCAGATTTTATTTCTGATATAAATTTTTATAAATAAAATTTTACATTTTTAACAGATTTCACTACTTTTTGACAATATTTAAATTTTATAACCAAATTTTACTATTTTTGACTTTTTATAAACAGATTTTTTATATTTTTTAAAGTTTATTGTTTATAGTTGTTTCCATCAATATTTTAATATTTTATATTTTTTAACAATTTTATAGCTGAAATATTGGTGCTTCTTAACAATATTTTGATATTTCATATCAAAATTTTTTGTTTTATGAATAGAGTTTTGCACATTTAATAGTTTACAAACAAACTAAAAAAAATTACAAAATTGTGTATGATTTTTTTCAAAACCGTAGAGAGGATTTCTTAATATTTAGCGGTAAAACTTAAAATCCTAGTTACGCCACTGTTCACAAAAGCAAAACTATCAAAGCCCTGCTGCTATTCGTAACTACTTATTTGTGTAAGGCAGAATTTTCTTGTTTTGCTGTTATAATAAATAAGTACAGGACTGATTTTTTATTATAGAGTGCGGTATATGCTTTCTATAAAGTTAACGTTTTGTATAAGTTTTCTTTGCTCAAAAATACAATAGTACACTAATTAATGACGCTAATGATAAATAGAAATTTAAATTAAAAAAAAAATATATACTAAAACACAATTGTTTTTATTTTTAATTTTACATTATAAATATAAATTTTGTTAAAATAAATTTTATATCCTACCTACCTTTTATACTATAAAATAAAACAGGTAGAGTTGCGGACTTTAAGTAGATCTCATCACATCTGCCAGCAACAATTTTTATATAATATAATAATATATCTATTATAAAAAATAATAGTTTTTTAAATATATTTATATACTTATTCAAAAAGCCAATAACCAATATGTTGACATATATAATAAATTAAATATTAGAAACTATACATATATAAAGTAACAAACTAATTTCTTGTAAAAAGTCTATCTTTACAAATCTTTACAAATTTTCTACATTGATCTTTTGATATTTCAAAGTACTTATTTTGTACAAAAGGATAAATGAAATCAGCAATTGCATTACTAATTAAATCTTCATTACTTACAGATGTTATTTCTCTTTTTTGAATAGAAATAACTTTAGATTCATTTGGAGTTGGAGTGGCTAAACAAGCTACGACTACCATCAGTACAAAGAACATTATTATCTTGGACATCTATAATAAAATTATTTTAAATTATATTTTATATTAAAGTAGTTTGATAAGTAATTAAATAAATTATAATAAATGCACTTACGTTTAGTTTGTTGTTGATTTTGTTAAAACAAGTATGAACTGTGATGTTATTATAAATTATTTGATTTTTTTTGTTACTTATATACTAATTTTTTTTGTTTACATATAATTCGCGATAAAATATTGAGACATTTTGTGTAATAAGTTTGTATATATTTGTTTAGCATAATCATATTTACTAATAATGTATTAAACTATTTCAAAACTGTTTTTGACTAATATTTAGAAATTTTATAATGCATTGTTTATATTTTTTGTTAATTTTTTAATTATATTTTTGTATAATATTTGTAAAATTCATATTCTGTACGTTTATACGATATATGAATATATTATTATTTTTATTATTATTATTATTATTAATCCTTAGTTCTTAATACCCTTTTCTGGCGTCGGGCTGTATTATATTATTCCTTCATTATTCTTTTTTTCCAAGCTTGTCTATCTTGAGCTATTTTTGCTATCTCACTCCACTCTATTCCTTTTCTCTCTGCTGCTTTGTGGGCTTGTTTAGACCAGCTTGTCTTAGTTTGTTTTTCCTCTGTAATTCTAATTTTATTATATCTGGGAAGAATCCCCATTACTGTTTTGATAGGTTTTATTTTTAGTTCTTCCAAGTTTTTTATTTTATCTTTTTTAGTTATTTCTTTAATTTTCCTTAAAAATCTCATCTCTATTGCGTTTATTTGTTGTCCAAGATTTGTTCGAGTAAATTAGAGCCGGTCTTACTACCTTTTTGTATATTTCTGTTTTTATTGTTTTTGTTATTTCTTTCTTCCCCAAGAATTGTCTTTTAAATGCATTCCATATTCTTTTCCTTTTTCTAATTCTTGCATCTATTTTCATGTATATATTCCCTGTTTCTTCTATTATTGTACCAAGGTAGTTGAAATATTTACTTGTTCAATTATTTGTCGATCCAATTCTATCTTGTGCTTCGTAGGTTTTGTCGCTATTACCATTGTCTTTGTTTTGCTTGTGTTTATTTCTATGCCAATCTTTTTTAGTTCTTCTTTGTATACTTTTATGTTTCTTTGTAGTTTCTCTTCTTTGTCTGCTATTAGAATCAAGTCATCTGCAAACAATAGGATTTGAATTCCAACTTGTTCTATTTTTCTCTATCCAATGCTTGTATCTTTGACTCTTTTTTGACTTATCTTTATAGCCTTGTCTATTAACGTTGCAAAGAGTATTGGAATATAACCTTGCTTCATTTATTTTTGAATTCTTTTGATTTGTTGCTTCCTATTTTTACTTTATTTTTGTTGTTTCTATATCCTTTATTATATTTATTATATCTCTTTCAATACCTCTTTTTTCCGGTGCGTTTTATATGTCTGCTTTTTTTAGATCGGTAAAACGTATGTGTAGTTCTTTCCTTTTTCTGAGTGTCTTGTCTGTTAGTTGTCTTATTATGTGTATCAGGTCCTCCGTGTTTCTGTTTTTTTCTGAATCCATGTTGTTCTTTTCCTGGTAGTAATTTTAGTTTTTCTAGAAGGGATTTCTTCTATTATTCTTGTAAATATTTTATCTGGTATACTTGATAATATAATCCCTCTATAATTGTCACATATCTTTGTGTCTCCTTTTTATGTATGGGTAGGATTATCTCTCTATTCCAATCTTTTAATATTTCTTTTGCTGTTTATTATTTATAGAAAAATTTCTTTTTTTTTACTTCCATATACTTCATCATTTTTGCTGTTATATTGTCTACTCTTAAAGCTTTGCCGATTTTTGTCCTTTTAATTGCTTTCTTCAATTCTTCTCTGGTTATTTCTTTGTTTTTTTTTTCTTTTGTTTTATTTTTGTTCTGTTGTTTATCTTCCTTTTTTGTCTTGTTTTTGCAATTTTGCTGAGTATTCTTTCCATCTCTCCATTATATTCTTTTCTTCTGTCAGTATCTTTCCGTTCTTATTTTTTACATTTGTTTGCTTTTTGTTCCTTATTTGCTTACATCTTTTGGTTTTTGTAGAAGTTTTCTTCTATTTTATTACCAAATTCTGTCCATGTTTTTTGTTTTCCTTTTTTTATTGGGCTTTTTACTTGTCTTCTTGCTTCACTGTATTCTTTGTAATCTTTTTTTTTCCCTGTATTGATGTATTTTTTCATTTATATTTCTTGAATTTTACTTCTATTTTTATTTCTTTGTTCCACCATCTACTTTTCTTTGTGGTTTTGTTTGTTATTTTATTTATTCCGCAGCTTTTCCTTGCCGCTTTCTTTAAGATTTCTTTAAATTTTTTTTATTTCATTTCTACACTTTCTATGTTTTTTCAATATTTTTTTAGTATAATCGTTTGGTTGTTTCTTCACTTAGTTTATAGCCTTTTATTTTTTTGTTATCTTCTTTCTTGTTTTTCCGTTCTTTTTGACTTCTGCTTCTATTTGATTTCTATTTTTACTAAATATTGATCACTACCTACTTCTGTTTGTCTTAATACCTTAACACCTTTTACTTTTTTCTATTCTTCCGTGCTTACTAAGAAATAATCTATTATGGGTTTCTCTTTTTTTTTATCTGACTTCTTTAGTGTATTTGTAAATGTTTTTGTGTTTGAATTTTGTATTTGCTATCACCAGGTCATTTGCAATGCAGAATTCTATTATTCTTTTTCCGTTTTCGTTCTTTGTTTTCTCTCCTTAT
The DNA here is from genome assembly GCA_963932245.1 of Tachinus rufipes. Classification (NCBI taxonomy): domain Eukaryota; kingdom Metazoa; phylum Arthropoda; class Insecta; order Coleoptera; family Staphylinidae; genus Tachinus; species Tachinus rufipes. The sequence goes on from OZ010741.1 coordinate 127,708,239, forward strand.
GTTCTCATATATTTCTTCTTGCCTTTATTGTCGTCTCCAACTTTTCCGTTTATGTCAGCCATCACTATTGTGTTGCCACTTTCTTTATCTATTTTTTTCTGTAACTCTTCATATAGTCGATCTTTTTCTTCTTTTTTGTTGTTTTTATTTGGAGCATATGCCACTATTAAATTTTTTTTCTCTTTCGTTAACACTTCTACTCTTAAGGATTTCTGTTCCTGTAATTTTTGTTTACTATATTGTTAATTTTATCTGGGCTTACTATTAGTCCTACTTTTTCTGCTCTTCTTTAGTGTTCTTTTACTCCTGCCCAGTATAATCTGTATCCGTCCTTTAATTCTTTTATTCCATTTCCCTTCCTTTTTGTTTCTGTTAGTCTTAGATAGTCTATCTTATGTGTTTTTTATTTCTTCAACTATTTCATCTATCTTTCCTTTTAAGCTTCTTACGTTCCATATTCCTATTTTTATTGTGTTCTTCTTTTCTCCAGTTTTTAGTTTCCATTTGTTGTCATTGTTTCCTGCCTTTCTTTAATTAGTTTTTTGGTTTGATACCTTGCTTTTCGTGGTCCCAGACGTATTTTATCTCTTCAATTGCTATATCTTGGTACTCCATCTTAACTTTCTTTCTTTTTTCTTTCTGTTCCCTTGCTATACTTCTGATTGTTTTTTGTATTTTCCTTTCTTTGTAGGTTAGGTCATTGTCTATGAATATATTCTTCAGTTGACTTTTCATCTCCATTATTTTCTTTTTGGTTTCCTAGTTTTTTAGTTCTATTTTAATTATGTTTTTACTTTCTTTATTTCTTATTCTGTATGCTTTTATTGCTTCTACCGTTAGACCGAGTTTTTTTTTATTAATTGTTCCGCATCTTTTCTTGCTACTTCTTCACCTACGTTTGCTCCTAGTATTATAATGTTTTAAAATGCAAAATTTAATTAATAAAATGTTTGAAATAGCAAAAATTCGGTCTTAAAATATCAAAATATTGTAAATAAGCATAAAAATTTGGTTATAAATTCTTAAAAATGCAATGCAAAAATAAACTTGTTTAAGAAAAAACTAAAACTAACAATATTTGGTCATAAAACATTCAAATATTTTTAGATATATACGGTTTAAAAATGCAAAATTTTTTATAAATTAATTTTGTATTAGGTACATTTTAAAGCTAAACGCAAAACGCCAAAAACTCAAAAAGTAGCCTTCCTAGTTTAAGCACAAAATTAGTTATCATACATCAACACCAAACAACAAACAATTTTTGACATTTTTACCCTAAGCTGCAACCATAACAAAAATCAAACTATTTAATTCTATGTTAGCTATGATAGATTCTGGAAAATTATAACCCTTCTCAACTACAGAGCTCCCAACAACCATTTTATGACCACAACAGGTACTATCCGCAAAATGCCCAACACATATTGAAATAATTTTCAGAATTACTAAAAAAATTTGTTTTGTTATTTTGTTTACAATAGATTTAGAAAATCATGTCAACACGCAGATGGTTGTGACCCAAATCAACCTCTTTTACTAGCATCATTGCACACAACATATGCTAAAAGAAAACTCCAACTTGGCAAACAGCAATGGTAATTACCTCTACAAGTAAATTCGTCGACAAAACAACAAAAGGCAACATTTACAGAACTCGACACTATCAACAGACAGTTTACTCTGCAAATTGTGTAATCAACATTTACATTAATAAAAATTTCACACCACAAATTCACGTTTACAAACTAACTACCATAAATTTTCAGCTTAACCAAAAAACCATGCACTTATGAAAAGAATATTTTATTATTTTTCAACATAATCTCCTTCAAAACAGTTAATATATTGCTTAATTAGTAATTTTATCTTCTCATAAAAAATATTCTAAAGATTTGTTGTCAAAATGCTCTAAAACAGCAATTTTTAACTCGATTCATTAGCAAGAAATTGTCTACTTCAATTTTTTTTTTTTATTTTAAAAATATGAAGTAGTTGCTAATAGCCAAATCTGAAGATCAATTTTTTTAAATGGCAATTTAAGCAACCGCATAGGTGTACACAAGTGCTATGTCGTACCATAACCTGACTTTTTTTGTTAGTTTTATTCGACGCTTTGCTCGAATATTTTTTCTTAACTTATGTAATAAGAGTATTTTTTTCTCTTTTCTTCTGGGATTACTTTAACTAATCAAACGGAACGTGAGTTATCTTCTAAAAACTCATAGCCCATCTTAAACCTTTTAGCCCATTACTATGTAATAAAAAAGTCAATCTTTACCGTATACGCTATCCATTCATTGTTTATTTTAATAAAAAATTAAACCTTCCAATGTAAAAAATTTGATGACCGCTTGGTACTCAATTTTTTGCAAATCTAGTATAGTTTAAACTTAACGGTGTCTGTCTGAATATCACTACAAGACTAACTAAAGTAGTTAAAAATGCACATGTACGTTAATAAAACATCACACTTTACTGACAATATTTGATTTTTGGTTGAAAGTTTTTAGAAATGTTGTAGGCCAAATGTTTATGGCAATCACCTTCTAGACATAGTGGAGTCTGGAGATAAGTTGTACCTGCAAACAACTATGGCTATAAACTTTAAAAAATTAAAATTCCTGTTTATAAAACGTCAAAAATAGTAAAATTTGGTTATAAAATTTAAATATGTCAGACAACAGCACCAAAATCTGTCAAAAATGTAAAATTCTACTTATAAAAAATTATGTCAGAATCTGGCCAAAAACAGTTGAAATTTTTTTTAATAAAATTCAAATTATTTTATTGTCAAGAAGAACCAAAACGCGGACATAAACTGTTGTAAAAATAGCAAAATTTGGTCTTAAAACGGTATGGTCAAAAAGCATGAAAGTCTTAAACTGTTAAAAATAAAAATTTATGGTAATGGTAGGCTTAACACAAGTCTTTACCAAGTACGGCTAACAAAGATCATAGCTATCTTGCGTTATCATGGAATTAACAACAAATACATCAAAATTATTTAAGATCTAAACAAAAACTGCAAAACTTACTACATAGATATATATTAAAAAAACTATAACACAAAAAAAGTTGAAATCAGACAAGAAGATAGTTAAACCCGGCATTCTTCACTACTATGATGAACAAAATAATTAAAAAAACTAAAAAACTGAAGATCCACGTAAATTCTATGTTTTGCCGACAATACTGCACTTATGGCAGAGAACAAGGATAACCTGCAACGGTATCTGTTTAGATTTAAGAGAGTAGCCAAAAAAAACATTATTATATCAACCTGAAAGACCAAGTTAATGGTAATTTCAAAAAAATGTATTTGGTGCAAACTAATAATAGATAGTAAACCCATAAATCAAGTATTAAAGTTTAATCATCTTGTGTTGCAAATATTAAGCACTAAAAATTTGATTAAAGCAATCGCCATCAAAGTCTTAATATCTGTTTACACTGGGTAAAGTTAAAATCTATAAACTTAGGTACGGCCAATCCTAAACTATGCCGATAAAACTTGTGCAGAAACATTTAAAGCCAAAAAGATTATTAAAAATCACAAAAATAAAAACTGTTAAAACAATTCAAAAAAACCTATTTTTTGAAATCAAACGCAGCGCTACCAGAGAAGAAAATAGCTAGATGGGTCAGATCACAAAGACAACAATGGAAGTAAAAGATTTCTAGGAAACCCAATAAAGAGAAAAAAGCTGGAGATGAGCATCAAGGAAAAGCTAAATAAAATATTTATCTATAAATATGAAAATCAAAAATAGAATACTTCTTGAAAACTATAAAACTTTAAAAAAGTTATTGGTTCTGTACCTATAGAGCTTATTAAACTTTTTGTTGAGAAAGTACTTGCAAAGACTTTTTAAGATAATCTACAAACAAGAAAAATTATTAAGCAGATTATCAAACTGTTACGCCCATAAGTTACATTTTAAATTTTTATTTTTTTTAATATATAAAAAACTTTGGCATTAACGTTCTTTTCTAATATAATTAATTTAAATTGTGTTTACATGTCATTTCAAATCAAAATAAATAATGTTCAAGATGAATGCAAATATGGAGGAAATAAAAAAAGAACTTACCAAGAAAATAGAAAAAATTAAAAACAGAGCAAATAAAGTGTAAAAGGAAACAAAGATAAACAACATAGCTATAAAAGGTTTAAATAAAAAATAAAAAAGTAGAAACCTATATATAAGAGTCACTGTAAATATAAATAATATAAAAACATTATATGGAACAAAAACAAATAAAACGATAATACTAAAAATAGTTTTGCTGCAAAGTAAGTTTCATATTTTGTTTACTACTTTAAGATGTGCCAAATTCTGTACTAAATGAGGAAAGACTAAAAAAGATAACAAAAAACATAAACAAAAGGATCTAGCAAAACCTCAACAACGGCCAAATGCCAAAATTCCGTCCTCAAATGCCAAATCTAGTTCGCTTGCGGATATTTATCAATTAATTTGTACGCACAACGCTAAAAACTCAAAAAGTAATCTCAATGCATTCCTAGTTTAAGCACAAAATTAATTATATTACATCAACACCAAACACCGACGGTGTTTGACATTCCCACTCCAAGCTGCAATCATAACTAAAATCAAATGCAAAAATTATTTTATTTTTTGTCAGCTATTATAGATCCTAGAACAATATAGCCTTTCTCAACAGCAAAGCTGCCAACAACTATTCCATAAACATTTGTTTACAATAGATCTACAATGTTATGTCAACAGGCAGATGGTTATGACCCAAATCAACCCTGCTCCACTATCTTCCACTAAAAGACCAGCATTATTAAACATAACATAAAATAAATGTACGTGCGGATGCTAGAAGTAAACTCTAACTTGGCAAACACTAATGGTAACCACCTCTACAAATAAATTTGTCGACAAAACAACAAAAAGCAAAATTTATAGAACTCAACACTACCAACAGACAGTTTACCTTGTGTAATCAACACTTACAACAAAAAAAACTTCATACCATAAGTCCACGTTTACAAACTTACCAATTCTTAACCTTAAAACATTTAATTAGTAATCTCATAAAAATATTCTGAAAATTTGTGCTCCAAAACAACAGTTTTCAACTTTTGATTGACAACAAATTGTCCACCAAAAGTTTTTTTTTTAATTTATAAAATAGTTGCTAGAACCCAAGCCTGGACAATAGAAAAAATGATCAATTTTTTGAATAGCAATGTAAGCAACAGGTGCTTTGTCGTACAATAACCCGACCGTTGTTGTTAATTTTCTTTGACGCTTTGCCCAAATATTTTCACTCAACCTGTGTAATAAAGTAGCATAATAAACGCTATTCATCGTAGTATTTCTTTTTTTTTAATCAATCATTAAAATGCCCTCACAATTCCTAAAGATTGTAGCTATGATCTTGTTGGTTGGCTGGAATACCCTGGCATTTTTTTGTGGTGGTTTACCTACACGTCGCCATTCTATAGAGTTTTTTTTTAACAGAGAATTATGTTACAAGACCATAATTTTATTAAGCGTAACAATAGATTGCAAAACTTTTTCTTGTCTTCTTCACAAAGCTTAAAAAAAATTGAGCACAATCAACTGCTGTTTTAGAATCCACTTTGAACTCACTTTATACATACCCAATTGGTCATAATGTATTTGGCAAATCAATGTATTTAACAACTCTGACATTGATGATACATGAGAAATATTACTTTCAGTCAGCAATCACTTTAGACCAGTTCTTCAATAAAAGCAATCAAATCTTCTGTGATTACTTCAACTAATCGACCAAAATGGGAGTTATCTTCTAAAGACTCATAGCGTTTTAAACCATTTGACCCATTATTTTACGATGGAATAAGAAAGTGAAATTTTACCGTATACGCTATTTAATCTTTGTTTATTTTGATAAGGAATTAGACCTTCCAATGTAAAAAATTTAATAATTTAATAATCCTAACATAAAACCTAACAATGTCTGTCTGGATATCACTACAAGACTAATTAGTAAAAATTGCACATGTACGTTATAAAACATTACACGTTACTGACAATATTTGATTTTTGGTTTAAAGTTTTAGAAATGCTGTAGGCCAAAAGTTTATGGCAGTCACCTTGAAAACATAGTAGAGTTTGAAGTTGCAAATGGGTTGTACCTGCAAGTGACAACAAGAATGAACGCAGTTTGTATCATCGATGACAAAGAAGTCATTATACTAAACGTAACAAAAGAAGCTAGATCAGACTAGACAAACAAAATCAGAGGTCATAGGATAGCAAAGTAAACATCGGAAAAAAAAAGTAAAGCAACGCATCACATCATCAAACCAATGCACGTGCAATTTTTTAAATGCAAATGGCTTTAAATTATTATTTTCTATCATTAGAATTAACATACCAGAGCGACACTACCGACTTAAGATTAATGAAGATTAAAAAGAAAACATTTTTATTCAGTCCTACAGATAGTCAAAAGAAATCTGTAACTATCTTAAATTTTAACTAAAAAGTCAGAAACATCTAATTTTTATTAATTTTGCTTATTTATTTCATATATTTTTAGTTTATTTTAGTTTCAAGTTACATTGTTTTATAGTAGTATATTAGAAAAATCTTTGAATGCCACAAGAACTTGGACAGCATGGAAGGCATACTTGTCGTTTAGATAATAGGGTTGGTATGCACGGTCCACATGGAACACCGCAATTTGTGCAACTCGGATAAGGCACAAGCGGAGCACATGGACCGCAAGGTGACATTGGAGCGTATGGCATACAGCAACAATAGCCGCCAATTGGTGGAATACAGCATGAACTGCAGCATGGATCGCACATGGTAATATTAATATATATCATATGAACGTACAGATTATGCATTCTACAATTATTTTACGCTAATGTACACGCTTAAAAATTTATTAAAAATATTAACAAATAATAACTATAAAATTTCGAAAAAATTGTCAACAATAATTTTGAAATAACTTAATACATTATTAGTAAACACCATTATGCTAAACAAATATATACCAATTTATTACACATACAGTCTCAAATTTTTTATCGCATATTATATGTAAATAAAAATAAATTAGTATATAAGAAACAAAAAAAAATCAAATATATCATAACAACATCACAGTTCATACTTGCTTTATCAAAATCAACAACAAACTAAAGGTAAATGCATTTAATAACTTATTTTATTACTTATCAGTGTCTTTGACATAAAATTTAATATTAAATTATTCTGTTTTAGATGTCCAAGATAATAATCTTTTTTGTATTGATTGTAGTCGTAGCTTGTTTAGCTACTTCAACTCCAAATGAATCTAAAGTTATTTCTATTCAGAAAAGAGAAATAACAGCTATAAGTAGTGATGAAGATTTAATTAGTAATGCAATAGCTGATTTTATTTATCCTTTTGTACAAAATAAGTACTTTACAATAACAAAAGATAATTGTAGAAAATTTGTAAAGTTTTGCAAAGATAAGTTTTTTAGAACAAATTAGTTTTTTGCTTTATATTTAGTTTCTAATATTTAATTTATTTTATGTGTCTACATATTGGTTATTGAGTTATTGAGTAAATATATAAATACATTTAAAAAAACTTTTATTTTTTATACCTTATATCTATTATATTATATATTTATTAAAAACTAACACTTGAGTAAATGATCAAATTTTTTTTTTGCTGGTTTGCTTCAGGAGTGCTTACCGACTAGTCTGGGTGGGGTTTACCCAGACTAGAAATTGCTTGGAAGTTTGGCACATTTCTACGCCTTCCAATAGAAATTTTTTTGAGGAGACGGGAAGTTGTTTAGGATCGCCCTATAGGCTGGTTAAGGTTAGAGTATTATTGTTATCCACGTGTGTTATGCTCCAAGCATATTGATCATTTTCTTGTGTCTTGAAGAGACGTCGTCTTTATCTGGTTCAGCAAGTTTGGCCAGATCGCGGCTTAACAGCAGATTTGGTTTGACAGTTTAGCAAAGTACTTTTTGGCGTTTCCTTTGATAAACTCGCTTAGTTTTGGGATCTCAAGATCCTAGCGGATTTCAGAGTTGCGGACGTACCGCGGTGCTTTGAGAAACAAACGCAAAGTTTGACTTTAGAAGGCTTCTATTTTAGCAAGGTATAAAGTGGCGATAGTACCCCATACCAAAAACGCAAATGTTAGTAGTAGACGGATTATAGTCATGAAGAGACAAATTTTATTGCTAAGCGACATTCCACTGTTTTGTCGTTAAACCAGGACCAAATTGATTGCACGTGCAATCTGAATGTCATCCTTTTGTCCAGGGTAACCCCGAGGTATTTTGCAAAATCCGTCCACGGTATTAGAATGTCATTAAGGAAGACAATGCTATGAGGTTTTTTGTGTCGGCGCGTAAAAAAACCGTTTTTTTCTTTTCCAAATTGACTTAAACTCTACAAACTAATAGCTAGTTTTCTAATGCCTCGGTGGCTATTTGAATCCTCCGGATGACCACCCGTTTTAACTCCGTTTAATTCAAAAAACACGTCGGAGACATATAGATTAAATAAAATCGGGGAAAGGATTGATCCTTGCGGAACCGCTGCGGTTAAGTTGCACAACGTAGAGATATGACTTTTTAATTTGACGGCCAAAGTTCGGTTTTTCAAAAACAATGTTACACTTTGACAAATGCTTTTTCAACATCAAAAAATACTACTCCAGTAGATTTTCTTTGCCAAAACGCTTCGGCAATATGGTCAGTTACTCTATTCAGTTGGTGAATAACTGAGTGTTTGCGACGAAACCATTGCTGATGATCGGGTATCAATTTCTCCGTTTCTGCGTGGTCTAGGATTAGCTCCAAAATGACTTTTTCAACAACCTTGCTTAAGGTACATAGTAAGCTAATAGGACGGTAGTTTTGAAAAATCTTCAAATCCTTGCCCAGTTTGGAGATGTTAATGGCGTACGAACTTCCATGACTCCGGAAAGTGGCCGATCCAAAGACAGCGTTGATTATGCTGGTGACCGCCATAATTGCTTTAGGTAACAATGCTTTAAAAGTCTTATTGGGTATACCGTCCGGACCCGGTGCTGATTGCGGTTTAAGTTGAAAAATTATTTGCGCTATCTTGGAGGGGCGAGCGCTTTCTAGTGGTACGTGGTTTTTGTATTTTGCTAATCGGTTGCGTACCTCTTGGCGTACCCTGTCGGTATGTTCCCAAATCTCATTGTTGTCCGAGCTTAGAGTGCATTGTCGTTCTAAGCTGTCAGCAAATACTTCAGTTTTTTCCTCCAATAAATATACTAAATTGCGTTCGCCGTGAATTATAGGGAAAGGTTTAGCTAGATTACGGAGGGTTTCGGCAATCCGCCACATTGTGGTAAACTCCATGACTTTTTTCCAGCTTTATGAACCTTGATGGCTTCTTTGATTTGACGTTTTAGCATGTTTATTGACTGGCAATAGTCTGGATCACGAGTTTTTTGCCAAAGCCGTCTGTCCGCGTTTTGTTTGCGCATAAGATTTTGATATGTTTTGCAGCCTAAATAATTTGCTAGGTGAAAGCCTGAACAGTTGGCACACTTTGATTGTGTCCCCTTGCGGCAATATAATACTCTATGCGGTCCGGCGCATTTCCTACAAGTTAAGTTGACGGTATGGCACCTTGTTGAGGTATGCCCGTGTCTTTGATAACGTGTGCATTGCGCCATACCGCCAATCTTTTTTTGGTTTTACTTTAATAGTAAATTTGAGCAGTTCCACAAGAACAAAAACCTTGTTGCTTTTTTTAGGCTTGGGGAGCTGGACCGACACCAGTGAAAACTTTTTATTAAAGTTTCCCAATCTATGAACAATTTTGGGTCTGAACCCAAAGCTCTCTAGTTCTTGACCAATCTGTTCCTCCGTTAAGAACTTGGGAATCGTAGTGAGCATGGTTTCAAGGCATCTTTCATCTTTGGTTTGCCAGGTGTGGTTTTTATAATTTTCGACAATGTAGTTGATTGCCCTTCAAAACATAGTTAATGGAAAAATTCGGATTTTCTTAGCAGTGTTATTAGCGCGCAAGTAATTAATTTTCGCGGTTTTGAAGTGTTGAGAAATACCCGTGTGTTCCTCTTTCTTTTTAATAACAATTGTTGGGGAGTTGTAGTTGTCTATGTTAGGAGCGCGGGTTGGGTAGTTGCGTTGTTCGCGGCAAGTCGCAACTAAGTTGGCAGGTAAGACCGAGTTTGCATGCGCGCTTGAGTTATCTAGGTTCAAAGAAGGTTTGAACCTGACTTCAGAAAGCTTCTCATTGTTTTGGATGAGAACGGCATTCTTTGGGTAGGTAGAAAACCATGTTGTTTTACTGTCAGAGGGGCCGGCAAGGTTAGCCTCTGATGGCCGTTTGTTTGCAGCAACTGAAGGATGCTAGGAGTAATTTAATAAGAATTGACTCACTTCTGAATTTTTTCCGCGTTCTTGCGCTTTTTGCCGGCTAGAATTCTCTTTTATCCTCATCCTGGTCCTCAGTGTTCATGCAGTCGGGTGGGATGTCTTTTTGTAGAATTGGCGGATTTACATCCAATTCATGGACAGAGACAACCTTGTCGCCCACTCAGTGTAGGCGGGTTTGTCGTCCTCAGCGGAGTTCTTAACGGATTTGCCGCCTCCCTTGATGGAGACAGCCTTGACCCATTGTTTGTCAATAAGGGCCAAACTGTCTATCGGTTGTAAAACCGCTTCTTTGGTAGTGAAAGCGGAGTTGATGATGACTTGCTGTGACGCAATAATAGCGGCCTGAGTGGTGATCGTCTTAGTAAGCTGGTCGACTGTCTCCTGGAGATTTGATAAATTTTTTCTGACCGCCACCAGGTGAGCCTGCATATCCGCTCGCTGACCTTTCAGGTCTGGCGTTATCGAGGAAGGCGGCTGCTTGGAACAACGTCACCCATTGCAACCGCGGAGTGCAGTAAAAAAATTAATTATTATAATATCTTAATGTCTCGCAAAACAATTTATATCTGATTAATAAAAGTAATATTGTTAATTAAGAGTGAAAGTCACAAACAATTAACAATAGTAAGCGGTGTGATAAATGCAATAAATTGCATTTATCGGACGTTGCTGTTGCTTGCTGGCTAATTTACTGGCTGGTTCTCTCTACAATGTTGATTTGTCGGTTGCTGGCTGTCGACAAAAACTCAATTTAAACCATCTGTTTGTACTCATGGTACAGAGTATCTTACCGACCGCCCAAGTGTTTGTCATCAAGAAATTGGATGTCACCATTACACACATTTGACACAAAAACTTTTAACTTTTGCAAAGAAGAAACAGTTTTAATTTTTTGTTAACTAATACTTAAGGAATCATATAAAAAAAAACTTTTGCATTTATCCAACAAAACAAAACAGATTTTTGTCTTTAAACATCTTTTAAATACAGCCAACAATATGGCATCAATCCACCAACGTTTTGACAATTTTTGCAAGAATCCCGTCAAGTTCTAGTATCTTCACAGATTATATCTTATTAGAAGCTGCTAAAAACTTGCCTTTTGAGAAAGAACAGATATTTTTTGTTTCTGAAAACTACTTCCTAAACACTCTCGTTTTTTATTTTTAAAAGAACACCCTACGGCCGTTTTTAGAACTCTTGCTTTTGTCTACTGATCATTGCACGCTGCCCCTTTCATTACAGCGTTTCTAAACATATTACAATTATGTTGCAACGCATTGTTTCTCAAAGCATAAAAGATATATGCTTGCTCAGCTGCATTCGGTCAAAACTCTATTCTTTACTCTATTTTCTGATCCGTAGCTTATTGTTCAACACATTCAGCTTGCAGCGTTTTTTGCTTGTTATTTAATAACTAGACGCTACATTTTGTTGCTTGCATGTTGGACTCAATGATCAAGCAAATGTCTGAATCAATTTTTTTGCACCTAACTGCATTGCAAAGTCTGAAACTGCATTCGATTTGTATTGGTTTACCTGCATAACATTCCGCGCACTATAAAGTTACTTTACCCTTGTTCATTCCCTCCATAACAAACTCTCTATATTTGAAATAAACCATAAACGTAGTCCTGTGTCTTAATTTTGCGCGCATGATGCAATAATATTTTTTGCGCAATTTTTAAACAAATGTTCTTTTAGGCCACAGCATATGTTCAAGTTTTTGACGCTTTTGTCTTCGAATTTATTAAACTTTATAACAAGTGCGCCCGAATACCTTTGTCAAATTAGTCCTGTTTTTATATTTTCTTAGATTGTTTACATTGCAGCTTTCTCATCTAGTTCTCAACTAGTTTATCAAAATCCTTCTTGGCTTCTTTATCATTGCTCCATCTGTTTTCCATACCAAAACTATTTTTGTTCTTCTCAAAAATTTGAACGCCATTACTGGCTTTTGCCCTCTGTTATTAGCCTCTCTAAAACGTTGAAAGATTTTTCTTTCACTAGAATCTTTTACCCGAAACATTTCTACACATAAGCGCCCAATTATTTTTCTCAACCAAGAAATAAATAGTATTTTTTGGATTTTTTTGTTGTTGACGATTTTGGATAAACTATACTTTCTTCATTCTCTATGCAGCGCGGACACCACATCTGTTTTCTTGGTCTTTAGAGTACAAACGGTTAGAGATTTGTATCATTTGAGACCAACACATTAAATTTTGTTTTATAGTGCTTCCTTGTATCACAACAAGCTTTTTTGTCATTATTGCAATGATTTTTGTTAGCAGGAAAGTAAAGTTTTGTCACTAAATAACTGCTTGTCCTTCAGCGCAGCACTTGTTTTTTAGATTATTATTATTAGTTTCCTCTTTGTTTTCTTTTCATATAACTTGGTAATAATGTTTGCCGCATCTCCCACGTCGACAATGACAAATACGTTCTTTTTTGGTACACCCACCATCACCTTCAACCATCTAAAAGGCTTTTTTAAACATTCACCCAGCATGAGTTTTTTTGAAAGCATCCCCTGACTTCCTTTCCTGCTTCCTCACATTTTTCCATATAGCAGCCACCAACTTAGCTTGCACATCCACACCCAACATTCCATCCTGGCTTTTTTGCAACAGTTTCTGCTTCCGTGGATTCCGGTCTATCAACATTGAAGCAATCCCATGTATGATCTTTAAGCTATGATCTAGAAGCAAGCATTTCTACTAACCTAACCTAACCTTAAGCTTTAATTTCTTCAGTTTGACTTGCATCTCTTTTGTTTTTGTAAAAGATGTGTCTTGCACTTTTTTTTTTGTAGCGATGGTGGTAGTAGTGATGATCTTTTCATTCTGAGCCATCATCAATTTTGCGCTTAAACCACCCATTTAAAAAGTATTATAAAAAAAACAATTTCAAAAAATGGTTTGTTTTTAAACGTTAATTTTGCACAAAGGTTTTGTTAGAAATTATTTAAAATTATTGACCTTAAGTTTTCAAATGCATATAAACAATATTAAAATATAAAAACAACATTTTAACATTACACATTAGTTTCAAAATCAATTTAATGTCTCACACGTATCGTTATCGCAATTTTATTTAAATATAAACTTGTATATAACATATTAGAAATAAAAAACAAACAGTTTATAATATAATATAATATAAGCGGCAAATAAAACCAAAATAACCGTAAGTACTTTAAAATTATAAACATTAAAATGCAATTTTAATTATGTTTGCGTTTGGTTTTAGATGTCTAAGCTAGTAATGGTTTTAGTATTGATGACAGCTGTTGCCTGTTTGGCTATTTCAGATGAATCTAAAGTTATTCGTAAAAGAGAAATAAAACCGGTTTCCAAACAAGATATTATTATAAATTTTGTTACAAATTCTATTAATTTTTTTCTAAAAAATCACAAAATACCAATATCAGAAATTGATGTAAAACATATTGTAAATTTCTGTTTCAAATTATTTTATTAATAATGTAGATTATGTGTTTATAAAATAATTAAATAAATTAAATTTTTAACTATTTTTGTAAACTACAACAATAAAAAGTGACCAAGATGGGCTCAGAGCTCAGCACTAAGACTAAAACTATAGAACCTAGTTTATAATGAGCTACTTTAGTAATTAGTCGATGCTAAATTGTAGACAAAAACCAATGTTCATGACTCGCCTGTAACCGTCGGGCGATAAAGAATCCGGTTTCTATTCCTGAACCCGGCAGTAGAATCAAAATTTCTGTTAAACCTTTGTAAGTTGACTCGATTGGGTAACGCAAAATGACTAGAAAACGCTGTCTGGTGGTCTAAGAAGAGTTTTTTTTATCCATAAATTTCTATAACAGCAAAATATAGTGACAATTGCAAAAGCATTGCAGTTGGGGTTCAGATCAATTTCTTAAACTATGAAAATTAAAAAAAAAGCTTTATCAACTTTCTACCAGTTTATACCAATATCCGCAGCAGGTCAACAAAACAATGTAAGAAAAAAGTTGGCAAATTGGATCTTGGGACAATTGGCTTTGAGGACCGAGAAGAGAAGCAAGTGCTGGCTAAAGTACCGGACCTGAGCAAAGCAAAACTTTTTTGCGTCAAACTAAATTTAAAAAAAACTAAAATTCTAATAAAAGCCAAAGCCGTTTGCTTTGGATTTTTTAGAATTTTTTATAGCAAAATTTGGTGTGTTTTGCATTGGCCGGTGTCCTCTTTGTACTTTATTTAACGATCATAACTGGCACGTACTGGGAGAATTTAACTGTCCAATTAAATAAAACATTGCAATAGCTCCAAATACTATTGTAACAATGTAATTTTTGCCCAGTGCTCTGAATAAACATTGTACACGCATCTATTAAATCTAACAATTTTGCAAGTGTTGGCTTTGTATACGCAAATCAGTTACCCTGACTGTGGAAGTAATAGAAACAAAACTTTTGATTTAATCTCTGAGTACTGTTGTAGTTTTTTTTAAGTAAAAAAAAGCTAAAACAACATTTGAAGAAAACTCACTTACCAAAATCAAGTTACGCTATACGAATTCAATTCTTAAAAGTAAGATGCAGTGAAAAAAATAAGATTAATAATAAAGGCTAAAGTTTAAATATGGAAACTAACTCAAGTCATAGGCACAATCAGTGTCAAAAATGCCCGGCCGCACTCAAAAGACGGTAAAAAGTATAAAGTAAGTCACTTTTTATTTACCAAAGATATTAATAGAAAAGTGTTAGAAGCAGCCAAGCGTGCTCAAATTAACGCTGTTCAACATTTCTCCCAATCCCTGAAGTATCTATTGGACCAAAGTTAGAGTTCTTCCAACTTAAAAAGAACATTAGCAAATCAATTACAATCTAGCTTTTTGGAAGACTGTTTTGACTTTCATTAAGAAACACAACGCAACCAATACAGTCTGTAATGGTCCGCTTAGTAAAGTTTACTCAAAAGGTTTTATGCGGAAAAGTTGTTATGAATCCTATAACCTTATCTATTAGACCCAAAGTTTGAATTCTTCCGCCTTAAGAAGAACATTAGCAAATCAATTACGATCAAGCTATTTGAAAGACTGTGTAGTAAAGTTTACTCAAAAGGTTCTTTGCGGAAAAGATGTTACAGAGCCTATTTCTTTATGGATAAGTTTGGTTAGGTTAGGTTAGGTTAGGTTAGATTAGGTTAGGTTAGGTTAGGTTAGGTTAGGTTAGGTTAGGTTAGGTTAGGTTAGGTTAGGTTAGGTTAGGTTAGGTTAGGTTAAACGGGAATAGGGTGGCTCCACATACCACCGCATGATAAGTGTCATCCAGGTAAACCTCAACAGGTCGGCCGCGGCTACTGACCTTGCGATGCAACTGGGTGCGGAGATTGGGGCGGACATTGCCTTAATCTCCGAGCCCAACCTGCGAGCGGCAAGGGGTAGCGAGTGGGTACTGGATGACAGGCAAGACGCCGCGGTGGTTATATTAAATAGTAATTTAGGGATAGGGAAGCGGGGAAAGGGTGAGGGTTTTGTGTGGTTGCAACTGGGCGGGAGGTTCTACGCTTCCTGTTACGCTTCACCAAACAGGACGCTGCGGGACCTAGAAGCTGTGTTGGAAGGCCTAGAGCAACAGCTGGGGGGGGATATCAAAGACGCCGTAATTGGGGGGGACTTCAACGCTAAATGCCCTTTATGGGGTGGTAGCGTTGAAGACGGGAGAGGCCGCCTGCTTGCCGAGTGGGCCGCCTGCAAAGATCTTTCTCCACTTAACGATGGGGTGACACCCACGTTTTGGAGGCGGGGAGCGCTATCATATATTGATGTGACCTTATGTGGTGCAAAGGTGTTGGGTCTGGTAGCAGGGTGGCAGGTGCTGGAGGATGAAAACCTTAGCGATCACAGAACAATTAAATTTCAAGTTGGGGTTACGACTACGGCAGCGCCAGCAGTTGATAAAAAAGGGTGGGTAGTTTCAAGGGAAGGGTTAGAAAGCGTAATTAGGAATTTTGAGGTTATGGCAATAGGGGCGGGAGACAGCCCGACAGCATTGTGTAAAGGCATAGGCCGTCTCTGCGACGTACATCTTACCAGGAAAGGTCGTTTGCAAAGCAAACGCGCAAAGTACTGGTGGAATGACGAAATCGCAGAGACGCGGGCGCGGTGCAACCGGGCTCGAAGGGCGGTTACCAGAGGCAACACCACGGGGAGGGAAAATATAAAAACTGTATTAGAATACAAGGGGTTGCGAAAAAAGTTAGGGGGTCTAATCAAATCCGCCAAGAGGAGTAAGTGGAACCTCTTGGTGGAGGAGGTAGACGGGGACATATGGGGTAGAGGGTACAAAATAGTAATGGGGAAAATTGGGAAAACACCGCCAAGAGTATCGGCAGAAATACAAAAAACAGTTGTGGGGGAACTCTTTCCAAAACAGGAGGAAAGAGTACTTAGAGAGTGGCCAGTAAAAACGAATGAGGTTCGTCCTTTTTCGGAAAACGAGCTCCGAGAAGCTTCGCAAAAAATACGTTGTGGGAAGGCACCAGGGCCTGACGGGATCCCCGCAGAAATCGTCAAAGCTCTGGTGAAACAATGCCCCCAGGTGTGGCTAACGGCAGCCAACAAATGTATTTCAAACGGAGACTTCCCGGGAGTTTGGAAAAGGGCGAGCCTTGTTCTTCTAGACAAGGGTAAAGGTGGGGTAGGTGCAAGAGCTTTTTGGCCCATATGTCTTTTAGACGTAGCCGGAAAGCTTCTTGAGCACCTAATAGTGGGAAGGCTGCTGGAGGCACTTCAGGGTGACCAAGCACTCAGTGAGCGCCAGTACGGGTTTAGGAAAGGCCGGTCAACCCTGAGTGCGCTTGCTGAGGTGAAAGCAGCTGTGGTAGCTGCTAAAAAATACAGCTACACACATCGGAAGGCATGCGTCTTGGTTGCCTTGGACGTAAAGAACGCCTTCAACACGGCAAACTGGGGAGGGATTCTGAAGGCTTTGGAGGGCAGGGGTGTTCCCAAATACCTGCTAAATATCATTAGCAGCTATTTGTGGGACAGGGTTTTGCTCGTGGGAGAGGGTCGGGATAGGGAGGAAGTAATTTTAACGGGGGGGGTGCCACAGGGATCAGTTCTAGGCCCCATGTTGTGGAACGTCCTCTACGACGACGTGGTAGGCCTGGAATTGCCCCTGGGTGTTGAAAGAGTAGCTTACGCTGACGACTTGGCGGTAATAATTACAAAACGCTCTAGGGGGGAACTGGAGGAAACGGGAAACCGCGCTCTTGCCCTCATAGAGCGTAGAATTAACGAGCTGGGCCTTGAATTGGCGCCAGAAAAAACGGAACTTGTGGTGCTCTCCTGTTCAAGAAGAGTGCCACAAGTGGAGATGACCGTATCGGGAATTACCGTCAGGTCGCAAAGTAAGTTAAAGTACCTGGGTGTGACGCTAGGTACTAACCTAGCGTGGGGAATGCATGTGAGAGAAGTGTGTGAGAGAGCGGAGAAGGCGGCTCGGTCCTTAGCAGGGCTAATGCCAAACCTGGGGGGAGCGAGATCTTCCACCAGGCGCCTGATGTGCTCGGTAGTCTCCTCCATAGTGCTCTATGGGGCCGAAATATGGGGGGATGCCGTGTGCAACAACGGAAGGCATAAGGAGTTAGTTCTGCGGACTCAGAGGAGGTGTTGCCAAAGGGTCTGCAGCGCATACAGGACAGCGCCGACGGCGGGCCTTTTGGTTGTGGCAAGCACGAAGCCGTTAGATCTTGTGGTGCAAGTGAAGACGGCGGTCTGGGAGGGTCGCCTTACAAAGTGTGAAGCGGAAGAATGGATGTGGGGGGAATGGCAGAAGAGTTGGGAGGAATGCGTGTCGAGTGGGGGTGGTAGTGAACCGGCATGGTCCAGACGGCTCATCGCAGACGTGAGGCGTTGGGTGGGTCGGGGCCATGGTGAGGTAAACTACTACCTCACGCAGGTACTAACGGGACATGGTTGCTTCCGGGCGTACCTGCATTGGATGAAATTGATTGAAAGTGATGAATGTCTGTACTGTGGGCAAAGGGATACGGTTGAGCACACCGTGTTCCATTGCGAGAGATGGTTGGAGACGCGTGAAAGAGCAAGAATAAAACTGATGGGAGAGAGCTTGAACCCGGATAACATGGTGGTAGTAATGTTGTCTTCAGTGTCCAATTGGGACATTGTGGCCACCATGATAGGGTCCATGCTACTTATGAAAGAAGAAGAAGAGAGGGAGCTTGCTCCATGGTGTGGTGTGAATGAAGTAGGGAGGGGGGTGGGGCCGTAGCTGCTCATAAATGTTTTGTGGATTTATGTAAATTTTTGTTTTCTTATGTATGTTTTGTAGACTGTTATTGTCATAAAAATGTTAGAAAAAAAAAAAAGAAAAAGAAACTGAGTTAACATGCAAATTGTACCACCAAAAAAAAAAAAAAAAAAAAAAAAAAGTGGTGCTACATAAAAAATGTTGTGATGTTATTATAGAACTGTGTGCGCACCTGAAATCGGTCGCGCGGGACTCTCCACCTTGATGAAATACTTAAGTGCAATCCCGAGGTGGAGAAAGATCGTCATTCCCGCAAGAAGAGGGGGAGGTGGTTTTAGTCAGTAAGAATCTGACACTACCCTTCGGGGTGTCTTATGAAAGATTTACACCTCCTCAGGAAAAAAAAAAAAAAAAAAAAAAAAAAAGGTTAGGTTAGGTTAGGTTATGTAATACAGCCTGTAATGGTCCGCTTAGTAAAGTTTACTCAAAAGGTTTTATGCGGAAAAGTTGTTATGAAGCCTATAGCATTATCTATTAGACCCAAAGTTTGAGTTCTTCCGACTTAAGTAGAACATTAGCAAATCAATTACGATCAAGCTGTTTGGAAGGCTGTGTAGTAAAGTTTACTCAAAAGGTTCATTGCGGAAAAGATGTTACAGAGCCTATTGCTTTATGGATAGGTTACTTCAACCCAACTTAAAAAAAGGTAAGAAAGATTGCCAGTAGTGTTAAGAAAAAGCTCAAATCTATCACACTAAAGCCTCAACAAAAGATAGGCTTGCTGAAAAAGCACATAATACCCAAATACTTGCATTCTTGAGTGTTTTGTAGTGTCAGTAGCTACTCTAAAGTGCTAATTTTCAAAATTATTGACTTTATTTTTTGCACCTTAGGTGTAAAACCAACTTAATACTTATTATTTTCCACACATTTTTCTGGTTTTAATTATTGCTTTTAATATCCTACAGCAATTTACTTTTTTTTAAATTTAATACATGATTTATTTTAAATATACTTTTAATTGTTATGATTTTGTTAAGAATTATTTA
This sequence comes from Tachinus rufipes, assembly GCA_963932245.1. Classification (NCBI taxonomy): domain Eukaryota; kingdom Metazoa; phylum Arthropoda; class Insecta; order Coleoptera; family Staphylinidae; genus Tachinus; species Tachinus rufipes. Next base: position 127,727,965 of record OZ010741.1, read on the forward strand.
AAATTATTGTTTAATTTTCACATAAAAACATTTACATTTACATTTCAAAATCAATTTCCTCCTCCTAATCGCAAATGTAAATTAAAAAACAAATTAGTATATAATATTAAAACAGTTATAAATTTATCCAGTTTATAATAATATTACAAATAAAAGCAAGTGTAGTTAATATAAATTAATAGTTTTTTAACTACTTTTATTATTTTATTCCAGATGTCTAAGTTGGTATTGTTTTCCGTATTGATGACAGTCGTCGTCAGTTTAGCTACAACTTCCAATAAATCTACTATTGTATCCCAACCTAAAAGAGAGACTTAAAACATAAATCTGATTATATACGTATAATTGCAAATATTATTTACTACTTTATTAAGGTCCATTTTCTATTTCAAGAAAATAATTTAAAACATCTTATTGTAGTAATATGTTTTCATTTATATAGTATTTTTTTATAAGTAAACACTTTTTTTTATTATTCATCAATTAATCAATAACTTAATATTTAACATTTTTTTAATTTAATAGAAAATAATATACAAACCAAGCAATTAAATCATATTTTTTAAATGTTGTCTGCTCTTCTCATTCACACATAACTTGTTTTCATGCGTTTAGTATGTTTAAGTTTACTTAACACACTTTTCATGCAAAAAATTGTTACTTGCAACCAAACGCTTCATTTATAAATTCCATTTAGTGCATTATACGACTTATTAAATCTAACGTAAGATGTTAATTAAATATCAAATTAATTTTATATTTTATTATATTTTATTCCAGATGTTTAAGTTAATATTGTTTTCTGTATTGATGATAATCGTCGCCAGTTTAGCATACACTTCCGATGAATCTGCAGCTATTTCCCGTTCCATAAACGAAACAAGCTACTCGAAATCTAAACATAAAGTTAATTATGTTTGTATAATTTCTAATATTGTTTATTACTTTGTTCAAAATTATATATCATATAGTTTATTACGTGCATTTGTAGTAATATGTATTAATATTATATTTCTTTGATTCAATTATGATTTTGTATATTATAATTTTATTTTGTATTTTGAATATTTTTATATTGGTTATAAGTTATTATTATTTAATAAATATTTGTTTATAATAAATTGTCTATTTTGCATTACGCATATTGTTTGGGACTACCGGTTTTCCGTATACTCACTACAGTAAACAAAAAACACTGTGACCGGTCACTCTTGAGGCAAAAGTAGAATGAGAGCAATACGAGGGACACTGCCAAAGTTTGCGGAAAATGTAAAGCAAAACACAAATTACTTTATGTAAATTGCTTTATTGCTTCTCAAAATATTCTTTTTTAAAATCTATACAATTTTGCATCCGATAAAACTAATCTTCAAAACAATTTTGCCACTCTGAGCGAGGTACCTCCAGAACAAGTGATTTAAATGCTTCAAATGCCTCTTCAGGCGATGAAAAACGCTAGGAAGAAATCATTAGGCAATAAATCAGGCAAATATAGGCAATGAGTCTTTAATTGGATGTTGTTACTAGTCAAAAACTCTACAGTTCGTCGTGCTGTGTGAGCGCTTGCATTGTCATAATGAACAATGATTCGCCGGTTTATGTTGTTTTTTTCTGATTTCAGCAATAACTTCCGGCAAACAAATTAAAGTATACTAGTCAGCATTAACTGTCTTTTGATCCTTTAATGCAACAGTTGCAACATGACTTGTTTTTCCAAAGAAACAAGCAATCATTCTTTTTGAAACGATTCGTGAACGCACTACTTTTGTAGGTTTAGGTTCATTTTGAAACTCCCATACCGTCGATTGCTGTTTAGTTTCAGGCTCATATGTATATATCCAAGATTTGTCACTTGTTACAATGTTATATACCAAATTTGAACGACCCCCTTCAAATTTCTTTAGCATTTCCTTGCATCGTTGACAAGTTGTGTAGAATCCAACGACTGCAAAGCTTCCTGACATGCAAATAATCGTGCAAAATCGTATGTAAACAAATGTTTTGCTGCAATGCCTAAGGATGCTTCTATCTTATTATAGGTCACATGCCGATCTGACAAAATTATTTTACGCACATCATCAATATTTTTTGCAACAACAGAAATCCACTTTTAAATTCTGCGAACCATTTAAACCATAGTTTTAAATGGTGCTTCATCCCCAAATAACAAACTAAGTTTTTCCACACATTGCTGCGGTGTTAAACCGTATCGAAAATCATAAAAAATCAGAACGCTGACAATACAGGCAGTACTTTTGCATGCAAAATTAAACTTAAAATGCGACACTCTAACAAAAAAAAAATACTACGCCACTGTGTGTGTGTAATGTTATTAATTTTAACTTGTGCAATTTTGTGTGGAATTTAGTGCCTATAATTCTAAAGTTCTTGTCATTCCGGCTGGTAATTATATTAGCAACCAGTCATCTTTACAATTTTAAAAAATTTCAATGGTTTAATTATTTTTATTATTGTAAATGTATTTAACCTAGAATTATAGCTTAATACTTTTAACTATTTGTACCAGTGGCGTAACTTCCATTTTTTAACGTGTAATTTTATTATTAATTTTTATAATCCTGCTGTCTTTTGTGTAACCTTACCGTGGTCTACCTGTATTTGTTTTTAGTCAGTCACCAGTGATCGACCGCACCGGTGTGAATTGTGTCCTTATATCAACCTTATTCTGTTTTTATTTATTTATTGCTCTAGTAATTTTTGTAAGTGCATCTGTTATTATGTCCGGCCTAAACTGTAAATGTAAAACTGTTGCACAATCAGGTGTAACCTGTAGCAATTGTGGCGTTATCTTCCATAACAGTTGCGCTATTCGTTACAAGAAATGTAATTGCGGTAATTTATTTGAATTGGATGATTCCGAACTTCCTAAACTTTATAAAGAAAATATTACTCTTTACTAAGTTTTATGTGATGAGTAGAGGTTGAGCAATAAATTACTCTTAGATAAAATTACTTATCTTGAAAAGAAGATCACCGAAAAAGATAAAACTATTCTTCAATACGAAGCTTGCAGTAAACAACTAACTGCTCCTACTACTGCGCCGCTCACTAATGATACGATGCAATTGATTCAACCTGCAGTTTTTTCTTCTTTGGCAAGCTCTGTTGTTAAGGGAAAAACTAATCAAAAAACTCAGCCAAGAACTCAAACTATCTTTGGTTGTGGCCCAACCAATGACAAACTGCAGGCTTATGTGCCTACTTCTTACGTACATGTTTCTAAACTTAGACGTGGAACTAAAAAAACTGATATAGTAAATCATATTAAATCTAAGTTTTCCACGATATCAGTTGATGTTGTTGAGTTAAAAGTAAAATCTGGAAACTACAGCAGCTTTAAAGTTTCTTTTCCAGCTAATCATGCTCGATCTATTCTTTGCAAAGATTTTTGGCCTGCAAATATAGCGGTCAAGAAATTTTGAAATTATGGGCGAGTTAATAATGTTCCTGTTTCATCTTTGGTGGATTTTTGAAATCTGGATCCAGCCAACAATCTAAACCCGTCACTAGAAACACCAGCGGTATCTCCATCTATTACCAGAATGTCGGGGGTATAAAAACTAAACTCAAAGAACTTATGCTGGCTGTAGCTGTATCCAACTACGATATTATTGTACTAATCAAAACCTGGCTAAATCAGCGATGCGGAGCTACAATTAATTGGTTACAGTTTGTTTAAATGTGATCGCTCTTCATTAACAAAACCTAAGCTTGACGGAGGAGGTGTCTTGCTACTAAAACTTGTTTTAATTGTACTTTATTACAACCTACATTTTTAAGTGTTGAGCATTTGTTTGTAATTGTTAAATTTAAGTTTGTATCATATATTATCAGTGCAGTCTATTTACCATCTAACTCGGCATGTGATAAACATTTAGATCATTGTTACTCCGTTGAATCTATCGCTGACAAATATCCAGACAGTAAATTAATTTCACTAGGCGATTATAATCTACCCGCAGCGGTATGAGTAAATGATGAGTTAGGCATAAGTGTTATTTGTAATAATAGTTATTCTGCTCATTTTGTTTCCAACTGTTATGGATTTCTAAACTGCGCTCAATGTATTTCTATACCTAATGATGGTAGTGTGTTCTTAGATTTATGTTTTTCTAACATCTGTGATATTTCTGTGATTAAAGCTGTGGATATTTTGTTAAAACTTAGCCAACATCATATCGCTTATGTGATTGATAAAAAATGAGATACTAGCCGTGATATTTTAATGTGTAATTATGTTTTTATTGATTTTAAATATGCCGACTTTAACGCAATCAATAATTTTTTGTTGAACGTTGATTGGTCCGCCCTTTTTTATAATTGTGATGTTGATAATTGCGTTAATTTATTTTACTCTGTGTTGCATTTTGCTTCTGACTATTTTGTTCCAAAAAAATTATGGCGAAATAACCATTTTCCAGTTTGGTTTAATAAAGAATTGATTTCACTTACTAGACTCAAAAAAACTGTTCAAAAACGTTATAAATCTTCAAGACTATTGTCTGATTATAACGAGTTTCAATCAATTCGTACTTCGTGTAAAAATCTCAGTAAATGTCTATACAAGTAATATATTACTCAAACAGAAATCAACATTCAAAGCAACCCTAAACACTTTTGGAAATTTGTTAGCAACTCTAGAAAAACTAATGATTTTCCAGCCACAATGTATTATAAACAAAAAACTTGCAGTAATGGAGATGACTATGTTAATAGTTTTGCTGAATTCTTTTCCTCTGTTTACGATATACAAACTCATCCAACTCCTTTGTTTGACTTTAAAAAAAACGTATTATATCGAGCATTTTCAATTAGTTTGTTGGATGTATTTACAGGGATTTAGAACCTTAAATGTAACTTTAGCACTGGACCGGACGGTGTTCCATCTATGCTGTTAAAACAATGTATTCATTCAATTTCTGCGCCATTGCACTTACTTTTTGAAGCTTCTCTTAATAAAGCCAAGTTTCCTTCAGTTTGGAAACAAAGCTACATTATGCCTTTACATAAATCTGGAGCTAAGAAGGATATTACTAATTATAGAGGTATATGCATCCAGTCTGCTATTCCTAAGTTGTTTGATCAAATTGTAACTGGTCAAATACAATGGATGTGCAAAAGCATTTTAGTGGAACAGCAACATAGGTTTTGCAAGATTCGTTCTACTCTTACAAATCTTCTATGTTACGAAAATGATCTTTTGAATGCTTTTCAATCAAGACTTTAAGTAGATTCTATTTACATAGATTTTTCAAAGGCTTTTGATCGCGTTAATCATAGTATTTTGATTGCTAAGCTCGGGCTTTGGGTTTTCATGAATCTGTTGTTGCGTGGTTGTCAAGTTTTTTTGGAAAATCGTACACAGTGTGTGAAAATTAATAACTTTTTATCACAACCAATTGTTGTTCCTTCTGGGATTCCTCAAAGATCTCATTGTAGACCAATTCTGTTTTTACTCTTTATTAATTATCTTGTTTATTTTATTAATTCTTCGTCTTATCTTTTATTTGCTGACGATCTTAAAATTTATAAAAGAATATCATCTATCGAGGACTGCATTCGTTTGCAAAATGATTTAGATTCTGTTCATTTATGGTGTCTTATTAATAACTTGTTGTTTAACGCAAATAAATGTTTTTCGATAAGCTTCAACAGAACTTTAAGTAAAGTATCGTATGACTATACTATCGATAATAATGTTTTGAAACATGTTACACAAATAAAAGATTTGGGCGTAAATTGATTCAAAACTAACTTGTGTTGAGCATATAAACTATATGTGCAACCGTGCTATGAAAATGTTAGAATTTGTTTTCAGAATGTCTACTGACCTATCTCCTAGCACACTCAAATTACTTTATTGCACTTTAGTACGTTCTCATTTAGAGTACGCTCCGTCAGTTTGGTGTCCATTCTACAGCGTTCATATATGCAATATAGAACGTATTCAAAACAAATTTTTTTGTTTATTATTGTACAAATTAGGCATTTTATCCAAAAATTACCTTATTAATCTCATTGCATTGCAATATAATCTTCCCCCGCTGAAAATTTGGCGCAAAAGAACCGATTTATCATTTTTACGTGGACTAATGATGTGGCCATCCATGGCCGGTCCATACGCACCGTTTTGAACAACGTTTTGTCGCCGCAGTTTTAAAACGGAATGAAAACGTTGCAAATGAAGAGCGTCCACATGGTGCATACTTTAGCGCAGTCTTGGTAACATCGACCATGGAGGAAGTACTACTCTGCTCTGTATTTGCATGTTGTCTTGTAAAGAAAAAAAAACAAATCGAACGTTTCAAAAGTACCCAGCGTTCCAAATGGTCGAGGAAATGGCTTCTAAAAAGAAAGCACTTTTCCCACATTAGATTACTTCGTGAATTACGTGATGAACCTGATGATTAGCGGAACTACTTGAGAATGGACATAGACACATACAGTTATTTATTAGAATTAGTGACACCGCATATCATTAAACAAAATACTTGTATGAGAACAGCAATATCACCACATGAAAGGCTGATAGCAACTTTAAGATTCGTAGCAACTGGCAGAAGTTATAAAGACCTAGAATTCACAACAATTATATCCAAACAATCATTAAGTGAAATCATTCCTGAAACATGTGAAGTTATCTACAGGGTGCTGAAAAAGGAATACTTGAAGGTAAGCTATATAATAATACTGTTTTCGTATAAAAGAATTATATATTTATATTTTTAAAAAACCAAAACTATAGTTAAATGAGATCAATGTTTCTCAAAATATTAGGGTAAGCAAGTAACTAAAATGTACTTCAGTATTTAGAGCGCTTGAAATGTTGTGAAGAACTTTGCAGTGGAAGAGCGGCCGTGATGAGTATCTTCGGAAAGCGGTTCAGTTTGACTTGGAGTGGAATGTGGTGACATTTGGTGAGTCTCTGCAGTTTGTTGCGAAATAAAGCGTTGGTTTTGTGTCTGTTGACCTTGTTCACCTTGCTGTGAGATGGTGTGTGATGGAACTTGCTGCTGATACTCCGGAGTGTGTGTAGGTTGATCTGGGACGTAATAACGTGACATAGGCTGCGAGAAGGACCGGTATTGTCCATGTTGTGAAGAAGCAGTGTGTGGTATTTCCCATTGTCTAGGCATATTTTGTTGACTTACTAAACCGAAATCATCTTGTCGCCGGCCAGTCATATCAACAACTTGAAAATTTCTGTTTAGCGAACCCATCTCCGCTTCAAATAAAATGTCGGAAATTAGTTTTTAAGCAAACGTGTTTTGTTGGCTATGGACGTTCCTGAATTTATGAGCCACATGTTTTCCAAACACCTGAAAACCATCCTCTGCCTGTAACGACTCCAGTTTTTTTCCTACCAACGCCATAACTTCCGCTGTACCATCATCATTTTGAACTCCCTTTCTCTTGCGAGCTGTAGGCTTTGACGTCGAAGTACTGCAGGGCGCTGATGTACTGATATAGCTGGGTGTTGATGGTATGGACCTAGGAGTAGCATCAGCATCGCTATCATGTGCATCTTCTTCAAACTAAAAAGAGTAAAGAATTATTGATCTATGTAATTATTACTATTTTGTAGTTTTATGCAAGTACTTTTATTTTATTTTGCTATAATTTTTGTTTCAGTTTCCCAAGACTGAAGAGGAGTGGTTGGAAGTTGCAGCTGAATTTGAAAGAAAGTGGCAGTATCCTCATTGCTAGGGTCAATTGATGGTAAACATATTAGGATTGTGGCACCTAAAGGAAGTGGGTCCTATTATTTCAATTACAAAAAAACGCACAGTGTTGTTCTTATGGCAGTAGCTAATGCGAATTGCAAATTTTTGTGTTGTGATGTAGGCACAAATGGCAGGGTGTCGGATGGTGGAGTCATAAATAATACCAAATTTTATGAAAAGCTCGTTAACAACGAGTTGAAAATTCCAAAACCCCGGTGTATTGTAGATTCAAAAAGAGTTCTAGGTCATGTTTTTATTGGTGATGAAGCCTTTGCGATGCGTCCAGAACTTCTTAAGCCGTATCAGCGAGACACATTAACAAAGGAGCGTAGAATTTTCAATTACCGACTGTCAAGGGCAAGGCGTGTTGTTGAAAACACATTCGGAATTTTGGCTTTACGATTTCGTATTTTTCAAACAAATATTAATTTGAAGACGGATAACATCGATACTGTAGTTCTTGCATGTTGCGCCTTACACAACTTTTTGCGCCGAAGATCCCCCCAAAAGTATACACCTCCTGAAAGTATGGATTGGGAAAATATTTCTGAATGTACTGTTGACTTAGGTGAAAGATGTGACTCCGAATTATTACACGACCTTCAGCGTGGAACAAGAGGTCAAATGTTAAAGAGCGCTGTTGAAGTCAGAAATAAATTCAAAGACTACTTTAACAATGAGGGGTCTGTGCCTTGGCAAGATAAATTTGTAACCTTAAATAATTAACAACCTGTGTTTTTAAATTTTGAAATAAATTAATGAAGTGCTTATATAAATGAAAAGCTTTTTATTTAATTAATTTATTGTTCTTACCTCCTGTACTGGTGCTTCAACAATTGTAGACTCTTCATCTTCATCTATGGTGTTACTAGACTGCCTTGGTGTCTCTTGCTCCTTTAAAAAGTGTAATAAATCAAAATACCACAGAGATGGCTTGTAGATATCGTCTTCTCCAGCCCCAGACCGATGAGATTTATTAACTTTTGCCAACTCTTTGCGGTAAACACTCCTCAAAGAATTAATTTTTTTAACAACTTGTTCCCTATTTGCGGTAGCATCAATTTCTTTAAATTTCAAAACCAAAATATCATACGCCTGCCTCTTTTTGTCCCTATCGCTGTATTCCCTGGACCTGATCCGCCAAAGACATGGGTAACTTTCATATGTGGCGATAAAATCAGTCCGAAACTTTCGGGTACATTGCCGAAGGTCTGCCATTCTCGCTAAATGTGTAAAGACTCTTCTGACGAATTAATTACATTGAACTAAATGTATTGAAAACGGAGCCAGCGTCTACTCGTAACGACTTGTCTGCGCATTTGCAGCGATATCTATGCCCCCCCAGTTCAGATATCGCTGCAACTGTACGGTCTCCGCGCAGTTCTCAAAATAGCACCGTTTTCCTATCCACACGCAACGTTTTGTCTGCAAGGTGTTGAACTGCGGCGACAAAACGTTGTATAAAACGTTGCGTGTGGACCACACATTACTAGTAACTCTTCTATTTCAAGTCCCCAACAATAATCGCCAAACCAGACAGTCTCCATTGTTTAGAGAATCAATACATTCTACCAATTATGGATTTAATAATCCAATTGGTAGAATGTGTAGAATTGCAAATAGTTTCTCTAATAATATTGATTTATTTTGTGTTTCATAATGTAGTTTTAAGTGTCAATTAAAATGTGTTGATGAATAATTTTATATTTTCTTTTTATTTATGTACACTTTTTTTCATGCTTTTATTTTTCAATATTCTTTTATATATTTTTGTGTAATTGTAATATTGATTGTAATTCATCGTTATTTATGTATATAATGATGTAGATGTAAATGGTTTTGTATATACCGTGAATAAAGAAATATAATAATATTATATAATGCTTTCTTGCATTGTGCATTCTTTATTTGGGCTATAAGTTTCTCTTTCACTCTGTGGAACAGTTTTTTGGTATACTGTAAAACTAAATCTCTATATACTACAAAATTTGCAAAATCACCGTTGTGGTACAAGACACTTTTTATGTTCAGCTTATTTTTTTGTTTATTTTTATTGATGGCTTTCTAATTGCGTGCACTTTTTACCATAAATGAGGTTATATTGCTGACGGTTATCTTCTAAACCCCAACTTTATGCTGCACCTGCATTCCAGATGTCCTTCTAACAAGAACAGTTTGCCAGTGTATGCTTTATGTTATCTGTTTTGTTACAGTAAGAGCAGACATCTTGTACTGCAAAACACATTCTTTTTAAGTATGACTTATAACATCCATGTTCTGTAAAAAACATTGTAAGATGGTATTTTAGATTTTTATGTTTTTTGATTAGCAACATTTCTTTTAATCTGCTTTTATTTCTCCCATTTTTTGATTGTATTTATTTTATTATTACTTTTTGTTCCTTTAATTGGAAAGAATTCTAAAGAAATTGTTCCTGTTATTGCCTGTATAGCTTTAGTCAAGATTGTTCTGTAGATACTTGCTATTCTAACTGCCATTTTTCATCTAGTCCTTTCTAGAATTATTATGTATTTTTTTTTGTTACAGTTATCTTTCTGTATATACGCAGTTAACAACAGTATTAGGTCTTTTTCTCCGCTTATAAGTTTTTAACGTTTAGCATGACTTGTGCCAAAGTTATTACTAGTTTTTCTACTTTTTGTTTGACCTTTGCTACGTAGGGTCCCATGTTCCAGTTTTTACTTATCTCTATCTTTAAGTATTTAATGCTATATTAGGATTTAATTGTGGTATTTCTTAGATTAATCTTGACTATATAGTCCACCAAGACTACGGTTTTTGTCTTTTGCTACCTGTAAACCAAACTTTTGATCCACTTTCTAATCACATAGGACGTCCATTTTGCGGGATTTTTGACTTGCCTTGTTCTATTACCCTTGACAACTATCGCAAGATTATTTGCATAGGGTAATGTGGTAATTCCGTGTAGCATCTGTACCTTCAATAGAAGGTTATAGTAAATGTTCTACAATTTAGTTCCCAGCACGGAGCCTTGTGTACATTGAAAACTATATATAGTTGCTTACAAAACGCACACTGTACAAAATGACGCATAAATTGTTTTTTTAGATAATTTTTCTAAAAAATTGTTTAAAATCAAAATAAGTTGTATTTTTTTCAATTTCCAGTACAAAATCAGCATAACTTGTCAAATTATTTCTGACTTTGCCAAAAAAACGCAATTATTGCATTTCAAATGTAAATATTAATCAAATTTTGCACTTTTCAACAGTTAATGCCGGATTTGTGTCACCATATTTAAGCAATATAAACTAATTTTGTCAATAACACTTTGAAATTTTCAATTTCAAAATAAAAATTAATAAACAAATTGCATTATTTTTATATAAATAAACAAATTTAGAAATATAATGCTTAATTAACAAATATTACAAATTTAATTCACATTGTTTTCAAAATCATTCATATTTCAAATTTCTTATCGCAAATTTAAATAAAAAATCAAATGGTTTATAGTATATAAGACATCAAAAATTAAAATATTTTATAACAAACTTTTAGTTCATACACAATACAACTAAAAAAAATAATAAAAGCAATCGTAAGTGCATTTAATACTAATGTAACATTTCAATTATTAGTAACCATTTTCTAAATGTCTAACTAAGAAAAGTAATAATTTATACTAAATTATAAATCAACAAATTGTTATTAAAAAATGTTTTGTTTTATTCTAGATGTTTAAGCTTGCATTATTTTTTGCATTGATGACAGTTGTCGCCAGTTTAGATGCCATTCCTGATGAATCTACAGCTATCTCCAGTTCTAGTAGTGAACCAAGCTACTCAAACTATGGTCATACATTTGATTATAAATGTGTAATTTCTAATGTTCTTTATCTTCTTTTTAGAAATTATATTTCATATGAAGTAATAGAGTTTATTGTAATAATAAGTATCAATTTTTATAAATTATTCTAGTGACTTGATTAAGATTTTGTGTATAAAAATATGTTTTAATACTTTATTTATTATGTCTATGTATAAATAATTATATTGGTTTTTGGTTATTATTATTAATGAATAAAATAATTTTTATAATAATCTGTGTAAAATTATTGAGCGCAAAAACAAGTCAAAATAAATAAAACACCATGTTAATAGATACTAATATAAGTAGTTATTTAATAGCAATAAAATTACTAAAAAAATACCATTACAAACTTAGATCGATAACTTAAAGAAAACAAAAATATCGATTTTATTAAATTTTATGCAGCTTATAGAAATGATATTGGTCTGTACTGTTGCAAAATTTCATCAAAATCCAATGTATAGTTTTGAAATTATAAGCTTTTTTTCATACTTATCACTTCAAACTTTCATTAGTGATTGAGCACTAAATTAAGAGGTTTTATTAAAATTGCCGTATCGATTTTAATAAATTTTATGCAGTTTTTAGAAATAATATTTGTCTATATTGTCAGCAAATTTTATCAAAATCTAATGAACAAATTTGAAATTATAAACTTTTTTTTATACTTAACACTTTAACTGTTAATGGTAATTGGTTACTAAATTAGAGGTTATGCCAAAATTACTGTGTCGATTTTATTAAATTTTATTATATTTGTAGTAATAATGTTTTCTTATATTGTTACAAAATTTCATCAAAATCTAATGTATAGTTTTGAAGTTACAAGCTTTTTTTCATACTTAGCACTTCAATTGTCATTGGTGATCAAATTAAAGTTTATGTCAAAATTGCCGTGTCGATTTTAATACATTTTATGCAGTTGGTAGAAATGATATTGGTCTGTATTGTTGCAAAATTTCATTAAATTCCAATGTATAGTTTTGTAGTTATACACATTTTATTAGACTCAACACTTCAATACTAAGTTGTCAATAAAGTAGGGGTTAAGTCAAAATTATCGTGTCAATTTTAATAATTTTTATACAGTTTGTAGAAATAATGTTTTACTGCATTGTTGCCAAATATCATCAAAATCCAATGTACAGTTTTAAGATTATGCATGATTTTCTATACTTAACACTTTAATCGTCAATGGTAGCTAGTCACTAAATAAGAGGTTATGCCAAAATTGCCGTGTCGATTTTAATAAATTTTATGCAGTTGGCAAAAATCATATTGGCTTGCATTGTTGCAAATTTCATCAAAATCTAATGAATAATTTTGAAGTTATAAAGTTTTTTAAAATTCAATATTTTTATTGTTGCCAAATTTTAACCGTCAATAGTAACTAGTCACTAAATTAGAGGTTATGTCAAAATTGCCGTGTCGATTTTAATACATTTTATGCAGTTGGTCTGCATTGTTGCCAAATTTTATCAATATTTAATGTATAATTTTGAAGTTATACATTTTTTTTTACACTCAACATTTCAACCGTCAATACTAACTTGTCACTTAATTAAAAGTTATGTCAAAATTGCTGGGTTAATATAATTAAATTTTATAGAGTTTGTAGTAGTGATATTTGTCTGTATTGTTGCCAAATTTGATCAAAATCTAATGTATAGTTTTGAAGTTATAAGCTTTTTTCATACTTATTACTTTAAGCGTCATTGGTAAATGGTCACTAAATTAGAGTTCATGTCAGAATTGCTGTGTCGATTTTAATATATAAAATGATGTTAGTCTGTATTGTTCTCAAATTTCATTAGAATCCAAAGTATAGTTTTGAAATTATAAGCTTTTTTTCATAAACAGCACTTCAACTGTAATTGGTGACTGATCACTTAATTAGAGGTTATATTAAAATTGCCGTGGCCATATTTATTACTTGGTAAACTCCGCAGAAAAACACAAAACTTGATCAGACAAGATTAAAATACACCTATTAGAGAGTCAGATCACAATATTATATTAAGCAATATTAAATCTTACATCAATACTCATCACCAATATAAGAAATAGGGTTTAAAACACAATACGCACAAACAATAAACTAGAACTTTGTTGAAGCGACTTTTGTCAGGTTAGAAATTGTTTGTTTTGACATCCGTCAGAATCAAAGTTAGTTCGAAACAGCAAATTTTTGTTGCATTTGTTTACGCTACCGCCGCTTATTGACGTTATCTAGTAGCGACATGTGTCTGAAGCTGTTGGTAGATGGCAGCTGCTGGCGACTTAAAATGCGTTGCGCCAATATTTGCTCTCAAAAAAACGTCATTTTGACGTAGAAAAATGTCAAAAAGCACGTAATCGATCATAAATTTTCCGTAGAACACAAATTTTGTATAATTTTGACGTTATTTTACATCTTTCGCATCAAAAAATGTACAAAAATGATTGGCAATTTCATTAATCTGTTTTTTTTTTGGTTTTAAGTGTAACAGACTTAAACATTGCAACCAGAAATGGTTTTATTGTTGCAAATTTGTTTTCCCTGTATTCAATACACTGTTTTTGAAGTTTTGCTACGGTATGTTGACATATATAAAGACCTACAAATTGTAAACAAAATTTTGAGCGTTTAATGACGATTTTCCCATGTTAATCAAATGGGAAATTTGATTTGCCTGAAGGCACGCAAAAATACGATTACCAATGAGTTTTTTATTTAAAAATAGTTATTTACCATGAAAAGAAGACATTTAACTAGTCCTTTCAAAAAAGTTTGCAAATTGGGAAATAACAGACACTCTAATATATATATATATATATATATATATATATATATATATATATATATATATATATATATATATATATATGTATATGTACTTTACAATATGTTTTACAATTGACCTCATTTTTACACATGAATTGAGTTTGATGAAGTTGTACAATTGTTGATAAAAATAATAGTCAAAGTCAGTTTTAGACTTTATTTGTGACATTTGACCATATTTTTGACAGTTAATTTGTTAAAGTAGTACAATTGTTGATCAAAAAACTTAAAAATCAGCATTTATTATGCTTAACCATAATTTGTTAAAGTTGCAATTATTAAATTGTGTGTAATTAAAAAACTGTATCACAAATACTTAAAGGGTAGACAAAAATTCAAGTTAAAACTTTTGTTCTAAACCTGTCTTTTCCACCAGTTAAAACTACTGTTTTAACCTAACCTAACTCTTTGTAAAAAAAAATAGATCACAAACAGTGTGGCAAAAACTCCAGTTAAGACAACGGTTTTGCAATTAATGAACTGATTGCTGCGTCACTCACTCAAGCGTTTGTGATCTAATATCTTGATCAAAAGCAATTGGATAAACAAACGGGACAATCAATTCATTGATTAAGGAAGAGAAGTTTTAACTAGAATTAACGCTTTCCCAACTAAATGTTTGTAATCAAGAAATTAGGACACAAACACATAGGTGAGTAAGTGGGAACTACCCCACCCAAGTGTTTGTAATCAAATTTTCTAATTACATACACTTGGGTTGGTAGGCAAGAATACTAGTTAAGACTACTGTGCAACTAATTAACTACTGTTGTGCAGTCAGTAAACTGAGTGCCTTGCTTACACATTCTAGTGTTTCTCATCAAATTTCTTGGTCCCAAACACTTGGCACTTGGTTTGAAAATTTTAGTTAAAACTATTGTCCCGCAATCAATAAACTGAGTACCTTGCCCACCCACTTATCTGTTTAAGATTAAACAATTTGGTTTAAAAACGTACAATTGTTGATTAAAAATAGGCTCACTTTCATGTTGAAAGTAGCCTCTTCCGTGACATTTAATTTTGGAGCAAAATCCATTTGTGAAGGTTTCTGGACTTTTGGTAATTTTAAATTGGTAAAAGTTGTGCTTGTCTTTGAGTCAATAAGTGCTTCAACTACTTCTCTATTGATGTTAACTTGTTTTCTTGTAGTTTTAGGATTGGCCGCGATGTTGAAGTTGAAGTCAACCAATTCCTTAAGCGCTTTTCTGGTCGGATTTCTTGCCTTTCAACTTTGTTTGTTTGGTTGACCAGACTGTCTAGTGTGTAAGTTTCGGAATGTCAAAAGATTGTTGAACTTTGGGTAGTGCATTTGCTATTCTTTTCTGTTCGTAGTGTAGATAGACTTTCTGATAGGGTGCTGACTCGACAAGTTCCCTGGGTTCGTGGTGCGTCGTTATCAAAGCACCAGTAAACTGCGCCATCAAGATAAGATCGGCATATCATTGAAGCAACTTCCGGCTAATGTTGCGGTAGCTTAACAGAAGCTCTTGTTTAAATTGTTTGGCAATTCTACGCAGTGCATGTTTGCAACCAATTTTATAATAGATATTAGGTATAAAAAACTATAATTTATTAAAATTATATTTATATATTTATTCATTAATTCAATAACTAATAATAGTACACATACATAATAAATTAAATATTAGAAACTATATACAAATCTATAAACTAATCATTTATTTTATTTGTGTTGCTCACTACAATAGCTTTACATTTATCTATATCTATATTCATATAACGTTTTCCGAAAGGACAAATAGTATTTGTAATTTGTCCAACAACTAATTCTTTAAATTTGCTTAAAAAGCTTGTAAAGCTTGTTGCTCTTTTTTGAATAGAAATAATTTTAGATTCATTTGGAGTTGAAGTAGCTAAACAAGCTACGACTACCATCAATACGAATAACATTATTATTTTTGACATCTAAAATAAAATAATTTCAAATTAAATTCTATACCAAAAGCATTGACAAATAATAAAATTAGTTATATTAAACGCACTTACATTTAGTTTGTTGTTGGTTTTATTAAAGCAAGTATAAACTGTGATGTTAATATGAATTATTTGATTTTTGTTTGTTTTTTATATATTAATTTATTTTTATTTACATATAATTTGCAATAACAAATTATGTGTAATAAATTTGTATATATTTGTTTAATTATAATATTTCTAAATAATGTATTAAGCTATTTCACTAATATTTAGAAATTTTATATTGCATGTTATTTTTAAGCGTCTATAAGATGTCTATAGGATTTTTTTTTTTAATTCTACTTCTTTTTTTGTAAAATACTTGTAAAATCTATATTCTGTACGTTTATACGGTATATAAAATAAATAAGCATTACATAAAGCTTGAGCGGAAACTTGTTTACTAATAACTTTTTAGTTCAAAAACATTTAAAATTGTCAAAATTAAATTTTAAATTACTCGATAGTAATTAAGAATTAAAGTTGGTTACCAAGAGTTAGTATCACCGCCTCTAATGTTTGCTTGTAAAAAGAAGTAACCAACCTTTTTATGATCAATAAAGACATGCAAATAACTAAGCTAAATTACACAAGAATGAGAGAAAGAAGGCATGAATGTCAGTGTAGAAAGTAGGAAAATTTAGTAATATATTAAAATGTTCAATTTCTAAATGTACTTTGATAATAAAATTACAACAACAACATTTGGTAACACTTTTTGATGTCTGAAATTTGTTATCGCAAATTTAAATTAAAAATAAATTAGTATATAGTATATAAGTAATAAAAAATTAACACAGTTTATATCAAACTTTAATTTTGTATACAATTAAGAAATAAAATATAAGCAAAGGTAAGTACATTATTAATTTATTATTTATTTCTGGTAAAGTAACAGATTAAATTATAAATTTATATTTAAATATTATTTCAGATGTCTAAGTATTGTTGTTTGTATTGATGACGGTCGTTGTTTGTTTAGCTTCTCCAGATGAACCTGAAGTTATTTCTATTCAAAAAAGAGAAACTCCTAAATATGCTCTTCCTGAACCACTTAATAAAAATATTATGGATATTTGTGAAAAGTATATAAATGTACCGAACGAAATTACTGAATCATTTATAGCAATATTTGTTTATTTTCGTAATAGAAAAATTAACTAATAAGTTTGAATATTGAATATATTTATTATTTAATTAATCATAGAGTTGGTGTTGGAATACAAAATTATTTTGAAATAAATAATTTAATTATTATTACAAATTGTGTCAATTTTTTATACCACAAATCCTCAGTAAAGTTACTAATATTTTCAGAGCTAAAAAAATTCATTCAAATTCAAATTACATAGTTTACTATTATCCGTTAAAAGTGATAACAAATGTGATTTGTTTGAATTTTTAAATTAAGAAGTAGGAAGCTAAACATTAGCCAAAACCCAATAAAAAAAAATCTTTTTGTACATCATCCAAAGCTGCTGCAATAGCATCCGTGCCAGAGCAGCAGCCCAAATGAAGGTCAGGCATATCTTTATTAGCCTCCAGTCATCCAAAAAGTTCAAAAAAGACAAGCACCAAGGAGGCTACTCAATCCCAACCCAAGATCTAAAAATCCGGAAATAGACTCCATGGTAAAAACCATCGGCAACACTTACAATAAGATTGAAGAAAGCTCAAGTCCGCAATTGACTGTTTGACAATCTTTGTCATAAACCAGGCCAGAACACCCAACAATCCCGTTTTCTCAGAAAAAAAAAACAAACGGCAATAAACATCGAAGCCCTCATTAACAACAAGCAAAGCTTGGACTACTCTTCTTCCAAGCCTAAAACTAGCCCCACCTACTTGGACACCCAAAAAATGGATTTTTTTTTCCTAAAAAAAAAAACTACGGACGTCAAGAAATTGACCACTGTCCTGGAAAGAAAAAACTTCCAGCTTCCTTCAGCAGCTAATTCAACAGCCATCAGTGGCTATACCTGATGGCATAAAAACTTTCTACACAATAAAACCGTCGCCACCGCTAAAAAAAAAAAGGCCCGTAGAACCTTCACCAAAGTGAAGTTTTAGCCTGCCGCCGCAGACCTTAACCATGCAAGTAAAGTTGTCAACAATCCCCCCTTCCCTAAATTTTTTTAATCTTTGTCCTCCTGCATTTGAGCTTACAGATAAACAATTATTCCCAAAACAGTCAAAATATTTTAGCAAAAAACTTATCGCATGACTCCGGTTTCTAGCAACAATCATAAGAAGGCAACTAGTCACCTCAAATTTATTAAGGCAGCCTTTTACACGTGGTTAATTACTAAACAATAATGCCCCAAAGTAGTTATAAAGCACGTCCAGAAATACCATACAGAGCAAGAAGTTAGTCTTGCACTTAAATTGCTGGAATTCTTCCCCACTAATATTTATAATGAAATTTATCCAATCCAGCATGGTCTTGGTGCAGCATTAAAAAAAGGCAAAAAACGCCAAAATTATTGGTTTGACCAAGCTTCTAAAATTAAAAGGTCAAACCAAAAGATTCTACAATGCCTAAAGAGCTAAAGACTTGGGCACATTGCCAAAAGACGCTTTACAAAAAAATTTGTCTACCAAATTTGTTAAGGATCTCTCTAATTAGTGGCTTGCCCAAAAAACACACCCCCAAGTGTGCGTTATGTTCTGCCCAGCATCTTGCTAACTTTAAAAAATGCAAAACAAATTTTGGTATTTTATAGAAAAAGCAACAAAAACGTAAGACCGGCAACCAAACCCGCTTTGGCTCCGTGTAAACCTGCCGTGGTTACAGCAAACAAATTGTTTGCAAACGTTGTTTCTCCGCCGGCACTTTATCTGGTACTTAGTAACAAAAAGTTAGTTGCTCTTCTTTACAACTTCAATCATTTTTATCAAAAAATGTCTGTCCGTTCTTCTAAAACAAGAGTTGGCAAACTACAACCCCCTGACCAAATTTGGCTTGTTATATGTTTTTAGTTTGGCTTGCAAAGTTTTGCTTTCCAAAAAACTTGCAAGGGATATATTTTTTGATTTTATATTACAATTACAATAACGTTTCGTTTTCGGTTTTTGATGCAAATGCAAAAGAAAATTCTATATTTAAAGCTTAATTTTTTACAATCTGGCATTTTCCAAAAAAAGTTAACCGACCCTTGTTCTAGGAAATCAATAAAAATCAGAAATTTTGGGTTTATTTCAAAAATACCAACGGCATTACAAAAAAGATGAGTGAAGTGGAAGAATTCTTCATCCTTTACGTATATAAGGATGTCGGTAGTAAATCTAAGACATGGAACACTGATCTATGCAAAACATAATTTGGACCATTTTAAAGTAGACACCAACACAATCACGCTCAAATTAAATGCAATTGTAGTAACTGAGTCCAGACTAAGCTCAATTAAGATTAAACCTAAGCAACCAAATAAAATCAACGGATTTTAACACAGTTTTCACAAGTCATTTCCCACAATTATTGCTAAAGATTTCAACTCTAAGCACTCGGCATAAAATAACTTAAGTACAAATATTGGGCGTTGTTCAATTATGTAAAGCAAAAAAATATTAAATAGTGGGTCTAGACAAACCCATACATTACCATTCTGTAGGTTACCAAGGAGACGTTCTTGACGTAGCAGTACTAAAAAACGTTAACTTCCAAGTCACCATTTAAGTAATCAATGACCTTTGCTTTGACCACAACCTAGTACTACTGGAGTTTATTGGAAAGAAATCAACCAAAAAAAAAATACAAACTTGTAGCACGTATGAATTGGCTTATCTTTTTAAAATTTCTCGAAGAGAACATTGGCAGCCTGGCCTTAATAAAAACTATTTAAAATGTAGAAAAACCGTTGCACTTTTGACAAAGCTTCTAAAACCTATCAGGATTGCGCTGAAAATCTTCTTGAGTTAATCCAAAACACAAAGACATTGATCCGTTAAAGAACTATCACTAGGCATCAATGGCAAAGACATTGCAACCCCAGAGATTATAATATCATAAACTCAGCGAGTTTATCGCTTTAAAAAAAGTGAGAACGGCCATAAAGTTGCACCAAAATTTGTGCTGGAACTTATGACAAAAGATAACAATGTAAAAAAATTTCAAAGCCTTACAAAACTCGACACTCATGGCAAAAATGGAGTTTAATGCTCTATGGAAAGAAAATCTAAAACATTTGCAGAAAGCTTCAAACTTCAATGTTCTCCCTCAATCACCTAGAACACAAGTCTAAAACACTTTAAAAGGGTTTAAATAAAATGTGTACTGGAACTTTAGAACTTATGACAGAAAATGACAATGTAGAAGATCTCCAAAACTTTACAAAACAGACACTCATGGAAAATGAGGTTTAATGCATTAAGAAAAAAAACCAACGCATTTGCAGACAGCTTAAAACTCCAATGCTTCTCTTCAATTATTTAGAACTCAAATCTAAAACACATAAACTACTAGAAAGTCAACAATTTCCTAGACAGCGCTAACAACAATGCGCCGTTAAAAAGCTTACAACTTAGTTAGCTCATGGCTCCAACAAAATACTCTAAAATAGTTTTTGCATACAACAATAATGGTGCTCACCAACATTGGTAATGCAATTTTTCTTACCGGGTCTAACTTGTGATAATTATCCCAAAACCTGGAAAAAGCCAGAGATCTCTACAAAACTACTAACCTATCAGTCTGCTATTTACCTTAAGTTAAAAAAATATAATCCAAGATCATGCAGGAGCTAACAATCTTCTCCTCTTCCACCAACATAGGTTCAGCAGTCCACCAACTAAATTGCATGACTGACCATATTGTCAAGAGTTTCAGATTGAAGAAGACTACAAGGATAGTCTTCTTTGAAGTCAAAAAGACCTTCTATAAGGTTTAATAAAAAAGTCTTTTTTATAAATTCTAGTAGCAAAAACTCTAAATAATCTCCACCTCACCACAGATCATAGCAGTAGTTTCTCAACGCCACATTCTCTTACCTCTCGTCCAAAATACCAAAAATTGCAAAATCTGGTAACAAAATATCAAAAAATTTACCAACTAATAAAAGCTGCAACATTCTATTTATGAAGTGTCAGAAAAAATATATACTTTTGTCATAGAATATTAAAATATTAAAAAAAAAAAAAACAAAATCCAGCCAAAAAAGCAGGAAAAAACAAATTTTGTTAATATTTTTTTTTTTTTTTAATCTTAAAAATAGCAAAATTTAGCTAAAAAATTGTTAGAAAAAACGTAAAATTTGCATAAACTGTTAAAAAATGCAAAATTCTTTTAATAAAATGTAAAAAAATAACAAAATCCGGCCCTAAAATATTTAAAAAAATCAAAATTTGCCATACCCTGCCATATGCTGTTGAAAAATGCAAAAACCTTTTCATAAAATGTTAAAATAGCTAAAACCAGCCATAAGACAAATTTCTTAATAACAAACACTTGGGCCAGTAGGCAAGAACACTGTATTAAACCACCGGCCCACCCACCCAAGTGTTAATTATTGAGAAAATTGGTTTTGAACTCACCTCTTACGTATTTGTGACAACTGTCATTCAATCTGTCATATTAAAAACAGCAGAAACGCAACAAATGTGAGAATAAGCAAATTTCTTGATATGAAACACTCAGGCGGGTAGGCGGGAACACTGTATTAAACCACCGGCGTAATGTTTATAAACTGTGCTCCCGCCCACCCACCCAAGTGTTAGTTATCAAGAAATTTGTTATTGTACTCACCTCTGACGTATTAGTGACAACTGTCATTTAGTCTGTCATATTAAAAACAGCAGAAACGCAGCAAGTGTGAAAATAAGCAAATTTCTTGATAACAAACATTCGGGCAGGTGAGCGGGAACACTGTATCAAACCACTGGTTAAATATTTATAAACAGTGTCAATATTAACAAAAATGACCAAAAATCAAAAATAGTAAAATAAGGTTATAAAACCTTAAAATATTTTCAGATAAAATAGAAATCCAAAAAAATTATTTATAAAATGTCAAATTTGAGCAAAAATTATAAAAAATTATGTTAGAAAGATTTTAATCCTAGTCATTAACTATCAAAAAATGTAAAACTCTATTCATATAATGTCAAAATACCAAAATCTAGTCATAAAGTGTGAAAATATTATCAAAAAGTACCAAAACTGTTAAAAATACAACATTCCATTTATAAAAGGTCAAAAACGGCCAAATTCTGTCATAAAATATTTAAAAAACTTTCAAAAAAAAACAAAAATCCGATCAAAATCGGTTGAAAACTGCAAAATTCTGTTTATAAAATGTCAAAAATACAAATTTTTATGAAAAAGCAAATACCAAATACTAAAAATATTGTAAAAAATACAAAATCTAACATAAACTATTGAATTATATTATTTGCAACTTAAAAAAAATTATTCTATACATTTGAATACATTTTAATTTACTGCATCATCAAAAGTTGTTATTGAAGGTTTCCAATACTAATCAGCTAATTACATATCATTAACATTAAAAAATAAATTATTTTAAATTCATGTATAAAATTATTACTTGATTTGGGTAGCTTATCACAAAAATTTAAATATACGAAAAAATAACTAGATATATAAATCAGAAAAAATAGACCAAAGTATTACATTTTGTCTAAGTAACCAACAGAAACAAACGTAAGTACCATTCACACTATTAATATAATATTTATTGTATTAGAAAAATAGTTCACATAAAGTTTATTAAAAGTTAGAAATTGGTTTTTGCTTTCTAACTTGAATTGAATATCAATCTCAATTAAGTATTTAATTTTTGTAAGCATAAAATTGTTGATTTAAAGTACATTTAAAAAATTCTCTATGCACATTGCTAGAAAAAAGCAAGCAATTTTTGAGTTATTTAGAATTTTTTTAAAATTATTTACATTTTGATTTAAATTGACTGATTGCTCAACAATATGAATTGTTATTTTAACAAATGTTGCTAAATATTAACGTTTAGTAATCTTGCTCAATAGTATACTACTATCTAGCTATATGTATAGAGGTTAAGGGCGCGGTTTAAGGAGTGTCATAAAACTAATTTTTTTTTTAATTGTGCACAAAATAAAATGTCCAGTCTAGTAGAATAAATAAAACTCTAAAACCTTTATTCTTAAAGTTTAAGCAAATATTTCAACAAAAATATTACAATTTAGTTTTAAAATTTATATTTTCATATATTTTATTAGACTGAAAATTTTATTCTCTACACATTGCAAAAAACCGATTTAAAAAAATTGAAATTAATCCGCGCTCTTAACTGTTAGTCTGTTTGAATTGAAATAAAATTTTGTAATATATAATATTTATCACTAAATTAGCTTGATTATGTTCTTCTGTAAAATATTTAACAAATGTATAATTTTAATTAATTTTCAGATGGCAAGATTATCACTTATTGTATTATTATTGGTAATAGTTGCTACTTGTTTGGCTACTCCCCATTCCCTTTCTCGTCAAAGAAGAAACACAGGCAGCACTAGTTCATATATACAAAACATTGTTACTGGTTTCATTAGGGCCAATGCTCCTTTCATACCTGAACAAATGGTCACTTTTCTTTTAACTTTCATCTTCAATCTGGTCAGCGCATAGTAAATGTAGTTACCATTAAAAATTTCAAGTGTATATCAATAAATATTTTAGATGTAATAAAAATATGTTTAATTTAACTCTCAAGTACGTTTCAGGTTATTAAATTTATGTAAGTATTAATGATAACGTTGTTATTAAGTATGCAAATTTTTACCTTGAATTATTTGTTCTGGTTCTATTTAGGTCAACATTTTTAGATAAAGTAAAAAATTTATTTTGAAAAAAAGTCAATAACAACATATTTACTTACAGTCTACGTACTAAAACCTAGTGCAATTCTGTACAAACTTATTTATTAAAGATAGCTTGCTAAAATTAAAGACAACAAAGACTAAAATATCAGATTTTATTGTCAATTTTACGAATTTCACTAAATATCTCTAAAATGATTAAAGATAGAAAAAATCAACTTTAACAAAATTTAAGGAGAATTTTGTTAGCTACATATTAACTAATAAAAGATAACTAGATTAAATTGAGGATAACAAATATATTGGCACTAATATCAAGTTTTATTAACAATTTTTTGAATTTTACTAAAGATCTCTAAATATTGTAAAGATAGAAAAAATATTTTGAACAAAATTTGTAAAAAATTAAGTTAGCTACATATTTGATTATAAAAGATAACTTTGTAATGTTAAAGATAACAAAGATATCACCAGAAATAACAATTTTAGAAGATTTTTTCATCAATTCCTTAAAATAACTTAGAAATTACTGAGTTTAGAAAAAAAATTTAAAAAAATTAAATTTTGTAAAATATTATTTATTAACATTTTTTTGATTTTCTTAAAGATAAGAAAGATATTATGAGAAATATCATATTTTTGATTTTTTTTCTTATATTCTTCAAATAACTCAAAAACTACTGATGATGTAACCAAATTTTTTTTACAAAATTTAAAAACACTTGGGTAAGTGGGCGGGAACTAAAGTTGAAATTGCTGACGCGCAATCAATAAACTGTATGCCTCACCCACCAACCCAAAAAGTTGTAATTTAATTTCTTGATCACAACAATTGGGCGAGTGGGCGGGAACTAAATATGAAAGTATTGATGCTCAATCAATAATCTGTGTCTTTGTCCACTCACTCAAGTGTTGGGAGAGTAAGCAAAAACTAAAGTTAAGACTACTGATACGCAATCAATAATTTGTGTGCCTCACCCATCCACCCAAGTGTTTGTAATTTAGTTTCTTGATCACAAACGCTTGGGCGGGCGGTCGGGAACTAAAGTTAAAACTGCTGACACGTAATCAATAAACTTTAGTTCCCACTCCCCCCCCCCCCCCTCAAGTGTTTGTAATTCAATTTTTTAATCACAAACATTTGGGTGGGTGGGCAAAAACTAAAATTAAAATTGCTAACGCGCAATCAATGAATTAAGTGCCCCAACCACCCACCTAAGTGTTTGTGATCCAATTTTTTAATTACAAACATTTGGGCGATTGAGAAAAAACTCTAATTGAAAATACTGACACGCAATCAGGAAACTGAGTGCTTCGCCTACCCGCCCAAGTGTTTGTGAGCAAGAAATTAAATTCCAATTGACACTATTGACTTGTAATCAATGAACCCACTCACACAAGTATTTGTGATCAAGAAATTGGATCACACACAGTTGGGCGGGTGGGCTAAAACTAAAGTTTAAACTACTGATGCGCAATCACCTACCCACCCAAGTGTTTGCAGTACAGTTTTTAGACCACAAACACCTGGGCGGGTTGGCGGAATCTAAAGTTGAAACTATTGACGCGTTATCAATAAACTAAGTGCCTCACTCATCTACTCAAGTGTTTGTGATCCAATTTCTTGATCACAAACGCTTGGACGGGTGGGCAAAAACTAAAATTAAAACTACTGACGCACAATCAATAAACTTTGGTTTCCGCCTACCCAACCAAGTGTTTGTAATCCATTTTCTTGATCACAAACACTTGGGCGGGTGGGCGGGAACTAAAGTTAAAACTTTTGACACGCAATCAATGATTTATGTGCCCTACCCATCCAAGTGTTAGTGATCCAATTTCTTAATCACAAACACTTGGGCGGGTAGGCGAAAACAAAATTTAAAATTAATGACGCGCAATCCATAAACTTTAATTCCCACCCAACCACCAAAATGTTTGTAATCCAATTTCTTGATCACAAACATTTGAGGGGGGGGGGGGGCGGAAACTAAAGTTAAAACTGCTAACGCACAATCAATGAACTAAGTGCCCAACCACCCACCTAAGTGTTTGTGACCCAGTTTTTTAATTACATACTCTTGGGCGGGTAGGCAAAAACTTTAATTAAAAGTACTGACACGCAATCAGTAAACTGAGTGCTTCGCTCAAGTGTTTGTGATTAAAAAATTGAATTTTAATTGATACTACTGACTTGTAATCAATAAACCCACCCACCCAAGTATTTGTGATCAAAAAATTAGATCAAAAACTGTTGGGCGGGTAAGCTAGAACTAGAACTAGAACACGCAATCAGTAAACTGAGTGCTTTGCAAACCCGCCCAAGTGTTTGTGAGCAAAACATTAAATTCCAATTGACACTAATGACTTGTAATCAATAAACCCACTCACCCTAGTATTTGTGATCAAGAAATTAAATCACAAACAGTTGGGCGAGTGATCTAAAACTAAAGTTTAAACTACTGATGCTCAACCACTTACCTACCCACCCAAGTGCTTGTGATACAATTTTTGATCACAAACACTTAGTCAAATTGGCGAGATCTAAAATTGAAACTATTGACCCGCAATCAATGAATTGTGTGCCCCACCCACCCATCCACCCAAATGTTTGTGATCCATTTTTTTATGACAAACACTCGTGCGGGAAAGCGGAATATAAAGTTAAAACTACTGACGCGTTATCAATGAACTAAGTGCTTCACTCATCTAATCAAGTGTTTGTGATCCAATTTCTTGCTCACAAAACACTTGGGCAAGTGGGCGGGAATTAAAGTTAAAACTACTAACAAACAAACAATCAATGAATTGTGTCCCCGCTCACCCACTCAAGTGTTTGTGATCCAATTTCTTAATTACACCACTTGAGCGGATGGGCGGGAACTAAAGTTAAAATTACTGACAAGCAATAAAAAAAACTGTGTCCCCGCCCACCCACCCAAGTGTTTGTGATCTAATTTCTTAATCACAACACTTGGACAGGTAGGCAAGAACTAATGTTAAAACTACTGACGCGCAATTAATAAACTTTGAGCCCCACTCACCTACCCACGTGTTTGAGATCTAATTTTTTAATCACAAAACACTTGGACGGGTAGGCAGCAACTAAAGTTGAAACTACTGACAAACAATCAAAAAACTGTGCCTTTTAGATTAGACCTTTAATAGTGACGCATATGCGTGATAAATAATTTTTGACCAACCCGTCGCTTGTTTTTTGATTGTTTAGAGCAATTTTGGGCAAAGTAACAACCAATTTTTTAATTTTTTGTGTTTATGAATTGCTAGATTATTTGCTCACAATCAAACTGTGCAAGAAATTGTGTCGTACTCTCTATGAGCCCTAAAACATTCCTAAATCTCATGCATATGTCTCAGCCGTACAACAGCTAACTTAGCACAAAAATAGTTTAAGATGGCGCCTACAAACCGGCCTAACTTTGGTTGAGCTAATTCTTGCACGCAAACTAAGCTTGAGCAGTCTCGTATATTTGTTTTCATCTTATTGACTTACCGTCTGACTGAAATAGTGTTCTAACCCAGTTTTCTTGTAACAAGCTACGTCTTTTATACTGTCAAAAATTCCAGCAAATCTTTTAAATCATTTAAGAAAAAAAATGTTAATCAATAAAAATAATAAAGAATTTTGCAAGTTCAAGACCTACACCAAAACAAACCTACAAAATTAACTCCAATAGATCAATGAGTAACTGCGCAACAGAGAGTAAATTTACAAAAAGTACCATAGCCTACCATTAAGGCTATGAAAGAGTACACAAAAGCTACAACACTAAAGCCAACAGACAACTCCCTAAAACAAACATCGTGGATCAGCAAGCTTAGTCAATCAACATTTTCAGTGTACGGCTTACAATCCCAGACCTTGCACTACAATCTAGAGTCAACCGAAAGTCTATTGCAACTAAGAAATACTCCCAAAAAATTGTCAACAAAAACCTCTAAACTATCTCTGCAAGTTTGGCACCACAATCCAAAGCCACATAACACCAATTGTATCTGAAAAATTTTTCCAATGAGTTTTATACAAACACAACCTTAAGAAAGAACACATTACGTACAGTCTCCAAGTACCAACCCTCGTACCAGTAACAGTATCAACTCCACTTTTGACTTTGGTGCTACAGATAATACCATAATGCATCAGTTACAGTATGTCCAGTTTACCGTCATCTAGTGGACATTGAAAACAATCATTAAGAACATTCTTTGGCAGGACCAAACCAATTTCAAATAGCTTCTCTTAAAAGTATGTACATCTGCGTAAGATTCCTCAAGTTTACACAACTAAAAATTTCTAACTAAAGATTGCTTGAAATAACTTGTACAGATTTTGCTGAGCTTTTAAAGGTTTTACCTTCAAATTCAATACAGTAAAGTACTTTTAGAAGCCTAAAACAGTGATGGTATGTAATACTTCTTCTCTAATTTTAAGTTTAAGTCAAATTATTAACCTCATTTTCTTCAGCTTTCCGTTCAGCACTAAAGACGACGTTTACTTCTTAATCATGCTCAACTTGAGTGGAGTACCAAGACTTTAGAATTAGTGTCGGCACTTTAGTATTTTTGTTACTCTAGTAAGATTGCAATGAAAAGAGCGGGACGCAATAATTTAGTAACCCAACTGCAGCATCAAAAATTGTGAGTTCAAATCTCACAAACTAAAAACCTTTTTTAAAAGTCTCTAAGTCAAAGGAGGTGATGATGACATCTAATTTATTAATAACAAAGACTTTACTTCAGATCCTAAGTACGGGCGGATAGTTTAAAGTAAAGTTTTTTCCACCTGCTCAAGTGTTAGTTATTACAAA
This sequence comes from Tachinus rufipes, assembly GCA_963932245.1. Lineage (NCBI taxonomy): Eukaryota > Metazoa > Arthropoda > Insecta > Coleoptera > Staphylinidae > Tachinus > Tachinus rufipes. The sequence continues at coordinate 127,757,004 of OZ010741.1, forward strand.
ATTTTAAGTTTCTTTTCTCTGTAAGAGTCAAAAGTTTCTACGGCAAAAGAGGTGATGGTGACAAACACTTGGACGGGTGAGTGAGTCACTCCAGATTGAAAAGAATTGAAGTTAGTTATCAAACAATTTAAAGTTTTTTCTACTCTGCAAGCGTTTAGATTCTCTATGTCAGAGGAGGTAAGTGTGTTATCCAATATCTTATTAACAAACACTTGAACGGGTAGATGGATTACTCTAAACCATAAGTACGGACAAATGATTTAAACTGGGGTTCCCGCCCACCTGCAAAAGTTTAATTATCAAAGAAATCAAAATTTCTCTTCTCTGCAAACGTTAAAAATCTTTATGTCAAAAGAGTTGATGGTGAATCCTTAAATGACTGACACTAGGGCGGGTGGGTAAATCACTCTAAACCATGAGTACGGACAGATGATTTAAATTGAGGTGTTAAACTGAGATTTCCGCCCACTTGCCAAAGGTTAGTTACCAAAAAATTCAAAGTTTCTTTTTTCTGCAAACTTTAAAAATCTGTGTGTCCAACGAGGTAATAGTGACATCCAACCCTTTAATAATGGACACTGGGCGGGTGGGTGAGCCACTCTAAAACATGAGTACGGACGGATTGTTTGAACTGAAGATTCTACCTACCCGCCCAAGTACTAGTAAGAGATTAAAAGCTTATATTTTTTGTAAACGTTAACAGTTTCTACGTCAAAAAAGGTGTTGGGGACATGCAACTCTTTGATGACGGACACTTGGTGAGTGGGCTACTCCAAAACATGAGTACGGACGGATGGTTTGAATTAAAGTTTTTACCTACCCGCTCAAGTGCTAGTTATCAAGAAGTTTCTTTTATGTAACAGTTAACATTTTTTTTTACAAAAGGTGATAGTGACATCCAATTCTTTGATGACGGATACTTGGGCAAAAGATGGACCACTCCAAAATATGAGTACAAACGGATGGTTTGAACTGTGGTTTTCATCCACTCTCCCAAGTGTTAGTTATCAAAAAATTAAAAGTTTCTGTTTTTTGTAAGAGTTAAAAGTTTTTTGACAAATGAGGTCATAGTGACATTTAATCTTCTGATGACCAGCACTTAGTTTAGTGTGACAGTTTGATTTATAATTAGTATAATTACCATCAAGTAGTTTTAACTAAAGTGCCTAACCTAAGTGCTTGTCATCAAAAGAAGTTACTTTTCTCTGCAAGCTCTGGAAGTTTATATGTCAGAATAAGAAGAAGTAACATCCAATGATTTAATAACCGATATTTAAACGGGTGGTTGAGAGCACTCTAAAGCATAATTACGAATAAGTAGTTTAAACTGAAGTAAAGTTGAAAAAATTTAAAAAATAGGTTTTAATTTTTTAATTTTTTTTTTTTTCATATAATCTAAATTTTTTTCTTCATATAAAATAATTTTAGAATACAATTTTACCTACAAATCTACCTATTAGTGTTTTCTAAATAATAAATTTAACTTTCAGAATGTTAATTACTTGAATTTATCAAAAATTTAGATTTAAATCAATTTTCTCAAAATCAAATTTTTTGTTTGCAATTTTCACGTATTTAAGCGTAAGTTGAGTTTTATCTTTATGATTGAAAACTGAAATTGAATGCTGCAAATTAATTATAATATTTAAAAATAATAAATATTTAATTACCGTCCGATGATGACTTTGTAAAAGTTGAAATTAGTTAGTTTTTTAAATATATTTGTATAATGTATTTTATTTATTTTATAATTAACTATCACATAGTAACATCCACTATCATTCAATATTATTAAATACAGTGCTAGTCACTGTTAGTATGAAAATTGTGAAGCAAGATTTATGAAACAACTCTTATCATTCGATTTCCTTAACCCCTTAAAGCTGCCATGAAATAATATCGCGTGAGAAATTTCTTATGGTTCTTCGTGTAAACGCGTTATCTTAACAGTGTAGACGTGATGTCGTCTGTTTAAGACTGTTTGAATATTCCAAGCTTGTGCTGGGTTTAGCAACAATCTTAGCAAACGACTCCGCAGACTAATTGTTCATATCTAAACATTAACATACTAATTGCCCTCTTACTTTATTACTTCCTTGTAGGTGAGCGTGTACGTGCCACCGTTTCCACTCCAGCAATTTATGTCTAATGTGCAATGTTGAATAGGAAATTACAAGATATTTATGACACCAGGGAATCATTAATAAATGAATGTAAGGGTGAAAAAAAATGTTATGAGATTTTTAAAAGGTCAAGATTGGAAAACCGGCGGCGATATAAATCTGAGTCTCTTGAGAGTTCTGAACGAAGTATGCATGTAAATAGGGGGCTGGTGTTTTGAATAGATGGAAGGTCCGACACTAGATGCCCAATATGTGTGGCTTGAAAATAGCTTTCAAGAAAATATGGACCTGTATGCCCCATACAATATTGCATATTACCTCCAGGCAAAATATAAAATACAAGTATAGATTTTTTATAAAAGAAACGCTGATGAAGTCGCAATCAGACTTTTATTTAATTGAATATTCCGCTGACACATTTACATCTTACCATAAAACATTTCCCAACTGCATGCGAGATTTGCTGCTGCATCCGTCGCAATTTATGTGGAGGAAATCTCCAATTCCATTTACGTCCGCTACAATTAATTACAATCTAAATCAGATTAGTGTTGAGGTAAATATGTGAATAACCAAGACGACGGCTTCTTATCACAATAATCAGCTTAAGTCGGAACATAATTCCATTAAGTGGTTGAATCTGGACAGGGGAAAAATATCTTTTTTTTTCACCCGAATGTACAACGGTGGTAGTCTGCCGAATTGATTGTCAAGTGTTTCGCTACAATCTTATCACCCTTAATAAGTACAAAATATATCCTTCCGTCTCTGTTGTGTCGGTTTAGATTCATTGGATGATGGAAAAAGAGGTCGGAGTTTTGTAAGGGGAAAGCGCGCGTCGGAAAAGTGCCGGTTCATTATCTGGCAGCTCGGGGCGGTCCTGAGGTTGCTTTTCCGCTATATTACAAATCGCTAAACGATTTATAATGGGAAAATACATTTTCGATGTAACGGAAACGATAGCGTTTTGTCTTAAAGTTGTTTCCTTCATATCCGGGCTTTATATAGGATTATATTTTTTTTTATATATATAGCTGCAGGTGACTGAAGGTGATGCATAATGGTTATTTGAATGCAAATGTTTGCGCGATAAAAAGTTTTGATGTTTTTATAATGTTTTCTCTGGAGTTTAATTTATTCACTTTAAATTTAATTTGATAATTAACTGTTCATACATAACAAATATTATATATATTTAATATAAAAATTAAAAAATTATAGTTTAGACTTTTAATTTTCCGAGTATTTATTAATTAAAAAAAAAAACTTTATTTAAATTAGGTTTATATCCAGATTTATTTAATTGTTTATTAGTCAACAAAAGCTATTACAAAATATAATAGTTAAACATTAAACATTTAATACTAAAATAAAAATAAAACTAAATAATTACTGATTACTAAAAAAATCACTTTAACTTTTTTAGTATTCCCCAAAACATGTGTAACGGCAGGTTGCTGTGCATAATTTGTACGTTTATGCGGTATATGAAATAAATACAATTTGCGCAAAACTAGAGCTAGTACACAACTGAGTAACCAGTTTATAACAAAAAATATTGCTTATTGAAACTGTTCCTCCAAGAAATTGCGTCCTGGAAATAAAAGTAGTAGATGCCTTCCAAAGTATCACAAGATCTCACCGGAAGTTGTTGGAGATGCCCTTGGGTTATACTTGCAAGACTAAACTATTTTATCTCATTGCGGCCAGTAGATGCAATTCAGTGGTGATACAGTAAGGTTTTGATGAAAATTGTCAAAAACACCTTTCAGAGAATAAAACATTCTAGATTAGTTGATTTGATCTTCTGCGGCTAGTAAATGCTTCTCAACCGTATGGTTTCTTCCTGGTTGATGTTTAGTAAAAGCAAAAAAAACGTTGTGGCTTTAAAATTAGAGGTAAAACTGGATAGCAAGCTCTGGTTGTTGAACCCGGTAGGTGTTGCAAGTTGTTATACATTCTATATTAAATGTCAAGCTTAAATATTGTGTGCACATGTCTGCGTGCGTCAAAACTTATCAATAGTTTGACTTTGAGTCGGTGTTTCCAATCTGGTCGCTTAGACGTAATACGTGGTCACGCTTACAAGCAATGCTTGTGCTTGTAGCAAAAAGTGCAATGCCCTAAGGTTGGATGTTAGTTATTATGATAATAATGTTTTTTTATTCTACCCACTAAAGCCACCTTTATGCTCCCAACCTTTTTGAAATACACACATTTATTTTGGAAGCTGCCATGACTTGTAAGGCACTGCCCCCATGATCCCTGTCTATCCACTTTTTTATGTTGCTTATTAGCTTGTGGGTCCACTTTTCTTTTTTGCCCACATCTCCTGCCACCTGTTTAATGTTTTTTTCTAGTTCACCCTTTTCTTCTTTTCCTTTCCTTCTTGTGCTATTTTTTTCCTTAGTTAGCAGAGTAAAAGATTATTGATTTTATAATGTTTTACCCTAATACAAAGTTTATGTCTACGCGGTTCTTCCCTTTTTTCAGATACTAGTTCTAGTCTGTGGTTTTTCATCCACTTGTCAATTTTTTTGAAGATTTTGTTTGCAGCTTCAACTTTTTCAGCTTATGCCAATACTTTTTTGGGAGTGACCAGCCTCAACAACCCGTGATATAAGATATTCCAGAAATAAAGACCTAACACTGACCCCTGTGGTACCCTTACTGTAACTTCGTGCTCTTCTTCTTTTTCATTCACTATAATTTCTTCTTTTTTATAATTTTTACTAGATGGCGTAGTATATTTCTTTTTTCCATAGCCTTTACTGTTACATCCTATACCGCCAAATTGAAGGCACTCTTGACATCAATTTTTATAAGCGCACAAAGTCTTCTTGTTTTCAATGTTAATCTCATCTTGTTTTTTGCAATTTCCTTTACGGTTTCTAGTGGTTTTAAGGTTGCTTTTCTTTCTTTAAAGTAGTGCTACACTTCTGATATGTTGGGCTCAATTTCCAGTTTTTTTTTTTTTTAATTCTTGCCTCATAATAGCTTTTTCATTGTGTCAATTAGACATTATTGGGTTTGCTCCTAGTTTGACTCACGTTTTCGGGTTTGGATTACGTGGTTCTGTCCAAACCTAAGCATTTGAGCTTAGAGTAGACTAAGGTTGACCCATAAGTTTTGCTTTATAGGGTTTCAGGTCTGTATCTATTAATAAAGTAACCATGTTAACCAGTAGTGCTGTTGACCTCTGTTATGTTCAAACCTAATTCTTAGTGCTTTTTTAATTTGAAACAAATTAAACGCAAATTTGGCGCGGGTGTAGTTGGTTTTGTCTAAGGAGCTACTTTTAGTGTTAGCTTGCTATAGCTAATAGACTTTGGTTGCTTTTCCTACGCTTAAGTCTGTGTTTGACCAACAAAGTCCAAACCTCGGCGTGGGAAATGTTTGGGTTAAATTGCCAGGCTCTTTTCAAACTCTTGGAGATTCTAAGCTTTTCAGATCTAGTTTTTGCTTGGATTTCTTAGGTTTGCCCAAGTAAGGTATTCTTTCAAAGTTTTTTTGTTTAGTGGCAAATTTTTTATTGCCACCATCTAGCACATCTTTTGATGTCAAATAGACTTATCTTAAAAAAATTATTTCTACCTAACTGATTGTACAATGTAGCATCACGTTTTTACCGTAGAAGCTGCCGGCTGGTTTCCTAAAACAAATAAAGTATATATAATAATTTAAGATAGGCAACCGAGGTAACTGTTGGAAGTTAGTAGGGATGTAACGTAGGCAACCCAACATACACTATGGTAAATCCGGTAGCCTGACATTGAGGATTGTGTTATAAATATTTATATTTGTACGCACACTAATTAAGTCAGTGTGGGGGTGTTACATGTTAGTTGCTATATGTTCTAATTAACTTTTGATAGTAATGCTAGACGAACAAACGTGTCCATTCTTGAGGTTATACAAGAACCGCAGCGACTCTCACAAACGGTATACTCGCGAATACTACACGTTTCTAGGAGAGAAAATGACAATTTTGAGAGGCTGATTGTCCAGGAAAAATAGAGGGTAAAAGACCAAGAGGACGGTCTCCAAAAAGATGGTCAGACCAGATAAAAGATTTGACAAATACATCAGTCATTGAAGCAACCAGAGATGCAACAAATAGGGGCCGATGGCGCAATATAGTGCGCAGAGCCACGCAGTGAAGCCAAAACCACGACTCCTCTGTTAAGAGGAAAGCGAAGAAGAAGAAGAGAGTAATGGTTAACGTTTAAAAGAATGTTTGACACTTACCATGTGAGTTGATCCCGACGTATCATTTCCGCTATTTCTACCTCTGTGGGCCTTTTCTTGTGGTGTATTCTGAAATAAGAAATTATTAATATATATGTGGGACTATAATGGTGTGATTATTACAAAGATATAGGTGAAATTATGTGATGTTAGTATTGGCGGTTACGAGTAGGGTTATTTTCTCTCGGAGTAAGATTGAAACTAGCTTTTGAGTTAATTTTAGGGATAAATGTTGTTAAATCTTACTCGAGAAGTGGCTTTATTGCTATGTAGGGAATGGGGGGAATGTTTTAACTATTTTGTAAAACTATTTTTTTAACGATCAACACTTGGATAAATAGGTAGGTCTCTCTAGATAATAATTACCAAGTAGTTTGAACTAGAGTGCCCACCTATCTGCCCAATAATTTACTATAAACAATATTGGAACAGTTTCCTAATTACCAGCAAGTAGTTTAAACTCACCCACTTGCACTAGTGTTTGTTATCAAAAAATTGAAGTTCTCTTTGCAAGCGTTAGAAGTCAAATAGAAAAATAAAACAAAAATTAGTATTAAATACAGAAAAAATAAATAGAAAGATGTAAAGAATATAAATATTTGGACACAAAAGTTATAAGAACAGAGTTTTTGAAAGGAATCGGCGGGAAGAAGTAGATTAGAAAAAATAAAAAACGCCAAAATAAAAGAAATAATGCATGTGAAAGGAACAATTGCAGAAAATAAAAAATATAAGATCAAAACAATTGAGATGGTTTCGTGATGTTCAGAAGATGGAAAAAAACAAACTGCAAAAAAATGTTTTGGAAACCTTCTGGAGGAAAGCCAAGACGGGATTGACGCAAAAATAAAAGCAAAAAATCTGGTCCAAGAGCATGGTAAAATAAAAAGGCATAAATGTTGATGCAACAATTCTTCCTAAACTCTTAAAACATAGTTTTTAGATTTACTTAGAAGACAGGTGTAGTTATTGTGTTTAGGTAATTGAGGGTTTGAGTTTAAAGTACTATTTGTAAGGTTTACTTGGAAATCACTGTAAAATTAAATTGCACGGTTTGGAAAGTTTAAACACTTCACGTGCTTGATCAAAAACTGTCTTTAAGGACCTTGATTTAAGATCAACACGTTGTTAAGTTTATAGATTTTGAGCACAGTTTGTAACACGCAACTCTGGAGCACAAAAGTTTACGCAATCTGGTTGTTAAAGATGCTCTCTTTACTTAGCAGCGCTTGTGCTTGTAAGGTACGTTGTCAATTTTAAGTGTATTTTTATGTTGTGTAGGCATTGTCAAAGTATTTTGTCCAATTTAGTATGTATCAGCAATAGTAATTCTAGTAGGCTTTAAGTGCTACGTCAACAGCTATGCCGGATTTGAAGCAAGTTTTTTTTACTGCAGTCATATGAGGGTAATTTGTAGTTTGGCGTCCATATCGATCAAGACAAAGGGTTTCTATTATGCTTTAGAGAAAAATATTTTGACATGTGTCTTTCTGTGTTACGTTTGAATTGAACATTAAAAATAGACTTTTATTGATTTTGTAATATTTTAGATAGTTGCTAATGGTTTCACGGTCTGGGCGTTGTGACCTAGAAAGCCGGAATCAGTTAGACTGTTTTGTCATTGTCTTTGTCAATTTATATAATTATCATCAACAATGTTTCAAATATTTGTTTCAAATTCACACTTTGATTTAAAACTTTTTCAAAACTCGGCAAAAGGTGAAAATATTTTTATTATGGTTTTCAAGAAAGACTACAATATTATCTAAGTAGACTATAACAATAATACTTAGAAGTCCATCCAATACTCTAAACATGTATTTTTGAAATATTCAAATAGTATTACGATAAAGTGGTAAGTGTGACAAAAAAATTTTGAGTCTCTTGAATTTTTGGTGTTCATTCTTCATTATTTAATCTTCTTTTCCCACATTTTCTACTCAATTTTCGATTTTTGCTAGTTATTCATTTGCATGTGGGTTTCAAAAGTAATTTTTAAATTGTATTGTTTAATTCTTATTTTTTTTGCAACTTTTGCTGTTATTGAGTCAATATAGAGAATTTTCTCTTTTTACAGTGTTTTTCGTAATTGGTAGTCAAGAGCTAGGGCAAAAAAGTTTGCAATGGGCCAAGTTGGTTTGGATTAGTTGTTCAAAACTTTCAAAAGTGTTTAGCTAGATTCAAAAAATTGATATTTTTGTTTCAAGTCGGGTTACAATCTAAAGGTACATACCTTTGACATTTTTGTGTTTGAACAAAAATTTTGAAAGTTATGAGAAAATTTGTTTTTGAATGTTTTGAAAAATTTTAAATTTTTTATGAAAATTGATATTTTTGTTTCAAGTCGGGTTACAATCCAACATTTTTGTGTTTGAACAAAAATTTTGAAAGTTTTGAGAAAATTTGTTTTTGAATGTTTTGAAAAATTTTAAATTTTTGATGAAAATTGATATTTTTGTTTCAAGTCGGGTTACAATCCAAAGGTATATACCTTTGACATTTTTGTGTTTGAACAAAAGTTTTGAGAAAATTTGTTTTTGAATGTTTTGAAAAATTTTAAATTTTTGATAAAAATTGATATTTTTGTTTCAAGTCGGGTTACAATCCAACATTTTTGTGTTTGAACAAAAATTTTGAAAGTTTTGAGAAAATTTGTTTTTGTATGTTTTGAAAATTTTTAAATTTTTGATGAAAATTGATATTTTTGTTTCAAGTCGGGTTACAATCCAAAGGTATATATATACCTTTGACATTTTTGTGTTTGAACAAAAGTTTTGAGAAAATTTGTTTTTGAATGTTTTGAAAAATTTTAAATTTTAAATTTTTGATGAAAATTGATATTTTTGTTTCAAGTCGGGTTACAATCCAAACCTTTGACATTTTTGTGTTTGAAAAAAAGTTTTGAGAAAATTTGTTTTTGAATGTTTTGAAAATTTTTAAATTTTTGATGAAAATTGATATTTTTGTTTCAAGTCGGGTTACAATCTAAAGGTACATACCTTTGACATTTTTGTGTTTGAACAAAAATTTTGAAAGTTATGAGAAAATTTGTTTTTGAATGTTTTGAAAATTTTTAAATTTTTGATGAAAATTGATATTTTTGTTTCAAGTCGGGTTACAATCCAAAGGTATATATACCTTTGACATTTTTGTGTTTGAACAAAAGTTTTGAGAAAATTTGTTTTTGAATGTTTTGAAAAATTTTAAATTTTTGATGAAAATTGATATTTTTGTTTCAAGTCGGGTTACAATCCAAAGGTATATACCTTTGACATTTTTGTGTTTGAACAAAAGTTTTGAGAAAATTTGTTTTTGAATGTTTTGAAAAATTTTAAATTTTTGATAAAAATTGATATTTTTGTTTCAAGTCGGGTTACAATCCAAAGGTTGACATTTTTGTGTTTGAACAAAAGTTTTGAGAAAATTTGTTTTTGAATGTTTTGAAAAATTTTGAATTTTTGATGAAAATTGATATTTTTGTTTCAAGTCGGGTTACAATCCAAAGGTATATATATACCTTTGACATTTTTGTGTTTGAACAAAAGTTTTGAAAAAATTTGTTTTTGAATGTTTTGAAAAATTTTAAATTTTTGATGAAAATTGATATTTTTGTTTTAAGTCGGGTTACAATCCAAAGGTATATACCTTTGACATTTTTGTGTTTGAACAAAAATTTTGAAAGTTTTGAGAAAATTTGTTTTTGAATGTTTTGAAAAATTTTAAATTTTTGATGAAAATTGATATTTTTGTTTCAAGTCGGGTTACAATCCAAAGGTATATACCTTTGACATTTTTGTGTTTGAACAAAAGTTTTGAAAAAATTTGTTTTTGAATATTTTGAAAAATTTTAAATTTTTGATGAAAATTGATATTTTTGTTTCAAGTCGGGTTACAATCCAAAAGTATATACCTTTGACATTTTTGTGTTTGAACAAAAGTTTTGAGAAAATTTGTTTTTGAATGTTTTGAAAAATTTTAAATTTTTGATGAAAATTGATATTTTTGTTTCAAGTCGGGTTACAATCCAAAGGTATATACCTTTGACATTTTTGTGTTTGAACAAAAATTTTGAAAGTTTTGAGAAAATTTGTTTTTGAATGTTTTGAAAAATTTTAAATTTTTGATGAAAATTGATATTTTTGTTTCAAGTCGGGTTACAATCCAAAGGTATATACCTTTGACATTTTTGTGTTTGAACAAAAATTTTGAAAGTTTTGAGAAAATTTGTTTTTGAATGTTTTGAAAAATTTTAAATTTTTGATGAAAATTGATATTTTTGTTTCAAGTCGGGTTACAATCCAAAGGTATATACCTTTGACATTTTTGTGTTTGAACAAAAATTTTGAAAGTTTTGAGAAAATTTGTTTTTGAATGTTTTGAAAAATTTTAAATTTTTGATGAAAATTGATATTTTTGTTTCAAGTCGGGTTACAATCCAAAGGTATATACCTTTGACATTTTTGTGTTTGAACAAAAATTTTGAAAGTTTTGAGAAAATTTGTTTTTGAATGTTTTGAAAAATTTTAAATTTTTGATGAAAATTGATATTTTTGTTTCAAGTCGGGTTACAATCCAAAGGTATATACCTTTGACATTTTTGTGTTTGAACAAAAATTTTGAAAGTTTTGAGAAAATTTGTTTTTGAATGTTTTGAAAAATTTAAAATTTTTGATGAAAATTGATATTTTTGTTTCAAGTCGGATTACAATCCAAAGGTATATACCTTTGACATTTTTGTGTTTGAACAAAAGTTTTGAAAAAATTTGTTTTTGAATGTTTTAAAAAATTTTAAATTTTTGATGAAAATTGATATTTTTGTTTCAAGTCGGGTTACAATCCAAAGGTATATACCTTTGACATTTTTGTGTTTGAACAAAAATTTTGAAAGTTTTGAAAAAATTTGTTTTTGAATGTTTTGAAAAATTTTAAATTTTTGATGAAAATTGATATTTTTGTTTCAAGTCGGGTTACAATCCAAAGGTATATACCTTTGACATTTTTGTGTTTGAACAAAAATTTTGAAAGTTTTGAGAAAATTTGTTTTTGAATGTTTTGAAAAATTTTAAATTTTTGATGAAAATTGATATTTTTGTTTCAAGTCGGGTTACAATCCAAAGGTATATACCTTTGACATTTTTGTGTTTGAACAAAAATTTTGAAAGTTTTGAGAAAATTTGTTTTTGAATGTTTTGAAAAATTTTAAATTTTTGATGAAAATTGATATTTTTGTTTCAAGTCGGGTTACAATCCAAAGGTAATATACCTTTGACATTTTTGTGTTTGAACAAAAATTTTGAAAGTTTTGAGAAAATTTGTTTTTGAATGTTTTGAAAAATTTTAAATTTTTGATGAAAATTGATATTTTTGTTTCAAGTCGGGTTACAATCCAAAGGTATATACCTTTGACATTTTTGTGTTTGAACAAAAATTTTAAAAGTTATGAGAGAATTTGTTTTTGAATGTTTTGAGAAAATTTGTTTTTGAATCTTTTGAAAAATTTTAAATTTTTGATGAAAATTGATATTTTTGTTTCAAGCCGGGTTACAATCCAAAGGTTATATCTTTGACATTTTTGTGTTTGAACAAAAGTTTTGAGAAAATTTGTTTTTAAATGTTTTGAAAATTTTTAAATTTTTGATGAAAATTGATATTTTTGTTTCAAGTCGGGTTACAATCCAAAGGTATATACCTTTGACATTTTTGTGTTTGAACAAAAATTTTGAAAGTTTTGAGAAAATTTGTTTTTGAATGTTTTGAAAAATTTTAAATTTTTGATGAAAATTGATATTTTTGTTTCAAGTCGGGTTACAATCCAAAGGTATATACCTTTGACATTTTTGTGTTTGAACAAAAATTTTGAAAGTTTTGAGAAAATTTGTTTTTGAATGTTTTGAAAAATTTTAAATTTTTGATGAAAATTGATATTTTTGTTTCAAGTCGGGTTACAATCCAAAGGTATATACCTTTGACATTTTTGTGTTTGAACAAAAATTTTGAAAGTTTTGAGAAAATTTGTTTTTGAATGTTTTGAAAAATTTTAAATTTTTGATGAAAATTGATATTTTTGTTTCAAGTCGGGTTACAATCCAAAGGTATATATATACCTTTGACATTTTTGTGTTTGAACAAAAATTTTGAAAGTTTTGAGAAAATTTGTTTTTGAATGTTTTGAAAAATTTTAAATTTTTGATGAAAATTGATATTTTTGTTTTAAGTCGGGTTACAATCCAAAGGTATATACCTTTGACATTTTTGTGTTTGAACAAAAATTTTGAAAGTTTTTAGAAAATTTGTTTTTGAATGTTTTGAAAAATTTTAAATTTTTGATGAAAATTGATATTTTTGTTTCAAGTCGGGTTACAATCCAAAGGTATATACCTTTGACATTTTTGTGTTTGAACAAAAATTTTGAAAGTTTTGAGAAAATTTGTTTTTGAATGTTTTGAAAAATTTAAAATTTTTGATGAAAATTGATATTTTTGTTTCAAGTCGGATTACAATCCAAAGGTATATACCTTTGACATTTTTGTGTTTGAACAAAAGTTTTGAAAAAATTTGTTTTTGAATGTTTTAAAAAATTTTAAATTTTTGATGAAAATTGATATTTTTGTTTCAAGTCGGGTTACAATCCAAAGGTATATACCTTTGACATTTTTGTGTTTGAACAAAAATTTTGAAAGTTTTGAAAAAATTTGTTTTTGAATGTTTTGAAAAATTTTAAATTTTTGATGAAAATTGATATTTTTGTTTCAAGTCGGGTTACAATCCAAAGGTATATACCTTTGACATTTTTGTGTTTGAACAAAAATTTTGAAAGTTTTGAGAAAATTTGTTTTTGAATGTTTTGAAAAATTTTAAATTTTTGATGAAAATTGATATTTTTGTTTCAAGTCGGGTTACAATCCAAAGGTATATACCTTTGACATTTTTGTGTTTGAACAAAAATTTTGAAAGTTTTGAGAAAATTTGTTTTTGAATGTTTTGAAAAATTTTAAATTTTTGATGAAAATTGATATTTTTGTTTCAAGTCGGGTTACAATCCAAAGGTATATACCTTTGACATTTTTGTGTTTGAACAAAAATTTTAAAAGTTATGAGAGAATTTGTTTTTGAATGTTTTGAGAAAATTTGTTTTTGAATCTTTTGAAAAATTTTAAATTTTTGATGAAAATTGATATTTTTGTTTCAAGCCGGGTTACAATCCAAAGGTATATACCTTTGACATTTTTGTGTTTGAACAAAAATTTTGAAAGTTTTGAGAAAATTTGTTTTTGAATGTTTTGAAAAATTTTAAATTTTTGATGAAAATTGATATTTTTGTTTCAAGTCGGGTTACAATCCAAAGGTATATACCTTTGACATTTTTGTGTTTGAACAAAAGTTTTGAAAAAATTTGTTTTTGAATGTTTTGAAAAATTTTAAATTTTTGATGAAAATTGATATTTTTGTTTCAAGTCGGGTTACAATCCAAAGGTATATACCTTTGACATTTTTGTGTTTGAACAAAAATTTTGAAAGTTTTGAGAAAATTTGTTTTTGAATGTTTTGAAAAATTTTAAATTTTTGATGAAAATTGATATTTTTGTTTCAAGTCGGGTTACAATCCAAAGGTATATACCTTTGACATTTTTGTGTTTGAACAAAAATTTTGAAAGTTTTGAGAAAATTTGTTTTTGAATGTTTTGAAAAATTTGAAATTTTTGATGAAAATTGATATTTTTGTTTCAAGTCGGGTTACAATCCAAAGGTATATACCTTTGACATTTTTGTGTTTGAACAAAAATTTTAAAAGTTATGAGAGAATTTGTTTTTGAATGTTTTGAAAAATTTTAAATTTTTGATGAAAATTGATATTTTTGTTTCAAGTCGGGTTACAATCCAAAGGAATATACCTTTGACATTTTTGTGTTTTAACAAAAATTTTGAAAGTTTTGAGAAAATTTGTTTTTGAATGTTTTGAAAAATTTTAAATTTTTGATGAAAATTGATATTTTTGTTTCAAGTCGGGTTACAATCCAAAGGTATATACCTTTGACATTTTTGTGTTTGAACAAAAATTTTAAAAGTTATGAGAAAATTTGTTTTTGAATGTTTTGAAAAATTTTAAATTTTTGATGAAAATTGATATTTTTGTTTCAAGTCGGGTTACAATCCAAAGGTATATATATACCTTTGACATTTTTGTGTTTGAACAAAAATTTTGAAAGTTTTGAGAAAATTTGTTTTTGAATGTTTTGAAAAATTTTAAATTTTTGATGAAAATTGATATTTTTGTTTCAAGTCGGGTTACAATCCAAAGGTATAACCTTTGACATTTTTGTGTTTGAACAAAAATTTTAAAAGTTATGAGAGAATTTGTTTTTGAATGTTTTGAAAAACTTTAAATTTTTGATAAAAATTGATATTTTTGTTTCAAGTCGGGTTACAATCCAAAGGTATATACCTTTGACATTTTTGTGTTTGAACAAAAATTTTAAAAGTTATGAGAAAATTTGTTTTTGAATGTTTTGAAAAATTTTAAATTTTTGATGAAAATTGATATTTTTGTTTCAAGTCGGGTTACAATCCAAAGGTATATATATACCTTTGACATTTTTGTGTTTGAACAAAAATTTTGAAAGTTTTGAGAAAATTTGTTTTTGAATGTTATGAAAAATTTTAAATTTTTGATGAAAATTGATATTTTTGTTTCAAGTCGGGTTACAATCCAAAGGTATATATATACCTTTGACATTTTTGTGTTTGAACAAAAATTTTGAAAGTTTTGAGAAAATTTGTTTTTGAATGTTTTGAAAAATTTAAAATTTTTGATGAAAATTGATATTTTTGTTTCAAGTCGGATTACAATCCAAAGGTATATACCTTTGACATTTTTGTGTTTGAACAAAAGTTTTGAAAAAATTTGTTTTTGAATGTTTTAAAAAATTTTAAATTTTTGATGAAAATTGATATTTTTGTTTCAAGTCGGGTTACAATCCAAAGGTATATACCTTTGACATTTTTGTGTTTGAACAAAAATTTTGAAAGTTTTGAGAAAATTTGTTTTTGAATGTTTTGAAAAATTTTAAATTTTTGATGAAAATTGATATTTTTGTTTCAAGTCGGGTTACAATCCAAAGGTATATACCTTTGACATTTTTGTGTTTGAACAAAAATTTTGAAAGTTTTGAGAAAATTTGTTTTTGAATGTTTTGAAAAATTTTAAATTTTTGATGAAAATTGATATTTTTGTTTCAAGTCGGGTTACAATCCAAAGGTATATACCTTTGACATTTTTGTGTTTGAACAAAAATTTTAAAAGTTATGAGAGAATTTGTTTTTGAATGTTTTGAGAAAATTTGTTTTTGAATCTTTTGAAAAATTTTAAATTTTTGATGAAAATTGATATTTTTGTTTCAAGCCGGGTTACAATCCAAAGGTTATATCTTTGACATTTTTGTGTTTGAACAAAAGTTTTGAGAAAATTTGTTTTTAAATGTTTTGAAAATTTTTAAATTTTTGATGAAAATTGATATTTTTGTTTCAAGTCGGGTTACAATCCAAAGGTATATACCTTTGACATTTTTGTGTTTGAACAAAAATTTTGAAAGTTTTGAGAAAATTTGTTTTTGAATGTTTTGAAAAATTTTAAATTTTTGATGAAAATTGATATTTTTGTTTCAAGTCGGGTTACAATCCAAAGGTATACCTTTGACATTTTTGTGTTTGAACAAAAATTTTAAAAGTTATGAGAGAATTTGTTTTTGAATGTTTTGAAAAATTTTAAATTTTTGATGAAACTTGATATTTTTGTTTCAAGTCGGGTTACAATCCAAAGGTATATACCTTTGACATTTTTGTGTTTGAACAAAAATTTTGAAAGTTTTGAGAAAATTTGTTTTTGAATGTTTTGAAAAATTTTAAATTTTTGATGAAAATTGATATTTCTGTTTCAAGTCGGGTTACTATCCAAAGGTACCTTTGACATTTTTGTGTTTGAACAAAAATTTTAAAAGTTATGAGAGAATTTGTTTTTGAATGTTTTGAAAAATTTTAAATTTTTGATGAAAATTGATATTTTTGTTTCAAGTCGGGTTACAATCCAAAGGTATATACCTTTGACATTTTTGTGTTTGAACAAAAATTTTAAAAGTTATGAGAAAATTTGTTTTTGAATGTTTTGAAAAATTTTAAATTTTTGATGAAAATTGATATTTTTGTTTCAAGTCGGGTTACAATCCAAAGGTATATATATACCTTTGACATTTTTGTGTTTGAACAAAAATTTTGAAAGTTTTGAGAAAATTTGTTTTTGAATGTTTTGAAAATTTTTAAATTTTTGATGAAAATTGATATTTTTGTTTCAAGTCGGGTTACAATCCAAAGGTATATACCTTTGACATTTTTGTGTTTGAACAAAAATTTTAAAAGTTATGAGAGAATTTGTTTTTGAATGTTTTGAAAAATTTTAAATTTTTGATGAAAATTGATATTTTTGTTTCAAGTCGGGTTACAATCCAAAGGTATATACCTTTGACATTTTTGTGTTTGAACAAAAATTTTGAAAGTTTTGAGAAAATTTGTTTTTGAATGTTTTGAAAAATTTTAAATTTTTGATGAAAATTGATATTTTTGTTTCAAGTCGGGTTACAATCCAAAGGTATATACCTTTGACATTTTTGTGTTTGAACAAAAGTTTTGAGAAAATTTGTTTTTGAATGTTTTGAAAAATTTTAAATTTTTGATGAAAATTGATATTTTTGTTTCAAGTCGGGTTACAATCCAAAGGTATACCTTTGACATTTTTGTGTTTGAACAAAAATTTTAAAAGTTATGAGAGAATTTGTTTTTGAATGTTTTGAAAAATTTTAAATTTTTGATGAAAATTGATATTTTTGTTTCAAGTCGGGTTACAATCCAAAGGTATATACCTTTGACATTTTTGTGTTTGAACAAAAGTTTTGAAAAAATTTGTTTTTGAATGTTTTGAAAAATTTTAAATTTTTGATGAAAATTGATATTTTTGTTTCAAGTCGGGTTACAATCCAAAGGTATATACCTTTGACATTTTTGTGTTTGAACAAAAATTTTGAAAGTTTTGAGAAAATTTGTTTTTGAATGTTTTGAAAAATTTTAAATTTTTGATGAAAATTGATATTTTTGTTTCAAGTCGGGTTACAATCCAAAGGTATATTTGACATTTTTGTGTTTGAACAAAAATTTTGAAAGTTTTGAGAAAATTTGTTTTTGAATGTTTTGAAAAATTTTAAATTTTTGATGAAAATTGATATTTTTGTTTCAAGTCGGGTTACAATCCAAAGGTAATATACCTTTGACATTTTTGTGTTTGAACAAAAATTTTGAAAGTTTTGAGAAAATTTGTTTTTGAATGTTTTGAAAAATTTTAAATTTTTGATGAAAATTGATATTTTTGTTTCAAGTCGGGTTACAATCCAAAGGTATATACCTTTGACATTTTTGTGTTTGAACAAAAATTTTGAAAGTTTTGAGAAAATTTGTTTTTGAATGTTTTGAAAAATTTTAAATTTTTGATGAAAATTGATATTTTTGTTTCAAGTCGGGTTACAATCCAAAGGTATATACCTTTGACATTTTTGTGTTTGAACAAAAATTTTGAAAGTTTTGAGAAAATTTGTTTTTGAATGTTTTGAAAAATTTTAAATTTTTGATGAAAATTGATATTTTTGTTTCAAGTCGGGTTACAATCCAAAGGTATATACCTTTGACATTTTTGTGTTTGAACAAAAATTTTGAAAGTTTTGAGAAAATTTGTTTTTGAATGTTTTGAAAAATTTTAAATTTTTGATGAAAATTGATATTTTTGTTTCAAGTCGGGTTACAATCCAAAGGTATATACCTTTGACATTTTTGTGTTTGAACAAAAATTTTGAAAGTTTTGAGAAAATTTGTTTTTGAATGTTTTGAAAAATTTTAAATTTTTGATGAAAATTGATATTTTTGTTTCAAGTCGGGTTACAATCCAAAGGTATATACCTTTGACATTTTTGTGTTTGAACAAAAATTTTGAAAGTTTTGAGAAAATTTGTTTTTGAATGTTTTGAAAAATTTTAAATTTTTGATGAAAATTGATATTTTTGTTTCAAGTCGGGTTACAATCCAAAGGTATATACCTTTGACATTTTTGTGTTTGAACAAAAATTTTGAAAGTTTTGAGAAAATTTGTTTTTGAATGTTTTGAAAAATTTTAAATTTTTGATGAAAATTGATATTTTTGTTTCAAGCCGGGTTACAATCCAAAGGTTATATCTTTGACATTTTTGTGTTTGAACAAAAGTTTTGAGAAAATTTGTTTTTGAATGTTTTGAAAAATTTTAAATTTTTGATGAAAATTGATATTTTTGTTTCAAGTCGGGTTACAATCCAAAGGTATATACCTTTGACATTTTTGTGTTTGAACAAAAATTTTAAAAGTTATGAGAGAATTTGTTTTTGAATGTTTTGAGAAAATTTGTTTTTGAATCTTTTGAAAAATTTTAAATTTTTGATGAAAATTGATATTTTTGTTTCAAGCCGGGTTACAATCCAAAGGTATATACCTTTGACATTTTTGTGTTTGAACAAAAATTTTGAAAGTTTTGAGAAAATTTGTTTTTGAATGTTTTGAAAAATTTTAAATTTTTGATGAAAATTGATATTTTTGTTTCAAGTCGGGTTACAATCCAAAGGTATATACCTTTGACATTTTTGTGTTTGAACAAAAGTTTTGAAAAAATTTGTTTTTGAATGTTTTGAAAAATTTTAAATTTTTGATGAAAATTGATATTTTTGTTTCAAGTCGGGTTACAATCCAAAGGTATATACCTTTGACATTTTTGTGTTTGAACAAAAATTTTGAAAGTTTTGAGAAAATTTGTTTTTGAATGTTTTGAAAAATTTTAAATTTTTGATGAAAATTGATATTTTTGTTTCAAGTCGGGTTACAATCCAAAGGTATATACCTTTGACATTTTTGTGTTTGAACAAAAATTTTGAAAGTTTTGAGAAAATTTGTTTTTGAATGTTTTGAAAAATTTGAAATTTTTGATGAAAATTGATATTTTTGTTTCAAGTCGGGTTACAATCCAAAGGTATATACCTTTGACATTTTTGTGTTTGAACAAAAATTTTAAAAGTTATGAGAGAATTTGTTTTTGAATGTTTTGAAAAATTTTAAATTTTTGATGAAAATTGATATTTTTGTTTCAAGTCGGGTTACAATCCAAAGGAATATACCTTTGACATTTTTGTGTTTTAACAAAAATTTTGAAAGTTTTGAGAAAATTTGTTTTTGAATGTTTTGAAAAATTTTAAATTTTTGATGAAAATTGATATTTTTGTTTCAAGTCGGGTTACAATCCAAAGGTATATACCTTTGACATTTTTGTGTTTGAACAAAAATTTTAAAAGTTATGAGAAAATTTGTTTTTGAATGTTTTGAAAAATTTTAAATTTTTGATGAAAATTGATATTTTTGTTTCAAGTCGGGTTACAATCCAAAGGTATATATATACCTTTGACATTTTTGTGTTTGAACAAAAATTTTGAAAGTTTTGAGAAAATTTGTTTTTGAATGTTTTGAAAAATTTTAAATTTTTGATGAAAATTGATATTTTTGTTTCAAGTCGGGTTACAATCCAAAGGTATAACCTTTGACATTTTTGTGTTTGAACAAAAATTTTAAAAGTTATGAGAGAATTTGTTTTTGAATGTTTTGAAAAACTTTAAATTTTTGATAAAAATTGATATTTTTGTTTCAAGTCGGGTTACAATCCAAAGGTATATACCTTTGACATTTTTGTGTTTGAACAAAAATTTTAAAAGTTATGAGAAAATTTGTTTTTGAATGTTTTGAAAAATTTTAAATTTTTGATGAAAATTGATATTTTTGTTTCAAGTCGGGTTACAATCCAAAGGTATATATATACCTTTGACATTTTTGTGTTTGAACAAAAATTTTGAAAGTTTTGAGAAAATTTGTTTTTGAATGTTATGAAAAATTTTAAATTTTTGATGAAAATTGATATTTTTGTTTCAAGTCGGGTTACAATCCAAAGGTATATATATACCTTTGACATTTTTGTGTTTGAACAAAAATTTTGAAAGTTTTGAGAAAATTTGTTTTTGAATGTTTTGAAAAATTTAAAATTTTTGATGAAAATTGATATTTTTGTTTCAAGTCGGATTACAATCCAAAGGTATATACCTTTGACATTTTTGTGTTTGAACAAAAGTTTTGAAAAAATTTGTTTTTGAATGTTTTAAAAAATTTTAAATTTTTGATGAAAATTGATATTTTTGTTTCAAGTCGGGTTACAATCCAAAGGTATATACCTTTGACATTTTTGTGTTTGAACAAAAATTTTGAAAGTTTTGAGAAAATTTGTTTTTGAATGTTTTGAAAAATTTTAAATTTTTGATGAAAATTGATATTTTTGTTTCAAGTCGGGTTACAATCCAAAGGTATATACCTTTGACATTTTTGTGTTTGAACAAAAATTTTGAAAGTTTTGAGAAAATTTGTTTTTGAATGTTTTGAAAAATTTTAAATTTTTGATGAAAATTGATATTTTTGTTTCAAGTCGGGTTACAATCCAAAGGTATATACCTTTGACATTTTTGTGTTTGAACAAAAATTTTAAAAGTTATGAGAGAATTTGTTTTTGAATGTTTTGAGAAAATTTGTTTTTGAATCTTTTGAAAAATTTTAAATTTTTGATGAAAATTGATATTTTTGTTTCAAGCCGGGTTACAATCCAAAGGTTATATCTTTGACATTTTTGTGTTTGAACAAAAGTTTTGAGAAAATTTGTTTTTAAATGTTTTGAAAATTTTTAAATTTTTGATGAAAATTGATATTTTTGTTTCAAGTCGGGTTACAATCCAAAGGTATATACCTTTGACATTTTTGTGTTTGAACAAAAATTTTGAAAGTTTTGAGAAAATTTGTTTTTGAATGTTTTGAAAAATTTTAAATTTTTGATGAAAATTGATATTTTTGTTTCAAGTCGGGTTACAATCCAAAGGTATACCTTTGACATTTTTGTGTTTGAACAAAAATTTTAAAAGTTATGAGAGAATTTGTTTTTGAATGTTTTGAAAAATTTTAAATTTTTGATGAAACTTGATATTTTTGTTTCAAGTCGGGTTACAATCCAAAGGTATATACCTTTGACATTTTTGTGTTTGAACAAAAATTTTGAAAGTTTTGAGAAAATTTGTTTTTGAATGTTTTGAAAAATTTTAAATTTTTGATGAAAATTGATATTTCTGTTTCAAGTCGGGTTACTATCCAAAGGTACCTTTGACATTTTTGTGTTTGAACAAAAATTTTAAAAGTTATGAGAGAATTTGTTTTTGAATGTTTTGAAAAATTTTAAATTTTTGATGAAAATTGATATTTTTGTTTCAAGTCGGGTTACAATCCAAAGGTATATACCTTTGACATTTTTGTGTTTGAACAAAAATTTTGAAAGTTTTGAGAAAATTTGTTTTTGAATGTTTTGAAAAATTTTAAATTTTTGATGAAAATTGATATTTTTGTTTCAAGTCGGGTTACAATCCAAAGGTATATACCTTTGACATTTTTGTGTTTGAACAAAAATTTTAAAAGTTATGAGAAAATTTGTTTTTGAATGTTTTGAAAAATTTTAAATTTTTGATGAAAATTGATATTTTTGTTTCAAGTCGGGTTACAATCCAAAGGTATATATATACCTTTGACATTTTTGTGTTTGAACAAAAATTTTGAAAGTTTTGAGAAAATTTGTTTTTGAATGTTTTGAAAATTTTTAAATTTTTGATGAAAATTGATATTTTTGTTTCAAGTCGGGTTACAATCCAAAGGTATATACCTTTGACATTTTTGTGTTTGAACAAAAATTTTAAAAGTTATGAGAGAATTTGTTTTTGAATGTTTTGAAAAATTTTAAATTTTTGATGAAAATTGATATTTTTGTTTCAAGTCGGGTTACAATCCAAAGGTATATACCTTTGACATTTTTGTGTTTGAACAAAAATTTTGAAAGTTTTGAGAAAATTTGTTTTTGAATGTTTTGAAAAATTTTAAATTTTTGATGAAAATTGATATTTTTGTTTCAAGTCGGGTTACAATCCAAAGGTATATACCTTTGACATTTTTGTGTTTGAACAAAAGTTTTGAGAAAATTTGTTTTTGAATGTTTTGAAAAATTTTAAATTTTTGATGAAAATTGATATTTTTGTTTCAAGTCGGGTTACAATCCAAAGGTATACCTTTGACATTTTTGTGTTTGAACAAAAATTTTAAAAGTTATGAGAGAATTTGTTTTTGAATGTTTTGAAAAATTTTAAATTTTTGATGAAAATTGATATTTTTGTTTCAAGTCGGGTTACAATCCAAAGGTATATACCTTTGACATTTTTGTGTTTGAACAAAAGTTTTGAAAAAATTTGTTTTTGAATGTTTTGAAAAATTTTAAATTTTTGATGAAAATTGATATTTTTGTTTCAAGTCGGGTTACAATCCAAAGGTATATACCTTTGACATTTTTGTGTTTGAACAAAAATTTTGAAAGTTTTGAGAAAATTTGTTTTTGAATGTTTTGAAAAATTTTAAATTTTTGATGAAAATTGATATTTTTGTTTCAAGTCGGGTTACAATCCAAAGGTATATTTGACATTTTTGTGTTTGAACAAAAATTTTGAAAGTTTTGAGAAAATTTGTTTTTGAATGTTTTGAAAAATTTTAAATTTTTGATGAAAATTGATATTTTTGTTTCAAGTCGGGTTACAATCCAAAGGTAATATACCTTTGACATTTTTGTGTTTGAACAAAAATTTTGAAAGTTTTGAGAAAATTTGTTTTTGAATGTTTTGAAAAATTTTAAATTTTTGATGAAAATTGATATTTTTGTTTCAAGTCGGGTTACAATCCAAAGGTATATACCTTTGACATTTTTGTGTTTGAACAAAAATTTTGAAAGTTTTGAGAAAATTTGTTTTTGAATGTTTTGAAAAATTTTAAATTTTTGATGAAAATTGATATTTTTGTTTCAAGTCGGGTTACAATCCAAAGGTATATACCTTTGACATTTTTGTGTTTGAACAAAAATTTTGAAAGTTTTGAGAAAATTTGTTTTTGAATGTTTTGAAAAATTTTAAATTTTTGATGAAAATTGATATTTTTGTTTCAAGTCGGGTTACAATCCAAAGGTATATACCTTTGACATTTTTGTGTTTGAACAAAAATTTTGAAAGTTTTGAGAAAATTTGTTTTTGAATGTTTTGAAAAATTTTAAATTTTTGATGAAAATTGATATTTTTGTTTCAAGTCGGGTTACAATCCAAAGGTATATACCTTTGACATTTTTGTGTTTGAACAAAAATTTTGAAAGTTTTGAGAAAATTTGTTTTTGAATGTTTTGAAAAATTTTAAATTTTTGATGAAAATTGATATTTTTGTTTCAAGTCGGGTTACAATCCAAAGGTATATACCTTTGACATTTTTGTGTTTGAACAAAAATTTTGAAAGTTTTGAGAAAATTTGTTTTTGAATGTTTTGAAAAATTTTAAATTTTTGATGAAAATTGATATTTTTGTTTCAAGTCGGGTTACAATCCAAAGGTATATACCTTTGACATTTTTGTGTTTGAACAAAAATTTTGAAAGTTTTGAGAAAATTTGTTTTTGAATGTTTTGAAAAATTTTAAATTTTTGATGAAAATTGATATTTTTGTTTCAAGTCGGGTTACAATCCAAAGGTATATACCTTTGACATTTTTGTGTTTGAACAAAAATTTTGAAAGTTTTGAGAAAATTTGTTTTTGAATGTTTTGAAAAATTTAAAATTTTTGATGAAAATTGATATTTTTGTTTCAAGTCGGATTACAATCCAAAGGTATATACCTTTGACATTTTTGTGTTTGAACAAAAGTTTTGAAAAAATTTGTTTTTGAATGTTTTAAAAAATTTTAAATTTTTGATGAAAATTGATATTTTTGTTTCAAGTCGGGTTACAATCCAAAGGTATATACCTTTGACATTTTTGTGTTTGAACAAAAATTTTGAAAGTTTTGAAAAAATTTGTTTTTGAATGTTTTGAAAAATTTTAAATTTTTGATGAAAATTGATATTTTTGTTTCAAGTCGGGTTACAATCCAAAGGTATATACCTTTGACATTTTTGTGTTTGAACAAAAATTTTGAAAGTTTTGAGAAAATTTGTTTTTGAATGTTTTGAAAAATTTTAAATTTTTGATGAAAATTGATATTTTTGTTTCAAGTCGGGTTACAATCCAAAGGTATATACCTTTGACATTTTTGTGTTTGAACAAAAATTTTGAAAGTTTTGAGAAAATTTGTTTTTGAATGTTTTGAAAAATTTTAAATTTTTGATGAAAATTGATATTTTTGTTTCAAGTCGGGTTACAATCCAAAGGTAATATACCTTTGACATTTTTGTGTTTGAACAAAAATTTTGAAAGTTTTGAGAAAATTTGTTTTTGAATGTTTTGAAAAATTTTAAATT
Organism: Tachinus rufipes; assembly: GCA_963932245.1. Taxonomy (NCBI): domain Eukaryota; kingdom Metazoa; phylum Arthropoda; class Insecta; order Coleoptera; family Staphylinidae; genus Tachinus; species Tachinus rufipes. Next base: position 127,781,879 of record OZ010741.1, read on the forward strand.
TTTGATGAAAATTGATATTTTTGTTTCAAGTCGGGTTACAATCCAAAGGTATATACCTTTGACATTTTTGTGTTTGAACAAAAATTTTAAAAGTTATGAGAGAATTTGTTTTTGAATGTTTTGAGAAAATTTGTTTTTGAATCTTTTGAAAAATTTTAAATTTTTGATGAAAATTGATATTTTTGTTTCAAGCCGGGTTACAATCCAAAGGTTATATCTTTGACATTTTTGTGTTTGAACAAAAGTTTTGAGAAAATTTGTTTTTAAATGTTTTGAAAATTTTTAAATTTTTGATGAAAATTGATATTTTTGTTTCAAGTCGGGTTACAATCCAAAGGTATATACCTTTGACATTTTTGTGTTTGAACAAAAATTTTGAAAGTTTTGAGAAAATTTGTTTTTGAATGTTTTGAAAAATTTTAAATTTTTGATGAAAATTGATATTTTTGTTTCAAGTCGGGTTACAATCCAAAGGTATATACCTTTGACATTTTTGTGTTTGAACAAAAATTTTGAAAGTTTTGAGAAAATTTGTTTTTGAATGTTTTGAAAAATTTTAAATTTTTGATGAAAATTGATATTTTTGTTTCAAGTCGGGTTACAATCCAAAGGTATATACCTTTGACATTTTTGTGTTTGAACAAAAATTTTGAAAGTTTTGAGAAAATTTGTTTTTGAATGTTTTGAAAAATTTTAAATTTTTGATGAAAATTGATATTTTTGTTTCAAGTCGGGTTACAATCCAAAGGTATATATATACCTTTGACATTTTTGTGTTTGAACAAAAATTTTGAAAGTTTTGAGAAAATTTGTTTTTGAATGTTTTGAAAAATTTTAAATTTTTGATGAAAATTGATATTTTTGTTTCAAGTCGGGTTACAATCCAAAGGTATATACCTTTGACATTTTTGTGTTTGAACAAAAATTTTGAAAGTTTTGAGAAAATTTGTTTTTGAATGTTTTGAAAAATTTAAAATTTTTGATGAAAATTGATATTTTTGTTTCAAGTCGGATTACAATCCAAAGGTATATACCTTTGACATTTTTGTGTTTGAACAAAAGTTTTGAAAAAATTTGTTTTTGAATGTTTTAAAAAATTTTAAATTTTTGATGAAAATTGATATTTTTGTTTCAAGTCGGGTTACAATCCAAAGGTATATACCTTTGACATTTTTGTGTTTGAACAAAAATTTTGAAAGTTTTGAAAAAATTTGTTTTTGAATGTTTTGAAAAATTTTAAATTTTTGATGAAAATTGATATTTTTGTTTCAAGTCGGGTTACAATCCAAAGGTATATACCTTTGACATTTTTGTGTTTGAACAAAAATTTTGAAAGTTTTGAGAAAATTTGTTTTTGAATGTTTTGAAAAATTTTAAATTTTTGATGAAAATTGATATTTTTGTTTCAAGTCGGGTTACAATCCAAAGGTATATACCTTTGACATTTTTGTGTTTGAACAAAAATTTTGAAAGTTTTGAGAAAATTTGTTTTTGAATGTTTTGAAAAATTTTAAATTTTTGATGAAAATTGATATTTTTGTTTCAAGTCGGGTTACAATCCAAAGGTATATACCTTTGACATTTTTGTGTTTGAACAAAAATTTTAAAAGTTATGAGAGAATTTGTTTTTGAATGTTTTGAGAAAATTTGTTTTTGAATCTTTTGAAAAATTTTAAATTTTTGATGAAAATTGATATTTTTGTTTCAAGCCGGGTTACAATCCAAAGGTATATACCTTTGACATTTTTGTGTTTGAACAAAAATTTTGAAAGTTTTGAGAAAATTTGTTTTTGAATGTTTTGAAAAATTTTAAATTTTTGATGAAAATTGATATTTTTGTTTCAAGTCGGGTTACAATCCAAAGGTATATACCTTTGACATTTTTGTGTTTGAACAAAAGTTTTGAAAAAATTTGTTTTTGAATGTTTTGAAAAATTTTAAATTTTTGATGAAAATTGATATTTTTGTTTCAAGTCGGGTTACAATCCAAAGGTATATACCTTTGACATTTTTGTGTTTGAACAAAAATTTTGAAAGTTTTGAGAAAATTTGTTTTTGAATGTTTTGAAAAATTTTAAATTTTTGATGAAAATTGATATTTTTGTTTCAAGTCGGGTTACAATCCAAAGGTATATACCTTTGACATTTTTGTGTTTGAACAAAAATTTTGAAAGTTTTGAGAAAATTTGTTTTTGAATGTTTTGAAAAATTTGAAATTTTTGATGAAAATTGATATTTTTGTTTCAAGTCGGGTTACAATCCAAAGGTATATACCTTTGACATTTTTGTGTTTGAACAAAAATTTTAAAAGTTATGAGAGAATTTGTTTTTGAATGTTTTGAAAAATTTTAAATTTTTGATGAAAATTGATATTTTTGTTTCAAGTCGGGTTACAATCCAAAGGAATATACCTTTGACATTTTTGTGTTTTAACAAAAATTTTGAAAGTTTTGAGAAAATTTGTTTTTGAATGTTTTGAAAAATTTTAAATTTTTGATGAAAATTGATATTTTTGTTTCAAGTCGGGTTACAATCCAAAGGTATATACCTTTGACATTTTTGTGTTTGAACAAAAATTTTAAAAGTTATGAGAAAATTTGTTTTTGAATGTTTTGAAAAATTTTAAATTTTTGATGAAAATTGATATTTTTGTTTCAAGTCGGGTTACAATCCAAAGGTATATATATACCTTTGACATTTTTGTGTTTGAACAAAAATTTTGAAAGTTTTGAGAAAATTTGTTTTTGAATGTTTTGAAAAATTTTAAATTTTTGATGAAAATTGATATTTTTGTTTCAAGTCGGGTTACAATCCAAAGGTATAACCTTTGACATTTTTGTGTTTGAACAAAAATTTTAAAAGTTATGAGAGAATTTGTTTTTGAATGTTTTGAAAAACTTTAAATTTTTGATAAAAATTGATATTTTTGTTTCAAGTCGGGTTACAATCCAAAGGTATATACCTTTGACATTTTTGTGTTTGAACAAAAATTTTAAAAGTTATGAGAAAATTTGTTTTTGAATGTTTTGAAAAATTTTAAATTTTTGATGAAAATTGATATTTTTGTTTCAAGTCGGGTTACAATCCAAAGGTATATATATACCTTTGACATTTTTGTGTTTGAACAAAAATTTTGAAAGTTTTGAGAAAATTTGTTTTTGAATGTTATGAAAAATTTTAAATTTTTGATGAAAATTGATATTTTTGTTTCAAGTCGGGTTACAATCCAAAGGTATATATATACCTTTGACATTTTTGTGTTTGAACAAAAATTTTGAAAGTTTTGAGAAAATTTGTTTTTGAATGTTTTGAAAAATTTAAAATTTTTGATGAAAATTGATATTTTTGTTTCAAGTCGGATTACAATCCAAAGGTATATACCTTTGACATTTTTGTGTTTGAACAAAAGTTTTGAAAAAATTTGTTTTTGAATGTTTTAAAAAATTTTAAATTTTTGATGAAAATTGATATTTTTGTTTCAAGTCGGGTTACAATCCAAAGGTATATACCTTTGACATTTTTGTGTTTGAACAAAAATTTTGAAAGTTTTGAGAAAATTTGTTTTTGAATGTTTTGAAAAATTTTAAATTTTTGATGAAAATTGATATTTTTGTTTCAAGTCGGGTTACAATCCAAAGGTATATACCTTTGACATTTTTGTGTTTGAACAAAAATTTTGAAAGTTTTGAGAAAATTTGTTTTTGAATGTTTTGAAAAATTTTAAATTTTTGATGAAAATTGATATTTTTGTTTCAAGTCGGGTTACAATCCAAAGGTATATACCTTTGACATTTTTGTGTTTGAACAAAAATTTTAAAAGTTATGAGAGAATTTGTTTTTGAATGTTTTGAGAAAATTTGTTTTTGAATCTTTTGAAAAATTTTAAATTTTTGATGAAAATTGATATTTTTGTTTCAAGCCGGGTTACAATCCAAAGGTTATATCTTTGACATTTTTGTGTTTGAACAAAAGTTTTGAGAAAATTTGTTTTTAAATGTTTTGAAAATTTTTAAATTTTTGATGAAAATTGATATTTTTGTTTCAAGTCGGGTTACAATCCAAAGGTATATACCTTTGACATTTTTGTGTTTGAACAAAAATTTTGAAAGTTTTGAGAAAATTTGTTTTTGAATGTTTTGAAAAATTTTAAATTTTTGATGAAAATTGATATTTTTGTTTCAAGTCGGGTTACAATCCAAAGGTATACCTTTGACATTTTTGTGTTTGAACAAAAATTTTAAAAGTTATGAGAGAATTTGTTTTTGAATGTTTTGAAAAATTTTAAATTTTTGATGAAACTTGATATTTTTGTTTCAAGTCGGGTTACAATCCAAAGGTATATACCTTTGACATTTTTGTGTTTGAACAAAAATTTTGAAAGTTTTGAGAAAATTTGTTTTTGAATGTTTTGAAAAATTTTAAATTTTTGATGAAAATTGATATTTCTGTTTCAAGTCGGGTTACTATCCAAAGGTACCTTTGACATTTTTGTGTTTGAACAAAAATTTTAAAAGTTATGAGAGAATTTGTTTTTGAATGTTTTGAAAAATTTTAAATTTTTGATGAAAATTGATATTTTTGTTTCAAGTCGGGTTACAATCCAAAGGTATATACCTTTGACATTTTTGTGTTTGAACAAAAATTTTGAAAGTTTTGAAAAAATTTGTTTTTGAATGTTTTGAAAAATTTTAAATTTTTGATGAAAATTGATATTTTTGTTTCAAGTCGGGTTACAATCCAAAGGTATATACCTTTGACATTTTTGTGTTTGAACAAAAATTTTAAAAGTTATGAGAAAATTTGTTTTTGAATGTTTTGAAAAATTTTAAATTTTTGATGAAAATTGATATTTTTGTTTCAAGTCGGGTTACAATCCAAAGGTATATATATACCTTTGACATTTTTGTGTTTGAACAAAAATTTTGAAAGTTTTGAGAAAATTTGTTTTTGAATGTTTTGAAAATTTTTAAATTTTTGATGAAAATTGATATTTTTGTTTCAAGTCGGGTTACAATCCAAAGGTATATACCTTTGACATTTTTGTGTTTGAACAAAAATTTTAAAAGTTATGAGAGAATTTGTTTTTGAATGTTTTGAAAAATTTTAAATTTTTGATGAAAATTGATATTTTTGTTTCAAGTCGGGTTACAATCCAAAGGTATATACCTTTGACATTTTTGTGTTTGAACAAAAATTTTGAAAGTTTTGAGAAAATTTGTTTTTGAATGTTTTGAAAAATTTTAAATTTTTGATGAAAATTGATATTTTTGTTTCAAGTCGGGTTACAATCCAAAGGTATATACCTTTGACATTTTTGTGTTTGAACAAAAGTTTTGAGAAAATTTGTTTTTGAATGTTTTGAAAAATTTTAAATTTTTGATGAAAATTGATATTTTTGTTTCAAGTCGGGTTACAATCCAAAGGTATACCTTTGACATTTTTGTGTTTGAACAAAAATTTTAAAAGTTATGAGAGAATTTGTTTTTGAATGTTTTGAAAAATTTTAAATTTTTGATGAAAATTGATATTTTTGTTTCAAGTCGGGTTACAATCCAAAGGTATATACCTTTGACATTTTTGTGTTTGAACAAAAATTTTAAAAGTTATGAGAAAATTTGTTTTTGAATGTTTTGAAAAATTTTAAATTTTTGATGAAAATTGATATTTTTGTTTCAAGTCGGGTTACAATCCAAAGGTATATACCTTTGACATTTTTGTGTTTGAACAAAAATTTTGAAAGTTTTGAGAAAATTTGTTTTTGAATGCTTTGAAAAATTTTAAATTTTTGATGAAAATTGATATTTCTGTTTCAAGTCGGGTTACTATCCAAAGGTACCTTTGACATTTTTGTGTTTGAACAAAAATTTTAAAAGTTATGAGAGAATTTGTTTTTGAATGTTTTGAAAAATTTTAAATTTTTGATGAAAATTGATATTTTTGTTTCAAGTCGGGTTACAATCCAAAGGTATATACCTTTGACATTTTTGTGTTTGAACAAAAATTTTGAAAGTTTTGAGAAAATTTGTTTTTGAATGTTTTGAAAAATTTTAAATTTTTGATGAAAATTGATATTTTTGTTTCAAGTCGGGTTACAATCCAACCTTTGACATTTTTGTGTTTGAACAAAAATTTTAAAAGTTATGAGAAAATTTGTTTTTGAATGTTTTGAAAAATTTTAAATTTTTGATGAAAATTGATATTTTTGTTTCAAGTCGGGTTACAATCCAAAGGTATATATATACCTTTGACATTTTTGTGTTTGAACAAAAATTTTGAAAGTTTTGAGAAAATTTGTTTTTGAATGTTTTGAAAATTTTTAAATTTTTGATGAAAATTGATATTTTTGTTTCAAGTCGGGTTACAATCCAAAGGTATATACCTTTGACATTTTTGTGTTTGAACAAAAATTTTAAAAGTTATGAGAGAATTTGTTTTTGAATGTTTTGAAAAATTTTAAATTTTTGATGAAAATTGATATTTTTGTTTCAAGTCGGGTTACAATCCAAAGGTATATACCTTTGACATTTTTGTGTTTGAACAAAAATTTTGAAAGTTTTGAGAAAATTTGTTTTTGAATGTTTTGAAAAATTTTAAATTTTTGATGAAAATTGATATTTTTGTTTCAAGTCGGGTTACAATCCAAAGGTATATACCTTTGACATTTTTGTGTTTGAACAAAAGTTTTGAGAAAATTTGTTTTTGAATGTTTTGAAAAATTTTAAATTTTTGATGAAAATTGATATTTTTGTTTCAAGTCGGGTTACAATCCAAAGGTATACCTTTGACATTTTTGTGTTTGAACAAAAATTTTAAAAGTTATGAGAGAATTTGTTTTTGAATGTTTTGAAAAATTTTAAATTTTTGATGAAAATTGATATTTTTGTTTCAAGTCGGGTTACAATCCAAAGGTATATACCTTTGACATTTTTGTGTTTGAACAAAAATTTTAAAAGTTATGAGAAAATTTGTTTTTGAATGTTTTGAAAAATTTTAAATTTTTGATGAAAATTGATATTTTTGTTTCAAGTCGGGTTACAATCCAAAGGTATATACCTTTGACATTTTTGTGTTTGAACAAAAATTTTGAAAGTTTTGAGAAAATTTGTTTTTGAATGTTTTGAAAAATTTTAAATTTTTGATGAAAATTGATATTTTTGTTTCAAGTCGGGTTACAATCCAAAGGTATATACCTTTGACATTTTTGTGTTTGAACAAAAATTTTAAAAGTTATGAGAGAATTTGTTTTTGAATGTTTTGAAAAATTTTAAATTTTTGATTAAAATTGATATTTTTGTTTCAAGTCGGGTTACAATCCAAAGGTATATGAACCTTTGACATTTTTGTGTTTGAACAAAAATTTTGAAAGTTTTAAGAAAATTTGTTTTTGAATGTTTTGAAAAATTTTAAATTTTTGATGAAAATTGATATTTTTGTTTCAAGTCGGGTTACAATCCAAAGGTATATACCTTTGACATTTTTGTGTTTGAACAAAAATTTTGAAAGTTTTGAGAAAATTTGTTTTTGAATGTTTTGAAAAATTTTAAATTTTTGATGAAAATTGATATTTTTGTTTCAAGTCGGGTTACAATCCAAAGGTATATACCTTTGACATTTTTGTGTTTGAACAAAAATTTTGAAAGTTTTGAGAAAATTTGTTTTTGAATGTTTTGAAAAATTTTAAATTTTTGATGAAAATTGATATTTTTGTTTCAAGTCGGGTTACAATCCAAAGGTATATACCTTTGACATTTTTGTGTTTGAACAAAAATTTTGAAAGTTTTGAGAAAATTTGTTTTTGAATGTTTTGAAAAATTTTAAATTTTTGATGAAAATTGATATTTTTGTTTCAAGTCGGGTTACAATCCAAAGGTATATACCTTTGACATTTTTGTGTTTGAACAAAAATTTTAAAAGTTATGAGAGAATTTGTTTTTGAATGTTTTGAAAAATTTTAAATTTTTGATGAAAATTGATATTTTTGTTTCAAGTCGGGTTACAATCCAAAGGTATATACCTTTGACATTTTTGTGTTTGAACAAAAATTTTGAAAGTTTTGAGAAAATTTGTTTTTGAATGTTTTGAAAAATTTTAAATTTTTGATGAAAATTGATATTTTTGTTTCAAGTCGGGTTACAATCCAAAGGTATATACCTTTGACATTTTTGTGTTTGAACAAAAATTTTGAAAGTTTTGAGAAAATTTGTTTTTGAATGTTTTGAAAAATTTTAAATTTTTGATGAAAATTGATATTTTTGTTTCAAGTCGGGTTACAATCCAAAGGTATATGAACCTTTGACATTTTTGTGTTTGAACAAAAATTTTGAAAGTTTTAAGAAAATTTGTTTTTGAATGTTTTGAAAAATTTTAAATTTTTGATGAAAATTGATATTTTTGTTTCAAGTCGGGTTACAATCCAAAGGTATATACCTTTGACATTTTTGTGTTTGAACAAAAATTTTGAAAGTTTTGAGAAAATTTGTTTTTGAATGTTTTGAAAAATTTTAAATTTTTGATGAAAATTGATATTTTTGTTTCAAGTCGGGTTACAATCCAAAGGTATATACCTTTGACATTTTTGTGTTTGAACAAAAATTTTGAAAGTTTTGAGAAAATTTGTTTTTGAATGTTTTGAAAAATTTTAAATTTTTGATGAAAATTGATATTTTTGTTTCAAGTCGGGTTACAATCCAAAGGTATATACCTTTGACATTTTTGTGTTTGAACAAAAATTTTGAAAGTTTTGAGAAAATTTGTTTTTGAATGTTTTGAAAAATTTTAAATTTTTGATGAAAATTGATATTTTTGTTTCAAGTCGGGTTACAATCCAAAGGTATAAACCTTTGACATTTTTGTGTTTGAACAAAAGTTTTGAGAAAATAAGTTTTTGAATGTTTTGAAAAATTTTAAATTTTTGATGAAAATTGATATTTTTGTTTCAAGTCGGGTTACAATCCAAAGGTATATACCTTTGACATTTTTATGTTTGAACAAAAATTTTGAAAGTTTTGAGAAAATTTGTTTTTGAATGTTTTGAAAAATTTTAAATTTTTGATGAAAATTGATATTTTTGTTTCAAGTCGGGTTACAATCCAAAGGTATATATATACCTTTGACATTTTTGTGTTTGAACAAAAATTTTAAAAGTTATGAGAGAATTTGTTTTTGAATGTTTTGAAAAATTTTAAATTTTTGATGAAAATTGATATTTTTGTTTCAAGTCGGGTTACAATCCAAAGGTATATACCTTTGACACTTTTGTGTTTGAACAAAAGTTTTGAGAAAATTTGTTTTTGAATGTTTTGAAAAATTTTAAATTTTTGATGAAAATTGATATTTTTGTTTCAAGTCGGGTTACAATCCAAAGGTATATACCTTTGACATTTTTGTGTTTGAACAAAAATTTTGAAAGTTTTGAGAAAATTTGTTTTTGAATGTTTTGAAAAATTTTAAATTTTTGATGAAAATTGATATTTTTGTTTCAAGTCGGGTTACAATCCAAAGGTATATACCTTTGACATTTTTGTGTTTGAACAAAAATTTTAAAAGTTATGAGAGAATTTGTTTTTGAATGTTTTGAGAAAATTTGTTTTTGAATCTTTTGAAAAATTTTAAATTTTTGATGAAAATTGATATTTTTGTTTCAAGTCGGGTTACAATCCAAATGTATAACCTTTGACATTTTTGTGTTTGAACAAAAATTTTAAAAGTTTTGAGAAAATTTGTTTTTGAATGTTTTGAAAAATTTTAAATTTTTGATGAAAATTGATATTTTTGTTTCAAGTCGGGTTACAATCCAAAGGTATATACCTTTGACATTTTTGTGTTTGAACAAAAGTTTTGAGAAAATTTGTTTTTGAATGTTTTGAAAAATTTTAAATTTTTGATGAAAATTGATATTTTTGTTTCAAGTCGGGTTACAATCCAAAGGTATATATATACCTTTGACATTTTTGTGTTTGAACAAAAATTTTAAAAGTTATGAGAGAATTTGTTTTTGAATGTTTTGAAAAATTTTAAATTTTTGATGAAAATTGATATTTTTGTTTTAAGTCGGGTTACAATCCAAAGGTATATACCTTTGACATTTTTGTGTTTGAACAAAAGTTTTGAGAAAATTTGTTTATGAATGTTTTGAAAAATTTTAAATTTTTGATGAAAATTGATATTTTTGTTTCAAGTCGGGTTACAATCCAAAGGTAACCTTTGACATTTTTGTGTTTGAACAAAAATTTTAAAAGTTATGAGAGAATTTGTTTTTTGAAAATTGATATTTTTGTTTCAAGTCGGGTTACAATCCAAAGGTATATACCTTTGACATTTTTGTGTTTGAACAAAAATTTTGAAAGTTTTGAGAAAATTTGTATTTGAATGTTTTGAAAAATTTTAAATTTTTGATGAAAATTGATATTTTTGTTTCAAGTCGGGTTACAATCCAAAGGTATATACCTTTGACATTTTTGTGTTTGAACAAAAATTTTAAAAGTTATGAGAGAATTTGTTTTTGAATGTTTTGAAAAATTTTAAATTTTTGATGAAAATTGATATTTTTGTTTCAAGTCGGGTTACAATCCAAAGGTATATATACCTTTGACATTTTTGTGTTTGAACAAAAATTTTAAAATTAATATTTTCTTCTTTTATTTTGTAGAAATTTTTTATATTTAACATTTTTTATTCATAAATAATAAAATATTCTACTATATAATTATTTTTTTTTTTTTTTTTTTTTTTTTTTTTTTTTAAATAATTTATTAATCATAAATATGGCATTGAAAATGCAAATCATTTTGCGAAACATGTTTGCCATTTAAAAATAAAAATAATTATATAGTAGAATATTTTATTATTTATGAATAAAAAATGTTAAAAATTTTAAAAGTTATGAGAGAATTTGTTTTTGAATGTTTTGAAAAATTTTAAATTTTTGATGAAAATTGATATTTTTGTTTCAAGTCGGGTTACAATCCAAAGGTATATACCTTTGACATTTTTGTGTTTGAACAAAAATTTTGAAAGTTTTGAGAAAATTTGTTTTTGAATGTTTTGAAAAATTTTAAATTTTTGATGAAAATTGATATTTTTGTTTCAAGTCGGGTTACAATCCAAAGGTATATACCTTTGACATTTTTGTGTTTGAACAAAAATTTTGAAAGTTTTGAGAAAATTTGTTTTTGAATGTTTTGAAAAATTTAAAATTTTTGATGAAAATTGATATTTTTGTTTCAAGTCGGGTTACAATCCAAAGGTATATACCTTTGACATTTTTGTGTTTGAACAAAAATTTTGAAAGTTTTGAGAAAATTTGTTTTTGAATGTTTTGAAAAATTTTAAATTTTTGATGAAAATTGATATTTTTGTTTCAAGTCGGGTTACAATCCAAAGGTATATACCTTTGACATTTTTGTGTTTGAACAAAAATTTTGAAAGTTTTGAGAAAATTTGTTTTTGAATGTTTTGAAAAATTTTAAATTTTTGATGAAAATTGATATTTTTGTTTCAAGTCGGGTTACAATCCAAAGGTATATACCTTTGACATTTTTGTGTTTGAACAAAAATTTTGAAAGTTTTGAGAAAATTTGTTTTTGAATGTTTTGAAAAATTTTAAATTTTTGATAAAAATTGATATTTTTGTTTCAAGTCGGGTTACAATCCAAAGGTATATACCTTTGACATTTTTGTGTTTGAACAAAAATTTTGAAAGTTTTGAGAAAATTTGTTTTTGAATGTTTTGAAAAATTTTAAATTTTTGTTGAAAATTGATATTTTTGTTTCAAGTCGGGTTACAATCCAAAGGTATATACCTTTGACATTTTTGTGTTTGAACAAAAGTTTTGAGAAAATTTGTTTTTGAATGTTTTGAAAAATTTTAAATTTTTGATGAAAATTGATATTTTTGTTTCAAGTCGGGTTACAATCCAAAGGTATATACCTTTGACATTTTTGTGTTTGAACAAAAATTTTGAAAGTTTTGAGAAAATTTGTTTTTGAATGTTTTGAAAAATTTTAAATTTTTGATGAAAATTGATATTTTTGTTTCAAGTCGGGTTACAATCCAAAGGTATATACCTTTGACATTTTTGTGTTTGAACAAAAATTTTGAAAGTTTTGAGAAAATTTGTTTTTGAATGTTTTGAAAAATTTTAAATTTTTGATGAAAATTGATATTTTTGTTTCAAGTCGGGTTACAATCCAAAGGTATATACCTTTGACATTTTTGTGTTTGAACAAAAGTTTTGAGAAAATTTGTTTTTGAATGTTTTGAAAAATTTTAAATTTTTGATGAAAATTGATATTTTTGTTTCAAGTCGGGTTACAATCCAAAGGTATATACCTTTGACATTTTTGTGTTTGAACAAAAATTTTGAAAGTTTTGAGAAAATTTGTTTTTGAATGTTTTGAAAAATTTTAAATTTTTGATGAAAATTGATATTTTTGTTTCAAGTCGGGTTACAATCCAAAGGTATATACCTTTGACATTTTTGTGTTTGAACAAAAATTTTGAAAGTTTTGAGAAAATTTGTTTTTGAATGTTTTGAAAAATTTTAAATTTTTGATGAAAATTGATATTTTTGTTTCAAGTCGGGTTACAATCCAAAGGTATATACCTTTGACATTTTTGTGTTTGAACAAAAATTTTGAAAGTTTTGAGAAAATTTGTTTTTGAATGTTTTGAAAAATTTTAAATTTTTGATGAAAATTGATATTTTTGTTTCAAGTCGGGTTACAATCCAAAGGTATATATATACCTTTGACATTTTTGTGTTTGAACAAAAGTTTTGAGAAAATTTGTTTTTGAATGTTTTGAAAAATTTTAAATTTTTGATGAAAATTGATATTTTTGTTTCAAGTCGGGTTACAATCCAAAGGTATATATATACCTTTGACATTTTTGTGTTTGAACAAAAATTTTGAAAGTTTTGAGAAAATTTGTTTTTGAATGTTTTGAAAAATTTTAAATTTTTGATGAAAATTGATATTTTTGTTTCAAGTCGGGTTACAATCCAAAGGTATATACCTTTGACATTTTTGTGTTTGAAGAAAAATTTTGAAAGTTTGGAGAAAATTTGTTTTTGAATGTTTTGAAAAATTTTAAATTTTTGATGAAAATTGATATTTTTGTTTCAAGTCGGGTTACAATCCAAAGGTATATACCTTTGACATTTTTGTGTTTGAACAAAAATTTTAAAAGTTATGAGAGAATTTGTTTTTGAATGTTTTGAAAAATTTTGAATTTTTGATGAAAATTGATATTTTTGTTTCAAGTCGGGTTACAATCCAAAGGTATATATATACCTTTGACATTTTTGTGTTTGAACAAAAATTTTGAAAGTTTTGAGAAAATTTGTTTTTGAATGTTTTGAAAAATTTTAAATTTTTGATGAAAATTGATATTTTTGTTTCAAGTCGGGTTACAATCCAAAGGTATATATATACCTTTGACATTTTTGTGTTTGAACAAAAGTTTTGAGAAAATTTGTTTTTGAATGTTTTGAAAAATTTTAAATTTTTGATGAAAATTGATATTTTTGTTTCAAGTCGGGTTACAATCCAACATTTTTGTGTTTGAACAAAAATTTTGAAAGTTTTGAGAAAATTTGTTTTTGTATGTTTTGAAATTTTTTAAATTTTTGATGAAAATTGATATTTTTGTTTCAAGTCGGGTTACAATCCAAAGGTATATATATACCTTTGACATTTTTGTGTTTGAACAAAAGTTTTGAGAAAATTTGTTTTTGAATGTTTTGAAAAATTTTAAATTTTAAATTTTTGATGAAAATTGATATTTTTGTTTCAAGTCGGGTTACAATCCAAACCTTTGACATTTTTGTGTTTGAAAAAAAGTTTTGAGAAAATTTGTTTTTGAATGTTTTGAAAATTTTTAAATTTTTGATGAAAATTGATATTTTTGTTTCAAGTCGGGTTACAATCTAAAGGTACATACCTTTGACATTTTTGTGATTGAACAAAAATTTTGAAAGTTATGAGAAAATTTGTTTTTGAATGTTTTGAAAATTTTTAAATTTTTGATGAAAATTGATATTTTTGTTTCAAGTCGGGTTACAATCCAAAGGTATATATACCTTTGACATTTTTGTGTTTGAACAAAAGTTTTGAGAAAATTTGTTTTTGAATGTTTTGAAAAATTTTAAATTTTTGATGAAAATTGATATTTTTGTTTCAAGTCGGGTTACAATCCAAAGGTATATACCTTTGACATTTTTGTGTTTGAACAAAAGTTTTGAGAAAATTTGTTTTTGAATGTTTTGAAAAATTTTAAATTTTTGATGAAAATTGATATTTTTGTTTCAAGTCGGGTTACAATCCAAAGGTATATACCTTTGACATTTTTGTGTTTGAACAAAAGTTTTGAGAAAATTTGTTTTTGAATGTTTTGAAAAATTTTAAATTTTTGATGAAAATTGATATTTTTGTTTCAAGTCGGGTTACAATCCAAAGGTTGACATTTTTGTGTTTGAACAAAAGTTTTGAGAAAATTTGTTTTTGAATGTTTTGAAAAATTTTGAATTTTTGATGAAAATTGATATTTTTGTTTCAAGTCGGGTTACAATCCAAAGGTATATATATACCTTTGACATTTTTGTGTTTGAACAAAAGTTTTGAAAAAATTTGTTTTTGAATGTTTTGAAAAATTTTAAATTTTTGATGAAAATTGATATTTTTGTTTTAAGTCGGGTTACAATCCAAAGGTATATACCTTTGACATTTTTGTGTTTGAACAAAAATTTTGAAAGTTTTGAGAAAATTTGTTTTTGAATGTTTTGAAAAATTTTAAATTTTTGATGAAAATTGATATTTTTGTTTCAAGTCGGGTTACAATCCAAAGGTATATACCTTTGACATTTTTGTGTTTGAACAAAAGTTTTGAAAAAATTTGTTTTTGAATATTTTGAAAAATTTTAAATTTTTGATGAAAATTGATATTTTTGTTTCAAGTCGGGTTACAATCCAAAAGTATATACCTTTGACATTTTTGTGTTTGAACAAAAATTTTGAAAGTTTTGAGAAAATTTGTTTTTGAATGTTTTGAAAAATTTTAAATTTTTGATGAAAATTGATATTTTTGTTTCAAGTCGGGTTACAATCCAAAGGTATATACCTTTGACATTTTTGTGTTTGAACAAAAGTTTTGAAAAAATTTGTTTTTGAATGTTTTGAAAAATTTTAAATTTTTGATGAAAATTGATATTTTTGTTTCAAGTCGGGTTACAATCCAAAGGTATATACCTTTGACATTTTTGTGTTTGAACAAAAATTTTGAAAGTTTTGAGAAAATTTGTTTTTGAATGTTTTGAAAAATTTTAAATTTTTGATGAAAATTGATATTTTTGTTTCAAGTCGGGTTACAATCCAAAGGTATATACCTTTGACATTTTTGTGTTTGAACAAAAATTTTGAAAGTTTTGAGAAAATTTGTTTTTGAATGTTTTGAAAAATTTTAAATTTTTGATGAAAATTGATATTTTTGTTTCAAGTCGGGTTACAATCCAAAGGTATATACCTTTGACATTTTTGTGTTTGAACAAAAATTTTGAAAGTTTTGAGAAAATTTGTTTTTGAATGTTTTGAAAAATTTTAAATTTTTGATGAAAATTGATATTTTTGTTTCAAGTCGGGTTACAATCCAAAGGTAATATACCTTTGACATTTTTGTGTTTGGACAAAAATTTTGAAAGTTTTGAGAAAATTTGTTTTTGAATGTTTTGAAAAATTTTAAATTTTTGATGAAAATTGATATTTTTGTTTCAAGTCGGGTTACAATCCAAAGGTATATACCTTTGACATTTTTGTGTTTGAACAAAAGTTTTGAGAAAATTTGTTTTTGAATGTTTTGAAAAATTTTAAATTTTTGATGAAAATTGATATTTTTGTTTCAAGTCGGGTTACAATCCAAAGGTATATACCTTTGACATTTTTGTGTTTGAACAAAAGTTTTGAAAAAATTTGTTTTTGAATGTTTTGAAAAATTTTAAATTTTTGATGAAAATTGATATTTTTGTTTCAAGTCGGGTTACAATCCAAAGGTATATACCTTTGACATTTTTGTGTTTGAACAAAAATTTTGAAAGTTTTGAGAAAATTTGTTTTTGAATGTTTTGAAAAATTTTAAATTTTTGATGAAAATTGATATTTTTGTTTCAAGTCGGGTTACAATCCAAAGGTATATACCTTTGACATTTTTGTGTTTGAACAAAAATTTTGAAAGTTTTGAGAAAATTTGTTTTTGAATGTTTTGAAAAATTTTAAATTTTTGATGAAAATTGATATTTTTGTTTCAAGTCGGGTTACAATCCAAAGGTATATACCTTTGACATTTTTGTGTTTGAACAAAAATTTTGAAAGTTTTGAGAAAATTTGTTTTTGAATGTTTTGAAAAATTTTAAATTTTTGATGAAAATTGATATTTTTGTTTCAAGTCGGGTTACAATCCAAAGGTATATACCTTTGACATTTTTGTGTTTGAACAAAAATTTTGAAAGTTTTGAGAAAATTTGTTTTTGAATGTTTTGAAAAATTTAAAATTTTTGATGAAAATTGATATTTTTGTTTCAAGTCGGATTACAATCCAAAGGTATATACCTTTGACATTTTTGTGTTTGAACAAAAGTTTTGAAAAAATTTGTTTTTGAATGTTTTAAAAAATTTTAAATTTTTGATGAAAATTGATATTTTTGTTTCAAGTCGGGTTACAATCCAAAGGTATATACCTTTGACATTTTTGTGTTTGAACAAAAATTTTGAAAGTTTTGAAAAAATTTGTTTTTGAATGTTTTGAAAAATTTTAAATTTTTGATGAAAATTGATATTTTTGTTTCAAGTCGGGTTACAATCCAAAGGTATATACCTTTGACATTTTTGTGTTTGAACAAAAATTTTGAAAGTTTTGAGAAAATTTGTTTTTGAATGTTTTGAAAAATTTTAAATTTTTGATGAAAATTGATATTTTTGTTTCAAGTCGGGTTACAATCCAAAGGTATATACCTTTGACATTTTTGTGTTTGAACAAAAATTTTAAAAGTTATGAGAGAATTTGTTTTTGAATGTTTTGAGAAAATTTGTTTTTGAATCTTTTGAAAAATTTTAAATTTTTGATGAAAATTGATATTTTTGTTTCAAGCCGGGTTACAATCCAAAGGTTATATCTTTGACATTTTTGTGTTTGAACAAAAGTTTTGAGAAAATTTGTTTTTAAATGTTTTGAAAATTTTTAAATTTTTGATGAAAATTGATATTTTTGTTTCAAGTCGGGTTACAATCCAAAGGTATATACCTTTGACATTTTTGTGTTTGAACAAAAATTTTGAAAGTTTTGAGAAAATTTGTTTTTGAATGTTTTGAAAAATTTTAAATTTTTGATGAAAATTGATATTTTTGTTTCAAGTCGGGTTACAATCCAAAGGTATATACCTTTGACATTTTTGTGTTTGAACAAAAATTTTGAAAGTTTTGAGAAAATTTGTTTTTGAATGTTTTGAAAAATTTTAAATTTTTGATGAAAATTGATATTTTTGTTTCAAGTCGGGTTACAATCCAAAGGTATATATATACCTTTGACATTTTTGTGTTTGAACAAAAATTTTGAAAGTTTTGAGAAAATTTGTTTTTGAATGTTTTGAAAAATTTTAAATTTTTGATGAAAATTGATATTTTTGTTTCAAGTCGGGTTACAATCCAAAGGTATATATATACCTTTGACATTTTTGTGTTTGAACAAAAATTTTGAAAGTTTTGAGAAAATTTGTTTTTGAATGTTTTGAAAAATTTTAAATTTTTGATGAAAATTGATATTTTTGTTTTAAGTCGGGTTACAATCCAAAGGTATATTACCTTTGACATTTTTGTGTTTGAACAAAAATTTTGAAAGTTTTGAGAAAATTTGTTTTTGAATGTTTTGAAAAATTTTAAATTTTTGATGAAAATTGATATTTTTGTTTCAAGTCGGGTTACAATCCAAAGGTATATACCTTTGACATTTTTGTGTTTGAACAAAAATTTTGAAAGTTTTGAGAAAATTTGTTTTTGAATGTTTTGAAAAATTTAAAATTTTTGATGAAAATTGATATTTTTGTTTCAAGTCGGATTACAATCCAAAGGTATATACCTTTGACATTTTTGTGTTTGAACAAAAGTTTTGAAAAAATTTGTTTTTGAATGTTTTAAAAAATTTTAAATTTTTGATGAAAATTGATATTTTTGTTTCAAGTCGGGTTACAATCCAAAGGTATATACCTTTGACATTTTTGTGTTTGAACAAAAATTTTGAAAGTTTTGAAAAAATTTGTTTTTGAATGTTTTGAAAAATTTTAAATTTTTGATGAAAATTGATATTTTTGTTTCAAGTCGGGTTACAATCCAAAGGTATATACCTTTGACATTTTTGTGTTTGAACAAAAATTTTGAAAGTTTTGAGAAAATTTGTTTTTGAATGTTTTGAAAAATTTTAAATTTTTGATGAAAATTGATATTTTTGTTTCAAGTCGGGTTACAATCCAAAGGTATATACCTTTGACATTTTTGTGTTTGAACAAAAATTTTGAAAGTTTTGAGAAAATTTGTTTTTGAATGTTTTGAAAAATTTTAAATTTTTGATGAAAATTGATATTTTTGTTTCAAGTCGGGTTACAATCCAAAGGTATATACCTTTGACATTTTTGTGTTTGAACAAAAATTTTAAAAGTTATGAGAGAATTTGTTTTTGAATGTTTTGAGAAAATTTGTTTTTGAATCTTTTGAAAAATTTTAAATTTTTGATGAAAATTGATATTTTTGTTTCAAGCCGGGTTACAATCCAAAGGTATATACCTTTGACATTTTTGTGTTTGAACAAAAATTTTGAAAGTTTTGAGAAAATTTGTTTTTGAATGTTTTGAAAAATTTTAAATTTTTGATGAAAATTGATATTTTTGTTTCAAGTCGGGTTACAATCCAAAGGTATATACCTTTGACATTTTTGTGTTTGAACAAAAGTTTTGAAAAAATTTGTTTTTGAATGTTTTGAAAAATTTTAAATTTTTGATGAAAATTGATATTTTTGTTTCAAGTCGGGTTACAATCCAAAGGTATATACCTTTGACATTTTTGTGTTTGAACAAAAATTTTGAAAGTTTTGAGAAAATTTGTTTTTGAATGTTTTGAAAAATTTTAAATTTTTGATGAAAATTGATATTTTTGTTTCAAGTCGGGTTACAATCCAAAGGTATATACCTTTGACATTTTTGTGTTTGAACAAAAATTTTGAAAGTTTTGAGAAAATTTGTTTTTGAATGTTTTGAAAAATTTGAAATTTTTGATGAAAATTGATATTTTTGTTTCAAGTCGGGTTACAATCCAAAGGTATATACCTTTGACATTTTTGTGTTTGAACAAAAATTTTAAAAGTTATGAGAGAATTTGTTTTTGAATGTTTTGAAAAATTTTAAATTTTTGATGAAAATTGATATTTTTGTTTCAAGTCGGGTTACAATCCAAAGGAATATACCTTTGACATTTTTGTGTTTTAACAAAAATTTTGAAAGTTTTGAGAAAATTTGTTTTTGAATGTTTTGAAAAATTTTAAATTTTTGATGAAAATTGATATTTTTGTTTCAAGTCGGGTTACAATCCAAAGGTATATACCTTTGACATTTTTGTGTTTGAACAAAAATTTTAAAAGTTATGAGAAAATTTGTTTTTGAATGTTTTGAAAAATTTTAAATTTTTGATGAAAATTGATATTTTTGTTTCAAGTCGGGTTACAATCCAAAGGTATATATATACCTTTGACATTTTTGTGTTTGAACAAAAATTTTGAAAGTTTTGAGAAAATTTGTTTTTGAATGTTTTGAAAAATTTTAAATTTTTGATGAAAATTGATATTTTTGTTTCAAGTCGGGTTACAATCCAAAGGTATAACCTTTGACATTTTTGTGTTTGAACAAAAATTTTAAAAGTTATGAGAGAATTTGTTTTTGAATGTTTTGAAAAATTTTAAATTTTTGATAAAAATTGATATTTTTGTTTCAAGTCGGGTTACAATCCAAAGGTATATATATACCTTTGACATTTTTGTGTTTGAACAAAAATTTTGAAAGTTTTGAGAAAATTTGTTTTTGAATGTTATGAAAAATTTTAAATTTTTGATGAAAATTGATATTTTTGTTTCAAGTCGGGTTACAATCCAAAGGTATATATATACCTTTGACATTTTTGTGTTTGAACAAAAATTTTGAAAGTTTTGAGAAAATTTGTTTTTGAATGTTTTGAAAAATTTAAAATTTTTGATGAAAATTGATATTTTTGTTTCAAGTCGGATTACAATCCAAAGGTATATACCTTTGACATTTTTGTGTTTGAACAAAAGTTTTGAAAAAATTTGTTTTTGAATGTTTTAAAAAATTTTAAATTTTTGATGAAAATTGATATTTTTGTTTCAAGTCGGGTTACAATCCAAAGGTATATACCTTTGACATTTTTGTGTTTGAACAAAAATTTTGAAAGTTTTGAGAAAATTTGTTTTTGAATGTTTTGAAAAATTTTAAATTTTTGATGAAAATTGATATTTTTGTTTCAAGTCGGGTTACAATCCAAAGGTATATACCTTTGACATTTTTGTGTTTGAACAAAAATTTTGAAAGTTTTGAGAAAATTTGTTTTTGAATGTTTTGAAAAATTTTAAATTTTTGATGAAAATTGATATTTTTGTTTCAAGTCGGGTTACAATCCAAAGGTATATACCTTTGACATTTTTGTGTTTGAACAAAAATTTTAAAAGTTATGAGAGAATTTGTTTTTGAATGTTTTGAGAAAATTTGTTTTTGAATCTTTTGAAAAATTTTAAATTTTTGATGAAAATTGATATTTTTGTTTCAAGCCGGGTTACAATCCAAAGGTTATATCTTTGACATTTTTGTGTTTGAACAAAAGTTTTGAGAAAATTTGTTTTTAAATGTTTTGAAAATTTTTAAATTTTTGATGAAAATTGATATTTTTGTTTCAAGTCGGGTTACAATCCAAAGGTATATACCTTTGACATTTTTGTGTTTGAACAAAAATTTTAAAAGTTATGAGAAAATTTGTTTTTGAATGTTTTGAAAAATTTTAAATTTTTGATGAAAATTGATATTTTTGTTTCAAGTCGGGTTACAATCCAAAGGTATATACCTTTGACATTTTTGTGTTTGAACAAAAATTTTGAAAGTTTTGAGAAAATTTGTTTTTGAATGTTTTGAAAAATTTTAAATTTTTGATGAAAATTGATATTTCTGTTTCAAGTCGGGTTACTATCCAAAGGTACCTTTGACATTTTTGTGTTTGAACAAAAATTTTAAAAGTTATGAGAGAATTTGTTTTTGAATGTTTTGAAAAATTTTAAATTTTTGATGAAAATTGATATTTTTGTTTCAAGTCGGGTTACAATCCAAAGGTATATACCTTTGACATTTTTGTGTTTGAACAAAAATTTTGAAAGTTTTGAGAAAATTTGTTTTTGAATGTTTTGAAAAATTTTAAATTTTTGATGAAAATTGATATTTTTGTTTCAAGTCGGGTTACAATCCAACCTTTGACATTTTTGTGTTTGAACAAAAATTTTAAAAGTTATGAGAAAATTTGTTTTTGAATGTTTTGAAAAATTTTAAATTTTTGATGAAAATTGATATTTTTGTTTCAAGTCGGGTTACAATCCAAAGGTATATACCTTTGACATTTTTGTGTTTGAACAAAAATTTTGAAAGTTTTGAGAAAATTTGTTTTTGAATGTTTTGAAAAATTTTAAATTTTTGATGAAAATTGATATTTTTGTTTCAAGTCGGGTTACAATCCAAAGGTATATACCTTTGACATTTTTGTGTTTGAACAAAAGTTTTGAGAAAATTTGTTTTTGAATGTTTTGAAAAATTTTAAATTTTTGATGAAAATTGATATTTTTGTTTCAAGTCGGGTTACAATCCAAAGGTATACCTTTGACATTTTTGTGTTTGAACAAAAATTTTAAAAGTTATGAGAGAATTTGTTTTTGAATGTTTTGAAAAATTTTAAATTTTTGATGAAAATTGATATTTTTGTTTCAAGTCGGGTTACAATCCAAAGGTATATACCTTTGACATTTTTGTGTTTGAACAAAAATTTTAAAAGTTATGAGAAAATTTGTTTTTGAATGTTTTGAAAAATTTTAAATTTTTGATGAAAATTGATATTTTTGTTTCAAGTCGGGTTACAATCCAAAGGTATATACCTTTGACATTTTTGTGTTTGAACAAAAATTTTGAAAGTTTTGAGAAAATTTGTTTTTGAATGTTTTGAAAAATTTTAAATTTTTGATGAAAATTGATATTTCTGTTTCAAGTCGGGTTACTATCCAAAGGTACCTTTGACATTTTTGTGTTTGAACAAAAATTTTAAAAGTTATGAGAGAATTTGTTTTTGAATGTTTTGAAAAATTTTAAATTTTTGATGAAAATTGATATTTTTGTTTCAAGTCGGGTTACAATCCAAAGGTATATACCTTTGACATTTTTGTGTTTGAACAAAAATTTTGAAAGTTTTGAGAAAATTTGTTTTTGAATGTTTTGAAAAATTTTAAATTTTTGATGAAAATTGATATTTTTGTTTCAAGTCGGGTTACAATCCAACCTTTGACATTTTTGTGTTTGAACAAAAATTTTAAAAGTTATGAGAAAATTTGTTTTTGAATGTTTTGAAAAATTTTAAATTTTTGATGAAAATTGATATTTTTGTTTCAAGTCGGGTTACAATCCAAAGGTATATATATACCTTTGACATTTTTGTGTTTGAACAAAAATTTTGAAAGTTTTGAGAAAATTTGTTTTTGAATGTTTTGAAAATTTTTAAATTTTTGATGAAAATTGATATTTTTGTTTCAAGTCGGGTTACAATCCAAAGGTATATACCTTTGACATTTTTGTGTTTGAACAAAAATTTTAAAAGTTATGAGAGAATTTGTTTTTGAATGTTTTGAAAAATTTTAAATTTTTGATGAAAATTGATATTTTTGTTTCAAGTCGGGTTACAATCCAAAGGTATATACCTTTGACATTTTTGTGTTTGAACAAAAATTTTGAAAGTTTTGAGAAAATTTGTTTTTGAATGTTTTGAAAAATTTTAAATTTTTGATGAAAATTGATATTTTTGTTTCAAGTCGGGTTACAATCCAAAGGTATATACCTTTGACATTTTTGTGTTTGAACAAAAGTTTTGAGAAAATTTGTTTTTGAATGTTTTGAAAAATTTTAAATTTTTGATGAAAATTGATATTTTTGTTTCAAGTCGGGTTACAATCCAAAGGTATATACCTTTGACATTTTTGTGTTTGAACAAAAATTTTGAAAGTTTTGAGAAAATTTGTTTTTGAATGTTTTGAAAAATTTTAAATTTTTGATGAAAATTGATATTTTTGTTTCAAGTCGGGTTACAATCCAAAGGTATATACCTTTGACATTTTTGTGTTTGAACAAAAATTTTAAAAGTTATGAGAGAATTTGTTTTTGAATGTTTTGAAAAATTTTGAATTTTTGATGAAAATTGATATTTTTGTTTCAAGTCGGGTTACAATCCAAAGGTATATATATACCTTTGACATTTTTGTGTTTGAACAAAAATTTTGAAAGTTTTGAGAAAATTTGTTTTTGAATGTTTTGAAAAATTTTAAATTTTTGATGAAAATTGATATTTTTGTTTCAAGTCGGGTTACAATCCAAAGGTATATATATACCTTTGACATTTTTGTGTTTGAACAAAAGTTTTGAGAAAATTTGTTTTTGAATGTTTTGAAAAATTTTAAATTTTTGATGAAAATTGATATTTTTGTTTCAAGTCGGGTTACAATCCAACCTTTGACATTTTTGTGTTTGAACAAAAATTTTAAAAGTTATGAGAAAATTTGTTTTTGAATGTTTTGAAAAATTTTAAATTTTTGATGAAAATTGATATTTTTGTTTCAAGTCGGGTTACAATCCAAAGGTATATATATACCTTTGACATTTTTGTGTTTGAACAAAAATTTTGAAAGTTTTGAGAAAATTTGTTTTTGAATGTTTTGAAAATTTTTAAATTTTTGATGAAAATTGATATTTTTGTTTCAAGTCGGGTTACAATCCAAAGGTATATACCTTTGACATTTTTGTGTTTGAACAAAAATTTTAAAAGTTATGAGAGAATTTGTTTTTGAATGTTTTGAAAAATTTTAAATTTTTGATGAAAATTGATATTTTTGTTTCAAGTCGGGTTACAATCCAAAGGTATATACCTTTGACATTTTTGTGTTTGAACAAAAATTTTGAAAGTTTTGAGAAAATTTGTTTTTGAATGTTTTGAAAAATTTTAAATTTTTGATGAAAATTGATATTTTTGTTTCAAGTCGGGTTACAATCCAAAGGTATATACCTTTGACATTTTTGTGTTTGAACAAAAGTTTTGAGAAAATTTGTTTTTGAATGTTTTGAAAAATTTTAAATTTTTGATGAAAATTGATATTTTTGTTTCAAGTCGGGTTACAATCCAAAGGTATATACCTTTGACATTTTTGTGTTTGAACAAAAATTTTGAAAGTTTTGAGAAAATTTGTTTTTGAATGTTTTGAAAAATTTTAAATTTTTGATGAAAATTGATATTTTTGTTTCAAGTCGGGTTACAATCCAAAGGTATATACCTTTGACATTTTTGTGTTTGAACAAAAATTTTAAAAGTTATGAGAGAATTTGTTTTTGAATGTTTTGAAAAATTTTGAATTTTTGATGAAAATTGATATTTTTGTTTCAAGTCGGGTTACAATCCAAAGGTATATATATACCTTTGACATTTTTGTGTTTGAACAAAAATTTTGAAAGTTTTGAGAAAATTTGTTTTTGAATGTTTTGAAAAATTTTAAATTTTTGATGAAAATTGATATTTTTGTTTCAAGTCGGGTTACAATCCAAAGGTATATATATACCTTTGACATTTTTGTGTTTGAACAAAAGTTTTGAGAAAATTTGTTTTTGAATGTTTTGAAAAATTTTAAATTTTTGATGAAAATTGATATTTTTGTTTCAAGTCGGGTTACAATCCAAAGGTATATACCTTTGACATTTTTGTGTTTGAACAAAAATTTTGAAAGTTTTGAGAAAATTTGTTTTTGAATGTTTTGAAAAATTTTAAATTTTTGATGAAAATTGATATTTTTGTTTCAAGTCGGGTTACAATCCAAAGGTATATACCTTTGACATTTTTGTGTTTGAACAAAAATTTTGAAAGTTTTGAGAAAATTTGTTTTTGAATGTTTTGAAAAATTTTAAATTTTTGATGAAAATTGATATTTTTGTTTCAAGTCGGGTTACAATCCAAAGGTATATACCTTTGACATTTTTGTGTTTGAACAAAAGTTTTGAGAAAATTTGTTTTTGAATGTTTTGAAAAATTTTAAATTTTTGATGAAAATTGATATTTTTGTTTCAAGTCGGGTTACAATCCAAAGGTATATATATATATATACCTTTGACATTTTTGTGTTTGAACAAAAATTTTGAAAGTTTTGAGAAAATTTGTTTTTGAATGTTTTGAAAAATTTTAAATTTTTGATGAAAATTGATATTTTTGTTTCAAGTCGGGTTACAATCCAAAGGTATATACCTTTGACATTTTTGTGTTTGAACAAAAATTTTGAAAGTTTTGAGAAAATTTGTTTTTGAATGTTTTGAAAAATTTTAAATTTTTGATGAAAATTGATATTTTTGTTTCAAGTCGGGTTACAATCCAAAGGTATATACCTTTGACATTTTTGTGTTTGAACAAAAGTTTTGAGAAAATTTGTTTTTGAATGTTTTGAAAAATTTTAAATTTTTGATGAAAATTGATATTTTTGTTTCAAGTCGGGTTACAATCCAAAGGTATATATATACCTTTGACATTTTTGTGTTTGAACAAAAGTTTTGAGAAAATTTGTTTTTGAATGTTTTGAAAAATTTTAAATTTTTGATGAAAATTGATATTTTTGTTTCAAGTCGGGTTACAATCCAAAGGTATAACCTTTGACATTTTTGTGTTTGAACAAAAATTTTGAAAGTTTTGAGAAAATTTGTTTATGAATGTTTTGAAAAATTTTAAATTTTTGATGAAAATTGATATTTTTGTTTCAAGTCGGGTTACAATCCAAAAGTATATATATATATACCTTTGACATTTTTGTGTTTGAACAAAAATTTTGAAAGTTTTGAGAAAATTTGTTTTTGAATGTTTTGAAAAATTTTAAATTTTTGATGAAAATTGATATTTTTGTTTCAAGTCGGGTTACAATCCAAAGGTATATACTTTTGACATTTTTGTGTTTGAACAAAAGTTTTGTGAAAATTTGTTTTTGAATGTTTTGAAAAATTTTGAATTTTTGATGAAAATTGATATTTTTGTTTCAAGTCGGGTTACAATCCAAAGGTATATACCTTTGACATTTTTGTGTTTGAACAAAAGTTTTGAGAAAATTTGTTTTTGAATGTTTTGAAAATTTTTAAATTTTTGATGAAAATTGATATTTTTGTTTCAAGTCGGGTTACAATCCAAAGGTATATACCTTTGACATTTTTGTGTTTGAACAAAAGTTTTGAGAAAATTTGTTTTTGAATGTTTTAAAAAATTTTAAATTTTTGATGAAAATTGATATTTTTGTTTCAAGTCGGGTTACAATCCAAAGGTATATATATATATACCTTTGACATTTTTGTGTTTGAACAAAAATTTTGAAAGTTTTGAGAAAATTTGTTTTTGAATGTTTTGAAAAATTTTAAATTTTTGATGAAAATTGATATTTTTGTTTCAAGTCGGGTTACAATCCAAAGGTATATACCTTTGACATTTTTGTGTTTGAACAAAAGTTTTGAGAAAATTTGTTTTTGAATGTTTTGAAAAATTTTAAATTTTTGATGAAAATTGATATTTTTGTTTCAAGTCGGGTTACAATCCAAAGGTATATACCTTTGACATTTTTGTGTTTGAACAAAAATTTTAAAAGTTATGAGAGAATTTGTTTTTGAATGTTTTGAAAAATTTTAAATTTTTGATGAAAATTGATATTTTTGTTTCAAGTCGGGTTACAATCCAAAGGTATATACCTTTGACATTTTTGTGTTTGAACAAAAGTTTTGTGAAAATTTGTTTTTGAATGTTTTGAAAAATTTTAAATTTTTGATGAAAATTGATATTTTTGTTTCAAGTCGGGTTACAATCCAAAGGTATATACTTTTGACATTTTTGTGTTTGAACAAAAGTTTTGAGAAAATTTGTTTTTGAATGTTTTGAAAAATTTTAAATTTTTGATGAAAATTGATATTTTTGTTTCAAGTCGGGTTACAATCCAAAGGTATATATATACCTTTGACATTTTTGTGTTTGAACAAAAGTTTTGAGAAAATTTGTTTTTGAATGTTTTGAAAAATTTTAAATTTTTGATGAAAATTGATATTTTTGTTTCAAGTCGGGTTACAATCCAAAGGTATAACCTTTGACATTTTTGTGTTTGAACAAAAATTTTGAAAGTTTTGAGAAAATTTGTTTATGAATGTTTTGAAAAATTTTAAATTTTTGATGAAAATTGATATTTTTGTTTCAAGTCGGGTTACAATCCAAAAGTATATATATATATACCTTTGACATTTTTGTGTTTGAACAAAAATTTTGAAAGTTTTGAGAAAATTTGTTTTTGAATGTTTTGAAAAATTTTAAATTTTTGATGAAAATTGATATTTTTGTTTCAAGTCGGGTTACAATCCAAAGGTATATACTTTTGACATTTTTGTGTTTGAACAAAAGTTTTGTGAAAATTTGTTTTTGAATGTTTTGAAAAATTTTGAATTTTTGATGAAAATTGATATTTTTGTTTCAAGTCGGGTTACAATCCAAAGGTATATACCTTTGACATTTTTGTGTTTGAACAAAAGTTTTGAGAAAATTTGTTTTTGAATGTTTTGAAAATTTTTAAATTTTTGATGAAAATTGATATTTTTGTTTCAAGTCGGGTTACAATCCAAAGGTATATACCTTTGACATTTTTGTGTTTGAACAAAAGTTTTGAGAAAATTTGTTTTTGAATGTTTTAAAAAATTTTAAATTTTTGATGAAAATTGATATTTTTGTTTCAAGTCGGGTTACAATCCAAAGGTATATATATATATACCTTTGACATTTTTGTGTTTGAACAAAAATTTTGAAAGTTTTGAGAAAATTTGTTTTTGAATGTTTTGAAAAATTTTAAATTTTTGATGAAAATTGATATTTTTGTTTCAAGTCGGGTTACAATCCAAAGGTATATACCTTTGACATTTTTGTGTTTGAACAAAAGTTTTGAGAAAATTTGTTTTTGAATGTTTTGAAAAATTTTAAATTTTTGATGAAAATTGATATTTTTGTTTCAAGTCGGGTTACAATCCAAAGGTATATACCTTTGACATTTTTGTGTTTGAACAAAAATTTTAAAAGTTATGAGAGAATTTGTTTTTGAATGTTTTGAAAAATTTTAAATTTTTGATGAAAATTGATATTTTTGTTTCAAGTCGGGTTACAATCCAAAGGTATATACCTTTGACATTTTTGTGTTTGAACAAAAGTTTTGTGAAAATTTGTTTTTGAATGTTTTGAAAAATTTTAAATTTTTGATGAAAATTGATATTTTTGTTTCAAGTCGGGTTACAATCCAAAGGTATATACCTTTGACATTTTTGTGTTTGAACAAAAGTTTTGAGAAAATTTGTTTTTGAATGTTTTGAAAAATTTTAAATTTTTGATGAAAATTGATATTTTTGTTTCAAGTCGGGTTACAATCCAAAGGTATATACCTTTGACATTTTTGTGTTTGAACAAAAATTTTGAAAGTTTTGAGAAAATTTGTTTTTGAATGTTTTGAAAAATTTTAAATTTTTGATGAAAATTGATATTTTTGTTTCAAGTCGGGTTACAATCCAAAGGTATATACCTTTGACATTTTTGTGTTTGAACAAAAGTTTTGAGAAAATTTGTTTTTGAATGTTTTGAAAAATTTTAAATTTTTGATGAAAATTGATATTTTTGTTTCAAGTCGGGTTACAATCCAAAGGTATATACCTTTGACATTTTTGTGTTTGAACAAAAATTTTAAAAGTTATGAGAGAATTTGTTTTTGAATGTTTTGAAAAATTTTAAATTTTTGATGAAAATTGATATTTTTGTTTCAAGTCGGGTTACAATCCAAAGGTATATACCTTTGACATTTTTGTGTTTGAACAAAAGTTTTGTGAAAATTTGTTTTTGAATGTTTTGAAAAATTTTAAATTTTTGATGAAAATTGATATTTTTGTTTCAAGTCGGGTTACAATCCAAAGGTATATACCTTTGACATTTTTGTGTTTGAACAAAAGTTTTGAGAAAATTTGTTTTTGAATGTTTTGAAAAATTTTAAATTTTTGATGAAAATTGATATTTT
This sequence comes from Tachinus rufipes, assembly GCA_963932245.1. NCBI lineage: Eukaryota > Metazoa > Arthropoda > Insecta > Coleoptera > Staphylinidae > Tachinus > Tachinus rufipes. Next base: position 127,811,316 of record OZ010741.1, read on the forward strand.
TGTTTCAAGTCGGGTTACAATCCAAAGGTATATACCTTTGACATTTTTGTGTTTGAACAAAAATTTTGAAAGTTTTGAGAAAATTTGTTTTTGAATGTTTTGAAAAATTTTAAATTTTTGATGAAAATTGATATTTTTGTTTCAAGTCGGGTTACAATCCAAAGGTATATACCTTTGACATTTTTGTGTTTGAACAAAAGTTTTGAGAAAATTTGTTTTTGAATGTTTTAAAAAATTTTAAATTTTTGATGAAAATTGATATTTTTGTTTCAAGTCGGGTTACAATCCAAAGGTATAACCTTTGACATTTTTGTGTTTGAACAAAAATTTTGAAAGTTTTGAGAAAATTTGTTTTTGAATGTTTTGAAAAATTTTAAATTTTTGATGAAAATTGATATTTTTGTTTCAAGTCGGGTTACAATCCAAAACCTTTGACATTTTTGTGTTTGAACAAAAATTTTAAAAGTTATGAGAGAATTTGTTTTTGAATGTTTTGAAAAATTTTAAATTTTTGATGAAAATTGATATTTTTGTTTCAAGTCGGGTTACAATCCAAAGGTATATACCTTTGACATTTTTGTGTTTGAACAAAAATTTTGAAAGTTTTGAGAAAATTTGTTTTTGAATGTTTTGAAAAATTTTAAATTTTTGATGAAAATTGATATTTTTGTTTCAAGTCGGGTTACAATCCAAAGGTATATATATACCTTTGACATTTTTGTGTTTGAACAAAAATTTTGAAAGTTTTGAGAAAATTTGTTTTTGAATGTTTTGAAAAATTTTAAATTTTTGATGAAAATTGATATTTTTGTTTCAAGTCGGGTTACAATCCAAAGGTATATATATACCTTTGACATTTTTGTGTTTGAACAAAAGTTTTGAGAAAATTTGTTTTTGAATGTTTTGAAAAATTTTAAATTTTTGATGAAAATTGATATTTTTGTTTCAAGTCGGGTTACAATCCAAAGGTATATACCTTTGACATTTTTGTGTTTGAACAAAAATTTTGAAAGTTTTGAGAAAATTTGTTTTTGAATGTTTTGAAAAATTTTAAATTTTTGATGAAAATTGATATTTTTGTTTCAAGTCGGGTTACAATCCAAAGGTATATACCTTTGACATTTTTGTGTTTGAACAAAAATTTTGAAAGTTTTGAGAAAATTTGTTTTTGAATGTTTTGAAAAATTTTAAATTTTGATGAAAATTGATATTTTTGTTTCAAGTCGGGTTACAATCCAAAGGTATATACCTTTGACATTTTTGTGTTTGAACAAAAGTTTTGAGAAAATTTGTTTTTGAATGTTTTGAAAAATTTTAAATTTTTGATGAAAATTGATATTTTTGTTTCAAGTCGGGTTACAATCCAAAGGTATATATATACCTTTGACATTTTTGTGTTTGAACAAAAGTTTTGAGAAAATTTGTTTTTGAATGTTTTGAAAAATTTTAAATTTTTGATGAAAAATTGATATTTTTGTTTCAAGTCGGGTTACAATCCAAAGGTATAACCTTTGACATTTTTGTGTTTGAACAAAAATTTTAAAAGTTATGAGAGAATTTGTTTTTGAATGTTTTGAAAAATTTTAAATTTTTGATGAAAATTGATATTTTTGTTTCAAGTCGGGTTACAATCCAAAGGTATATATATATATACCTTTGACATTTTTGTGTTTGAACAAAAATTTTGAAAGTTTTGAGAAAATTTGTTTTTGAATGTTTTGAAAAATTTTAAATTTTTGATGAAAATTGATATTTTTGTTTCAAGTCGGGTTACAATCCAAAGGTATATACCTTTGACATTTTTGTGTTTGAACAAAAATTTTGAAAGTTTTGAGAAAATTTGTTTTTGAATGTTTTGAAAAATTTTAAATTTTTGATGAAAATTGATATTTTTGTTTCAAGTCGGGTTACAATCCAAAGGTATATATATACCTTTGACATTTTTGTGTTTGAACAAAAGTTTTGAGAAAATTTGTTTTTGAATGTTTTGAAAAATTTTAAATTTTTGATGAAAATTGATATTTTTGTTTCAAGTCGGGTTACAATCCAAAGGTATAACCTTTGACATTTTTGTGTTTGAACAAAAATTTTGAAAGTTTTGAGAAAATTTGTTTTTGAATGTTTTGAAAAATTTTTAATTTTTGATGAAAATTGATATTTTTGTTTCAAGTCGGGTTACAATCCAAAGGTATATATATATACCTTTGACATTTTTGTGTTTGAACAAAAGTTTTGAGAAAATTTGTTTTTGAATGTTTTGAAAAATTTTAAATTTTTGATGAAAATTGATATTTTTGTTTCAAGTCGGGTTACAATCCAAAGGTATAACCTTTGACATTTTTGTGTTTGAACAAAAATTTTGAAAGTTTTGAGAAAATTTGTTTTTGAATGTTTTGAAAAATTTTAAATTTTTGATGAAAATTGATATTTTTGTTTCAAGTCGGTATACAATCCAAAGGTATATACCTTTGACATTTTTGTGTTTGAACAAAAATTTTAAAAGTTATGAGAGAATTTGTTTTTGAATGTTTTGAAAAATTTTAAATTTTTGATGAAAATTGATATTTTTGTTTCAAGTCGGGTTACAATCCAAAGGTATATATATATATATACCTTTGACATTTTTGTGTTTGAACAAAAATTTTGAAAGTTTTGAGAAAATTTGTTTTTGAATGTTTTAAAAAATTTTAAATTTTTGATGAAAATTGATATTTTTGTTTCAAGTCGGGTTACAATCCAAAGGTATATACCTTTGACATTTTTGTGTTTGAACAAAAATTTTGAAAGTTTTGAGAAAATTTGTTTTTGAATGTTTTGAAAAATTTTAAATTTTTGATGAAAATTGATATTTTTGTTTCAAGTCGGGTTACAATCCAAAGGTATATACCTTTGACATTTTTGTGTTTGAACAAAAGTTTTGAGAAAATTTGTTTTTGAATGTTTTGAAAAATTTTAAATTTTTGATGAAAATTGATATTTTTGTTTCAAGTCGGGTTACAATCCAAAGGTATATACCTTTGACATTTTTGTGTTTGAACAAAAATTTTGAAAGTTTTGAGAAAATTTGTTTTTGAATGTTTTGAAAAATTTTAAATTTTTGATGAAAATTGATATTTTTGTTTCAAGTCGGGTTACAATCCAAAGGTATATACCTTTGACATTTTTGTGTTTGAACAAAAATTTTAAAAGTTATGAGAAAATTTGTTTTTGAATGTTTTGAAAAATTTTAAATTTTTGATGAAAATTGATATTTTTGTTTCAAGTCGGGTTACAATCCAAAGGTATATACCTTTGACATTTTTGTGTTTGAACAAAAATTTTGAAAGTTTTGAGAAAATTTGTTTTTGAATGTTTTGAAAAATTTTAAATTTTTGATGAAAATTGATATTTTTGTTTCAAGTCGGGTTACAATCCAAAGGTATATACCTTTGACATTTTTGTGTTTGAACAAAAGTTTTGAGAAAATTTGTTTTTGAATGTTTTGAAAAATTTTAAATTTTTGATGAAAATTGATATTTTTGTTTCAAGTCGGGTTACAATCCAAAGGTATATACCTTTGACATTTTTGTGTTTGAACAAAAGTTTTGAGAAAATTTGTTTTTGAATGTTTTGAAAAATTTTAAATTTTTGATGAAAATTGATATTTTTGTTTCAAGTCGGGTTACAATCCAAAGGTATATACCTTTGACATTTTTGTGTTTGAACAAAAATTTTGAAAGTTTTGAGAAAATTTGTTTTTGAATGTTTTGAAAAATTTTAAATTTTTGATGAAAATTGATATTTTTGTTTCAAGTCGGGTTACAATCCTAAGGTATATACCTTTGACATTTTTGTGTTTGAACAAAAATTTTGAAAGTTTTGAGAAAATTTGTTTTTGAATGTTTTGAAAAATTTTAAATTTTTGATGAAAATTGATATTTTTGTTTCAAGTCGGGTTACAATCCAAAGGTATATACCTTTGACATTTTTGTGTTTGAACAAAAATTTTAAAATTAATATTTTTTTCTTTTATTTTGTAGAAATTTTTTATATTTAACATTTTTTATTCATAAATAATAAAATATTCTACTATATAATTATTTTTTTTTTTTTTTTTTTTTTTTTTTTTAAATACTTTATTAATCATAAATATGGCATTGAAAATGCAAATCATTTTGCGAAACATGTTTGCCATTTAAAAATAAAAATAATTATATAGTAGAATATTTTATTATTTATGAATAAAAAATGTTAAAAATTTTAAAAGTTATGAGAGAATTTGTTTTTGAATGTTTTGAAAAATTTTAAATTTTTGATGAAAATTGATATTTTTGTTTCAAGTCGGGTTACAATCCAAAGGTATAACCTTTGACATTTTTGTGTTTGAACAAAAATTTTGAAAGTTTTGAGAAAATTTGTTTTTGAATGTTTTGAAAAATTTTAAATTTTTGATGAAAATTGATATTTTTGTTTCAAGTCGGGTTACAATCCAAAGGTTGACATTTTTGTGTTTGAACAAAAATTTTAAAAGTTATGAGAGAATTTGTTTTTGAATGTTTTGAAAAATTTTAAATTTTTGATGAAAATTGATATTTTTGTTTCAAGTCGGGTTACAATCCAAAGGTATATATATACCTTTGACATTTTTGTGTTTGAACAAAAATTTTGAAAGTTTTGAGAAAATTTGTTTTTGAATGTTTTGAAAAATTTTAAATTTTTGATGAAAATTGATATTTTTGTTTCAAGTCGGGTTACAATCCAAAGGTATATACCTTTGACATTTTTGTGTTTGAACAAAAATTTTGAAAGTTTTGAGAAAATTTGTTTTTGAATGTTTTGAAAAATTTTAAATTTTTGATGAAAATTGATATTTTTGTTTCAAGTCGGGTTACAATCCAAAGGTATATACCTTTGACATTTTTGTGTTTGAACAAAAGTTTTGAGAAAATTTGTTTTTGAATGTTTTGAAAAATTTTAAATTTTTGATGAAAATTGATATTTTTGTTTCAAGTCGGGTTACAATCCAAAGGTATATACCTTTGACATTTTTGTGTTTGAACAAAAATTTTGAAAGTTTTGAGAAAATTTGTTTTTGAATGTTTTGAAAAATTTTAAATTTTTGATGAAAATTGATATTTTTGTTTCAAGTCGGGTAACAATCCAAAGGTATATACCTTTGACATTTTTGTGTTTGAACAAAAGTTTTGAGAAAATTTGTTTTTGAATGTTTTGAAAAATTTTAAATTTTTGATGAAAATTGATATTTTTGTTTCAAGTCGGGTTACAATCCAAAGGTATATACCTTTGACATTTTTGTGTTTGAACAAAAGTTTTGAGAAAATTTGTTTTTGAATGTTTTGAAAAATTTTAAATTTTTGATGAAAATTGATATTTTTGTTTCAAGTCGGGTTACAATCCAAAGGTATATACCTTTGACATTTTTGTGTTTGAACAAAAGTTTTGAGAAAATTTGTTTTTGAATGTTTTGAAAAATTTTAAATTTTTGATGAAAATTGATATTTTTGTTTCAAGTCGGGTTACAATCCAAAGGTATATACCTTTGACATTTTTGTGTTTGAACAAAAGTTTTGAGAAAATTTGTTTTTGAATGTTTTGAAAAATTTTAAATTTTTGATGAAAATTGATATTTTTGTTTCAAGTCGGGTTACAATCCAAAGGTATATACCTTTGACATTTTTGTGTTTGAACAAAAGTTTTGAGAAAATTTGTTTTTGAATGTTTTGAAAAATTTTAAATTTTTGATGAAAATTGATATTTTTGTTTCAAGTCGGGTTACAATCCAAAGGTATATACCTTTGACATTTTTGTGTTTGAACAAAAGTTTTGAGAAAATTTGTTTTTGAATGTTTTGAAAAATTTTAAATTTTTGATGAAAATTGATATTTTTGTTTCAAGTCGGGTTACAATCCAAAGGTATATACCTTTGACATTTTTGTGTTTGAACAAAAGTTTTGAGAAAATTTGTTTTTGAATGTTTTGAAAAATTTTAAATTTTTGATGAAAATTGATATTTTTGTTTCAAGTCGGGTTACAATCCAAAGGTATATACCTTTGACATTTTTGTGTTTGAACAAAAATTTTGAAAGTTTTGAGAAAATTTGTTTTTGAATGTTTTGAAAAATTTTAAATTTTTGATGAAAATTGATATTTTTGTTTCAAGTCGGGTTACAATCCAAAGGTATATACCTTTGTTTGAACAAAAATTTTAAAATTAATATTTTCTTCTTTTATTTTGTAGAAATTTTTTATATTTAACATTTTTTATTCATAAATAATAAAATATTCTACTGTATAATTATTTTTTTTTTTTTTTTTTTTTTTTTTTTTAAATAATTTATTAATCATAAATATGGCATTGAAAATGCAAATCATTTTGCGAAACATGTTTGCCATTTAAAAATAAAAATAATTATATAGTAGAATATTTTATTATTTATGAATAAAAAATGTTAAAAATTTTAAAAGTTATGAGAGAATTTGTTTTTGAATGTTTTGAAAAATTTTAAATTTTTGATGAAAATTGATATTTTTGTTTCAAGTCGGGTTACAATCCAAAGGTATATACCTTTGACATTTTTGTGTTTGAACAAAAATTTTGAAAGTTTTGAGAAAATTTGTTTTTGAATGTTTTGAAAAATTTTAAATTTTTGATGAAAATTGATATTTTTGTTTCAAGTCGGGTTACAATCCAAAGGTATATACCTTTGACATTTTTGTGTTTGAACAAAAATTTTAAAATTAATATTTTTTTCTTTTATTTTGTAGAAATTTTTTATATTTAACATTTTTTATTCATAAATAATAAAATATTCTACTATATAATTATTTTTTTTTTTTTTTTTTTTTTTTTTTTAAATACTTTATTAATCATAAATATGGCATTGAAAATGCAAATCATTTTGCGAAACATGTTTGCCATTTAAAAATAAAAATAATTATATAGTAGAATATTTTATTATTTATGAATAAAAAATGTTAAAAATTTTAAAAGTTATGAGAGAATTTGTTTTTGAATGTTTTGAAAAATTTTAAATTTTTGATGAAAATTGATATTTTTGTTTCAAGTCGGGTTACAATCCAAAGGTATAACCTTTGACATTTTTGTGTTTGAACAAAAATTTTGAAAGTTTTGAGAAAATTTGTTTTTGAATGTTTTGAAAAATTTTAAATTTTTGATGAAAATTGATATTTTTGTTTCAAGTCGGGTTACAATCCAAAGGTTGACATTTTTGTGTTTGAACAAAAATTTTAAAAGTTATGAGAGAATTTGTTTTTGAATGTTTTGAAAAATTTTAAATTTTTGATGAAAATTGATATTTTTGTTTCAAGTCGGGTTACAATCCAAAGGTATATATATACCTTTGACATTTTTGTGTTTGAACAAAAATTTTGAAAGTTTTGAGAAAATTTGTTTTTGAATGTTTTGAAAAATTTTAAATTTTTGATGAAAATTGATATTTTTGTTTCAAGTCGGGTTACAATCCAAAGGTATATACCTTTGACATTTTTGTGTTTGAACAAAAATTTTGAAAGTTTTGAGAAAATTTGTTTTTGAATGTTTTGAAAAATTTTAAATTTTTGATGAAAATTGATATTTTTGTTTCAAGCCGGGTTACAATCCAAAGGTATATACCTTTGACATTTTTGTGTTTGAACAAAAGTTTTGAGAAAATTTGTTTTTGAATGTTTTGAAAAATTTTAAATTTTTGATGAAAATTGATATTTTTGTTTCAAGTCGGGTTACAATCCAAAGGTATATACCTTTGACATTTTTGTGTTTGAACAAAAATTTTGAAAGTTTTGAGAAAATTTGTTTTTGAATGTTTTGAAAAATTTTAAATTTTTGATGAAAATTGATATTTTTGTTTCAAGTCGGGTAACAATCCAAAGGTATATACCTTTGACATTTTTGTGTTTGAACAAAAGTTTTGAGAAAATTTGTTTTTGAATGTTTTGAAAAATTTTAAATTTTTGATGAAAATTGATATTTTTGTTTCAAGTCGGGTTACAATCCAAAGGTATATACCTTTGACATTTTTGTGTTTGAACAAAAGTTTTGAGAAAATTTGTTTTTGAATGTTTTGAAAAATTTTAAATTTTTGATGAAAATTGATATTTTTGTTTCAAGTCGGGTTACAATCCAAAGGTATATACCTTTGACATTTTTGTGTTTGAACAAAAGTTTTGAGAAAATTTGTTTTTGAATGTTTTGAAAAATTTTAAATTTTTGATGAAAATTGATATTTTTGTTTCAAGTCGGGTTACAATCCAAAGGTACCTTTGACATTTTTGTGTTTGAACAAAAGTTTTGAGAAAATTTGTTTTTGAATGTTTTGAAAAATTTTAAATTTTTGATGAAAATTGATATTTTTGTTTCAAGTCGGGTTACAATCCAAAGGTATATACCTTTGACATTTTTGTGTTTGAACAAAAGTTTTGAGAAAATTTGTTTTTGAATGTTTTGAAAAATTTTAAATTTTTGATGAAAATTGATATTTTTGTTTCAAGTCGGGTTACAATCCAAAGGTATATACCTTTGACATTTTTGTGTTTGAACAAAAGTTTTGAGAAAATTTGTTTTTGAATGTTTTGAAAAATTTTAAATTTTTGATGAAAATTGATATTTTTGTTTCAAGTCGGGTTACAATCCAAAGGTATATACCTTTGACATTTTTGTGTTTGAACAAAAGTTTTGAGAAAATTTGTTTTTGAATGTTTTGAAAAATTTTAAATTTTTGATGAAAATTGATATTTTTGTTTCAAGTCGGGTTACAATCCAAAGGTATATACCTTTGACATTTTTGTGTTTGAACAAAAATTTTGAAAGTTTTGAGAAAATTTGTTTTTGAATGTTTTGAAAAATTTTAAATTTTTGATGAAAATTGATATTTTTGTTTCAAGTCGGGTTACAATCCAAAGGTATATACCTTTGTTTGAACAAAAATTTTAAAATTAATATTTTCTTCTTTTATTTTGTAGAAATTTTTTATATTTAACATTTTTTATTCATAAATAATAAAATATTCTACTGTATAATTATTTTTTTTTTTTTTTTTTTTTTTTTTTTAAATAATTTATTAATCATAAATATGGCATTGAAAATGCAAATCATTTTGCGAAACATGTTTGCCATTTAAAAATAAAAATAATTATATAGTAGAATATTTTATTATTTATGAATAAAAAATGTTAAAAATTTTAAAAGTTATGAGAGAATTTGTTTTTGAATGTTTTGAAAAATTTTAAATTTTTGATGAAAATTGATATTTTTGTTTCAAGTCGGGTTACAATCCAAAGGTATATACCTTTGACATTTTTGTGTTTGAACAAAAATTTTGAAAGTTTTGAGAAAATTTGTTTTTGAATGTTTTGAAAAATTTTAAATTTTTGATGAAAATTGATATTTTTGTTTCAAGTCGGGTTACAATCCAAAGGTATATACCTTTGACATTTTTGTGTTTGAACAAAAGTTTTGAGAAAATTTGTTTTTGAATGTTTTGAAAAATTTTAAATTTTTGATGAAAATTGATATTTTTGTTTCAAGTCGGGTTACAATCCAAAGGTATATACCTTTGACATTTTTGTGTTTGAACAAAAATTTTGAAAGTTTTGAGAAAATTTGTTTTTGAATGTTTTGAAAAATTTTAAATTTTTGATGAAAATTGATATTTTTGTTTCAAGTCGGGTTACAATCCAAAGGTATATACCTTTGACATTTTTGTGTTTGAACAAAAATTTTGAAAGTTTTGAGAAAATTTGTTTTTGAATGTTTTGAAAAATTTTAAATTTTTGATGAAAATTGATATTTTTGTTTCAAGTCGGGTTACAATCCAAAGGTATATACCTTTGACATTTTTGTGTTTGAACAAAAATTTTAAAATTAATATTTTTTTCTTTTATTTTGTAGAAATTTTTTATATTTAACATTTTTTATTCATAAATAATAAAATATTCTACTATATAATTATTTTTTTTTTTTATTTTTTTTTTTTTAAATAATTTATTAATCATAAATATGGCATTGAAAATGCAAATCATTTTGCGAAACATGTTTGCCATTTAAAAATAAAAATAATTATATAGTAGAATATTTTATTATTTATGAATAAAAAATGTTAAAAATTTTAAAAGTTATGAGAGAATTTGTTTTTGAATGTTTTGAAAAATTTTAAATTTTTGATGAAAATTGATATTTTTGTTTCAAGTCGGGTTACAATCCAAAGGTATAACCTTTGACATTTTTGTGTTTGAACAAAAATTTTGAAAGTTTTGAGAAAATTTGTTTTTGAATGTTTTGAAAAATTTTAAATTTTTGATGAAAATTGATATTTTTGTTTCAAGTCGGGTTACAATCCAAAGGTTGACATTTTTGTGTTTGAACAAAAATTTTAAAAGTTATGAGAGAATTTGTTTTTGAATGTTTTGAAAAATTTTAAATTTTTGATGAAAATTGATATTTTTGTTTCAAGTCGGGTTACAATCCAAAGGTATATATATACCTTTGACATTTTTGTGTTTGAACAAAAATTTTGAAAGTTTTGAGAAAATTTGTTTTTGAATGTTTTGAAAAATTTTAAATTTTTGATGAAAATTGATATTTTTGTTTCAAGTCGGGTTACAATCCAAAGGTATATACCTTTGACATTTTTGTGTTTGAACAAAAGTTTTGAGAAAATTTGTTTTTGAATGTTTTGAAAAATTTTAAATTTTTGATGAAAATTGATATTTTTGTTTCAAGTCGGGTTACAATCCAAAGGTATATATATACCTTTGACATTTTTGTGTTTGAACAAAAGTTTTGAGAAAATTTGTTTTTGAATGTTTTGAAAAATTTTAAATTTTTGATGAAAATTGATATTTTTGTTTCAAGTCGGGTTACAATCCAAAGGTATATACCTTTGACATTTTTGTGTTTGAACAAAAGTTTTGAGAAAATTTGTTTTTGAATGTTTTGAAAAATTTTAAATTTTTGATGAAAATTGATATTTTTGTTTCAAGTCGGGTTACAATCCAAAGGTATATACCTTTGACATTTTTGTGTTTGAACAAAAGTTTTGAGAAAATTTGTTTTTGAATGTTTTGAAAAATTTTAAATTTTTGATGAAAATTGATATTTTTGTTTCAAGTCGGGTTACAATCCAAAGGTATATACCTTTGACATTTTTGTGTTTGAACAAAAGTTTTGAGAAAATTTGTTTTTGAATGTTTTGAAAAATTTTAAATTTTTGATGAAAATTGATATTTTTGTTTCAAGTCGGGTTACAATCCAAAGGTATATACCTTTGACATTTTTGTGTTTGAACAAAAATTTTAAAAGTTATGAGAGAATTTGTTTTTGAATGTTTTGAAAAATTTTAAATTTTTGATGAAAATTGATATTTTTGTTTCAAGTCGGGTTACAATCCAAAGGTATATACCTTTGACATTTTTGTGTTTGAACAAAAATTTTGAAAGTTTTGAGAAAATTTGTTTTTGAATGTTTTGAAAAATTTTAAATTTTTGATGAAAATTGATATTTTTGTTTCAAGTCGGGTTACAATCCAAAGGTATATATATACCTTTGACATTTTTGTGTTTGAACAAAAATTTTGAAAGTTTTGAGAAAATTTGTTTTTGAATGTTTTGAAAAATTTTAAATTTTTGATGAAAATTGATATTTTTGTTTCAAGTCGGGTTACAATCCAAAGGTATATACCTTTGACATTTTTGTGTTTGAACAAAAATTTTAAAATTAATATTTTCTTCTTTTATTTTGTAGAAATTTTTTATATTTAACATTTTTTATTCATAAATAATAAAATATTCTACTATATAATTATTTTTTTTTTTTTTTTTTTTTTTTTTTTTTTTAAATAATTTATTAATCATAAATATGGCATTGAAAATGCAAATCATTTTGCGAAACATGTTTGCCATTTAAAAATAAAAATAATTATATAGTAGAATATTTTATTATTTATGAATAAAAAATGTTAAAAATTTTAAAAGTTATGAGAGAATTTGTTTTTGAATGTTTTGAAAAATTTTAAATTTTTGATGAAAATTGATATTTTTGTTTCAAGTCGGGTTACAATCCAAAGGTATATACCTTTGACATTTTTGTGTTTGAACAAAAATTTTAAAAGTTATGAGAGAATTTGTTTTTGAATGTTTTGAAAAATTTTAAATTTTTGATGAAAATTGATATTTTTGTTTCAAGTCGGGTTACAATCCAAAGGTATATACCTTTGACATTTTTGTGTTTGAACAAAAATTTTGAAAGTTTTGAGAAAATTTGTTTTTGAATGTTTTGAAAAATTTTAAATTTTTGATGAAAATTGATATTTTTGTTTCAAGTCGGGTTACAATCCAAAGGTATATACCTTTGACATTTTTGTGTTTGAACAAAAATTTTAAAATTAATATTTTCTTTTTTTATTTTGTAGAAATTTTTTATATTTAACATTTTTTATTCATAAATAATAAAATATTCTACTATATAATTATTTTTTTTTTTTTTTTTTTTTTTTTTTTTTTAAATAAATTATTAATCATAAATATGGCATTGAAAATGCAAATCATTTTGCGAAACATGTTTGCCATTTAAAAATAAAAATAATTATATAGTAGAATATTTTATTATTTATGAATAAAAAATGTTAAAAATTTTAAAAGTTATGAGAGAATTTGTTTTTGAATGTTTTGAAAAATTTTAAATTTTTGATGAAAATTGATATTTTTGTTTCAAGTCGGGTTACAATCCAAAGGTATATACCTTTGACATTTTTGTGTTTGAACAAAAATTTTAAAAGTTATGAGAGAATTTGTTTTTGAATGTTTTGAAAAATTTTAAATTTTTGATGAAAATTGATATTTTTGTTTCAAGTCGGGTTACAATCCAAAGGTATATACCTTTGACATTTTTGTGTTTGAACAAAAATTTTGAAAGTTTTGAGAAAATTTGTTTTTGAATGTTTTGAAAAATTTTAAATTTTTGATGAAAATTGATATTTTTGTTTCAAGTCGGGTTACAATCCAAAGGTATATACCTTTGACATTTTTGTGTTTGAACAAAAGTTTTGAGAAAATTTGTTTTTGAATGTTTTGAAAAATTTTAAATTTTTGATGAAAATTGATATTTTTGTTTCAAGTCGGGTTACAATCCAAAGGTATATACCTTTGACATTTTTGTGTTTGAACAAAAATTTTAAAAGTTATGAGAGAATTTGTTTTTGAATGTTTTGAAAAATTTTAAATTTTTGATGAAAATTGATATTTTTGTTTCAAGTCGGGTTACAATCCAAAGGTATATATACCTTTGACATTTTTGTGTTTGAACAAAGGTTTTGAGAAAATTTGTTTTTGAATGTTTTGAAAAATTTTAAATTTTTGATGAAAATTGATATTTTTGTTTCAAGTCGGGTTACAATCCAAAGGTATATACCTTTGACATTTTTGTGTTTGAACAAAAGTTTTGAGAAAATTTGTTTTTGAATGTTTTGAAAAATTTTAAATTTTTGATGAAAATTGATATTTTTGTTTCAAGTCGGGTTACAATCCAAAGGTATATACCTTTGACATTTTTGTGTTTGAACAAAAATTTTGAAAGTTTTGAGAAAATTTGTTTTTGAATGTTTTGAAAATTTTTAAATTTTTGATGAAAATTGATATTTTTGTTTCAAGTCGGGTTACAATCCAAAGGTATATATATACCTTTGACATTTTTGTGTTTGAACAAAAATTTTGAAAGTTTTGAGAAAATTTGTTTTTGAATGTTTTGAAAAATTTTAAATTTTTGATGAAAATTGATATTTTTGTTTCAAGTCGGGTTACAATCCAAAGGTATATACCTTTGACATTTTTGTGTTTGAACAAAAGTTTTGAGAAAATTTGTTTTTGAATGTTTTGAAAAATTTTAAATTTTTGATGAAAATTGATATTTTTGTTTCAAGTCGGGTTACAATCCAAAGGTATATATATACCTTTGACATTTTTGTGTTTGAACAAAAGTTTTGAGAAAATTTGTTTTTGAATGTTTTGAAAAATTTTAAATTTTTGATGAAAATTGATATTTTTGTTTCAAGTCGGGTTACAATCCAAAGGTATATATACCTTTGACATTTTTGTGTTTGAACAAAGGTTTTGAGAAAATTTGTTTTTGAATGTTTTGAAAAATTTTAAATTTTTGATGAAAATTGATATTCTTGTTTCAAGTCGGGTTACAATCCAAAGGTATATACCTTTGACATTTTTGTGTTTGAACAAAAATTTTGAAAGTTTTGAGAAAATTTGTTTTTGAATGTTTTGAAAAATTTTAAATTTTTGATGAAAATTGATATTTTTGTTTCAAGTCGGGTTACAATCCAAAACCTTTGACATTTTTGTGTTTGAACAAAAATTTTAAAAGTTATGAGAGAATTTGTTTTTGAATGTTTTGAAAAATTTTAAATTTTTGATGAAAATTGATATTTTTGTTTCAAGTCGGGTTACAATCCAAAGGTATATATATATACCTTTGACATTTTTGTGTTTGAACAAAAGTTTTGAGAAAATTTGTTTTTGAATGTTTTGAAAAATTTTAAATTTTTGATGAAAATTGATATTTTTGTTTCAAGTCGGGTTACAATCCAAAGGTATATACCTTTGACATTTTTGTGTTTGAACAAAAATTTTGAAAGTTTTGAGAAAATTTGTTTTTGAATGTTTTGAAAAATTTTAAATTTTTGATGAAAATTGATATTTTTGTTTCAAGTCGGGTTACAATCCAAAGGTATATACCTTTGACATTTTTGTGTTTGAACAAAAATTTTGAAAGTTTTGAGAAAATTTGTTTTTGAATGTTTTGAAAAATTTTAAATTTTTGATGAAAATTGATATTTTTGTTTCAAGTCGGGTTACAATCCAAAGGTATATACCTTTGACATTTTTGTGTTTGAACAAAGGTTTTGAGAAAATTTGTTTTTGAATGTTTTGAAAAATTTTAAATTTTTGATGAAAATTGATATTTTTGTTTCAAGTCGGGTTACAATCCAAAAGTATACCTTTGACATTTTTGTGTTTGAACAAAGGTTTTGAGAAAATTTGTTTTTGAATGTTTTGAAAAATTTTAAATTTTTGATGAAAATTGATATTTTTGTTTCAAGTCGGGTTACAATCCAAAGGTATATACCTTTGACATTTTTGTATTTGAACAAAAGTTTTGAGAAAATTTGTTTTTGAATGTTTTGAAAAATTTTAAATTTTTGATGAAAATTGATATTTTTGTTTCAAGTCGGGTTACAATCCAAAGGTATACCTTTGACATTTTTGTGTTTGAACAAAAATTTTGAAAGTTTTGAGAAAATTTGTTTTTGAATGTTTTGAAAAATTTTAAATTTTTGATGAAAATTGATATTTTTGTTTCAAGTCGGGTTACAATCCAAAGGTATATACCTTTGACATTTTTGTGTTTGAACAAAAATTTTGAAAGTTTTGAGAAAATTTGTTTGTGAATGTTTTGAAAAATTTTAAATTTTTGATGAAAATTGATATTTTTGTTTCAAGTCGGGTTTCAATCCAAAGGTATATATATACCTTTGACATTTTTGTGTTTGAACAAAAAATTTGAAAGTTATGAGAAAATTTGTTTTTGAATGTTTTGAAAATTTTTAAATTTTTGATGAAAATTGATATTTTTGTTTCAAGTCGGGTTACAATCCAAAGGTATACCTTTGACATTTTTGTGTTTGAACAAAAATTTTGAAAGTTTTGAAAAAATTTGTTTTTGAATGTTTTGAAAAAATTTAAATTTTTGATGAAAATTGATATTTTTGTTTCAAGTCGGGTTACAATCCAACCTTTGACATTTTTGTGTTTGAACAAAAGTTTTGAGAAAATAAGTTTTTGAATGTTTTGAAAAATTTTAAATTTTTGATGAAAATTGATATTTTTGTTTCAAGTCGGGTTACAATCCAAAGGTATATACGTTTGACATTTTTGTGTTTGAACAAAAGTTTTGAGAAAATAAGTTTTTGAATGTTTTGAAAAATTTTAAATTTTTGATGAAAATTGATATTTTTGTTTCAAGTCGGGTTACAATCCAAAGGTATATACCTTTGACATTTTTGTGTTTGAACAAAAATTTTGAAAGTTATGAGAAAATTTGTTTTTGAATGTTTTGAAAAATTTTAAATTTTTGATGAAAATTGATATTTTTGTTTCAAGTCGGGTTACAATCCAAAGGTATATATATACCTTTGACATTTTTGTGTTTGAACAAAAATTTTGAAAGTTTTGAGAAAATTTGTTTTTGAATGTTTTGACAAATTTTAAATTTTTGATAAAAATTGATATTTTTGTTTCAAGTCGGGTTACAATCCAAAGGTATATATATACCTTTGACATTTTTGTGTTTGAACAAAAATTTTGAAAGTTTTGAGAAAATTTGTTTTTGAATGTTTTGAAAAATTTTAAATTTTTGATGAAAATTGATATTTTTGTTTCAAGTCGGGTTACAATCCAAAGGTATATACCTTTGACATTTTTGTGTTTGAACAAAGGTTTTGAGAAAATTTGTTTTTGAATGTTTTGAAAAATTTTATATACCTTTGACATTTTTGTGTTTGAACAAAGGTTTTGAGAAAATTTGTTTTTGAATGTTTTGAAAAATTTTAAATTTTTGATGAAAATTGATATTTTTGTTTCAAGTCGGGTTACAATCCAAAGGTATATACCTTTGACATTTTTGTGTTTGAACAAAAGTTTTGAGAAAATAAGTTTTTGAATGTTTTGAAAAATTTTAAATTTTTGATGAAAATTGATATTTTTGTTTCAAGTCGGGTTACAATCCAAAGGTATATATATACCTTTGACATTTTTGTGTTTGAACAAAAATTTTGAAAGTTTTGAGAAAATTTGTTTTTGAATGTTTTGAAAAATTTTAAATTTTTGATGAAAATTGATATTTTTGTTTCAAGTCGGGTTACAATCCAAAGGTATATACCTTTGACATTTTTGTGTTTGAACAAAGGTTTTGAGAAAATTTGTTTTTGAATGTTTTGAAAAATTTTATATACCTTTGACATTTTTGTGTTTGAACAAAGGTTTTGAGAAAATTTGTTTTTGAATGTTTTGAAAAATTTTAAATTTTTGATGAAAATTGATATTTTTGTTTCAAGTCGGGTTACAATCCAAAGGTATATACCTTTGACATTTTTGTGTTTGAACAAAAGTTTTGAGAAAATAAGTTTTTGAATGTTTTGAAAAATTTTAAATTTTTGATGAAAATTGATATTTTTGTTTCAAGTCGGGTTACAATCCAAAGGTATATATATACCTTTGACATTTTTGTGTTTGAACAAAAATTTTGAAAGTTTTGAGAAAATTTGTTTTTGAATGTTTTGAAAAATTTTAAATTTTTGATGAAAATTGATATTTTTGTTTCAAGTCGGGTTACAATCCAAAGGTATATACCTTTGACATTTTTGTGTTTGAACAAAGGTTTTGAGAAAATTTGTTTTTGAATGTTTTGAAAAATTTTATATACCTTTGACATTTTTGTGTTTGAACAAAGGTTTTGAGAAAATTTGTTTTTGAATGTTTTGAAAAATTTTAAATTTTTGATGAAAATTGATATTTTTGTTTCAAGTCGGGTTACAATCCAAAGGTATATACCTTTGACATTTTTGTGTTTGAACAAAAGTTTTGAGAAAATTTGTTTTTGAATGTTTTGAAAAATTTTAAATTTTTGATGAAAATTGATATTTTTGTTTCAAGTCGGGTTACAATCCAAAGGTATATACCTTTGACATTTTTGTGTTTGAACAAAAATTTTGAAAGTTTTGAGAAAATTTGTTTTTGAATGTTTTGAAAAATTTTAAATTTTTGATGAAAATTGATATTTTTGTTTCAAGTCGGGTTACAATCCAAAGGTATATACCTTTGACATTTTTGTGTTTGAACAAAAATTTTGAAAGTTTTGAGAAATTTTGTTTTTAAATGTTTTGAAAAATTTTAAATTTTTGATGAAAATTGATATTTTTGTTTCAAGTCGGGTTACAATCCAAAGGTATATACCTTTGACATTTTTGTGTTTGAACAAAAGTTTTGAGAAAATTTGTTTTTGAATGTTTTGAAAAATTTTAAATTTTTGATGAAAATTGATATTTTTGTTTCAAGTCGGGTTACAATCCAAAGGTATATACCTTTGACATTTTTGTGTTTGAACAAAAATTTTGAAAGTTTTGAGAAAATTTGTTTTTGAATGTTTTGAAAAATTTTAAATTTTTGATGAAAATTGATATTTTTGTTTCAAGTCGGGTTTCAATCCAAAGGTATATATATACTTTTGACATTTTTGTGTTTGAACAAAAAATTTGAAAGTTATGAGAAAATTTGTATTTGAATGTTTTGAAAAATTTTAAATTTTTGATGAAAATTGATATTTTTGTTTCAAGTCGGGTTACAATCCAAAGGTATATATATACCTTTGACATTTTTGTGTTTGAACAAAAATTTTGAAAGTTTTGAGAAAATTTGTTTTTGAATGTTTTGAAAAAATTTAAATTTTTGATGAAAATTGATATTTTTGTTTCAAGTCGGGTTACAATCCAAAGGTATATACCTTTGAAATTTTTGTGATTGAACAAAAATTTTGAAAGTTTTGAGAAAATTTGTTTTTGAATGTTTTGAAAAATTTTAAATTTTTGATGAAAATTGATATTTTTGTTTCAAGTCGGGTTACAATCCAAAGGTATATACCTTTGACATTTTTGTGTTTGAACAAAAGTTTTGAGAAAATTTGTTTTTGAATGTTTTGAAAAATTTTAAATTTTTGATGAAAATTGATATTTTTGTTTCAAGTCGGGTTGCAATCCAAAGGTATATATATACCTTTGACATTTTTGTGTTTGAACAAAAATTTTGAAAGTTTTGAGAAATTTTGTTTTTAAATGTTTTGAAAAATTTTAATTTTTTGATGAAAATTGATATTTTTGTTTCAAGTCGGGTTACAATCCAAAGGTATATACCTTTGACATTTTTGTGTTTGAACAAAAATTTTGAAAGTTTTGAAAAAATTTGTTTTTGAATGTTTTGAAAAAATTTAAATTTTTGATGAAAATTGATATTTTTGTTTCAAGTCGGGTTACAATCCAACCTTTGACATTTTTGTGTTTGAACAAAAGTTTTGAGAAAATAAGTTTTTGAATGTTTTGAAAAATTTTAAATTATTGATGAAAATTGATATTTTTGTTTCAAGTCGGGTTACAATCCAAAGGTATATACCTTTGACATTTTTGTGTTTGAACAAAAATTTTGAAAGTTTTGAGAAAATTTGTTTTTGAATGTTTTGAAAAAATTTAAATTTTTGATGAAAATTGATATTTTTGTTTCAAGTCGGGTTACAATCCAAAGGTATTTGACATTTTTGTGTTTGAACAAAAGTTTTGAGAAAATAAGTTTTTGAATGTTTTGAAAAATTTTAAATTTTTGATGAAAATTGATATTTTTGTTTCAAGTCGGGTTACAATCCAAAGGTATATACCTTTGACATTTTTGTGTTTGAACAAAAATTTTGAAAGTTTTGAAAAAATTTGTTTTTGAATGTTTTGAAAAAATTTAAATTTTTGATGAAAATTGATATTTTTGTTTCAAGTCGGGTTACAATCCAACCTTTGACATTTTTGTGTTTGAACAAAAGTTTTGAGAAAATAAGTTTTTGAATGTTTTGAAAAATTTTAAATTATTGATGAAAATTGATATTTTTGTTTCAAGTCGGGTTACAATCCAAAGGTATATACCTTTGACATTTTTGTGTTTGAACAAAAATTTTGAAAGTTTTGAGAAAATTTGTTTTTGAATGTTTTGAAAAAATTTAAATTTTTGATGAAAATTGATATTTTTGTTTCAAGTCGGGTTACAATCCAAAGGTATTTGACATTTTTGTGTTTGAACAAAAGTTTTGAGAAAATAAGTTTTTGAATGTTTTGAAAAATTTTAAATTTTTGATGAAAATTGATATTTTTGTTTCAAGTCGGGTTACAATCCAAAGGTATATATATACCTTTGACATTTTTGTGTTTGAACAAAAATTTTGAAAGTTTTGAGAAAATTTGTTTTTGAATGTTTTGAAAAATTTTAAATTTTTGATGAAAATTGATATTTTTGTTTCAAGTCGGGTTACAATCCAAAGGTATATACTTTTGAAATTTTTGTGTTTGAACAAAAATTTTGAAAGTTTTGAGAAAATTTGTTTTTGAATGTTTTGAAAAATTTTAAATTTTTGATGAAAATTGATATTTTTGTTTCAAGTCGGGTTACAATCCAAAGGTATATACCTTTGACATTTTTGTGTTTGAACAAAAATTTTGAAAGTTTTGAGAAAATTTGTTTTTGAATGTTTTGAAAAATTTTAAATTTTTGATGAAAATTGATATTTTTGTTTCAAGTCGGGTTACAATCCAAAGGTATATATATACCTTTGACATTTTTGTGTTTGAACAAAAATTTTGAAAGTTTTGAGAAAATTTGTTTTTGAATGTTTTGAAAAATTTTAAATTTTTGATGAAAATTGATATTTTTGTTTCAAGTCGGGTTACAATCCAAAGGTATATACTTTTGAAATTTTTGTGTTTGAACAAAAATTTTGAAAGTTTTGAGAAAATTTGTTTTTGAATGTTTTGAAAAATTTTAAATTTTTGATGAAAATTGATATTTTTGTTTCAAGTCGGGTTACAATCCAAAGGTATATACCTTTGACATTTTTGTGTTTGAACAAAAATTTTGAAAGTTTTGAGAAAATTTGTTTTTGAATGTTTTGAAAAATTTTAAATTTTTGATGAAAATTGATATTTTTGTTTCAAGTCGGGTTACAATCCAAAGGTATATACCTTTGACATTTTTGTGTTTGAACAAAAGTTTTGAGAAAATTTGCTTTTGATTGTTTTGAAAAATTTTAAATTTTTGATGAAAATTGATAATTTTGTTTCAAGTCGGGTTACAATCCAAAGGTACCTTTGACATTTTTGTGTTTGAACAAAAATTTTGAAAGTTATGAGAAAATTTGTTTTTGAATGTTTTGAAAAATTTTAAATTTTTGATGAAAATTGATATTTTTGTTTCAAGTCGGGTTACAATCCAAAGGTATATATATACCTTTGACATTTTTGTGTTTGAACAAAAATTTTGAAAGTTTTGAGAAAATTTGTTTTTGAATGTTTTGAAAAATTTTAAATTTTTGATGAAAATTGATATTTTTGTTTCAAGTCGGGTTACAATCCAAAGGTATATACCTTTGACATTTTTGTGTTTGAACAAAAATTTTGAAAGTTATGAGAAAATTTGTTTTTGAATGTTTTGAAAAATTTTAAATTTTTGATGAAAATTGATATTTTTGTTTCAAGTCGGGTTACAATCCAAAGGTATATATTTACCTTTGACATTTTTGTGTTTGAACAAAAATTTTGAAAGTTTTGAGAAAATTTGTTTTTGAATGTTTTGAAAAATTTTAAATTTTTGATAAAAATTGATATTTTTGTTTCAAGTCGGGTTACAATCCAAAGGTATATACCTTTGACATTTTTGTGTTTGAACAAAAATTTTGAAAGTTTTGAGAAAATTTGTTTTTGAATGTTTTGAAAAATTTTAAATTTTTGATGAAAATTGATATTTTTGTTTCAAGTCGGGTTACAATCCAAAGGTATATATATACCTTTGACATTTTTGTGTTTAAACGAAAGTTTTGAGAAAATTTGTTTTTGAATGTTTTGAAAAATTTTAAATTTTTGATGAAAATTGATATTTTTGTTTCAAGTCGGGTTACAATCCAAAGTTATGAGAAAATTTGTTTTTGAATGTTTTGAAAAATTTTAAATTTTTGATGAAAATTGATATTTTTGTTTCAAGTCGGGTTACAATCCAAAGGTATATACCTTTGACATTTTTGTGTTTGAACAGAAGTTTTGAGAAAATTTATTTTTGAATGTTTTGAAAAATTTTAAATTTCTGATGAAAATTGATATTTTTGTTTCAAGTCGGGTTACAATCCAAAGTTATGAGAAAATTTGTTTTTGAATGTTTTGAAAAATTTTAAATTTTTGATGAAAATTGATATTTTTGTTTCAAGTCGGGTTACAATCCAAAGGTATATACCTTTGACATTTTTGTGTTTGAACAAAAATTTTGAAAGTTTTGAGAAAATTTGTTTTTGAATGTTTTGAAAAATTTTAAATTTTTGATGAAAATTGATATTTTTGTTTCAAGTCGGGTTACAATCCAAAGGTATATACCTTTGACATTTTTGTGTTTGAACAAAAGTTTTGAGAAAATTTGCTTTTGATTGTTTTGAAAAATTTTAAATTTTTGATGAAAATTGATAATTTTGTTTCAAGTCGGGTTACAATCCAAAGGTACCTTTGACATTTTTGTGTTTGAACAAAAATTTTGAAAGTTATGAGAAAATTTGTTTTTGAATGTTTTGAAAAATTTTAAATTTTTGATGAAAATTGATA
Source organism: Tachinus rufipes (assembly GCA_963932245.1). Taxonomy (NCBI): domain Eukaryota; kingdom Metazoa; phylum Arthropoda; class Insecta; order Coleoptera; family Staphylinidae; genus Tachinus; species Tachinus rufipes. The sequence continues at coordinate 127,833,782 of OZ010741.1, forward strand.
TTTTTGTTTCAAGTCGGGTTACAATCCAAAGGTATATATATACCTTTGACATTTTTGTGTTTGAACAAAAATTTTGAAAGTTTTGAGAAAATTTGTTTTTGAATGTTTTGAAAAATTTTAAATTTTTGATGAAAATTGATATTTTTGTTTCAAGTCGGGTTACAATCCAAAGGTATATACCTTTGACATTTTTGTGTTTGAACAAAAATTTTGAAAGTTATGAGAAAATTTGTTTTTGAATGTTTTGAAAAATTTTAAATTTTTGATGAAAATTGATATTTTTGTTTCAAGTCGGGTTACAATCCAAAGGTATATATTTACCTTTGACATTTTTGTGTTTGAACAAAAATTTTGAAAGTTTTGAGAAAATTTGTTTTTGAATGTTTTGAAAAATTTTAAATTTTTGATAAAAATTGATATTTTTGTTTCAAGTCGGGTTACAATCCAAAGGTATATACCTTTGACATTTTTGTGTTTGAACAAAAATTTTGAAAGTTTTGAGAAAATTTGTTTTTGAATGTTTTGAAAAATTTTAAATTTTTGATGAAAATTGATATTTTTGTTTCAAGTCGGGTTACAATCCAAAGGTATATATATACCTTTGACATTTTTGTGTTTAAACGAAAGTTTTGAGAAAATTTGTTTTTGAATGTTTTGAAAAATTTTAAATTTTTGATGAAAATTGATATTTTTGTTTCAAGTCGGGTTACAATCCAAAGTTATGAGAAAATTTGTTTTTGAATGTTTTGAAAAATTTTAAATTTTTGATGAAAATTGATATTTTTGTTTCAAGTCGGGTTACAATCCAAAGGTATATACCTTTGACATTTTTGTGTTTGAACAGAAGTTTTGAGAAAATTTATTTTTGAATGTTTTGAAAAATTTTAAATTTCTGATGAAAATTGATATTTTTGTTTCAAGTCGGGTTACAATCCAAAGTTATGAGAAAATTTGTTTTTGAATGTTTTGAAAAATTTTAAATTTTTGATGAAAATTGATATTTTTGTTTCAAGTCGGGTTACAATCCAAAGGTATATACCTTTGACATTTTTGTGTTTGAACAAAAGTTTTGAGAAAATTTGCTTTTGATTGTTTTGAAAAATTTTAAATTTTTGATGAAAATTGATAATTTTGTTTCAAGTCGGGTTACAATCCAAAGGTACCTTTGACATTTTTGTGTTTGAACAAAAATTTTGAAAGTTATGAGAAAATTTGTTTTTGAATGTTTTGAAAAATTTTAAATTTTTGATGAAAATTGATATTTTTGTTTCAAGTCGGGTTACAATCCAAAGGTATATATATACCTTTGACATTTTTGTGTTTGAACAAAAATTTTGAAAGTTTTGAGAAAATTTGTTTTTGAATGTTTTGAAAAATTTTAAATTTTTGATGAAAATTGATATTTTTGTTTCAAGTCGGGTTACAATCCAAAGGTATATACCTTTGACATTTTTGTGTTTGAACAAAAATTTTGAAAGTTATGAGAAAATTTGTTTTTGAATGTTTTGAAAAATTTTAAATTTTTGATGAAAATTGATATTTTTGTTTCAAGTCGGGTTACAATCCAAAGGTATAAACCTTTGACATTTTTGTGTTTGAACAAAAGTTTTGAGAAAATTTGTTTTTGAATGTTTTGAAAATTTTTAAATTTTTGATGAAAATTGATATTTTTGTTTCAAGTCGGGTTACAATCCAAAGGTATATATATACCTTTGACATTTTTGTGTTTGAACAAAAATTTTGAAAGTTTTGAGAAAATTTGTTTTTGAATGTTTTGAAAAATTTTAAATTTTTGATGAAAATTGATATTTTTGTTTCAAGTCGGGTTACAATCCAAAGGTATATACTTTTGAAATTTTTGTGTTTGAACAAAAATTTTGAAAGTTTTGAGAAAATTTGTTTTTGAATGTTTTGAAAAATTTTAAATTTTTGATGAAAATTGATATTTTTGTTTCAAGTCGGGTTACAATCCAAAGGTATATACCTTTGACATTTTTGTGTTTGAACAAAAATTTTGAAAGTTTTGAGAAAATTTGTTTTTGAATGTTTTGAAAAATTTTAAATTTTTGATGAAAATTGATATTTTTGTTTCAAGTCGGGTTACAATCCAAAGGTATATACCTTTGACATTTTTGTGTTTGAACAAAAGTTTTGAGAAAATTTGCTTTTGATTGTTTTGAAAAATTTTAAATTTTTGATGAAAATTGATAATTTTGTTTCAAGTCGGGTTACAATCCAAAGGTACCTTTGACATTTTTGTGTTTGAACAAAAATTTTGAAAGTTTTGAGAAAATTTGTTTTTGAATGTTTTGAAAAATTTTAAATTTTTGATGAAAATTGATATTTTTGTTTCAAGTCGGGTTACAATCCAAAGGTATATACCTTTGACATTTTTGTGTTTGAACAAAAGTTTTGAGAAAATAAGTTTTTGAATGTTTTGAAAAATTTTAAATTTTTGATGAAAATTGATATTTTTGTTTCAAGTCGGGTTACAATCCAAAGTTATGAGAAAATTTGTTTTTGAATGTTTTGAAAAATTTTAAATTTTTGATGAAAATTGATATTTTTGTTTCAAGTCGGGTTACAATCCAAAGGTATATACCTTTGACGTTTTTGTGTTTGAACAAAAATTTTGAAAGTTTTGAGAAAATTTGTTTTTGAATGTTTTGAAAAATTTTAAATTTTTGATAAAAATTGATATTTTTGTTTCAAGTCGGGTTACAATCCAAAGGTATATACCTTTGACATTTTTGTGTTTGAACAGAAGTTTTGAGAAAATTTGTTTTTGAATGTTTTGAAAAATTTTAAATTTCTGATGAAAATTGATATTTTTGTTTCAAGTCGGGTTACAATCCAAAGTTATGAGAAAATTTGTTTTTGAATGTTTTGAAAAATTTTAAATTTTTGATGAAAATTGATATTTTTGTTTCAAGTCGGGTTACAATCCAAAGGTATATACCTTTGACATTTTTGTGTTTGAACAAAAATTTTGAAAGTTTTGAGAAAATTTGTTTTTGAATGTTTTGAAAAATTTTAAATTTTTGATGAAAATTGATATTTTTGTTTCAAGTCGGGTTACAATCCAAAGGTATATACCTTTGACGTTTTTGTGTTTGAACAAAAATTTTGAAAGTTTTGAGAAAATTTGTTTTTGAATGTTTTGAAAAATTTTAAATTTTTGATGAAAATTGATATTTTTGTTTCAAGTCGGGTTACAATCCAAAGGTATATACCTTTGACGTTTTTGTGTTTGAACAAAAATTTTGAAAGTTTTTAGAAAATTTGTTTTTGAATGTTTTGAAAAATTTTAAATTTTTGATGAAAATTGATATTTTTGTTTCAAGTCGGGTTACAATCCAAAGGTATATATATACCTTTGACATTTTTGTGTTTGAACAAAAATTTTGAAAGTTTTGAGAAAATTTGTTTTTGAATGTTTTGAAAAAATTTAAATTTTTGATGAAAATTGATATTTTTGTTTCAAGTCGGGTTACAATCCAAAGGTATATACCTTTGACATTTTTGTGTTTGAACAAAAATTTTGAAAGTTTTGAGAAAATTTGTTTTTGAATGTTTTGAAAAATTTTAAATTTTTGATGAAAATTGATATTTTTGTTTCAAGTCGGGTTACAATCCAAAGGTATATATTTACCTTTGACATTTTTGTGTTTGAACAAAAATTTTGAAAGTTTTGAGAAAATTTGTTTTTGAATGTTTTGAAAAATTTTAAATTTTTGATGAAAATTGATATTTTTGTTTCAAGTCGGGTTACAATCCAAAGGTATATATATACCTTTTACATTTTTGTGTTTGAACAAAAATTTTGAAAATTATGAGAAAATTTGTTTTTGAATGTTTTGAAAAATTTTGAATTTTTGATGAAAATTGATATTTTTGTTTCAAGTCGGGTTACAATCCAAAGGTATATACCTTTGACATTTTTGTGTTTGAACAAAAGTTTTGAGAAAATTTGTTTTTGAATGTTTTGAAAAATTTTAAATTTTTGATGAAAATTGATATTTTTGTTTCAAGTCGGGTTACAATCCAAAGGTATATACCTTTGACATTTTTGTGTTTGAACAAAAATTTTGAAAGTTATGAGAAAATTTGTTTTTGAATGTTTTGAAAAATTTTAAATTTTTGATGAAAATTGATATTTTTGTTTCAAGTCGGGTTACAATCCAAAGGTATATATTTACCTTTGACATTTTTGTGTTTGAACAAAAATTTTGAAAGTTTTGAGAAAATTTGTTTTTGAATGTTTTGAAAAATTTTAAATTTTTGATAAAAATTGATATTTTTGTTTCAAGTCGGGTTACAATCCAAAGGTATATACCTTTGACATTTTTGTGTTTGAACAAAAATTTTGAAAGTTTTGAGAAAATTTGTTTTTGAATGTTTTGAAAAATTTTAAATTTTTGATGAAAATTGATATTTTTGTTTCAAGTCGGGTTACAATCCAAAGTTATGAGAAAATTTGTTTTTGAATGTTTTGAAAAATTTTAAATTTTTGATGAAAATTGATATTTTTGTTTCAAGTCGGGTTACAATCCAAAGTTATGAGAAAATTTGTTTTTGAATGTTTTGAAAAATTTTAAATTTTTGATGAAAATTGATATTTTTGTTTCAAGTCGGGTTACAATCCAAAGGTATATATATACCTTTGACATTTTTGTGTTTGAACAAAAATTTTGAAAGTTTTGAGAAAATTTGTTTTTGAATGTTTTGAAAAATTTTAAATTTTTGATGAAAATTGATATTTTTGTTTCAAGTCGAGTTACAATCCAAAGGTATATACCTTTGACGTTTTTGTGTTTGAACAAAAATTTTGAAATGAATTAATAATTTATTCAAAATCAGTCAATCGAATCACAGCGGCCAAGGGTCAAGCATAGACAATTGTTTCGGTTCTACAAACCTCGTCAGTATGCCTTGTACGACCACGGCATCGCATGATAGCGAAGACAATTTTGAATAAATATTTTTGTTCTTATGAACACAATTGATATTATAAATAATCAAACGAAAGACTGGTTTGCCATCTAGTTGCAATTTTTAATACTAAAATGTCCGCATTAATCGGTATCATTTTAGCATTTATGCAATTGGCAGTCATTTCGCGGCTTAAACGATTTTGAATCGCCAATAAATTATGAAATGAATTAATAATTTATTCAAAATCAGTCAATCGAATCACAGCACAAGGCATACTGACGAGGTTTGTAGAACCGAAACAATTGTCTATGCTTGACCCTTGGCCGCTGTGATTCGATTGACTGATTTTGAATAAATTATTAATTCATTTCATAATTTATTGACGATTCAAAATCGTTTAAGCCGCGAAATGACTGCCAATTGCATAAATGCTAAAATGATACCGATTAATGCGGACATTTTAGTATTAAAAATTGCAACTAGATGGCAAACCAGTCTTTCGTTTGATTATTTATAAAAATTTTGAAAGTTATGAGAAAATTTGTTTTTGAATGTTTTGAAAAATTTTGAATTTTTGATGAAAATTGATATTTTTGTTTCAAGTCGGGTTACAATCCAAAGGTATATACCTTTGACATTTTTGTGTTTGAACGAAAGTTTTGAGAAAATTTGTTTTTGAATGTTTTGAAAAATTTTAAATTTTTGATGAAAATTGATATTTTTGTTTCAAGTCGGGTTACAATCCAAAGGTATATACCTTTGACATTTTTGTGTTTGAACAGAAGTTTTGGGAAAATTTGTTTTTGAATGTTTTGAAAAATTTTAAATTTCTGATGAAAATTGATATTTTTGTTTCAAGTCGGGTTACAATCCAAAGTTATGAGAAAATTTGTTTTTGAATGTTTTGAAAAATTTTAAATTTTTGATGAAAATTGATATTTTTGTTTCAAGTCGGGTTACAATCCAAAGGTATATACCTTTGACATTTTTGTGTTTGAACAAAAATTTTGAAAGTTTTGAGAAAATTTGTTTTTGAATGTTTTGAAAAATTTTAAATTTTTGATGAAAATTGATATTTTTGTTTCAAGTCGGGTTACAATCCAAAGGTATATACCTTTGACGTTTTTGTGTTTGAACAAAAATTTTGAAAGTTTTGAGAAAATTTGTTTTTAAATGTTTTGAAAAATTTTAAATTTTTGATGAAAATTGATATTTTTGTTTCAAGTCGGGTTACAATCCAAAGGTATATACCTTTGACGTTTTTGTGTTTGAACAAAAATTTTGAAAGTTTTGAGAAAATTTGTTTTTGAATGTTTTGAAAAATTTTAAATTTTTGATGAAAATTGATATTTTTGTTTCAAGTCGGGTTACAATCCAAAGGTATATACCTTTGACGTTTTTGTGTTTGAACAAAAATTTTGAAAGTTTTGAGAAAATTTGTTTTTGAATGTTTTGAAAAATTTTAAATTTTTGATGAAAATTGATATTTTTGTTTCAAGTCGGGTTACAATCCAAAGGTATATACCTTTGACATTTTTGTGTTTGAACAGAAGTTTTGGGAAAATTTGTTTTTGAATGTTTTGAAAAATTTTAAATTTCTGATGAAAATTGATATTTTTGTTTCAAGTCGGGTTACAATCCAAAGTTATGAGAAAATTTGTTTTTGAATGTTTTGAAAAATTTTAAATTTTTGATGAAAATTGATATTTTTGTTTCAAGTCGGGTTACAATCCAAAGGTATATACCTTTGACATTTTTGTGTTTGAACAAAAATTTTGAAAGTTTTGAGAAAATTTGTTTTTGAATGTTTTGAAAAATTTTAAATTTTTGATGAAAATTGATATTTTTGTTTCAAGTCGGGTTACAATCCAAAGGTATATACCTTTGACGTTTTTGTGTTTGAACAAAAATTTTGAAAGTTTTGAGAAAATTTGTTTTTAAATGTTTTGAAAAATTTTAAATTTTTGATGAAAATTGATATTTTTGTTTCAAGTCGGGTTACAATCCAAAGGTATATACCTTTGACGTTTTTGTGTTTGAACAAAAATTTTGAAAGTTTTGAGAAAATTTGTTTTTGAATGTTTTGAAAAATTTTAAATTTTTGATGAAAATTGATATTTTTGTTTCAAGTCGGGTTACAATCCAAAGGTATATATATACCTTTGACATTTTTGTGTTTGAACAAAAATTTTGAAAGTTTTGAGAAAATTTGTTTTTGAATGTTTTGAAAAATTTTAAATTTTTGATGAAAATTGATATTTCTGTTTCAAGTCGGGTTACAATCCAAAGGTATATTACCTTTGACATTTTTGTGTTTGAACAAAGGTTTTGAGAAAATTTGTTTTTGAATGTTTTGAAAAATTTTAAATTTTTGATGAAAATTGATAATTTTGTTTCAAGTCGGGTTACAATCCAAAGGTACCTTTGACATTTTTGTGTTTGAACAAAAATTTTGAAAGTTATGAGAAAATTTGTTTTTGAATGTTTTGAAAAATTTTAAATTTTTGATGAAAATTGATATTTTTGTTTCAAGTCGGGTTACAATCCAAAGGTATATATATACCTTTGACATTTTTGTGTTTGAACAAAAATTTTGAAAGTTTTGAGAAAATTTGTTTTTGAATGTTTTGAAAAATTTTAAATTTTTGATGAAAATTGATATTTTTGTTTCAAGTCGGGTTACAATCCAAAGGTATATACCTTTGACATTTTTGTGTTTGAACAAAAGTTTTGAGAAAATAAGTTTTTGAATGTTTTGAAAAATTTTAAATTTTTGATGAAAATTGATATTTTTGTTTCAAGTCGGGTTACAATCCAAAGTTATGAGAAAATTTGTTTTTGAATGTTTTGAAAAATTTTAAATTTTTGATGAAAATTGATATTTTTGTTTCAAGTCGGGTTACAATTCAAAGGTATATACCTTTGACATTTTTGTGTTTGAACAGAAGTTTTGAGAAAATTTGTTTTTGAATGTTTTGAAAAATTTTAAATTTCTGATGAAAATTGATATTTTTGTTTCAAGTCGGGTTACAATCCAAAGTTATGAGAAAATTTGTTTTTGAATGTTTTGAAAAATTTTAAATTTTTGATGAAAATTGAAATTTTTGTTTCAAGTCGGGTTACAATCCAAAGGTATATATATACCTTTGACATTTTTGTGTTTGAACAAAAATTTTGAAAGTTTTGAGAAAATTTGTTTTTGAATGTTTTGAAAAATTTTAAATTTTTGATGAAAATTGATATTTTTGTTTCAAGTCGGGTTACAATCCAAAGGTATGTACCTTTGACGTTTTTGTGTTTGAACAAAAATTTTGAAAGTTTTGAGAAAATTTGTTTTTGAATGTTTTGAAAAATTTTAAATTTTTGATGAAAATTGAGATTTTTGTTTCAAGTCGGGTTACAATCCAAAGGTATATACCTTTGACATTTTTGTGTTTGAACAAAAGTTTTGAGAAAATTTGTTTTTGAATGTTTTGAAAAATTTTGAATTTTTGATGAAAATTGATATTTTTGTTTCAAGTCGGGTTACAATCCAAAGGTATGTACCTTTGACGTTTTTGTGTTTGAACAAAAATTTTGAAAGTTTTGAGAAAATTTGTTTTTGAATGTTTTGAAAAATTTTAAATTTTTGATGAAAATTGAGATTTTTGTTTCAAGTCGGGTTACAATCCAAAGGTATATACCTTTGACATTTTTGTGTTTGAACAAAAGTTTTGAGAAAATTTGTTTTTGAATGTTTTGAAAAATTTTGAATTTTTGATGAAAATTGATATTTTTGTTTCAAGTCGGGTTACAATCCAAAGGTATATACCTTTGACATTTTTGTGTTTGAACAAAAATTTTGAAAGTTTTGAGAAAATTTGTTTTTGAATGCTTTGAAAAATTTTAAATTTTTGATGAAAATTGATATTTTTGTTTCAAGTTGGGTTACAATCCAAAGGTATATACCTTTGACATTTTTGTGTTTGAACAAAAGTTTTGAGAAAATTTGTTTTTGAATGTTTTGAAAAATTTTAAATTTTTGATGAAAATTGATATTTTTGTTTCAAGTCGGGTTACAATCCAAAGGTATATACCTTTGACATTTTTGTGTTTGAACAAAAGTTTTGAGAAAATTTGCTTTTGATTGTTTTGAAAAATTTTAAATTTTTGATGAAAATTGATATTTTTGTTTCAAGTCGGGTTACAATCCAAAGGTATATACCTTTGACATTTTTGTGTTTGAACAAAAATTTTGAAAGTTATGAGAAAATTTGTTTTTGAATGTTTTGAAAAATTTTAAATTTTTGATAAAAATTGATATTTTTGTTTCAAGTCGGGTTACAATCCAAAGGTATATATATACCTTTGACATTTTTGTGTTTGAACAAAAATTTTGAAAGTTTTGAGAAAATTTGTTTTTGAATGTTTTGAAAAAATTTAAATTTTTGATGAAAATTGATATTTTTGTTTCAAGTCGGGTTACAATCCAAAGGTATATACCTTTGACATTTTTGTGTTTGAACAAAAGTTTTGAGAAAATAAGTTTTTGAATGTTTTGAAAAATTTTAAATTTTTGATGAAAATTGATATTTTTGTTTCAAGTCGGGTTACAATCCAAAGGTATATATATACCTTTTACATTTTTGTGTTTGAACAAAAATTTTGAAATTTATGAGAAAATTTGTTTTTGAATGTTTTGAAAAATTTTGAATTTTTGATGAAAATTGATATTTTTGTTTCAAGTCGGGTTACAATCCAAAGGTATATACCTTTGACATTTTTGTGTTTGAACAAAAGTTTTGAGAAAATTTGTTTTTGAATGTTTTGAAAAATTTTAAATTTTTGATGAAAATTGATATTTTTGTTTCAAGTCGGGTTACAATCCAAAGGTATATACCTTTGACATTTTTGTGTTTGAACAAAAATTTTGAAAGTTTTGAGAAAATTTGTTTTTGAATGTTTTGAAAAATTTTAAATTTTTGATGAAAATTGATATTTTTGTTTCAAGTCGGGTTACAATCCAAAGGTATATACCTTTGACATTTTTGTGTTTGAACAAAAATTTTGAAAATTTTGAGAAAATTTGTTTTTGAATGTTTTGAAAAATTTTAAATTTTTGATGAAAATTGATATTTTTGTTTCAAGTCGGGTTACAATCCAAAGGTATATACCTTTGACATTTTTGTGTTTGAACAAAAATTTTGAAAGTTTTGAGAAAATTTGTTTTTGAATGTTTTGAAAAATTTTAAATTTTTGATGAAAATTGATATTTTTGTTTCAAGTCGGGTTACAATCCAAAGGTATATACCTTTGACATTTTTGTGTTTGAACAAAAATTTTGAAAGTTTTGAGAAAATTTGTTTTTGAATGTTTTGAAAAAATTTAAATTTTTGATGAAAATTGATATTTTTGTTTCAAGTCGGGTTACAATCCAAAGGAATATACCTTTGACATTTTTGTGTTTTAATAAAAATTTTGAAAGTTTTGAGAAAATTTGTTTTTGAATGTTTTGAAAAATTTTAAATTTTTGATGAAAATTGATATTTTTGTTTCAAGTCGGGTTACAATCCAAAGGTATATACCTTTGACATTTTTGTGTTTGAACAAAAATTTTGAAAGTTTTGAGAAAATTTGTTTTTGAATGTTTTGAAAAATTTTAAATTTTTGATGAAAATTGATATTTTTGTTTCAAGTCGGGTTACAATCCAAAGGTAATATACCTTTGACATTTTTGTGTTTGAACAAAAATTTTGAAAGTTTTGAGAAAATTTGTTTTTGAATGTTTTGAAAAATTTTAAATTTTTGATGAAAATTGATATTTTTGTTTCAAGTCGGGTTACAATCCAAAGGTATATACCTTTGACATTTTTGTGTTTGAACAAAAGTTTTGAGAAAATTTGTTTTTGAATGTTTTGAAAAATTTTAAATTTTTGATGAAAATTGATATTTTTGTTTCAAGTCGGGTTACAATCCAAAGGTATATACCTTTGACATTTTTGTGTTTGAACAAAAATTTTGAAAGTTTTGAGAAAATTTGTTTATGAATGCTTTGAAAAATTTTAAATTTTTGATGAAAATTGATATTTTTGTTTCAAGTCGGGTTACAATCCAAAGGTATATACCTTTGACATTTTTGTGTTTGAACAAAAGTTTTGAGAAAATTTGTTTTTGAATGTTTTGAAAAATTTTAAATTTTTGATGAAAATTGATATTTTTGTTTCAAGTCGGGTTACAATCCAAAGGTATATACCTTTGACATTTTTGTGTTTGAACAAAAATTTTGAAAGTTTTGAGAAAATTTGTTTTTGAATGTTTTGAAAAATTTTAAATTTTTGATGAAAATTGATATTTTTGTTTCAAGTCGGGTTACAATCCAAAGGTAATATACCTTTGACATTTTTGTGTTTGAACAAAAATTTTGAAAGTTTTGAGAAAATTTGTTTTTGAATGTTTTGAAAAATTTTAAATTTTTGATGAAAATTGATATTTTTGTTTCAAGTCGGGTTACAATCCAAAGGTATATACCTTTGACATTTTTGTGTTTGAACAAAAGTTTTGAGAAAATTTGTTTTTGAATGTTTTGAAAAATTTTAAATTTTTGATGAAAATTGATATTTTTGTTTCAAGTCGGGTTACAATCCAAAGGTATATACCTTTGACATTTTTGTGTTTGAACAAAAATTTTGAAAGTTTTGAGAAAATTTGTTTTTGAATGTTTTGAAAAATTTTAAATTTTTGATGAAAATTGATATTTTTGTTTCAAGTCGGGTTACAATCCAAAGGTAATATACCTTTGACATTTTTGTGTTTGAACAAAAATTTTGAAAGTTTTGAGAAAATTTGTTTTTGAATGTTTTGAAAAATTTTAAATTTTTGATGAAAATTGATATTTTTGTTTCAAGTCGGGTTACAATCCAAAGGAATATACCTTTGACATTTTTGTGTTTTAACAAAAATTTTGAAAGTTTTGAGAAAATTTGTTTTTGAATGTTTTGAAAAATTTTAAATTTTTGATGAAAATTGATATTTTTGTTTCAAGTCGGGTTACAATCCAAAGTTATATACCTTTGACATTTTTGTGTTTGAACAAAAATTTTGAAAGTTTTGAGAAAATTTGTTTTTGAATGCTTTGAAAAATTTTAAATTTTTGATGAAAATTGATATTTTTGTTTCAAGTCGGGTTACAATCCAAAGGTATATACCTTTGACATTTTTGTGTTTGAACAAAAGTTTTGAGAAAATTTGTTTTTGAATGTTTTGAAAAATTTTAAATTTTTGATGAAAATTGATATTTTTGTTTCAAGTCGGGTTACAATCCAAAGGTATATACCTTTGACATTTTTGTGTTTGAACAAAAGTTTTGAGAAAATTTGCTTTTGATTGTTTTGAAAAATTTTAAATTTTTGATGAAAATTGATATTTTTGTTTCAAGTCGGGTTACAATCCAAAGGTATATACCTTTGACATTTTTGTGTTTGAACAAAAATTTTGAAAGTTATGAGAAAATTTGTTTTTGAATGTTTTGAAAAATTTTAAATTTTTGATGAAAATTGATATTTTTGTTTCAAGTCGGGTTACAATCCAAAGGTATATATATACCTTTGACATTTTTGTGTTTGAACAAAAATTTTGAAAGTTTTGAGAAAATTTGTTTTTGAATGTTTTGAAAAAATTTAAATTTTTGATGAAAATTGATATTTTTGTTTCAAGTCGGGTTACAATCCAAAGGTATATACCTTTGACATTTTTGTGTTTGAACAAAAATTTTGAAAGTTTTGAGAAAATTTGTTTTTGAATGTTTTGAAAAATTTTAAATTTTTGATGAAAATTGATATTTTTGTTTCAAGTCGGGTTACAATCCAAAGGTATATACCTTTGACATTTTTGTGTTTGAACAAAAATTTTGAAAGTTATGAGAAAATTTGCTTTTGATTGTTTTGAAAAATTTTAAATTTTTGATGAAAATTGATATTTTTGTTTCAAGTCGGGTTACAATCCAAAGGTATATACCTTTGACATTTTTGTGTTTGAACAAAAATTTTGAAAGTTATGAGAAAATTTGTTTTTGAATGTTTTGAAAAATTTTAAATTTTTGATGAAAATTGATATTTTTGTTTCAAGTCGGGTTACAATCCAAAGGTATATATATACCTTTGACATTTTTGTGTTTGAACAAAAATTTTGAAAGTTTTGAGAAAATTTGTTTTTGAATGTTTTGAAAAAATTTAAATTTTTGATGAAAATTGATATTTTTGTTTCAAGTCGGGTTACAATCCAAAGGTATATACCTTTGACATTTTTGTGTTTGAACAAAAGTTTTGAGAAAATAAGTTTTTGAATGTTTTGAAAAATTTTAAATTTTTGATGAAAATTGATATTTTTGTTTCAAGTCGGGTTACAATCCAAAGGTATATATATACCTTTTACATTTTTGTGTTTGAACAAAAATTTTGAAATTTATGAGAAAATTTGTTTTTGAATGTTTTGAAAAATTTTGAATTTTTGATGAAAATTGATATTTTTGTTTCAAGTCGGGTTACAATCCAAAGGTATATACCTTTGACATTTTTGTGTTTGAACAAAAGTTTTGAGAAAATTTGTTTTTGAATGTTTTGAAAAATTTTAAATTTTTGATGAAAATTGATATTTTTGTTTCAAGTCGGGTTACAATCCAAAGGTATATACCTTTGACATTTTTGTGTTTGAACAAAAATTTTGAAAGTTTTGAGAAAATTTGTTTTTGAATGTTTTGAAAAATTTTAAATTTTTGATGAAAATTGATATTTTTGTTTCAAGTCGGGTTACAATCCAAAGGTATATACCTTTGACATTTTTGTGTTTGAACAAAAATTTTGAAAATTTTGAGAAAATTTGTTTTTGAATGTTTTGAAAAATTTTAAATTTTTGATGAAAATTGATATTTTTGTTTCAAGTCGGGTTACAATCCAAAGGTATATATATACCTTTGACATTTTTGTGTTTGAACAAAAATTTTGAAAGTTTTGAGAAAATTTGTTTTTGAATGTTTTGAAAAATTTTAAATTTTTGATGAAAATTGATATTTTTGTTTCAAGTCGGGTTACAATCCAAAGGTATATACCTTTGACATTTTTGTGTTTGAACAAAAATTTTGAAAGTTTTGAGAAAATTTGTTTTTGAATGTTTTGAAAAAATTTAAATTTTTGATGAAAATTGATATTTTTGTTTCAAGTCGGGTTACAATCCAAAGGAATATACCTTTGACATTTTTGTGTTTTAACAAAAATTTTGAAAGTTTTGAGAAAATTTGTTTTTGAATGTTTTGAAAAATTTTAAATTTTTGATGAAAATTGATATTTTTGTTTCAAGTCGGGTTACAATCCAAAGTTATTTACCTTTGACATTTTTGTGTTTGAACAAAAATTTTGAAAGTTTTGAGAAAATTTGTTTATGAATGCTTTGAAAAATTTTAAATTTTTGATGAAAATTGATATTTTTGTTTCAAGTCGGGTTACAATCCAAAGGTATATACCTTTGACATTTTTGTGTTTGAACAAAAGTTTTGAGAAAATTTGTTTTTGAATGTTTTGAAAAATTTTAAATTTTTGATGAAAATTGATATTTTTGTTTCAAGTCGGGTTACAATCCAAAGGTATATACCTTTGACATTTTTGTGTTTGAACAAAAGTTTTGAGAAAATTTGTTTTTGAATGTTTTGAAAAATTTTAAATTTTTGATGAAAATTGATATTTTTGTTTCAAGTCGGGTTACAATCCAAAGGTATATACCTTTGAGATTTTTGTGTTTGAACAAAAATTTTGAAAGTTTTGAGAAAATTTGTTTTTGAATGTTTTGAAAAATTTTAAATTTTTAATGAAAATTGATAATTTTGTTTCAAGTCGGGTTACAATCCAAAGGTATATACCTTTGACATTTTTGTGTTTGAACAAAAGTTTTGAGAAAATTTGTTTTTGAATGTTTTGAAAAATTTTAAATTTTTGATGAAAATTGATATTTTTGTTTCAAGTCGGGTTACAATCCAAAGGTATATACCTTTGAGATTTTTGTGTTTGAACAAAAATTTTGAAAGTTTTGAGAAAATTTGTTTTTGAATGTTTTGAAAAATTTTAAATTTTTAATGAAAATTGATATTTTTGTTTCAAGTCGGGTTACAATCCAAAGGTATATACCTTTGACATTTTTGTGTTTGAACAAAAGTTTTGAGAAAATTTGTTTTTGAATGTTTTGAAAAATTTTAAATTTTTGATGAAAATTGATATTTTTGTTTCAAGTCGGGTTACAATCCAAAGGTATATACCTTTGACATTTTTGTGTTTGAACAAAAGTTTTGAGAAAATTTGTTTTTGAATGTTTTGAAATATTTTAAATTTTTGATGAAAATTGATATTTTTGTTTCAAGTCGGGTTACAATCCAAAGGTATACCTTTGACATTTTTGTGTTTGAACAAAAGTTTTGAGAAAATTTGTTTTTGAATGTTTTGAAAAATTTTAAATTTTTAATGAAAATTGATATTTTTGTTTCAAGTCGGGTTACAATCCAAAGGTGACATTTTTAGTCCGGCTAGTTATTCATTTGCATGTGGGTTTCAAAAGTAATTTTTAAATTTTCTCTTTTACAGTGGTTTTCGTAATTGGTAGTCAAGAGCTAGCTCAAAAAAGTTTGCAATGGGCCAAGTTGGTTTGGATTAGTTGTTCAAAACTTTATAAAAAAATAGTCTAGCTAGGATCAAGGTCAAGGTTGTAAAGATTTTTGACATAAACTTTTCTGAATGGTGCGGATACTTTAAGTAAAGGCCGTTAGTTGACTGACCATTTTGACTATCTCCACTGAGTTTGAATCTTTTTCCTTTAATTCTGTCTTCTTTGTTCTTCTAACCTGTTGTTTCTTTAAGTTGCATTGTATTGACTAAATATGTCATACATCAAACAAACTTCCAATATCAATTTGCCAGCATTAAAGAAGCTACCGTCACCATCTAAATCTACTCACAACAACAAACCGTTACAATCATTTAATAATCCTATAAAATCTATTGCTAACAAAACTTCAATTCTTAATTACATCCGCCCTTTAGTTTATTTTGGGTGCAACAATCTAGAAGTGATCTCGTATTAGGCTCAGCCACAAACACAACCTGCTACTCAGTTCCATTAGTGGGTGGGCTATCCTTGTACAGATGCCCATAAACTAATAGAGTTTTTTTTGTCAATAATCACCTTTTAGCAAAGCTATAGTAAAGCTAATCACTTAGTTTGAAGCAAATTGGTCAAGTTACTGATGTAAAATTGCCAGTTTTAACTAATAAACTGTCAGGTCAACCCAAAATATTGTTACTGTTGCTAACAGTGTCGTCTCAAGACTTTTATTGCGTACTGCATAAAGACTTCAGTCTACATACTTATAAAGTGCTGATGCTGATGCGGGAATTGAAACCGGTTTATAAATTATGCCAAACTTTTATTTCTTGAGTGTTAGAAATGCAAATAGAAACTTTAGCGTCAAAGCTCATTTCCATCTCATAATCAAAACTGCCGCACCTGGAGTTTTGAAAATTCTAGAATAATAGTCAAAAGTCGACTAAGTTATAGGAACTTATTTTTTTGAAAACAAAATAGCTGCAATTACAGTCAATGCAGATTGCTATCTAACATTTTTTGGTTTAAGTTGAACAATTTGGGCATATACAATTTTGATTTTTAGCAGAATAGCACTAGAAACTACTTAAGACGTAAAACAATTGCAGTGCTGCTCAAAAAAATTCCAAAACGCATTATTTTGCAAAACTCGAACACAAATTGCCCTTCCAGATTGTGCGATTAATAATAAACTTTTTTTTCTAATGCGTCGCTAACAATTCTAGCTTTCAAAGACAATATTTGAGCTGTTATTTGCCAAATAGAGCTTCAATTGTGCAAAATTTTGTAAATAGTTTAGAACAAAAATTCTGGGAGATATTTCCAAAATTTGTTTATTTGGTTTTTCAAAAAACGTTTAGAATTTCAAAAATTTTTGAAGATATTTCCAAAATTTGTTAATTTATTTTTTTTTTAGAAAACAAAAAAAAATTGAAAAAATTAAAATGTTTAAAGAAATTTCATCAATAATTCAGTGGTTAATTAATTAAAATGTTTGTTATGTTTTACCATTAGTGTTTTAGTTTTTTTTTAAAGTTCAGACAATTAAAAATCGCATTAAATTTGCAAATTAAATATTGTTTTGTAACTTATGCTATTAAACTTTAACAATAATAAAGTATTAAAATAAAACAAATTCATAATAAAACTTGAAAAGAAAAAGACAAAAATATCACATAACATAATAGGTAAATATGTGTGAACTGATTCGCAAATTTACGACAATCCTTATTCGTCCATCCATTTGAAAGTGTTTCGTGCCTGCACACACACACATACAACATTTCTGAAAACAAATCGGGAACTGTAAGCAAGCAGGGTTGCCCTCTCCCTACGAATCTTGTTTTTATGTGAGCATATCTGCATAATCAAATGATTCCGGCGAATATTTAAAATAACTGCCGTTCCAGACAAATATTTTCATAAATCTGTCATCGGTGATTGCGGTTTTAAAAAAGTATGCGGGAGCAGCAAAAGGAATAAAACGTCACGAGCAATATATTCGCGTCGAACATTCAAGGAAAATCTGTTAAAAAAATAGAGCGAAGCCATAACCCAGAAATGGTAATGTGAAGTATGGATTTGGTAATTTATTCGCGGATTTATTACCCCGGTTTGGATTTTTTTTTTTAATATTGAAATTAGTTTCTGTAGAGGGATGTTATTGGATGTAATAAATGAAAAATAATCATAGTTTGTATGTAAAGAAAATGATCATTTTAAAACTTGGAATATCAATTCATAATGTATCTATAAAAATAAATTGAAATAATAATAAAAAATAATTGTTATGATCTTTTGCATATACAGGGTGTTTCAAAACATGTGTCGGAAAATAAAGGGTGGGATTGGTTGGCTAATTATAAGAAAAAAAGTTTCCATTAACATGGTTCCGCAAACGCACCGTTTTCAAGATACAGGGTGTACATTTTTTTAATTTTTTTGACGATATCTTAGGAACCGTTTGAAATACAAAACTCAGCTTTTGTACACATTTTAGCATTAATATTAGCTACTTTTTAAGCGTTTATTTAATTTTTTTTATGTGTCATTGACGAAAATTTTAGGGTTGCGTGAGGTTTTTATAGCTCTAACTTCTATGACACTTAGGAAATTGACATTCTGAAAGCACATTGTGAACCACCAGTATTTTCTACACAAAAAAGATATTCCTAGTCAAAAGCTCTAACGTAAACCGTTTTAGAGAAATACGGCGTTTTATGATAGAAAACATGAAAAAAAGTAGCAACATGTTTTGTTGTTGATAAAAATATTTCTTTTTGATCTAGTTGTCAGCGTTCATGCATTTGTTGTATGCATTTGAGTTATTGACAATTGTCGTTTAGTTGTTAAATAACCTTTTTTTTTTAAGTCAATATTGCGGAAACTTATTATCTTTATTACCCAATTAATTTGCCCATTCTTAGTATTTTGCTTGCGTGGTGATTGCAAAATGAATAATTACAGTGATAGCGAGATGTGCAATAAGCATTTTGTTTATGGCGTTGCCGATAGAAATGAAGCAAAACTCAAAAAGCTGCAAAGTAGAGATGTGAAGGAATGGCTGGACGTAGTAGTTCATGACGCTAGAGAACGGGAAGCTGATCTAGCAAAAGAAGTTGACACTCTTCGCAAGAAAAACACCGAAAAGATCTGAAAGACTCTTCGGATCGGCAAGTGCAGTGCGTACAATGCAAGAAAGCACAAAGTAGGAAAGATAGAAGAACCCTAGTAACAGGCGACGATAGTTTCGAGGCCTTCAAACAAATAACGGAGGAAGATTGGCGGGATAAAATCTTCCCTAGGCTCAACGTACAACGAGGTAGCATCTTGGAAGTTTCCAGCGACCACGCGCTGGCCCTTCCATGCAATGAGAGCGTGACCTCCACGTACAAAATGGTAGCGAAAGTGATAGATGGACTTGGAGGGAAATAGGAACTCATTAAACAAGGCAAGAGAAAAGGAGAGGTGGCAATGATGGTCCACTCGTTAGGCTTCCCCGACGAGCAGGGCAACTTTACGCACAAGGCCAGATCCATATATTACCCCATTACCTCTAATGAAAGCGATAAGAAAAAGATGCAGATGAGCATGCAATGCGGTCGTTAAAAGTAGTTAGAGACCACATGCTTTGTCACAACAGGACCAAGTTCGCTATACCAGAGATGGAAGGTCTGCTAGGGTTGATGATGACAAGAGTCGCGGAATTTGTATTTGCCGAGACCAACATAGACGTCACTGTATACATAGAGCGTGGCGGCCAGGGCAAAAGCACCCAACCCGCAAGAGATAGACTAAAAAGCGTCGTCGGGCAGACGTACCCAGACAAAAGAGACGTAAGCAGGAAGCGCTGCTTGTCAAGGTATCTAACCTGGAATATGCGGAGATACTAAAAACCGTAAAACAAAAAGTAAATCCAACCGAAATCGGGGAAGCGGGGAACTACTACTCACCGTGCGGAATGGAGAAGAAAAACTTGAAGCCCTCAAGGAAAAAATCAAGAACAAGATCCCGGATGCAACGACAACCCGCCTGACCAGCAAAAAGGTCCTCCACATAAAAGACCTGGACGAAGTGTCGACCGTCGAAGAAGTGAAAGAAGCCATCTCAAGCACCATCTCGGCTAAGCCAGAAAAAATAGAGGTGAGAGATAGATGCCATAATGCTGATGAAAATAGGCACTATCAAAATAGAGTGGTCCAAATGCAGAGTCCTAGAGCGGAAGGCAGACTTAAAATGCTTTAGATGCTGGGAGTATGGTCACATGCGGGTGCAATGTAGGGGCCCCAACAGGGAGCATCTATGCCTAAAGTGCAGTAAAGAAGGACACAAAGAATCAGACTGCAAGAACAACCCGTACTGTGTACACTGCGCCAAAGAAGCACACCAACGGGCAAGGAGAGAAGGAAACGGGAGGTACCTAGACCGGAAACCTCGATCAACAATGCCGACAATAAAATTCCTGCAAGTCAACTCATTCAGGAGTCGCCAGTGCCACGATCTGACCTTGGCCACGGCCACGGAAATAGGTGCTTCCGTGATACTTCTGAGTGAACCAAACCAAAACGCCGTAAAAAACAGAAAAGATTGGACTTGTGATGATGATCTGGATACTGCCAAAAAAGTGATGGGAAATAAGGTCACTATAAAGCGAGTTGGGCGAGGACACATCTTTACGTACATAGTTACGCCGAACCTGACTGTCTACAATTGCTACTCACCCGGAAACAAGGACATAGAAGATCTCGAGGAAATTCTCAGTCAAATTGGAAAGCTAATTCGACTCAATGGGGAAAAGGCAATCGTTGTAGGAGACTTCAACGGGCATGGAAATAACAGATAGAAGAGAACAACTGCTGACAGAATGGATAGCGGAAAACGACCTAGTGGTCATCAACAAGGGTAGCAAGCCGACATTCCAGAGGCGTGACTACTCTTCCATACTGAACTTGACGCTAGCCACCTATGACGTCAAGAATAACATTGAGAAGTGGGAAGTCAGCGACCGCGAATCCCTGAGCGACTACAACTATATCATCTTCGAGGTCATTAAGGAAAATGTGCCACCGCGTAGGAGTAGGAGTATCCGTAATCGCGTAGGCTGTCAGGTCAAAAAACTCGATAGGCAAAAACTACAACAGGCACTGGCAGAGAACTGCGAGGTAACGAGTAGGCCAGCTGCAAGCGCCTTTACCCATGCACTGACAGAAATATGCGATCGAACGATGCCCAAAAGAACGAGCGCAAAGAAAGGGCCACCAGTTTACTGGTGGAACAACGAAATTGCGGAACTTCGCAGGCAATGTACCGGCAAGAGAAGAGCCTACACCAGAAGTGCAAAAAGGAACGACCCGGAGGGGAGCCAGCACCTATGGGAAAAGTACAAAGTTTGCAAAAAATCTTTGCAAAATAGGATAAAGACATCCAAACGAGAGTGCTGGAAAGCACTATGTGATAGTGTAGACTGTGATATCTGGGGAGACGGCTACAAGATAGCCATGAAAAGGCTGTCCGGCTTTCCCCCCAGACTGCAATTGGAGATGCAAACCGTGGAGGAAGTGGTGGATCACCTCTTTTCGGTGCATTAACATGTAACCTTCATCTGTGATAAATCTGTGATATTTACCAATTTTAGTTTAAGTGAATTACGAGCGGCATGTGTAAAACTAAAGCACAACAAGGCACCTAGACTAGTAAGCATACCTCCAGAAATAATTAAGGAAATATGCAATAAATAAGACGGAGTATACGCTGGCAGTATACAACGAACTGGCCATTAGAGCAAGCTTTCCAGCGGACTGAAAGCGTGCCAGGCTTGTGCTCCTGAGAAAAGGAGACAAACCTCTGGACAACCCTGCATCGTACCGTCCAATATGCTTACTGGATGTTGAGGGAAAACTCTACGCGCAACTAATACTCGGTAGGCTGAACAGCGAGCTTTTACGCACGGATGGCCTGTCGGACCGACAATACGGCTTCAGGGCAGGTCGGCAAACGGTGGATGCCATTAATGAAGTCACCAGGCTCGCTCGTGAAGCGGAGGTAAACTACTCTACCACACACCGGAGACTGTGCGCTGTACTAACGCTGGATGTGCAAAATGCCTTCAATAGTGCATCGTGGCAGCACATATTGGAGGAAGAGAGATACTACTGGAGGCAGCAGACTCGATCAAGATCAAACGGGTAAATAGCGGTGTTCCGCAAGGATCGGTTCTGGGCCCGACTCTGTAGAACGTTCTCTACGATGGTCTATTGAGACTAGATCAACCAGAAGGATTGACCCTCATAGGCTTTGCAGACGACGTGGCAATGGTGGTCGTCGCCAAGGGAGAGGAGAGTCTTATGAACTCTGCAAATATCGCTCTCCAAAGAGCATCAAACTGGCTGGAGAGTAAAGGGCTACAACTTGCTCCAGTGAAAACCGAGGCTGCCCTACTAACCAAGAAGCGCAAGATGGCTCCAATACACTTTATGGTCCAGAACACTGTAGTGGCTCCATCGAAAGCCGTAAAGTATCTGGGAGTGTGGCTGGATACGAAACTTTCGTTTGCCGAACAAGTTGCGAAGACCGTATCAGCATTGGCTAGCCTGATGCCAAACATTGGAGGACCCAGGGCCTCCAAAAGAAGACTAATGGCATCTGTGGTTCACTCCCAGATGCTTTATACCGCACCTGCGTGGCACGTGGTAGCGCAGAATCATAAGCTGCTAAGAAAATTAAATAGTGTGCAGCGCAAAATAAACATAAGGATATGTTGCGCGTACAGGATCATCTCGACGGAGGGAGCGGGAGTAATAGCTGGAGTGCCGCCTATAAAACTCCTTATACAGGAACGCAAGGAACGATATTCCGGAGTGGACAGTGCGACCGCAAGGGATAGGTTAGGTTAGGTTAGGTTAGGCGAGATGGCAAGAGAAGTAGATAAGTGGTCAGTATGGACGGTGGACGTACCGCTTAATTCCTAATATCCAGGTATGGATAGATAGGCCGTACGGGGAAGTGGTTATCTTTATCACCCAAGCTCTTTCGGAGCACAAATGCTTTCGTAAATACTTGCACGACCGCCATCGGGCGGAAACCAGCGCATGTAAGTACTGCAGAGAAGAAGACACCGCGGAGCATACTCTGTTTGTATGCCCGAAGTACACACTCTTTACACACTGGCAGAGTCTTTAATCACGCCAACGTCATAAGCAATATAGTGTCAACCGAGGAAACATGGATGAGCGTATATAGTACCATCCAAACAATAATTGAATGTAAAGGAAGAGATGAAAGATGATACTATAATACTAATACGGACAACTCTCCCACCGAAGCAATGCGCAAGCGGTTCCAGTGGGTTGAGCAAGAAGAGGGGGAGGTGGTTTAGTGAGTAAAAATCTCACACTACCTTGTCCGCAGAAACTACGGCGAGGTGTACGGCGGTGTCTTTTGAAAATTACACCTCCTCAACAAAAAAAAAAATGGTACCAAATGAAAGAACATTCACAAACGTCTACATCAAACTGAAAGTGTACATAAAAAAACTGTAGGAAATGGGGGACCTTGCCTGCTAAATCTAAACCTTAGTCACGTTACAGTGTGGAGAGCAAATACAATCCTTTTACCAGCGGATTTTCCGCAAAGATTGACTATGTGTCAATGGTTTCAAGAAAGAATTGCGCAAAATCCTCTATTCTTAGAACAAGTTTTATTTACTGACAAAGCAAATTTTTCTTGCAATGCAATTATGAACTTCCATAATAATCATTTATAGGCCGACAAAAATCCACATGCCATAATAGATGGCCATCATCAGGAAACATTTTTCCTTAATGTTAAATACATACATATATATATTTACAAAATTGTTAAAAAATAGTTTTCATATAAATATAACATTTCTGCAGTACCGCCATCTATCCGTAAGGAATCCTGGGGCCTGGTATTGGAATTTTTTTTTTCATCGTGTGGTTTTATGATTTGTGTTAGTAGTTTTAACTTTTATATTTGTTTTTTCATCAGATATTCTTTTAGTTTCATTTTAAAATTATTTATGTTGCATATATTTTTAATTTCTTCTGGTATATTATTGAATTCTTTAATGCCTTTGACAGTTATACTTTGGTTTTTTGATGTTGTTCGGTTTACTTCCATGTTTCTTTTTCTTCGTGTGTTGTGTGTATGAATTTCTTTTCTAGTTGTTGGTTTTAATTCTGTTTTAGTTAGACCAAGTTGTATTTTTTTTATTAAGATAATACATTGTTGTGAGATTTTGTTTTTTATTGTAAGTTGGTTTGTTTTTTTGTGAATTTCATTTGTAGGTGTTAGTTTGTCCATTTGATATAGTGTTTTTATTGCCATGTTTTGTTGTCGTTGTAGCTTGTCTATGTTTCTTTTGTTGGTTTGTGACCATACGGTCATCATGTAATTAGTTTGTAAGCTAAAGATAGCATTATAGATAATGTTCCTTGTTTTTTGTGTAGTTAGGTTGCTCAGTTTGTATAGGCCTCCTATAGCTATTGTGTTTTTTCTTATAAGGTTTTGTATGTGTTTGTCCCACTTTAAATTATTGGTAATTGTAATTCCAAGATATTTTGTATGTGAAACTTCGCATAATTGTTGGTTATTTATAGATAGCGAGATGTTATTTCTTTTTTTTTGTGATATTAACATAAAATTTGTTTTATGTTCATTAATTGTTAACAGGTTTTTATTATACCAGTCATTAATTTTATTTAAGTCTTCTTGTACTTCGTGTTGCAGTTTTGTTTTGTTTATTTCTGTATGTACTAGAGTTGTGTCGTCTGCGTATATGTATAGTTTTTTTTTTTTTTTTTTTTTTTTTGGGCTAGGCGGTAAAATCTTCTAAAGACTGGCAAGTGTCGGATTCATTTCCTCTCAGTTTGAAATGCCTACCGACTAAAAACCGCCCATTGAATTGCCTGTGGAAGTTCGTACCTTTCGGCACATGCCTTCCTTCGGTTAGATGGAATTGGGAAGAAGGTGAGTGAGTAGCCATGTAGGCTCTGGAATGATTAGTAGGGAGTCCCCTTTGTTATGATGCGATCTGATTGATCGGTCTCCTAATGGAGTGTTGCTCCTTGTCCGGTTCAGCCAACCTGGCCAGGTCCGGGTTGGAGTGAGTGCTGAGTTTGGTGAAGTATTTTTCAGCCAAAGCTTCCAAATACTGTGACAGCGGTGGTATCCCCAGGTCGTCTATCCGACGCAGGGTCAGATTTTGGAATGCCTCAAGACGTTTGAGGTGGGTGTTTGCAGCTGTCCCCCAGATTGGAGATCCAAACGTGATTTGCGGCCTGATGATGCTCGTATAGATCCTGAGCTTGTTTTAGATTGACAATCCGCTGCGTCGTCGTAACATCGGTACGAGACAATTTTTCGCCATTTTAGCTTTGTCCAGAATAGCTTGTACATGTAGCTTGTAGGTGAGGCCCTTGTCGAAGGTGATGTCCAGATACTTAGCAGAGCTCGACCATGGGATTGGAATTTCGTCTAAGTGAACCCTTCCGTGGGATTTGTGACGTCGCCTGGTGAAGAGGACAGCCGTACTCTTCTCCGGGTTGACCCCGATTCGCCATTCTATGAGCCACTCTTCGAGATCTTCGGTGGCCTTTTGGAGTCGGATGGTGATTACCATCGGTGACCTGGAGCTGTACATTAGTGCCGTATCATCGGCATATTGGGCCATTTTAACCCCGTGCTTCCAGCCCGATGGCATGTCAGCAACGAAAAGGTTAAACAGCAGAGGCGATAGAAGAGAGCCTTGAGGTACCACAGACTCGATCTGCCAAGTGGTAGATACGTGGTTCTGGAGTTTGACTGATAGAGTTCTGCTTTTTAGGTAAGACGCTAGAAACCTTATTAGACGCAGTGGGAACCTTTGTCTATGCAGTTTGAGTAGCAAACCTTCGTGCCAAACCTTATCGAAGGCTTTTTCGACATCAAAAAAGACCACCCCTGTGGACTTTTTCAGTCTAAAACCCTCGATAATGTGTTCGGTCACTCGGTTAAGCTGATGTACGACAGAGTATTCACGCCGGAACCCGTGTTGGTGGTCGGGTAGAAGAGAGTTAACCTCGACGTGTTTTTGGATAGTGTCCAGAATTACTTTTTCTATGACCTTGCTCAAGGTGCATAGAAAACTGATTGGCAGATAGTTTTGAGGAAACATTCGGTCTTTCCCAGGTTTTGGGATGCTGATTACGTGCGAGCCTTTCCAAACTGATGGAAAGTGCCCTGTACGCAGTATAGCATTTGCAATGTTGGTCAGAGCCATTATTGCTTTGTGCGAAAAGGTTTTCAACGCCTTGTTCGGAATACCGTCTGGTCCTGGCGCGGATCGGGATTTGAGTTGAGATAAAATTTCTCTAACGCGGGACAGTCGAACGCTGTTTAGCGGCGGATCATCCTTAATATTGCGTAAGAAGCCCCTGACCTCTCGGTGAACCCTATCGATGTGCTCCAGATCAGTGTCCCTGTTAATAAGGGGGGAGCATTGGAGTTCCAGGCTGTCAGCAAATGCTTCGGCCTTTCCCTCGAAATCATATTGTAGCCCATTCTCACCATGGATGACTGGTATTGGGACTTTCTTATTTCGCAAAGCTCTGGAGATCTTCCACATTAGATTTACATCCTCTGTGGTCGATTCCATTGTCTTTAGCCAGTTCAGATCTTTCTGCTGTTTTATAGTGGACCTAACTTCCCTGTAAAGTTTGTTTAGAATTTCTCGATCTACTGGATCGCGATGCCTTTGCCATTGATGTCTGGCGGCATTTTGTCTACGAATCAATGCCTTTTGTTCGCGTGATAGTCCAAGTGGATTATCTGCCCGAACCTGAAAGGTTTTAGAAGCCTTTTCTCTGGCTTTGTAAATCAACTCTGTAAGCTGTTTGATGTATAGTTTTCCGTTTAGCTTTAACTCAAATATGTCGTTAATATATAAAATATATAGAAGTGGTGCAAGCACACCACCTTGTGGTATACCGTAGTCACTATATTTTACTGCACTCAGTGTATTTTTAATTTTTGTTTGTAAGGTTCTTTGTTTTAAATAAGTTTGAATTAGATTTAGTTCTTTTTTTCGAATTCCCATTTTTTCTAGTTTTGTAATTAGTTTTCGTTTACATACAGTATCAAACGCTTTCTGCATGTCTATAAATACTGTAAGACATTCTTTTCTTACATCAAGTGCATTGTTGACGTTGTGCATTATGTCAGTAAGTGCAGAGCCTGTACCGGTTTGTTTTTGGAATGCGTATTGCCGAGTGTTTATAATATTATGTGATTCTACATGTTTTAATATTCGTTCATAAATTATTTTATTGACTATCTTGGCTACAATAGAGTTTTCCGGTAGATGTTTGTTTCCTTTTTTAAATATAAGTATAATAACAGTTGGTTTTAGACACTCTGGATATATACCTTGTAATATTGTATTGTTGATTAATTTAGTTAGTAGCGGTATCAACTCATTTTTTACAGTTTTAATAACTTCTGATGTTATCATATCTTTTCCAGGTGCTTTTCCATCTTTAAGTTTGTTTATCATGGCTTCAATTTCTGCGTCCGTCGTTGGGTTAAATGTTACGTTTGAGTCTATATTCTTTTGTAATGTAATAGTTTTGAGTGATGTGGAATTATTTGGTTTTTTGTTTGCAAGGTTTTTTCCAATGTTTGCAAAATATATATTAATTGTATTAGATATGTCTTCAGGATTTGTGAGTATTGTTCCATTTTTGTCGGTGATTGTTGTTATATCTTTGCTTTTTTTTATTTTTTATAATTTGATTTATTTCATTTCATGTTTTTTTTTTTTTTATTATCTTGTACACGTTCTATTCTATTCTGATAGTACATCATTTTTTTTTTCATTTACCTTTTTATCAACGTAATTTTTCATTGTAATGTAGTTTTGTTTGATTATAGCGTTTGTTTGATTTTGTTTATATCTTTTATATAAATCATTTCTCTTCTTAATGTCGTTTAGTATATCGGTATTAATCCAATCATTTCCTTGTTTATATTTAAGTTTTACTTCTCTGGTGTTATTTTGCCACTTCATAAATCTGGGGCTAAGGACAACATATCCAACTATAAGGCATTTGCATACAGTCTTGCATTGCAAAACTTTTTGATAGTATTGTTTCTAGTCAACTAAATAATCTCAATTATCAAGTTATTATCAACGAACAACATGGTTTCTTTAAAGGTCGATCTACTCTGTCAAATCTGCTTATATATCAATCTCATCTAATTAATGCTTTATAATCTAAACTCTAAGTTGATAGTGTTTATACTGATTTCAGTAAAACATTTGACAGAGTAAATCATTCAATACTAATATCTAAATTAAGAGCTTTTGGATTCCACAGTAGTGTTGTTACCTGGTTGAGTAGTTTCCTTTCGGAGCGCTCTCAATGTGTAAAAATAAAGAATTTTTTATTTAAGCCCATACATGTATTGTCTGGGGTTCCACAAGAGCCACATTGTGACCCAATATTGTTTCTTCTTTTTATTAACGATCTAGGCAATTACATACATAATTTAAATTATCATCTATATGCGGACGATCTTAAAATCTTTAAAACTATATCATTTATTGGTGATTGCAAAGCTTTGCAAGACTCTATTACTAGCTGGTGCAATGACAATAATTTATTTTTTAATTTAACAAAATGAGCTTTTCTCGTGCAGTAACCCCTATCTGTTTTGATTATAACATTGGCAACTGTATACTTTGTAACGTTACAGAAGTTAAAGATTTAGGTGTTATTTTTGCGTTTTACAAATTACATTGATTCAATTTGCAACAGAGCATCTAAAATTCTTGGATTAATCTTTAGAATGTCAAGATCGTTAAGTACGCATTCTGTTAAATTATTGTATTGTTCTCTTGTTTGCCCTATTTTAGAATATGCGTCTACGGTGTGGTCACCTTTCTATGATGTTCATATAAATAGTATTGAGATAATCCAATGGAAGTTTTGTCGTTTTTTGTCTTTTAAAATGGGAATTGCTGATGATAACTACGATAAAACTAGCTTTTTGTACTCTCTCAACTTAAGCAGATTAGAAGATCGTCGTAAAGTTAACGACCTAGCAATATTAGTTAAGGTTTCGTCTTCTACATTAAACAGTCCATCATTGTTGTCTCAATTGCACTTCTATATTGGTCCTTGTCGCCGTACTAGATATACGCTTTTATTTCGCTTACCATTACATAACTCTAACTTAGGCAATCATAGTCCTTTATGCAGAATGATGCGCTATGCGAACGTTATTTCTCTTAATTCAAACCTTGATTTATTTGGCCCACACACGAGTTTTGTGAGACAATTAAGATCTTTTGATTTTTCATTGTTTTGATATGTATGTACCTGTTTGTTTTTTGTTAATATTTTAATGTTTATGCATATATTTCTATTAGAATTTAAGTTTCTTTACTATACTATTTTTTTTTTAAATATTTTTGTTAAATTTATGCCGCTATCTATTACTATGTTTTATAAGTGCACACCTTTTTTACTTTTTAATGTTCATATATTGTTTTAATATTTTTTGTATTAAATGGAGTTTCCGTAAATAAATGAATTGAATTGAATTGAATTTTGTAATTTTCTTGAAGAAGAGCTGCCATGACTTTTAGAGGACTTCCGGTTCAATTAAGAAACGAAATGTGGTGCTCCTGCACATTTTTGGCTCATAGACTTGGTCTCCTCAGTCTCCAGATCTAAATGTTTTGATTTCTTTTTTTGTAGGGTCATTTAAAAAGTTTAGTTTACACTACATCAGTTAATACTGATAAAGAACTAAGAAATTGCATTATTGCATCCTGCAATACAATACAAAACACTCCAGGCATTTTTGAACTGGTACGTCAGTCACTAAGACGTAAGTTGGAAGCCTGCGTTACAGTAGGAGGAGGTCATTTTCAAAAAAAATTGTGATTTTTCTTGTTTTTTATGTTATTGCTTAGTTTTGTAAAATAAAGGTTTTGTGATCATGTTGTTACTTTTTCTTTCCGTTCCTGAGATATCGTCAAAAAAAATTAAAAAAAAAAATTTCACACCCTGTATCTCAAAAATGGTGCGTTTGCGGAACCATGTTAATAGAAACTTTTTTTCTTATAATTAGCCAAGAAATCCTATTCTTTATTTTCCTACACATGTTTTGAAACGCCCTGTATAATACAAATATGCTATTTTTTTTAATATTTAATACAGACCGGTTTTGTCGGTTAGGCAATCGTCAATGTTACTACAAAAACATTTTACAAATAAATAGAACCATAACAAAAAATTATATTAAACTTACAAATATTTAGATTTTATAATATATTTAACGCAATAGGTAGTAGGAAGTGATGTACTGGTTGCATAAGTTAGTGGTTAATGCTACAATTAAAGGTTGTATGTTAAAGATTATTACCACAAAAAAGTTAAAATACTCGTTACTCTTTTTAATTTAAAATAATAAAAAATATATATTTAATCCTAGTAATCCAAATTCTTTAAATTTTTTTTTTTTTAATTAAGAAAACCAACGCCAAAAACGTTAAACAATTCGACCTCCCTTTTGCCCCAACAATTTTCCGAGTTCTTGGCCTACTTAGAAACGGATGCCCTACAATTGCAGCAAAAAAAATTGTAAAAATGTTTTGGTATAAATCCAGTTTTCAAAGTGTCAACTACCAAACTATTAATGCGGCCTTAAAACTGTAAATCCAAGTTGAAAATTTAGCATTTTGTAAACTTGGCTCTCAGAACTGGAAATTTAACTAACAATATTTGGTTTTAATAAAAAAATTATTACTATAAAAAGTACTTTTTTAAATTTCACTGCCAAACTGTTAATCGGGCTTTTAAGACTAAAAATCCGGTAAGCAACGTAAAAAATTACTGCCAAGACTGCCAAGCTGTTAATCCAATATCTATATTATAAATCCAGCCATTAAAACTATAAATTTAGTTTTTAAAAGTGTAAATCCGGCCTTCAAAGGTTTAAATTATCAATTTTTTTTGCTAAAATGATTAACATTAAAACAATAAATATGGTTTTCAAACTGCTAAATTTTACTATTAAACAAATAATCCGGTTTCTAAATTATAAATAAAACCTTTAAATTTCTTAATTAATTTTTAAAAGTGTAAATCCAGCCTTCAAATAATAAATAGAGCGTTTAAAAGTGTAATTCAGGTTTTTAAAATGTTAAATTTAACTGTCCAACTGTTAATCCAACATACAAACTTTAAATTTGGTTTTTAAAATGTTAAATTTAACCGCCGAATTGTTAATCTGACCTCTAATTTATAAAACCAGTTAATACAGTTTTTTTAGTGTAAATAAGTCCTTTAAAAATAAAAATCTAGCCCCTAACTACAGCTAAACTGTTAATCCGCTCTTTAAATTGTTGTGTCTAGTTTGTTAGAATAGGAAAACGAGAAGCGCCCGGCGGAAGTTTATGGTCGCATATAGATAGTAAAACTCTGGTAACAAAATATTAAAATATTTTTAAACATAACTAAAATCCTGCTAATAACGGTTGAAAAGTGTAAAATTCTATTTATAAAATGTTAAAAGTAACAAAATTCAGTCTTTTAACGTCAGAATATTGTCAGAAAGCACTAAAATACAGCTATAAACTGTAGAAAAGTAGAAAGAAATATTAAAATATTAATCAAAATACTAAATCCGGTGATAAAACATTAAAACATTTTCAGATAGAATCAAAATCCGGTAAAAAATAGCTAAAAACTCTAAATTAAATTCATAAAATGTCAAAAATAGCACTCATATAACATCAAAATATTGTTGGACAGCATTAAAATCTAGCCATATCAAATGTAATTTTTTTTTATAAAGTTGAATAGAGAAAATGTCAACTTTAGGAGCATTTATAGACACCAAAAAACCTTTAAAAAACCTAATTTAAAAAAAATAACTTATAGCACAATAAAAAGTTTACTAAATTTGATGTTCAATGAAGACAATTGAAGATTTTAGATTTTTATATATTTCATTAGACTGATTTTTTTTTTACGTTGCAAAAAAAACAAAAAAAAGAGTTAATTTCCGTGAGTTCTGCTTGTAGTTTTATGACAACTCCTAAACCGCGCCCTTAAATTAATTTTATAGGAAAGCATGTTAGCCTCACTTAAGTATTTTTATCCTAACCGGAAATAATGTCAGACAATAATTAATTTGAAATTTGAAGTTATTAAATTAAGAATAATCAAACGAAAGACTGGTTTGCCATCTAGTTGCAATTTTTAATACTAAAATGGCCGCTGTGATTCGATTGACTGATTTTGAATAAATTATTAATTCATTTCATATTAAATTAAGAGTTAAGTTTCTTATTATATCAGTCAAACCGTACATAAAATAAGTTTATTTGATAAGTTATATTAAAATAAATTTAAAGCTTGGTTTAATTGCCCACGACGTTGAAAATAACTCAACCCAGCAGCAATCGTAAAATAATCCAACATAATTTTTATCGCGCGCAATCAAAACTTATACAATATCTATGCTGCGGTCGCGGACATAAAGTCAAATTTCTTTTAAGAAAATCGTAACATCTTGCCATTCCGTCTAAAACAAACCCCTACATTACACACAACAATTTCAACCATCCTTATTATACTTATCTGAAGAAAAAGAAAAGAATGACGTTTGTAGCATTATCGATATACTTTTTACCAGTTCTAGCATAATAAACGTTTTATAGCAAATTGTCATTGGTTTATGACTCAATATGGCGACTAGTCTAGTTTAAAGCTGATTGGCCTCGCGGGATTAGTGTTATAAAACGATTGAAGCCCCATAAAGCGGATGCTACTGAAAAGTTCCTCTATAAAATGTAATTGTTTTTACTATAATTTTCTTTATTATTTAAATCGATTGTTGAAAATCCAGGCCAGATATTTCCATTAACGTTTGCGAATCGAATATGGAAATAACATTTCTATGCAATTATGTCGGGTCGGTAAGTAAGTTTGGAAAACAGTATTTTAATTGTACATTAAAAGTTCCGCAAGCCAGTTTCTGTTATAATGTCGTTCTACATCGGTTTGTGTTAAAGCGACGGGCATGCTGACTGTCGCCTCCGGTTATTTTAAATGGCTCCCGTTTCAAACCAATAAACATGTAAAACACCTTATTATTATACTAGGGGCATAACTCTGTATACAAGTTATGAAGGAGATGCCGGATTTTAAAGGAAACCGTATCAAGCTTCACATTTGACACTATATCAAACCATTATAAATATTTGCATGTCATCAGTATGGATGTGTATTAAAGTAGATACTTTAGATAAACTCTTAATAGTACTATAAAAGTATATGTAGTAAAAGTAATAAACAAAGAAACAATAATAAACAAAGTATGTCTTCAAAATTAATAATTTAAAAAATATTTATTCAATGTACAGGTTCTGGTAAAATTAATGTTCTAACTTTTATTCAGATTTCTACTGAGTGGTGAGATATAATGAAAACAGTTATAATAAAATTGCTAGTTGGTTTTTTAAATAATACGATAGTATTAGCTGTGGCGGAGCCAGACTGTTTGAGAAACGGTTTTGAAAAAAATCGTACAAAATTAGCAAATCTAGACGTATATCAAAAAGTTACTAAAACTGTCAAACAATTTAAGTTAAATTTCAACTTTTTTTTTAAATTTTTTGTAACTAATAATTTAGAGTAGTTTGTAAAATGTCAAGTTAAGCAAATGTACTACATCTGTCAAAAATTGTTTTCTATATTATCAAAAATTTTAAAAAATGTTATTAGATTTGTTATAAGGTGCCATAAATCTGCCAAATCTATCAAATAATTTTGCTGCCACAAATTGTTACTATATTTGTCAAAAAGTTACTAAAAATTATAAAAAATTTCTAAAACAACCAAAAAATTTTATTTTAATTTTATAGCATAATATTTAAAACTGTCAAAAATGTTACTAGATCTGTCAAAAAAATTAAAAAAATTACTACACCTGTCAAACAATTTACAGTAATAACTTATGTTGGCAGAAATATACTACCAAACATTCTGTCAAAAAGTAATTACATTTGTCAAAAGTTACTAAATTGTCAAAAATATTACTACATTTATCAAAGTTACTAAAACTGTCAAACAGTTTTTAACAATGTAATAAGATGGCAAAAATCTGCCAAATTTGTCAAAATGTTACTACAACTGTCAAAAAATTACTAAAAAACACTGTCAAATAATTTAGAACATTGTAATAAAATGCATACAGTTTGCCAAATATGTCAAATTGTATTTCAATCTATCAAAAAATCACTGTATTATATTTTAAAGTAACAAAAATATTACTACATATGTCAACAAATTTATAAAAATTTCAAAAATTATTAAAACTATCAAACAATTCACAGCCAATATAGCATAAGTTGGAAGCAACTTGCCAAGTCTGCCAAATTGTATTTTAAACTGTCAAAACGCTTACATTGTGTTTTAAAGTTGTCAGTGTTACTAAATTTGTCAAGAATCTATTCAAAAAGTTATTAAAACAATCAAACAATTTACAGCAATAAAAATGGTCAAAAACAGTTTTAGAAAGTTTTTTACAAATGTAGTAATGTTTGTTAAAAAGTTACTAAAACTGTATATTTGGTTATTTTTCTGTCAAATGTCAGTTATTCTAGTTACTTTTTTGTCTATTTAGTAATATTTCTGTCAAATGTCGGTTATTTTTCTGTCGTTTTGGTTATATTTCTGTAAAATGTATGTATTTCTAGTTACTTTTTTGTTGTTTTAGTCACTAGTAACATTTTCTAAATGAGAACATATTTGTAATCCATTTTAGTAACAGTAAATTGTAGGAGCGTTTATTGCATTTTATATTACAGAAACATAACATCTGTTATGATACTACTGTTTTTTTTTATTAGTAACAGTGTTTGTGATAATAATAATTCTAATAATAAGTCTAGTGCAAAGACTGTTGTGCAGGCAACCTGGGTTCGATTCCCGGCAGCGGCAATATCTAATTTGTCGAATATATTTTGATGCGGTCGTCTCCTTTGCAAAGCAATGCCAAACCAGCAAAGTATTTGCCTAGTAAACCCTTCTAGTGGTGTGGTTCGGATTCCACGTTAAACTGTAGGTCCCGTATGTTTGTGTGGAACTATTATTGCGCACCACAAACATACGAGAGGGGCGCCGAACAGTCGTAGCGAGTATGGCAAATGTATAACAACTGGAACGCGCACGCAAGTAAAAGTTTGCGTTAAATTCGGTCTTGATTCAGAACGCCAAAGTATACACGCCGCAACCTCTGTCCTTTTCTAACGCACGAGTTAAAAAAAGCCAGAACCTCTTCTCTCTTCAACAAGCAAGACCGGCTTTTATATATGAGCATAATCATTCTAGTTGTTATGCAAACTCGCAAATTGAAGTTAGGACAATCAATGCTGCGACCACATTCCGGTAGTTCTGGAACTCTATGGACAGGGATCTGGCAAGGAAGGAGGACAATTCGTTACCCATACGAATTGGCTTCTTTTTTCGAGATACCTGGAAGATAGCATAGAAAGGATTGTTCCAATAAGAACAATTGCTGACATCGAAGGAGCCGTCGAAAAATTCACTGAACTCATTTATAAGGCCAAAGAACTGGCATCTAAAACCCATCAGGTTCGGGCAAATAATCCACTTGAATTATCCCGCAAAATAAAGGCATTGATTTGCAGGAGAAATGCCGCCAGACATCAATGGCAAAGGCATCGCGACCCTTTAGATTGTGAAATTCTAAACCACCTTCATAAGGAAGTTAGATTGTCAATAAGGCTGCACGAAAATCAGTGCTGGCAGGAAAAGATAGAATCAACCACAGAGGATACTAATCTGATGTGGAAGATTGCCAAAGCCTTACGAAACAGAAAAGTCCTGATACCAGTCATCCACAGTGAGACCGGGCTCCAATATTCTATAGAGAAAAAGGCCGAAGCGTTTGCTGACAGCCTGGAACTCCAATGCTCCCCCTCAAGAGAAAAAGATGATACGGAGCACGTCGAAAGGGTTGAAAGAGCGGTGGAACGCCTTTTGGATAGCCCTGACGACGACACCCCGTTGAACCACGTTTGACTGTCACGGATCAAAGGAATCTTATCTAAACTTAAAGCTCGATATGCGCCAGGTTCTGATGGTATTCCGAACAAAGCTCTTAAAGCGTTTTCGCACAAAGCAGTAATGGTTTTGACCAATATTGCCAATGCAATCTTACGTACAGGGCACTTTTCTTCAGCTTGGAAAGGTTCACACGTAATTAATATCCCAAAACCTGGGAAAGACCGACTGTTTCCTCAAAACTATCGGCCAATCAGTCTTCTATGCACCTTGAGTAAGGTCATAGAAAGAGTAATCTTGGACAACCTCCAAAAACACGCAGAAGAAAATTCTCTTCTACCCTCTCATCATCATGGGTTAAGGCGTGAATACTCTGTAGTACACCAATTAAACCGCGTGACAGATTTTAAAGATTCTAAAGCTACATAGACTTAAATTTCAACTGCGGCTCATAAAGCTGATAGCTTCAAATCTTGACAGCAGAACTTTAGCAGTAAAGTTTCAGAATCATGTTTTGACCTCTCGGCCGATTACGGCAGGGGTACCTCAAGGCTCTCTTTTCTTGCCTTTGCTATTTAACCTTTTCGTTGCCAACATGCCATCCGGCTGGAAGCACGAGGTAAAAATGGCACAATACGCCGACGATACGGCGTTTCTCTACAGCTCTAGGTCGCCTATGGTGGTTACCACAAGGCTTCAAAAAGCAACCGACAATCTTCATGAATGGTGCAATGATTGGCAGCTCAAGGTCAATCTTGAAAAGAGCGTTGCCGTTCTCTTTTCGCGGCGACGAACTAATCCGCACGATAACGTCTTCATCGATGACGTGCCGATTTCATGGTCAAATGCTGCAAAGTATTTGAGAATCACATTTGATAAAGGTCTAACGTACAAACTGCACGTTCAGGCCGTTCTTGATAAAGCCAAATTGGCAAAAAACCTGCTAGTCCCAATGCTCCGCAGGGACAGCAGGCTATTGCTTCGGAACAAACTCCAAATGTATACGTCTATCATTAGACCGCAATTGACGTTTGGTTACCCAATATGGGGAACGGCGGCAAACAGTCATATAAGGCGTCTCGACGCATTTCAAAATCTAACTCTTCGTTGGATTATAAGAGCGCCATGGTAAGTAAGGAATGCAGACATTCATAACGACCTAGGCATCACTACGCTACGACAACATTTCGAAGCGCTCGCCGAAAAATATTTTACGAATGTAGCAATTCATTCAAACACCGATCTAGCCAGATTGGCAGAGCCGGACAAACAGGGCCACTTCTATCGAAGACCTGTCAACCTTATCTAACCAGGTGGGTTCACCCCACATCTTACAACCTCACCCCACAGCCTATACGGCTTCCTATCTCTATTCATTCCCTTAATTTTCTCCCAATGGAAGGTTTATGAGCACAGGTCTCGAACTTCCCGGTACTCAAAATGGGACGGTTTGTAGTCGGTAGGTGCTTTCCTCGTGAGAGTGAATCCGACACTTTGAGTCAGTCTTTAGAAGATTTTACCGCACTGACCACCAAAAAAAAAAAAAAAAAAAGTTGTTATGCATTTCACTGGTTTTGACAAACTAAATTATTTTGGGTAAACCGTCCAACATGGTTTATGATACAATTAAATTAGCAAAACAAAGCGTCGTTAAAAGAACAAGATCATTAACATAAAAATAGCACAAAAAAATCATTTCTAGCAAAAAAAAATTTTAGAATTATATTTTTCTTTTACAATTTATCAAAATTTGCAGAAAAACTCTAGAATGCATTTGTTATTTTAATCTGAGAACACAATAGGCCTGTTTTCAATCTCTACAATAACCTCTACATCACGTGTAAAGCTACCCCATCCATCAAATTAAAAAAATAACACTCATACTAAGCAAAAGTACTCTACTGTAGCCAACTCCTGTCAAACCTGCCCGACATTCCAAACGCTGCTACAAAAATTTGCTAGCCTTTTTGTGTATGGGTTTGCCTTGCCGACACCCAATGCTTTACATAAAAAGCCACATTTATGCATCTACAACTACAAAGTCTCTATAAATGATTGGCATTATGTAATCACTTTAAATATGCTTTACTTTGTTTTGACAGTTCAACTTTAACTGTGTTTACGCACACCAAACTATTTCACTAGAGCGGCACAAACGTACATTAGATGGTTACATAATCCCAAATTTTTATAATAACCCTGTATATATACAGCAAACCAAAACCAAAAATTTGATAAAATTTGAAAGTCATGTTTTTCAAACTCAATTTAAAAACCTAACCTAACCTAACTTAAAAAAGCAACTTATTATTTTTAACCTAACCTAACCTAACCTAAAAAAGCAACTTATTATTTTTAAATCTTCAAAATGCTCAAGCTACGTTTCAGAAGCTTTTTTAACGTTTTAGCAAATGCCT
This sequence comes from Tachinus rufipes, assembly GCA_963932245.1. Taxonomy (NCBI): domain Eukaryota; kingdom Metazoa; phylum Arthropoda; class Insecta; order Coleoptera; family Staphylinidae; genus Tachinus; species Tachinus rufipes. The sequence continues at coordinate 127,871,856 of OZ010741.1, forward strand.
AACCTTTTTCTTCTTATAACCGCTACCTTTATATGTCTCTTTTGCCTTTTGTATTTTTTTATTTGCACTAACATCTACTTTTCCAATTGTGTGCTATTTATTTTAATTTTTTGGTTGTCCTCATATGCGTTCTTAATTTTCTTAGGTCTTTTGTTCACTTCTTCTTTGTTGTATCTTCTTTTCTTCATAAATAGTTTATGCAGTTTCATTAATTATATTATTTTTGGCAGTTCGTAAGTTTTGTCTCTAGTAATATCTTCGTATCTCCATTTGGGATTACTTTTTTGTGTCCCCTTATTTTTCTTTATTTTTGCAATTTGGTTTGGTATCGTAGTCTCTTTAAATGTGATTCTTTTTTTTTTCTTTTTTTTAGTATGTTCAATTGTCCTGTTCTTTCTTATTTCTTTTTTTTTTGTTGGTCTTTTTCCTTGTTTTATTTTACTTTCTGTAGGCTTCTGGTCGTTAATTGTTAAAGTCTTATTTTGTCTTATCCATAAAATCTCAACCTTGCTTTCATAAAATTCCAAGTTAGTTATATAAACTGGAATCAAATACTCCTTCAAATTGAATATAGTTGTATTTAAAAGTCCAATAAAGATTTCTAACGCTTGCAGAAAAAATTTCTAAATCACTAACTTTCGGGTAGGTGGGTAGACGCTCCAGTTCAAACTACTTAATGGTAAACATGATTTAGAATGTTCCAACTATCCGTCTAAATATTAATCATCAAAAAATAAGTATCAACATTGCTTGGTTTGACGTAGAAACTTCAAACGCTTGCAGAAAGGACTTTTACTCTCGAGAACTCTAGTTCAAACTACTTGATGGTAATCACAAACTATAGTGTTCCACCTACCCACTCAAGTATTAATCATCAAAAGACTAAATCCTTTGATTGCAGAGAAACTTCCAATCTTTCGGGTTGGATCTCTAGTTTATACTACTCATTTCAGTGTCCAAACTACTGCAAGGTTATCATTAAATAGAGTAACCAACTCACCCACTTAAGTATTGGTAATCAAAAAATTAGTTACCATGGCGTCACATAGAAATTTATAACGGTTACAGAGAGCAGAATCTTTCAATTTACTTGATAGTAATTTGAGTGTATCATCACTCATCCAAGTGCTAGTCATCAAAAAATTGAATTACTATTGCTTCCTCCAACATAGAGGTTTCTAAAGCTTGCAGATAGCATTCTCAACAACAAAATTAGCTAAAATACAAAAAGATAACGTTAAGTTTAAGAAATCCCAAAAGAAACTAAAAAATACCAAACCAACCATTAATTACCAATTTTTGGAAAACTAAGTTACCTGCAGAATCTGCTGGTCAATATTAAGAAAAAAAGAAATCTTGGTGTAGCAAAAAAGCCAATAAAACCGCAACAATAAGACCAATCAAATAAACGTGGCACAACTAACATAAGAAAAAAATTTAATGCAGAAATTTCCAAACTACTACCTACCACTACAAAAAGATCAACTTATCCTAAATTAATTTGACTTTGAGTCCAATGTAACTAAAATGTAAAAGTTTTAGCAAATAGATTTAAAGTCTAGATACTTGTAGGTTCTTTTAGCATAAAAAACTAGATATATAACAGCCTTTACAAACGACGGCATTGTTTAAGCTAAAAATGCACCCGCAATGTTTCAAAAACTAATGTTTAAGGCTATAGCAGAACTACTTACTACGCAAGATTGCTGTAATTTATTTTTATAAAATTATGGATTTTTTAATCTTACCCAGATACTCAAGTGATTTTAAGATATCACTAACGTGAGGCTGTCAGAATACTAATTTTGGGTAATCCAAGCACCTAAACTACTTTTTTAAATAACCTTAACTTGACATCCAAAGTAAAATAATGGCAGCATGCTTGAATAGTCTACATACCAAATAAAAATTACAGTTTAGAGACGTGAAAATAGAAATTAAAATTGCAATCAATCTGCCAAAATATAATAAAATATATTAGTATGCAATTAGTATAGTCTTTTTTAGTATTAATAACACTGATAATGTCTTTTGTTTATGATTGTAATTGTATAAAGTGAAATATAATCTAATACTATGAAAACTTACCTTATTTTTTTACTTGCATCGATCTTTGAATTGTTTCTTGTAGACACTTAATTATTACTAACACATCACATAAAATGTTTAAAACTAGAACACTACTTCTGCAACATCAAAATTTGCCGAAACCCAAACACAACATGCCGGTACCGAATACACACTACAACTGCATTACTGCTGTCAAATTTACCAAAATAACAATTTCTTATTATATTAAATCTTATTAAAAAATCCATTCCTGTAATTTTTCTAATTACTAAATCATTTACAGATTTCAATTCCGTTAAGTAATAACATCAAAATCAATCAAATTGTAATTATATTATTATAATCCGTATGGTAGTATTGGCAACAATGAGATGATTTGTTACTATCTCAGTCAGCTGATTGCTTCTTCGGTGCTAGGCAAGCAAGCTCATAAATAATTCAATAAAATGTGTAGTGACTACAGTGATTAAATGTATATTCATTATTATAACTATATTAGTGCTAATTGGTAATGTGTTTGTGGACATAATCGGGAATTATCGGGATGAATCGAGTTGCTGATAAAATGGGTAAGTTTTTCTAGCTTCTGTGTTCAGGACAAATAAATTGTATTTAATATAATGTTAAGTCGTAAAAACTATTGGTTATAAATAATTTTACAGCAATTTACTCTTACAGGTGATATTCCATTTGCTCAAAGGTTCAATGACATATTTTAATATTGTTAGTTGGTAATTATTTTTCCTAATATCTTTGATAAATTGTTTGAATAATGTTTGAGAATTTGGAAAAACATAGTCCTTTCAGAGAGGCAGATGGTAGATTTCCCCGAGTCAAATAAATATTATTAAAACAAAGAATGTTATTAATTAATAATATTTATTATTAGTGTCTAGTTAAAATAATTATAGTTATGTGATGCTACATATCAGTATAAGGTTTACTGTATGGTGTAAAGTAAAGTTTAAATATTATAAATAACAGTTTAAGAACATTAGATGATATATTTTATGACAATCCCCTAGAATCGAAATATTTATTTCAGAATCTATCAATAATTTTGAAAATTGTTGATTTAAACTGAACATTTGTTCATGTTATAAGTTCTATCAATCGCTGTCCGATGCCAATGCATGCAACCGCATCATTTTACTGCAAAGAAACATTTAATTTCTTATTCACAAACACTTGAGCAGAGTAATACAAACTATTTGACTACAATGAATTTTGTAACTCTCCCAAGTGTTTGTCATTCAAAAATTGGTTATCTTACAACGACATCAACGGTACTTACTCAAAACGCATCTATTTTCTGCTCGTCGCATAATAAAGCCAACATAACAATATTCTTTGCCCACAAGCGACATCACGCGCTACCTTCAAGTAGCAGTAGCAGATGTAAACTTCTTTCTTATCGAACCTTTCTTACTGTGCAAGAAAAACAAACCGTACGTTGCTTAATGGTGGAAGAGCCGTAACAAATGCTCTGGAGATCATTTATCTCCAGGCCCCACCTAAACTCACGACATTGTACCGTTTGCCCTGGGTCAAGTCTCAAACCGTAGGGAATTACTACTACCAACAACACTATGAGGCATAAAACACTCAACTGTGGTTACCTAACCAGGTTACACTAACCCCCGCAATCTATAAAAACTCTATCTATGACTCTTAAAAAACCGCACAGGTAACACCAATAAACAAAATGTCTTACCACAATTACGACCACCTATTATACAGTGCATAGACGTGTTCATTTACAACATGGCATCAAGCTACCTAAAGACCACGCCACCCTTTCCGCAACCACCCTTGACTCCTTCTTCTATTACTATACGGAACACAAACCGCTAACAAATGGTACCCAACATAATGCTTCTAAAGAACATGGGGTCTTCACAAGCTTAATTATACCCAGATGTCAAAATACAAATCAATGCCAACTATAAACAAAGCTAAATCACCAAAGACTTAAAATGAAAAAGGCGAGAAAAAATACATTTAGCACCAACCAACAGAAAACGGCGCTGGTGTACAGGTAAAAGAATAACAACTTATATCAAGCCAAATTACTTCGCTTTGGTGGCAAACCACACAAAGACTAACACCTCTGCTTTGACAAGTTTAAACAGTATTTCACCCAGCACCGGGTACTTTACACTGCTCACCACCGTCTCTTAATACAAAGCTTAAAATAATAATTCCTACATATAAAAAAAACTAACTAGAACCAACACTTTTCTACAACCACACAAAAAAGAGTCGACGTAGCCGTAATAGCTTTACTAATAAGTTTGTTCACAACTCAGCAACACGGTTTTCAAGAACCAATGTTTTTTGCAACGGCAGGCAGCAATATTGCAGCTGTTTTGCCCTGGAACAAACTTTGGACAACGTACTGATCACTTTAGACATTATTGACTTTCATTTATTTAATCAACTGCTCAGCAAGGCCATTGAAGTTAAAACACACTCATTTTTCTAAAGATGCTTGACTTGTTACTAATAAGTACGTTTACAACTCTGCAACACGACTTTTAAAAACCAATATTTTTTGGAACGCCAGGCGGCAATATACAAGTTGTTATGTCCTGGAACAAACTCTAGCCAACGTACTGACCACTTTAGACATTATTGACTTCCAGTTATTCAATCAACTGCGCAGCAAGGCCAAACACACACATTTTTCTGAAGATGCATGGCCTGTGCCATGACAACCAAAAACACCTTAAAATATCACCCCCTCCAGATTGGACAAGCATGGAAAAGAATTGCCATTGATTTTGTAAAACTAAATACGCACTTACTATGATCGACCTGTGCACCAGATAGATGCAACCAGCAAAGCAACCACAAAGTTTTTGAAGCAGCACTTGTTCTACCGGTAAAGATTATTTTTTTAAAGAACGGGTTTCAGTTCAGAAGCTAACATTTCTAAAAAGTCGTGCAACAATCAAATCCCAAACACCACACGACTTTATCCTCAAATCAATTCAGTAGAAAAAAGTATTAAAACGTTGCATCAAATAGAAAGACAAAATCTTACTGGCCATACTCCAAAACTGTTAGAACTCAACTTGATCAAGTCAGCAGACTAAGACGCACTAAAACAAACATCAACAATTGGCGAAAACAACAATACTCACGGTGGAACTAACGTCCAGATTTACAAACCCAATAATTTAGCAAAGATAAACAAATAATAGCACGGCAGAGACTAACTGTTAATGAGTGAAAGATAGACTATCTGTAAAAGTCCATCTAGATAATTTACGTCAAACGCCATAAGCCAAAAAAAAAAGTGCTTACCGATTAATCCTCCTTTCTATGTACCTTCTGTTTAGAGATGGAATTTTAGAAGATGGTTAGTTGAGATGCCCTATAGACTATGGGGTAGTATGTGGTCACTTTAAGTTTAGAGTTGATTGATTGGTTTTTTATAAAAAAATATTTTTTTGTCTGGTTTAGCAAGTCTGGCCAGATTAGAATTGGGGTAGAGATTATCAAAATATACTAATAAGCTCCGACAAACATCTGCAAAGTCAGACTTTGAAAAGCCTCAAAATTGGAGACACAAATCTGATTTGTGGTCAATAATAGAGGTGTATCGGGATTTTGTTCTAGACCAACATTGAAGTTAAAAGGTTTTTTGCCAGTCTGGTTTTGACTAAAAAATAGACTGTAAAGGTAATCCTCAGTTACTTGGCAGCATCTGTCTACGATATGGGAAGAGAACATCGTTGTTTTTTTCTGGGTTTATTTTGACGCGATAGTCATTTATCCAGTCTTAAAGATTGATGGTGCATAAAAGACTGATTAGCTAGTATTTTTATAGAAACTTCCAGTTATCACCAAGTTTAGAGATAATAATTATATAAAAGCCTTTCTAAAGTTTAAAAAAGTGCCCAGTTTGAAGAATAGTATTAGCAAATGTTGCTGATGGCCATTATTGCTTTTTTACAAAAATTATTTTTCTGTTTGGTATCTTATAGGGGCTAAAAGCAGATTGAGTTTTGAGTATTTGCGTTTGTGGTCGTTTTTCCTGTAGCTAGCATGAAATGTTCTTTTTCAGGAATTGTGAAAAAAAGTCCAATTTGTCTGGGTTACAAATTTTCCTCCACTTTATTTGATTCCTTTTGGTAGAGCTTCAGTAGTACTTGGTTGTGATCGGAGCTAAAGTTATTGACAGTTTTGATAAGTTGACTAGTATTGCTACGTCAAGAACGTCCCCTTAGTGACCAGTCAAGCTATAGTGAGTGGGTTCATCTAGACCCAATACTTGAAAACTTTTTTGCTCAACGTAGTCAAGCAAAGCACAACTTTTGGCATTGATTTGGAGACTGTTTTACGCTGAATGCTTTGAATTAAAGTCCCCAGTAAGTGTTGTAGAAAAAAGGTTTGTGAAGATTGATTTGAAATCGGCAGTTTCGATCAAGTTGATAGGCTGTTAATATCATTTTTTGCCAAAGTATCAAAAAAAATTGTTAATATTATTTTTTCCAATTTGACGTTTCAGTTAACTAGAAAATTTGACAAACTTGGCTTAAAAACTAAGCCTGTTATGTTAGTAAATTTATTTTGCAAATTTTAAAATCTTTTCAAAATTTTTCAAAATATCATTTTTTTTTTAAATATCATTTTTTGCTAATTTAATGTTCTAGTTAATTAGAAAACTTGACAAATTTTGCTTAAAAACTAAGCCTACTATGTTAGTTTTAGTAAATTTATTTTCCAAATTTTAATACATTTTCAAAAATTTTCAAAATATTGAAAAACATTCTTTTTTTTATAGTGCCATACTTGCTAAGAGCGTCGGCACCCTTCTCGTATGTTTGTGGTGTGCAATAACAGTTCTACACAAACATATAAAAACATTATTTGGACTAATTTTAGCAAACATTATAACAAATCACAGAATTGCAAAACGATAGCTTTATAATTAAGCAAGTTATTGCAAATTAAGTAAGCCTGGATCATTTTCTCTAGTGTGCGGCTTTGAGATATATCAAAATTCGGCTAATAACTTGATTTTTATATCAAAATATGTCTGAAATATTAAAATCCGGCCGTTAATTATGAAATTTAGCTTTAAAATGACTTTAAATATCAAAAATCTCGGCCAATAAACGTTAAAATTTGGCCATGAATGTCAAAATTTGGTTTATTGTAAACCTAGCTTTGTAATGTTAAAATAAGTTTGATATACTAAAATATGGCCTTTAATTAATAAAATTCGGCCTCAAAGGACGTCAAATGTCACAAATTTTGCCTTGCATGTTAAAATTAAGTTTTGATTTAACAAAATTTGCTTTGTGATAAGAAAATAAGGCTTTAAAATAACAAAATCCGGCCTTTAATTGATAAATTTTGATTTTTTTTTTTCTAGATATCATATATATCTAAAATGTTAAAATCCGGCTTTGATATATCAAAATCCGGCTTTTATTGATCAAATTTGGCTCTAAATGTTATTAAATATTAAAAATTTATTCATTAAACATTAAAATCTGGTTTTTAATGTTAACATTTGTTTTTGTGATATCAAAATATGTATGAAATATTAATATCCAATTATGAAATATTAAAATTTGGTTTTTAATATATAAAATCCGGCTGTAAAAAACGTTAAATGTCGAAAAATCGGCCGTTAAACATTAAATTCCTGCTTATAACGGCTGAATTTGGTTTTGTTAAATAAAAACTTTGTCTTGATATTTGAAATATTAAAATTCGGCTTTGCAATGTTAAAATCCGGCCTTAAATTGATAAAATCTTGCTCCAAAAAACGTTAAATTACAAAAATTCGGCTTTTAAATATAAAAATTAGTATCCCACGACTTTGGTTTACCACAAACTTTCCCAAATACGTGAAGATATTTGGGGTTCTCATCGCTTGATTGGTTTTGTAGTTTGATTTAGAAACTAGCATAATGTTGATGTTCTGTTCAAAAAAGAACTTTGCCCATTTTTCCTGAAATGCTGTTTGCATTCCAGAAGCAAACGTAAACATCACATGTATTATTTATCGTTTTAGAGTTTGTGGATAAAGGTTATGATTTTTTATTAACAGAATTACAAAAACCGCAGGCACGAGCCGGTCTGGTATCTTTTTTTTGGTATGCGTTTTGCATTTCTAGAAATTGGCAGGGTGAGAGCCGGGACAGAGTGCACACTTAGAAAGTGTGCCTTTGAGGCAGTCTACCGACCGGTGCGGGCCCGAACAGTTACGGCGATGACAGATGTTTTGAAGCTTCTTCCAAAAATGTCAATGCTACAGACACACCGCGTCTGTAGCATTGACATTTTTGGCATTTAGGTATGCTACTATTTCGTTTCCTTTTGGCTCAACAGTACCCTTCAGGTCTAAGAGCTCAGTTAGATCTTTAATTTCTCCAATTGGTGTTCCAGTTAATTAAAAAATTTGACAAATTTAACTTAAAAACTAAGCATACTATATTAATTTTAGTAAATTTATTTTGCAAATTTTAATATATTTTTCAAATTTTTCAAAATTTAGAAAAACATTATTTGGACTAATTTTAGCAAACATTATAACCTAACAAATCACAAAATTGCAAAACGATAGCTTTATAACTAAGCAAGTTATTGCTAATTAAGTAAGCCTGGGTCATTTTCCCCAGTGGGCGGCTTTGAGATATATCAAAATCCGGCCAATAACTGAATATTTATATGAAAATATGTCCAAAATATTAAAATCCGGCCTTTAATTATGAAATTTGGCATTAAAATGACGTTAAATATCAAAAATCCCGGCCAATAATTGTTAAAATCCGGCCTTGAATGTCAAAATTTGGTTTGTTGTATCAAAACCTGACTTTGCAATGTTAAAATAAGTTTGAATTATTGAAATCTAGCTTTCAATTGATAAAATTCGGCTTTAAATTTCAAATTTAAATTTTGATTTAACAAAACTTTGCTTGTTTGACAAAATAAGTAAATAGAAATATTATAATCCGGCCTTAAAATAACAAAATTCGACCTTTAATTCATACATTTTGGTTGTAAAGGACGTTAAATATTAAAAATTTGGTGGTCTTGAAAGTCAAAATTAAGTGTTATTGTATTAAAACTCTTCTATTGCTATCAAAATATATCTAAAATATTAAAATCCGGCTTTGATATATTAAAATCTGGCCTATATTAATCAGAATTGACTTTAAATGTTGTTAAATATTAAAACTTATTCATTGATAATTAAAATCTGGCATTAAATTCTTGCTTTAACGGCTGAATTTGCTTTTGTTGTATAAAAACTTTATCTTGATATCTGAAATATTAAAATTCGGTTTTGCAAAGTTAAAATTCGGTCTTAAATTGATAAAATTTTACTTCAAAAGAGGTTAAATTACAAAAATCCGGCTTTTAAACATAAAAATCCGGCCGTTAAACATTAAATTCTTGCTTTAACGGCTGAATTTGGTTTTGTTGTATAAAAACTTTATTTTGATATCTGAAATATTAAAATTCGGTTTTGCAAAGTTAAAATCCGGCCTTTAATTGATAAAATCTTACTTCAAAAAACGTTAAATTACAAAAATCCGGCTTTTAAACATAAAAATCCGGCCGTTAAACATTAAATTCTTGCTTTAACGGCTGAATTTGGTTTTGTTGTATACAAACTTTATTTTGATATTTGAAATATTAAAATTCGGCTTTGCAATGTTAAAATCCAACCTAAAATTGATAAAATCCGGCTCCAATGGACGTTAAGTTACAAAAATCCTGCTTTTAAACATAAAAATCCGGCGTTGAATGTCAAACTTAGGTTTTGTTTTATCAAAACTTTTCCTTGTGATGTTCAAATATGTCTGAAATATTAAAATCTGGCTTTGAAATATCAAAATTCGGCTTTAAATGACGTTAAATATCAAAAATCCGGCCGTTAAACATTAAAATTTTGCTTTGAAAGTATCAAAACTCAATCGAAATTTATGTACGGAGGTGTTTATTTTGGAGTATTCTAAATTTTTTTTTGCAAAGATTAGCCTTCGGTTTACAAACAACTTTTCCAAATACGTGACGATATTTGCAATTCTCATCGCTTGACTGAGTTTGTAGCTTGATTCAGAAACTAACATGATGTTGGTGTTCTGTTAAAAAAAAAACTCTTCCACTTTGCTCACTTTTCTTGAAATGCTGTTTGCATTCCAGAAGCAAATTTAGAGTTTGTGAATAAAGGTTATAATTTTTTATCAGCAGAATTACAAAAACCTGAACTTTGAGAAGAAAACGTCGCAGGCCCGAACCGGTCTAGTATTTTTTTTGTATAAGCTTTGCATTTCTGAAAATTGGCAGAATGAGAGCCAGAACAGAGTGCACACTTAGAATGTGTGCTTTTGAGGCCCGAACAGTTACGGCAGATGACAGATGTTTTGAAGCTTCTTTTAGCGGTGTGTTGACACTTTTGGCGTTAGAGTAAGCCACCATTTTGTTTTTTTGCTCAACTGTGACTTTCAAAATTCTTAATTTTTGCCCTTTTTGCTTCTTTTGGGAGTTGCTCAAAGATGAGTATGAGAAACAAACAAATTTATTTCCCATTCTGTGTTAAAGCAAATTTGAAAGATTCAAGTGCTTGGCTAACTTTAACTTCCGTTAGGTATTTTAAGGCGTTTTGAGTTCTCACTTTAAAATGTGTGAAAACCGTTTTTTTTTCAGATTTGAAAAAGGCAGTTGCTTTCCATGATTGGCAAATTGCAATTTTATTAAGTGTTTTAAAACGCCCGGAAATTTGGGGACGGGAGTTTGATGACTCGTTAGTAGAATGTTGGATGGGGTTGGAAGCAATTTTGCCGGTGGGGTTGAGTTGCTCTACTTTTTGCAATGACGGCGCTGTTTATTGGGATGGTTTTTGTGCTCTTTGGCTTAAACAGCTAGTAGGATTAACTGCTAATGGTTGACTGGTTGCAATCCCTGAAGATGGCGGCTTGGAGTTAACTGAAAAAAATTTCAGAGTCAACTTGTGCGTTTGTTGCGGTCTTGTTCATCTTTCTTGGTGCGATGAGGTCAAGGATGTAGGATGTAGCCTGCGTTGATGTCTTCTTCAGGCACCAAATTTGCCTTTGTTCTTTGAGGGAGAGTCCGTGGCTAGTATTTTGTTGATGTTGGACGCTTTGGTCTCTTCTTCCATTTTGAAGCGGTGACATGGACCTCTTTGCCTATGGAAGATAGTGCTGCGGAACAATAAGAGTAAAAGTCATTATTGTGATGGTCTTGGTTAATTACTGGTGTTGTTTAGGTCAAAAAATATATCATCAAGGTGGTCGCAATTTGTTCATCTTTTCTCTCAGTTTCTAAACCTGGTTTGTGACCGTAATTACCCTGGAGTAGGTCCTATCTTTTTTTGCATTTGTTGCTTCTATCAGGTAGCCTGTGGCTGGCTTCTCTGATAGCTGCGTGCGGTTTTGCTGTTAGCAGTCAAATCTCTATGTTGAATTTAATGCACCAAATAAAAAATCAACCACGCCACCCTTTTCACAACTGTAGACTCTCCTTCCTATCACTAAGAAGGAAGGTAACATTGAAAGTTTTGTCCACTTTTGATGTTCATGCAGCTATGACATAAAAAGAAATAGATTTTAAATGTTTTTAAATTATAAGAAGAATGTCAGTTAACCAATTTTTTGATAATAAACAGCTTTTATTTGTAATTCTGAATGGTTTGTATATATTGGTGTATTTTCTGAGAAAGGTATTGTAATAATTCAAACTTTTTTGTGATTGTATGACAATCTAACCTAACCAAAAGGTTTTTATAATTATTAAAATTTACTCCCCACATATTGAATAATCTTGTATGTTTTTTTTTATTTATAATGTGCGTATAAAGTTTATGTATAATCTAACAATAATCACTATTTTAAAATTTTTATATTGCCAACCAAACAAATTTTTACATAAAAACTTTTTTCAAAACTACTCGCAAACACCCTGTATAATAATAGCTAATCAAAAATTGTGTAACTCTGTATTTTCAATTACTTTTAGCTAGCTGCTATCAATTAAAATACTGATTTGCTTTAGCATTCATACGTTAATATTAATTTGTTCAATTTTCAGTTTAATATATTATTCAAATATTCTACTGAATGGTCTCTCCATCTATGTTTCAATAGCGAAACTATAACCTCTAACAATTGAAGAACTCTGTTTGAAATGTATTTTGTAACTATCAGTCGCCATCTATGTTTTGAAACAAGTAACACTGAATAAAATATAATAACGTTTACATGCTATTGCGTATAGATGGCGCTAGAATATTTAATTTTTAAATTAAAAATATGCACAGAAAAAAATTTAACGATAACAATAATAATTGCTCAGTAAATAGTTTCTTAGGTATTAACTATTTAAAGAAAACAATTAGATTAAATTTATAAATTGTAAAAAAAATATATTAAATTTTCCTTGTTTACAAAACAGATTGAATACGATACAAACAATTTTACACCTTAATAACTAAATTTATAATTATTTGAAAAATTAATAAAAAGTTAAAAAAAACATTAAATAATATATAAAATACATTTACTTCATAGCATTTTGGTATTTAGTTAAAACCTCTACAATATCTTTAAAATCCTTTGTTATCGCTACATTTAATGGAGTGTTATTATCTTCATCTTTAACAATTTTTGGTTTATAATTTAATAAAAACTTAACAACTTCAATTTTATTATACATAACAGCATAATGCAAAGCCGATTTTTTATATTTATTAGTAGTATTAATTAAATCACCATTTGTATCTAATAATATTTCACAAATGTCAACATGTCCATTCTGTGCCGCAAACATTAGAGTAGACTTCTCATGACACATACCCATCACATCATGTCCATGTTTCAATAACAAATCAAGAATTTGCTTGCTTCCAGAAAGAGCTGCAAAGTGTAATAATGTATTGCTCACTTTAGTCAGACAATCCACACCTGATTCCAATAAGAGTAATGCAATTTTATCATGTTTCATACTAATTGCAGTATGACAAGGATTATAACGTTTTTTATTGTTACAATGAATTTCTGCTTGATTTTCAATTAATAATTTTACTGCAGCTTCATGCCCATATATTACTGCCAAATGTAGTGCGGTATTACCATCTTTATTTTGATCATTAATGTTAATATCTGATTCTATTAAATTCTGTATAACATCACAGTGGCCATACATTGCAGCTATATGTAATAATGTATTATCGGCTGCATCTTTATAATCATTATCATCTTCATCATCATCATCATCTTTTTCTAATAATATATCTATTTCTTCACTTGACGAGTAGTGTATTGGTAAATATCCATATTTGTTTCTAACATTTTCTACTCCAATATTTATTAATTCTTTCACGACTTTTATATGATTATTCTTTACAGCACAGTGCAAAGGAGTATCTTTATTTTTATTAGCAACATTTATATTAACTCCATGATTCACAAGGATTTTAATGATTTCAACAAACCCGTTACCTGCAGCAAGATGAATAGGTCGATCTACATTAAAATTAATTGCTCTTGGACTGGCTCCTCGATCTAATAAATGATTTAGAAACATTTCATTTCCTTCCATTGCCGCATAGTGTACGCAACTATTACCATCTTTGTCTTTTTTATGAATGTCTAGAAAATTATCAAAAACATTATTTATCAAATTAGAATTACATTCTTTTTCGATAATCTTTGTATCGGGTTCTTCAGATTTTACTTGGATCATTTTTATAGATGATAAATTTTCTTTCATAAATTTTTTTATAACACTCAATAGACCATTTTGAGCAGCCATATAAAAAGTTGTAAACTTGTAAACATCTTTTGAAGGTTTATAATCCATTTCACTCAGATATTTAACAATATCCTTATGCCCATTTTGTGCAGCCAAGTATATGCCTGTGCAATATAAAATATCCATAGTGTTCATATTTGTAAACTTAAATTAAATTAAAGTTATATATCTAAAACTTGTAGGTTAGAAAACTGTTGTAATTGCAATGTTGCCAACCCTAATGATATTGCATTATTTTTAAATATGTTTATATTTGCGATACTAATTCGTAGTATATTAATCTTGTACTCTACTTATGATAATTACGATTACTTTGCAGCATTTGTAGGTGAATTACTAATTTACTTTCTACAATAGCGAACTTCAGACCGGTGAGTTGGTATTGTAAATAGCAGCGTTGTCAAACCTACTGCCCTTTTTTTAAACACTTACAGCCTTATGCATAGTTGTTTGGTTAGTATGCTACTATAGCGTTACTAACTAGTAGCTACTTATACTATACTAAATGTGCCTTATGCATAGTTGATTTTTAGTATGATTTAGTTAGTAGTTACTAACAATAAAATTATGCTTTGGCAACACAGCATTGTGTGAGATGAAGTTTGCTTCATGTCCCATTTTTGCGCGGTAAAAACAAATAATGAAAAATTTTGCACAGAAATGAAGATTCAATAATGATTACAACTTGTAAATAAAAACCTAATTAACAAATATGATTGAAAAAAATTATGCAAATGTAAAAATATATGTTTGTTTTATATTAAAATGTAATTTATTGTTATCTAAAATAAATTAAGCATTTATTGCAATTGAAGAGCTTGAAAAAATAAGACCACACACAATTAATTACTTTTAAGCTATAATCATTTTCAAGTATTATTAAAATGAACAAACAACCATTAGCTGTGTTCCATTTGACAAAATAGTCGCACTTGGTGGCACTAATTCAGTAATTTTTGAGTTTAAACGAGTCTTACATTTTTGATGATTTTAAGTTAGAAAACGTCCTACAAACGCCAATTACTGTCTAGTTCTAGTTTATCATATGTTCTAAGCACCGGGTGCATGAAGCGCTCAAATAGAAAACATCTAATATGTTTAGTCATAGTAAGTTTTAAAAGAGTGAAATGCTGCTGCCATAATAATTTTTATAACTATTTTAGATGTGCTGCCATCTTACAGAAAAACAGTAAACTAATTTAATTATTAAAATGAATAACATTAATTTATTTTATTAATTATGCTCAAAACAACCACCTATATTATGGTGTTAATATTTAAATATTAATATCTATAGTAATAAATAAAGCAATATGTCATAAAATGATGATAAATATCTCAATATTTGCAACTGACAGTTGTAGGTTATATTAACAATATATTTAATCACATGCAAAACAAGACAATCTGGCTACTAACCTTTTAGATAAAAACTAAGCTTAGTAGTGTTTTAAATATCACTATGCATATAGTCAACAGTAATATCCAGCTAGTAGCACCTTAGTAGCTACTAAATATGACTATGCATAAGGGTGTTAATGCCCGTATGACACTGATCTATAATTCTTTATTGAATTATATATATAAAAATATTTAAATCTTAAAAAGCCTGTAAAATACACAAATTAACAACAATCTTATTGTAGATTGAAATTTTAACAATATTTTTAGTTTTTTGTTAAAATAACTGTAATTGAAAGTTTCGCTAAATTTAAATCAGATTTTACAGTTATTAAATCAAACGCCAGTTCTGTAATGAAACAGATCAGATTGTGGTTATGTTTGTATTTGTAACTTCACTTCATTATACTTTTTGTTGAACCGACGTTTCGCGCGCTGTTGCCAAACTTACGTACAATAATTTAATGCTAAAAACAATTTATTTATTAAATACTAACAATCTCCAATGTTAATTATTAATTAAAACATCAAATAAAGTAAAATAATTCAACTCCAACAATATAACAAAAATATTTTAAAAAAATGACGCGTTTTGTAACATATCTACATTTGTTTATGTGTTCTCGAGGTTAACTTTGATAAAATTTATTTTTTTAAATTGTATTTTCGAAAGTCATTTTTGATGATATTTTGTATTTTTATCAAACGGACAAAGTTGAATCAGTTTGAACATTGTGCGATTTTATTTTTAATAAAAATGCCTAACTTCATTTCATTTAAAGGTTGATATGTCATATAGGTTATGTATTTAAAAAAATAATAATTTTACTGATTATTACAAATTACATAAAACTATGTTTACAAAAATAATTAGTTTTAAATATGTGGTGAAAATT
This sequence comes from Tachinus rufipes, assembly GCA_963932245.1. Taxonomy (NCBI): domain Eukaryota; kingdom Metazoa; phylum Arthropoda; class Insecta; order Coleoptera; family Staphylinidae; genus Tachinus; species Tachinus rufipes. The sequence goes on from OZ010741.1 coordinate 127,888,022, forward strand.
GGTTCATATAAATACTAAAAATAAATAATTTTACTTTTAAACTTTAAATAATGTTTAAATACAATAAAATAATTATTGTTTAAAACAAGTATAATTAAATTAAAACATATTTTTAAGTTTTGAAAGGTATTATAGATCTAATTTTTAAATAAAATATTAGTATAAATATAAAAGTTACTAAAATAAAAACAAAATGTCACTAGAAAAAATCGCAATAAAAAAATCGGATCAGTATGAACGAGATTTTGCGAGAAATATTTTGTTACAATAAAAAAAATCGCATATCGCAAATCGGATGAGTATGAACGAGGCTTAATTTGTTATACGAGGGAAGTTTTTAATATCATTTACCTATTATTTAAGGAGATTTTGGGGTTCAATTAAATGATCAATGTAATTTTTAAAATGTTTATTATTTAGATTTAACAAAAAAAATACGTACTATAGATGATTCAAATGATAAGTGGGTCACTCCAGATTGTGGTTACCAGTAAGTAGTTTAAACTAGAGTGTCAGAGTGTTTGTTATTAAAGTATTAATTTGTTTTCCTTTCTGGAAGCGTTAGAACTTCCTATACCATAAGGTAATATATAATCTTTTAATGACCAACACTTGTAGGGGTGGGAGTGGCGCTTCAGATCATAATTACCATTGAGTAGTATAAACTGAAGCAAACACCCACCTACTTGAGTGTTTGTTATCAAAAAATTAAACGTTTTTGTTTTCTGCAAGTGTCAGAAGTTTTTTAGTCAACAAAGGAAGAAGTGTTGATTATATTTATTTATATTTATAGAGCTCTACCTAATTACTCCACGTAACTTTTAGATGTTACAGGATTTATATAATAAAGCAACACACGGACAAAATACATACGTCTATTGCGTACCACGTTTATTACAACAAGGGGAGAACCCGCTCGTCATTGTGGCAAGCCTGGCTTGTTACAAAGAGAGGGGGCTTACAAATAAAAAGAGCAGTAAATTCAAAAACACATAAAATTACTAACTAATCATTATTTGTATTTCCAATAAGAAGTAATATCCAATCTCTTAATTATCAACGTTTGGGCAAATATGTGGGTCACTTCAGATCATGCTTAGCAGCAAGTTGTTTGAACTGGAATATACACTCATCTGGCCAAGTGTTTGTTATCAAAGTGTTGAAAGTTTTTTTTTTCTGCAAGTGTTCGAAGTCCCTTAGATAAAGAAAAAGAAGGTAATTCTAATTTTTTTGTATGTTAACACCGCACTTGGCATTAAGGTCTTATACGTAACAGTCGTTCGGGGTATGCTTGTGCACTGGCAGTTGAAGCCTTAAGGTTGCACAATAACTGCAAAAGATTGTCAAGCTTACACAGGCCAGTTGTGTTATGAGGTTGTATGCAGGGCACATTACTTAAGTAAGGAGCAGTTATAAACATACTGGTATTAGAGTATACCTAATTAGGTAATTGATGTAATTGTAGAGATTGCAGAATAACTACCAGTCCTATGCTACAAAGATATTATATGTTTGTTGAGCGCGCGGAACATATCAATAATTATGTGCAGATTTAATTTACAGAAAAGCAGCGCGCGAACAATTGCGGGTCGTTACAATGACGCGCTGAAGATGAGATGGTCCGAACCGCTTGGAGCGAGGGTAGGACGCGGGTCGTAAAAAGGAGCCTTAGTAACTTTTGCGCAGTGTAGCAATGCAGTCAAATGATTTGACGACAATTATTATAGATATAATTGCTGAATAGTGTTAAGTTAATTAATATACGTCTTTTAAGCACGGAGTGGAGGTTGAGAGGATTAGCGTGCGTCGCGTTAGTTATATAAAAAAAATATATAACTATGTTTTACAGAGATGCGGCTTTAACGTCTCGCAATAATTTAAAAAAAAACGTTTAACCAAACGTGAAGATTGCGTTTGTAGAAACTCAGGACCGTTAAGTGCAATTACTAATTGGTCATCAGGATAGACTTCTGCCTTTCTCGGTTAGTAATGAGGAATTCTATACATTTGAAGATGTATTGGTGTACAACTTTAAAAGCTTAAAATAGAGATTTTTTCATATAATTACCAGCTAGAGTATATATATGATTGTTTCATTATTGTTGAATTGTTTAAGCGATTACATTCAATTGGCGTGTTACGATTGAACTGTCAACAATATTTGTAAATAATCTGTACACTATGCCATACATTTTGTTGTTTATAACTCTAACAAATTATTAAAAAAAAATTACAGCTTGAAGGTTATGTAAATTGTAAACAAATGTTTGACTGATGAGAATATAGTTATTGATAAATCTGCCACAGTTGCTCAATTTGTTTTAAATTTTAATGTATCAATATCACTTGCTTTACTAATTCAGCATTGGTTTACAAAACAAGTCCAAACTAATATATTATAAACAATTTTAGAACTTAAAATAACAATTTATTTGCGAGATTAGGTAAGAATTACAAAAAAACATAAATACTTTCATTTAAAAAAAAAAACAATAAATAATAAATTATATATACAAATTTGTTACTTCATACTGTTTTGGTATTTATTTAAAATATCTACAATACTTTTAAAACCCTTTGATACTGCTATATTTAATGGAGTGTTATTGTCTTTATCTTTTAAAATTTTTGCATTGTAACTTAATAGAATTTTAACAACATCAATTTTATTATGTAAAACTGCATAATGCAAGGCTGTCTTTTTATATTTATTGGTACAATCAATTATATCCACATTGGTATCCAATAATATTTCACAAATTTCAACTTGGCCTTCTTCTGCTGCTTCCATTAGAGGACTCACTTCATGAAGCAAAAATGTTACATCATGTCCATGTTTTAATAACAATTCAACAATTTGTTTGCTTCCAGAAGTAATAGCAAAATGTAATATTCCATTAGTTTTAGACAGACAATCCACACCTGCTTCCAGTAAGAGAATTGATATGTTTTCATGTTTCTCACTAATTGCAGTATGACAAGGATTATAGAAGTTTTTATTGTATATATTAATATCTGCCAGATTTTCAATTAATATTTTTACTGCAGCTTCCTGTCCGTATTTTGCTGCTAAATTGAGTGCAGTATCACCATCTTTATTTTCATCATTGATATTAACATTTGAATCTATTAATTTTTGCATAATATCGCAGTGTCCATTTAGAGAAGCAATATGTAACAAGCTATTACCAGATTTATCTTTATAGTCATTATCACCATCTTGTTTTAACAATATATTAATTTCTTCACTTGAACAGTAATGTATTGGTAAATATCCAAATTTGTTTCCAAGATTTTTTGCTTCAAGTTTTAATAATTCTTTCACTACTTTTGTATGATTATTCTTTACAGCATAGTGCAAAGGAGTATCTTTATTTTTATTAGCAACATTTACATTAACTCCACGTTTCACAAGTATTTTGATGATATGATCAAATCCATTACGTGCAGCAAGATGAATAGGTCGATCTTTTTTACTATTCATAGCTCTCAGACTGGCTCCTCGATCTATTAAATGATTTAGAAACATTTCATTTCCTTCCATTGCCGCATAGTGTACGCAACTATTACCATCTTTGTCTTTTTTATGAATGTCTAGAAAATTATCAAAAACATTATTTATCAAATTAGAATTACATTCTTTTTCGATAATCTTTGTATCGGGTTCTTCAGATTTTACTTGGATCATTTTTATAGATGATAAATTTTCTTTCATAAATTTTTTTATAACACTCAATAGACCATTTTGAGCAGCCATATAAAAAGTTGTAAACTTGTAAACATCTTTTGAAGGTTTATAATCCATTTCACTCAGATATTTAACAATATCCTTATGCCCATTTTGTGCAGCCAAGTATATGCCTGTGCAATATAAAATATCCATAGTGTTCATATTTGTAAACTTAAATTAAATTAAAGTTATATATCTAAAACTTGTAGGTTAGAAATTTGATCCAATTACTGTTGTAGTTGCAATGTTGCCAACCCTAATAATATTGCATTATTTTTAAATATGTTTATATTTGCGATGCTAATTCGTAGTATATAAATCTTGTACTCTACTTATGATAATTACGATTACTTTGCAGCATTTGTAGGTGAATTACTAATTTACTTTCTACAATAGCGAACTTCAGACCGGTGAGTTGGTATTGTAAATAGCAGCGTTGTCAAACCTACTGCCCTTTTTTTAAACACTAGATTGTTATACGAGGGAAGTTTTTAATGTCATTTACCTAGTATTTAAGGAGATTTTTGGGTTCAATTAAATGATCAATGTAATTTTTAAAATAATAATTATTTAAATTTAAAATACGTACTATAGATGATTCAAAACCAATTTTGTGTGTGTTTTATATGATAAAGACAATTCTATATATGAATCCACCTAAAAGTGTTGTCTAAATGTATCAAATCCAAATTTCTCATTTTTTTTTTTAAATAAACCATTTTTTTCTTTATATAAAACGTAATTAAAAAACAATTTTACTTTACATATAAATCTACCTATTGGTATTGTCTAAATAATCAATTCAACTTCCAAACTAGATATTTCTCATCTTTGCAAAGTAGTCACTTTGACACAACAGGGAAAAGTGATATCCATTTTTTTGGGGTTTCTGCTCACTCATCCAAGTGTTTGTCATCAAAACAATTAGAAATTTCTACTCTTTGCAAGCGTTAAAAGTTTTTATGTTAGGTGAATCCAAACTATTGATGATTGTAGAAGCTAATGTACACTTGGTTGCTTAATATGTTGTCTGTATGCATCAAACTGATAAAAAAAATTAAGCGTTTAAAGTCTAACATTAAAAGAATATTCCAATAAGTCTATAAGTCTAATTCAATTATTAAGCGCATAAACATGATTTTTTTGAAATTAGTGAACACTTCGTTGCCTAACATGTTGTCTGTATGCAGATGCCTTTTTAGTTTATAAGTTAATAAATAAAACAACCTTTGAATTTTAACGAGTAAAACCACTCTCGCTGAAACTATGAAATAAGTCTTTAACTACTACAAGTACAACTTTATAACTAGCAAGATAATTGTTTTTTTTTTCTTTGTATTATTGTGTTTTTACTTAGCTTACCCACTAATTTTGCAACAATGTTCAACACTTGGGTGGATAGATCTCTCTAAATCATTATTAATATCTAGTAGTTTGAATTGGAGTGCCCACTCATTTGCCCAAAAGTTTTCTCTCTTTGCAACCGTTAAAAGTGTTTTTGTTCAAGAAAAAAGAAGTGACATCCAATCTTTTAAGCTGATGAGTGGGTTACACCAGATCGTGGTTACCAGTAAGTAGTTTGAACTAGAGTGTACACCTACCCGCCAAAGTGTTTGTTATCAAAGTATTAATTTGTTTTCCTTTCTGGAAGCGTAAGAAATTCCTAAGTCAGAAGAAGATAAAGTAATATCTAATTTTTTAATGACCAACACTTGGGTGGGTGGGAGTGGCACTTCAGATCATGATTACTATTGAGTAGTATAAACTGGAGTGAGCACCCACCTACGTGAGTGTTTGTTATCAAAAAATTAAAAGTTTGTCTTTTCTGCAAGTGTCAAAAGTTCTTTAGTCAAGGTAGAAAGAAGTGATATCCAATCTTTTAATAATCAACGCTTGAGCAAATGTGTGGCTCCCTTTACATCATGCTTAGCATCAATTTGTTCGAACTGGAATATACACCCCTACGGCCAAGTACGTGTTTGTTATCAAAGTGTTGGAAGTTTTCCTTTTTGCAAGTGTTAGTCAGAGGAGGAAATGGTGATATCTAATTTTTGGATGACCAAAACTTGAGCGGGTAAGTGTATTACTTCAGATTATGATTATCATCAAATAGTTTGAACTAAAGTAAACTCCTGCCCACTCGAGTGTTTGTTATTAAAGAATTAAAAGTTTTTCCTCTTTGCAATCGTCACTTTGTACAAGTACGCCAAGTTGATTTCCCATTTCTTAATAATTAACGTTTGCGTAAGTGAGTGAGTCATTCCAGATCATGATTATAATCAAGTTGTTTGAATTTAAGTTTTGATTGTTATCAAAAAATTGGGCTATTCTCCTTTTTGCAAGCGTTAGAAGTCTTTAAAAAAAAATTACAGCTTGCGGATTATGCAAATTGTATACAAATGTTTGTCAATAAAATTGATTTGTATGTGAAGTGCACTGATGAGAATATAGTTATCGATAAATATGCCACAGTTGCTCAATTTGTTTTAAATTTTAATGTATAAAAATATACCTCTCACTTGCTTATATATAACTAATATATTATAAACAATTTTAGAACTTAAAATAACAATTTATTTGGGAGTTAGGTAAGAATTACAAAAAAAAAATCATAAAAACACATTCATTTAAAAAAAAAACAATAAATAATAAATCATATTTACAAATTTGTTACTCCATACTGTTTTGGTATTTATTTAAAATGTCTACAATACTTTTAAAACCCTTTGATACTGCTATATTTAATGGAGTGTTATTGTCTTCATCTTTTAAAATTTTTGCATCGTAACTTAATAGAATTTTAACAACATCAATTTCATTATATAAAACTGCATAATGCAAGGCTGTCTTTTTATATTTATTGGTACAATCAATTATATCCACATTGGTATCCAATAATATTTCACAAATTTCAACTTGGCCTTCTTCTGCTGCTTCCATTAGAGGACTCACTTCATGAAGCAAAAATGTTACATCATGTCCATGTTTTAATAACAATTCAACAATTTGTTTGCTTCCAGAAGTAACAGCAAACTGTAATAATCCATTAGTTTTAGACAGACAATCCACACCTGCTTCCAGTAAGAGAATTGATATGTTTTCATGTTTCTCACAAATTGCAGTATGACAAGGATTATAGAAGTTTTTATTGTCTATATTAATATCTGCCAGATTTTCAATTAATATTTTTACTGCAGCTTCCTGTCCATGTTTTGCTGCTAAATTGAGTGCAGTATCACCATCTTTATTTTCATCATTGATATTAACATTTGAATCTATTAATTTTTGCATAATATCGCAGTGTCCATTTAGAGAAGCAATATGTAACAAGCTATTACCAGATTCATCTTTATAGTCATTATCACCATCTTGTTTTAACAATATATTAATTTCTTCACTTGAACAGTAATGTATTGGTAAATATCCAAATTTGTTTCTAAGATTTTTTGCTTCAAGTTTTAATAATTCTTTCACTACTTTTGTATGATTATTCTTTACAGCATAGTGCAAAGGAGAATCTTTATTTTTATTAGCAACATTTACATTAACTCCACGTTTCACAAGTATTTTGATGATATGATCAAATCCATTACGTGCAGCAAGATGAATAGGTCGATCTTTTTTACTATTCATAGCTCTCAGACTGGCTCCTCGATCTATTAAATGGTTTAGAAACATTTCATTCCCTTCCATTGCCGCATAGTGTACACAAGTATTACCATCGTTATCTTTTATATGAATATTTAGAAAATTATCAAAAACATTATTTATCAATTTAGAATTACATTCTTTTTCGGTAACATTTGAAACTAGTTCTAAATCAGATTTTATTTGCGTTGTATTTAAAGATAAGAAGTTTTCATTCATAAACTCTTTTATAACATTCAATAGACCATTTTGTGCAGCCAAATAAAAAGTAGTAAATTTGTAAACATCTTTTGAAGGTGTATAATCTAATGCTTCACTCAGGTATTTAACAATGTCCTTTTGGCCATTTTGTGCAGCCAAATATATGCCTGTGCAATATAGAATATCCATAGTATTCATATTCCAACTGTAAAATTAAATTAATTATTTATTTAAAAAAATTAAAGTAGTTTACCTAAACTTTATAGGTTAGAAATTTTATTTTTTATTATTGTTGTGAATTGTGATAGCAATGTTGCCATGTTGCCAATTCTAATAATTTTGCATTATTTACAAATAATAGTTTAAATGATTTCTGATTTGTACTATATTGACTCTTGCACTGTACTTATGATATTTACGATTAGTTTGCGTACGTGAATTACTGATTTAAGCCTCATCCGATTTGCGTTTTGCAATTTTTTTTAACCACAATCTGATCTGTTACTGACGTTTGATTTAATTACTGTAAAAATCTCATTTAAATTAAGTTCACTTTTAATTTACAGTTATTTTAATAATAATACTTAATTACGTATTCATTTAATTACAATTGAAAACAATTCAATGGCATGAAGCTAGGTACATTCTTAAAAAATTGCTTAAAATAATTTTTTGGTTTGACCAAGACATACAGTCATTTTTAATCGCAAAAAAATAAAAAATCGGATGAGTATGAACAAAGCTTAATTCGTAGAATATTGATCTTATACTCTATTTATGATACTTATGATTACTTTGCAACATTCTGTAGGTGAATTACCAATTTACTTTTCAATATGGCGAACTTCAGGCCGGTGCGGTGATGTATGTAGCAGCGTTGTCAAGCCTACTGTTCTTTTTTTTAAACATTTATACGAAGGAAGTTTTTAATGTCATTTACCTACAAGCTTGTATTTAAGGAAGTTTTTAACTTCTATTGAGAGCCCTGATTTGGAAACGGATGTCGCGCTTGTTTCCCTTTGCAACAAACCTTACAGTTTTGTTTGTCACCTTCGACTTCTTTTGGTGTAAAGCTTTACTGTTTGTATGCCCAAATTTTCTGTGACACACGTTGTTAGATTTACAATCAGGAAAGTCCGATTGACTATAAAAACAATATACACCACTCCAATCAGATATGTATTAAATATTTTGCAACCTTTTTTTGTTAAACTCAACTTTGTTGCCTTATTAGTATAGTTGACTAACAGAAAACTAGTTTATGGTCAGTTTGGCACATAAAATACTTCTTTAATAGTTACAAGCAGTTCACAATTTTTAACTTTAATTGGTTATCTATTTTATCTGCACATCTATTGTCGTTTGATTTGCGGTTGCAAGTATCATTTGCTTTTGTTGAATGTTTTTCACGTTCCGCATTTTATTGAGACAAGTTTGGACTTGAGTTTACGCATCTTTATAAACCTAGTTCAAAATGCTTCTCAGCTTCTTACTGAATTGTTTACATTGCAATTTAGACATTTGTTTTTGTAATGACACTTATAACAAGTAACATTTGATAACTTGTCCTCGACATTTACTGCGTCATCGGGTTTAAATTGCCGCTTGTAACACTAAAGTACGACAAACTGTGTACTGACCGCCATTTTGATCAAATCACACTACCTGAAAATTATGTGTTTTGATTTTATAGCATTAGTTGTGATGTTGTTACCTGAATGGTCAATTGTCATGATCATCAGTGCAAATATTCCAGTCAAACCGGCAAGAAGTATTGAACTAATCTCTTACTCATCTGTTACTGCAAAACCTGTTGCGCTTTTGATCGCTGTCCACTATTTAATTTACATATGTAGCTATACTGTCACAACTTTTGAGTTTTGTATAGACTAAACTAACTTTTCGAGTAAAGCGCGTATCCGCAAACATTACTTTCAACGTTTTCCATCATTCTTTTGATGTTTTATCATCAGTTAATGTGCTCATATAAAAAAGAATATATGGTTAAAGTGTATATATTATGGTTACAGTCCGATTTTGAGCATAAAGTTGACTTATTGGTGAAAGAGAGGGTTTATTCCTTGGTTCTCCATTGTCTTTAAACATAAAGAATGTCAAGCTAATTGGTCTGTAGAATTTAGCCAAGGCATACTAGGTCTCCTCGGTTTTGGTATATATACCACTTTGATCTCCATCCTCTTGGTATTTATAAAAGTGCTAAGCTCTGAGAATTTTGCATAAAAGCTCTTTCAGCACTGCAAACTCTTTCAGTAGCATGATATAATAAACTACATCGGCTCCTGGCGGTTTTAATGATTCGAATGTGTTGATCTCCTTTTCAGGTTGCCGTGATTAATTAAAGTCTTTGCTTTTTCTCAGTCTATTTTGTGTGCGGCAACTCTTGCAGAGTGGCCTCTGCCGACTCTGTGTATTTCCCGTTTTTAGTCAGCAAAGATACAATGTTACTAGTACTACTTTGCTTAAAGCTTTTTAGAGGCGGGGGAATGTAGGACCGTTGTGAACGTACTCACAGTATCACCTCCACAATTTTTTTTTAGTTTTCTTTATTGCTTTATTATGTGCCGTAAGACTGGTTATGTGGCCCAGTCATTATTTTTTTGGCTTTGTTGAACAGCTTTCTAGTGTTTGCCTTTGTACTACCAAGTAATTTTGTCAGCCAATCTTGTCTGCAACATCCAAAAACGGAACTCTCAAACACTTGTTTATTTAACGAGGTTCTGGTTCCTAAAATTTTATAGTCCGGACTATAGCAGCTACTTCAATTCACCACACAGTTGACTGATCAAAGCCAAACCTGACTCAAACCTTAAAACCCCGAGAACCAGACAACAAACATGAAATCTAAACCTTAAAATTAAAATTTTAGAAACCAGAACCGGCGTATTTGGATATCTTGGGTCGTCTATTATCCGCAGTTGCGATCAAACATGATCACCATAGTACGGTATGTACACGTATATGTCAGGGCTTGCTCGTAATGATTGTATTGTACGTTAACGTCTCTTCTTATTGCGTTCAAGATTTTTTTTTTCTTCTTAATATAAATGTGGTATTGAAACGCAAGCGCTTCAAATTCTGCTTTGCTCGTTGGATTGTTGACCTCAATGATAAAAACCAGGGTTGCTACTGTATGTAGCTTACTGTACTTGATTTGCAATCTATATGTGCTTGAAGGCAGTATTAGAGGTGTGCACCAGGTATATTATTTTTGAGGAACACCAAGTCACCTGAGCCTTGGGCAAGGTAAGGTCATTCTGGTGCTGTCTCACAAGATTCCAGGTTTGTGTGTACATGTGAAGGAACCATGTAAACCAGTTGATCAGATTAAGCACTTGCAGATCCAGTTCCAGATTGTTTCGGTTGTTGGTTTTATACAAAGCTGGTGTGGATTGATATTACAATTTTTATTGGCATAGATTTTTTTGCTAAAAAAGTTCTCTCTTACAGTAGTAAAACCTCTATGTAGTTTATTTATTTTCTCAATCAAGAGCTCCTCTAGATATCGAAAGTTTCTCATAGTGACGAGTCCGTGAGATTAGAACGCTTATACTCTCCTGTCGGGTACGTTGGGCATTAATTGTTGCGGTCTAACTTTGTCGGAGGTGGTAGAGTCTACAAGAAATTACGTCCTAAAGATAGAGGCAGATGAAGGCAATGCTTCACAAAGTCAATTGCGGTTGGTAGATTTCTTATTTCCATTCAACAAGTCCTGGTGCCAAAAAAAACATCACATGAACAACAACTAAAGTCATAGACTGTTAGTTTTAGATTTTTACTTATCAGCCTAAAAAGATTATCAATGTACATCATAGACTGGATTCACAGTTTTGTGCCACCTTGAGGCATCCTCCCGATACTACGTTGTAGCTTCCAATGGACGACCATCGATTCCACTATCAATTCAGACCATTTAATAGATAAACCAAAAAGAACTAAACACTAAAGTCTTTGTGTTTGCACACCCCGTCAGGACATTTCCGCACGACTACTGTTGCTCGTATCAAGCAGCATCACGTCGTGGATGAAAAATGCAGGAAGAACCCCAACGCCGTAGAATTTCAACCCCATGGCTACTTAACTCCTCGGGTCAGATAAAGGTGATTTTGTTTCTTTCTAACATAATTTTAATGTTTATGACCAGATTTTGCAAGTTTTGACGTTTTATAAAAAGAATTTTGCATTTTACAGCAGTTTATGGCCCGACTTTGGTGCTTTCTGATAATATTTTGATGCTTCAAGACCAGATTTAGCTATTTTTGACATTTTATGAATAAAATTATTCACTTTTAACCTGTTGTTGGCTGGATTTTGAATCTATCTACAAATATTTTAATGTTTTATGATCGGATTTCGATATTTTTAGATTTTGTTTCAGTTTTTATTAGTTTAGCGCTGGATTTTGCTTTCTGATAAATTTAAAATGATCACATTTTGAAACTTAAAATAAAATCGTAGCTAGGCCACTGAATTGCAAACCTAACTTCTAAAATGGTATTTGTAAATCAAACAATTTGTATTATGACAAATTTCACAATTCAAACAATGACACACGGCAAACTTTAAACAACATACAAAAACTGTCATGGCTGTCCTTACTTCAATAGTGTGTAGTATATTCAATTCAAGTTCAAGGTAGAGAGCGGGAAAACAAATGTCTTACCAGTTGCACGTACTGATCTCGCCGTTGCACAATATTTTTTATGCTCAAAAGGTACATGCTACCTATTCAGTATAGATGTTTGCATAAAAATCGTCTAAATATATTTTCCCGCGCTCTACCTTGTAATTGAACAAACTAAAATGAAAACTGGCAGAAATACAATCTACAATTTTATTTTATTAAATGCCTTAATTATATCAGTAAAAAACTATTATGGCAATTGCTTCCTGTCTTATTACAAGTCTTGGTGAAGAGTTTCAAACCACTTTATATTTTAAATATGAATTAATAAATAATTATTTAAATTAAAATAAGGTTATGATAAAAATAGGATAAAATAAATAGTGTTATCAAAGTATTATTATATTAAAATTAAATTTTAAAGAAAAACTACAACATAAAAATCTTTTACTTCATGGAATTTTGGTATTCAGTTAAAATGTCTACAATATTTTCAAAACCCATGGATACTGCTATATTTAATGGAGTGTTATTGTCTTCATCTTCCAAAATTTTTGCATCATATTTTACTAAAATTTTAACAATTTCAACATTATTGTTTAAAACTGCATAATGAAAAGCAGATTTTTTAAATTGATTTGTAATATCAATCATATCTATATTGCTATCTAATAATATTTCACATACATCATCATGTCCATACCATGCTGCGTGCATTAGAGGATTCATTCTATGTGATATTTTCATCACATCATGTCCTTGTTCTATCAACAATTTAACTAATTCGTAGCTTCCATTCTTAGCAGCAAAGTGAATTAATGAATCACTTTTATTCAGACAATCGACACCTGCCTCCAATAAGAGAAATGCAATTTTGTCATGATTCTTATTCATTGCAGAATGACATGGAGTATAGTGTTTTACATTTTTTATAGCAACATTTGCTTGATTTTCAATTAAAATATTTACTGCTGTTTCTTGTCCATGTATTGCTGCCAAATGGAGTGCAGTATCACCATCCTCATTTTTATCATCAATACTAAGATTTGATTTTATTAACTTTTGCATAATATCGCAGTGTCCATTTAAAGAAGCAATATGTAACAAGCTATTACCGGATTCATCTTTATAATCATTATCACCATCTTGTTTTAACAATAAATTAATTTCATCCTAGTGCAATAATGTATTGGTAAATACCCGTATTTATTTCTAATATTTTTTGCTCCATATTTTAACAACTCTTCCACAACAAATATATGATTATTCTTTACAGCTAAATGCAATGGAGTGTCTTTATTTTTATTTGCTACATTTACATTCACTCCACTCGTCACAAGTATTTTGATAATATTATGAAATCCTTTACTTGCAGCAAGATGAATAGGTCGGTCTTTATTAATATTCATAGCTCTTAAACTGGCTCTTCGCTTTATTAAATGATTAAGAAACATTTCATTTCCTTCCATTGCTGCATAGTGTACACAGGTGTTACCATTTTCATCTTCATCACGATTTTTTACAAAATTATCAAAAACATTGTTTATCAAATTATAATTAAACTTAAGTTTGCATTCTTCCTTGGTATTCTTTAAATCAGGTTGTTCAAATTTCACTTGGATTGTATTTAAAGATGAAAAGTTTTCATTCATAAACTCTTTTATAACATCCAATAGCCCATTTTGAGCAGCCAAATAAAAAGTAGTAAATTTGTAAACATCTTTTGAAGGTGTATAATCCAATTCTTCACTCAGGTATTTAACAATATCTTTTTGACCATTTTGTGCAGCCAAATATATGCCTGTGCAATATAGAATATCCATATTATTCATATTCCAACTGTAAAATTAAATTAATTATTTATTTAAAAAAATTAAAGTAGTTTACCTAAAGCTTATAGGTTAGAAATTTTATTATTTGTTGTGAATTGTGAATATTGTGATAGCAATGTTGCCAAGTCTAATAATTTTGCATTATTTACAAATGTTTATATTTTGTGATGCTAATTTGCAATATACGATTACTTTGCGTACGTGAATTACTGATTTAAGCCTCGTTCATACTCATCCGATTTGCGTTTTACCTATTTTTTTATTGTAACACAATATTTCTCGCAAAATCTAAAAATTAAATTTTTCTAGTGACATTTTGTTTTTATTTTGGTGATTTTTATATTTGTACTAATACTTTATTTAAAAATTAGATCTGTAATACCTTTAAAAACTTAAAAATATGTTTTAATTTAATTATACTAGTGGTGCTCTAAGCATGATTAAGTCTAAAATAAAAAAAAAAAAAATTACATAACTATTGGTATGAAATAATCCAATTATTCAAATTATCCACGAATGTAATGTAATAAACGTAATCTGAATTTAATTACAAATTTCAATATTTATTGTATATAATCAAATAAAAATATATTTATTTTATTAAAATTGTACAGAAAGCATACAGCAAAAAATAAATTAAATAAGTAATAAGTAAAAACTAGTATCAAATAATTTTATTATACAGGTAAATTACCCATTTCAAGTAAAGAATGCTAATCATGTCGTTTGGTCAATTGTTTTAAATGTCATTAATGCCCGTATGACACTGATCTATAATTCTTTATTGAATTATATATATATATATATATATATATATATATATATATATAGATGTAAAACAACTAATACTCCTCCAAAATATATACACGCTGATAGTACTGGCCTCCAGAACGGAGGCAGCTACGAAAAACTGGAGGCAAATACGTTTTGGTGTGTATATCAATTTATTTCAACATAATACTTTACTAGAAGTCATTCTACAAAATTTTGTTCGGTGACCATTTCGACTCATATACATATACAGTTATACATTGTAGTACATTAAAGTCAACACTACGTGGCGCTATGCTTTTATACTGATATACATATTTTGTTGCGGGCCAGTAGAATAAGCCTCCTCATAAGTTAACGTTCTAATACGCCTCTTACAATTGGCAACATAGCAAATACAATTTATAAAAATAATTATATACTTTTAATATATCTAAACGGTTCACGTTGTTTATTAGTTTTGTATAGAAAATATGTAAAAATAAAACAGAAAATATTATTCAACTTTACGTCCAATGAAACAAATAAATAAAAAATTTTATAATATATTATAAATATTTTTTAAATTATTCTATCGAGGTATTGTGCTATGTAGAATGGATTTTAAAAATATTATAAAATTGCAGATATAATACTATTTAATATTTCTTTAATAATAAATTTTTAAAATGTGCAATAAAAAAAAATAATAATTTTTAAATATATTTTTTTAAATAAATTAAATAACAATAATATTGTTTATATTAGTTTTAAAATTTAAAAAAAAATCTATTTTTAGTCTTGTTTAGTAAACTTGACATTATTTGAATGTTAAATTAAAATATTTTTTTCAGTTTAACGCTAGAGAGTTGCCAGGTAAAGTCGCACTGTCCTGTGGGGGTGCTACTAGTAGTATTGTTATGGAAAAATATTAAATCCTACCACATCTACAAAAATATCGGCAAACCTTTTTCTCTAGAAAAATATTGACATGTACATCGCCGTTTTTAAATTAAAACTGGTTCTTATGGGACAAAACGCCAACCAACTCAATATCCAAACGATAAGAATTTAATCATCACTCTTTTATAAGTTGAACTACATACAATATTCTATGTTTTTATGTTTTTGTTTAAAGATTTGAAGTTATAATTAACGAATAAAAAATTAATAAAGAACTAATTAAAATCGCCACTTTTAAAAAATTAATTGCGGAGAAACTACTTATTGCATAAAATTTTTACAAATTTAATGACACAGAGTGGACTTTCTTCTACAATGTGTGAAAATTTTATTCAATTATATTTATGCGTTTTCTTGCTGAGTTTGATTCTGTGAAGCCTTATAATAACACAACTATTCTCCTCTCTTAATTAAAGTTATCATTATTTTTTTATCAATTTGAATAAATTGTTAGATCATTAATTACGGAGATAAATATAACTATCCCATATTTACATAATTAAAATTATGGTACAAAAGACGTTTTTTATGTTATCTAACTAGCTATAACAATAATATACTATTGCAAAATAAAATTTATAGAGTCATCTTCAAGTTTAGTTTCAACTGATTAACACTTGAACACAAAAAACGCAGTAATTTTTTTTTTACAAAAAGCTGTAAAGTTTTTTTTAATCTACACCTAATAGCGTGCGGTTGAAGATCTACATTAAGATTCTAACTAATTTAAGTAGGTAACTCATTGATTGCTAGTAGTGACATGTTAAAGAAGGTTGACAGCGTACGTGTTGGTATGATGTTCAAACCAAGATAAGTATTTGCTACTAGCGTTCTTGGAGTCTTGTAAAACATTAGAGATGTTCAGATTTTTGTACAGAGATTTATTGGTGATAAATATTGAACTGATTGTAATTGATATATCTTCAGCTTCAGAATGTTAAAAACTTACTGTCCTATAGTTAAGAACAGTTGGCCCAAACAGGTTTTAAAATTTATTTCAAGGTACTTTGCATTAGTAGATTGTAATAATTGTTTGTCAGAGAGTGACAGTGACATGCTGAAATTTACTTTGTTTGGCCCTAATTTACAAGGTTTTAAGCTATTTTTGGATGTTTTAAAATAAAAGTCTGAAGTTTCTCAGAGACAAAACTTGGAAAGAATACCTTTCTGTGCTACCGCTGATTTGATGAGGTGTAAGTTAATTACTTTATCTTGATGTTTAACCATAAAAATGTTTTGGTTAGGTATGATTATAATACATGAAAATTTTTATCAAATACTTGGGTGTTGTCTAGAAAAACAGCCAAACAATATTTCTTTTTTTTAAGTGTTGTTAATTTGCTTTATTACTCTGTAAACCTGCTCTGTAGTTGTGTGTTAGTTTAAAAAACCAAATTGATGATTTAGAATTAGATGAAATGCTTTTAATTTCAGTCTTTTCTGAAACATATTTTCAAAGATACATTTTAAATAAACTTATTAAGCAACAGAAAAATGTTTCTGTCACAGGTTTATGAGAATGATTTGTGTCACTTTTCATTGAGATTGAAAATGTTCAGATCTAAGTAGTATAGCATTGAAAATATGTGTGAGTGCTTTTTGCACATTTTTTGGAAACTAATTCTAATTGCTGTAACTTTTTTCATAGAAATATGGAGATCATAGCCATGTTTTAATCACGTGTTTGACTCACATAGTATGATGGCGTTAATAAACAATGTCATTGATAAAGGTATTCCAAAACTGATGACTGCTTTTTGTCTGCTTGTAGTAGTGGTAGTTTTTTTTTTTTAATCTTGATTTTTTAGTTTCTTTTCTAAGAGTAGGCTTTTAGCGGGTTGTCGTTTGTGGATTTCTAGTAGACTTCCATATTCTTCTATTTATTAGTATTGCTTTTTTAGTTACTTTTAAATCATATTGTAGCTTGTTTGTAGTGTTTGTGGGTTCCAAAACTGCTTAATGCTTAAATGTTGTTTTAAGCAAGACATTTGGGTGTATTTCTTTTTCTAATATGTTTTAAAACTGGTTCCAGTTATTTTATTAGTTAAAAAATCTGGTTTTTGTTTATGGTGTATGTGTGAGCTTAAGTAGATTAGGACAGGGAAATAGTCTGAAAAGATATTAATTTTTTTTAAACTTGCAGATAATTTAAGGGACAACTTTTGTATACAAAAAAATCGAAGACATTTGTTTTTTATGTCACATGGCCAGTGTGTAGTTGCTTTGGGCTGGCCAAGTTCTAGGTCTCAGCGCTGGAAATTATGTTTGCTGCACTTTCTTGTAGACTCTGATCATAAATGCAGTAATTTTTGGTACGTCCCAGTTGAAGGCAGTTAGCACATTGAGGCATGACTTTTGTTTTGTTAACTGATTTTAATATGTATTTGTAGTGTTAAAGGTATTGCAATTCATAGATGATTAACTTGTTGTTACTTTGTGGTTTGAATGATAGAAAGAACGTTTTTTAACATTACATAAAAACTGCGTTCTTGGTTTAAATAAAAGGTGTAGAATTATACATTACGATTTTTTGGTTCTTGAACAGCTGCTTGATATTTTAGCACATTTGTTGTCGACTATTTGGTTATTATTTATTTTAAAATTAAATTTTTGTTTATTATTTTGATTGTTGTTTAGCATATCAGTAAATTATTTAATGTTTGCTACTGCTGGGATGGAAGTTTATGTAATTAAGTAGTTCTTTGGGTGGTGTACTCTTGTTTTTGAGTTTATAACATGTTTGTAATAATCTATTAATAACCGTTGTTTAACATTCCATGGTTTGATTTCTAAAGAGTTTTTACGTTTAAAAGTATATTAATTAATAAATAATAACAAAATAAATTAAATAGATTAAAATAAAATAAATATCAGTTTAACTGAGGCAGGGAATCCATTCATAAAGCGGTAACAAACAGTACAGTGTAGTATTTATTATTAGTGGTTAATTGTTTTGCAACATATTTTTTTTAATAATGAGAGGTAAAATACCACAGCAGTAAGTCACCGCTTAAGAAAACGCTATAATGTAGTAACAATTAATCACCGGTAGCATACTATAGTTGTTGTAATGTACACCACATAAAAAAATAAAATCAAAAAAACTTCAAATAACTGTTTGTACCTTTATTCGATAATTTTTGAAAATAACTATTTATTGTAGACTGTGTTACGGTTTCAATATTTTTATAATCTTATACACACAAAAAACTAAACTAAACCACCTCCTGAATAAACCAAATAAATGCCTACTAATAATAGAAATTTACAAAATACGAATATTGATAGTGGCAACATTGGCAGAGGCGTATTCGACATTTTCACATATATATTTTATACAACTGGAGCCTAAAACGATGCTTTGGCATTTGGAGTTCTATTGCTATTATTAATATACTAATTTTTTTGTATATAATTAATGTTATATTTCTTTACCCTTCTTTGTGCGTCCTAATAAAGAATATTTTAAATAACTAAATGCAAAAAAATACACAGTTAAAACTATTAGATTTAGGGTGAAGGCTAGGTCGCCTTATGTGTGTACGGAGGCGAGTAAGATAGCTATGCATATATATATATATATATATATATATATATATATAGATTTGTTAAGCCGCCTATACAGACCCAATTTGCTATATACTACCGACGTTCCCAGACCAAATCTGACGTTATCCGGCCCGGCTTTGGGTCTGACAACGTTTTCATGTGTTTTTCGTTATTTTTCGGCATAATATAGCAGCAGACAAAACAACTCCAAAATTATTTTGGGACTGAAAACGTATATCAAGTATGTCAACACATACAAATTTAGTTCACTGAATACGGCAGACGAGAGCGCGCTCGTCGTATTTGTATACACACTGCATGACGTTATCAGACCAGTCATGCCATACCGACGTTTTCAATCCAAACATTGGCAACGTTGTAATAAGCTAGAAGATATACCTCGCAGCTGACTTGGCTTTGTACCCGGCCAGAGTTTTGGGCACGCAACAAAACTTAAAAAACAGCACACATCGCAATAAAACCTACGGGCTGGCGCGGATAAATACAAAGCGTGTGAGTGGGCACTGCAACCCAGGTGTCCCGGGTCTGTAAACTTTTTTTTAATTTGCGTACCGTGCATCAAATTACTTATTTGATTTAATTGTTGATGATGTGCTTTTTTTAAATTTTTTTAATAAAACAAATGCGCTGCGTTAGTGACCTTATATCTGATCAAACACGGGACACCTGTGATTGTACAGAACATATTGTTTTTTTTAATAGTGCTAGTTTTTGCGTTTTTTATTATAGGTCATAGCCGCTTTTAATTTTCTTTTTATGCAATAACTATTCGTTTGGATAGAAAATTAAATAAAACAATTACTGTATTTTGTTTTATTTTTTATTATGAATTATCACGTAGTAGCGGTCAACTCTATTCCTTTAGATGTCTATTACTTACAATATAATAAAAAAAAAAAGAATTTGTTTTTTAGTTTATCTATATGTTTATTAGAAACTTTTATTAATAGTTATTATATATTTTAATAATAATATACTTGGTTTTGAGCCGCCCATTGGGCTGAGTTTTGGGTCGGATCGGGATTCTTATAAAATTAACAACACTGATGCTTTTTATATTATTATATGCAATCTACATACTTTAAATTTATTATTTCTTTATCCCAACGCGGCTATAGCATTCCGAGTGGCAAGGAAGCAAAGCTATTGTTTGTTTTTTGTACCGTGCATAATATTTTTTAGTCAATTTAATTGTTGCTAATGCTACATTTCTTTAATAGAACACATGCGCTGCATTGGTGCCTAAGTATCCGATCAAACAAGAAACATCTGTGATTGTATAGAAAATATTGTTCCTGTTTCAAATGTTCTGGCTTTTGCATTTTTTATTTTGTCGTAACTACTTTTAATTTTTTTTAAGCGATAACTGTTCCTTAGATGTTTATTATTTAAATCTACATTACAGGTGATTTTAATGTATTATTTAAACAAAAATATAATAATATTACCGTACAGCTGCAATCATTATTTCATTCGTTTGGATTGTATTCAAAACTAAATGAAAGTACAAGAAAAAATAATACTCTAGATAATATATTTACCAACATAAGCAAATCAGAATACAATATTAAAACCATTAATCTAGGTTTTTCAGATCATTTAGCAATTAGTTTTGCATCAACTTTAGTCACAGTTAAAAAAAAAACTAATGAACGCATTAATTACAGACCTAATAGTCTGCAGTCTCACTGCACCACCGCCACCAACTATCACCGTTTGCCACTAACCACCAAAATGTACTACAGTCTCACTGCAGCTACTGGTGACCACCAAATATTTAAATTTCCAACTCATTTCTATGTCAGTAGAAGAGTGCTATATTTATATATTTATATTTCATTTACTAATGTAATTAGTTTATCAATGTCGGGTGGTGTCCATGTTTCTTTTATGTTACCGTTTTTAAAATTCTCAAATATCAAAGTGAAAATGACCGATTATGTATTGATTTGTGAAATATCAAGTTAGTATGACGATCAACTGTTGCCGCGCTACCACCAACCGATTTGAAATTATGAAACGGTGGTTACCAAATGACAGATGCCGGCGAGAATAGTGAATCAGTCGGACCGTCGCCATATGATTTAACGTGTTCGAATTTTAGTTGGTGGCGGTGGGTGGTGCAGTGTGACTGCAGCCTTACAGACAAAAGACTGTTAATATTGTACAACATAATGGATACTGTAGACTGGAGTTTTGTTGCCAATCGCAATTTAACTATAGAATCAAAATTTGACGTATTTATAAATACTGTTGCATGTGCTATGCTTGAGGCTATTTCAGAGAAAACTAAAATATTAAATAAATCAAACATAGTAAATTAGTTTTCATATAATCTATTCCAAATGAGACAAAAAATTCAAGATCTAAATAACTTAAATAAAACTACTCAGAAAAGACTATCAAGTTGCAATACGGTTAGCCAAAAAAAATACACATGATGACTTTATTTATAAATCAAATAATCCTCAAAGGGCTATGTGGCAGGTAACCAAATCGCAAAGCAATAGCCATAGCATTAACAATAATAAATCTTTCACACCGGATCAGTTTAATAATTATTTTGTTGACATAGCTCCGACTGTTTCTAATAACTTGTCTGCAAGTGCTACCAGTTTTATAAGTTACGCCAGCAAATCACCGCAACTTTCAAATCAATTTAATTTTAGAGATGTTACCTTTATTGAACTACGTGATATCGTATCAAATCTAAAAAATTCTAATTGCATGGATTGATACAAAATTAATAGCAAAATAATAAAATCAATTTTAAATATTATTTTGATTCCCCTAACAAAACTTATTGATGAATCAATTATGTCAAATCAATTTCCAAGTGTTTTAAAACTGGCAAAAGTTATTCCAGTATTCAAAAAGGTGAAATTGTCTGTACTAACTAACTAACGCAACATTTGGAAGTAAATAATATTTTATGTAAAAACTAATATGGTTATCGCCGTCATAGACCTACAGTATTTGCAATAAAACATTTAGTTGATAAAATTTTAAATGGATTTGAGGTTAATAGCCATACTTATGCTCTGTTTTGCAATTTGATAAAGGCTTTCGATTGGGTATCACATCATATTTTAATTAACAAACTAAAACATAACAACTTTAGTATATCTAGTATTAATCTTATGTCATCATATTTGAGTGACCGTTTGCAGTATGTAACAGTGAACTCTATAAATTCAGAAACGCAAAATGTAAGCATGGATGTTCCACAAGGTTTTGTTTAAGGGCCAATTTCATTCTTAATCTATATTAATGATTTGCTATATTGTGACACCCAAGCCCATTTTACACTATTTGTAGATGATACCACCATTGTAAGATCTAATAAAAATATAGTTGAATTATAAGTAAATGTGTGTAATACACGATTGATTGTAAATAATTGGTTTTTATCAAACAAGTTAAATCTTAACGACTGTAAGACTGAGCAACTAATTTTCTCACTAAGACAAATTAACACCAACACTGAAGTAGTTAAGTTTTTAGGATTAACGCTAGATTATAGACTTACTTGGATAGCTCATACCGCCTATGTAAGGTATAAAATTTTTAAGTATATATGTCTATTGAGAAAATTATTACTTCACATAAACTAGTGCTCACAATTTATTCAGTTATAAAATACGGAATATTAAACTGGGGTCATGCACCTATCTTAGCAAATGTTTTTTTTTAAATACAGAAAAGAGCAATCAAAATTATAAATAGTCTAGGATATAGATATGATTGTAAGCTCAGTTTTATTGCGTTGGGTATTCTAACGGTACCTTGTGTTTACATTTACGAATGGCTCTGTATATTAAAAATAATATTAACCAATATACCACACAGAGTTCTTTGCATGATTATGCCACAAGGCAAAACAATCATTTAAGGTTTGACTTTAAACGTTTGCTTAAAAGTAGAGATGGATTCAATTAGTATGCGATCAAATTTTACAACAAGCTACCTCCAAATACCAAAACTTTAGAGTTTAATAAGTTTAAAATATCTATCAAAAATATGCTGATAAGTAATGCCTTCTATACCTTTACTGATTTATAATATAAAAAAAAAAACATAAGTTTAAGTTTAAAAGTTGTATTTGACAAATTGCAACATGTTTTACTGTACAGTGTCAGCATTAGGCAGCAGATAATCAATAAAAAAAGCTCAAAAACTAATAAGTTAAAAAGTTTAAAACGTTTTTAAAGTATTATAAAAAAGATTAGTCAATAAATTATTAAATATTGATTAACGGCAATTTATTTAAATCTGTCTGATCTGACAATAAAATGTTTATTATTTTTGTTTTTCATTTATTACATTTATATAATTTTTTTTAATTTTATCAATGTTTGACTATTAAATGACATAACATATATTATGTAAATGTTTTAATAATTTGCATAATGTTTTGGTTTGTTGAATAAAAAAACTTTAACAAGAGAATAAATAAATACAAAACTAAAATAAACTTGCATATACATTTCAAAATTTCTTAAATTTGTCTATAAGTTGTTCAGGCTTTTATTACATTCACGGCACGTATTTATCACATGCAATAGACACATAAAAATTAGACATACACAAAGAATATGTGCTACATACCTGTCTAGGCCACAAAACATGGCAACGCTGCTGGGTCTAAAACCGTCGGTTCTACTGTCTGGGACTAACAAAGATTGCCAGACATCAACTTTTTGTTTTCTTAATAACTGTTTACCCCTCTTTTACTGCTCTTACAGTTCTTAATTAATAAATCAAAATTACTTAATATACACACACTTACAACAAAGGTTTGTAGTGGGTCTGTGGTTGCCTGTTAAACATAGCGGGTCTAAAAACGACGGTTGGATTTATATATATATATATATATATATATATATATATATATAGATGTAAAACAACTAATACTCCTCCAAAATATATACACGCTGATAGTACTGGCCTCCAGAACGGAGGCAGGTACGAAAAACTGGAGGCAAATACGTTTTGGTGTGTATATCAATTTATTTCAACATAATACTTTACTAGAAGTCATTCTACAAAATTTTGTTCGGTGACCATTTCGACTCATACACATATACAGTTATACATTGTAGTACATTAAAGTCAACACTACGTGGCGCTATGCTTTTATACTGATATACATATTTTGTTGCGGGCCAGTAGAATAGGCCTCCTCATAAGTTAACGTTCTAATACGCCTCTTACAATTGGCAACATAGCAAATACATTTTATAAAAATAATTATATACTTTTAATATATCTAAACGGTTTACGTTGTTTATTAGTTTTGTATAGAAAATATGTAAAAATAAAACAGAAAATATTACTCAACTTTACGTCCAATGAAACAAATAAATAACATTTTTTATAATATATTATAAATATTTTTTTTATGTAGAATGGATTTTAAAAATATTATAAAATCGCAGATATAATATTGTTTAATATTTCTTTAATAATAAATTTTTAAAATGTGCAATAAAAAAATAATTATTTTTAAATATTTTTTTTAAATAAATTAAAAAACAATAATATTGTTTATATTAGTTTTAAAATTTAAAAAAAATTCTAATTTTAGTCTTGTTTAGTAAACTTGACATTATTTGCATGTTAAATTAGAATATTTTTTTTCAGTTTAACGCTAGAGAATTGCCAGGTTTAGTCGCACTGTCCTGTGGGGGTGCTACTAGTAGTATTGTTATGGAAAAATATTAAATCCTACCACACCTACAAAAATATCGGCAAATCTTTTTCTCTAGAAAAATATTGACATGTACAGCACCGTTTTTAAATTAAAATTGATTTTTATGAGACAAAACGCCAATCAACTCAATATCCAAACGATAAGATTTTAATCATCACTCTTTTATATCTTGAACTACATACAATATTCTATGTTTTTATGTTTTTGTTTAAAGATTTGAAGTTATAATTAACAAGTAAAAAATTAATAAAGAACTAATTAAAATCGCCACTTTTAAAAAATTAATTGTGGAGAAACGACTTATTGCATCAAATTTTTACAAATTTAATGACACAGAGTGGACTTTCTTCTACAATGTGTGAACATTTTATTCAATTATATTTATGCGTTTTCTTGCTGAATTTGATTCTGTGAAGCCTTAAAATAGCACAACTATTCTCCCCTCTTAATTAAAGTTATCATTATTTTTTTATCAATTTGAATAAATTGTTAGATCATTAATTACGGAGATAAATATAACTATCCCATATTTACATAATTAAAATTATGGTACAAAAGAGGTTTTTTATGTTATCTAACTAGCTATAACAATAATATACTATTGCAAAATAAAATTTATAGTGTCATCTTCAAGTTTAGTTTCAACTGATTAACACTTGAACACAAAAAACGCAGTATTTTTTTACAAAAAGCTGTAAGCTGTTTTTTTTGATTGCTAGTAGTGACATGTTAAAAAAGGTTGACAGCGTACGTGTTGGTATGATGTTCAAACCAAGATAAGTATTTGCTACTAGCGTTCTTGGAGTCTTGTAGAACATTAGAGATGTTCAGATTTTTGTATAGAGATTTATTGGTGATAATTATTGAACTGTTTGTAATTGATATATCTTCAGCTTCAGAATGTTAGAAACTTACTGTCCCATAGTTAAAAACAGTTGGCCCATACAGGTTTTAAAATTTATTTCAAGGTACTTTGCATTAGTAGAATGTAATAATTGTTTGTCAGAGAGTGACAGTGACATGCTGAAATTTACTTTGATTGGCCTTAATTTACAAGGTTTTAAGCTATTTTTGGATGTTTAAAAAAAAAGTCTGAAGTTTCTCAGAGTTAAAACTTGGAATTTTACTAACTGTTAGAATGACAAACGTAACTCTTGAAGGTTTTCTGTATAAAGTAGATATAGCACCGGTCCAAGAATACCTTCCTGTGGTACCGCTGATTTGATGAGGTGTAAGTTAATTACTTTATCTTGATGTTTAACCATAAAAATGTTTTGGTTAGGTATGATTATAATACATAAAATGTGTAATGGGTAATTGCGTTTTCAATTTGCTTAAAAATCTCCGGTGTAAGACTTTTATCAAAGGCTTGGGTGTTGTCCAGAAAAACAGCCAAACAATATTTCTTTTTTTTTAAGTGTTGTTAATTTGCTTTATTACTCTGTAAACCTGATCTGTAGTTGTGTGTTAGTTTAAAAAACCAAATTTAGATTTAGAATTAGATGAAATGCTTTTAATTTCAGTCTTTTCTGAAACATATTTTCAAAGATACATTTTAAATAAACTTATTAAGCAACAGAAAAATCTTTCTGTCACAGGTTTATCAGAATGATTTGTGTCACTTTTCATTGAGATTAAAAATGTTCAGATCTGAGTAGTATAGCATTGAAAATATGTGTGAGTGCTTTTTGCACATTTTTTTGGAAACTAATTCTAATTGCTGTAACTTTTTTCATAAAAATATGGAGATCATAGCCATGTTTTAATCACGTGTTTGACTCACATGGTATGATGGCGTTAATAAACAATGTCATTGATAAAGGTATTCCAAAACTGATGACTGTTTTTTGTCTGCTTGTAGTAGTGGTAGTTTTTTGTTTTAAATTTTGATTTTTTAGTTTTTTTTCTAAGAGTAGGCTTTTAGCGGGTTGTCGTATTTAGTTTTATTTTGTAGATTTCTAGTAGACTTCCATATTTTTCTATATATTAGTATTGCTTTCTTAGTTACTTTTAAATCATTTTGTAGCTTGTTTGTAGTGTTTGTGGGTTCCAAAACTGCTTAATGCTTAAATGTCGTTTTAAGCAAGACATTTGGGTGTATTTCTTTTTCTAATATGTTTTAAAACTGGTTCCAGTTATTTTATTAGTTAAAAAATCTGGATTTTGTTTATGGTGTATGTGTGAGCTTAAGTAGATTAGGACAGGGAAATAGTCTAAAAAGATATTAAATTTTTTTAACTTGCAGATAATTTAAGGGACAACTTTTGTATACAAAAAAAGACATTTGTTTTTTATATCACATGGCCAGTGTGTAGTTGCTTTGGGCTAGCCAAGTTCTAGGTCTCAGCGCTGGAAATTATGTTTGCTGCACTTTCTTGTAGACTCTGATCATGAATGCAGTAATTTTTAGTACGTCCCAGTTGAAGGCAGTTAGCACATTGAGGCATGACTTTTGTTTTGTTAACTGATTTTAATATGTATTTGTAGTGTTAAAGGTATTGCAATTTATAGATGCTTAACTTGTTGTTACTTTGTGGTTTGAATGATAGAAAGAACGTTTTTTAACACTACATTAAAACTGCGTTCTTGATTTAAATAAAAGGTGTAGTAATGCACATCACAATTTTTTGGTTCTTGAACAGCTGCTTGATATTTTAGCACATCTGTTGTCAACAATTTGGTTACTATTTATTTTGAGATTAAATTTTTGTTTATTATCCTGATTGTTGTTTAGCATATCAGTAAATTATTTAATGTTTGCTACTGCTGGGATGTATATTGTTGGAAGTTTTATGTAATTAAGTAGTTCTTTTGGTAGTGTACTCTTGTTTTTGAGTTTACTACATGTTTGTAATAATCTATTAATAACCGTTGTTTAACATTCCATGGTTTGGTTTCTGAAGAGTTTTTACGTTTAAAAGTATATTAATTAATAAATAATAACAAAATAAATTAAATAGATTAAAATAAAATAAATATCAGTTTAACTGAGGCAGAGAATCCATTCATAAACCGGTAACAAACAGTACAGTGTAGTATTTATTATTAGTGGTTAATTATTTTACAACATATTTTTTTAATAATGAGAGTTGAAATACCACAGCAGTATGTCACCGCTTAAAAAACGCTATAATGTAGTAACAATTAATCACCGGTAGCATACTATAGTTGTAATGTACACCACATAAAAAATTAAAATCAAAACAACTTCAAATAACTGTTCGTACCTAAAATCGATAATTTTTGAAAATAACTGTTATTGTAGATTATTGTGTTACGGTTTCAATATTTTTATAATCTTATTCACATAAAAAACTAAACTAAACCACCTCCTGAATAAACCAAATAAATGCCTACTAATATTAGAAATTTACAAAATACGATATATTGATAGTGGCAACATTGCCAGAGGCGTATTCGACATTTTCACATATATATTTTATACAACTGGAGCCTAAAACGATGCTTTGGCATTTGGAGTTCTATTGCTATTATTAATATACCAATTTTTTTGTATATAATTGATGTTATATTTCTTTACCCCTTCTTTGTGCGTCCTAATAAAGAATATTTTAAATAACTAAATGCAAAAAAATACACAGTTAAAACTATTAGATTTAGGGTGGAGGCTAGGTCGCCTTATGTGTGTATGGAGGCGAGTAAGATAGCTATGCATATATATATATATATATATATATATATATATATATATATATATAGAGATAAAAACGCTGGTTTAGGAGCGTTTAAGCGCACGCTTTCTACGTTGTAAAAGCGTCTAAGGATTGGAGGCGTACGCTCCCAATCCGTGCATATAACCTACGTGTTAAGAGCGTCCAACGGTTAGTTGAAATTGAGTGTTAATAGATGGCATTAAAATCAAGATTGACAGAATTTGTTAGTACATTACTGTAGCCACACATTTGCGCTTTTGCAGCGGACATATCTACCGTAATAAAATCAAATCGAATAGGGTTATTGACCTACATAATGTTTTTTTTTATAAGTTATAAACTTTCCTTTAAAATATTAGTTACAAATATTCTGCCTGTATCAACTGAAATATTACTTCATATAAAAAAATATAAATATTATAACTACTTTATATGATAACACAACAGATTGTATTTATTTTTCAGGCTTGAATTTATATTTTGTTAAAAGTTGAAGTTTAAGGTCAATCATTTTTCTAGGTCTTACACCAAGTTTAAGGTCAACGCTAACGTTTATACATGCTATAATGAATAGTAAATACTAAACAAATTAAAAAATAATAAAAGTTAATAGACAAGGATAAGTACACCAATTACAAAGATAATCAAACAAAGGTGTTGCTTCTAAAAAAAATTAGATTTGGCAAAAGTATTATATTAATGTTTATAGAATTTTATGATTTTAATAAATTTTAGTATACATCGGAATTTAAATATGCTAATTACAAAGATATAGTCAGTATAACAAAATTCTTGTTAGAGACGGTAAAGTTAAAACATTAATGAACACAGCATTATATGATATTAACGAAGCCAGCACAATTATACATTGATGCACAACATTCTATAATCTTAATCAGTTTTTGTAAATAGAAATACTTTACAAATCTAGTGATAGAGTTAAAATAACAAAATTCCTGTTGGAGGCGGCACAATTATAACATAAATGCACAATATTTTATGATATTAATGAATTTTGGTAGGCAGAGACATTGAAGTAAGCTAATTACAATGATAAAGTTAAAATAACAAAATTCTCGTTGGAGGCGGTGCAAATATAACATTTATGCACATCATTTTATGATCTTAATGAATTTTAGTAGATAGAAGTACTTAAGTATAATAATTACAATGATAAAGTTAAAATAACAAAATTCTTGTTGGAGGCGGTGCAAATATAACATTTATGCACATCATTTTATGATCTTAATGAATTTTAGTAGATAGAAGTACTTAAGTATGATAATTACAATGATAAAGTTAAAATAACAAAATTCTCGTTGGAGGCGGTGCAAATATAACATTTATGCACATCATTTTATGATCTTAATGAATTTTAGTAGATAGAAGTACTTAAGTATGATAATTACAATGATAAAGTTAAAATAACAAAATTCTTGTTGGAGGCGGTGCAAATATATCATTTATGCACATCATTTTATGATCTTAATGAATTTTAGTAGATAGAAGTACTTAAGTATGATAATTACAATGATAAAGTTAAAATAACAAAATTCTCGTTGGAGGCGGTGCAAATATAACATTTATGCACATCATTTTATGATCTTAATGAATTTTAGTAGATAGAAGTACTTAAGTATAATAATTACAATGATAAAGTTAAAATAACAAAATTCTTGTTGGAGGCGGTGCAAATATAACATTTATGCACATCATTTTATGATCTTAATGAATTTTAGTAGATAGAAGTACTTAAGTATGATAATTACAATGATAAAGTTAAAATAACAAAATTCTCGTTGGAGGCGGTGCAAATATAACATTTATGCACATCATTTTATGATCTTAATAAATTTTAGTAGATAGAAGTACTTAAGTATGATAATTACAATGATAAAGTTAAAATAACAAAATTCTTGTTGGAGGCGGTGCAATTATAACATTTATGCACAACATTTTATGATCTTGATAAATTTTGATAGATAGAATTACTTAAACATGACAATTACAATGATAAAGTCAAAACAACAAAATTCTCGTTGGAGGCGGCGCAATTATAACATTTATGCCCAACATTTTATGAATTTTGGTAGATAGAAGTACTTTAGTATGACAATTACAATAATAAATTCAAAATAACAAAATTTTTATTGAAGGCGGCGCAATTAACACATTTATGCCCAAAATTTTATAATTTTTATGAATTTTGGTAGATAGAAGTACTTAAGTATAACAATTACAATAATAAAATCAAAATAAAAAAAATTTTGTTGGAGGCGGCGCAATTATACCATTTATGCACAATATTTTATCACTTTAATGAATTTTGGTAAATAGGGACATTTAAGTAAGCTTTTTACAATGATAAAGTGAAAATAACAAAATTCCTGTTGAGAGGCTGTACAATATTATTGCACAACATTTTATAATCTTGATAAATTCTAGTAGATATAGGTACTTAAGTATGCCAATTACAATGATAAAATCAAAATGACAAAATTTTTGTTAGAGGCGGCGCAATTATTAAACATTTATGCACAATATTCTATAATCTTAATGATCTTTGGTAGATAAGGACATTTATGTAAGCTTAATACAATAATAAAAAAAAAAATAACAAAATTCCTGTTAGGAGGCGGCACAATTTTAAAATTATTGCACAACATTCTATGTACTTGATGAATTTTGGTAGATAGATGTACTAAAGTATTCCAAATACCATGATAAAGTCAAAATATCAAAATTTTTGTTGGAGGCGGCGCAATTATAACATTAATGCACAATATTCTATGATCTTAATAAATTTTGGTAGACAGCTACATTTAAGTAAGCTAATTAGAATAATAAAGTAAAAATAATAAATTTCTTGTTAGGAGGCGGCACAATTATAATATTATTGCACAAGATTTTATAATCTTGATAAATTCTGGTATATAAAGGTACTTAAGTATGCCAATTACAAAGATTAAGTCAAAACAACAAAATTAATGTTAGAGGCGGCGCAATTATAACATTTATGTACAACATTTTATTATCTTGATGAATTTTGGTAGATAGAAGTACTTAAGTATGACAATTACAACGATAAAGTCAAAATAACAAATTTCTTGTTGGGGACGGCACAATTATTATATTATTGCACAACATTCTACAATCTTGATAAATTCTGGTAGATAGAAGTACTTAAGTATGCCAATTACAATGATAAAGTCAAAGTAACAAAATTTTTGTTGGAGGCGGCGCAATTATAACATTTATGCACAATATTCTATGATCTTATTGAATTTTGGTAGATAAGAACATTTAAGTAAACTCATTACAGCAATAATGTAAAAATAACAAAATTCCTGTTGGGAGGTGGCACAATTATAATACTAGTGCACAACATATTGGTAGACAGGGGTAAGCTATTTACAATGATTAAGTTAAAATACTAAAATTTTTGTTAGAAGTGGCACAATCATAACATTTATGCATAACATTTTATGATCATGATGATTTTTAGTAGACAAGAATACTAAAGTATCTCAATTATAATGATAAAATTTTAATAACAAAATTCCCGTTGGACGTGGCACAATTATAACATTAATGCACAACATTTTATGATCTTACTAAAGTTTAGTAAACAGCGGTACTTATGTATTCCAATTACAATTATTACGGTAAAATAATAAAATTCGTGTTAGAGGCTGCACAATTATAACATTAATGCACAATATTCTATGATCTTAATAAATTTTGGTAGACAGAAGTACTTAAGAATACATATACAATCAAAACGTCAAAATAACAAAATTTCTGTTGAAACGCGGCACAATTTCTTAATTCGACACAATTATAACATTAATACATAAAATTCTATAATTTTAATAAAGTTTGTTAGACAAAAGTATTTAAGTATGTTCATTACAATAATTAGGTTAAAATAACATAATTTCTGTTAGAGGCGGCACAATTATGACATTAATGATAGATAGATAGATCATTTATTTAAATATTACTTTTGTGTATAAATTCTTACTAACTAATACATAGGCTTATCTTTAAATACATAAATACTAATACTACTTAAATATAAAACAGTAATACATTATAAAACTATAAATATAGGGTAAACATACAAATTACAATTTAGCATGTCACTCTTAGACATTATGTTTATAATATAATATTCACAACATTTTATTATTTATGAATGCCATACACAATAAGAAAGACAAATTATTAAAATCTGTTGGAAAACAAAATTCTTATAAATAAATAGATTAGATTATAGATGTTTTTTAATTGGAATTTGTTTTAAAATTATTATTATGGTGTGCACTTTTCAAGCTAGATGTTAAAAATAAATTAATTAATTTAATCATAATCGGCAGCTTTAACAAAAAAAAACTATAAATAAAAAAAATACTATTAATCAAAAAAAATTGTCTTGGCTGCCGTTTATGGTTATTTAATTTTTATTTTTAACATCCCACTTGAAAAATAAATCCCATAATAATAATCTTCAATTAATACCAATTATAATTATTGTAATATTTATAATCAATAATTTATTTAATTAAACTATTAAAAAAATAATATTGCTAATTTTAAAACATCTTTTTTCACGTTTATGTAACCATTATACATAATTTGTTGAAATAAAATGTTTGGTTACTCTTGCATTGTAGTGGCAATGTCAACAAATTTTCTATTTTTTTTAACCATAAAACTCATTCAATACTAAGAATAAGTCTATTTTTAGAACTACTTATTTCAATGCCTAAAACTAAATTGCACTTTTTTTGCAATGATAAGTAATTGATTCAAACTCAGGCTTAACACGGGCCATAATTTTAACTAGTTAATGTATTCTAATTTGAAATAAATAATATTCCATATTTTTTATTAGTTTATCTATAGTTAAATTATTTAATGGTGAGTCAATTATACCATATCTATTGTTAATGTTTAATTATAAAACTAAACGTGTATGAAAAATGAGATCGTTTTGCACACACAGCTTGCGTTCTAAAAACGTTAATAATGTTAATATGCACAATATACGTTTTAGAGGCGTTTATTTGCACAATATACGTTTTAGAGGCGTTTATTTGCACAATATACGTTTTAGAAGCGTTTATTTGCACATAACACGCTCAAGAGGCGTTTACACATTAACGGCAAAGCCGTGAACTGTAGTATAGCCCTAGCGGTAAACATTTAAACTCAATAAGATAAGCATGCCGTTAGACGCCCCTAAACATGACCAATTTGTAGTTTTGGGGGCGTTTAGCCATAACTGTAAATAACTTAGACAAGAACCAAATGTATTAAAATAAAAACTAAATAAAATAGGTTTCTAATTTAACCTTTCGGCAAAATAACGAATTGCTTGATCATTTTTCAAATTTATTTTGCAAACTATTTATTAATCTTCTAATTTAATAATAAATTGTTGTTGTTTTCACGTATAAAGATAGTACTAAAACACTATGGCACAGTTAGTTTATAAAGTAAATTAAACGCTCCCAATCCTCTCAAGAGCAAACGCTCCTAATACAGAGTTTGTGTCTATATATATATATATATATATATATATATATATATATATACAGGGTGTAGATTAATTGGCGGATAAACGCCAGGTAACTTTATAGATCGTGCCAAAAGAAAACGAAAATCTTAATTCCAAAATGCTGAAAAACTCTTCGTTTGGCCTCACGAGGTCCTCAAAGTTTCAATTTTGTCAATACAAATATTGTTTTAATTGCGTATTTTATGTACCAATTTGCTTTCTTTTTTAGTATAATAAAAATTACGGGGTTTATTGAAACTTAATAATAAAAAACATTGAAAAATGTGCAAATTACTTTTGAAGAATAAATCAAATTTAAATTAAAAATACGCTTGGCAACGTAGCAAAATTTTTAATAAAATTCAAATTATAAAGTAGGAAATGCAATAAATGTCAAGGGGTCAATTCTGATCTCCGGTGACTTTTGTCATCAGTGACTTTTAAATTCAAATAAAATTCAATTTAAATATTATGATATACTTTATTCTTTTGATAATCATTAATTTAAAATTGTGTGAAGTTACACATTGACGACATATACCGCATTATTAAATTATGAATGGTGTTTTGATGCATTTGCGAAATATGTTATGTTGCGTTCGTCTAGTATGCGGCGGTCTGCCTTATGTCTGTCTCGGGTTAACAACTACTACGTTGCTATGTCAATCCCGTGACCACCCTTGACAAAAACCATCGCTGACTTTTGTCGTTTCACCATGCGGCTAAAATGCGTTTTCAAAATAAATGTGTGAATCCAGCAAATAGGTACTATAATTATTATTGAATTATAGAACATTTTATACATTGCAGCTGATACAACTATTATAAATTATTAGATTCTGCCATAAATAAAAATATTAATTATTTTAATGCACAATTGATATACATGAATATAGCAACTCTGACAGATTTAACATTTAACGCCGGCGATACTTGAGAACGTCATAAATTCGATATCGATACGTGCTGTAAAGTGTTTAAATGTAAACTGTGGCCAATTTGAACATTTGTAGTTTATAATAAAAAATAAAATTTGATGTGTGTATTAAATTGCCTATTTTATGTGTATTAAGTTGTCTACATTATAGGTTTGAATTTAGAAAGTTTGCAACGTTGCCAAGCGTAACAAAACTTTGAGGACCTCGTGAGGCCAAACGAAAAGTTTTTCAGCATTTTGTAATTAAGATTTTTGTTTTCTTTTGGCACGATCTATAAAGTTACCTGGCGTTTATCCGCCAATTATTCTACACCCTGTATATATATATATATATATATATATATATAAAAATATTTAAATCTTAAAAAGTCTCTAATGGCCGATCTCACCGACACTTCTTAAATCGATAGTTAGTTAGGTCTTCCTAATAGTTAACTCATCCTTAAATTTTATATGCGTCTCACCAACCATTTGAAACAGATGCTTACGCTAAGTATTGTCGAATTTCTGACTAGCGAGCGGCACATCAGATTTCAGCCAAAATGCATTATATTGACTTAAACTTTTGCGTCCGCTTTCATCGCATTGTGTGCATAACTATATGAGAACAAAACAAAATAAATTTGACAGACGTGATTTGAATTTGGTGTTGTGCCGGTTGTGATTGTTCTGTTAATGTAATGTATAATTTTTAATATTATTGTTATATATTATATAACTTTTTTTAGTACAATATACTTTTCTTGAAGCTATGCTTTCACTTTTTAATTACTATAAAATATACTATTTTTTAATAAATTCCTTAACCTTAAAATGATCTTTTTTATTTGACAAATGTTGTTGTGCAGAATGAGAATGCAATTAGGCATAGTTTCATCAACAAAAAGATAAATAATTATTATATTTTCCATCTTTAGTTTACTTGTCACACACAAATTTGAGGTTAAGTTGCACTTTAAGCCGGCAAAATTGACGGCTTATATTTAACCAATAGTTAAGCGTTAAGTACGCGTTAATAATGTCGGTGCAACGCGCTAAGCCTTACTTAGCAATTTAACTCTGGCTTAATTTTTAAGTTATGTCGGTGAGATCGGCCATAAAATGCACAAATAATCATCAATCTTATTGTAGATTGAAATTTTAAGAATATTTTTAGTTTTTCTTTAGAATTAACACAAAAAATGTACGCCTTAACAGTTTTAAGAAAATACTTGGGTTATATTATAAATGCTATTTTTTATATTTTATGTGTTAATAATAAAGAAACTCTAAAAATGTACGTAAAATTTCAATCTATAATAAAATTCATGATCATTTGTGCATTTTACAGACTTTTTAAGATTTAAATATTTTTATATATATGTATAATTCAAGATATAATTATTGACAGTGTAATACGGGCATAAGGTTGTTTTTTTCAACTACTCACATGTTGAGAGCCACTGTATCTGGCCCGCCAAAACATCGGCCTGAAGTTGGCCATATTGGCATGCCTGATTGTATAAATCCATTGTTAACTTCACAATATGTGAGACTTGGCAACATTGTAATTTGTCATGATATTAATTTGTAATCGCAAATACAAATCATAACAAATGAATATCGACATTCTAACCTATGAATTTTTGGTAATTTATTTTCATTATTTATTGAGTTGTTTTAAATAATATAATTAAATGTTTACAGTTAAAATATGATAAACGCAATGGATATTCTATATTGCACAGGCATATATTTGGCTGCTCAAAATGGCCAAAAGGATATTGTAAAATACCTGAGTGAAGAATTGAATTATAGGCCTTCAAAAGATGTTTACAAATTTACAACTTTTTATTTGGCTGCACAAAATGGTCTATTAGATGTTATAAAACAATTTATGAATGAAAACTTCTCATCTTTAAATGTAATGCAAGTAAAATTTGATTTAGAAATTATTGAAGAAGAATGTAATTCTAAGTCTAATCATAATTTGATAAATAATGTTTTTGATAATTTTCTAAATATTGATATTGAAGATAAAGATGGTAATAGTTGTGTACATCATGCAGCAATGGAGGGAAATGAAATATTTCTTAATCATTTAATAGAGCGAGGAGCAAGTCTGAGAGCTATGAATAGTAATAAAGACCGACCTATTCATCTTGCTGCACGTAATGGCTGTAATAATATTATTAAAATTCTTGTGGAACAGGGTGTTAATATAAATGTATTAAATAAAAATAATGATACTCCGTTGCATTATGCTGTGCAGAATAAGCATACCATTGTTGTGAAAGAATTATTAAAATTTGGAGCTAAAAATTTAAGAAATATTTATGGATATTTACCAATACACTACTCATCAAGTGAAGAAATTGACATTTTATTAAAACAGGATAGTGATAATGATTATAAAGATGCATCCGATAATACGTTGTTACATATTGCTGTTATAAATGAGCATTGTGATATTATGAAAAAAATTATTCAATTAAATGTTAATATTGATGAGAAAAATAAAGATGGTAATACTGCACTTCATTTGGCAGCAGGACATGGACAAGAAATTGCAGTAAAAATTTTGATTGAAAATCGGGCAAGCACTATAAGCCTAAATAAAATATTATGGACTCCATGTCATGTTGCATTTGATAAAAAACATGATGTTGTTGCACTTCTCCTACTGGAAGCAGCTGGTGATTCTATATCTAAACCTTGTAACTTAATACATATTGCTGCTAAAAATGGATGCAAGAAATTAATTGAAATGTTAATAAAAAAAGGATTTTATTCAACAGATTTATGTCAAGATTTTACTCCACTTATGTGGGCAGCAAGATGTGGACATGCTAAAATTTGTGAATTATTCTTAGATTATGATGATACAAATATAATTGATTGTACAAATAAATTTGAAAGAACAGCTTTACACTATGCAGTTGCAAATAATAAAGTTGAAGTTGTTAATATTTTATTGAAATATGATGCAAAACTTTTAGACGACGATGAAGATATTGCAAAATTATGGGGTTTCGAAAAAATAGAAGAAATTTTAACTAAACACAAAAATGCTAAGAAATGATTTTTTACATTGAATTTGATTACATATATTTTTTTACGTTATTTATATGACTTTTTGATAAAAAAAGGTCTATGAGGAAGACCAGAGAACAGATATTGTTGTTATATTTTAATATGCCAATAATATTGAAATGTACATTAAAAAGCATTTATTATTATCTTATTACAAAATTGGCTGTTCTAAGCTAAATTACAAAACCAGAGTAGATTCCATTTATTGTATTAATGAATTATAATTTTTAATAAATTTTTAATTTTTACTTCTCTATTTAAATTTTATTTTACTGCTGTAAAATTGTAAAAATTTAATAAATAAAAAAGTTTATTTCTTGCCTTTTGGCCTTGAAAATCATACAACTTAACATTTATAATATAACTTAATTCAATACTAATATAATATATAACTTTATTAACCCTAAATCCTGTTTTTAATTAATTATTTATCAGTTATGTTTCAATTTTCATCTTTTTGTTATCGCCATCATCCATTCCATTTCTCTTCCATCTTCTTTCAGTACCTCATTTCTTCTTACTACATTTGTTTGTGTTCTTCGTTCTTGCATTTTCATATTTCTCATCATAGTTTCCTTCTACATACTTTTTCTATCCTCACTAGATTATAAATTCCTTTTAAAATAGTTTTTTTTGTTCCCCTTAATAAATCTAGTACGCAAATTTTTCCCTAACATTAATTTAGCGGGAGACAGTAGTACAATGCTGAGCGTTTCTATAATCTAACAAAAATCTGTTTAAAACTAAATTAAAATCAACATTATCTCTTTTTCCTACCGTTTTATATATGGCCTGTTTTATGGTTTTAACGGTGTTCTCTGCAACCCCATTCGTAGCTGAGTGATATGGCGCAGTGTTTTTAAATTTAAATCCATTCTTAGATAAAAACGTCTGAAACTCGTCAGAAACAAATTGTTTACCATTATCTGATACTAAGACTTTTGAAAATCAAAATCTTGCAAAAACACCCCTTAAAACTATAATTGTACTTGTTAATGTTATGTTTGTTATAACAAAAGCTTCAAACCGATTTACTAAGCATCAACAAGTACCAAAATATATTTATTAAATACCGGTCCGAGAAAATCGACATGTACTCTTTCCCATACACTATCGGGATACTGCCAAGGTATAAGAACTGCTTCAGGAGGATGCAATAAGCAATTTGTCCATCTTCTCAGTACTTTCAATATCAGTATCCATCCCAAGTCACCATACATAAGATCGAGCAATACTTTTAATTTTAACCATTCCCATATGAAAAGCATATAGTTTAGTTAAAATATCTCTTTAATTTTAATGGTACAAGGACTCTATCACAAATATGCAATTTTTGTCAACTGTCAATTCATTTCTGTTTAAATAATACGGTTTATATGGTTTCAATACTGTTGAAGGCCAACCATCTTTTATATACTTAATAATTTTTGATAATATTGAAGTGTTTCTTTGGCAATATTACAATCAATAGGCACGTTTCTGTTATTCTCAATATAGTGAATATAATATGTATTAAACTCTCTATCAATTGAATTTTCTTTAATTGACAACCGCAAAAAACTTTCTGCAAAATGTGCCAGTAATAACGCCCACCACTGCAATCAGTTTGCAGTACAGGAATTCCTTTCTTGGGACGAAACACTGCTACTAAGGGTTTATGATCTGATATTAATGTAAATTTCTTACTAAATAAATATTGGTAAAATTTCTTTACTCCAAAAACGATTGCGAGTGCTTTTTTTTCTATTTATGTGTAAATCTTTTGACTGTTACTTAATGTTTGTGAAGCAAAAGCAATTGGACGCTTTTCTCCAGATGGAAAAATATGTGAAATAACGGCCCCTATTCCGTAATCCAATGCTTCTACTGCTAAATTAACTGGTAGTGCCGAATCAAAATGTGCTAATGCAGAAGCTGATTAAAAGCATTTTCACACCATTTTAACCAAATAAATTAACGATTTTTTATAATAAAATTTTTTGAGCTATTAGGAATAAATTTATTATAATAGTTAAGCAAACCTAGAAATGATTCAAGGTGGGTAATATTTACGAGTACTGGTGCCTTTCTTACTGCTATCATCTTTTCTGCCGTTGTATGTATAGCCCTTGCTTGTCAATTTTATGTCCTAATTACTCTATAGATTTATTAAAAAAACATTTTTTTTTCATAATAATTTATTCTGAATCAGCTAATATTTTTAAAACCGTTTCTACACGATTTAAATGCTCATCCCCTGTTAATCCAGTAATTGTCCAAAAAACATGCAAGTCCCTCCAACAATGATTCGATAATCATTTAGAATTTTGCCGGTGCGCAAGAAAAACTATAAAGTGTTCTAGCTTATTTAAATAATCCTTTGCAAGTGCTTATAGTATTTGTTGGTACGCATTTGATAAATCCAACTTGAAATAACTACCTCCTTGTAGTTTCACAAATAATTCCTCTATTTGTGGTAAAAGATGTTGGTCAACTTCTATCATATTATTAATAGTGACTTTATAGTCTCCACATAGTCTCATAGTTCTATATTTTTTTAATATAGAGACAATAGTTGTACCACAGGGACTGTAATTAATTGGCTGAATAATATTTTCGTTAATTAATCTCGAAAGTTCAGTTTTTACTTTGCCTTTTAATGCAACTATAAATATAACTAAATTCAATTGTATGGTAAAATGCAAAATAACTCTAATTGGTTCGAAAACACTGTAAGATATTTATTGCACAAGCTGTTCATAAAACTCCCAGTCTCTAAATGATTTTTGGTATCCTGAACATTTAATTTGTTCTAAATTAAATATTTAAAAACAATCTCTACCTAGCAGAGATGGACCTATTTCTTCAATAATGTACAAATTAATCGATTTAGTCACATTTTTGTAAGTAATTTCAATCTTAATATACCCTAGAGGTAATAATTTATTCCAGGTACAATTTAGTAATACTTTATCAGTTATAATAATTTTATTAACTGGAAAATGATTATTTCTAAACTTACTTCAAATTACTGAACAACTGTATTTAATTCAATTCCAGTTGCAAATTATTTACAAAAAGAACAATCGTAATCGGATCACATTTCTTATCATTTAAATTTTATAAGATATCTTGTGTATCTTCAATTTCCGTTAAATAATGATGCCGATTAATATTTTTCGTTTTGCATACTCCCATAAATGTCCTCTATGCCCACAAGAATTACATTTATAATTTTTATATTTACAAAAATGTCTTAAATGTCCATATTTACCGCACACATAGCATTCCATGTTACCATATGTTTACTGCGTCTCATCTTTGATACCTTTAATGGTTTCTTTCTGTAACATCTTTAAAAAAAATTCTTTGCTATAGTTCCCTCGGCAAACAGGTATTTATGAAATATAAAAGCCCAATCTCAAGTTACGCCACTGGAAACAAATAAAAATTGCACAACCCTGGACTATTCTGCA
This sequence comes from Tachinus rufipes, assembly GCA_963932245.1. Lineage (NCBI taxonomy): Eukaryota > Metazoa > Arthropoda > Insecta > Coleoptera > Staphylinidae > Tachinus > Tachinus rufipes. Next base: position 127,929,772 of record OZ010741.1, read on the forward strand.
AAAATATAAAAATTTTAACATCATTCTGTTGTTAAATTAAAACAGTAAATAATAAATAGTTTATTTATTAAAATATATAATCAAGGGATCAATAAACATAATATAAAACATTTACATTGTACCTGCATAATATAATATAAAAATAATAAAAAAGATAACTAATTATTAATTAAAACAATGTTTAATAAACTGCACTAAATTATTGTTATATAAAAATACACCAAAATATACATAATTATTCGAGCTTTCAGAAATTGATGAACTTTGTGCATGATTATTAGTCACAATATTTTACAAATTCAGAATGGGTCAAACATCCATGCTTTACCCGGGATTTATTCCAGGGCCTCTAATAAACTTCTATAATATATAATATTAATTTATAATCATAAAAAACTTTTTATCATTTGCTCGATTTTAAAAACTTTTTTACAGGAGCATCAATATTGCGTTCAACCATTTCTATAAATAACCTTACATCTTTCTTTGATCTACTGTGTAACATATTATAATATGCTGTTCCTTGACCTTTAGATACAAAGCATATAGCAGTCCCACCATAAGCCTCATCTGTGTATCCGCTGCTTATGTGCTTTCGATCAAACTCTAGCGCTACTAGTGTAGAATGTATTAATTTTATGTTTTCGTCATCTATTTTACCAAGCGTATACTTCTTATACTTTTGGACCAAACTATACGCATTCCCCAGATAATAAGAACCTTCCTTAAGAGTTTTCCAAGGCAAAATGTTGTATTCCGAGTCATAACATATTGACATGTTTCGCAGCATAGGAAGGTATAAGTTAGAAAATTCAATATGCACCTCTGCAGCTTTTTTGACGTCTTCAATGCTTACTGGCTTTTTTAATGTTTCCAACTCACATTTAGAGCTTGAACATGATTGAATTTGATCTGGCATTATAATATCTAACAATTTACTTGCAATATTCTTATGCTTATTAATTATTGCAACTTGCAATAACGTATGTCCTTGATTATTGCGAGCATTTGTCATAGCAACAAACTCATCAAGTTTTACTACTTCTAGTTTGCTAATAATTTCAACATTGCCATTTTTTGCATCTTTAAATAACTCTTCAATCAGTTGCAGCAAATCAGTAACATTCTGATCTTTGGAAAGATTAAGTGGTGTCTTATATTTCTTATTTTCAATGTTATAGGTCGCACCATCTTTTAATAATATTTTTATAATTTTCGTGAACCCATGTTGTGTTGCCAAATGAAGTGCAGTATCGCCATCTTTATTTTTATCATCGATATTAACATTTGATTCTATTAATTTGTTTATAATTTTATAATGCCCGTTTAAAGCAGCAATATGTAACAATGTATTATCAGCTGCATCTTTATAATCATCATCACCATCCTGTTTTAATAAATTATTAATTTCCTTATTTGAAGAGTAATGAATTGGTAAATATCCATAATTGTTTCGTAAATTTTTAGCTCGACATTTCAGCAATTCCTTCACAACAATGCTATGTTTATTCAACACAGCATAGTGCAAAGGAGTATCATTACTTTTATTAAATATATTTAAATTAGCTCCATTTTTCACTAGAATTTTAATAATATGATTAAAACCATTACGAGCAGCAAGATGAATAGGCTGGTCATTATTAAAATTAGTTGCTTGCAGATTGGCTCCTTCCTTAATTAAATGATTAAGAAACATTTCATTGCCTTCCAATACTGCATGGTGTACACATGTGTTACCGTCTTTGTCTTTACTATGAATATTTAGAAAGTTATCGAAAATATTATTTATAAAAAGTTTTTCAGATTTTACTTGCATTATATTTAAAAATGAAATACTCTCATTCATAAATTGTTTTACAACATCTAATAGCCCATTTTGTGCAGCCAAATAAAAAGTTGAAAATTTATAAACATCTTCTGAAGGTTCATAATTCATTTCTTCACTCAGGTATTTAACAATATCCCTGTGTCCATTTTGTGCAGCCAAATATATGCCTGTGCAATACAGAATGTCCATGACGTTTGTCATAACTGTAAACTTAATTAAGTATTTTGATAAATTTGTAATTTATTGACAGATGCTTAGAGCTAGTTGAGCACGATTGTTATATGAGAGAAGGTTATAGAAATCAGCTGATCGACTGGCATACAAGGATGTTATTGGCTGCGTTCAGGACGACTCATCGCTGTCAATCATTCAAACTGAACGGGAGGCGGGAATCATCGTTTGCTGGCAGCGCTTACCATTTGACTCATCATACATTTAGATACGCTTTTATGCTGACAAAGCAACTTATTAACCACCAGCGTTTAATCGGCAAATATATTAAAAAAAAATAATTTTTTGCTTATCTCCAATTGATGAGTCAGCGCTGGCAACTGATGAGTTGTACTGAACGCAATTGCTTCTCAATGGTGGCGTTCACACATCATTCTATTATAGTAGTAACCAATCAGATCGTATTTATGCGTAAGCGTCCACAAACCGTAAACGCAGGAATTTTGAATTTAAGGAAAAATTTATGTAAAAAATCAATATGATAATTACATAAATGTAAGTGATTACTAAATATTAAAAAAAATCTTACATTTGACATATGCACAAACGCTACAGAAATATGTTAAGGTGCAAGACGCTCAAGTGTAACTTGCACTGGCGCGGGCGCGCGCTGGGGTCAGATGCCCTGGGTTAGTACCCTAATCAGCGCCGTAGCAAAGGCCCCGCAGTGTGGGGCGGCCCGACATGTTTTGGGGCCCCTAAGCCTTAAGAATTAAATAACCGAATTAATTAAATACAGAGAGTTTATAAATGAATGGGATTATGTAATCACTTTAAATGTGCCGCTTTTTTAAAATTGTTCACTAAACTATTTGTTTTTACAGATCAACTTTGACAGCTGTCAAGCAAACAGAGATATAGATATAGGAGAATGCGCTTTGACGACTACGCACCCAAATTTCGAACCCATGCCACTGAGGCTGCCATTTTGATGGATGGCTGACGTCACGTACGCTGTGAAGTGAGTATTTCATAAATGATGTGCACTTCGTGTTGTTTACTTTTGCAACTTTTGGAGTTAAGCCTCGTTCATACTCATCCGATTTGCGATATGCGATTTATTTTATTGTAACAAAATATTTCTCGCAAAATCTCGTTCATACTGATCCGATTTTTTTATTGCGATTTTTTCTAGTGACATTTTGTTTTTATTTTAGTAACTTTTATATTTATACTAATATTTGATTTAAAAATTAGATCTATAATACCTTTCAAAACTTAAAAATATGTTTTAATTTAATTATACTTGTTTTAAACAATAATTATTTTATTGTATTTAAACATTATTTAAAGTTTAAAAGTAAAATTATTTATTTTTAGTATTTATATGAACCAATTTTCACCACATATTTAAAACTAATTATTTTTGTAAACATAGTTTTATGTAATTTGTAATAATCAGTAAAATTATTATTTTTTTAAATACATAACCTATATATAATTTTTGTTTTCGACAGGCGGCCATAGGTTATGTATTTAAAAAAATAATAATTTTACTGATTATTACAAATTACATAAAACTATGTTTACAAAAATAACTAGTTTTAAATATGTGGTGAAAATTGGTTCATATAAATACTAAAAATAAATAATTTTACTTTTAAACTTTATATAATGTTTAAATACAATAAAATAAATATTGTTTATAAAAAGAAAATTAAATTAAAACATATTTTTAAATTTTGAAAGGTATTATAGATCTAATTTTTAAATCAAATATTAGTATAAATATAAAAGTTACTAAAATAAAAACAAAATGTCACTAGAAAAAATCGCAATAAAAAAATCGGATCAGTATGAACGAGAATTTGCGAGAAATATTTTGTTACAATAAAAAAAATCGCATATCGCAAATCGGATGAGTATGAACGAAGCTTTATTCTAATTTAAAAAAATGTGAAACTGAATGTATATCAGTATTGATAAACACGTAAACATTTTTTTAAATTTGATTCATACTTGGAGCTCGACCGATCAACTCTTACCTCTACATACAGATGACTCACTACTATAATTCTTCATTATATGTAATATTTAATCAGCGTCTAAAGTTTTTACTTGTACCCAGTTTATTTTTCCTATCATTAGACATTGCAAATATAATTATCAAGTATAAAAATTACTTTTTAGTTAGTGACGTGTTTATTCAAATAAAAGATGAGCCAAAATTTTTTTCATTCCATATGTAAGTTTATTTATTCTATTTGAAAATACTAGTTTTTTGTTTCTTTTTGTTATAGATTTTAAACTTCTTTGAATCTACAAAACATAACTTTTAAATGAAATAAACCTATAAACACAAGCATAAATCTATAATTATTATATTAATAATAATTCTGGAATAATAATACAATAAATCAATTATTCCAAACAAAGCAAAAGTAAACAACGCGAAGTCCACATCATTTATGAAATACTCACTTCACACCGAACGTGACGTCAGCCATCGGGCAAAATGGCAGCCTTCATTATTAGATCTTTGGCGCAGCTTAAAGCCCCTTCTCCTATATCTATATCTCTGAGCAAACATATGAAAACATATATAAGGTATGTTCCATTTGACCGTTTCATGCACCTGGTGCGTTAGAGGTCGAGTGCGACTATTTTCGATGTGGAATATTCGAGCTGCAACATTGCGCCGCGGGCGTTCCCGCTTAAAACGTCAGTTTTGTTTTGTGCATGGCCGCCGCGCTTAAATTGTGCATTTTGAAATGTATTTATCTATAATTTGTACATAGCGGTCGTATAAAACCAGAGCGGATATGTATAATATAGAATATGAAATTAATTCATCAAATCTGTACTGCCTTTTTTAAATTTCGCGGGCAAGAGCGTTTCGCACAACAAAATATGTAGTTTTCTACCTCGAAAAAACACATCGAAGTAGTAAAAGAAAGGGGCTGCTCGAAAACCCCCCACCACTTTTTTCAAGGTCAAGGCCATTGCCATGGCCACGCCTCCTCAAGGCCATCACGCCCCTCCAAGGTCAAGGCCACGCCTCCTCAAGGCCATCACGCCCTCTCTAGGCCAACTCACTACCCCCCTCCAAGGCCAACCCCATTTTTCATGGTCACACGTGTTCAAGGTCATAACCACACCACTTTTTTCAAGGCCATTGCTATGGCCATTACGCCGTCCAAGGCCACACCCATTTTTCATGGTCACACGTGTTCAAGACCATAGCCACACCACTTTATCAAGGTAAATAATTGCTCATATTTAAATTGTAGGCCATGACAACTAAGGTTAAGTCACACCCAATTCATAATTTATTTGGCACGATTCTTTCAAGTTTAGCTGTGAAGCAGTTACATATATACCAAAATAAATAATAACATCAGTTATTATACCAACTACCACCATGAATGCAACAACCTTCATTTTGTTAACGACAATTCTAAATAACACTTTATATGTTTCCAAACCCAAAAATACAAAAGAATGTTATATTTCAATTAATAATTCAACATGGAAACAAATGGATATAGACTATATTTACCATCCAAAAACATGCAAGACCTCGATAAATGCCAACAACCATTTAGGATACAACATCATTTATAGGTTAAAAAATAATACAAACATAACAACAAGTTTTCAAAATACCATTAATTTTAATAATTCAACATTGTACAATTTTGTTAACATATTATCAATTATTATTCTAACATTGTTTCTTACTTATATATTATACTTTATCACAAATAAAATGTACACTAAATATATTACTTATTAATAAATATTTTTAAAAAGTTACGAGTGCTTCATTCTCAACCACTTTCCATAATAGATCTATATTACTTTGCCAAAGTGATTTATTATTGACACTAAAAAATGTCTCTACATTTTGTTCAGATTCTTCTTTTTCAATTTCTTCTGCTACTTCAAAGAACATATCAATATTTTGTTTCCAAGGGTCATTATCTAACAGTTTATGTCCCCAAGCTAAAGTTTTCATTGAACCAGGAATTATATATCGTTTATCATCAAAATTGGTCAATGCTACTTTATTTTTTAATTCTGTATACATATTATGTAGATGTGATCGAAAAATATACATTCTACATAGCTTGTTTTTACCTTTTAGAATATTTTGAAAATCGTATACCGTCAATTGTTTATCAATAGCACAAGTTTTAACACCCTTTGCTTTTTTTGTAACTGATGTGGGTGTTACCACACAATATGCTTTTGCTCCGGTGCCATAGAAACTTTGAATTGGTTTACCAACATATTCATCTTTCATTTTACCCAAAATAGATTTACTTCTGGTTATTCCATGAATATTATTATCTTTATAATTAGATGTGTCAAAGTGATTTGAATTATTTTTCATATCATCATAAAAATTATTAGTTTTTATATCTAATATTAAGGAATCGGTATCTGTATATAATAATGACACATTTTCATTATATTTTGGTTTTAAATAATTGTAATAAAAATCATACATGACCGTCTTTGACAAATCTAATATAGAAAATCCAACATATATAGGTTTATTGTAATATATTTTTACTTTATTCATCTGAATGGCAACTAAATTTTCAGAAAATATTGAACAATTTTTAAAATTTGGTTTAGATATAAATACTTCAGCTCCAAATTGTTTACCTACTTTTTCCCAATGGCTTACAAGTTTAATATCAATTCTATTATCTAAATTTTCCATAGTTTTACCAAATACACTATTATTCATAAGTTTAAAAAATAACTTTTCAAAATCATTTTTAGAAGCATTTCGCATATTGGTATTTAAATCAATATAAGTTTTAAGCCATGGTGATTGTTGAAATTGAATAACACGATGAATTTTTTTCAATTTTAAACCGTTATTTAAACATTGTTTTAAGTTTCTGTAGTGAATAATGTATTTATTTTTGTCACATAAATTTGGAATCAATTTTTGAAACTTACCGTTTGGTGGAATTATATTTTCTGGACAAAACGGAAAATCGTTATGAATGTCATGTAATTTAGATGGATACTCCAAGTCTACTTCTAAAACATATCCCGTATCAGATGAATCAGAAATATCTAATACATTTAATTGTTGAATTTGTTCAGGTGTTAACCAATAAAAACCTTTTTCGGGTAAATATTCAGACATAGAACAACCATACAAATTGGTTGCATCAAGATACATTAAAAATGAGTTTGGTTTTGATGGATTATAATTTGGTAAAAACTTGTTATTTGCTTCAGCTTGCCTACCTATACATGTACTGACACCACCGCGAATGCCCTTTTTAAAAAAATGTAACATGTCGATGTCAGTTAGTAATTCTAATTTCACTTTTGTATATTTTAACATAGCATCCCAACTTAGACCTGGTGCAGTGAAATAATGTGCAGGATCTAATTTATAATTTTGTAGGCAAATTTTACGAAAATTTTCAAAAACGTCTGCTAACAGTAGAACATCTGATTTTAAATATATATCAGCATAATCACCAATAGTTTTACATTTGAATAAATTCCACACATCACTTGCTCGTTGGTAGTCTTCACTGGAAATGTTTTCATCTCTTAATTTATCATAAAATTCTTCTATGCTAGGTAATTTTGATTCATTTAATTTTAAACAATTATCAATGTAGGAGTAAGGAAATACTCCTTTCTGTCTTATAAAATTAAATTTTGTTTGATCGTTAAAATATTTTTTTACTTCTATACATTCATGCGGATTTAAATTTTTTGATAATTTTTCTAATGATTGAGGCATAAATTTATAAGAATCTAAAAACCTCATTTGAATGTAAACATTTTTTTTATTAATTACATCAACTAGAACTTCTTTTGTAAATGATATATATTTTTCTTTTGTTTGAGCAACACATTAATTTTTTCATTTTTTAAGGCTAAGTTTCGGATAAATAAATGTGAATCATAATTTAAATTGTGAAAAAATATAGGAATATGATTACTGCGTTTGTAATGCAAATTGCAATTGGAATGAGCAGCACCTCGAAATTTGCCAGTCAAATGACAATGATCTCTTACTTTTTCATTTACATCAGAAAAAGATAATTCACAAATATGACACACTAAGGAATTTTTAAAGTATTTTTTTTCCAATTCCGTCATTATCATTGGTTTTATTGGTTTTAAATGTTTATAATATATATTTTTTAAATCAGTTTCTAATTTATTAATAAATATTTGTTCTGAATTTGGTCCTCGATAGATTTCTAATTTTGATAAAGAATCATCATAATTACATTTAATATAGTATGCAAATGAATATGGTTCGTGTTCATATGTTTTAGTACTGAAAGACTTTGTTGGATCAGGAGAACATGTTAACATCGGTTTTAAAACACATTCAAAATCAGCATATACAACAAATGGTACCTCTAATTGCTTTTGGATATTTTCAAATTCTAATATGTTTTCAGGCAGAGATTTTCCAAATTTATTAACATTTATATTTGTGCTGGGAATTTGAGTATACAAGTAGTTGCAATCATTTTCCAAATGTTTTAATAGTTTTATATTATTTCCAAAGTATTGTAAACATCCATCACAAAAATATTTTGTTACTTTATGATTAGAAATTTGTTTGGAAACTAATTTAGATAAATTTTTAATGTAACAGTAATGATTGTTACCATCATCGTCACTGAATAAAAGTAAATTTATATGAGTTGGTTTTTTTAATTTTGTGTAATGCATTGGACCTACGATTTCATATTTCCTGATTCCATCTTTAAAGTATGAATCTAAACCGTACACATTAATTGATAAATTATTATTTTTTTCAAATTTTTCAATGTCACTTAATTTAATTGGAAAATTAATATCATTAAAATTAAACACACTTGTAAAATGCTCATATGATGTAGTTTTACTTGGATTTCCGGTAGGTTGACGTACTGCAGCAACAACACTCCACGCAAAGCAGCAATCATCTTCATTTTCAATGTTTACAATTGCTTGCTTTCTTTTTATTTCTGTGGGCAGTGGAATGTAGGATGAAGCACGGAGAGGATTATATTTGTTGAAGTTAACTTCTAGAAACAATATTTTTTCTAAAGCCCAACCTGTTATAAAAAAGGTATTTAAATATATAAAAATGAGGCAAACATAAAATAACTTTACCTGAATCACGTTCTTGAAATTCAGACATTTTTGTGTCTAGGATTTGCCTAAAAGTCTCATATAATTCTTCAAATGATGTAGAGACTGTAGCAACTTGATAAGTACTATTAAACGATTTAATTTCTCGCAAATCTTTTTCACTAATTATATATGTTCCAAATAACTCAAAACTTATTTTAACAGCACAAAATTTATTGATAACTTTATTTATGATGTTATTTACTTGATGTTTAATTTCATTCATAAAATCAATTATATTTACATAATCATGTTTTGGTTTAAATCTATAAGTAACAATTCTACTTTTAAATGCTGTCGATACTAGCTCTACACCATCATCTATTATAAGACAACAATTTTTCTTATGGTAGAAACTCTTAAGATGATTGTTGTATGAATGTGAAGGAATGTTTGTTTTGCATTCATTGCAAAACTTATCTACAAAATATTTATATTTAATAAATATAATTAATTTTTTTTAAATAAACTTACCTGGATTTGTTTTTTGTTGTTTTCTTGGAGGGGAATAATTATTTAATTTACAACTTTCTCTATAGTGTCTTTTAAGCGCACTCTCACTTTTGTATGTTTTGTTACACTCTGAACAATTCATATTTAAAACAGTGTTACACGTTTGAATTATAGACTGTAAATGCATCACAAATCTCTCACAGTTTTATTTTATATGCGACCTTCATGGTACTCAAATGAAAGCGCTTGACGAGTACATCACGAATCTGAAATAAAAATAGCTACTTCCGGTATGACTTCCGGTGATTTAAATGTGACCTTCATGGTACTCAAATGAAAGCGCTTGACGAGTACGTCACGAATCTGAAATAAAAACTCACACTTGACCTGCTCTCAACCGAAAACATGTAGCAAAGTTAGCTCAAGCGTACATATTTCAGAGTCAAGCACATTAGGGCGAGTTCATAACTTCGGAAAAATATAACAAATATTACCACACCTCCTGTACATTTTTTTTTGCAATAGAGTGGTGGGGTGAGCAGAGGGGCTATATAACAAGTACACTCGCTTATTCGCAGTATTGTACAACAACACGTCAAATAACTACTTTATGATGGTATCCGAACTATTGAATAACAGTACATATTTTCTCAACAAGTCCAAGAGCAAGTTAATTAAAGTAGGAATTCTCCCAGATTTTCAAGATTTTTATCCTGTCGTTCAAATATGTGGCAACTCAAAGCAATGTGTTCTATTCAGAGAAAGTGAATGGATGCAGTTCTTGGATCTGCAGGGTATTATTACCAACTACTTGCAGAACACTAATGAAGAACAATGGAATCCAATTTCAATGCAAAGACTAACACTTCATTTTCAAAATTACAATAAGAAAAAAATTATAAAAATTTCTGATACAAATTCTTCATTTGTATTGTTAGCATTTGAATCTGTTCTGGAATTATGGAAATTGCTACCACTGGTTAAAGATCTTCTAGAGAAACTCAAGAAGCAACAATTTTCAACGTTTTACAATAATTTGATTTATAACTTGGTGAATATGAATGGCGATTGTTTACAAAACACCGAAGCGCTAATGTCACCGTTCAATGCGAATGACAATGCACATGGAATAAAGGAACTTCTCTACATGCTCCCGGACTTATTCGAACAGGATATCAATAAACGTAAACTTTCTATTAACACTAACAAAATTATTTCTGATGTAATTGCTGACATGTAATTTTTCATAAATAAATGAGATTTAGAATATAAAAAAACTATATTATTTATTATGTAACAAAATCCTCATGTAAATTGTAAATTATTTTATAGGGTTATTCACTTGTCTGCAAATGTACCTCGCTGTACAATAATATAAATTATTGCCGCGGGTGAAACAGCTCATTGGATATCCAGTTTTATTTCGACACAAGAAAAATAAATAGGACATAAATGATATTTTAAATTTGCAGTGAATTATTACTGAATTATTATTTAATATGCAGTTTTAAATGTAGAAAAATCACAACACTTGTAAATAATTGTATAATTAAATTGAAACTGATGGTTAGTGTAAAAAGCGTGGACATAATATTAAATTCTTAACGGTATTTAATTATTTCGTATCATTTTGGAAAGATAATTAAGTGGAAGAAAATGTACAAAAAAAAATTTTTATTCTTGTAATTGTTGTAATACATCAAGTAATAATAAATAATAAATCCTTTCTGATATTTTCTTAAACTTTTTTCGATCTTCTTTTTTTTCTTCTCCTTTGCTAAGTAATTTTGCAAATTCACAATTTGGTGACAATCTTATATGTTCCCCCATAGCTGTATCGGTTGGTTCCCAACGTACAATATTGACTCCACAGCAAAAGCAACGAACGTGGTCCATGTGTTGTAAGTAGACAAAACCAGCTTTGGCGAGTGATTTGGGTGTTACAACTCCAACCCAATTCTTAAATGTATGCAATCGTTCTTCAAATATTGAAAACCTTGTAGGGGAAACACCATCATCCAAAGACATTTTTAACGAACACTGAGGTTGAGTACGTTTGAAATCTCTTATATGCTAGTGGTGGGTAGACATGTTTATTGGACATTATTTTTTGAAATCCAAGAGTTGTGTGATGAGTCAAATCCCAACCACTTAACAAATACTTTATTACCTTTTCTTTTAATTACTTTTTCAACCAAATAAATATCTGGATATTTTGCTTTTTGTAGTTCATATTCATAGAAACCACCCTTTATCTCTTGTTTACTTTGATCGATTAATAAATATGTTAATGGGTATGTTGATTGAATTTTATTTATAGTAAATATTTCATTTGACCAGTTTGGAGTATATCCTTTAGCAAATTCACTTCTATATTTACTTATACGTACGTTGTCACCAACACGAAATTTCTTAGTCTTAGGGTCAACCAATTTTAAATGATTGTATGAATTTTGTAAGATAGCTTTTTCTGTTTTATTGTCAACATTAATGGGTTTCATGCCAATAGTGCTGTGTTTGGTATTATTGTATTTGTTAACAATTTCTGGTAAAATATCTAACCATTTATAATTTCCTTGTAAACTAAACTGTTTCCACATGTTGTTCTTTAGAGTGCGATTAACTCTTTCTACAACGGACGCCTTTTGAATTGAATATGTGCTATAGTGATTTATGTTGTATTTTTTCATTAACGTTTGAAAGTCTTTATTGTAAAATTCCGTACCCATGTCTGTTTGAACATTTTTGACAACATTTTTTTTAATTAAAAATATCTTTTCCATGGCTGATGAAACATTTTTTCCAGTCTTTCTTTTTATTGGAAATGCCCAAACAAATTTAGAAAATACATTAATAACTACTAAAATATATCTAAATCCTTTATTGAATTTAGCATAAGGTATCATTTCCACTAAATCTGCTTGAATTAAATCTTTAAGACCTTTTACTATAACATGTCTTCGTTTGAAATTTTTACGAGCTGGTTTGTGAATTTCTTCAACAATTTCTTGTTTAACATTTGTTATCTTATTCTTAACCATTTTCTTCAACAACTGGACTATATTCTTCTTCCACAAGACATTTAAGTACTAACTCAGCATATAACGTTACCATATTTCCACCAACATATTGTTCCGGAAATTCTATAGTATCCCCCCTTTTTAAAGGTAAATTACGTAGAGCATTCTCATAGAATGGTGAACCGTTTATTCTTATTTGAGAATTATTACTAATGAAAGCCGATACAATTGTAGCCGATTTGTATGGAAAGATGTAATTTGATAAAGTATTATATAAAAGATATCTATTGTTGAGCGTTGTATCACTAAAAAAATTTAGTGTAGTTGTATAACTGTATTTTTTTGGTGATGTTGATTGAAGTATTATGTCGATATCGTTATGTTTCGAAAAAAGTGTTCTTCCAAATTTATCAATGGTCATGTTTATTTCTTAAAACTCAATCAGTTAATGAGAGTTTACATCTATGTTACCGTTATTTAATAATTTTTGCTTCTCGCAACTCTTCAATTATTGAAGTAATTTCATTATTATGTCCAGTATGCCCAGCAGCTTGGGAAGAAATTAGAAGGCGCAGACGATTAACTAATTCATTAGGATTGTCCCAATATATAAATTCTAATGGCTTATTGTCGTATTCAAGTAGTGCTTTACCTGTACGAAATGATTGAGGTGTGAGTCTAACCGGAATTGCTTTTCGCCTATCAAGCAAAGGTGCAATTATGTTATTATATTTTGGTAGTTTAGTTCCTATTAATTTACCGGTTGGTATATAACCATGTTTTGCTGCATTTGTTTTATTAACAATTTCCATATAATTAGTTACATCCACACTCCTAAATCCTGTTGGTACCTTCTTGAATAATAACTCATACAAACCCGGTGTACCTGTATATATGCGTTCAAAAGTTTGCCCATTTATAACTGTTTTAATAACTACATCATCACCTCTGAAGGTAACAACTCCATTACCAATAGCATAATTATGTTTGTCTCCATCTTCAGTTGGTACCACTCTTATTCCATATGTGTGATCCATAGCCCTCGTTGTATCAGATATCATGTCGTAAATGTAGGCTTTAGGTAATGTGGAAAATTGTTTTACATATTCATCCAAATCACTCATCTTTTTAGTTTGGACTTCAACATTTGCATATTCATCATCATCATCATCATCATCATCATCATCATCATCATCATTATCAGCAACATATAGGTCTTCGACTATTGGCTGTGTATTGGATGTAGAAGGGGTGTGCTCGTAAATTTGTGGAAGAATATTTGTATCAATGGTAGTATTAGTTGGTGTTACAAATTCTTCCATTTTAATAGGGGATGACCTTCTACCATACTTTTTCTTTTTTGGTGTTTCATTTTTAATTTCTTCAGTTTCCTCAATTTTTTCAAATTTTGGTTCCAATTTAACTTTGAGATTTGCAATAAGGTCTTCTATTGGTTTGGTTATTGGTTGATAGGCCGATCGCATATGTGACTGCGACTGTGCATAATCAGATTTCAAATCTTGAAACTTTCTTTTTACAATACGTCGAGTTTTTAATAACTGCTTGACTAATTGCTTGTCCATGATGTTTATTAAACTACATGTAGATGCAAACTGTTGGAACTCAAACATACAATATATTTATATATTGTTTATAAATAAATAAATGAATCAAATCCTTTTCTATAGCGTCCAGATTTTATTTCACTTTCTTTATCAATAACTAAAAATCCATATTTCTCTTTCCAACAATAGGAACAAATATCTCTAAATTGTTGGTATGACATATCTACACCTACATGATCATCGTAAATGTGTTTTAAATTGGTATTATCTTGCTCAAATATAATCAATATATTAGCATTATCTCTTATAAGTTGTTTTGGTATTTTAGTGTATGTTTGACAAATATAAAAGCAATCTATGTTGTTGTGTCGACCAAAACTAAAATAATCCCTCATTATGCTTTGATTGCAACATACAACATCATCAAATATAAAAACTGAATTTTCTTTGGTTTCTTGTGGTGATGAAATCTGATCACTGTTATCATATTCAAAATAACCCATACCCTTTATAGGTTCAATAACTTTTTTTAAATATTGATATTTTGATTGATGTAATGTTTTTGAGTAAATATAAACATTTTGAAATCTTAAACCGTTTGGATGTAAAAGTAAACTAATTATAATATTTGTTTTTCCACACCCAGAACAACCAATAATCAATCCTCTTTTACAACCACCACTAAGCAACTCACTATGTCGTTGAAACGTATTCTCAGAACAATCTACATCTTGATTGTTAATTGGTAAAGATTGAGTTTGTTTTACAACTCTCATTATGCTTCGAAATCTGTAGTTAAACTGATCAATTTGTCAATACTTCATAGAATATATAAGTACACCTACATTCTGTATTGTTATTTAGTATATTATGTTAACTCGTAAAAGAAAGACTAAACGTACCAAAAAAATTAACGGACGTGGATTTGTCAACAAATTAATTAATAAAACTACACGGGAATTTCATATTCCGGGATACAATTTTTGTGGTCCAGGAACAAAATTAGAAAAAAGACTCAAAAGAGGTGATAAAGGTATAAACGTATTAGACGATCACTGCAAACAACACGATATTGCATATTCAAAATATTCTGATATTTCTAAACGACACGAAGCGGATAGATTACTAGCCAGACAAGCTGCAATAAGGTTAAAAGCACCTGACGCTAGTTTTGGTGAAAAGTTTGCAGCACTAGGTGTGTCTGGTGTTATGCGCGTAAAAACCAAATTAGGTATGAGTCTAAGACGTCAAAAAACTTCAAAAAGAAAAATTTCAAAATCAAAGTCTAATGTAATGTCAGCAAAAATTAAATTAGGTAAAGGTGGTAAACGTAAAACAAAATATATAAGAAAAAGAAAAATACCTTCAAGGATTATTAAAATACCACAAAGCGGGGGTTTCTTAGGAGCTATAGTTTCTGGCGCTATCGGAATTGCAAAAGCTATAATAAAGAAAAGAGCATTAAAAAGACAACTAGAAGAACAACAACGACATAACAAAGTGGAAGAAGATGTATTAAAATCCAAAGTAAATAGCAAAGAGGGTTATAAAATTGGTGATGGTTTATATGTGAAACCATATAAACGTGGTCACGGTCTTTACATTTATCCTTATAAAAAAAACTAATAAGAAAGCTACCACAAAGAGCATTAACCAATATTGACTTGTATAAATATGCAAAAAACATTCCATATTTTAGAGGTGTATACATGCTAGATGAATTACCAACTAAAATGAATGCAAAAGAATGTGGTATTGTAAATTTAGAAACAAAATCAAAAATTGGTTCTCATTGGGTAGCTTATATTAGAAATGATAATACTATTAAATATTTTGACAGTTTTGGTAATTTAAAACCACCTTTAGAATTAGTAAGATATTTTTATAAAGATGGTAAAAAGAATATTTTATATAATCATGATGCTTTTCAAAAGTATAACACTTATAATTGTGGACATTTATGTTTAATATTTTTATATGAAAATACATTATGAAAAATCCATCATTCGTATGTTTGATGTCAAACGAGTATGTCTTATAATATTACTTTTACTGGCAAAAGTTCAATCCTAGAGGCAGATTTCAACCCACCTTTATATTTAAAACAAGATGAAAATTTTGTTTTGGGCCTAACAAATTTTGAATCATTTTATTCAATTGCAAACATAGATGAAAGCAATAACAAATTTTACTATGGTGACAATAAAGAAATTACAATTCCTGTAGGATCTTATGAAATTACTGATTTAAACACATATTTACAAAAACAACTTCAAAAGCATGACGAAGATATCAAAATTAGAGGAAATAATAATACATTAAAAGTGCATATAAAATGTACAAAACCTATTGATTTTACTAAAGAAAATTCAATTGGAACATTGTTGGGTTTTAGGAAAAGAATTTTACCAAAAGATATTTCCAATGAATCAGATTTTTCAACAGATATTTTAAAAATAAATTCTTTATGTGTGGATTGTAGTATAACAACCAGCTCTTATAGAAACGGAAGATTGGGTCATACATTGTTTCAATTTTTTCCCACGGTACCGCCAGGTTATAAAATTGTACAGTCCCCTGAGACGGTTATATATTTACCAATTAATACATCAACTATTAATAACATAACACTTAAAATAGTGGATCAAGACGGAAATATAGTCAATTTCAGAGGAGAGACCATCACAGTAGGACTTCATTTAAAAAAAATTTCTTAAATATGGTAGTGCAATATCATAGTATGCGTAATTATGGTTACAAAAACTTACAATATAACTTGACTACAACAACTAATTCCATCATTAGACAATCCGCACGCAGTAGATTAACATCAGAAAACATTATATTTTTAAAGTCTTTAGGATTTAAATTATATTAAATAATGAGTATACTTAATGTTAAAGAAAATGTCTTTATCGACAACTCAATCGCAAATTCTCAATTTCACACTCATCAACCATATGCATCAACAAGTTTCAACAACAATGATGAAATCAGAATTCCAATTCAACAACAAGATATGTACACATTGCCAAGTGAAAGCTACATTTACATAGAAGGCAAATTGCAAGCTGATGATTCTAAGAAACCAAAAAAAACAAAGTTTATTAACAACGGTATTGCGTACTTATTTAGTGAACTTCGCTATGAATTAAATGGTGTTGTTATTGACTCTACTAGAAATGTTGGTTTAACATCAACATTGAAAGGTTATTTGTCTTTCAATTCTAATCAAAAATTACAAAACGCTGGATGGTTATCAAAAACGGCTACAGAACAAGATGATATGGTAGATGCGGATGGAAATTTTAATGTTTGCATACCACTTAAAATGTTATTAGGTTTTGCTGAGGATTATAAGAAAATTATAATAAATACCAAACAAGAACTGGTTTTAATACGTAGTAATACCGATCTTGATGCACTTGTATCTACTGAAGAAGAAGGTGTTAAGGTGACAATTAATAAAATCAATTGGAAAGTTCCTCACATTTCTGTAGGATTGGCTGAACAACTTAGATTGACAAAATTGTTAGGAAAAAATGAGGATTTATCTATAGCTTTTAGATCTTGGGAATTACATGAATATCCTGCGTTGCCACAAACAACAAGACATACATGGGCTGTGAAAACGGCTACTCAATTAGAAACACCAAGATATATAATTTTTGGGTTACAGACTGATCGTAAAAACAAAAAACTTAAGGATATGAGTCAATTTGATGATAATGAACTTACAAATCTTCGAGTTTATTTAAACTCTGAAAGATATCCTTATGATAATTTAAATTTAAATTTCAAAACAAATCAAATTGCGCAATTATATGAAATGTATGCAAATTTTCAACAATCTTATTATCACAAAGAAATTGAACCTCTTTTTAATCGCAAAGAATTTAAGGAAACAACACCAATAGTACTCATCGATTGTAGTAATCAAAACGAAACATTGCAATCAAATGCTGTTGAAATTAGAATTGAATTTGACACAAGTGAACCTACAAAAGCCAACACTTCTGCTGTATGCCTCATTCTTCACGATAAGATGATCAGTTACAATCCATTCACCAAAGCGGTCAGACAGTTGTAAATGGATAAAGAATTTAATAAAAGGTTAATTATTCATAAGATAAAATTAAAGAGGTTAAAAAAAACAAATTCATTTGTACTCTCTTAAAAATAAACTTTTTAAAGAGTTTTCTAAATTGAAAATAAAATGTTAATTATTGACGTCCAAGGATTTAATATTGGTTCTAACGAGTTTTCACCGAAAGAATTGGCAATTTTTAATGGCACTCAAATAGCCCACTACGTATTCAAACCTCCCTTTCCATTCCACTTATTGGAAGCAGAATTTAAAAAGCAAGCTATATGGTTAATCAATAATCATCATTGCATCAATTGGAGTCAAGGATTTACACCACAACATCAATTTAAAAATATACTACAAGACATCAAAGATGATACGATTTATGTTAAGGGAAGAGAAAAAGTTATTTTTTTACAAAAATTTACAACCATACCTATACAAGAATTTGATGAACATCCAGCTTTAACTCTAACGGAATCAAAATGTTTATATCACTCAAAACATGTCTCTATGTGTGCATTATCAAATGTTTATCAATTGTATAATGATTTTGTAATGAATTAATAAAACATTTTTTTTAATATATATTTTTTATTAAAACATCAATACATAAATTACAGGTAAAGTTTAATATCAGCAGCAAATCTAAACAATACATCGACTTCTAGAAATCCGGTGTATAGACGATTTAATGAAATATTTTTATTTAAAAAATCGGTACAAATATTTATTCCATATTTATATTTCCCATTTAGAGTATTTATATCTTGTTCAAAAAATGGGTGCATAATCTTATTATTAATCCATCCAACATCCTTGGATAAGTTTTCAAGTTTTTTATGTATTTTTTGAATTGTTGCGTTTACTTCCATCGTATTGGGTTGATTTAAAATATCATCTGGAAGAAAATTTTCCATTTCTTTTAAATATTTAAATAAAACACTGGACTTTTCAAATTTTTGACAAAATTGTTTTAATGTAATATGATGTTCTAAAACTTTTTGACACAATTCCACCCCATGTGTATACATATCATCAATTTTTCTTAAATCCATTTTCAAATCTTCATTTTCTATACTTCTTCGCATTCGATCACAATCTTCAGAAAGTTTTTTTAATATATGCATTACTCTAGTAATTGACGAAAATAAATCCACTGATGTTAATTCATTTTTTTGACGAATGTTGCATTTTATGTGATTTGGTAAAAACTCTTCTATATCATAGATAAAATCATATAAAATGTCAATTTTTAATAATTGCTCACAAAACTCTTCTAATGAAATTATACCAAGATGATAATCGTAACAAATCTTCATCCCCAAACCATACTTTGTTTCTCTCATTTGATAAACTTCATCACTTTCAAAACTATCAATTCGATTTTGGGCACAACAAGCATCCATACAGAAAATGTAAAACCGATTATGTAAAGTTTCTATTGCACTTTTTAAATCTGTTGGTATTGGTAAGTTCATCTCAGCGTATGCAGCCCACATGGTTGAAACTCTAGAAATTCAGGTAATACTGCTCATTTATATCTATATTCCCCACCATCAAAACGTTAATTACACTTTCCACTACCACTACATCGTTCAAGGTAAATTCTGTTCCTGTGTCCTTCATCCAAAACAGATGATATGATTTTATCTATTTTTTCAATACGTTGTGCAAATCTACTTCTATCTATTGCTTTAAGCATCCAAACCCCCTTTCTAGCTTGTTGATGTGCAAAGTTCCAAACATACATATATTTTATTTTGTTTTTGTCTACAAAGTGTACACGTTTCATTTTACAATATGGTTTATAGATCAAATAATAAAAATAAAACTATTTATTCTTAAATATATTCATTTAATATATCTTTCTCAAAATCATCTAATATTATTACAATGTGGATTTTATAACACTCATCATACAGTTTTAATCGTAATATTTTTAAATTATGATTATACACAATAAGATTAGGGTCTAGTTCCAAATTGTTCAAGTCTTCATCAGTAAATTCCACAATAATTTCTTCGTAGGCTTGTAAATCCACGTTCATCATACCAAGCAAAATGTATGCTTTCTGTTGAAAATATTCTGTTGCAATATTGGGAAGCATTGGAATTTCTACACCATTGTTTATAATAAGAACCTCTACAGGAGGTAAATATGCAACTTCTTCGAAAGACATTGATGTAGTGATGCTTAACGTTGAACTGAATAGTATAAAATTTACTTTAAAACTTATAGGAGTTCTAACCGATTGGTTTGTAAGAGGTCGGATTACAAGAATAATGTGTTTCACACAAAAATCACATAATAATTTTGTCTAAACACAACATACAAAGGGAAAGTGGTTGGAATTGTTTTTCAATAATCCTATTATGATATTTTTGAATGCGCATTTTCTTAATAAATTTGTTGTTGTGTAACAAATTTTTACGACATATGGACCACCATTTCCGATTTTCAAAATATATAGCACTCATACATATACCCATATCAAATTCTCGTATAATTGAATTTGAAAATAATTCATGTGATCCAAACTCCATATTTGTTTTAACTATTATATTGAATACGATGTGTCCATTACATTGTAAATAAAAGTTATTCATTTGATCTTCTCCAAAATAACATTCTTTTTCAATTGGTTTGAAGTTAAATCCTATACTCTTTGCATTTTGTATAACTAAATCTGCTTCTTTTGTGTTAGTAAATATATCAATATCTTTATAGGAATTTGTTCGGTTTAATAAATATGATGCAAATCCTCCACAAATACACCAGTACCCGGATACACACTTCATTAATTTAAGAACTTGATTTAAAATATTTATATCTTCATTCTTAATTACATTAATGTTTATTAATTTAGATATTAATTTTATATTAATTTTATAAACATAATTAATGACATCCATTACTACTACTATCTTTTATAATTGAAGTTATATTCAATAGTTAAAATGCAGCTAAGTAACATTATATATATAAATAAAATTGAACACGTGTGACCATGAAAAATGGGTGTGGCCTTGGACGGCGTAATGGCCATAGCAATGGCCTTGAAAAAAGTGGTGTGGTTATGACCTTGAACACGTGTGACCATGAAAAATGGGGTTGGCCTTGGAGGGGGGTAGTGAGTTGGCCTAGAGAGGGCGTGATGGCCTTGAGGAGGCGTGGCCTTGACCTTGGAGGGGCGTGATGGCCTTGAGGAGGCGTGGCCATGGCAATGGCCTTGACCTTGAAAAAAGTGGTGGGGGGTTTTCGAGCAGCCCCTTTCTTTTACTACTCATCGAATATCTAAAACGCTTTTGACAAATGGAACAACTTATTAGTCACACCCATAAAATTAGTGCCACCAAGTGCGACTATTTGGTCAAATTCTAAAGAAAAACTAAAAATATTCTTAAAATTTCAATCTACAATAAGATTGATGATTATTTGTGCATTTTACAGACTTTTTAAGATTTAAATATTTTTATATATATAGTTCAATAAAGAATTATAGATCAGTGTCATACGGGCATAAAAGATTGCCTAAGGATGACAAATATTTGTTTGTATGCACCGTTTGGACGGTTTGCAAACTGTCCAAATCGTAAGTTGGAACAGGCCTAATATTATTTTTTTAAAACATAACCTATATGACATATAAACCTTTTAATAAAATGAAGCACTTTTATTAAAAAAAGTCAAGTTCAAATTGATTTAAGTTTTTCCGTTTGACAAATATACAAAATATTATCAAAAATAGCCTCCGAGAATACAATGTACAAATATAAATTTGTCAAAGTTAACCTTCAAAAACACATAAAAGAATGTTATAAAGCGACTAATAAATGTTTATTTTATTGTATTATTGTTGGAGTTGATTTGTCAAACTGACAATAGGGAATTTTAAACAAGTGATTTGTTAAAGTAACAAAATTGTGAAACACTTGACAAATGCTTTGTAAAATTGAAAGTATGACAGATTTGTCGAAAATAATGTTGACAGTTCACATGCTAGATTTGTGAAATAGTTGACAGATGCTTTCTTAAATTGGCAGTTTATCTAATAGACGCCACATTCAACAGATTTTTTAAACAGTTAAAACTTATTTTAACAAATTAAGAGTTGACAGTTTATATTTTATCACAATGTTTTATCAAAATCTCTACTACAAGCCGTGCTGAGTCGCTTGTCCACGTCGCATTTGGTTTCGTAGACAAATAATAAATGTTTCTGCAAAATATAGTTACACATACTTACCTTATATATGAATAACAAAATATTATTATAAAAATTATAATTCTTAAAAAAACTAAAGGCTGTGGCTTCATAATATTAGAAAAAGCTACCGAATTATTTTCAAAAACAGTTGCGTTTGGGGACAGAAAACTTGCCGCATCTTCTATTTTCTTTTATCTCTTGATCCACAAATTGGACAATTTTGACTTTTTTCACTTCAAGCTGCAATTTTACGACCTTGACTTTAAAACAGGATTTTTATTTAATTGGTTATTGAGTTTGTGTAATGGCACAATACCCCACATCCGCATTGTACAAGAGGTGGAGTGTTAATTTGAACTACACTCAAACGTCGAAAGTTTATTTAAATTATTTTCAGACCAAAGCCTTGCTAAAAAGTATTAGAAACAGATGAACCATGCATACCAATCCTATGGAAGATTCAGTACTACAACGAAAAACTAATAAATTATGTATCCAGGCTGTCAAGACACAACTGCTGGAGATCTTAAATTAAACCTTAACTTCAAACTGAATTAAATTGCTTCTATTTAGGAAATATTGTGAGACATTTCAGATTCAATCCAACCAAACTGTCATTTAAGGACGTTTTGCAACACAAGACATGTTCATTGTTAAAAGCAAGATTTGACTCAATCTAAAAAAAGGACTATTAAACGACTGTCTGCAACAAGCGTGAACCACGACGTTTTGCTCACTAGCTACAACGTTTCAATGCCAGAACTTAAGGTGCCAGCCACAATCCATCCAACAAAGTTGTAATAACACATAATTATTACAATACAAAGTTCCCGCGCTACTTCCTAGACCTAAGTGAGCTGCGAGTGATGTTTCCCCACTCCAACAAATAAAGTCTTGGTCTAACAGCGGGAACGTTGGTGGTTCTGTCCAATGGGCTACGAGGTGTGTCGGCCCGGTATAGTTTTGTCTGAATCTGCGTCCGGTCAACATGGTGCAATGTTGGGTCGGGACTTGTCAATAAGGTTGAGGCCAACCTAGTGCAACCTCTTACAACTACACAAAAGGTCTACGTTATCAAAAAACTACGAAAAAGCAGAATGCTTCATCTTTGAACTAACGGCAGACACAACCATCTGCGACGCAACGGAAGAAGAAGAAGCCCCTGACAGAAGCCGCTTCACGGTCAACGTCCACACCCTGCATGTAACAACAGAAGGAGAGAGTTGCAATCAGAAAACACCAAAAGAGGTTTGGACAAGAACTGAACCGTCTTGCCTCAAACCGGAACTTCAAGGCAAGTACCCCCGACATGGTCAACACCGTCACTCCCGCTGATTCCGTCAGAACGGAAAGCCGACAACAGCAACACACCGTAGCAAACCATTGCACAATTGGTTTTTGAACATTCGCGGAAGAGAAAAAAGAAGTTTGCCAACAATCGCCTACCCGGGTGAAACTTGTGCGCGTCCACGACGCTGTGCCGCAAATGGAATAATTGCGCGCAGAGCGGAGAGACTTCCAAGCAGATGCTACCACAAGACAGTGTGCTGTGGAGACTCTTGCCTGAACTCGGGCCATGCCTAGTTTAGGACAGCCCGTACCCCAAGTGTTTTAAACTAATTGTCCCTATTCATACTATTGGCCTAAAGAAATATTCTGTCAAAAATTATCATTTATTATGAAAACAATCAAAAAAACTCATAACGACGGTATTTATGCCAAAACTGTAGTACAAAAACATTGACAGATTAGGAACATTTATAGAAGTTTAAAAACATTAAAAGATATTTTAGCATTTCTGACAGTTTAGAAACATTATATGACAGTAGTAAATAATAGTTTATAACATTTGTGATAATTCCAAAGCATTATTAAAAAATCAAAGCATTTTAGACAGTTGAGAAACAATATATGATAGTTCAATATCATTTCAAAAGTTCAGGAACATTTGTAGCAATTCAAAAACATTTATAACGTTTAAGTCAACTCAAGAACATTATTGATAGTTTAAAAACATTTCTTAGCTATTTTGACAGTTGAAAAACATTATATGACAGTTCAAGAAAAGTTAGGGAACACTTGTAGCAGTTGAAAATCAAGTGCGCTTAGCCAAAAAAAAATTAATGATGTTGCTCAGAGTGTGCGTAAACATGCATCAACATCAACTCGTTATTCTTCTCAGTAACTGGATATTTTTTGCATTTTTTTGAGGAGAATTTTGCATAAAGAAGACCAACAAAGTTCAATTAGTCCAAGAAATGAAGCTTTATGACCAGCCGATGCGTTTTCAGTTTACCCAATGGGCTAAATATCGTTTGGCCAAAAATGAGCACATTTATCGAAAATTCGTGTTTTTTGATGAAGCGAGATTTTTATCTCGGAGGCTATGTTAATAAGCAAAATTGTTGAATTTCTGGATCATAAAATCTACTCATGACTATTGAACAGACTATGCATCCAAAACGAGTAACCGTTTAGTGTGGTTTTTGGTCCGTCCCTTCGTGATGCCGTCGACCGCGGGCCGTACGAATGCGGCAAACCGCACTTGCGAGGCTACCCATCGGGCCTCAGGCTGGCCGTCCAACGGCTCGCAACGTTCTTACTTTAGGAGAAGTGCACACATTTGTTGTCGCACGGGGTACGGGGGGCGCGAGTGACCCCAAGGGGTCTGACGTCACCACTCGCTCCAAGACGGCTTGGATACGTGATGAATCTCCCGTTTCGGACTCTCGGGTTTCTCAGGTTTACCCCTGAACGGTTTCACGTACTTTTGAACTCTCTCTTCAAAGTTCTTTTCAACTTTCCCTCACGATACTTGTTTGCTATCGGTCTCGTGGTGTTGTTTTGCCTTGGATGGAGTTTACCACTTGCTTAGGGCTGCACTCTCAAGCAAACCTGACTCTAAGGAGAGACCCCTCCGACGTGCGGCGATAGTCCTACGGGCCTGGCACCCTCTGTGGGTAAATGGCCCGTTCAAGAAGGACTTGGACTCGCCCCGTGACGCCGGGTTAACGGATCCTTCCAAACACTACACCTCGCTCGTGCCCGTCGATCGGACAGTGCGATTCAGTGCTGGGCAGGTCCCTGTTCACTCGCCGCTACTAAAGAAATCCTTGTTTGTTTTTCTTTCGCCGCTAAGTAATATGCTTAAATTTAGCGGGTAGTCTGCCATGAAGTGGGGTCAAACGAGAAAATTTTTGGTTGCCGCTCTCCGTGCACCGCACCGGCGGTTGCGCGCGTTTGGGATCAGTTGTCCGACGGCGGATTGTTTAAGACGACCACACCAGGACACGGCGATCCGTTCCTTGCGCTACCGTCGGACGGGACGGTCTTTGGTCGAGCGGCGGCGTCGTGCTGCGCCTGCCTTGTGCCGGCGCGGCAAATCCCTCGGGCTCCGCCGCACCGGGCAAACGTCGTTTGAGCAATGCGCACGTGGCGCGTCACTGAAACAGGCGTTTGTTGACGACTCTCAGTCAAGACAGGTCCAGGAATGATACCCCAGGACCGCAATATGCGTTCAAACTGTCGATGTTTATGTGCCATGCAGTTCACATTTTATCGCGCGCTTTGCGGCGTTCTTCATCGACCCACGAGCCAAGTGATCCACCGTTCAGGGTAATCTGTTTTGGATTTGCGGCGTTCATCGAAATGAACGCCTTGGGACTCTCTAGCGACGTAGGCGTTTTCGATTTTGGACGAATCGACAATTTACGTTGTTGTTTTCGTGCATGGGTTGCGCCTCCGCCAATGCCGTCTCGGAGTTTGTCGACGTCGTTGTCTCTGTACACGGCGGGCGAGAGGCGCGCACGCGTTTCGAGCTACAGCGCAGTGCTTTGAAAACCGGATAAGAGGAAAATGCGCGCGAGGGCCGGTCAGGCGGCGCACTAAGCCTCTCCGCCGCCCCGCCAGCACACAGCTGTAAGCGAGAAGGAGAGGAGAGACCACGCACACAACAGCGTGTTTCCTCTAAAAACGAGAACGCAAACCTACCCACGGTGCGGGAGGTGGCACCAATTCGTTAATGATCATTCCGCAGGTTTACCTACGGAAACCTTCTTACGATTTTTACTTCTTCTAAACGATCAAGTTTAAATGTATGGGTACTGTATTTAGTAAATTATGGTTACAAAATCATGCATATAAAAGGCAAAGAAAACATAATAGCTTTGTCTAGGTCTGTGGTCTAGGTTACCTATCAATAGCAACATGTGAGCAAATACCAATTGACAATGTTGAGATAGCTAAAGAAACAGCACAAGATGACATTTTAAACAAAGTGTTAGAATATACAAAAACTCAATGGCCCAAAAGAAACCAAAGATGAACACATGAAACCATTATACACAAAGCGATATAAATTGTATACTGAAAACTCGTGCATACTCTGCGGCAATCAAATAGTAAAGGCAGACAGAGTGCTAACCAAATTACACAACTCACATTTGGAAATCATGAAGATGAAGAGTTTTGGCACAAAGTTACATATGGTTTCCACGTATAAACCCAAAAATCGAAGAGATTTCCAACAATGTCTAGAAAACCGACCACATCCACCATGGCGTAAAAATAATATTCTACTCAACAGGGTAGGTACATATCGACTTATTCTTATTGAAAAAAATCCAATTTTTAATAATTCATTACAAAATGATGCAAAATTATTATGTTAGACCAAATCGTACCATCAATCACTATCAAAAAGCTGCGAGAATGTTTTGCTTGATAGTCTTCAACACAGTAGTAGTCCGATGATGGTCCATCATTGGTATCTGACAAAATATATATTTTTTTTTTAAATGGCATTTTCCATGTTATTATTTCTCCATACAACCCAAGAAACAATGGTTCAGCAGAGAATGGCGTAAAAACCGTAAAGTCGAAGCTCAAAGCAGCATTATCAAGCTCAGAAAATAGCAGAACCTTGATTTCCACAGTTGTATCACGTTACTTATTGGCATACAGAAATGCTACCCACATCACAACAAAAATAAACAACCGCTGGTAGAAAACTGAGAATTCGTTGAATGAATGTAATCTCAAGCAATATTCCCACAAGCCAATATACAAATAAAACAATTCAAAATTGGAGATCATGTTCTGGTACGTGATTACAGGAAAGTTAACCACAAGAGCTGGGTACAAAACAATCGACAAGGTGACTTACTGGTGCAAGACGCAGAATGATGAAATGTGGAAACGGCACACTAATCAAATAATCAGCAAGAAGAATATTAGAATAGAATTAGAATATGTTTATTTGATTTTACAGACCAAATAAATGGTATAAATCATGTCAATACAATACAATACAATACAATACAATGCAGTACAATTGAATACACAATAGATAAAATGTACAATACAGTTTTGCAACTTCTGGATAAGTACAAAATTGACTAGTTACAGGAAAAATTATAACAAAACAAAACACAAACAGATTAAAATAACAATCAAAACAGTATGTTAAAAAAAAGTTCATAGTTATATAGAACTTCTTGACACAGTTTATTTTCAATGACAGTTTTAAAGTTTTTTCTTGGCAATTCTCTGATGCAAGTTGGTAAGTAATTGTACATTTTTATAGAAAGGTATTCATAGCTTTTTTGAACTTTACTTAGCCTAACTGTAGGTAACACTATATTTGTGTTGGTTCTTGTATTGTAGCTATGAATATCTTTTTGTCTTACTTGTTTTAAAATATTGTCTTTAGCAAATAACAAGCATTGAAGAACAAATACCGAAGGGACAGTTAGAATGTTCAAAGTCTTAAAAAGTGGACGACAACTTGTTAAGTGCGGTACAGCAGCAATAATTCTTATTGCTTTTTTTTGCATTATAAATATACGATTAGATATTGTTGTACTACCCCAGAATAATATACTGTAACTTAAGATAGAGTGTATATATGCAAAATAAGAAGTTTTTGTAACATACTGATTTGTGTTTTGAGCAATTTTTCTAAGCAAGTATATATTCTTGTTAAGTTTATTTGCTATGATATCTATATGTACTTCCCATGTTAATTTAGGTTGTAAGTGTACACCTAAAAATTTTACACTTTCCATTTTAGCCATACTGTTAAGAGAAAACTTAATATGAACAGTTTTATTGCTATTTAGTACTAGCCCGTTACTTTTAAACCAGTATTGAGCTTCATTAAGACCTTGAATTACATTAGAGTAGTTATTTGCTGGATTCTCTAAAAGTGTTGTATCGTCGGCGTATAGAAATGTTGTAGCCGATTTTATATTATACTCAAGGTCATTAATGTAAATTAAAAACAGGAGAGGGCCTAGTATTGAACCCTGAGGGACCCCAACACTTATTTCTGCTTTTATGGATTGTAAGTTGTTCTTTTGAACATATTGTTCTCTGTTCATTAAATACGACTGTATCAGTTTTAGCGAGTTTCCGCGTATTCCGTAATGCTCAAGTTTTTCTAGCAGTATTTTATGTGAAACACAATCAAATGCTTTGCTCAGATCAATAAATGCTGCATCTACAGTTTTGCCACTTTCAAATGCCTCATATATATCATGAATAAGTGAAGAGATAGCCTTGATTGTAGATCTCCCTTTTCGATAACCAAATTGAGCGTTACAAAATTTATTGTCCATGTAATTATACAATCTAATATATAACGCTCTTTCCCATATCTTAGATATTACAGGTATTATAGAAATTGGTCTAAAGTTAGACACTTCATGTACATTGCCATGTTTTAGTATAGGCACAATTTTTACTAATTTTAATTCTTTTGGGTAAACTCCCTGTTCAAACGATAGATTGATTAAATAAGCTAAAATTATACTCAATTCATTAGTCGCGCTCTTAATCAATAACGAATTTAAATCGTATGCATCCGCACATCGACTATTACTTAATGATTTAATTATATCGGCAACTTCTACATGTGTGACCGGATTTAAAAAGAAAGAACTATATGATCTAGGTTGTGCTTGTATAAGCAAGTTTAAAGACTGATTTATATCTCCAGAAACACCTCCTGTAACTGAATGAATAAAAAACACCAAAACGCGTTAGAATTGAGTATGAAAGTCTATATCCGAACAATGACACACAACGTTACGTAGATAATATAACTAATAATTTTAACAAATCACATGTTACTAATTCAGAAATGATATAGAAGTTAATATCTGTGTGATTCCAGAATTAAACCAAGATAATATGATCAGTGTTACTCTAGTTCATAGAAACGCTCATCAGGCACAGAATGCCTCTCAAAGCAAGTGCAATCAACCTCAACAAGACCAAAGCGAGTGACAGGACCTCCTAATCGTCTACTCGACTGACTGTAGTAATACAAATGCTACAAAATGACATCAACTTGTAAAATTAATGTAAAGTGTATTGTTTGAACGCAAGTAAATTGTATTTTTTATAAATTATATAAAAAATTAATTTAACAATCAATATGTTTGAAATGTCATAGGTTTAAACAGATACAAAGTTCAAAAATCTCATCGTACATCATTTAATGCAACTATAGTACATATTAAAATTAAAAAAATAATTTAAAAAAATAATTTATCTCTGGTCCTCTTCATAATCCTTAAAACAATTTCAATTTCTTTCAAAATACATAAAGAATACATATAAAAACAAAACTATTCTACTTCATAGCATTTTTTTGGTATTTAGTTAAAATGTCCTCTATACTTTTAAAACCTTTTAATATAGCAATATATAAAGGATTATTACTATCATCATCATTTAAAAGCTTTGCTTCGTATTTTACTAAAACCTTAACAACTTCAACATTATTATTTAAAACTGCATAATGTAAAGCGGTTTTTTTATATTTATTTGTACAATCAATTATATTTACATCACAATCTAATAACATTTCACAAATTTCAGCATGACCTGATTTTGCAGCATACATAAAAGGAGTCATATCATGAACTAAATTTGTCGCATAAAATCCTTTCTTTATTAACATTGCAACTAATTTTTTGCTTCCACTTAAAGCTGCAAAGTGTATAAATGTGTCAGGTTTACTTATACAATTAGCAACTGCTTCCAGTAAGAGAATTGCAATATTGTCTTGTCTCTCACTAATTGCAGTGTGGCAAGGCGTATAGAATTTTGCATTTTTGATTACTAGACTGGCTTTATTTTCAATTAATATTTTTACCGATTTCTCTTGTCCATGTTTTACAGCCAAATGGAGAGCAGTTTCTCCATCTTTATTTTTTTCATCTATTTTAATTTTTGATTGTATTAATTTTGTTAAAACATCAACATGTCCATTCAAAGCAGCAATGTGTAATAATGTATTACCCAATCTATCTTTATAATCATCACCATTTTGATTTAATAATAAATTAATTTTCTTACTTGAAGAGTAATGAATCGGTAAATAACCATAATTATTTCTTAAATTTTTCGCTCCATGTTTTAATAATTCCTTCACAACAATCACGTGCTTATTCTTTACAGCATAATGTAAAGGAGTATCTTTATTTTTATTTGTTACATTTACATTAACTCCTTGTTCCACTAGAATTTGAACTATATTATTACATCCGTTTCGTGCAGCAACATGAATCGGTTTATCATGATAATTATTTATCGCTCTTGGATTAGCTCCCTTTTTTAATAAATGATTAACAAATGCAACATCCCCTTCCATCGCTGCATAATGCAACCAGGTATTGCCATCTTTGTCCTCGTTTTCAATATTTACACAATTATCGGCTATTTTAATTAACAATTTTTCATCCGAGTTAGAATTTACATGCATTATATTTGTTGGTAAGAAATTGTTATTCATGAAATATTTAATAATATCCAATAGACCATTTTGAGCAGCTAAATAGAATGCTGCAAATTTGTAAGCGATATCTTCAGAAGGTGTGTAATCCATTTCACTCAAATATTTAACAGTATCTCGATGTCCATGTTGTGCAGCCACATATATGGCTGTGCAATATAGAATATCCATTGCATCCTTCATATTTTGGCTGTAAAATTATAATGAATTAATTTGTTTGTAAAATAGAATAATTTACCTAAAATTTGTAGGTTAGAATGTTGTTTATTTTCAGTCTGACTGACAGAAAATGAAAATGGCCGTAGTTGTTAAACAGTGTTGCCAGAGTTTATAAAAATTAGTCAAAATCAATGCAAATTTATTTTTAATTATACAGGATACAGGATGTCTCAAAATAACCTAATTTTTTTGAAATTTATAATATTAAACATTAGTCGTTTTGCCGTGAGAAACCGTACATACCAGCGATCAAACAGCGGTTTTATTTCCATCTCTCTCTATTTTTGGGTGATCGCGGAAATGTCACGAAAACGTACTGGGGTGCTATTTTCGAGTTTACACGAAACACTTTCGTATAGGAAAGTGACGTATTTTCACATGAGATTCAATATTCGGTATTTTTGAACGGTGCAATCTTGATCGTATACACATTTGTTCTCATGAAATACATCGAGTGGGTATATCCCATGAGAACAGCCGTTTCGTATGAGAAAATTTGACATTTATGCATTAAATTCCTGTTTATAAACATAAGATAACCTCTATGTTTAGGTTATAAGTATCAAATATTAATTTGTTTACAATGGCATTAAACCAACAAATTCATTTAGCAGCAATAGCTGTTTTGGAGAATGCTGAAAATCAAGCACAAGTTGTTCTAAGCTGTCATCATCGCGATGATCTTTTTGTAAATTTAAGTAATTAGTAAACATTGTATTGTCTAAACAAGGTGGCGGTGAGCCATTTCATTGGTATTTTGAAACCATTTCTACCTGTACAAAGTAGGCAATCAGCGTTGGATGTTCAAAGCGCAACTCGATCTTTATTAGAAATTTTAAATCTCGCAAGTTTTCCACCTTAAAACGTGATGGTATACCAACTTCAGGTAACATTTTACAGTGATGCCACATACTTTCATACGAACAACATAATTTTAATTCGTACACCGTTCAAAAATACGCGTATTCGTTCTCATGTGATTTTTTTCATGAGAATTGATTCTCATTCGAAATTATTCAAATGAGTTCGAAAATAGCACCCCTGGTTGTAAACGGTTACACCTGTCATTAATTTTCGTATGATTATTATTAATTTAGTAAAATATTTGATATATATATATATACATTTACTTACAAAGAATATTCATTTTATTTATACTTAATAGCAATTTTTACTAATTATTTTCATAATCATTCTTGACAATTCATCTCATTTATAGATTATCATATTTAAATTTGACATACCGGACTTATTAAACTGCTTCCAACAAAGGTTTTAAATTCACCTCGCTGGTTGGTACATTCGGAGTCAAAAGTAAATAACCGGTAACTCGCGACAACGCAACGGTTTAAAACCATTTCATACCACAACGTCAACGGTATCTCACGGCAAAATGCTTATTGTATTTTGAAAAACAACAGACACAATTAGGTTAAGTTAAATTACTAGTGTTTTTAGATATTTCTTTACGGGCAAACGAGCGCATGACTATAAAAGGTGCGCCTAATGCACCCGGTGCGTTATAGGTCGGTGCTACTATTTTTAAATAGAAACATTTTTACATTTTTAAAATTTGCAAACAAGCGTTTTACACTTGACAAACGCATCAAAAATTTTAGACGCGTTTGATAAATGAATTCAAAAAATCACTGAATTAGTGCCACCAAGTGCGACTATTTTGTCAAATAAAAAACCTCTAATGGCTAGTGGCGTAGCTATATGTAAGCTAGAGTCTGCATGCGGAAGACCGCACAAGCTTACAGGCTCTTTCGACGTCTGCTTTAAAACTTAAACTTTTACTATTTTTGACATTCTGTGATTAAAATTTAGCAGCTTTTGGCAGTTTTTTAGTTTTTTTTAACAATATTTTTTAAATTGGTAGTTAATTTTAAGATTTTATGATTTTTTTACACTTTTTAAAAGTTTACGTCTTAATTTTGGTTTTTTCTAACAATTGTATAGTCGAATTTTGTACTTTATAATAGTCTATGCAAGATTTTAGATTTTTTTAACAATATTTTTCATATTTTATAACTGAATTTTGCTTTAAGGTTTTATAAAAATTAATCGATTACCACTTTCTCCCACGAGATTAGGCAGCCCCGGTTAAAGGTGCAAGCATCTTTTTGCACTTTAGGCTAGTAGTATTCTTTTACAATGGTTGCTATTGTTTTTTCTTGACCTGGGTGTCTATTTAGTTCTATCCAGCTTTAGTGCGGATGAGCTTGCCCTGTTTCCCCACAGTATGATTGTTGTACAGCGGATATTTACGCTGGACCTGTCTTACTATTACTGCTAGTGTCTTGGTGTTTCCGATACAATTGCTGTTGTGTCCGTTCTCCTTTGTAAAAGTAACATTTGTTTCGTGTTTTTAGTTTCTTGAATGAATGCATCAATATTTTTGGCTTCTGTTAATATATTTTGACTTATAACACGTTTTAGTTAGAAAATAGTCATAGCAACTTTCTGTAATAGTTGCTATTTTCTGAAATTAATTATGTGCGAGTAATTATATAGGCCCAGTACAAAGTCTTCAAGTAAAATGAAAAAAACAAACACAAATTTACAAAATTAAAAAAAATATATTCATTTTATAGACATAATAAAGAATTAACAATAGATTCAATCAAACTTAACAAGCGCTAACTTAGCAGATACATTTTCCAATGTTAACAAAATTGCATTTTGCTTCAAAGCTTCAACTTTTTTATGTTTATTATCACAAGACTGATACAAATTTCTAATAGTTTCTAAACAAGTTGCAAGCTGTTTAGTCCCTTCAACATCACCAATATTTGATTGAATTTTCTCCAACAGCAGACTGCAATTGTACAACAATTCTTCAAACCGTTTATACTCCTCAGGAGATTTTAATTCATCGACATTATTCAATATCAATTTTCTGCTTGCTATTTCAAGCGTGTTGTTGAATTCTGTAATATGTTCAACAACTGAATCATCTATTATTTTATTACTTTCAGTCACTTTATTGTTTAAATCATTTAATCCTTTTATCAATTTTATGTGTAATTCGATTTCTTCTATGGTACGTTTTAATATGTCAACTTTGTGACTGCTTTTATGTAACATTTCTCTTTGTGCATCCAATTGCATATTACAAATCGCTCTTTTGTTACTGATTTCTTTTTCTATTAATTGCTTCTTCATAAGATTCTGTAAGTATTCGCAATAAGCTAGTCTACATTCCATATCATCATCATTGGGTGCTACTATTATCGGAGCACGTGGTTGTATTGTTGAGTTTAAATTCGAACCAACTTTGAATTTCGAGTTTGTTACCATCATTGATGCATTCATCGGAGCTTTTACAGTTGGTTTCAGAAATAATTTTGTCGATGGGTGCATTGATAATCTCATCGAAGGTTGTTTAGATTTACTATCCGATAACGGTTTAGTAGATGATTTTGGTGTGGATGATTTTGATGATGAAGGTGTTTTGGATGTCGAACGGCTTGCTGATAATGGTCTAGTTGACGGTGAAGGCGGTTTCGGAACGCTTGCTGATGATGGTTTCGGTATAGGTGACGGTCTAGATGAAAATGGTTTAGTTGAAGGTGATGCTGGCTTTTTGGAACTCATGATTCTGAAATAAATTTGAACAATTTTAAGAGGTTAGATTTTTTGTTTTGTATTAAAAGTTTAAAAACTTACATAATTCGTTTGCTTATGCACAATTATCACACTAAATACACGTGATATTAATTGAAAAAAATATTGAAGACAAAAAAGTTTTTAAATATTTCAGTTAGGATTTGAATTGGTTATGGTCGGCTTGAATGGCTTGGTAGCATTGATTTGGGGGTACTGAAGAGCTTCACTGCAGTCACACTAGAATTTATTAACAGTGGCGTATCAAACAAAATTAAATTGAAGGGGATATTTAAATTTATTACAGTTTTAGTAGTTTTTAAACACAATAATTGATATATTCAGAGGTTAAAATGAAACACATGTGTTTGATATGAGTATTCTGCATAGACTATTTCTGTTTCCTTTATTCAAATCGAGCGTGCGCACAACATACACATATACATATGTATAGACAAGTACATAATAGATGGCGTTAGTAACATTTATTGTTGAGATATAAATTCCAACACCCCCACTATATCGAACAAAAAATAAATTTTACATTTCAATTAAACCTAATTGCATTACAAATTCATAGTGCTTGGCTGAAGGCAAACTTTTAGTAAAGATGTCAGCTGGCATATCAGCTGTTGGAACATATTTAAATTCAACCAGTTTGTTTTCAGCAGCTTCTCGCACAAAATGATGTTTGATATCGATGTGTTTTGTGCGCTTATGATAAACGCTATTTCCAGCAAGCTTCTGCGCACTCTGACTGTCATTATATATATTAATACAATTCATATTCCCCGTTAATTCAAATATGAGATTTCGCAAATAAATGGCCTCTTTTGTAGCCTCTGTCAAAGACATATATTCAGCTTCGGCACTAGACAAAGCCACCGTCTTTTGCTTTTTACTCTCCCAACATATAACTAAATTTGCTAATCTAAAACAGTATCCGGTATAGGATTTTCTATCAACAACATTATTTGCCCAGTCAGCATCCGCAAAACCTTCCAAATCTTTTCCAGTTCTCTCAAATTTCAAACAATAATTTTTTGTTTTCTTTAAATATTGCAAAACACGTTTTGCACACTTCCAGTGCGAATCATTATGAGAGATATTAAATTGACTTAAGAAACTAATACAGTATGTGATATCTGGCCTAGTTAAGACCGCTAAATACATTAAACTGCCTATCAATTGCTGATAAGGTACATCCGTTTTCTTTTCGCAGTCAATTTTAACATTTTGATTCAATTCAATAGGTGTTTGAGCAGTTTTACATTCGGTCATATTGAACCTAATCAGTAATTCATCTATATAACTCGATTGATCTAAGCTTATTACATTGTTTGTTCTGTCAACTTGAACATGCATACCTAAACATTCTCTAATTTGACCTAAATTTTTAATTTTAAATTTCAATGTTAAGTATTCTATTAATTCTCTTGTTTCTTGACCATCATTAGAGAATAAAAAAAAATCATCTACATATAAAGCGATAATAGTAATACTTTTAATGTCTCCTTTAGTGTACACACAAGGTTCTAATTTCGATTGTTTATAACCTAATTCTTTCAAATAATTGTCCACTTTAATGTTCCAAGCTCTGGACGATTGTTTGAGTCCGTAAATAGCTCTTTTAAGCTTAAGCACTTTATTCGATTCACTTACTAAGCCTTCCGGTATTGTCATATAAACGGTTTCCTCTAAAATTCCATTGAGGAATGCGGTTGGTACATCAAGATGTTTCATCTCTAAACCTAATTCTACAGAAAGTGCAAATAACAGTCTTAGAGTAGAATGTCGCACTACCGGTGAATAGGTTTCATCGAAGTCGATTCCTGGTATTTGAGTGAATCCTCTTGCAACTAGTCGCGCACGATATCGCATGTCACCACTTTCACTATGTTTCCTCTTGTAAACCCATTTGCAGGTCACTACTGTGCCATCATCTGGTGCATCGATGATCTCCCATGCATCATTTTCCTCAAATGATTCCAATTCTAGTTCCATTGCACGTTTCCACTGCTCACTATCTGGACGAGATAATGCTTCTTCAACGGAAGTAGGATCTTTATTCATGTTGAAGTTTATACACGAATATGTGACGTATTCTTTGAATCTTTTTGGTTTTGGTACTCTGGAAGATTTTCTTATCTCCTTGGTCATCTCCTTTTCGTTTGGGATATATTCCGAATCGTCTGAATCATTTATAGTCTCCATTGACATTTCGCTAACATCTTCGGAATTGTCGTGTGTAATTTCTTCTTCCCCCACTGAATCTGGTTTCTCCGTATTCCTACTGTTGGAGGTTATTTCCAAAAATATATCATCAGTTCTTTGAGTTTCCATAACTATGGCATCTCTACTCAAAATGATATCATTATTTGCTGGATTATACAACCTGTAGCCTTTCGTTGTGTTACTATATCCCACAAATAACATCCTTCTTGACTTCTTATCCCATTTTACTCTTTTCTCTTTTGGAATGTGGACCATTGCTGGACTTCCAAACACCCTAAGATGGCTTACATCTGGTTTCTTACCTAACCATATTTCTATAGGAGTTTTATTTTCCAATCCTGATGCTATGGATCTATTTCTCAAATAGACAGCAGTGCCGACTGCCTCTGCCCAAAATTTCTTCTCCATATTTGCATCGTATAAGAGACATCTAGCTTTTTCTACTACAGTGCGGTTCATACGCTCACTTACTCCGTTCTGTTGTGGAGTGTAACTATTAGTGGTCTGGTAAATAATACCATTATCTTTCAAGAACTTATTTATTTCACCACTGCAGAATTCCCCGCCATTATCTGTCCTAAATATTTTCATCTTTCTCTCTTTTTGATTTTCTACCATGGCTTTAAATTCTTTTAGACGATCATAAACTTCATCCTTGGTTTTTAGAAAGTATGCGAATACCATTCTGCTGAAATCGTCTTCGAAAATCAAAAAATATTTGGAACCACCTATAGATTTTATTTCCATAGGACCACACAAGTTTGCATGAACTATTTCGAGAAAATCAGATGCTCTATGACTTCCACGTGGAAAGGGTAACCTTGACTGTTTCCCTTCACAACAAATAGTACAGTTTGATTTATCAATTTTCTTTGTATCCTGACATTTCAGGCCTTCTACAGCACCATTTTTCATTTTTAATAAATCAAAATTATTAATGTGACCCAGTCTTCGATGCCACATATCGTTTGTAACTACTTCAGTTTGTGCAACAAAACATTTTGGAGATTGAATTACATTTAGTCGATATACATTTTCTATTATATGTGCAATTCCTACTAATTCCCTATTTTTGTTAAAAATCTCACATTTGTTCTTACCAAAAATTACAGTGTTCCCATTTCTTATCAATTGACTTACTGATAGTAGATTTGTCGACAGCTCAGGTACATGCAGTACGTCCTTGATCGTTATGTCGTGTACTTCATTGTTACCAGTTGACGTTTGAATGTTTATATCACCTTCACATTGCACACGCATTTTTGAGTCATTTGCTGCCGTGATTTCCTGCACTTGTTTATCCTTGATATTTGTCATCCATTCTCGCCTTGCCGATATGTGAAAACTTGCTCCAGAGTCTACGTACCATTCATTACTTTTGAAATTCCCACTTATGAATACAGCACTAAACCCGTTGTTTTGAGTTTTCTTATCTGCTTTGTTTTCGGATGGACAGTTACTTTTATAATGTCCCATTAGTTTACACTTGTAACACTGAATGTGCATCAGATCCTTTTTGACAGTTGTATTAGCGCCATCTGTACGCGTTCTTATCTTGTGATTTTTCTTGCCAAAGAAAGCGTTTCCTGCATTGCCGTTCTCCCCTTCCATATCCAACAACTTGGTTTTAATGGCGTCCGTTGAGGTAGCGATGCCTGAATGCTCTATCGCCATTATCATCGGTGAGAATTTTTCTGGCAAACCTGCCAACAAAAGTGAACCAATCCATTCGTCATTTATGTCGAATCCCGTGCCACGTAATTTTTGCCCAATTTCAACAATTTGTGTAACATACACTTCCATTGAATCACAATTTTCTAGGCGTATTGAAATTAATGCTCTCAGTAAACTTATTCTTCTAGTAAAACCTGAATCATTGTACATTGATTCCAATTTGGTCCATAGTTCTCTGGCTGACTTCGCCTCATTTATATGCACGTAGAGCGAAGCATCAATAGACAAAACGAGTCTTGCTTTTGCCTTTTTGTCAAGTTCTGCATCTATTGCCTTACCCTCCACTGGCTCCGCGATGCACTGATTTAACCCTTCTAGTACAAGAAAGTTCTCGACTGCGTACGACCAGTCGTTATAATTCTCGCGTCCCTTTAACTTGGGTACACTCGCAATGTAATTCGAAGTCATACTTATGCACTCAATTAAAAAAACTTTCACTAAGCGGCACACGTGTCTGGGCCCATAACCTGATATATTCAGAGGTTAAAATGAAACACATGTGTTTGATATGAGTATTCTGCATAGACTATTTCTGTTTCCTTTATTCAAATCGAGCATGCGCACAACATACACATATACATATGTATAGACAAGTACATAATAGATAGCGTTAGTAACATTTATTGTTGAGATATAAATTCCAACAATAATTTTGGTAGCCTTACGGTTTTTTAGTGTTTAATTGGAAAAATTATGGTAATTATAAAAAAAGTCTAAAAAATTTATTAGTTCTTAGTCCACGTGAATCCGTAAAAATGAACCAAAAACACGTAGCACCGGAGAATTCTCAGCTTTGTATGCAATGTGAGGTTGTGGATCTTTAGTAGGGATCCTATACTGTTGAAAACAGCTCTTGCTTTTTCTATTTGGATCTTGATTTCTTGTAAGTGAACCCACTGATCGTTTACGATAGTGCCAAAATACTTGTATTTATTTACTCTCTCAATGGGTTTCTGATTGACAGTGATGTGGCAATTTCTAATGTGGAATTTACTGATGATCAAGAGTTTGGTCTTTTTGATGTTTATATCAAAGCCATACCTTTCGTACTAGCTGTTACTCTATTCATGAGGTGGTACTCTATTTTGGCAAATTTGCATTTTTGCAGTTTGCACTTTAAGCCATATTTTTAAAATCATTCTAGTACTCTGCGGAGGTGATTAATATGGTTTTTGTTTTCTGAGTATACAAAGATATTGTCAAGATAAGCAGAACCGCCACCACTCTTAACATTAATTACTGGAATTGCGCGGAGGCGTTTTTCATACCTAACTGGTACGTCTTGCCGTTCAGTGCTGCTAATGTTGTGTAGTAGCGGTGCTATTTTTCTAGGGGGGATCTGTCCAGTCTTCAGATCTGTTTTTGTAACAATTTTGGCATCACCAATGCCCTCAAAAGTTTTGTAGATTTTTGGCAAGGGTAAAACCCATGCAAAACCTCGGCGAGTCATCCTTCTTCTTGATGAGTGTTACAAGAAAGCAGTAATCACTGGTGTTCCTTTCAATAATACCTTTTCTTCCACTTGCCGCAAGATTACCGTATTTTTATGTATATTATATTAAACTTGATTTTGTGCGATATAGTGCGAGTGGTTGTAGGAGTTATATTATCTTTAAACAAGCGTACCAACCATTTTCGGCTTTTTGGATACTCTTCTGGTAAATTAGCTGGTGCAGTTTTCTCTGCAACTTTCTAAAACATAGTGAGACGTTTGTGCTTGCCAACGTGCATGCAACGTCTTGTATAGTCTAGGCTTGCGTCGTTTTTATGTAACCATGCATGCCCCAGGATAATTGTCTTACTCAGCTTAGGTGCTATTAAAAAGTAAGCACTATTTGTGGTTTTGCCTACTATAAACTGCACGTAAGCTTTGCTTGTGGTCAGCAAGATAGCGCTGAAGTCTGCCGTAGCTATTGCCGTCTTGAGTTGGATGGCTTTGACGCTGGATTGTTAACGTTTTGGCTGGCCCGGAGTTAATGAGAGCAATGTGGTACTATTTGTTGATAACCACGACAATTTTTGTTAAGTGATTCGGAGGGCTCATAAATTTTTCACTTTGTGTAGG
Source organism: Tachinus rufipes (assembly GCA_963932245.1). Classification (NCBI taxonomy): domain Eukaryota; kingdom Metazoa; phylum Arthropoda; class Insecta; order Coleoptera; family Staphylinidae; genus Tachinus; species Tachinus rufipes. The sequence continues at coordinate 127,970,948 of OZ010741.1, forward strand.
TTTGTTTGCATCTGATGTGTTAAGGTAGGCTAATAAATATGCTTTGGTTGCCATTTTATTAGTATATTCAATTAGCTGCAAAACACAAAAGCTTTAGTGCTTGTTGAATTGGTCAATTTACGTGACTAGAGCGTTTGTCATCTTAAAAATATTGTGGTAAAAATGTACTCGCTGGTACAGCGCTGCCGCGTGTGCGTTTGTGTACTTGCGTAACAACCGCTGTTTGCTGTAGTCGAAGCTGAATTGCGGTTTTTTGCTAAATTGATTTTGGTATTGCCGGGCCTGTTTTACAGATCTTGGATGTGTGTGCGTGCAATATCTGTTGTTCAGTGAAATCTGCTGTTGCTTAAAGTAAACCTTAATTTGTCAAACATAGACTTTTGGGTCTTTATGTGGTTTACTTAAACCAGAAACTTTGCCACCCTTTGTTTTTTTTTCAGATTTGCGCTATATTAGTGGTCTGGTTGTACCTAAAGGTGGTTTGGTTTTTGGACCATTACGTTGTTGAGTGGTCTAGGGTTTGGCTTTAAACGCTGCAGTCCGGTATGCAGTCGAGGGTTTGGCCTTAGTGTTGGCGTTACACGTATGTTTGTGTTGCCTGTTTACTGTTGCTCAGTCGAAGCGCAGTACTCACCAGTGATCCCGGATTCTATCCAATGTTACAGTTTTAACCACTTTACTTAAGGTCGACAGAAAATTGATCAAGTAGTAATTTTGTGAAAATGTCTATTCTTCATTATACCTTATCCACAAAGACAGAAAATGCGATGTCCTTGTGAGAGAATGCTCTCAAATTTTGTTTGAAATGCAATAAAAACCTGGAGCCGGTTTGAATTTGAGATGTGCAATAATATCTCTCACCCTGGACGGCCAAATCGATTTAAAAATTAAAGCGGACTCTTTCCACATTATCCAAGTTTGTTATAAACATTGGAGTTTAGCAAATGCTTGCCTTTCAAAGTATATTTTAAGCTTCTTTTGCCATCAATAAAAAAAGCAGTGTACGCTTATTTTGAGAAGCTTTAGCTATTCTCCACATTAAATTGCATCTTGGTTGGAAGACTTAAATTTTTTTGTGTTTTCTGGCAAATATTTAAATTTCTAAGCCAAATTTTGCTAATTTGGTCATTTTATGCATTTTTCTTTAATATTTTAGAACTTTATGACTGGATTTTGCTAATTTTGACTTCATAAAGAGAATTGACTTTTCAACGATTTTGGTGTTTTTTAACAATATTACTTTTATTTTATATTTGGATTTGGTATGTTTAAAATTCTAAGAACGGATTTTGCTATTGTTAACACTTTATGAACAGAATTTTGTAGTTTTCAAACGTTTTTAGCTGCATGTTTTAGTATTTTACTCACATACAAAGTTTTATAAAGAATATAAACACATTTAGAAGTAAAGTAAAAATGAGTATGAATATAAAAAAGGCTATCGACCAAAATCTTGTACGTATATATTTTTTTGTATTAACATATTTTGTTACTAAACCATTGTCATTGTACTTTTTGCTTTTTTATTACCAATAAATTTATTATTAATAATAATATTAACTATTCCTCAATGCACAAGTCGCCACTGGCTCAGACCAGCTTTAAATTGATTTGATTCATATGTACCTACTTTACTGTAATGCGGAAAGTTCTGGCAACACTGTTTGGTGTAGGTCGTGTAGGTGTAGCACGTGCTTATCCTTAGACAGACTACAGTGCTGCATTACCTGCATAACAATAAGAATATTCTAAGTAAATTGCTGCATTATTTTCTTATTTCAAAACAGTTCTTTAAGTATGTTTACAGCTTAAATATGAAGAATACCATGGATATTCTATATTGCACAGGCATATATTTAGCAGCACAAAATGGACACAGGGATGTTGTTAAATACCTTAGTGAAATGGGTTATACACCCTCAGAAGATGTTTACAAATTCACTACTTTTTATATGGCAGCCCAAAATGGTTTATTGAATGTTATCAAAGATTTTGTGAATGATAATTTCTCATTTTCAAGTATAATACAGGTTAAATCTGAAGAACCCATTTTACAAATTGAATGCAATTTGATGTTAAATCACAATTTAGTAAATAGTATTTTTGAAAATATTCTTAATATTCATAATGAAGATAAAGATGGTAATACTTGTGTGCACTACGCAGTAATGGATGGAAATGAAATGTTTCTTAATCATTTAATGAAGCGAGGGGCTAGTTTGAGAGCTATGAATAATAATAAAGATCGACCTATACATCTTGCTGCAAGTAAAGGATTTAATCATATTGTTCAATTTCTTGTGGAACAAGAAGTTGGTGTAGACGTATTAAATAAAAATAAAGATACTCCTTTGCATTATGCTGTGCAAAATAATTATACGATTGTTGTGAAGGAATTATTAAAACATGGAGCTCAAAATTTAAGAAATACTTATGGGTATTTACCAATACACTACTCTACAAGTGAAGAAATTGATATATTGTTAAAACAAGACAATGATAATGATTATAAAGATGAAGCCGGTAATTCATTATTACACATTGCTGTTTTGAATGGACATTGTGATATAATAAAAAAATTAATAAAATCAAATCTTAATATTGATGATAAAAATAAAAATGGTAACACTGCACTCTATTTAGCAGCAGAACTTGGACTAGAAACAGTAGTAAAAATGTTGGTTAAAAATAAGGCATGCATTACAAGCCGAAATTTACATAACTGGACTCCATGTCATGTTGCAATTGATAAGAAACACGATGTTGCACTTTTCTTACTTGAAGCAGCTAGTGATTCTATACCTAAATCTGGTTCTTCGTTAATACATATTGCTGCTAAAATTGGAAGCAAGAAATTAGTTCAAATGTTAATAAAAAAAGGATTTTATGCAACTGATATTGTTAATGATATGACTCCTTTAATGTTTGCAGCAAAGAATGGACATGCTGAAATTTGTGAAATTTTGTTGGATAGATATACGGGTATAATTAATTCTACAAATAAATATAAAAAAACAGCGTTGCATTATGCAGCTTCAAAAAATAAAGTTGAAGTTATAAAGATGCTATTAAAATACGAAGCAAAGCTTTTAGAAGATGAAGACAATAACACTCCATTAAATATTGCAATATCAAAGGGTTTTAAAAATGTAAAAGAAATATTAACTAAATACCAAAATGCTTTGAAGTAAATTTACAGATTTTTATTTTGTCCTATTTTTCAAAACCTGTTTTAAACTTGCTGAGAAAAGCCAAAAGATATTATTTTTATTTTTAATAATAATTTTGTATTTTTTTTTAAATAAACAAATTGTGAAATATATTAATAATTTATTCAAACTCAACGAAACGAACACAGCAGCCAAGAGTCAAGCACAGATAATTGTTTTGGTTGTGCAAACCTTGTCGGTGTGCTTTGTCTGACTACGGCACTGCAGGATAGCGAAAAAAAATTTAAATAAATATATCTGTGCTTATAAACACAATTGATAAACTAGAACTATAACTCCATCTAAAACTGTCATATTGGTAAAGTAATGTGTGTAAACATTGTAAGTTGAAAATAATTTAACTGATCTATTAAAAAAAAACTAACATCAGTTTTAAAAAGTATGCTCAATTTTGCATAACCTCATTTAAGAAACTTTTTTGATAATTTTAGAATTTTGTTTACATTTTTGAAACATGTTTGAAGGTTTTGTAATATTTTGACATTTTTGAATTTATTAACAGATTTAAGGAAACATTTTTGACAATTTTGGATTTTTTTTGTAATTTTGGAACATTTTTGAGAGTTTTTAAAGCAGATTTGAAAAACTTTTTGACAACGTTGCAATATATTTGTTATTCACTTTCTTTCCCTTTTTTAATATGGAGAAAGGTGCGCATATGTCCGAATTGTAATAGGGTTCTCGTTGAACCTGGGTTGTACCATTGCCGGTTTTAGTAATAATAAATCTTTTAGCACTAGAAAACTTAAAGTGCCATGACGAGACAGGTTTAAATTTTTTTTTCTACTCCCTTCTATATATTGTCACTTTTATTCACGCCTAACTGAATGGATATGTATCATATATTCGCTCTAGTGTGGATATGATATGCCGTACCAACCATAAAAACAAAAAATACAAGTCACAATGTTTATTTGATTACGTCGCTGAATACAAATGGTTTTTTATTTGTAAAATGTCAAAAATAGATTAAGAACGTCTTATTTATTAACTGTTATTATACAATAAAGCTTAAAAACATTTTTAATTAAATTTTTAACAGACTAATTTAACCAAAATTATAGGTAGTTCTGAATTTGATAATTATGCAAAACGTCAGATGCCAAACATAACCTCAATTTCTTTCAATATAAAATAATGTTAAATGATTGACTTTTCAGTTTTAAAATAATTTTTAGATTTTTACCAGTCGTAGAAAAAGTAAGCTGTACAACTCGAGTGGAATGCCCATATCGCACTCGGACGTTTGGAGCACTCCGCCTGCAGCGTCGTGCTCCAAATTCGTCTTCGTGCGATATGGGCATACTATCCACTCTTGTTATACAAAATACTATTTTAACTTGGGTTTTCCAATCTCTTACAGAGCAATCCTTACCTAATTCTGTTACAGTGCCATGCTTTTTAAAAATATTTAGATATACTTTAGGATCAGTAATAGTTGCTTCCTTTTTCAAAATTTTTTCAATTCTCTCAAACACTATATTTAGTGGCAAAAAAGAATGCCCTGGTACAGGAAATACTACTTCAATTTTGTTAATATTAGTCGGCGCTATATTTGCAATAAAATATAAGCACATGCCTATCATAGTTGAGTTGCGATTTTGCCCCCCACATTCATCAGCGCAAAGTCTGATGATAGAATATGTAGACAAATCTGTTGCAAAAAGACGATGAAATAGGGCAGAGGAAATTTCATTAGAACCTTTGCTGTGTTCGTGCTCCATCCATGTATAGTGTGGCAAAGCAATATCTGCAGGGTGGATGATCGGGGAAACACAAGTCCTTCAGCTCCAGAATAAAAACACTGATGCAAATAATATTTTATTCCATACATCAAATCATTCCAGGTAAGTAACATTAATTAATAATATAAATCATAAATCTGTAAAGAAAATAATTAGCAATAAGCCAAGCAAGCATGCAGGCCATGCGGCATACAGGTTAGAAAGCAAAGCAATGCATATTCATTAATATAGATGTTAAACATATACATTACATTGCATTAATTACATAAATATTAATTACTAACCTGTGCGGGTCTAAATCCACCCTTGAGTAAAGAGTATTTTAAAGTACCTGTAGGCTTCAGAATTATAAAGTTATATAACTAATTCTTGCTTTTAGATGTTGCCAGTAGCAGGAGATGAAGCAGAAAGACCAAGCCAGCAGGAAAAGGATCCAGGGAAAAAGCAGGAGGAAAACCAGGTATTGCCACCTATAATAATAGTTGACAATACCTGAAACAGATGTCACCACTAATTTGTATTTTAGGTTCTATTTATTAAAATAAAGTATTTTAATAAATATAGTTGTTTCATTACATCTGCCCCCCTCTCGCGGGCGACAGTGGGTTAACTGGAGCTTGCGGAATCTTGAACAAATGGTTTGAGGTGACAAACATGGAAAACCCCACGCTCGACGGTGGAACCAGGTTTTGCCAGGACGTAATCATTTGCTATTCCTGTAAATAAATTATGCCCCCAGAGTTTTAATTGAGGGAATGGGATTTGATAAAGGGATATGCAACTTTCTAACTGCTTAAAAAATATAACGGGGTGTGTACTAACCCCATCAAAAGTGGATATAGACTTACAAATGTTATTAAAATTAATATTGTTATTTACTGGCGTAGAAGCTAAATTGTAATTAATTCCGCGCAATCCGTTAGTTGAGTGCTCATATTGTAATGGTTCAGTATAAGAATCATCATCATCAAACTCTACGTTAAATTGCGACAAATTATAATTTGGATTACTAATAGGGTTTGCATTTGCGGAAGAAATTACATTAGCTGAAATAAATTGCTCTCCATATGGTTTATAAATGGAATCAACTACTTTTCCTCTACATGGAATTTCATATATAATATTTGAATTATTTCTAACACCCATTGAATGCCTATTTGAATTTTCATTCCAACTTTCCGCTTTAGTTGGTGCATTGTAAATCGGGTTTGCCGTTTGAGCTGTGTAAACCGGGCGTGCACCTGCACCTGCACTTGATGCTCTGTTCACTGCGTTTGTGGCTGTATTAGCATCTGTCAGTGTCAATTGATCTGTCATGCTATTTAGCTTATTGATGACATTGATTTTGGCCTTCTGTGCTGTGATAACCGGTAAGTGATTTTTAAATTCGCTTTGCCCTTTATTAGTTTTATTAACCATTTTAGGAATTGCCCCTGTGGAACTAATTGGCATGGCTCCGGATTTACAAACAGGCACTGAACTGGTAGCAGCATTCAAATGGGTTACATAATTATAATTAGGTAAATTTGAATTTAAATTACTAATATTTGACAAAAATGTAGTGTTCGTTGATGATAAATTAACATTGGTACCAGTTATGTTATCGGTTGTTGTTACATTAATTAATGTTGGGGCTCGTGTGCTTGACACGACACCACTGGTAACAGAAGATGTTAATATACCATCAACCGATGATACTAAACTATTATTATATATAAATGATGTTTTAGTTGATGGTAAATTAACATCGGTCAGTGTTATGTTATCTGTCGGAGACTTATTAATGTTTCCCAAAGCTTGTGCACCTGACACGATGCCACTGGTAAAACCAGATGTTAATATACCATCAGGCATTGAACTTAAATTATAATTAATTAAAGTAGTCTTATCTGCATGTAACGTAGACTGTCCAGCATGATCGGTCCCAGTTGCCATCTCTGTTGATGTTAGGTCTACGTTTCCCTTTGCTCGGGTAAAATATTGTGTACGATGATGTTTAGGAGTACGTTTCATTCCCATTAATGTAATTATTCTAGATAAGGACCCTCGGATGGGCTCCAAGTTGTGGCAAAGCAATATCTGCAGGGTGGATGATCGGGGAAACACAAGTCCTTCAGCTCCAGAATAAAAACACTGATGCAAATAATATTTTATTCCATACATCAAATCATTCCAGGTAAGTAACATTAATTAATAATATAAATCATAAATCTGTAAAGAAAATAATTAGCAATAAGCCAAGCAAGCATGCAGGCCATGCGGCATACAGGTTAGAAAGCAAAGCAATGCATATTCATTAATATAGATGTTAAACATATACATTACATTGCATTAATTACATAAATATTAATTACTAACCTGTGCGGGTCTAAATCCACCCTTGAGTAAAGAGTATTTTAAAGTACCTGTAGGCTTCAGAATTATAAAGTTATATAACTAATTCTTGCTTTTAGATGTTGCCAGTAGCAGGAGATGAAGCAGAAAGACCAAGCCAGCAGGAAAAGGATCCAGGGAAAAAGCAGGAGGAAAACCAGGTATTGCCACCTATAATAATAGTTGACAATACCTGAAACAGATGTCACCACTAATTTGTATTTTAGGTTCTATTTATTAAAATAAAGTATTTTAATAAATATAGTTGTTTCATTACAATAGATAAAGGTAATACCAGACGTCATTTTGGCTTTAGAACTTCCCTCGACAATCGTAAAGTTGTACATATATAGCTGGCGACTATAGTAGGCAATTTTATCTGGTATCTTAGAATTTACCAGGTTTTTTTGGTAGTCAAATGAAAATGTAATCATCTGATCATTAACTTTTTTCAATTTAAAAAAAAAGCATTTAATCTTAACTTTTGTACTCCTTTTTCTATTATTAAATTGTTTTTCTTTGCACCATCATTTTCAGATTTATTTTTTCTAAAAGCTCAATACACAAGAACAAGCATCTGTTACTGGCGTTCCAAATCTATTATTGTATTTTTTCGTGAAAATACCTTGGAAAAAAGATCTCTTCACTTTAACTAGTGGATCGCATGATTCATTATAAAATTGCCAAAGCTTTGTAATGGTAAGACCGCTGGCAAAATATTGGCAGTTATCCGATTTCGAACGGCAGTAATGGCTTTCTACTCCTCTTAAATTTTCAATAAACTGCATGACAGATCTATGCATGACAGCAAATCGCTTAGCTTCAAATTTATTGCTCACTCAATTTTCTTGTGGCATACAACTAGTCTCTAGATACCTTTTGGTCTTTGAAATATTCAGAATATTTATGAAGGTCTTTTGGCAAACATGTAATTAAAATGTTTTGCAATTAGCCTTTTTTACAAAATATTTTACAGCAACCGCCTTTCTGCTGCTATTCTCCTTTTTCTGCCTACTGCTTGTTGGTTTCGAGCATTTTGTAAACAACAAAACAAAAGCATCTTGCTGGATTTTGGCAGTGCACGCATAAAAGTTTTTATGAAATCTGTAAATATCTTGCAGATTAAGGTCCCGGCAACTGTATGTCTTGCTATTGCCATGATTGCAAAGAGGAGCAAGAAGTATGTGCTTGAAGACATGTCTGCAAAACAATGAAAAAAAAAAATTTAAGTACTAGGAAGTTTTGATAACAAAATCTTTATTAACAACAATGGACTTGTAATCAATAATTTTATTAACGACTAAACAATTTATTAATCTAAAAAATATCAAATTAAACTTACCTCTCACCTTTAGCAACTTCTCTCTTTCATCCGGATTTGTTACACACTTTTTTTTCTTCTTTTACCCGCTGCCGCAGGTATTATGGGATTATCCATAATAATTAATGTTCAACAAACAAACTAACAACAAATAAAACGTAGCGTTGAAAAATAATATAAATGTCGTCTGTCGTGACGTTTGACTTTTGTGTCAAAATTGCACGCAACGCAATAGCGACCTGGAATAGCCTCCTCTCATTGGCTGCGTGGATAAGACCAGTTTTGCAACTACATCGATATTTCACCATTTATTTTGAATGGGATAAATTAAATTTTGCACTTCAATAATGTATCTACCACATACAGAATTAAAAGATCTACACAATGACGTATGCAACTCATTTTACAACAAAAGTTTTGCTTTTACACGCCTCATTTATTTGTTTGTGGAATATATTTGACAGCTGTTGAAACACATTTTTGACTGTTGTTACTTTACTGGTTTGCGGACAATTAGGAACAATTTTACACATTTTTGGAATATTGTAACTTTGTCTAATCTAGTTTGCTTGCTTGTGGATAAGTTTTAAGAAACATTATTTACAATAAAATTGTTGAATATTTTTGACAATTATGGAACGGTTTTTTTTTTTTTGGAGCAAACATGAACTCGACTATTAAATAATGACACAATTGGCATTGGATGACATAGCTATCAAAGAATGACACGTTTGTCAACTTTACTAATTTTAAATATAGTTAAATTGTTATAAATATATAAAACTATCAATACTTAATAATAAAACACTCCAAGTTTGTTAAATTTGAACTCGACTGTCAAATGATTAATTATCTGTCAAACAGTGACAGATAATGACTTAAATGACACAACTGTTTTTAATGAAACAGTAAATTAAAATGTGGTAAACACTTATTGATGACTGTCAAATGATTACAAAAAAGTCAAATATGTATCTGAACTGAACCGAAAACGCAACTGTAATGATAAAAAAATTTCAAACTTAAACTCAATTGTCAAATGATTGGTTGCGTTCAGAACGGCTGCGTTCAGTACAACTCATCAGTTGCCAGCGCTGAGCCCGCCTGAACGGTATATTTTGCCACTGTTGCCAACCGTGTAAACTTTTATCAACTACCTAAACATAAAGCTCAGAGTTTTGAATTTAAATAAATGATTTAATTAGTTTATGAAGCCGCTACTTAACGAGATATAATATATTCTCAATAAGTAATGCCATCTAAGGTGAAGGTGTAGGATAAACTTACCCTGAAGTTGGCAACGAAGTACGGGAATTGATTATCTTTATCATTTTTTACTTCTCTCACTCAAGTTATTACAGCGTTAATATTACGTTGTAATCTCATTTACCTATGTTGCTCTTTTTCCCGTTTAAAAACATATATAATTGCTATGTAGTTTGGTTTAAACATGATAAATTTATTTTTCAAATAAAAGCGCGAACCAAGCGAACCTAGATGTATGATGAGTAAAATGACAAGCGCTGGCAGCAAACGATAGTCATCAAGCGCGTTCAGTACGCATGATGAGTCGTCCTGAACGCGGCCAACGACTCGCGAGTTGCCAGCGTTGACTCATCAATCAATTGATGAATTTTTTGGTCAGCAACCAATGTATGATGAGTAAAATGACAACGCTGCCAGCAAACGGTAGAAAGCGAGCGCGTTCAGATGAGTCGTTCTCGTTCTCTCGCGTCGCATCTTTAGTGGCTAATTTAATGGGTGGTTTGAGAAACATGTAGCTCACTATGTCTGCACAACACTAAGCTTTGACTCCACAGTGGGGCTTCCTCTGTGTAGTGTCTTGCAGCAGCCATTCGCGCATTTTTTCGTCTTTTGATTTCAGCACCACAGAGACACTCTTAAAGCGGCACTGCATCGTGGACTTGTCAAGTGGAGTATTGGACTGCTTTTAGCTATTCAAAATTACATAGGGTGGTTGCACATTTTTATAATATTTCAATCAATAATGATTGTGTAAAAAAAAGAAAAAAAATCAACTTGATATAGCAGTTTGAAACTAAATTTATTTATTATTAACCAAAAAAAAACAGAAACATTCCTCATCAACATTGAAACAGGTTTTTAAAATACATATATACAGATGCTGCAAAAATGGCTAAAGATTTATTATTTGGACTTTTAATTTGCACTTTATTAATTATTTACACTACACCACATAAAATTAATGATTTTGGTACTCGCTTAATATTTCTTCCATATATTTATAACCATTTAATATTGCAATATTTAATGGAGTGTTATTGTCTTCATCTTCTAAAAGCTTTGCTTCGTATTTTAGTAACATCTCTACAACTTCAATTTTATTTTCTGAAACTGCATAATGCAAGGCTGTTTTTTTATATTTATTTGTAGAATCAATCATACCCGCATCTCTATCTAACAAAATTTCACAAACTTCATAATGTCCATTTCCTGCTGCGTACATAAGTGGAGTCAAGCAACTATTTTCATTTGTAGTATAAAATCCTTTTTTGATTAACACTGAAACTAATTTCTTTCTTCCATAACGAGCAGCATGATGTATAAATGTATTAGGTTTACTTAAAGTATCAGAAGCTGTTTCCAGTATGAAAAGTGCAATATCATCTTGTTCATTAATAATTGCAGTATGACATGGAGTAAAGTTATTTAAATTTTGGAAAATAGTGCTTGCATGATTTTCAATCAAAATTTTTACTGCAGCTTCTTGTCCATGTTTAGCTGCTAAATGTAGTGCAGTATCACCATCTTCATTTTTATTATCAATATCAAATTTCGAATGTATAATTTTTTTCATTATATCACAGTGTCCGTTTGTAGCAGCAATGTGTAATAATGTATTATCACATTCATCTTTATAATCATTATCAGCACCTTGTTTTAACAAAATATCAATTTCTTCACTTGACGAATAATGAATTGGTAAATATCCATAAATATTTCTTAAATTTTCAGCTTCATTTTTTAATAATTCCTTTACAACATTTATATGCTTATTTTTTACAGCATAGTGCAAAGGAGTATCTTTGTTTTTATTTGATACATTTACACATACTCCTTGTTCTACTAGAATTTCAACAATATGATTAAATCCATAACTTGCAGCAAAATGAATAGGTCGGTCTTTATTAATATTCATAGCTCTCAAATTGGCTCCTTTCTCTATTAAATGATTAAGAAACATTTCATTGCCTTCCATTGCTGCGTAGTGTATACAGGTATTACCATCATTATCTTCACAATCAATATTTAAAAAATTATCAAAAATATTTATCAAATTGTGATTAGAATTAGATTTTTCTTTGGTAATTTTTAAATCGAGTTGTTCAGATTTTACTTCTGTATTATTTAATAACGAGAAATTTTTATTCATAAAATCTTTGATAACATCCAATAGCCCATTTTGTGCAGCCAAATAAAAAGCTGCAAATTTGTAAAAAACATCTTCAGAAGGTGTGTAATCCATTTCACTAAAGTATTTAACAATATCTCTGTGTCCATTTTGTGCAGCTACGTATATGCCTGTGTAATACAGAATATCCATTGCGTTCTTCATATTAGGCTGCAAAATTATATTTTATGATTAATTTAAGGAAAATTCAATTAATTTACCTGAAATTTATAGGTTAGTTTTGCAAATTGAACGGCTCAAGCGAACTTCAGTCTAATCAGTGTTGCCAACTCTTAAAAAGTTGGAATTGAGGGTCAATAAGGGAAAATAAACAACTTGTTAGCGGTATTTAATATTACTGACAAATTATGTGATAAAAACATCACGATAAAGCAAATTTAACTAAACTCAATTCACATCTACATAAAAAATGTATATTAAAAAAAATAACTTAAGTGGCAACACCGCTTAACTGTGGCAGATTATTACGGGACTTCCCCGTATAATAACTATCGACTATATTTGTATCTATGAGAAATATACAAATAATTATTATGATCTGTCATAAAACCTAAATATAAATCATAGATAATATGATAATTTGTTACTAATGCATGGACATTTGGTTGCTTGTTTTAAAATAGTATTATAACATTATTTTATTTTACAGGCATAGTTAAATGCAATCTGTATTGCAGATCAGTATATGTTCAATAATTATATGCATACATACAATGTTTTTTTTTTAATTATAAATACATGCATCTAAATTAATTTAAGGTTTTTAAATAGTGTTTTTTTTTATTAAGTTTTTAAACATCTAACATATGCAACCCGTATTGCATTGATGTATTATATGTTATCTAGCCCACCACCTTGCATACATAAATTTCTTTTTATTTGAGCTAAAAATAAGCTATTTTATAATAATTAAACCTCGTTGCAATGTAAAACCTGTATATTGAAGTTATATTATAGCTGTAGTGCACAACTTTTATGACACTAGATTTATTTTTTATATAATTAGTTATTTTGGAATAATTTATTCTTTTTGCATAATTAGTTATTTTGGAATAATCTATTCTTTAAATTTATTTTTGATAAAAACTGTTTTATAATAATGAATTCTATAACGTAAATGAATAATTTAAACAGTCTATTACAATATTTTAAACTTATTCAAAACTTCAAAAATGTTGGCAACGATTCTCTTCTAAATTAACTGCAAACTTTATTTTACAACACAATTCATTTAATTACATTATTAATAACAATTTAATAGAATGAAGTTAGGTACACTCTTAAAAAATCGCATAATGTTAAAATAATCGCAATTTTTTGGTTTGACAAGCGGCTATTTTTAAACGCAAAAAAAATTAAAAAAATGAATGGTTGGGCTTTAGGAATAAGCTATCTAACCAATGTTAAAATTTTGCTATACTCAGTTGACACTTAAATTAACTGCAAACTTCAATTTGTAACACACTTCAGTACGTTTTCCCTAAAAACTTCATTTTGTTGCATTCTTTCTTTCTTTTCTTTTCAGCCGTTTGAGTCCACTGCAGGACATAAGCCTCTTCTCTGCTTGTATGCTGGCAACTTACATTATGTTGCATAGTTTATAATAATTCTCCTTAAATTAACTGCAAACTTCATTTTTTAATACATTTCATTGCGTTTCTCCTAAAATAATAACTAACTTTATTTTGTAGCACGACTAATAATTCCTCTAAAGCCTCGTTCATACTCATCCGATTTTTTCATTTTTTCTGCGATTAAAAATGGCCGTCTGTCAAATCAAAAAATTGCGCTTATTTTAACAATATGCGCGTTCGTTTCGCCAATATCACTAAAATTTTGATCACTTGGCCTCGTTCATACTCATCCGATTTGCGTTTTGCGATTTTTTTTATTGTAACGAAATATTTCTCGCAAAATCTCGTTCATACTGATCCGATTTTCTTATTGCGATTTTTTCTAGTGACATTTTGTTTTTATTTTAGTAACTTTTATATTTATACTAATATTTGATTTAAAAATTAGATCTATAATACCTTTCAAAACTTAAAAATATGTTTTAATTTAATTATACTTGTTTTAAACAATAATTGTTTTATTGTATTTAAACATTATTTAAAAGTTTAAAAATAATTTTTTTTTAGTATTTATATGAACCAATTTTCATCACATATTTAAAACTAATTATTTGTGTAAACATAGGCTGCGTTCAGTACAACTCATCAGTTGCCAGCGCTGACCCAATAAGCGCTGAGCCCGTCTGAACGGTATATTTTGCCACTGTTGCCAACCGTGTAAACTTTTATCAACTACATAAACATAAAGCTCAAAGTTTTGAATTTAAATAAATGATTTAATTATTTTATGAAGCCGCTGCTTAGCGAGATATAATATATTCTCAATAAAGCCTCGTTCATACTCATCCGATTTTTTCATTTTTTTTGCGATTAAAAATGGCCGCCTGTCGAAAACAAAAATTGCGATTATTTTAACTTTTTGCGATTTTTTTAAGAATGTACCTAACTTCATGCCATTGAATTTTTATTAATAATGTAATTAAATGAATTGTAATTAAATATTATTGTTAAAATAACTGTAATTGAAAGTTTCGCTAAATTTAAATCAGATTTTACAGTTATTAAATCAAACGCCAGTTCTGTAATGAAACAGATCAGATTGTGGTTATGTTTGTATTTGTAACTTCACTTCATTATACTTTTTGTTGAACCGACGTTTCGCGCGCTGTTGCCAAACTTACGTACAATAATTTAATGCTAAAAACAATTTATTTATTAAATACTAACAATCTCCAATGTTAATTATTAATTAAAACATCAAATAAAGTGAAATAATTCAACTCCAACAATATAACAAAAATATTTTTAAAAAATGACGCGTTTTGTAACATATCTACATTTGTTTATGTGTTCTCGAGGTTAACTTTGATAAAATTTATTTTTTTAAATTGTATTTTCGAAAGTCATTTTTGATGATATTTTGTATTTTTATCAATCGGACAAAGTTGAATCAGTTTGAACATTGTGCGATTTTATTTTTAATAAAAATGCCTAACTTCAATTCATTTAAAGGTTGATATGTCATATAGGTTATGTATTTAAAAAAATAATAATTTTACTGATTATTACAAATTACATAAAACTATGTTTACAAAAATAATTAGTTTTAAATATGTGGTGAAAATTGGTTCATATAAATACTAAAAATAAATAATTTTACTTTTAAACTTTAAATAATGTTTAAATACAATCAAATAATTATTGTTTAAAACAAGTATAATTAAATTAAAACATATTTTTAAGTTTTGAAAGGTATTATAGATCAAATTTTTAAATCAAATATTAGTATAAATATAAAAGTTACTAAAATAAAAACAAAATGTCACTAGAAAAAATCGCAATAAAAAAATCGGATCAGTATGAACGAGATTTTGCGAGAAATATTTTGTTACAATAAAAAAAATCGCATATCGCAAATCGGATGAGTATGAACGAGGCTTAAGTATGCCATCTAAGGTAAAGGTGTAGGATAAGATTACCCTGAAGTTGGCAACGAAGTACAGCAATAGATTATCATAATTTTTTACTTCTCTCACTCAAGTTATTACAGCGTTAATATTACGTTGTAATCTTGTTTACCTATGTTGCTTTTTTTCCCGTTTAAAAACATATATAACTGCTATGTAGTTTGATTTTGACATGATGAATTTATTTTTCAAATAAAAGCGCGGATCAAGCTAACCTAGATGTATGATGAGTAAAATGACAAGCGCTGCCAGCAAACGATAGTCATCAAGCGCGTTCAGTACGCATGATGAGTCGTCCTGAACGCGGCCATAGTTTTATGTAATTTGTAATAATTAGTAAAATTATATTTTTTTTTAAACATAACCTATATGACATATCAACCTTTTAATGAAATGAAGTTAGTCACTTTTATTAAAAATAAAATCGCACAATGTTCAAATTGATTCAACTTTGTCCGTTTGATAAAAATACAAAATATCATCAAAAATGACTTCCGAAAATACAATTTAAAAAAATAAATTTGATTAAACTTAACCTCGAGAAGACATAATGTTACAAAACGCGTATAAATATGTTTACATTTTTGTAATGTTGTTAGATTTGAATTATTTTACTTTATTTGATGTTTTAATTAATAATTAACATTGGATATTAAGTACTGAATAAATAAATTGTTTTTAGCTTTAAATTATTGTACTTAAGTTTGGCAACAGCGCGCGTAACGTCGGTTAAACGAAGAGTATAATGAAGTGAAGTTACAAATACAAACCTAACCACAATCTGACTGTTTCATTACAGAACTGGCGTTTGATTTAATAACTGTAAAATCTCATTTAAATTTAGTTAAACTTTTAATTTACAGTTATTTTAATAATAATACTTAATTACAATTAATTTAATTACATTATTAACAAAAATTCAATGACATGAAGTTAGATACATTCTTAAAAAAATCGCAAAATATTAAAATAATCGCAATTTTTTGGTTTGACAGACGGCCATTTTTAATCGCAGAAAAAATGAAAAAATCGGATGAGTGTGAACGAGGCTTAATAAGCTTAATAATTCTCCTTAAATTAACTGCAAACTTCATTGTTTAACACATTTTATTGCGTTTCTCCTAAAATAATAACTAACTTCATTTTGTAGCACGACTAATAATTCCTCTAAAGCCTCGTTCATACTAATCCTATTTTTTCATTTTTTCTGTTATTAATAAAATATTAGCTGCTTTCCCGTTACGTTCTGACAGACCCTGGTGCACGCCAGAGCAAGATGCACTGCGTTCCCGTTACGTATACATAAGTGGGGTAACTTGCACAAAGTCGTCCTTCCCCTCTTTTTCTAGCCCCAACCTTTCAAGCGGGGCGAGTTGCACTTCCTCATTTGATTGGTTGATTTAAAAATTACATCTGACAGCAGCCGTTAATTAATTAAAATATATATCAGGATCAGTCAACGGAAGAAATTACAAACAAAAATTAAAAATTAAAGAGAAATAAACAAATTATATAATAATTACATAAATTTAAGTGATTACTAAATATTAAAAAAAATCTTACATTTGACATATGCACAAACGCTACAGAAATATGTTCCCATAAAGGTGCAAGACGCTCAAGTGTAACTTACACTGGCGCGCGCTGGGGTAAGATGCCCTGGGTTAGTAACCATAATAACGGGAAAGCAGCTAAAATAAAAACTATTAATCGCAACTGTTGTTTTGACAGGCGGCCGTTTTAAATTCCCCTTAAATTAACTGCATTTCTCATATTAAAATAATGAACAACTTCATTTTGTAGCATGACTCATAATAATTCCCCTTAAATTGACTGTAAACTTCATTTTGCAACATAATTCATTTATTACATTATATTATAAATAAGATGTTTTCTATTTGTCAAAATAGTTGCACTTGGTAGCACTAATTCAGTAATTTTTGAACTCGATTGTCAAACGCGTCTCACATTTTCGATGTGTTTTTGAGTTATAGAACGTCTTACAAATTCCGAAGTGTAGGATGCCCTTGCTAGTAAAATTTTAAAATTCTCTAACGCACCGGGTGCTTGAAGCGCTCAAATGGAACACACATATTGTGTCAATTAGGCATTAACCTGTTAATTTATGGTAATTGCTAATCTAGTAAATACAACCTAAAGTAAGTATGGCCGTACATGCCTGATTACTGTTATATGGTGGTATAAAAAGGTTACAAATGTTAAAAAAAGTCTGTTGCAACACACGATTTGAACGGTTTGCAAACTGTGCACAGAAATAAATATTTGTTATATTTTTTGCGCAGTAGTATGTTTGTCCGTTTATAGTTTGAATTACGTTTAAACGATTTGCAAACTGTCTAAATCATTTTTGAAATTGATATTGTATTACCTTTAATCGAATAGTAAAAGTCTGCAAACGTCTGCAATGCAAAATACTTATTTTAAAACATGGGGGAATATTACAAAATAAAGTTAAAAAAAAATGACTAAATTGTATGCTTTTTTTAAAACCGTCTCCAAAAAAGTTTTTTCAAAATTTTGAAGAAGAAACACCTACAGAAGTTGTTTAAAATTTTTAGTAACTTTTTTGACAGTTTAAAAAATAATTTGGCAGATTTATGCCAACTTACCACATTGCTGAAAACTATTTGATAGTTTTTGTTACTTTTTGACAATTTAGTAACTTTTTGATAGATATAGTATATTTGGGCAACATTACTGTAAACTATTTCAGAGTCACAGTAATTAATAAAAAGTTGAATTTTTTTGTTGTTTAGAAAACTATTTGACAGATCTGCTATATTTCTGTCATCATAAATTATTACCGTAACTGTTTGACAGTTTTAGTAACTTTTTTATAGACACTACGTCATAGGTTTTTTGACAATTTAGTATACAATTTGACGGATTTGGTAAAATCAACTAGATAGCAGTTTGATACTTTATTATTACAAAAAATACAAAAATATTATTATAATATCTATCTTAAGGCCTTCTTCATAAATATTGAAACAGTTTTTTAAAATTCAAATTGCTGCAAACATGGCAGGAAACTCTCAGCAAGTGTTGGAAAAATAGTTGAAAAATTCTGCTGTTTGACTCTTAATCTGCAGTTTATTAATTTATTATACTACGCCACATGAAATATGTTATTCAAAAATATATATTTATTTATACTTTGATACATTAAATTTTCAATTCTAATATATTACGTAATAATGGCAAGTTCCTATTTTTTAATGTCAGTGTCAAACTTGCAAAAAACAACTTTTAAGATACTGTTGCCAGCAAAACACTAGACATATCTAAGTTTTTAATTTACCAAAATTGAAAACATTGCTAAATGTATTATTTTAGAAATACATGTATATTGGAAAATATAAGACAATAGATTTCAACTATTTTCCAATACTCACAGTTGTGCACATTGAGTTATCACCTTTACATATAAATATAAAATATGTGAAAATTTACATTGTAGTATTTTGGTATTGAGTTAATATTTCTTCTATAATTTTATAACCCTTTAATATTGCAATGTTTAATGGAGTGTTATTGTCTTCATCTTCTAAAAGCTTTGCTTCGTATTTTAGTAGCATCTTTACAACTTCAACTTTATTTTGTAAAGCTGCATAATGCAAGGCTGTTTTTTTATACTTATTTGTGAAATCAATCATGTCTGCATCTTTATCTAATAAAATTTCACAAACTTTATCATGTCCATTTTCTGCTGCATGCATAAGTGGAGTCCCGTACATATTTTGATTTGTAGTATAAAACCCTTTTTTGATTAACACTGGAACCAATTTCTTGTTTCCATAATAAGCAACAAAATGTATAAATGTATTAGGTTTACATAAACTATCACAAGCTACTTCCAGTATGAGAAGTGCAATATCATCGTTTTTATTAATAATTGCAGTATGACATGGAGTATGGTTCTTTAAATTTAAGCATATAGTGCTTGCATGATTTTCAATCAAAATTTTTACTGCAGCTTCTTGTCCATGTTGTGCTGCTAAATGAAGTGCAGTATTGCCATCTTTATTTTTATTATCAATATTAACACTTAAATTTATAATTTTTTTCATAATATCACAATGTCCGTTTAAAGCAGCAATGTGTAATAATGTATTACCAGACTCATCTTTATAATCATTATCAGCACTTTCTCTTAACAAAATATCAATTTCTACACTTGACGAGTAATGAATTGGTAAATAACCATAGATATTTCTTAAACTTTTGGCTTCATTTTTTAATAATTCTTTCACAACAGTAATATGTTTATTCTGCACAGCACAGTGCAAAGGAGTTTCTTTGTTTTTATTTGATACATTTACACAAACTCCTTGTTCCACTAGAGTTTGAACAATATGATTAAATCCATTACGTGCAGCAAAATGAATAGGTCGATCTTTATTAATATTCATAGCTCTCAGATTGGCTCCTTCCTTTATTAAATGATTAAGAAACATTTCATTTCCTTCCATTGCTGCATAGTGTACACAGGTATTACCATCGTCATCTTCACAATAAATATTTAAAAAATTATCAAAAACATTATTTATTAAATTGTGATTTGTCTTAGAATTACATTCGTCTTCGGGAATCTTTAAATCAAGTTGTTCAAATTTTACTTGCGTATTATTTAATAATGAGAAACTTTTATTCATAAAATCTTTGATAACATCCAATAGCCCATTTTGTGCGGCCAAATAAAAAGCTGTGAATTTGTACATAACATCTTCAGAAGGTGTGTAATCCATATCACTTAAGTATTTAACAATATCTTTGTGTCTATTTTGTGCAGCAACATATATGCCTGTGCAATACAGAATGTCCATTGTGTCCTTCATATTTAGGCTACAAAATTATATTTTATGATAATGTATTTAGGAAAAATTTAATTAATTTACCTGAAATTTATAGGTTATAATGTTTTGCGCACAACTAAACGGATATGCAAACTTTTGATATCTGAAAGTTCTGAAACACACTATAATTAATCAGTGTTGCCAGAACTCTTAAAAAGTTGGTCATTGGATATCTGTGCTGGTCACTGGAAGGTCTTACAATAAAACTACATTTTTTGGACTTTAACAAAAAATTTGTCAACAACTTGTTACCGTTATTTAATATTACTAACAAATTATGTGATAAGAATATTACGATAAAGTAAATTTAACTAATCTAAATTGGTTTTTTTTTTTTTTTTTTTTGGGCTAGGCGGTAAAATCTTCTAAAGACTGGCAAGTGTCGGATTCATTTCCTCTCAGTTTGAAATGCCTACCGACTAAAAACCGCCCATTGAATTGCCTGTGGAAGTTCGTACCTTTCGGCACATGCCTTCCTTGGGTTAGATGGAATTGGGAAGAAGGTGGGTGAGTAGCCCTGTAGGCTCTGTATCTAAATTGGCATCTACAAAATATTCTTATATGCGACAAGTGGCAACACCGCCTAACTGTGGTAGATTAATACGGGACTTCCCCGTTTCATCACTACCCACTAATTATTTAACTATGACAAATAAACACTTATTTAAATAATTATTATGATTTATTATTAATATTAAACATATTTCAAAAACAAAGCGTTGTAGATAATGCTCATTCAGATCACAAATCATTACTAACGTATGGACATTTGGTTGCCTATGTTGAAATAGTTTCTTGACAATAATGCAACTCATATTGCAGGGTATAACCACATAAATTGTTTTTTTTTTATATATAACTATGCTTATTATTATCATTAATAAATTAATATGTGAGTTAATATGATTGCTTATGTTAAAATAGTGTTTCTTATTTTATTATTTTTTATGTTTATATACTTTTAATATACGCAACTCGTATTGCACTACTGTGGTATGTGTAGTATAGAGTGCCATCCTACAAATATGGATTATTTTTGATTTGAGGTAAAAATAAGTTAATTTATAATAATTAAACCTTGGAATAAATATATTTATTATGTATAATAGTGTGTATCTCCAAATGTATTGTTTTTTTTTTGCATTATGCATTCAGGCTATAGGTTTCTTTTTCTCAAACTGCGAAAAACCTCCTACCACCAGTCACACAGTTTTTGGTATACTGTACTGCAATAATCAGTTGTGAATTCTTAAAATGTATCAAGAAAGTCATTTGTTAAACTATGATTTGTTTTCAGAGTAGTTAAAAATAAAAATTACAAAATCCGTCCAAAAATTAAAGAGTTTTTAAACTTGTTTTAAATTGCTAACTTTAACAATAAATTGCTAGATTTTATATTTAAGCCAGATTTTTTTGAATTTAATTATTTTTTTGTGTTTTATGGCCGGATTCATGTATTTTATGGCCGGATTTTATTAATTTAAAAACGGATATTATCAATTTAATACTTAAGCTAGATTTTAGCATTATCTGACAACTTTTTGTGTTTTATAGCCGGATTTTTTTAATTTGATACTGGTATTTACTAATTCAAGGCCGGATTTTGACATTTAAGCCAGATTTTAGGATTATCATTTAATCAAATTTTGTTTATAACTTGATAATATTGAGATTTTTGCAAATTTGCTAAAAAAAAACTGTTAACAACTTGTTTGTTTGGAAAATTTTGAAAATAGATTTATAAAATTTTTTTAGCAGATTTAAAATGATTATAAAATTTATAAAAAATCATTTTTGAAATTTTTAGTGATAACTTGATAATATGTATTGCAAATTTTGTCAAAAAACTGTTATTTTTAAGAATCCATAAAGGTTTTTACACTTTTTAATTGTCTATAGCTAGATTTTAGTGTTTTTGTAAAAACACAAATTCAACTTGCATCCACTCAAGTGTTGGTAATGCAGAAATTGGTTCACACACACTTGGCCGGTAGGCGAGAAACATTATTTTCTAATTCCTATTTCTAAGTGTTTGTGAGCAAAAAAATTAAGTACAAACACAGTTTTTGCTTAATTATCAGGGGGGGGGGTGAACGGACAAGACCAATCTAAACCACACAACCACAAAGTTTAAAAGCGCAATAGTTTGTTGCTAAATTGTATAACAAACACTTGGGCAGGTAGACGGAAAACACAAATCTAAACCACACGCACATACCACAAAATTTAAACTTACTCAACGGCTCACCCACCCAAGTAATATATTAGATCACAAACATTGGAAAAGGCCAATCCAAACCACACTCTCGCAAAATTAAAACTTAATTTGCGTTTGCCTACAGAAGTATTTGTTGTTAAGAAATTGGAGCACAAACACTCGGGGCGGGTGAGCGGGGAACACTAATTCAAACCATAACCCTACAAAACTTGAACTATTTTTTTTGTTTATCGACCCAATGGTTTGTTTTCTAGAAATTGTATTACAAACATTTGGACGGACAAGCGGCAAATACCATTTTAAAATACACACCTACAAAATTAATCTTAGTTTACGCCCGCATTTTGGTTCTTTCTAAAAATATTTTATAACCGGACTTTCTTATTTTGATTTTTTTATAAATAGAGTTTTGCACACTCAGAAATAAAAAAAAATGAAATGACAAAATTGTGTACGTTTTCCAAAAGATATTTTGCGGCGCCGTTAAAAAATGTAAGCTACGCCACTGATTATTTTTATATATATTTAAATCATAAATATAAAATCATCTGCTAGCAACTGCTGAGTTGCTTTATCAACCTAAAAGTATGCTAGCAAACGATGACCAAGCGGTAGTCAGGATTGATTATTGATTCAATTGATTGGTAGTGATGAGTTGTTCTACAAACTTTTAGATATTTCAGAAACATTTTTTAAAATAATTTGACACTCTGGGACATATTATGATAGTTTTGGTTATTTGTATTAACTCAATCGCATCTTTAAAATTTATTATATATTTTTACTTACACTTTATTACTTATTTGACAATATGTTTTTGTCAACTTTGCCAGTTTGACAATTAATATTTTTTAGTTTTACAGTAAAATTACACATATTTGTTATACAATTGTTGCTAGTTTGACAGGTGAATACATTGATGCTAATTTTAGCTAATTATAACTACTACTAACAGTAAAATGACAATACTTTAACATGCAAATATTATTACTTTGACAGTTAATTATAGATAGTTTGATTTACGTGTTGTCAGTATGACAATTGTAATTTGTTTTTAAATTTATTCTTTCTTTTTTTATGAGTCAACATTTATCAAATCTGTAATTTTGTGACAAATCTCATCTTTTTCTAAATTTTAATATTATCGGAGTTACAGTAATACTAATAGACTAATATCTAAACATAATATAAAATACACTGAATCAAAAAGCCTCAAATTATGTTGATAGTGCTAAAACAAAATGATTAAAAAATCAATTTTAAAGAATAATTTAACTCATTTCCAATGAAATATATTATCTTAAATCTTTTAAACCAAAAATAAAATTTGGAAATTCCCAACCCATTTATTGATTCGAATAAATTGAAATAATTCAGCACAGGTAGTATATTAAGCTCTATTTAAAACGCCATAAATCCTTTAAAGAGCTTTCGGTGGATTCGGAAATACCCAAAAACAATATTTACTTCATACAATTGGCACCCCTCTGTCATGCACCCTTAAACACCTTGCGAGAAATTAATTGAGTAAAGTCATGCACTTGCATCAATTACTGGTTTTACCCAAAAATTAAAGCCCACCCATAAATAGATTTACTTTTTCTCACGCAGTTTAATTATTTTATAGGAAATTAGTAACAATGTATCGATTAAATATCAACATTTTCACATGACCTTATTTTAATTGCTATTTACCTAATGAGTATTGCGAATTGTAGTTTCATTTATATTAAATTAATCTAAATTATTTAAAAGTGTTGAATCATTATTTTTTTTTGGGGGTAGCGTGGGATGATTTTATTTTAAAATAGTTTGTAGGTGCGATAATACCTTTTTAGTCGTGATTTGTAGGAATTATTATGAAATCGTGTCACAGACGTTAACCAGGAGATTATAAAATATATACCTGCCATTTTACACCCCTTAATGCCATTCATACAAACGTGAGATTACCGCAGATATGTTTGTTGAGAAGGAATATATTGTTTGACGCCTTTTCTCTCAATTGATCCGGGGCCGACAAATTTGTCATCGCTTTTGTCGATTTTGTATTTTTATTTTTCTAAACATAACGGTTTCACTGATGGAGTATTTATTTAGATTTGTCGGATGGTTTACTAAAAATACAAACACAATTTGCGAACATATTTCAGAAAATTATTTTTGGATTAATTTAATTTTTATTGACTACTAATGACCATATTATCATAATTTATTACGTAATAATGTTTTTTATGATTTTAAATTCAATTAATAACTTTTGTTTTGAGATTAATCGGTCTTTACTATTTTTTAATTGTGATTACACTTGGTTTTTTAATTCTGCGTTGCTTTATGCTGACGACTCCCTAAAAAAATATGGCTTTAAAATAAATTCTTGATTTGGTACTAATCTAGCTTACTAGTAAAAAAACAAACTATGCCGATATAGATCTTCTGGACGATTATCAGATTATAATGAATTTTAATCACTTTGCGGTTTCTGTAAAAATCTATGTAAACAACTTTATAGTCAATACATTTTAGGTACTGAGAGACTGTATTTTGTTCTTTTATATCTGCATGTTAAACTTTGACACAGTTAATTTGAACTTGTAGAGGAGTCATTGTAAATTGTCTTTGTTGTCAGATGTTATACTGATTTTTGAGACTTTAAATAGCTTTTAGAGTATTTTTTTGCATACCATAGAAGAATATTAAAAGGTTTTTATTGTTTTTTTTAGAAGTCTTTTGTAGAACATGCTTTACTTTTATAGATAACCAAACAATGCATTTTTTTAAAAGCTACGGAAAGTTTTTGACAAATTTAAAATTACCAGAAAAACTTTGATAAATTTGAGAAGAATTGAAAGAAAAACTACTGTAGATGATTTAAAGTAAAAAGTTTTTATACTTTTGAGAGTATTAAAAAGACTTGATAGATTTGAGGAAAATTCGGACAATATGAGAAGTCCTGTGGGGTATTAAATATATTTTTAAAGACTGTACAAATCTACAAAAAGACAATTTTTGAGACTTTAAATAGCTTTTAGAATACTTTTTTCCAAATCACAAAAATATTAAAAAAATTTAATTGTTTTCTTAGAAGTCTTTTGGAGAACATGTTTTATTCTTATAGATAACCAAACAACGCGTTTCTTAGAAACTAGAAAATAATCTAATAAGTGGTTTGGTGAACCAATTGGTGCTTAATGGAGTTGAGTAAGATAACTCATAATTTGATCATGTTTGTAGAAAAATTGAGCGTATCAAATAAACCCAAATTATTAGACTTAATAGTACTATTTTAGTGCTATAAAATTTAAAAATTTGAAAATAATCTAATTAAGGATTTGGAAATTATAAGAATAGTAGTAATTGGTGTTTATTGTAGTTGAATAAGATAACATAAAATTTGATCATTTTTGTAGAAAAATTGAGCGTATCCAACATAACTAAATTATTAAAGTCAAAAGTACTATATTAGTACTATAAATTGTAAAAATTAAAAGTAAACCCAATGAGTGGTTTGGAAGTTATAAGAATAGTACTTCTCTCCTTAGCCCGTATTTGTCCACTGCTGAACGTAGGCCTCCTTTAAATTGTCCCATTGCTGTCTTTATTGCGCTCTCTGATGCCACATCTTTCCTGCGATCTCTTTAATATTGTCAACCCATCTTTTTTGCGGTCTGCCGCCGGTTCCTCTTTTGGTAGTTCTTGGTCTCCAGTGCGTTATTTTGTTGGTTCAATTGTCGGTATCTTCCCTGGCTACATGCCCTGCCCAGCTCCATTTTAACTCCGCCATTTGCTCTGTCACGTATTTTACTTTGGTTCTTTGCTTGATTTCCTCGTTTGTGATCCTGTCCTTCAGGCTTATGCTGAGCATTGCTCTTTCCATTGCTTTTTGGCAGGTTCTCAGTTTGTTCGCACTTTTCAACGTCCATGCCATAGTTTCCAGCCCATATGTTGTAACAGGCAGTATGCAGGAATCGTATACTTTTCGTTTAAGGCAGATTGGGGTGTCTGTCTTTCAGTATATGTCTCAGCTTGCTAAATGCTGTCCAGCTTTGTGTTATTCTTCTGGTAATTTTTGCTCCTTGATTTTCTTTTTCAAGTCTTATTTGGTGCCCGAGGTACGTATATTCGTTGACTTTTTCGATGTTATGGCCGTCTATTTGGTGCGGCTGTTGTTTGGGGGTTATGATCTTGGTCTTTTTTATGTTCATCTTGAGGCTTATTGACTTGGATGCTTTGATTAGTTCTTTGAGCTTGTTTGCAAGTTCTTTAAGGTCTGAGCTGATCAGGACAATGTCGTTGGCAAATCGCAGGTAGGTGAGGAATTTGCCGTCTATGTTTACTCCTTTTCCTTGCCATTTCATCTTTTTGAAGATGTCTTCTAGGGCGAGCGTGAATAACTTGGTTGAGATTGTGTCTTCCTGTCTGACTCCTCTGCCAATTTTGATCTGTATTTAGGTTTTCGTCTACGGTGACTTGGAAGGTGGCGTTTGCATAGATCTGTTTGAGTAGGTTGATGTAACTTGAATCGATTCTGGCGTTTTCCATCGCGGCGAATACCGCCCATAGTTCGACGGATTCGAACGCCTTCTCGTAGTTGATAAATGCTAAGTGCACCAAGACGGTGTATTCTGTACATTTTTTGATTAGTGTTCTTATGGTTTGTATATAGAATAGTACCAATTGGTGTTTAATGTAGTTGAGTAAGTAAATACATAATTTGATAATTTTTGTAAAAAAAAAACGAGCGTATCAAACGTAATCAAATTTATAAAGTTAATAGTACTATATTAGTACTATAAAATGTAAAAACTAGAAATGAACTCAATGAGTTGTTTGAAAGTTATAAGAATAGTACCAATAAGTGCTTAATGTAGTTGAGTAAGGTAACACATAATTTGATCATGTTTGTAGAAAAATTAAGCGTATCAAACATAACCAAGTTATTGGAGTTAATAGTACCATATCAGTACTATAATATGTAAAAATTAGAAAATAATCCAGTGAGTGGTTTGGAAATTATAAGAATAGTACCGATTGTTGTTTAATGTATTTGAGTAAGCTAACACATAATTTGATAATTTTTGTAGAAAAATTGAGCGCATCAAACATAACCAAATTATTAGAGTTAATAGTACTATATTAGTACTATAAAATATAAAATCTAAAAAATAACTTAATGAGTGGATTGGAAGTTATTGTAGTAGTACCAATTTGTGATTTATTTAGTTGAACAAGATAACACATAATTTAATAATTTTTGTGGAAAATTGAGCGTAACAAACATAATCAAATTATTAAAGTTATTAGTACCATATCAGTACTATAAGATGTAAAAATTAGAAAATAATCCAATGAGTCGTTTAGAAGTTACAAGAATAGTACCACATGGTGCTTAATGTAGTTGAGTAAGGTAACACATAATTTGATATTTTTTGTAGAAAAATTGATTGTATTAAACATAATCAAATGATTAGAGTTAATAGTACTATATTAGTACTATAAAATATAAAATCTAGAAAATAACTTAATGAGTGAATTGGAAGTTATTGTAGTAGAACCAATTTGTGATTTATTTAGTTGAACAAGATAACACATATTTTGATAATTTTTGTAGAAAAATTGAGCGTATTATACAAAATCAAATTATTAGAGTTATCAGTACCATACTAGTACTATAAAATGTAAAAACTGGAAAATAATCTAATGAGTTGTTTGGAAGTTACAAGAATAGTACTAATTGGTGTATATTGTAGTTGAATAAGACAACACAAAATATGATAATTTTTGTAAAAAAATTGAGTGTATTAAACATATCCAAGTTATTGGAGTTAATAGTACTTTATTAGTACTATAATAGAAAAAACTAGATGATAATCCAATGAGTGGTTAGGAAGTTAAGATTAGTACCAATTGGTGTTCAATGTAGTTGTGTATGGTAACAGAGAACTTGATAATTTTTATAGAAAAATTGAGCGTATTAAACATAACCAAATTATTATAGTTATTAGTACCGTATTGGTACTTTAAAATGTAAAAATTAGAAAATAGTTCAATGAGTGGTTTAGAAGTTATAAGAATAGTATTAATTGGTGTTTAGTGTAGAGATAAGATAACATAAAATTTGATCATTTATGTAGAAAAACCCAAATTATTAGAGTTAATAGTATAAAATATTTAATACTATAAAATTTAAAATTTAGAAAATAATCCAATGAGTGGTTAGGAAGTTATAAGAATAGTACAAATTGATGTTTCTTGTAGTTGTATAAGATAACACAAAATTTGATCATTCTTGTAGAAAAATTGAGCGTATTAAACATAACCAAGTTATTTAAGTTAATAGTACTATATTAGTAGTATCAAAAGTAAAAATTAGATAATAATTCAATAAGTGGTTAGGAAGTTAAACGATTAATACCAATTGGTGTTTAATGTAGTTGAGTATGTTAACAGATAATTTGATAATTTTTGTAGAAAAATTGAGCGTATCAAACATAACCAAATTATTATAGTTAATAGTACCATATCAGCACTTTAAAATGTAAAAATTAGAAAATAATCCTATGAGTGGTTTGGAGGTTATAAAAATAGTACTAATTGGTATTTAATGTAGTTGAGTAAGGTAACACACAGTTTGATGATTTTTGTAGAAAAATTGAGCGTATCAAACATAACCAAATTATTGGAGTTTATAGTACCATATTAGTACTTTAAATCGTAAAAACTAAAAAATAATCTAATGAGTGGTTTGGAAGTTATAAGAATAGTACCAATTGGTGTTTATTGTAGTTGAGTAACTTAACACATAATATGTTAACTTTTGTAGAAAAATTGAGCGTATCAAACATCATCAAATTATTAGAATTAATAGTACCATATCAGTACTATAAAATGTAAAAACTAGAAAATAATCCAATGACTCGTTTGGAAGTTATAAGAATAGTACCAAATGGTGTTTAATGTATTTGAATAAGCTAACACATAATTTGATCATTTTTGTAGAAAAATTGAGCGTATCAAACATAACCAAATTATAAGAGTTAATAATACTATATTAGTACTATAAAATGTAATAACTAAAATTAAACTCAATGAATGGTTTGGAAGTTATAAGATTAGTACCAATTGGTGTTTAATGTAGTTGAGTCTAGTAACGGAGATTTTAATAATTTTTGTAGAAAATTTGAGCGTATCAAACGTAACGAAGTTATTAAATATGCTAGTACCGTATTAGTAATTTAAAATGTAAAAACTAGAAAATAATCCAATAAGTCGTTTGAAAGTTATATGAATAGTACCAATTAATGATTAATATAGTTGGGTAAGATAACATAAAATTTGATCATTTATGTAGAAAAATTGAGCGTATCAAATAAAACCAAATTATTAGAATTATTTGTACTATTTTAATACTATAAAATTTAAAAATTAAAAATTAATCCAATGAGTGGTTTAGAAGTTATAAGAATAGTACCAATTAGTGTTTATTGTAGTTGAACAAAATCAGTTTTGTAGAAAAATTGAGCATATCAAATATTAATTATTAGAGTAATTAGTACTATATTAGTACTATAAAATGTAAAAACTAGAAAAGAATTTAATGAGTGATTTGGAAGTTATAAGAATAGTACTACTTGGTGCTTAATGTAGTTGAGTATAGTAAGAGAGAATTTAATAATTTTTGTAGAAAAATTGAGCGTATCAAACGTAACCAAATTATTAGAGTTCCTAGTACCATATCTGTACTTTAAAATGTAAAAACTAAAAAAATAATCTAATGAGTGGTTTAGAAGTTATAAGAATACTACCAATTGGTGTTTAAAGTAGTTGAGTAAAATGACGCAAAATATGATAATTTTTGTAGAAAAAATGAGCGTATCAAACATAACCAAATTATTGGAGTTAATAGTACCATATCAATACTATAAAATGTAAAAACTAGAAAATAATCCAATGACTGGTTAGGAAGTTATAAAAATAGTACCGATTGGTGTTTAATGTAGTTGGGTAAGATAACATAAAATTTGATAAATTTTGTAGATAAATTGAGCGTATCAAACATAACCAAGTTATTGGAGTTAATAGTACTATATTAGTACTATAAAATGTAAAAATTAGATAATAATCCAATAAGTCTTTTGTAAGTTATAAGAATAGTACCAATTAATGTTTAATATAGTTGGGTAAGATAACATAAAATTTGATCATTTATGTAGAAAAATTGAGCGTATCAAATAAAACCAAATTATTAGAATTATTAATACTATTTTTGTACTATAAAATTTATAAATTAAAAATTAATCCAATGAGTGGTTTAGAAGTTATAATAATAGTACCAATTAGTGTTTATTGTAGTTGAACAAAGTTTGATCATTTTTGTAGAAAAATTGAGCGTATCAAACATAACCAAATTATTAGAGTTATTAGTACTGTATTAGTACTATAAAATGTAAAAACAAAAAAAGAATTCAATGAGTGGTTTGGAAGTTATAAGAATAGTACCAATTGGTGCTTAATGTAGTTGAGTAAGGTAACATATAATTTGATCATGTTTGTAGAAAAATTGAGCGTAACAAACATAACCAAATTATTAGAGTTAATAATAATAATAATAAAAATAATAACTAGTCTTTATTTAATACATTTTACATAAATGTATATGAAAGGGCGAAGTTCAGCTTATTTGCTGCTCTTCCACTTAACCCTTAAATTTTACATAAAATTTATATTACACTAAATTAATGTCCGCTCTGCAGCAACTACAGCTTCCCCATCTTTTCAATACTATTATAAATCCAGGTGTTCTTTCGATATACATGATAATATTTACTATACTTTCCAATTCTTATAATTTTATCGAATAAATTTTTTTATGTCAATATGACATTTACAAACAAGAAATAAAATACTAATAATAGTACTATGAAATGTAAAAACTAGAATCAAACTCAATAAATGGTTTGAAAGTTATAAGAATAGAACCAATTGGTGCTTAATGTAGTTGAGTAAGGAAACACATAACTTAATTAATTTTGTAAAAAAATTAATCGTATCAAAATTAATTAAATTCTTAGATTCAATCCATAATAGTACTATAAAATTTGAAAACAATATTTGATTTAAAAGTGATTATTATTGCTAATTAAGTTAATCAATACTTTAATCTATACTTCCTGTAATTAAATTAGATTTTTTCTATCAATTCCAAATCAGCTAATCAGCTTTTCTACATTATAGCAGAACACTTATCCAAATAAAGGAAAAACAGCAGCAGTCCCACCTATAAAGACGTTTTTGAGTAGTGAAATGCAATATTTTTTTAACTTTGTTTAATGATTGCGGTCTTAAAAAAACTAAGACTATACACCACTTTGCAAATCTAATAAAAACTTTTTTTTTTTTTCAATAAGCTTTAACAGAATTTTAAGTAAAGTATTGTATGACTATGCTATTTTAATAATAAAGTTTTGGAACACGTTACACAAAGAATTTGGGCTTAGTTTTTGACCAAAAACTAACTTTTGTTGAGTATATAAACTATATGTGCAACCATGCTATAAAAATGTTAAGTATACAGATATTTCAAATATCCAACAATAATTGCCAAATTATACACTTTGCATTACTCAGACAATTTTTACATTTTACTAACTATGAATTCAATAATCTATCCAATTGAGAAAATGTACAAAATGGCAAGTAACTTTTAAACAAAATTGATTTATTTTACATTTAAGTCAGTTATCTATAGATAAAAAAAATTAATTTTGTTTTTAAATTTGATTGACGATTTTTTGCTTGTTTTAAAATTATTATTATTAATATTATTGATACAAATAATCTTATTTCAAATACTGATTGGCATTAGTTAATTTATATTACATAAAATTGAAGAATTTATGATAAATAATTATCTAAAGTTAACATATTAAAACTATTTACTTCTGTATGGAAATTGTTTGCAATACACTAAAGACAATAAGATTGAATCATCAGTAGGATTAACCACGTTGCTCATTACAATAATTCCTTAAACCGCTCAAAAATAGAAAGCGTTTTCGAACAAAAAAGGCATAAGTATATAAATATGTCCTTTTACTTGTTTTCGGCATGTGTGTCATAATTATAATATTGTTGTGCAAAGCGGAGAGTAAAGTAAAAAAAACAATACAAAATATAAATATACTTTTAAATCTAATAATTAAAAAAGTAACTATCCGGCATTTTATGCGTATCTGTGGGGTATTGAGTGTTGTGTAAAAATACACATTTAATATTTTTCGATGTAAATTCGCAGGCTTAAATTAAACAAAAAAAATACTTTGTCATTGAGAAATATCAAAGAACAAGCAAGAACTCAAAAGGTGGTAGAAATAATTAATCTTTTGATAGCAGTAGAAGAAGGTACCAGCCTACAATTCAAATTTGGTGCTCGCTTGCAGACAATCTTTAGACTTATTTAGATTTTTTTGCAGTTTTTAGAATTTTTTTGACGTTTTTATATATTGTTTGAGTGTTTTTGACAAGTTTTGACCGTTTTTTAAATCTTTTAATTGATTTTGACAATTATTAAATTTATTTAGATTTTTTAACAGTTCTATTAATTCTTTTCATCATTCATCATTCATCATTCATCATTTCTAACGTTATACACATACAGAATTTGTTGACAATTTTTGACATATTTGATACATTTACATTTTATACTTGATAGTTGTAAACAATCTTTTTAAAAAACTTTTTGATAGTCTTAGTAATTTTTTTGACATTTTTAGACACTTTTAGATTATCTCTTGGCATTGTCAACTGGTACTTCTGTTAAAGCAAGAATTTTATCTTTGGACTATAACAAAGTCATATAGAATGACATTAAAACGCAAGCAATGACGTGAGGCAAAGAAAACCACACCAGTAGAGAGTGCAGTAACATAAAAGTGAGAAAGTGTGTGAGAGCGTCCAAGACTGCAAAACACATTCCCAAAAACGAATAGAAGGGTTACGTTAAGGTTATATTATTTGAACCTTGGTTTAACAGGACTGGAACGTTACAACCTTATTACACATAGCATAGCCCGTAAAGCAGCGTTATTACGCACTTTCACTTTGTATGCAGAATTTGACAAATACTAAATTGGACAAGATGATTAAACTTGGGGTAATAAAAAGAAGCAAGTTTTTTGCCAATTTTGATAAAAAAGGGAGATCGATTTTGTTTTGATAGTCAATGATTGAATAATGTGTCAAAACAAAACGCTTACCCGGTGCCATTATTAAATAATATCTTGAATAAAATGCTTAACACGCGTTTTTTATTATTGATTGATCTAAAAAACGCATTTTGGTAAGTCTGTTTAAAGGAAAGTTTCTGTGAAAAAAAATTGCGTTTGCTGTGCTTACGAGTATGCTTTTTGGTTTATTATTTGGAATTGAGTTTGAATTGTATTTATTTGTACACCTTGATGACACAGTTATATGCACCAATACGTTCAAAAAGCATAAAAACGTCCTAAGAGAACTAAACTAAAGTACCTTGGTTTTATAGTAGACATAAAAGGTTTACGAATAGACCCGGATAAAGTAGAGAAATTTTTTAATTCTCAAGGCAGTTATTGAAGTAAAAAAGTTCTTAAGTCTAGCTTCGTGGTATAAAAGGTTTGTAAACTATCGCTTTATTGGTTGACTATAAAAAGAAGTAAAACTCTTAGACGTTAAGAGTAGGACAGTGAACGATTTATAAACCCAAATTTTGACCTACCTTTTACTATTCACTGCAATTTATTTGACGTTGGAGTAGAAGTTATCAGGATGTTGAGTCAAAAAGGCATTTGCCAGTAGGTTTTTATCAAAAACCAAAAAGAAGTTTGGCATCACTAAAAAGGAATGTTTGATAATTTTTTTTTTAAGTAGAAAAATTGCGCCTGTATGTAGAAGGCATTTGGTTTTGAGTGATAACCGACCACTGTTCTTTAATATGGCTACAAAGACTAAAGAAACCAAAGGAGAAGTTGACAAGATGGGCTTTGAAGCTAAACCAGTATGATATGAAGTTGGTGCACTGTAAAGGTAAATATTACGTAGTCTCTAATGTTTTGTCTAGAGCGCTTGTAGGTATTTTAGTCAAAATGGTTGATGCTGCCGTTATTGGTGAAGAAGATAAAATTGGCACAAATGAAATTAATTTCATTGTAGTAACTAAAGATTTTAAATTTTATCTTTTGTGGAAAGTTGCGGGAGGAGATTTCTTTAAGTTGTTACCGATAAAAAGTGAACAAGTGATATGTCAAAAACAGAGAAAAAAGTTTTTTATAAATGTTACGACATTTGGTCAATTTAGAGACCTTAAGCAAAATTAGGCAATTGTACAAAAATTTGTAGAAACGTAGTTAGTTGTATACGTGTCTGTAAGATGTGCAATACTCAAAAAAGCCTAATTTGGCTAAGGCAAATTTGATAAGGAAACCAAAAGTTAATATAATTTTAACTTTTTTCCTTGTTCTACTAATGGGAATTGCTACCTTCTAGTTGTAACTAATTTGTTCAAAAAATTTGTTTTGGTGCATTTTATGAGAAAAACTACAACACCAAAAATAAAATTGAAGTTTTTAGAAAACTAAGTTTCCTTAAAGTCTTTAAGTTTGTAGAGAACTTAATATTTAGTATGCCAAACTATTGGCCCAGTACTATGCCATGGAGTGTCTAACTTACCCATCTAAGTGTTTGTTATCAAACAATTAATTGTTTGCTTTCTATGCGGACGTCAGAAGTTATTTTGTCATAAGAAATAATTGTGATCCAACTTCTTGTTAACTAACACTCCCACCTAATCACCCAAGTGTTTGTTATGAAGGAATTTAATGTTTTCTCTTCTATGATGACGTCCAAAGTCATTTTGTCACAAAAAAGATCTTGATCAAACCTTTTGATAACTAACACTTAGGTGCGTGGGTGGGCCACTCTATGCCAAATTATTGACCCGATACTATGCCATGGAAGGTCCCACCTCCCTATTCAAGTGTTCGTCATCAAAGATGAAAATGTTTGTCTTCTATGCGGACACTGGAAGTCATTTTGTCACAAGAAAAGGTCTTAATCTAACTTCTTGTTAACTAACACTTAGGTGGGTGGGTGAGCCCAGTCCAAGTGTTAATTATCAAAAGATTAGAAGTTACTTCTCTCTACAAGCGTTAGAAGTCTCTATATTCAAATTGGTGGCAGAGTTACTAACTCTTGATGACTACCAACACTTTGGTAGAAAGTTGGGTCAGTAAATTTTTTAATTATTATTGAGTAGTTTAAACTGGACTGCCGACTCACTTGCCCATATATGAGTTATCAAAAGATTAATCATTTCTTTTCTCTGCAAGCATTAAGAAGAAGCGGCGATACCAACTTTTAATGACAAACAAACTACTTTATAATAATTATAAATTAAAGTGTTTCACCCACCTACCCAATTTTGATTACCAGGTAATTGGTATTACCATAAAGAACTCAAATCACATACCCCCAAAACTTGAACTTAGTTCCCCCAAAGTTTGAACTTAGTTTTTGCTCACCTATTTAAGTGTTTGTGATAAAGCAGTTAGATCACAAGCAGTCGGACGGGTGGGCGGGGCACGCCCGTAAAATTTGAATTTAGTTCCCGTTCACTCACCCAAGTGTTTGTTATCTAATTTTTAGATCACAAACACTTGAGCGGGTGAGTGGGGCACAACAACTCAAATCACATGCTTCCAAAACTTGAACTTAGTTTCCGTTCACCCACCCAAATATTTGTGATCAAGCAGTTGACTCACAAATACTTGGGCGGGTGGTTGGGGCACACCAACTCAAATCACATGCCCTCAACATTTGAACTTAGTTTCCGCCCACCCACAAAAGTGTTTGTGATCAAACAATTGGGCGGGTGAGCGAGGCACACTAACTCAAATCACACGCCCGTAAAGTTTGCACTAAGTTTTTGCCCGCCTACTCAACTGTTTGTAATCAAGCAGTTGGATCACAAACACTTGGGCGGGTGGGTGAGGAACACCAATTCAAATCACACGCCCGTAGACCTTTAACTTTGTTTCCGCTTACCCACCCAAGTGTTTGTGATCCAATTTGGGGTAGAATGTTATGTTTGTAGTTTTAAGAAAAAAGCTTCAAATAATTATTAAAAATATTTTGAAAATTATTTTGAGTATTTTGATTAACATTTCATCTAGTAAATAAATTTTTATATCATTAATTTAAAATTAAAATATTAAAAAATGCACTTGCAGTGGCGTAGAATGTAATGTGTATAACTTTGGAAAATACTTTTGAAAATATTTTGAAAACTATTTTGAATATTTTGATTAACTTCTCATTTAGTAAATGAGTTGGACTTTTTATATCATTAATTTGAAACTAAAATATTAACAAATGAATCTCAGTGGCGTAGAATAAAATGTATAAAAATTTAAAAAACTTAATATTTTGAAAAAAAAAAAATTTAAAATATTTTGAAAAAAATGTTGAACATTTTTACTAACTTACTGTTTAGTGATTGAGTTAAGCTTTTTAAAACTGATTTGGATTAAAATATTAACAATTGCACTCTCAGTGGCGTAGAATGCAAATGCAATTTTAGCAAAAACTTAAATTTTTCAAATAATTATTAAAAATATTTTGAAAACTATATTGAATACTTTGATTAATTTTTTCATTTACTAAATGACAAAAACTTTTTATATTTTATTTTGAATTAAAATATTAACAAATGCATTCTAGAATGCGCGTAGTATTAAATTTCAAAAAAACTATTTTTTTTCAAAAAACTAATAAAAGTATTTTGAAAACTTTGACAAATTTTTCTTTTAGTGATTGAGTTAAACTTTCTATAACACTAGTTGGAAATTAATATGTTAACAAACTCACTCTCAGTGGCGTAGAATAAAATGTAAGAAATTAAAAAAAAAATCATTAAAACTATTTTGAAATTTATTTCGATAAATTTGACTAATTTACCGTTTATGGTTTAAGTTATATTTTCTTTAATACAAATTTGAAGTTAAAATATTAGCAAATGCACTCTCAGTGGCTTAGAATAAATTGTATGAAATTTAAAAAAAACTTAATTTATTTTAGAAAGTAACAACCAATATTTTGAAAACAATCACTTGGGTGGGTAAGTCTTTATTTCAATTAAATCTACTTAATGGTAATCATCAATTGAAGTAATCAACTCGCTGGCTTAAGTGTTGAATATTAAGGGTTAGGTTAGGTTAGGTTAGGTTAGGCCAGGTTAGGTTAGGTTAGGTTAGGTTAGGTTTGGTTAGGTTAGGTTAGGTAAGATTAAGTTAGGTTAGGTTAGGTTAGGTTAGGTTAGGTTAGGTTAGGTTAGGTTAGGTTAGGTTAGGTTAAGCTAGGTTCCCCCTATGGGGTGGAAGCGTTGAAGACGGGAGAGGCCGCCTGGAAAGATCTCTCCACAATGAATGATGGGGTAATACCCACGTTTTGAAGGCGGGGTGCGCAGTCTTACATAGACGTAACTCTATGTGGTGCAAGAGTGGTGGGACTGGTGACGAGGTGGCAGGTAGTGGAGGGAGAAATTCTCAGTGACCACCGTCCTTTTATCTTTCAAGTTGGGGCTAGGATTGTGGCAGCGCCAGCGGTCAACAAAAAAGGGTGAGTGGTTTTAAGGGAAGGGTTAAAAAACTTAGTAAGGGATTTAAAAGATATGGCAATAAAGGCGGAAAACAGTCCGGTAGCACTGTAGCACATAGGCCGTCTCTGCGACGTACATCTCACCAGGAAAGGGCGTCTACAAGGCAGGCGTGCAAAGTAGTTCGTGAGTTCGGAGAGCGGTCATCAGGGGCAACGCCATGGGTAGGGAAAACGTAGAAGCTGCACTAGAGTACAACGGGTTAAGAAAAAAGCTGAGAGGTCTAATCAAATCCGCCAAGAGGAGTAAGTGGAACCTTTTGGTGGAGGAGGTAGACGAGGATATATGGGGAAGGGGATACAAAATTGTAATGGGGAAAATCGGGAGAACGCCACCAAAGGTATCGGCAGAGATGCAGAAAGCAGTCGTGGGGGAACTCTTTCCAAATCAGGAGAAAAGGGTTTGTGGGAAGTGAGCTCCGGAAAGCCTCAAAAAGAATACGTTCTGGGAAAGCACCAGGGCCTGACAAAATTCCCGCAGAAGTTGTAAAAACCCTGGTGGAATAATGCCCCAAAGTATGGTTAGCAGCAGCTAACAAATGCTTAGAGGATGGAGACTTTCCAAAAGTATGGAAAAGAGCAAGCCTTGTTCTCCTAGACAAGGGAAAGGGTGGGGTGGGTGCAAAAGCTTTTCGGCCTATATGTCTTTTGGATGTAGCTGGAAAGCTTCTTAAGCACCTGATAGTAGGAAGGCTGCTGGAAGCACTTCAGGGTGACCAAGCTCTCAGCGAGCGCCAGTACAGATTTAGAAAAAGCCGTTCGACTGTGAGCGCGCTTGCTGAGGTAAAAGCGGCGGTGCTAGCTGCCAAGAAGTACAGCTACACACACCGTAAGGCATGCGTCTTGGTTGCTCTTGACGTTAAAAACGCATTTAACACGGCCAATTGGGAAGGGATTTTAAGGGCTTTGGAGCAAATACCTGCTGAATATTATTAGTAGTTATTTGTAGGACAGGGATTTGTTAGTGGGAGATGGTGGAAAAAGGGAGGAGGTAATTTTAACTGGGGTCGTACCACAGGGATCAGTTCTGTGCCCCACGTTGTGGAACGTTTTGTATGACGACGTGGTAAGCTTAGAGCTGCCTCTAGGAGTGGAAAGGGTGGCGTATGCTGACGACTTGGCGGTCTTCGTTACAAAACGCTCTAGGGGGGAACTGAAGGAGACGGGGAACCGCGTTATTGCCCTCATAAAGCAAAAAATCACGAAGCTGGGGTTGTAACTGGCTCCAGAAAAGACGGAACTTGTGGTGCTCTCTTGCCCAAAAAGACCGCAAGTGAAAATGATCGTCTCGGGGATTACCGTCAGGTCTAAAAAGAGCGTAAAATACTTGGGGGTTACGTTGAGCACAAACTTAGAGTGGGGTGTGCATGTAAGAAAAGTGTGTGAGAAAGCGGAGAAGGCGGCTTGGGCTAATGCCAAACCTGGCGGGAGCAAAATCTTCCACCAGGCGCCTGATGTGCTTGGTAGTCTCCTCCATAGTGCTCTATGGGGCCGAAATATGGGGAAATGCCGTGTGCAACAACAAAAGGCACAGGGAAATAGTTCTGCGGACTCAAAGGAGGTGTTGCCAGAGGGTTTGCAGCGCATACAGGACAGCGCCGACAGCGGGTCTTCTGGTCATGGCAGGCACGAAGCCGTTAGATCTTGTAGTGCAAGTAAAGACGGCGGTCTGGGAGGGTCGCCTTACTAAGTGTGAAGCGGAAGAATGGATGTGGGCGGAATGGCAAAAGAGTTGGGAGGAATGCGTGTCAAGTGGAGGTGGTAGCGAACCGGCATGGTCCAGACGGCTCATCGCAGACGTGAGCCGTTGGGTGGGTCGGGGCCATGATGAGATAAACTACTATCTCACGCAGGTACTAACGGGACATGGTTGTTTCCGGGCGTACTTGCTTTAGATGAAATTGATTGAAAGTTATGAATGTCTGTACTGTGGGCAAAGGGATACGGTTGAGCACACTGAAAAAGAAAGAAGAGAGGGAGTAAATTCAGTTCTTATGTATGTTTTGTAAACTGTTTTGTCAAAAATTATTAAAAAATGTGCGCGCCCAAAACTGGGCAAAAACCAAGACCACAAAAAAAAAATGTGCCCAAACTAAAATGCAAAAAAAAGTAGTGTCAAATTTATGTAAATGTGTGTTAATTGTGCCTGACGACTGGCGCGCGGGAACCTCCATCTCGGCGTAATACTTAAATGCAATTCCGAGGTGGAGAAAGATCGTTATTCCCGTAAGAAGAGGATGAGGTGTTTTTAGTCAGTAAGAATCTGACACTACCCTTTGGGGTGTCTTATGAAAAATTTTCCACCTCCTCAAAAAAAAAAGAAGGTTAGGTTAGGTTAGGTTGCGTGCACAATAAAGAACCCAATAATTTAGATTCGAATTTCTGAATTTGCGGCAAATTTCCCAGATGAAGTAGTCTTAACCTCTGGCGTCGGTGATTAGACTTGGCATCAGAAATAGACCGACGTTAAATAATTAAAATAAAATAAAAAAAGTTAGGTTAGGTTAGGTTAGTATAACCATTTCCTTTTTCAATATAAAGACTTCTAACAGTTGCAGAAAAAGTAACTTTTAGTGTCTTGAGAAACAGTTGGGCGGATGAGTGTGTACTCTAGTTTAAACTACTCAATAGTAATTAAAAACTAGAGTGAGTTACCTATCCAGGTGTTAGTTATCATAAAAATGGTATTACAATTCCCTCTTCTCACATAATAACTTCTGACGCTTGCAGATAAGAATAATTTTCAATCTTTTAATGACAAACACTTGGGCAAGTAGCTGACCACTTTATTTTAACTTACAAATGGTAATAATAAACTGAAGTAGCCCACCAACCCACTCAAGTATTTGGCCAATAGTTTACAATGACGTGGCTTGGTACCATGCCTTGGAGTGTCCCACCCACTCACCCAAGTATTTGTTATCAAAAATTAAATGTTTGCCTTCTATGCGGACGGATGGAAGTCATTTTATCACAAGAAACAATTGTGATCCAACCTCGATAACTAACACTTGGATGGATTGGTGGTCCACTTTAATCCAAATTATTGACAAGTTGCCCATGTCCCATCTACCCACCCAAATGTTCGATATCAAGAAATTTAACGTTTTTTCTAGTATGATAACTTTCAAAGCCATTATAAAACAAGAAATGGTCGTTATCAAAATTTTTGGGTGAGTGCCAAATATGTTTGTCAGTAAAGCTTTAAAAGATTTAACTTTAAATTACGAAGAGGTATTGTTTAACGCCAGACACCATCCACAAGTGAATTTTTTAAAGAAAGTAAATGGGGTGG
This sequence comes from Tachinus rufipes, assembly GCA_963932245.1. NCBI lineage: Eukaryota > Metazoa > Arthropoda > Insecta > Coleoptera > Staphylinidae > Tachinus > Tachinus rufipes. Next base: position 128,012,686 of record OZ010741.1, read on the forward strand.
ATTGAAGATCTTCAAAAGTATTAGGATAGAGATATTTATAAAATTGACTATGCAATTAAGGCTAGTGTCCATGAAGCTACCGGTAATTATTTTAATTTTTTTAATGAACTGGTTTGGAAACAAAATAATTTGCGAAAAGAATGTGATTGAGACTTGGCGTGGAATAATATTTATCTTCTTTTTTACCGACTACCTACCCGATAAGCTTGAGTCCCCAAGGAAATAATGTTAAAAATGTCTCTAGGTTAAGGGATTGGGTGTTGGACTACGATTTACCTCTTTTAAGTATATCTGCTTATTTTCTCGTTGTCTGGCGCCGTGCTCGTCTAATATGTTACTCTGTATTTATATATTTTTTCCAATTTGCAACTGAACTGTGGATTTTGTTATTTTTTAAGTTGCAGAAAAGGTTACAATCAAAACATAATTCTAATTGAATGATATTTGTTTGTATCACCGTCCAATGATGGCCCTGTAAGGGTTGAAACTGGTTACGGCTTTTTAAATATATTTGTGATAAAGTACATGGAAAGTTTGTTTTATTTATTTTAAGTTTGTTTGCATACAACTTTTTTTAGGATTCACATTTACTTTTGAAAATTATCAAAAATTCATTTATTGCAATTAATTCATAAAAAAAATATCAAAAATAATAACAATTATTGCGTAAAATTTGTCAAAAATTGCGCAAAAGTTCTATTTATTGATCAAAAATACAAAATGTTGCAAACAAAATCTTATTTACCAGTAGATTAAATAATGCAAATAAAATATCCAAAAATGACAAAAACCAATTTGCCTCATGAAACCTATTATAATATTAGCGTAAAATTTATAAAAAATTTCGATTTAAAGCAAAAAAATTCTAAAAAAATTAACAAAAAAAAATCAAAGTTTTAATGTTTAATTTCAACTCAAAAAAGGTTGTCGACCCTTATGCAAAAAATATATTTTAAATTGCATTAATTTGTTATGTAATATTCACGCAGTAATAACATGAAACAACTAAATAGGTATAGACATGTCTATAATAAATAGTTGTGACGAAAAATTAAAATATATGAACAAGTAATAAAAAAAAAATCGGTTCCCACGGATCATAGTAGAATAAACAAATCCTTGAGTAGTTTTTAAGACCTAGTTTATATGTTTATCCACTACCGCTAATACTATAAACTAATATTTTCCTTTGTCTACAACCTTTCTCAACAGATTTATGCTTGACCTATGAAACCGATCCGTCGCCCGTCGCACCACACCAACAACAACACAAAAAACCGCCCGCATAATTAATTCCTGCATAAAATAATTTTCAATGCCAAATCTTTGCACAAAATCTGATTTACAGCACCAGAAAATCCAGGTTCTCTATGCAATATAAATATAAATTATAATTTTAACGTGCGCCAAGTAATCCTGAAGGCTTCCGCGGTTATTTCCACATTATTTTCCGACTCCTCAGCGCGCAGACAGAATCATTACTTATGAAAACAACACTCGAGCATTGTTGGTGTGGTAATAGAACTTTGCACGAGTTTAATTTAAATTGACTGATATCAGAGATAATTTGAATTGCAAATTAGTTAATAATATAAAAATGCACAGTTTATTTTTCTATATATGTTTTGGCTCAACAGTTATTTCAATTTTAAGTCTAAATTATGATTTAGGTTTTTTTTTTATTAGGATTAACATAAATTATATATCAATAATCAAATTATATTTTAAATTATCCAGCTTTTTTAAGTAAAAAATGTATAAGATTTTCAGTTAATTTTTAACACTGCCTTTTTTGGGGGTTTGAAGTTGAAGCCGTTTGTTTCTCTGCCGTTTTCGAAACATCAAAAAGAGTAAATTGAGCCTTTCATTTGAGCCGCTGCTTGGTGTTTGCCATCCGAATCGCAATCCGAAGAGGCGACGCACGTGTTAATAAGTTAGTTGCCATCTTTGCAATTGTTGTTAGTCACTATGTTAGAGAAGATAATATCTAACGCCTTAATGGCAAACACTTGGTTGGGTTGTTGGATTGGTCACTCTATAACATGAGTACGGACTGGTGGTTTAAACTGGGATTACCGCCAGCCTGCCTATCTAAGTGTTAGTTAGAAGGGGCAATGATCATATAACTTTCCTAATGACTAATACTTGGGTGGGTTGGTGGGCTACTCCAATTTATGATTACCATTGGTTAGTTAAAATAAAGTGCTACTCGCTCAAGTGTTTGTCATTAAGAGATTAGAAATTATTCTTCTCTGCAAACGTCAAAAGTTATTATGTGAGAAGAGGCAATTGTAATACCATTCTTATGATAACCAACACCTGGGTAAGTGGGTCACTCTTGTTTATGATTACTATTGAGTAGTTTAAACAGAAGTGCACACTTGTCTGCCCAAGTATTTGTCTTCAAAGGATTGGAAATTACTCTTCTCTGCAAGCGTCAACAGTCATTATGTAAAAGGAGGCAATTGTGATACTAATCTTTTGACAAACAACACCTGGGTGGGTAGGTTACTCTACTTTATAATTACTATTGAGTAGTTTAAACTGGAGTGCACAAGTGTTTATCAAGAGATTGAAAGTTACTTATTTCTGCAACTGTTAGAAGTCTTTATATTGAAAAAAGAGATGGTTATACTAACCCTTGATGCTCAACACTTGGGAGGATGAGTTGATTACTCCAATTGATGATTACTATTAAGTAGATTTAATTAAAGTAAAGACTTACTCACTTAAGTGTTTGTTATCAAAATATTGGTTGTTACTTTTTTGAATAAATTTTATTTTTTTTATTTTTATATTTATTCTACGCCACTGAGAGTACATTTGCTAATATTTTAACTTCAAATTTGTGTTAAAGAAAGTATAACTTAAGCACTAAACGGTAAATTAGTCAAATTTATGAAAATAAATTTCAAAATAATTTTAATAATTAAAAAAAAAATGATTTTTTTTTAAATTTTATGCATTTTATTCTACGCCACTGAGAGTGCATTTGTTAACATTTTAATTTCAAACTAGTGCTATAGAAAGTTTAACTCAATCACCAAAGGAAGAATTTGTCAAAGTTTTCAAAATAAATTTTAAAATACTTATATTAGTTTTATGAAATTTTTTTTTTTTTTTTTAATTTTTTACATTTTATTCTACGCCACTGAGAGTGCATTTGTTAATATTTTAATTCTAAATTAATAATATGAAAAGTTTTTTTCGTTAAAAAACAATCAAAATATTTTTAATAATTATTTGAAAAATTTAAGTTTTTACCAAAATTGCTTGCATTACATTCTACGCCACTGCAAATGCAGTTATTAAAATTTTAATTTCAAATTAATGACATAAAAACTTCAATTTATTTACTAAATTAAAATATAACCAAAGTATTCAAAATAATTTAAAAAATATTTTTTTGAAATATTAAGTTTTTCCAAAATTGCACACATTACATTCTACGCTACTGAGAGTTTAATTGTTAATATTTTAATTCAAATCAGTGTTTTAGAAAGCTTAACTCAATCACTAAACAGTAAATTAGTCAAAATTTTTAACATTTTTTTTTTCAAATTTTATTCTACGCCACTGAGAGTCCATTTGTTAATATTTTAGTTTCAAATTAATGATATAAAAAATCCAACTCATTTACTAAATGAGAAATTAACCAAAATATTTAAAATAATCTTTAAAATGTTTTTAATAGTTTTTTGAAAAAAATAAAATTTACCAGTTTATGATTATTGTCAAGTATTGCTTAAAATGAAAAGTCAAAATTGCAAAAAATAGTCATCATTGTTTTTAATTTTAAAATCGATTTTTTTTATCAAAACTGCAAAAACTGAAAAAAAAATTATCCAAAATGACAAATAATGAATTTTTTAACCTAATTTAACCTAACCATCAAAAATGTAGTAAGTCAAATTTTTTTTATCAAAAATGCAAAAAATAAAAATTTAAAAAAGTTATAACTTTTTTTTCTTCAAAAAATCAAAAATAAAGTTTAGTATAAAGTCGAAATTTTGTTTTCTTTGTAAAAATGTCAGATTAACAATCAAAAATACAAAAATTGAAAATTTAATATAAAATCAATTTTTTTTTAATTAAAATTAACCCAAATGTTTTTTATCAAAAATACAAAAAAAAAAAATTAAAAAAATGTCGAAACATTTTTTTTTCATCAAAAATAAAGTTTAGTAAAAAGTCGAAATTTTGTTTTTTTTGTAAAAATGTGAGATTAAGCTACAAAAATACAAAAACTGAAAATTTAATAAAAAATTAAAGATTTTTTTATCAAAAATTCAAAAACTAAAAATTTCTTTTATTATAAATGCAAAAACTGAAATTTTTCACTTATTTATCGAAAATGCATAAAACTAAAATTTTGTAAAAAGTCAAAATTTTTTTATCATAAATGCAAAAACTAAAAACTAAAAAAAAGTCTAAAATTTTTTTTTATCAAAATTGCAAAAATTAAATTAAGTAAAAAGTTTAAATTTTGTTTTTTTTTGGAAAAATGTCAGATTAACTCTTGATTTGTCATTTGACATAAAAAATGCAAAAACAAAGTAAAATATTTTTTTTATTCTAACCTAACCTAAGCTAACTTATAACCTAACCTAACCTAACCTAAGCATTTAAAATGCAAAAACTGAAAATTTTAACATAACCTAACCTGACCTAACCTAACTTAACTATCGAAAATGTAATAACTGAAAGTTTTGTGAAATGCCAAATGTTTTTTATCAAAAATGCAAAAAATAAAAATTTAAAAAAAGTCAAAACTTTTTTTTCATCAAAAATAAAGTTTAGTAAAAAGTCGAAATTTTGTTTTTTTTTTGTAAAAATGTAAGATTAAGGATAAAAAATACAAAAACTGAAAAATTAATTAAAAATTAAATATTTTTTTATCAAAAATTCAAAAACTAAAAAATTTTTTTATAAAAAATGATATAACTGAATTTTTTTACCTAACCTAACCTAACCTAACTATTAAAAATGCAAAAACTGAAAATGTTGTAAAAAGTTGAAAAAAACTTTTTTGTAAAAATGTCAGATTAACTATAAAAATTGCAAAAACTAAAATTTAGTAAAGCTAAAAATTTTTTCATCAAAAATGTAAATTTTAGTAAAACGCCAATTTTTTTTTTTAAACAAAAGCCCAAATTTTATTTTTTTTGAAAATATGTCAGATTTTTTTAATTTTAAATACAAAAACTGATAATTTAATAAAAAACTGAATTTTTTTTAATTAAAAATGTAAAAACTGAAATTTTTAACTTTACCTTACTTCTAACCTAACCTAATCATCATGCAAAAACTGAAAGTTTTAGTAATAAACCAAATCTGTTTTTGAAAAAGTCTGATTTTTTTTATCAAAAATACTAATACTGAAAAAAAAATTTATCAAAAAAAGTATAAACTGAAATTTTTAACCTAACCTAACCTAATCTCTAACCTAACCTAACCTAACCTAACTATCGAAAATGCAAAAACAGAAAATTTTAGTTAAAAACCTATCTTTTTTTTTTGAAAACGTACGATTTTTTTCTTCAAAAATACAACTGAAAAACAAATTCATCAAAAATGTATAAACTGAAATTTTTAACCTAATCTCTAACCTAACCATCAAAAATGCAAAAAATGAAAATTTTGTAATAAATTGAAATTTTTTATCAAAAATGCAAATACTTTGTTTTGTGGAAAGTCAAAAAAAAACTTTTTTGTAAAAATGTCAAATTAACTGTAAAAATTGCAAAAACTGAAAATTTAGTAATACTAAAAATTTTTTCATTAAAAATGCAAAAACTAAAATTTTTGTAAAAAGCCAAATTTTCTTTTTTTTTTAAACAAAAAGCTAATTTTTTTTTTATTTGAAATTGCGCCAGATTTTTTTTTTAATTTTAAACTCAAAAACAAAAATTAAAAAAAAAAACTTAAATTTTTAACCTAACCAAACTTCTAACATAACCCAAACTAACCTAACCATCGAAAATGCAAAAGTTTTTTTTTGGAAACACAATTTTTTAATCAAAAATACAAAAATTGAAAAAAAAATTTCATTAAAAATGTATAAACCTAAATTTTTAACCTAAACTAACCTAATCTTTAACCTAACCTAATCTAATCGAAAATGCAAAAACTGAACATTTTGTAAAAGTTGAAATTTTTTTTTTAATCAAAAATGCAAAACTCTTATTGACTAACACTTAAGTGGGGGAAAGGCTAAATATAAAATTTAATTCATTTACTAGATGAAATGTTAATCAAAATATTCAAAATAATTTTTATAATTATTTGAAACTTTTTTTCTAAAAACTACAAACATTACATTCTAAGCCAAATTGGATAACCAAACACTTGGGTGGGTGGGCAGAAACTATGTTCAAGTTCTATGGGGCATGTGGTTTGAGTTTGTGTATCCCACCCACCCGTCCAATTGTTTGTGATTTAAAAATTAGATCACAAACACTTGGGTGGGTGGGCGGAAACAAAGTTATAAGTCTACGGGCATGTGATTTGAGTTGGTGTGCTCCACCCACCCGCCCAAGTGTTTGTGATCTAACTGCTTGCTCACGAACACTTGGTTGGGTATGCGGGAACTAAGTTTTAAGTTTAGGGGCATTTGATTTGAGTTGTTCTACTTTATCTAACTGCTTGATCACAAACACTTGGGTGGGTAAGCGGAAACTAAGTTTAAATTTTACGGGCGTGTGGTTTGAGTTGGTGTATTCCGCCCACCCGCCCAACTGTTTGTAATCCAACAGCTTGATCACGATTACTTGGGTGGGTGGGCGGAATCTCAAGTTCAAGTTTTGAAGGCATGTGATTTGAGTTGCTGTGCCCTATCCACCCGCCCAAGAGTTTGTGATCTAAAAATTTGATTACAAACACTTGTGTGAGTAGACGGGAACTAAGTTTAAATTTTGGGGAGTGTGGTTTGAGCTGGTGTACCCAACTTACCTGCTCAAGTGTTTGTGATTCAACTGCTTGCTTACAAACACTTGGGTGGGTGGGCGAGAACTAAGTTGAAGCTTTGGGGGCATGTGAATTGAGTTGCTTATGGTGATGCCAATCACCTTGCAATCAATATTGAGTAGGTAGGTAAGACACTTTAATTTATAATTGTTGTAAAGTAGTTTGTCATTAAGAGTTGGTATCACCATTTTTTCTTTAAATATAGAGACTTCTAACGCTTGCAGAGAGAAGAAACTATTAATCATTTATTAACACATATGGGTGAGTGAGTCGGCTGTCCAGTTTAAACTTCTCAATGATAATTAAAAATTTGAGTGTTCCCACTACCTACCAAATTGAATATAGAGACTTCTAACGCTTGTAGAGAGAAGTAACTTCTAATCTTTTAATGATCAACACTTGGACTGATGGGTAAGTAATTAGTTAAACCAATTTCAATATTGTTAACAGTTTTTAGCTGAATTTTAGTATTTTTTTGAGTTTTGTTGCAGAATTTTAATGTTTCTGACATTTTATGGCTGGATTTTGTATGTATTTTTTATGTTTTGTGGCCGGATTTTAATATTTTTGACATTTTGTAGCCGGATATGTTGATTTTTTACAGTTTTTTGATTATTTTATTTTGCAGTTTTATAGTTAAAAACATTTTCTATCCGGGTTTTAGTATTTTTTATGTGGTTCTTAAATTTTTTCTTAAGTCTCAAATTTTTAGCTAGTTTTTAGTGTTTTTTTTGCGTATTTGGTATTTTTTAACAGTTTTTGAGTTTTCTAGCAAAATTTTATTATTGGATTTTTTCTTTTTATAATTTAATTTTGTTATTTTAAACATTTTATAGCCGGATTTTGAAAGTTTTTAAGTATTTCTTAAAATTATTGGCCGGATTTTAACAATTTTGACATTTTGTGCTTGGATTTTAGTATTATTTGCTATTTTATGGTCAGATTTTTACATCGTTGACACGTACAGAAAGAATGTTAGTATTTTAAGCTAAAAAATTGATAGTTTTCTTATTTACAAGCATATTTTTGTTAAATATTAGTTTTTTTTTTATTTTTAACATTTTACTACTAAATTGTGATATTTTTGGCTTTTTTTGATTGAATTTTGTTATTTTTTACATAAATTTTAAGTTTTGGAGCTGAGTTTTAATATTTTTGACATTTAATGGCCGGATTTTTGTACAATTTGCTATTTTATGACCGGATTTTTGCATTGTTGACATTTATTGAACAAATTTTAGTACTTTAAATTAGAATGTAATATTTTTCCTTCTTATTTTGTTTAAAATTTGATGTTTTTGTTTTTTTATAGCGGATTCTGGTATTTGTTTACATAAATCTTAAATTTTCTGGCTAATATTTTTAACATTTAATTGTCGGATTTTAGTACTATTTAACATTTTATGGCCGGATTTTTACATTTTTTGAATTTTAATAAACAGATTTACTACTTTAAAGCAAAATTTTCATATTTTTGTTGCTTACTGGCCTGATTTTAGTTGTTTTGAGCAAAATATTGACATAATTTGATTTTTTCTTCTTTTACTTCTAAGACTAAAGATTCTTTTTAATATTGGTGTGGCTTAGAACGCTCTTACACTCTTAAATTTAGTATTTTTGTAGCTATATTTTATCTTTTAAGAAGCATTTGCTTAAATTTTCGTTAATGTGGATGTTCTTTTATGTCCACAATACAACATTACTAAGGATTTTTGTTACAGAAAGTTTACACAAGTTTTAAGATCAAAATTGCTTTATTTATTTAAAGATAATAAACCCATAACCAATATACTTATTTAAAAGCATTTACATAGCACACTTATTCGATTTAGAATAGAATAATGTAAATCCAAACAGATATACGTATAAATGATTCTATAATTTCTTTTGGCATAGACAATGCATACTCATCTGCGCAATAATATATAAAATTAGAAACTACATCAGGAAGATCATATTCAGATGCTGTTCTTGAGGGTAAGGAAATGGCTTCAAGTTTAGCTGAAGCTGCTAAACAGACTGTCATCAATATAAAGAACAATACTAACTTAGACATCTGAAATAAAACAAAATTAATTTAATTTACAATTTAATATATTATTTTACTTAATTTGATTTATTTAAGAATCTGGAAGTTCAAGAAAACTTATTACAACTGTAATAAAGTTACAGTTATTTACAAAATAAGTTAATAATGATTAAAAATAAATATTAAATTAATATTGCACTTACGTTTGCGTTTATTTTCTTCTTTAATTGTTGTATTGTATATAAACTGATAGTTTGGTATAAACTAAATCAATTTTTTTGTTTCTTATATACTATATTTCAACTTATTAATAATTTAAATTAGCGATAAGAAATTTGAGACATCAAATTGATTGTGAAATAAATTTGTTGAAAAATATAATATTGCAAATTGTTTTTGTTTAAATTATTTCAATATTGTTATTTTTATCATTATTTAGAAATTATAAGTTTTAATGTGTTACCAAAATTGATTACCTAATTTTTGACTACAAAATTAATGTGTTTTTAAAGCAGTGAGTTGCTTCTATTTACAATGATAAGAGGAATAAAATGCTTTCTGGAAAATTTTGCTTTCAGCCGAATCTTGTGAGAAGACGGCATTTGCTGTTCCGTCACGTAGCTTTTTTTAATTTTTGGTGATGTTTTTGGGCTTAACAATGCAGTTCGGACTCAACAGAAATTGCATCTTTGTCTATTTATCTTACAGTCAACCTATGAAAGTGGAAATTTTACTATATCTAGGACTTATAGTGGATGGTATTAGCTGACGTACCAATCCAAAAAAGGTAGAGGCTATGGTGAATTATCCCAAGCCTACCAATGTTACCAAAGTCAAAAAGTTTTTGGGATTATGCGGATGGTACAAGTGGTTTATAGCCCACTTTTTGATTATAGTGGCATCACTAAACTTGATGTCCATAAAGTGGGATGACAAGGCCCAAAATTTTTTGGCAACATTAAGAAGGTTCCAACTTTAGTTCTAACTTTAGACAACTTTTTACTACACAAAGTGATGTTTTAGATGTAGAATGTGCTCATGAATGCAATTTGAAGAAAGCAAGCACGATATTGCTTACGCAATCAGATCAGTATCAAAAACAGAGAGTACTTACAATTACAAAACGTAAACGTTTGTCATAGAAAGGTTTAGGCCTTACATTAAAAGAACCCACTTCAAAATCATAGTAGACCACCACAGCTTGCTTTGGTTGCATACATAACCTAAAAGAACCTACAGGTAGTATATCTCAATATAGTATGAAATTGATACATCAAAAAGAAAAGTTAAATGTAGTGCCTGATGCCTTATCTTGTTTGCTTCAGTTCAAAATAAAGTCAGTTAATGTTAGCAAAGATTGCGCCGATGATTGGTAAGAGTCTTAATGAGCATTTCTTGTTCAAAATAGAGGAAGACAAACTTTTCAATTACACATCCCCTAAACATAACCTTTGTAGCTAATCTTAGTAAAAAATAGTAATCAGGAAGACTGGTTATAAAGATAGATTAAGATTATGCAATGATGCCGTGAATCAGGCAAAAAAATGGTAAACCTTTCTATTGACTAAGACTACAAAAAGATACAAAATTGTAAAGAAGTCAAAAAGCTCCAAATCAATTAAAACCTAGTCAAATGGGTAAAACCAAAAATGTACAGTACCCATGGTTAAATTTTGTGAAGTCATATTCTTGAAGTCTTTCTATTATTAGGCAAAGGTGCACCAAATGATTGTTGTAGTCTTAGAGTATACTAGAATGTTGTTCAAATATATTAGTACAATGTTTTTTAACATTTGCTTTAATAGTTTTTGGAATGTTGTTAATTTGTTTTTTAGGCAAAAAAGCTTTACTTTGAAATAGTAGAAATCATCATAGAAGGCAAAAGAAGTGATTAGGCGTTTATGACACAAGTTCTAAGACTGCACAAAGAAAAGTGCGTGCTACTTTGGCAGAGAAGCCGGCCACTAGTAAACACAGTTTAGAAATATTGGGGCAGTAGTTTGATATGGTGATTCCGCTCACCCACCCAAATCTTAATCATCCAGAAATTGAATGTTATTACTATTTAACGTGTTCCTGCAGCTAACAAACAAATGAGAATGACTGACAAATGTCATTAAGTTTGAAGAGAAGGTTGGCGTTACTAACTTCTTAATAACTAACACTTGGGCGGGTGGACGGGAACACAGCTTATGAATATAGGGTCGGTTGTTTGATATAGTGTTCCCGCCCACCTACCCAAGTGTTGGTGATCCAGAAATTGAAGATTACTACCATCTGGGATGTTCTTGCAGTTAACAAACAAGAGAGAATGACCGACAGTTTATGAATATTGAGAGAATGACCGACAGTTTATGAATATTAAACTGGTGGATTAGTATAGTGTTTTTACCCGCCCACCCAAGTGTTAGTAATCTAGAAATTGAAGGTTCTACCACTTGGGATGTTTCTGCAGCTAACAAACAAGAGAGAATGACTGACAAATGTCATTAAATTTAAAGAGGAAGTTGGCGTTACTAATTTCTTGATAACTAATAATTGGGCGGGCGGGAACACAATTTATAAATATTGGGCCGATTGTTTGATATAATGTTTCCGTCTACCCACCCAAGTGTTAGTGGTTTAGGAATTGAAGGTTGCTACCATCTAACTACCATCTAACTACTAACAAATGTCATTAAATTTGAAGAAGAAGTTGACGACACTAATTTTTTAATAACCATCACTTGCAGGTGAGCAGGAACACAGTTTATAAATATTGGGCTGGTGGTTTGATATAGTGTTCCCGCTCATCCACGCATTGTTAGTAATCTAAGAATTGAAGGTTACTACCACCTGGGATGTTTCTGTAGCTAACAAACAAAAGAGAATGACTGACAAACGTCATTAAGTTTGAAGAGAAAGTGGACGTTACTAACTTTTTGATAACCAACACTTGGGCGAGTAGGCGGAAACACTGTAAATATTAGGCTGGTAGCTTGGTATAGTGTTCCCGCCTACCCACCCAAGTGTTAGTGGTTTAGGAATTAAAGGTTACTACTACCTGAAATGTTCCTGCAACTAACAAACAAAAGAAAATGACTGACAAATGTCATTAAGTTTGAAGAAGAAGTTGGCGTCACTAACTTCTTTTTAACAAACACTTGGGCGAGTGAGCTGAAACACAATTTATAAGTATTAGGCTGGTGGTTTGATATAATGTTCTTGCCCACCCACCCAAGCGTTAGTGATCTAGAAATAAAAGGTTACTACCACCTGGGATGTTTCTGCAACTAACAAACAAGAGAGAATGACTAATAAATGAGAGCGATGTTAATCACACAATAAAACTGCTTAAGGTAAACTTGATCAGGAATAGAAGAGCAATAAATCATTCGCTGACAAAAACATTGATAAGTAGAAACCAAAACGGTGGTAAAATACTCCTGCTAAATCTTTTTTAATGTAATTTTTTAGTTGAAGTTCAGGCATCACAAGAAGGAGATCCTCATAGGCGGTGACTTTAACGCTAAGTCAACATTATGGGGCTTCCCGACAGAATAAGTCATTGAAAAAGATTACTTGAAACCAAAGCAGTAAAACACACGTTTGAGAAAAATAGCAGCAACTTCTTTATAGATATTACCATGTGCACGCAGAACTCTGCGAGACAAATGGTACAATAGAAAGTTAGAGTAGAGAAGGATAACCTAAGCAACTATAAAATCATAAAGCTAACAATTTTGGATACAAGACCCACCGTTAGAATCTAAACACAAAAAAACGCGGCTGAAACTTTAGCAATATCTGAGCCGAAAAGTTTTTCAAAAGAATTGCGGCAAAAGCAAAGTACGGTCTCAAAACTTACCTTGATAATAATCAAAGCCTGCAATAATACCTTCACTAGAAAGAACACCAAAAGCAACCGTAGGCCGACGTACTGGTAGAGCTGCAAAATTGCCTTAAAAACAAAACGTTTGGCCACCAAATCTAACACCAAGCCAGACAAAGCGCGGAAAAGATAATTCTAAAAAAAACTATTAAGGCGGCAAAAAAAAAAACTCTTGGGACAAGCTTTGCAAGAAAGTGGACAAATATCTGTGGGATTCCGGTTACAAAGTTGTTATCAAAAAGTTAAATACTCATACTCTAATGGTTCTATCGAATTAAGAACAGATAAAGTTTGCACGTGAACTTTTTACTCAACACACAAATATAAAGTGAAGCAAGCTAAAAAGTAGATCAAAGGAGGCAAAGCTGGAAGCTTTAATAAGATACCGCCGGAATTAGCCAAATCAGTAGTACTAAGGAACGCTAAACTGTATGCAACTATGTCCAACGCACTAGTAACAAAACTAGAAAAAATTAAAAGTGGCAAAACTGGTCTTGATAGAGAAATTTTTTTGAGCTGGTGATAAATAGAAAGTTACTAGAGAAGATAGAGCAATCGGAAGAACTGTTTTGTAAACAATAAGGATTTAGGGAAAAAAGATTCACGGTGGACGCTATTCAGAGAGTGAAGAATATAGCAAAAAAACAATAAAGGGAAACGTTTTACAATGCAGGAATGTCAGAAATGCATTTAATTCATCTTTCTGGAAGGGCATAACTAAGGAGACAGGTAAAACCGTACTTTGTTAAGCTTATTTGCAATCACCTTCATAACAGAAAAATTCTTGTCGAAAAAAATTTATTAGAAATGAACTGCAAGATGCCGCGAGGCTACTGGAAGAGATAGAGGGCTTGGTTCTTGGTCTTACATTGTAAATTGCCTCTTACGACGGTGTCTTTAGGATAAATGAAGCTATTTGCTCACAATTTAAACTTGATTTCCGCCCATTCACCCCAGCGTTAGTGACCAAAGGATTGATTGTTAAACAAATCTTTGATATTAGGTGACATTTGACACTCTTTTTCTTGCATAGAATAGCTTTAAGAACTTAAGAAGTGGGAGTAATAATAAAAAAATTTAACGACTGAGATTTGGGTGGGTAGGTGGGACACAGTAAAATAAGCTATTTGACTACAATTTATACTTGGTTTCCGCTCACCCACCCAAGCGTTAGTAATCAAAGAATTTACTGTTAAACAATTTTTTGGTATTAGGTGACAACTGATTTTTTTTTGCATACATTTGCTCCAAAAACACAAGAGATCGGAGTAATAATAAATCTTGTGATTATTTGGAGTAACACTTGGGTGGGTGGGTGGGTTACAGTAAAATAAGCTATTTGCCAACAATTTAAACTTGGTTCCCGCCCATTCACTCAAGTATTAGTGATTCAAAAATTGAAGGTTCCTACTACCTGAGATTTTCCTGCAATTAACAAACAAAAAAGAATGACTAATAAATGAGAGCGTCGTTAGCCACACAATGAAACTGCTTCAGGTAAACCCTAACAGGGACAGGAGAGCAATAGATCATGCGCTGCCAAAAACATTGATAGGTAAGTATCAAAACGGTGATAAAATACTCCTGCTAAATTTTCTTTAACGTAACTTTCTAGTTGAACTTGGCAGACACGTCAGGCATCACAAAAAGGAGATCCTCATAGATGGTGATTTTAACGCTAAGTCAGCATTATGGGGCTTCCCGACAGACAGACAGACAGACTACTAGGGCTAACCCCAGGTCAGACAAAGCGCGGAAATAGCTGCATCGGGCTTACAAAAATTAAAGGCCATCCTTAAAGAAGGCTTTTAAAACGACAAAAAAAAAACTGGCTACATGATTGTTACCGGAAAGTTAAGCACTCGTACCCCAAGGGCTCTATTGGAAATAAAATAGCCCACGCGAGAATGTGAAACTGGAAAGCAGATTAAAAGAGGCAAGTAGTCAAATCAGTAGCACTAAGGAACGCCAAACTATGTTTAGCGCACTGGTAACAAAATGGAGAAGAGTAAAAAGTGGCAAAACTGACCTTGATAAAGAAATTTTCTTGAACTGGTGATAAGTGGGTGAGTGGGTCACAGTAAAAGAAGCTGTTTGCTCACAATTTAAACTTTGTTCCCGCCCACCTACCCAAGCGTTAGTGATTTAATGTTAAACAATTATCTGAGATATAAGCAAGAACTAGCATTTATTCTCTTGTGTACAATAGCTGTAAGAACACAATAAGTGGGAGTAATAATAATTTCTTTGAGGATTAACACTTGAGTGAAACATAGGAAAAGGAACTATTTTTCCATAATTTAAACTTAGTTCTCGCCCACCCACCCAAGAGTTACTGAGCAAAGGATTTACTGTTAAACAATTCTTTGATATTAGGTGACAACTGACATTCTTTTTCTTGCATACAATAGCTCCAAGAAGTTTAGTTTAATAAAAAAAACTGCAAATTACAAATCGGATAAGTATGAATGGCTTAAACCAGCATTTTTTTTGTCAACTTGTTTGTTTTTATAATTCAAACTTTATGACGGTGTTCTTTTATTTCTATCTTCATTGACATTGTATTGCAACGTTGCCATATTTACACTGGTAGGTTTACAAAATAATTTTGAATTAATTCCGGTAGACCAAATACAATTAAGTAATCGACTTTGGTAACACATTAAATTGTTTGATTTCTAAATAATGATAAAAATAACAATATTAAAATAATTTAAACAAAACAATTTGTAATATTATATTTTTAACAAATTTATTTCACAATCAATTTGATGTCACAAATTTCTTATCGCTAATTTAAATTAAAAATAAGTTAGTATATAGTATATAAGAAATAAAAAAAATAACGTAGTTCATATCAAATCAGATTATATACAAAACAACAATTAACGAAGAAAATAAATACAAACGTAAGTGCAGTTAATTTAATTTATTTCTGAGATTAAGTAACTTATGGTGTAACTAAATTACGTTAGAATTTTCAGATGTAGTAAGTAGTCTTAACTTCTAGCGTCAATTAGCTTCGTACATAAATCAAATTAAGTAAAATAATATATTAAATTGTAAATTAAATTAATATAATAATACATTTTGTTTTATTTCAGATGTCTAAGTTAATATTGTTCTTTGTATTGATGACAGTCGCTGCCTGTTTAGCTACTTCAACCATTTCCGTACATAAAAGAGAAATATCTGAATATGATCTTCCTAAAGAAGTTACTGAGTTTATATATTTTTGCGCAGATGAGTATGAAATTTCTATAGAACACGACGAGATATTAGCATTTATACATTTATGTGTTTATATTTATTATGAATTTATTTTATAAAACTAAGATGTGTGTTATGTAAATTTTTGAATAAGTATATTGGTATGGGTTATTATCTTTAAATTATTAAAAATTGTGTAAACTGTAACAAAAATCTTTAGTAATATTGTATTGCGGATACAAAAGATCTGCTCCTCTACCATCACACTAAATGCCGCTCCACACATGAACGAGGCTAGGCGGTAAGCGAGGTAAACGTTGCTTTAAAGCGCAATACGTCAAAGGCGCCAGTGTTTGCAATGATTCATATTTGCATTATATTATTGTAAAATTGTTGCTTTTGAAAACATAAGAATCATAATATTACTATGACTAATAAGATATGAGATCAAGATTTACTTGGATACCGTTTTTGGGACTTGGAAACGACTCGCTAAAGAGAAACATTTCAGAGGTAGTGCCGTTGAAACATTAAATTTGACCGATAAATCTTAGCTTTGATGCGCGAAGACATTACGGATTTTTTGTGTTTTGTTGTCTATCGGGTTTGTGTTGCCAATTTGGTTTGCTGTATTACAATTTAGACATGATCTTCAATTGGAACTTTAATTTTTTTTGCGTAATTGCTTCCCTGATTGTGACTAAATAGTGATCTTATACTCTTGGGTTTATTTGTATGCGCTGGGGGATAGGCGTTTGTAATATTTCTGCAGTAACATCTTGACTTTACTGTACTACAAAGCAGATGTTGCTTAGTTCTGTTAGCACGCTAACAAGGAAAAGAGTTACTTTGGAGTTTACTGGCTGATGCAACCAATTGATATCAGTCAATTTCTGCTGCCAAAAATTTAGGAAATTTAAGTAAACTATTGGGCAGTAAACGAGACTTACTAAAGATTTTCTTTTTATTAAAAAAAAGGCATACATAACCTTTTTTTTTTGTGAAAAAAAAGTAAACAATCTTCATAGAGGTTGTGCCAGATTTGTTTGAAACGCTGCATTTTGTGCAACTGCCAGACGCCTACCAACTAAAAAAATTATTACCTTTTGGCATTTCTTTTTAGATACTTAGACCCATATATAGTTGACTTTGCTTGTCTTGCTATTTTTTCTTCTTCTTTCTTTTTTATGATAGATATTGCTTCTATCACCTGCCAGTTTTCGGGGCTGTCTAGCATAATTTTGATAATATTGTTGATATTCAAAGTTGTTGACAGTTTTGATCTGACGGATTTCTTAATTGTAGCTCATCTGTTGCAATAAAAGATTGTGTGTTCCAGGATGTCTACTATCATATAGTAGGCGCATGCATTTCATTTTATCTTCTTCATCTTTTTAGGTACAAAGCAAAACAACCGTGTTTTGTTAAGAATTGATTTAGGAAGTATCCCACGTCCCCGTGCTCCCATATGATCCACGGTCTTACCTTCTTGGTTAGGTGTCGGCTCCACCTTGCTTTTTTTTCCAATTCTCAATGGTCTTTTGTCTGGCGTTGTTTTTATTTTCTTTGCTGTTTTTATTGATTTGCTCTTTTGCCAGAACGTGTACTGGGATAACCTCTGCTACTTTCTGGATGGCTCTGGTAGACGTCCTATAAGCACTTGCGGTTCTAAATACTGATTTTTGTTGCATTTTTTAAGTAGTTGCTTGTGGTTGGCCTTTTCAAGTTGTTTTTTTCCATATTTGAGCTTTGTAGAGCATAATGGACTTCACCACCAAGCTCATCAATCTTTGTTTTCCCGGTCCTGCTTCTTCCATGTTTGGCATCAAACGGTTTAATGCGTTTGCTGTTATTTCCGCTTTAGATGGTTCTACATATTCATGTTCCTCCCGATGTGTACTCCAGGAAACTTTACGATGTTTCGGATTTAGATTTTGCCCAGGCCATTACCTGTTTTAGCGTGTTTCTTCCGGCTATAACAACGGTCTTTGTTTTTTGGTGTTTTAAGGTTTAAGCGCTTTTTGTCTAGCCAATTGCCAATTTTCCAAATGGCTCATTCCGCCACCTCCTCTATAGTTTTCTCGCTTTTACCGCAAACTACAACACTCAGATTGTCGGCAAAGCCAATCAGAGTTACGTCTTTGCTCAGATCCAGTTTCGTAATATAGATTCTACAACGTAGGGCCGAGAATTGAGCCCTGTAAAACTTCACACGTCATTTCCATAACGCCTTCTTCTCTTATCTTTGTCCTTTAAGTAAGATGAGATTATTTTTTTTCTAGCATTTTTATTATGCCTTTCCACGGAACGGAATTGAAGGCGTTTTTTACATCTAGTGTGAATAATGCGGCAAAGTTTTTTTGTGGTTTCTAGCTTTTTTAGCTAGCTCTTTCACTTGTTTTAAAGCATTTATCGCAGAGCGTTGTTTGCGGAACCAGTATTGGTTGCCTTCTAGTCCGCCTTTTGCTTCAATTTTGTTGTATAGTCTTTAGTTTATGACGTGCCCAAATAATTTTCCTATGGTGTTGAGAAGACAGAAGTCTGTATGCAAATTCTTGTACCTTTTTGACCGTCTTCCAGATAAGCGTAAAAGTTTTTTCTCTAAACAGTTTGTTAAATAAGTAAATAAGACAGCTTTTTCTGGTCTAATTTTTTTTTTGGCTACTTTTACTGTTTTGTTTGTTGTAAAGCTATACTGCCATTTGGCATTCTCATAGCATGGAAAATGTTTTTTTGGCTATGTCCAGTTGTTCCTTGTTGCTTAATTTAACCGGGCTACGTACTCCCAATTTGCTCGTAATTAGCTTATACTCAGTACCCTAGATGTCTTGGTCCACTTCTTTGCACAGTTTTGACCAACAATTTTTTTTGGAAACTTTGATTGCTTATTTAAGCTCCTTCTTTTTTTGTTTGTAAGTTGCACTTAGTTTGGATGTGAGTTGTTCATTTGGTGCTACTTTATTTGCCCTTGCTGAGCTTTGCCTTGCTTTAATGCAGCTTTGACGTAGGCAGCAATATGTTTTGTCTACTAGAAAACTAGTCTTCTTTCAACCTTATCGTCTTTTATCCAAAAAGTCACATGCGTTTTTGACAGCTATGTCTCATCTCTTGCTTTATAGGAAACAAAAAAGTAGTTTTTTGTTTCTTTTTAAAATGGCAATGTTTAGTGGTGCTGGTTTTTGATTGTTTAATTCTGCTGCGTTTATATTCATAAAGATGTTCTTATGGTCACTGAGGTTTTTTGTCTCACTTACGTACCATTCTTGTATCTTTTTTCAAAGATTTTTGATGCAGAAAGACACAACCACGTAGGATCTTTTGCTGTTTTTTTTATAGGTTGGGGTATCCCCTAAGTTGAGCACTGAAAACCGTTAATCTTTAGATGGGCAATGGTTGAGTCCGTTGGCTTTAATGTCTTTGCCCATGTCAAGCAAAAATTCTTTTAAGCTTTTGGTCGTTGTGTTGGGCAAATAACATGAGTAAATTGTTGTGTTACCTACCATTACCCAAACAAAACCTTTGCTGCCGCCTGTTTTAGTGACTTTTATGTGCCTGTCTGGTATAGAAATTTCCAAGTCCATGTTTTTGTTGGTTAACCACTTGGGATTGTTTTTGTCATCTTTTGGTTTAGTTTGGAAGACAATAGACAGGTTTGTACGCTTTTCTTTACATGTTTGCTTGTGAAGGTCCACAGCCGCCCTACACATATTTAGATTTACTTGTAATATTTTCATAATGATGGCTTTAGGAAAGGTTTCTATCTTTGCCTTCTATCCAAAAGCGGATAACAGTTTAAAAAGAAAAAAAGAGTAGGAAAAGAAAAGGTAGTCTTATGCAGGAGGCATACCTAACCTAACCTAACTTAACCTAACCTAACTTAACCTAACCTGACCTAACCTAACTTAACCTAACCAAACCTAACCTAACCTATCATAACCTAACCATTACACTAGCTAGACTGTGATGTCTGTTTGGTGCTGTTACCTTGGTTGGTAGTCTGCCTCGACTGCATCAACTTTTTTTTTTGTGGTTTAAGAAAAGAATCTTCTAAACGCTGTTTAATTCACTCTCTGAAGAAGAATGTTTACAGATTAAACTTTTTCTGGATTATGTCTAAAAGTTTAAGACCGTAAGGCTCATATACTTTTTGTTTGTGTTGTTGGTTAGGTTAGTAGAGTGGGGTTGTAGAGTAAGGCACTTTACGAAGCAATTATATTGATTGGTTTTTTATAGAAGTGTTTGTCACTCTGGCTTAGTAGCAAGTCTTGCCAAATCTGGCAAAGTTATCAAAGTACTTTTTGGCCAACATAATGTGTTGGCGCAGCAATGGAGTACCGAGTTTGTTACAAATTTTTTTATTGCCAACATACCATGAAGCTTTGACAAACCTTCTTAAAGTATGAGGATGGTGTACATCCGGATTTTGTCAAAAGTTTTTTTTGTCAATCTGGCTTTGTCTAAAAAGGACTGTACAAGTAAGTTCTTTATCAAAGGTAATATCCAGATACAGCATTGGACTACAAAATAGGAACGTCGTTCAGAAAAACTACTGAAGTTTTGCAGTTTAGAGTAGACCAGAAAGCATTGGTAAGCGGAGTAAAGAACTCGGTTTTGCTAAAAATTTTACTCAAGTTTGGCCAAAAATTGATGCTGATTTTTGTGTGGTTTGCCGTCAAGGAAAGTAACAAATAATATGGTATAAGTTATTGACTATACAGCAACGTTGTTGTTTAGAGAATAGCCGTCTGTGTGTGAGGGTGGTTTTATTTTTCCATCACTCGTTTGTTTTTAATTGCTTGATTTTTTGGTTTGCATTATAATTCAATCATGTTTGTCATAAAAAGTTTCTAAAACCTGAGTTTGGATGTTGTTGCCACCTAGCGTTGACTTGATTCCCGTAGGTATCATAGTGAAAACGTCTTCCAGAAGTTAAAGATATTTTAATCTATAGCTTGCAGTGGTTAGGAACAAACTCGCAACTAAATGAATGATTTTATGTAAATGGTCTCTACGACCAGCTAGGCACATTGATGAGGGGTGCATACCTTGAAACACTAGTGTATGCGTCTCTCACCCCTTTGTTGACAAAGAGTTCTTAGTTAAATTCATTTTTGTTAATCTTATACTACATAATCATAATAAAAACGTTATTGAATTTTATAAAAACCACTAAGAGAATTTTACTGCTTTCAGAAATATTCAGTCGATTCTTATTGTAATTAATAATTAATTAAAATTTCAATATACAATTGCATAAATTATAATTATCATCTTTTCTACTTTATACGCAAAAAACTTAAGGTTAAATCTTGCACAAACAAGATAAAAATCGATTCAATATATTGTATTCAAGTTCAAATGCGCACTAATAAACTGCTTTTCTAATCCTAATGCCACACATTTCTCCCTCTGTATATCATCATCCCATAAAAAGGATAATAGCGACTCCGCGAACGAATAAAAATCATATAAAATTGTTTACATATTCAAAATCATTTAAGAGTCAACGACCTCCTATAACGAAGGAAACTGTCACAGGACGAGATTGCAGTACGGAAAGCTCGACTTTCACACATATTACAACTTTCTACATCCTAAAAAGCATTAAAAATGAACAATTTTAATAAATAAAAATAAATTTAATGTTTAAATAATTAATTCAATTTTACTGAAAGTTAAATTAATTGAATTAATTGATTTTTTTTAATTAAATAAATTTTTATTTATAATTAGAAAAATTTCAACTATTATTTTTAGTTATAATTTATAAAATTAAGTTGTTATTTTTATTAATTTTAATTTAATTGTCCAATTAACTACAGGGGTTGTTTTTCCCCAACTGATATCTAGTGTTGGTACAATTCGACGCCGACGTCTAGCTCCAGTGATGCTGGCGCCACCGCTAAACTCTTGCGGCGCCCTGAAATACTATCAATTTACGAGGCAGCCGAATGTCTTTAGAATAGTTTCATATTGTAGTTAAAATTAACGTAATACTGGATCTATTCGTTAAAGAGCTAGTAAAATTTTACGAACGCGTACTAAAAATCATAACATTAATGATTAGATTTTATTAATCATATTGATTATATTTTTTTTTTTGCTTTCTATATCCTTCGTCCTCGGATAGGGGTAAGTTGTTTTTTATTGGGCGAGTTTATCGTTCCGGCTGAATATATATGTTTCTTGAGTGCTTGCGCCAACAAATTTATAAAAGTTCGTTTACTCTATTTTATTTTTTTCTATATCCATAAACATTCAGGCGCAGTGGCGTATCACCATAAATTCTATTTAAATTGTTCCCAGCATTAGGACAGGGCAAGAACAATCATTATCTTCATAATAGATGAGGATGTGCTGGGTAATTTATATTCTTAATTGTTCTAGTTTGTTTATAGAGGAAATTTGTGTCTGTATTAAGAATGAATTATAGAAATTTTATCTAATATTTTATAAAATGTTAATCATAAAATTTTCAAACAAATTAAGTAAAAAAATAAATAGAATTTTTATTATTGCAAAAGTAGATATTTAAAATCTCTAATATTTAAAAGTTTTGATAATGTACTAATCAGAGTTTTAAAAAACTTGTTTTTAAGATCTGTTAAGAACTATCAAAAACCATAAAATTTTAAACATTTTTTTTAAACGTTTTTTTATATCTTTTAGTGTATTATAAAGATTAATGTTTACAAAAATCATCTAAAACTTCCTAGTAGATCTTTCAAAATGCGTTTAATCCTATAAAAGTCTTAAAAAGTTTCTAAAATCTTTTTAGACCTGCAGAAAGCGTGGAAAAAGCTGTTTGGCATACCAAAACAGTGAAATAGAAAACTCGAAACTTTTCTGGTGCATCTTCTGTACAAGCGATTTGTCAAATTCTTTTTTGTAAATAACAAAACATAAGTAAAACATATTTTTTTGTTAATTTATACATTTCTGAACTAAGACTTGCGTTGGGAAGGTATGCTTTTAGGTTCTATAACCACATCTAAAGTTAAATTGAGCGTTATCTTGGTTTTGTAAATGTTTTTAGAAATATTTTTAGAAATTAAGCTTTTTAGTTATAAAACAGTAACATTTTTTGGCGTTTGTTTTTTTGGAAAGTGTTACAAACGCAGATTTAAGCCAATCTGTTAGAATATGATCATCTTCTACAAATTACTTTTAAGTTCAGTCACGTAAGAATACGAAAGTGGTGACTAAGATGGTTTAAAAATTATCTCCAAAACACCTTCAGTTGCCAGGTGTTGGAGGTGTGGCTATAACTGCTTTTGAAAACGTTGGGTTGTTGCTCAGCGAAGGAGACTCTCGTTGGCAATATGGGTTGATTGGTTCATGTCGGTTTTTGTTTTTGTGGTGTCCTCTGGTAAAGGTGCAAACCAGAAAACAAGTTTACAACAGCTTTGGCCTAACCCAGAGGTATCTATTGTGTGTGGTGGTTGACAACACAATGCAAGGTGGTTCATGTCAAAAACTGCAGTATCTATGATGGTGATAACCGGATGACCCAGACGTAATTTTTGTCTATGGTGGTCAGGGTGATGTTGGCACTATATGTTTTCTGCTTAGCTCTCGGAGTTTGACCGACGGTTTGTTTTGTGGTTTCCCCCCAGGTGAATTGCTTAAAAGTTTGAGACCGTTTAGCTCATAGACCTTCCGTTTGATAGATTAGAAAAACAAAAACCAGTGTCAAAAGAGAGGAAATTGAGACGCCCTATAGGCTGAAGGAAGAGTAGGTAGGTAAATTAAGTGATGTTAATCAATTGATTAACCGGACGCTTATGTAGCAAAACTTTTTTGTCTTTGGCTTTGATGTGTCTGCGCAATGAAAGAATTTTGAGACAATTTTGGAACGACTGACGGTGAAAGTCAAGCATTTATAGAAACGGGAAACAAAAGTCTAAGATGCTATTGGAAAAGTGAGGCTCTGCCTACAAATCATTTCCTACACTTTTAAAAAGCCATTTTGATTGACGTTTTGTATGCGGTCCGTGTAAACTACATTAATTTTTATTATAAATTAAAACAGAAATGATCCACTGAAACTAGCATAAACTGTACCACACATTTGCTACCTTTAAATGCTAATCAGATTTATCTGTTCTTATCTATTATGCCAAAGTATCAACATTAACAACAAATGCAAGCTGAGAAGAAACTAGTCTTTACTAGAATTTACACTTGCGTTACTTGTTTTGCAGCTTTTGGGTGCTATTTAACACTCACAAAAAATACTTTTTCAGAATATAGAAAAGAATAAGATAAAGATTTTGAGATAAAAAAATGTATTTGAAGTTTAGGCGGATCGATTTTTATCTGAATTTAACTACTACTACTACTACTACTACTAGCTACCAAGCTTTAAAACTTGAAAGTTTGGTTTATTCTTGAAAAATTGCATATTTTTGGGTTTTTAATTATTATAATTGTTGAGTATTATTTCAAAAATTTTGTTCATTAACATAAAATGTCAATAACAATTTTTGAGTATTTAATTGAGAGAAACGCAACTTTTTGCAATTTTATTTTTTGTTTAGTAGTCTTTGCAATTGCGGCATCATATAAACTCAATCTAAGCAAACAGTCTGAAAATAATTGTATATTTACTAAAATCAATTGCAAAGGAAAAACCTTTTTTTTATAGTAAATCAATTGACTTAGAATTAATTGCAGAAAATCAAATTGTTTTTAGAAGACTTTTAAATGATTTAGAATTAATTGCAAAGCAATATGTAGCAATTTTTTTTTAAATTTGAAGCCGGATTTTGATAATAGATTTAAAAAAATCTTGTTGCTTAGTATGGTCAGCATTATATTCTATACAAGTACTAATTGTAATTGTACTAAGAAATTTATTTGACACCTTTGAACTTGACATTCTGTTTTAAATTATTAAATGGCACCAATGGTTTGGAGGAATAAAATTGCTGAGTTTGATTAGCATTAACGTAAATTCTAGTAAGAACTGTCAAAATTCTTAAAAATCTATGAAAAAGTGTGAGAAACTTTAAAAAAATATGAAAAATTGTAAAAATATATGAAAAAATGTAAAAATCTATGAGGAACTATCAATAAATGTGAGAAACTGTAAAAACTTATAAAAAAGTATCAATGTCTATTAGAAACTGTCAAAATTGACACACCATTAGTTTGGAGCAATTGCTGAGTTTGATTGGCATTAACGTACCTTTTAAAACACTATGCTCATGTGAAAAACAGTAAAAATTTATGAAAAAGTTTCAAAACCTTAGAAGAACTGTCAAAATCTTTAAAAATTTATGGAAAAATGGCAACATTTATTTTGTCTAAACACGTGAGAAACTGTAAAAATTTATGAGAAACTGTCAAAACCTATGAGAAACTGTCAACAAATAGGAGAAACTGTAAAAGTTTATTAAAAAAATGTCAATATCTATGAGAAACTGTAAAAATCTATGAAAAAATGCAAAAATCTAAGAAGAACTGTCAAAATCCTTAAAAAATGTCAACATTTATGAGAAACTGTCAAAAAACGTGAGAATCTGAAAAAATATATGAGAAACTGTCAACAAATGTGAAAAACTGTAAAAAAGTGTCAATATTTATGAGAAACTGTCAATATTGATGCACTATTACTTTAGAGCAATTTCTAAATTTGATTGGCATTAACGTATCTTTTAGATTACTATGCTCGTGTGAGAAACTGTAAAAATTTATAAAAAAAGTGCAAAAATCTATAAGAAACTGTAAAAAAAAACGTGAGAAACTGTTAAAATCTATAAAAAAGTTTCAAAATTTATGAAAAACTGTCAACAAATGTGAGAAACTGTAAAAACTTATATAAAAAGTGTCAATATCTATGAGAAACTTTCAAAATTGACAAACCATTGATTTAGAGCAATTACTGAGTTTGATTGGCATTAATGTACTTTCTAGAGCACTATGCTCATCTAAAATACTGTAAAAATCTATGGAAAAGTGCAAAAATCTAGGAAAAACTGTCAAAATCCTTAAAAATCTATAAAAAGTGTAAAATTTATGAGAAATGTGAGATACTATAAAAATCTATGAAAAACTGTAAAAACCTATGAAAAACTGTAAACAAATGTGAGAACTGTCAAAAATCTAAGAAGAATTGTCAAAATTTTTAAAAATCTATGAGAA
The DNA here is from genome assembly GCA_963932245.1 of Tachinus rufipes. Taxonomy (NCBI): domain Eukaryota; kingdom Metazoa; phylum Arthropoda; class Insecta; order Coleoptera; family Staphylinidae; genus Tachinus; species Tachinus rufipes. The sequence continues at coordinate 128,038,908 of OZ010741.1, forward strand.
AGTGTCAAAATCTATGAGAAACTATTAACAAATGTGAGAAACTATAAAAATTTATAAAAAAGTGTTAATATCAATAAAAAACTGTCAAAATTGACACAATATTAGTTTTGGAGCAATTGCTGAGTTTGATTGGCATTAATGTACTTTCTAGAGCACTATGCTTTGTGAAAAACTGTAAAAATTTATGAAAAAGTGCGAAAATTTAAAAGGAACTGTCAAAATCTTTAAAAATCTATGAACAAGTGTCAATATTTATGAAAAACTGTCAAAAAATTTATAAAAAAACTATTAACAAATGTTAGAAACTGTAAAAATCTATAAAAAAGTGTTAATATGTATAAAAAACTATTGAATTGAAGCAATTGCTAAGTTTGTTTGGCATTAACGTACTTTTTAGAGCACTATGCTTATGTGAAAAACTTTAAACATTTATGAAAAAGTGAGAAAATTTAGAGAAAACTGTCAAATTCCTTAAAAATTTATGAAAAAGCGTCAAAATCTATGAGAAACTGTAAAAAAACATGAAAAACTGTGAAAATCTATAAAAATAATTCAAAATCTATAAAAATTGTCAACAAATGTAAGAAACTGTCAAAAATCTAAGATGAACTGTAAAATTTTTAAAAATCTTTGAAAAAGTGTCAAAATATATGAGAAACTGTCAAAAAACGTGAGAAACTGTAAAATCTATGAAAAAGTGTTAATATCTATAAGAAACTATCACAATTGACATATTATTGGTTTGAAACAATTATTGAGTTTGGTTTTCATTAACGTTTTTTCTAGAGCACTATGGTCATGTGAAAAACTGTAAAAAATAATAAAAAAGTGCAAAATTCTAAAAGGAACAGTCAAAATTCTTAAAAATCTATGAAAAAGTGTCAAACCTTATAAAATAAAATTGTCAACAAATGCCAAAACCTGTAAAAATCTATAAAAAAATGTCAATATCTATGAGAAACTGTCAAAATTGACATAACATTAGTTTGAAGCAATTGCTGAGTTTGATTGGCATTATCGTACTTTCTAGAGCAATATGCACATGTGAAAAACTGTAACAGTTCTTGAAAAAGTGCAAAAATTTAGGAAAAATTGACAAAATTCTTAAAAATGTATAGAAAATTGTCAACATCTATGAGAAACTGTAAAAAACGGGAGAAACTGTGAAAATCTATGTTAAAGTTTTTGAATCTATGAGAAACTGTCAACAAATGTGAGAAACTGTAAAAATGTATAAAAAAGTGTCAATATCTATGAGAAATTGTCAATTGAAGTGTCAAAATCCATGAAAAAGCGTCAAAATCTATGAGAAACTGTAAAAAAACGTGAGATACTGTAAAAATGTATGAAAAAGTTTCAAAATTTATGAGAAACTGTCAACAAATGTGAAAAACTGTAAAAGTGTGAATAACTATGAAAAACTGTCAAAATTGACAAAAATTTGGTTTGGAGCAATTGCTTAGTTTTATTGGCATTAACGTACTTTCTAAAGCACTATGCTTGTGTGAGAAAATGTAAAAAAGGGCAAAAATCTAGGAGGAACTGTCAAAATTCTTAAAAATCTATGAAAAATAGTCAATATTTATAAGAAAGTGTAAAAAAAAACTGTAAAAATTTATGAAAACGTGTCAAAATCTTTAAAAAACTTTCAACAAATGTGAGAATCTGTAAAAAATTATAAGAAAGTGCAAAAATCTAGAAGAAATTGTCAAAACTCTTAAAAATCTACATAAAAGTGTCAACATCTAAGAGAAACTGTCAAAAAACATAAGAAACTGTAAAAATCTATAAAAAAGTGTCAAAATCTATAAAAAACTGTCAACAAATGTGAGAAACTGTAAAAGTTTATAAAAAAGTATCAATATCTATGTGAAACTGTCAAAATCGACACAACATTGGTTGGAGCAATTGCATAGTTCTATTAGCATTAACTTACTTTCTAAAGCATTATGCTTAGTGAGAAAATGTAAAAAAGTGCAAAAATCTAGGAGGAACTGTCAAAATTCTTGAAAATCTTCAAAAAATGGTCAACATCTAGAAGAAACTGTAAAAAAAACGTGAAAAACTGTAAAAATTTATGAAAACGTGACAAAATCTATAAAAAACTGTCAACAAATTTGAGAAACTGTAAAAGTTTATAAAAAAGTGTCAATATCTATGTGAAACTGTCAAAATTGACACAACACTGGTTTGGAGCAATTGCTGCCTTGTAAAAGTTTATAAAAAAATTGAAAATTTAAGAAAAGTTGTCAAAATCCTTAAAAATTTATAAATGAGTGTCAACATCTATGAAAAACTGTCAAAAATTGTGAGAAACCTAAAAATCTATAAAAAAGTGTCAAAATTTATCGAAAACTGTTAACAAATGTAAAAAACTGTAAAAGTCTATGAAAAACTGTAAAAATTTATGAAAAACTGTTAATATCTATAAAAAAATATCAAAATTGACACACTATTGATTTAGACTTTGATTAGCATTAACATACTTTCTAGAACACAATACTTTTGTGAGAAAATGTAAAAATCTATGAAAAACTGCAAAAACCTAGTAGGAACTGTCAACATTTTTAAAAATCTATGAAAAACGTCAAAAACTATAAAAAACTGTAAAAAACGTGAAAAAATGTAAAATCTATAAAACAAATTTAAAATCTATGAGAAACTTTTAGCAAACGTGAGATATTTTAAAAGTTTATAAAAAAGTGTCAACATCTATGAGAAACTGTCAAAACTTGTTTATGTCTAATATCGTTTTAATAAATATTATAAATCTTTAAAAACTATCAAATTTTATAAAAATTTATCAAACGTCAATGAGAAACTATCAATCCATAAAAAAATGTCAAAACAATTTTGATGTTTTTGTAATTGTAAGAAAAAATGTCAACATCTATAAGAAACTGTAAAAAAACGTGAGAAACTGTAAAAGTCTATAAACAAGTGTCAATATCTATGAGAATTTATCAAAATTGATACAACATTGGTGTAGAGCAAATGCTGAGTTTGATTGGCATTAACGTACCTTTCAAAAAAAGTGTCAATATTTATAAGAAACTGTCAAAAGTGACATAACGTTAGTTTAAAGCAATTGCTGAGTTTGACTGGCATTAACGTACCTATTAGAGCACTATGCTTATGTGAAAAACTGTAAAAATCTATAAAAAAGTGCAAAAATCTAAAAGGAAAATCTATGAAAAAGTGTCAACATTTATAAGAAACTGTAAAAAAACGTGAGAAACTGTAAAAATTTATGAAAAAGTGTCAAAACCTATGAGAAATTGTCAACAAATGTCAGAAGATGTAAAAATCTATAAAAAGTGTCAATATTTATGAGAAACTGTCAAAATTGACAAAACATTGGTTTGGAGCAACTGCTAATTTTGATTTTTATTAACTACATTTTAGAGCACTATGCTTATGTGAGAAACTTGAAAAATTTATGAAAAAGTCAGAAATTCTTGGAGGAAATGTCAAAATCTTTAAAAAAAATTAAAAAAGTGTTCAAATCTATGAGAAACTGTCAAAAAAAGTTAGAAACTGTAAAACTCTATGAAAAAGTGTCAATATCTATGAGAGAACGTCAAAATTTATACAAAAATTTAAGCAATGTCTAATACTATAAAAAAAATAAAAATTATAAAATTTTATAAAAATCTGTTAAATGAGAAACAATTAAAATCCATCAAAAAATGTGAAAGCAATTTTGATGTTTTTATAATTTTAAGATTATATAAAAAACTGTCAAAATCTATAAAAAAAACGACAATAAAAACCAATCAAAATCTTTAAAAATGTGTCAAAATAACTAAGGCATCAATTTTGAAACTGTCAAAAAATGTAAAAATCTTCTAAAATCTTTAACAACATTATTATGTAAAACAATCTATCCAACATTTGTAAAATACTATAAAAAATTGTCAAAATCTCTGATAAACTGTCAAAAAATGTAAGAAACTATATAAATGTTTCAAAATCTACGAGATACTATTAAAAATTTGTACTGTAACTGTCAATAAATGTGAGAAACTATAAAAATATATAAAACAGTTTTAAAACTAAAAAAAAATTTAAATGTTTATGAAAAATTGTCAAAGTCTAACCTTAGCCTAAAACATTAAAACAAAAACTTTTAAAATAACAGAGTTTCTAGCTAGATCAGTCTTCCAATTGCTGACAAACTTAGTAAAACACTTGTTTTCACCACCAATTTATATGATTAACCACTATCAATCTGAACTCTAAAAATAACAAAATTAGGTCTTAGCTTAATATTGTAAAAAAAAAAATAGAAGTAAAGTTAAAACTTCTAACCTATTTATTAGTGCCACTAGACTTATTAGCTTTGGCGTAAGCCCACAACTTCTGAATTAAAACGAATTACCTTCTACTTTCTCTAAAGTATTAAAAGCAACTCTAAACCTACCGTCACTATGCTTCTACTTTCAAAAAAAAACTATATTAATCTTTGATTGACTTTAAGAACATAAACTTTAGATAAAAGTAAATTAACGTTGTAATACCAAAGCCTGACGACTATGTAGATGCAACTGTAGAGTATGTCAATCGTTGCTTAGAAATTTTTTATCTTGTTGGTACAACACAAAAGATGAATTCTACCCTGTTTGCCCAAGTTAACAGACCCGCTTAAATTCATAAACCTTTCAATAGAGTCACATTGCTGAGTCTAATACAACTGTTCTTTTGCTGAATACTTTGAGATAGTCAACTATTTCATTAAGAAAACAAAGCCAAATTAATATACCTTATACATTTTAAAAATTATGAAATTTGTATAGTATAACCATCATTGATATAGTGTTCTTACAATATTGGCTTAAATTATATTATTACCAACCGCTTTGGGAGAGACAATTATGTTTGTGTTATATACCTGGAAGCTATTTAACACTTTGGTATTTAAGGGTGAAAATATTATGTAAATATACATTATTTTTACTCATAATTACAGAATTACGAACAGCAAATTTAATTGATTTGTTAGTATTTTAATATTAGCATATAATAAAATACAAGCATTTTGTATTAATCTTTGATTTTTTGCTTTTAATGTTGTTGCAATGACTAATTAATTTTTTGTTCAAATTATAGATTAACTTTATTCGACTAGCGCCACACTTGATGTATTTACAAATCTTGTTGATAACTAATAATAATCCTTAAATAAATATTACGATCATATTTATTTATCATATAACATTTTGTTATCTAAAGTATCTTTAATCAAAGTTCATAAAATATTAATAATTAGGGAATCCCCTGATAATACTTGATAAAATTCTTTTTTGGCTATTCATAATTTTTATAATTTCCTGCACACTATTAGTTTTCCTCAAACTGACTAACAAAAATTAATTTTAATATTTTGAATTGAAGTTATTTATTTTAAGTTTTAAATTATTTAATTATGTTGAATACATAAATTTTTAGAAAAGTATGAAAGTAGTTGAATGTTGTGAATGTTGAATGAAAAAAAAAACATTTATGATAAAATTCTTTTTTAGCAAATTATGGTTAAGGTTAAGCAAAACTTTTAATTTAGATAACAAGAAATAAATAACTAAACTAATTTTTACAGTTTATAAAGGTGCCCCTAGACAATCAATGTTATCATCAATAATATTGAATAATTTATTGCATAATATATTGCTAGGACCACCTACGCATTGCAATATAATTGCGCAAAATTTTTGTTAGTTACTGACACTTCTACAGTCAACACGTGGAATAAAATAAAACAAGTTGTGTGACCATTGCTTTAAAAAAGGAGCAGAAAAAAAATGCAGATGGACAAATGAATGATTCAAAAAAAGAAAAGAAATACTTTTAGTTCAGTACAATAAAAATCAAATTGACTTATTATATTGTGCAATCTTTCAATATCATCTCTAACGGTCAATTATTGTGCAATATATTAACTTCATCTTTTCCTAGTTTAATAAAACATCAATCACCCTTGACAACTTTTCAATGACACAATAGTATACATTCCTAAATATTATGACATTTATAAAAATATTTTACGGCCCATATGAATCTAACGGCATCATCAGACACAAACTACAACGTCTCCATGGTTTACTAACAGAATTAAGTAAAGAAGATTATGATATTGAAGTAATACCTTCACAACATTTAAACCGTATAACCTTTGAAATGTGTGATCGCGAAATATTTCGATGTGATATCAGAAACTTAATGTTTAATGAAACATATTACAGTAACGATAAAACTTGTCAAGTAATTATAGCAGCCATTAGAGAACATGAAAAATTATTTGTTGGCGAACACAATAAAAAAACATTTATTGATGTTAGTGAAGGTATGCGTATGGTGATGAGAAGAAAACGAATGACAACTAAAGACATTTTAAAAGATTTTGATATTGATTTAATTTATGAAATTGGGGCTCCTTGTAATACATCAGAAAGCGAAGGTTTGACATCAGTAGCAGAAAAAGAATCAAGTAGTTCTAGTAAATATTCGGTTGACATTAGTGAAAGTGTGATGGCAAAGAAATATTTAGAATGGAATCAGTATGACTTATTAGATGAACAGAGACCAGTATGTCTATGCAGGGAAGATTTAGATTTAAAGTCGTCTAATAGTAGTTACAGTAGTAGTGATTCTGATGTTTTGGATAATTTGGATACTTATTGCTTTGATTCTAAATGTGGAACTTGTCCACCGATAAATGTTTCCAGTTCTGAAAGTAATATAGATGAAGACAATTTTGAATTAACAATAATTAAAGATGCAAATTTAATGGATGAAGACGATAAAGAAATATCTTTATATAGTATTAAAGAAGAATATGAAAATGAAGATGAATTTGAAAATGAAAACGAAAATGAAGATGGTTAAATATGAAAAATTTGTAGTTTTAATTTATAATATGGGTTTGACAATGTAATTATTATTTTTAATATACCTCTGAGAGATGTTTAAAATAATTTTATTGTACTCCAAAGTTTTTAAAGTTTTTTCATCAATGTTTTTTATATGCTCTAATTGCAATTATGTTATTTCTTGTTAGCAACTTTGTCATACAAGAACAAATTTTTGTGATGTAGTTAGGTCTTAAGGTCGGTCAAGCAATTTGCGCAAATTAAATTGTGCAAGCATTTTGCGCAAACCACATGAAAATTATTAAACAAGCTAGATTTGACTTAAGCCAAACTTTCTGGCTTGTGCAAGTGAACGATTTTTGTTTTTATGCAACAATTTACTTGTTCAACTTGAGCGTTAAAACCATCTTTTAGTATAACTTTTAAAATTGTGTTGAATTGGATAGGTGATTTTTTGCGTTTTTTCCTGCTACTAAAAACTATGTAAGTTTGGAAGTTTTTTAACACGAACACAAAAGACTCGTGGCTACTTAGGCTAGCAACCAAATCTGACAACATTATACTTTGGTGGTGCAAAAAATTTGACTGGTTTAAAGAGGCTTTACAAACACAATAGGTATTGGAAACAGTTCAACGTGTAGAAGATGTGAAATGGAAACTTTGGTTTACCTTCTAACTTTAAATCTAGAATTTAGAATCCAAAGCTGTTAGTTTAACAAAAACTTTTTGTCTGTTTTGTAGGCTTTCTTGATGATTGTTACTTTTGGCTTTTCTGAGGTTTGTCAATTTTTTTAGATATAAGAAAAAAAAAATGAAGCACTTATTCATTTATATAATTTACAATAAAATTAATTTAACTTATAATGTGTGGAAAAGTGTTAATTATTACTAATAGAATCTTATCGTCTAATACACCTGATTTAATAATTAAACTAATCAAACATTAAACATTGTAATATTAATAGAAATGAATTTACAAGTAGTATAATAAGATACGTCTTATCAATACGATAGTAGTATTTTTTTGCACCTGAAGGAAATGGTTGGAAATGATTAACTGTAATCATCGGATGTGTAATATTGCAACAAAATTTTGATTATGTATTTATCATAAATTATTAAAAAAAGCTGACATAAGCCAAGTAAGTATAACATAGTTTCCTGGTAAATAATTTTGATGATGATTCATTAAACAAATTAACAAACAAAAAATGTTTATGCGCTGTGATGACACTCCGCCGGGCTGCAGACAAGCAAATGAGGCAATGATTGATACAAACGCTAAGACAAAAAAACTTGCAAATTGTAACAGTCAACTAAAAAAACACGTAAACACAATTGGTATTCGAGACAGTCCAACGTGTAGAGTATTTGAAATGAATGACAAGATTGAGCACGTGGTATATACATGCCCGACCTTCTCGTATAGTAGGGAATCTATATGGGAAGCCGCTAGCTTGACATGGCCAGTATAAAGAAGGTTTTACTTGTAGACATCAGTTACATTACATACCAAGACATCAAAGTGAAGTCTCTACTAGAGGAGGTCCAAATGGTCTAACAAGGCCTACGTGTAGCAAATTTTGGTTTACCTAAATTTAGAATTCCTAAATATTCTAGATTTTATGATGCCTTATTGCTTTCTGGACAAAACAACCATTATCTCTGTTTTGACACAAGATGATTTCTTTGCTAACAGACGAGGACCTGATAACCTGTGACATAAAACCCCTATGGTGACTTCAGTCTACTCTAAGTTTATATGCATGCTCTTGAAGTAAATAAAAAAAACAAATCTAAAAAAACCTTGTCAGCAAAGACCCGCACGCAAACTTATAAAGCTAGTGAATTATTGATTGTGTTTAAACTTTAGTAAGTCAAACTACAACCAAACTTTAAACATAACAATCTATAAAGTGATTTTTGACAAAACTATTGTCAGAAAAAACTGAGTTTTTTTACAGTAATCTCAACCTAGATGTTTATCGCCAAGAGGAATGTCATTTTTTAACTATTTTATGAACAACGTTTCCTTGAGTAAGGGAATTGTTGCAGGAACGTGTTTGCAAAGAACCTGGCATTAAAATGAACCAAACTTTGTTAAAATTCAACTTGCCAGCCAATTTGTTTTTAAGATTTAAGTCCACAACAATTTCTTCTTACCAACTGAACATCATCAAAATAGAAATTGCTGAGATTTATTTTAAGTTATCTAAACCAAGATAACCCTCTTCCTGGAAGGTGATTTTGACCACTTTTGTCAAAACTTGACATTATCCAACATTACTGAGCTGCATCTATTGACCATAATAGGTTTTAGATAGTTTAATTTTGGAACCACAAGGAAGACATCTACGTCAAACTCCGCTAAGATTTTCTGGTACTCTAAACTTTGTCTTTACTTTCAGGACGTATTTTTTTGAACGAGCAGTCGTTAAAAGCTTTGTTCTACGCTTTATGGTATTCTTTAGGAAACAAAACTCACACACTTTTTTAAGCATACCACAATCTAGAGAACCGCTATCAACTACAGTTTCCATCAATAACTAGACCGTAATATCTTTACTCTACAAAATTAAAAATGAAGCATGACAAACCAAGTGAGTACATCACTTTATTTATTAATTATGAGTGAGCAGTTTTAACCGAATTAACTCATCCAAATGATGGATATCTAGAAATTAGAAAAGTTTCTTTTCTAAAAAAGACAAATTTAGTCTATTGATAATAAACAGTTAGGTTAGGTTAGGTTAGGTTAGGTTAGGTTAGGTTAGGTTAGGTTAGGTGGGTAGATAATTTTAACTGTAGGGCTACTCATCTATCCAAAGTAAGTATTTTTAACTAAATGGCGGCTCACCTAGCTTAATGTTACTCATCTAGAAATTAAATGTTTTTTCTAGAAATGTCAGTTGTTACTAATTAAAAAAAAAGCAGATACTCCTTAATGTAAACAATAATTGAGCCGGGTGTGCAGCTCTTTCTCAAAAAAATTTGTTTATTCAATTTTTATTTGAGGTTATTCAGTAGATTTCTGGTTGTTAACTATCAAGCCAAATTAGACTAAATTTTTATTTTTGTAGTATTTCCTTATTTTGTTGCAGATGTTTTGCTAGTACAAGTGGTTGCAAATAGTCTAACTTCAAGAAGTTAAAGAATGAGATGTTTTGTTTATTTTTACCTTTTTTAAATTTGGGTTTTTATGTTTTGAGAAAGCTTTTGTACTATTTTGAAATACTTTTTTAATTGGTTTTGATTTAAAGGTTGCTGATTGTTGACTATTAAGTCAGATTAGATTTGTTTTAGATTTTCATTTTTGTGGTAGTGGGTTGACCTATTGCGAAAACTTTGCTAATACGAGTAATGCTCTAAGTAAAAAGACATTCCACAAAATATGTAATAGCTAACGCATAAATAGTCAATTCTTATGTCGTGTAGATTAGAACCTTAACCGCTCTACTACTCAAAAGTTTCAATGATTTACTAAAAAAAATTAACACACACAATTCATTGAGATGACACTATGAGCTGCAGATATGGAAAGAATGCAATAACTGCCCCAATTTCCAAGACAGTCGATTACTACTTACAATTGTCCAGAAAGAACCTGCAAACTATGACAAAAATCTTGATACTGTCAACTAAGAAAATACATACACACAATTGGTATTGGAAATACAGTCCAACGTGTAAAAAAGGTAAAATAGATGACAAGACAAACAATAAATATTGAGGAGATGCTGGCTTGACATGACCAGTATAAAGAAGTTCTTCCAAGCGTTGCATTTGCATAAATCAGCCAGTTGCAAAAGTTAAGAAAATATTTTAGAACAAAGTTATGACGGACAAAATTTGTAAAAGGCATTTTTGAATGTTTTGGCATTTTAGCTGTCAAAAATACAGACAACATGGTTTTGGAGTAAATTTCATCAAATATCTCAACAGTTGCAAAAGTTAAAGAAAATATTTTAAAACAAAGTTATGACGGACAAAATTTTCTACAAAATTTGCAATAGGCATTTTTGAATGTTTTGACAATTAAGCTGTCAAAAATACAAAAAACATGGTTTTAGAGCAAATTTCTTCAAATATCTTGCAAGTTGCAAAAGTTAAAGAAAATATTTTAGATTAAAGTTATGATGGACAAATTTTTCTACAAAATTTTTAAAAGGTGTTTTTGATTGTTTTGACAATTGAGCTGTCAAAAATATAGAAAACATTTTGGAATAAAATTCTTCAAATATCTTGAAAGTTGCAAAAGTTAAAAAAATATTTTAGAACAAAGTTATGACGGACAAAATTTTCTAAAAAATTTGTAATAAGTGTTTTTAAATATTTTGACATTTGAGTAGTAAAAAATACAGAAAGCATGGTTTTGGAGTAAATTTCTTCAAATATCTTGAAAGTTGCAAAAATTAACGAAAATAAATTTTAAATTAAAGTTATGATGGACAAAATTTTTTAAAAAATTTGTAAAATGTGTTTTTGAGTATTTTGACAATTGAGCTGTCAATAATACAGAAAACATGGTTTTGAAGTAAATTTTTTCAAATATCTCAAAAGATGCAAAAGTTAAATAACATATTTTAGAATAAAGTTATGACGGACAAAATTTTTGACAAAATTTGTAAATCATGTTTTTGAATATTTTGACGTTTGAGCTGTCAAAAATACAGAAAACATGGTTTTGGAGTAAATTTCTTCAAATATTTCAAAAGTTGCAAAAGTTAAAGAAAATATTTTAGAACAAAGTTATGACGGACAAAATTTTTTACAAAATTTGTAAAAGGTGTTTTTGAATGTTTTAACAATTGAGCTGTCAATAATACAGATAACATGGTTTTGGAGCAAATTTCTGCAAATATCTCAAAAGTTGCAAAAGTTAAAGAAAATATTTTAAAACAAAGTTATGACGGACAAAATTTTCTACCATGATTGTTAATGGTGTTATTAAATATATTGATATTGGAGCTGTCAAAGATACAGAAAACATGGTTTTGGAGTTAATTTCTTCAAATATCCCAAAAGTTGCAAAAGTTAAAGAAAATATTTCAGAACAAAGTTATGACGGATAAAATTTTCTACAAAATTTGTATAAGGTGTTTATGAATGTTTTGACGTTTGAGCTGTCAAAAATAAATAAAACATATTTTTAAAGAAAATTTTTTCAAATATCTCAAAAGTTGCAAAAGTTAAAGAAAATATTTTAGAACAAAGTTATGGTGGACAAAAGTTTTTACAAAATTTGTTAAAGGTTTTTTTAAATATTTTGACATTTGAGCTGTTAAAAATACAGAAAACATTGTGTTGTGGAGTAAATTTCTTTAAATATCACAAAAGTTGCAAAAATTAAAAAAACTTATTTTAGAACAAAGTTATGACGGACAAATTTTTTTACAAAAATTGTTAAAGGTGTTTTTGAATATTTTGACAATTGAGCTGTCAAAAATACAGAAAACATGATTTTGGAGTAATTTTCTTCAAATATCTTGAAAGTTGCAAAAGTTAAAAAAAATATTTTAGAACAATGTTATGACAGACAAAAATTTTTCCAAAATTTGTAAAAGCCTTTTGAATGTTTTGACATTTGAGCTGTAAAAGATACAGAAAACATGGTTTTGGAGTTATTTTCTTCAAATACCTCAAAAGTTGCAAAAGTTAAAAAAAAAAATATTTTAGAACAAGATTTTCTACAAAATTTGTAAAAGGTGTTTTTGAATGTTTTGACGTTTGAGCTGTCAAAAATACAGAAAACATGGTTTTGGAGTAAATTTTTTCAAATATCGTGAAAGTTGCAAAAGTAAAAGATTATATTTTAAAAAATAGTTATGACGGACAAAATTTTCTACAAAATTAGTAAAAGGTGTTTTTGAATATTTTGACAAGTGAGCTGTCAAAATACAGAAAACATGGTTTTGAAGTAAATTTTTTCAAATATCTTGAAAGTTGCAAAAGTTAAAAAAAATATTTTAGGACAAAGTTATGATGGACAAATTTTTCTACAAAATTTGTGAAAGGTGGTTTTGAATGTTTTGACGTTTGGGCTGTCAAAAATACAGAAAACATGATTTTAGAGTAAATTTCTTCAAATATCTTGAAAATTGCAGAAGTTAATGAAAATATTTTAGAACAAAGTTACGACGGACAAAATTTTATTTAAAATTTCTAAAAGGTGTTTTTGAATGTTTTGATATTTGAGCTGTCAAAAATACAGAAAACATGGTTTTGAAGTAAATTTCTTCAAATATCTCAAAAATTGCAAAACCAAAAAAAAAATAATTTTAAAACAAAGTTGTGATGGACAAAATTTTCTACAAAATTTGTAAAAGGTGTTTTTGAATGATTTGACATTTGAGCTGTCAAAAATACAGAAAACATTGTGTTCCAATAAATTTCTTTAAATATCTCAAAAGTTGCAAAAGTTAAAAAAAAATATTTTAGGACAAAGTTATGACGGACAAAATTTTCTACAAAATTTGTAATAGGTGTTTTTGAATGTTTTGACATTTGAGCTGTCAAAAATACAGAAATAAAGGTTTTGGAGTAAATTTCTTCAAATATCTTGAAAGTTTAAAAGTTAAAAAAAATATTTTAAATTAAAGTTATGATGGACAAAATTTTCTACAAAATTTGTAAAAAATGTTTTTGAAAGTTTTGACAATTGAGCTGTCAAAAATACAGAAAACATGGTTTTAGAGCAAATTTCTTCAAATATCTTGCAAGTTGCAAAAGTTAAAGAAAATATTTTAGATTAAAGTTATGATGGACAAATTTTTCTACAAAATTTGTGAAAGGTGATTTTGAATGTTTTGACGTTTGAGCTGTCAAATATACAGAAAACATGATTTTAGAGTAAATTTATTCAAATATCTTGAAAGTTGCAAAAGTTAACAAAATATTTTAGAACAAAGTTATGACGGACAAAAATTTCTACAAAATTTGTAGAAGGTGTTTTTGAATGTTTTGACAATTGAGCTGTCAAAATTACAAAAAACATGATTTTTGAGCAAATTTCTTCAAACTTCTTGAAAGTAGCAAATTAAAAAAAAAAAATTTAAGAACAAAGTTATGACGAACAAATTTTTTTACAAAATTTGTAAAAGGTGTTTTTGAATATTTTGACAATTGATCTGTCAAAAATACAGAAAACATGATTTTGGAGTAATTTTCTTCAAATATCTCAAATTTTGCAAAAGTTAAAGAATATATTTCAAAACAAAGTTATGACGGATAAAATTTTCTACAAAATTTGTATAAGGTGTTTTTGAATGTTTTGACGTTTGAGCTGTCAAAATTACAGAAAACATGGTTTTGGAGTAAATTTCTTCAAATGATTTGAAAGTTGCAAAAGTTAAAGAAAATATTTTAGATTAAAGTTATGATGGAGAAAATTTTCTACAAAAGTTCTGAAAAATGTTTTTGAATGTTTTGACATTTGAGCTGTCAAAACTACAGAAAACATGGTTTTGGAGCAAATTTCTTCAAATATGTTGCAAGTTGCAAAAGTTAAAGAAAATATTTTAAATTAAAGTTATGATAAACAAAATTTTCTACAAAATTTGTAAAAGGTGTTTTTGAATGATTTGACATTTGAGCTGTCAAAAATACAAAAAACATTGTGTTGGAGTAAATTTTTTTAAATATCTCAAAAGTTGCAGAAGTTAAAGAAAATATTTTAAAACAATATTTGTAAAAAGTGTTTTTGAATATTTTGACGTTGGAGCTGTAAAAAATACCAAAAACGTGGTTTTGGAGTAAATTTCTTCAAATTTATCGAATGTTGCAAAAGTTAAAAAAAATATTTTAGAACAAAGTTATGATTGACAAATTTGTCTTTATCACAACTAAAAGTATAAGTTTGCTTTAGAACTCTCTGAAGCTTTTAATTATTTACAGAGATAGATTTGAATTTAACAGTATTAGCAGATTTTCTATTGCAGAAGATGCAACCAACGCATATGATAATTATTGTTACCTAGGATGGCATACCTATCAGATTTTATAAACTCATGACACATGCGTTGCTAAGATTATAAAAAAAATGACACTGGTGCATTTGGAGGACATTGTAGAGTTCTTCTAAACATGATATTTACTATTTCTAAAAAAATGTTAGAAAAACTTTAAGAACATAACTAAATTGCAGTGTAAAAAAAGCAATTTTGGACAAACAGAGACACCGCAAAACTTTTGATGGCAATTAATTAAAACATTTATCTTGATTTAAGATTATTTAACATCCACCACAAAAACGTAATATTAAAGTTTTTTAGTACGTCCAAGAATAGGTTTAAAATGTAAAAGTAGCTTTAAACTAAACCAAACGGTTTTGACTTTCATCGAATGCAATTGGTTTGGGTTTATAAAAGCCGTCTTTTATTAAAAAGAAGAAAAAAAGCATCAATTTTCCGCAGTAACAGTAAGTAAAATTGGGTTAGTTGCAGATACAATAGATCTACTATAAATTTGATTTTGAAGAACATAACGTTTACTTCTAAGGTTCATAACTCTGTTGCTTGAAACCCGTCTTATCATAAAATAATTTTGCAATTTAATAACGTCCGTCTATTGAAGAGCAAACAATGCAAAAAAAATTAATTTAGCTTAGCTTAGATTAGTTTATTTTCAGTATTGTTTACAATAATAGTTTTTAGTTCTATTCTATTTAGTTTAAAAATGTATAATGTTTATAATATTTTTATTAAAAAAACACTTTTTAGATTCTTGGATTGTTAAACACGTGTTCGTGTTTACTTATGAGACGGACATAATAAAATACTTACATACATTATTTAATTCAACTATAAAATATTTATTAGAAACTTACTTGACAAAATAATCAAATTTTGTTAAATATAAGTACAACTTTCATTATACAAACTTGTAAATTGTTTTATTTCCTAAAATCCGTAAAGACATTAAGCTGCTGACTACAAGCCAGAATATAAAATAATATTACGTATATTTAAATGCATTTTAGCAAGGCAAACACATTTCAAAAGACAAACTGAAATTAATATAAATTAATATGAACCGGAAGGAAGCGCATTGGAACGAAAATTATGGCGATACCATACGGCCAACCCAACATGACTTGCAACTTTAATACAAATTAAAAACTACATGACGGGAAAATTGGAAGTGCATCATGAAATATATGTTGTGTTTCTATCTTTTTTTTTATATATATAGGGGATACATTAATTGGCCGCTAAGTGTAACGTATTTGCTTACATTTTCGGAATAACACAGACTACTACTACTATATTGACATGGTTAAGATCTTTCAACACCTCGTAATATAAACATATTTCAATTTGGGGATTTAAATCACGCCAACAGATCAGACTGATTACACGTTTAGGCGCCATATATATGTTTTTTTTAATGCCGGATTCGTTTGATGAAAAAATTAATAAATTATTTCAAGATGAGATATTAAATAGTTAATACTAATAATATGAAAAGGGAATATTGTATAAGTATTTAAAAAAAATGTTTGTATTATTTTATAAAATAATAAAAAAAATTCTAATCTTAATAATTTGAGTGTATTAAAATAGTTTAATCAGGTTATCAGTTAAACTTTTAAATTCTTTACCTTTGTACATATGTACATACTAAATTTCATTCATTATTTTGACTAATGATTAAAAATATTTAAATAGATTTAATTAGTACTTAAATTGATTAAAATTAGACTAGTAACTAAATAATCAATTGTGAAATTTTTTGACTCATTTATATTTTTATGCGTTTTATTAGATTATTTCTTACACATATTTTATAAAAAATAAAATGATTAATTTATAAAAAATATTGGTGCTAATGCAAAAAACGTTGAACTGTGTTTATATATAAAATATAATAGTTATTGTGATTTTATGTAAATTGTTTCTCTGAATAGTGAGAAGCTAGTCACACTGATAAAGGGTGCATACCCTGAAACACTAACTGGAAAAACAATTTACATAAAATACGTTATTTATTAAATTTAAATTAATTTTGTTTTTAATATATTTATACTCAGAAAAATCACTTATCTCAAAACTCAATGAACAAGATTAATAGATTTATTAATAGATTTTTAAATATATGCGGAGTTTATCCTAAGCTACACCTTTTTCTGCACCTTGTTTAATGTGTTTAATTTTTTATTTGCATTTAGTCTGTTAATGAAATAGCTTTTTATAGTTTTTTATAAATTAAAAATTCTATAGACCCCTGCAATTAATACCAAAAATAATATTTTTTTGTATAAAATTTTTAATGAATAATTAATACAAAAACACCTTGCGTAAATAGGTAGGTTTACTAAGACGCAATATAATAATCTCCAGTTGTACATTTATAATCCTATTGTTATCCCACCTATGACCTGCTGATCTGTTTAGAGGGATTACCTGAGATGGCCATATTTGCAGCAAGAAACTTTTATTTTATGAAGTAATATTATTATTATTTAAACTCAAATGGAGTTTTTGCTATAATAATTTATACAAAAAAATAAGACATTTGATAATAATTAACTTAAATTTAAAAAAAATAAACAAACACTAATATCTTTTTTTTTTAATTTTCTATACAATAAAAATGCAGTTTTACTTTAATTTGCAATATGTTTGATAGTCTTATACAATAAATGACAATTTTCTGCAATATTTTGACAGTTTTTTGCTACCTTTGAGTGGTTTTTAGATCTTTTGATAGTGGTTTGTTACATTGGACAGTGATTAATCTACAAAACAGCTTTCATACAATTATTGAAAGTTTTAAAAGTAATAATTAAATGTTTTTTTATAACAAACACTTGGACTACCTACCCTTAAACCATTTTTCCGTACTCATGTTCTGGATCACCAACATTTGGGTGGGTGGGCTAGTTCAACAATTGAGAGAGATATAGCTTATACTTGCGTCCCAAACACCCACCCAAGTTGTTTCTGATTAAGAATATTATATTTTTTTTAGCTTTGCGCATATTTTTGCAAAATGTTAACCAACAATTATTGGTAAGATAATCTCTGTATTACCAACACTTGGGTGGGTCGGCGAGTCAAAGTAGTTCAACAATAAAGCCAGATATAGTTTATATTTGTGTCCCAAAAACCCACCCAAGTGTTTTTGATTAAGAAAATTATAACTTCTTCAGCTTTGGGCATTTTTAAAAATGTTAAATAACAATTGTTGATAAGCCAATCTCTGAATTACCAACACTTGGGTGGTTGGGCGGGCTAAAGTAGTTCAACAATAAAACTAGATATAGTTTATACTAGTGTCCCACCAAATCATCCAAGTGTTTCTGATAAAAAAAAACTATAATTTTTTCAACTTTGCGCATATTTTTGCAAAATGTCAATTAACAACTGTTGATAAGCCAATCTCTGAATCACCAACAATTGGGTTGGGTAACAATAAAACCAGTTATAGTTTATACTTGTGTTCCAAACACTCATCTAAGTATTTCTGATAAAGAAAATGATAATTTCTTTAGCTTTGCGCATATTTTTACAAAAAGTTGATCATCAATTGTTGATAAGGCAATCTCTGTATGACCAACACTTGGGTGGGTGGGCGGGCTAAAGTAGTTCAACAATAAAGCCAGTTATAGTTTGTACTAATGTTCCGCCTACTCACCCAAGTGTTTCTGATAAAAAAAAAAATATAATTTATTCAGCTTTGCACATATTTTTGAAAAAAATGTTAATCAAAAACTGTTTATAAGCTAATCTCTGAATTACCAATACTCGGGTGGATTTAGTTTGATTTAATTTTGGTTCATTGTGAGGTTTTTTTCTTGTTCCAATTTTGTAAGCTCTTTTGTTATTCTTAAAACATTATTTTTCTTCTTTTAAACTCCTAAAAAGTCTTAAAAACTTTTGGTCAAATTTAGAAATCTTTTATCAAATTCTAGAAATTCTTGAAAAATTTAGAAACATTAAATTAAATTCTAAATTTTTCCAAGATAATATAAAAATTTTTAATTTTTTTTCCAATTTCTGATAAGTTCTAGAAACCTTTGATCAACTTTAAAAATTGTTTATTAAACTGCTGCCGGTTTAGAAACCTTTGACCAAGCTTAAAAACTCCTGAGAAATTTTAAGAACATTTGATAATATTTAGAAAATATTTTAGAAAATGTTGACCGTTTCTAAATTTTTTTTACCAAATTCTAAAATGATTCCATTCCAAACAATTTTTGAAACCTACATCTAACTTTATACATTTTTGAACAATGTTAGTAACATTTGATCAATATAGATTTCTCTAAACAATTTTATTCAATTCTAAAAACCCTTTATTAAACTTAGGAGTTTTCTAAAAAGTTCTATAAACTATTTAAAAACTCTAGAAAATTCTTAAAAATTTTAAAAACTTTTGATCAAATTTTACAAGTGTTTTAATCAAATTTTGAGTGGTATTTTCAAAAGTTTTGATCAACTCTAGAAATAAATCTTTCACCAAATTCTAAAGATATTTTGAACGATTCTTGAAACCTACAACCAATTTTATACATTTTAAATTTTTTTTAGAAACATGTGATCAATCTAGAGTGCTCTAAATTTTTTTATTTGATTCTAGAAACTTTTTATTAAATTTTAGAGTTTTTGTAAAATTCTAAAAACTTTTCAAGAACACTAGAAGTCTAGAAACTCTTGAGAAATTTAAAAAACTTTTAATTAAATTTTAGAAACTCTTAAGATATTTTCAAAAGTTTTGATCAACTCTAGAAATTTTTCACCAAATTCTAAAGATATTTTGAACGATTCTTGAAATCTGAAACTCTTAAGAAATTTTAAAAACTTTTGATCAAGTTTTACAACTGTTCTAATCAAATTTTAGAAACTCTTAAGATATTTCTAAAAGTTTTGATTAACTCTAGAAATCTTTCACCGAATTCTAAAGATATTTTGAACGATTCTTGAAATCTGAAATTAATCTAGAGTGCTCTAAAAACTTTTATTTAATTCTAAAAACTTTTTATTAAATTTTGGAGTTTTATGAAAATTTTTAAAAACTTTTTAAAAACACTAGAAGTCTAAAAACTTCTGAAAATTTTAAAAAAAATTTGATCAAAATTTACAAGTGTTCTAATCAAATTTTAGATATTCTCAAAAGTTTTGATCAACTCTAGAAATCTTTCACTAAATTCTAAAAAGATTTTGATCAATTCTTGAAACTTACATCTATCTTTATACACTTTTAAAGAAATTTAGAAACATTTGATTAACCTAGAGTGCTCTAAAAACATTTATTCAACTTTAAGTTTTTTGAATACCAACTTTGTACATTTTCAAAATTTTTAGAAACATTTGATCAATCTAAAGTGCTTTAATAACTTAATTCTAGAAACTTTTTATTATATTTTGGAATTTTCTGAAAAATTCTAAAAACTTTTTGAAAACACTAGAAGTCTAGAAATTTTTGAAAAAAGTGTTCTAATCATATTTTAGAAACTAAAATATTCTAAAAAGTTTTGACCCACTCTAGATATCTTTCACCAAATTTTAAAAACAATTCTAAACAATTCTTGAAACTTACAATCAATTTTATACACTTCTAAAAAAATTTAGAAACATTTGATCAATTTAGAGTTTTTTAAAAACCTTTATCCAATTCTAAAAATCTTTTGTTAAAATCTAGAGTTTTTTGAAAAGTTCTAAAAACTTTTTAAGAAATTTCTGAGAAATTAAAAAAAATATTCTAAAAAGTTTTAAAGTGTTATAGAAGTAGCTAACTTTTTAAGTCATTAGTTGCCTAACTCTAAAAACGTTTTACTAAATTTAAAATCTTTCACCAACTCTAAAAAAATTCTTAAAAAAATTTAGAAAATTGAATCAAGTTCTATTTTTTTTTAAATATTCTAAAATTTTTTAAGCAATTTTAGAAGTTTTTTCATTAAAATCTAAAAATTGTTGACAAACTTTTGACCAACTCTCAAAAACTCAAAAACAATTAAATAAATTTTAGAAACACCTAAAAAGTTAAAAAAATTTTTAGATAATATTAGAAGTTTGAGAAAAACTGTACAAATTGTAGAAACTCCTGATAAATTTCCGAAACATTTAACTAAAGTCTAAATTTTTCTAAGATAATATTGAAATTTTTAGTTTTTTTTTAAATACTGATGAGTTTAAAGAACCTTTGACAAACTCTAAAAATTGTTTATTAAACTTTTGAAACTGCCGATATGGTAGATTTTTGACCAAGTCTAGAAATTCCTGAAAATTTTTAAAACCATTTGATCAAATTTTAGTAATGTTCTAATCAAATTTTAGAAACTTCTAAGATAGTTTAGAAAGTTTTGACCAACTCTAGAAATCTTTGACCAAATTCTAAAGATATTTTGAACAATTCTTGAAACCTACAACTTATATTGTACATTTTTAAATTTTTTTAGAAACATTTGATCTATTTAGAGCAAAAACTTTTATTTAATTCTAGAAACTTTTTATAAAACTTTGAAATTTTCTGAAACTTTTTAAAAACTTTTCAAGAACACTAGAAGTCTAGAAATTCTTGAGAAATTTTAAAAACTTTTGATGAAGTTTTACAACTAATCTAATCAAATTTTAGAAACTCTTAAGAAATTTCCAAAAGTTTTGATCAACTCTAGAAATCTTTCACCAAATTCTAAAAATATTTTGAACGATTTTTAAAACCTACAACCTATTTTGTACACTTTTAAAAAAATTTAGAAACATTTGATCAATCTAAAGTGCTCTAAAAACTTTTATTTAATTCTAGAAACCTTTTATTAAATCTTGAAGTTTCTGAAAAGTTTTTAAAACTTTTTGAAAACACTAGAAATCTAGAAATTC
The DNA here is from genome assembly GCA_963932245.1 of Tachinus rufipes. Classification (NCBI taxonomy): domain Eukaryota; kingdom Metazoa; phylum Arthropoda; class Insecta; order Coleoptera; family Staphylinidae; genus Tachinus; species Tachinus rufipes. The sequence continues at coordinate 128,060,593 of OZ010741.1, forward strand.
TTGAAAATTTTTAAAAACATTTGATCAAATTCTAGAAGTGTTCTAATCATATTTTAGAAACTTCTAAGATATTCTAAAAAGTTTTGGCCCACTCTAGATATCTTTCACTAAATTTTAAAAACAATTCTAAACAATTCTTGAAACTTACAATCAATTTTATACACTTCTAAAAAAAATTAGAAACATTTGATCAGTTTAGAGTTCTTTAAAAACCTTTATCCAATTCTAAAATTGTTTTGTTAAAATCTGGAGTTTTTTGAAAAGTTCTAAAAAGTTTTAACGTGTTATAGATGCAGCTAACTTTCTAAGTCATTATTTGCTTAACTCTAAAAACTTTTTACCAAATTTCAGAATATTTAGAATCTTTGACCAACAAAAAATTCTTAAAAAAATTTAGAAAATTGAATCAAGTTCTTTCTTTTTTTTTAAATATTCTAAAATTTTTTAAGCAGTTCTAGAAGTTTTTTCATTATAATCTAAAAATTGTTGACAAACTTTTGACTAACTTTTAAAATCTCAGAAACATTTAATAAAATTCTAGAAACTCCTAAAAAGTTTCAAAATTTTTTAGATAATTTCAGAAACCTCTTGCTAAATTTTAGAAACTTTTGAGAAGTTTGAGAAAAATTGTACAAATTATAGAAACTCCTATAAATTTCAGAAACATTTAATTAAATTCTAAATTTTTTCAAAATAATATAGAAATTTTTAGTTTTTTTTTTAAATTTCTGATGAGTTTAAGGAACCTTTGACAAACTCTAAAAATTGTTTATTAAACTTTTGAAACTGTTGAGATGGTGGACCTTTGACCAAGTCTAGAAATTCCTGAAAAAATTTAAGAACATTTGATCAAATTCTAGAAATGTTTTAATCAAATTTTAGAAACTTCTAAGATATTTTAGAAAGAACAATTTTTGAAACATACAACTAACTTTATGCATTTAAAAAAAAATTAGAAACATTTTATCAATCTATAGTGCTCTAAAAACTTTTATTTGATTCTAGAAACCTTTTATTAAATTCTGGAGTTTTCTGAAAATTTCTAAAACTTTTCAAGAACACTAGAAGTTTAGAAACTCCTGAGAAATTTTAAAAACTTTTTATTAAATTTTACAAGTGTTCTAATCAAATTTTAAAAACTCTTAAAATATTTTCAAAAGTTTTGATCAACTCTAGATATCTTTCACCAAATTCTAAAAATATTTTGAACAATTCTTGAAATCTACAACCAACTTTGTACACTTTTAAAAAAATTTAAAAACATTTGATCAATCTAGAGTGCTCTAAAATTTTTTATTCAATTCTAGAAATCTTTTATTAAATTTAGGAGTTTTCTGAAAAGTTCTAAAAACTTTTCAAAAACACTAAAAGTCTAGAAACTCTTAAGAAATTTTATAAACATTTGATTAAATTTTACAAGTGTTCTAATCAAATTTTAAAAACTTTTAAAAAGTTTTAGTCAACTCTAGAAACTTTTACCAAATTCTAAAAAAATTCTGAACAATTTTTAAAAACTACAACCAACTTTTTACACTTTTAAATTTTTTTAGAAACATTTGATCAGTATAAAGTGCCCTAAAAACTTTTATTTAGTTCTAAAAACCTTTTATTAAATTTTGAAGTTTTTTGAAAAGTTCAATAAACTTTTCAAAAACACTAAAAGTCTAAAAACTCCTGAAAATTTTTAAGAACATTTGATCAAATTCTAGAAGTGTTCTAATTAAATTTTAGAAACTTTTAAAATGTTTTGACCAACTCTAGAAATCTTTCAACAAATTCTAAAGAGATTCTGAATATTTCTTGAAACCTACAACTAACTTTATACATTTTTGAAAAAAATTAATAACATTTAATCAATCTAGTGTGCTTTAAAAACTTTTTTCAATTCTAGAAACTTTTTATTAAATTCTGGAGTTTTCTGAAAAGTTTTAAAAACTTTTCAAGAAACTTCTCAGAAATTTTAAAGAAACAATATTAAGTTCTAAAAAGTTTTAAGGTATTATAGAAATAGCTAACTTTATAAGTAATTATTTGCATAACTATAAAAACTTTTAAAAAAATTTAAAAACTTTTTACCAAATTTTAGAAAATTTTAATTTAGAAAAATTGAAACTGTTGATAATACTTGAAACCTTTGACTAATTATTAAAAACTTATTTAATTAAATTCCGGTAATTCCTAAAAAGTTCTAAAAATTTTTAGCCATTTTTAGAAGTTTCTTACTAAGTTTTAGAAACTCTTGAGAAGTTTAAGAAAAACTGTAGAAATTCCTAATAAATTTTAGAAACGTTTAATTAGGTTTTAAATTTTTTTAAATTTATTAAAAACATTATTTTAAGAAGTAAGTGGGCGGGCTAAAGAAGTTCAACAATAAAGCAAGATATAGTTTATACTTGTGTAGTACTTACTCACCTTAGTGTTTCTGATCAAGAAAATTATAATTTCTTCAGTTTTGGGCATACTTTTGAAAAATGTTAATCAACAATTGTTCATAAGCTAATTTTTGGATCACAAACACTCGGGTGGCTGGGGGGGGGGGGCAAAGTAGTTTAATAATAGGGCAAGATATAGTTTATACGTGTATACTACTTACCCACTCAAGTGTATGTAATAAAAAAAAAATTTCTTTTACTTTTGCATATTGTTGTAAAATGTCAATTAACAATTGTTGATAAGCTAATCTCTGTATCACCAACATTAATAATATAGCCAGATATAGTTTATAATTGTGTCCCAAGCACCTACTCAAGTATTTCTGATAAAAAAAATGATAATTTCTTTAGCTTTGCGCATATTTTTGTAAAATGGTTATCAACAATTGTTGATATGCCAATTTCTAAATTATCAACACTCGAGTGGGTTTAGTTTGATCTAATTTTAGTTTAATGTGAAGTTTTTGTCTTGTTCCAATTTTGATAGCTCCTTCCTTGTTCTTAAACCATTTTTTTTCCCTAAAAAGTTTTAAAAATTTTTGGTCAACTTTTGAAATCTTTTATCAAATTCTAGAAATTTTTGAAAAAATTAGAAACATTTAAATAAATTCAAAAATTTTTCAAGTATTTTTTTTTTCCAATTTTTAGTGAGTTTTAAAAGCCTTTGACAAACTTTAAAAATTGTTTTCTAAACTTTTAAAACTGCTGAGATAGTCTAAAAACTTTTGACCAAGTCTAGAAACTCCTGAGGAATTTTAAGAACATTTGATCAAATTTTACAAGTGTTCTAATTAAATTTTAAAAACTTTTAAATTTTTTTTAAAAGTATTGATCAACTCTAGAAATCTTCCACTAAATTTTAAAGAGATTTTGACACACAGTAGAAGAAGCTATCTGCTTACAATTTTAACCTAACCTAATCTAACCTAACCTAACTTAATTTAACTTAACCTAACCTAATCTAACCTAACCTAACTTAATCTAACTTAACCCAACCTAATCTAACCTAATCTAACCTAACCTAACCTAACCTAACCTAACCTAACCTAATCTAACCTATTCTAAACTATTGTAACCTTTTTTTTTTATTGTGGTCTAGGAAAAGCTCTTCTAGCCCCACACTCGGGCTAAAAGAACCCTCACCCACTAAACCCCTACTTGGCAACTTATCTGTATTCCTGAAGTTGCAAGCATATCTTTAGGAGTTCTCGCTCGGACGGTAGTTCTATGCTAGCACCCTAGACGTTATTGTTTCTGACATTCTCTTTTTTTCTATCATTTTATTTTAATTCTTTGTTTGTAGGATTTGTAGTACGTAACCTTTGATTTTATCCCATGCTTCTATACCTACAATATTGCCTGGTGTTAATCTTGTCTTAATTTTCTCCTCTAGCTTTTTTTTTTAATTTTTGGCAGTTGAAAAGTGCATGTTTCAGACTATCCTTCTCTAGGCATTTATTGCACGTACTATCTTTGAAGATGCAAAATCTGTTAAGGTATGTTTTGAAGCATCCGTGTCTGCTTAAACATTGCGTTAGGAAGGAAGTAGTCAACTTTTACGTCTTTCCTGTTAACTCATTTTAGGAGGTCTTTTATCAATTTTTTTGTCCATATTGTCTTTTCCGAGTTCTTTTCTTATGTCTCTGTTTATTTTCCCATTTTTGATTTTGTGTATGGGTTTTGCTTTTCTGCACCAATTGTATTTCTATAAGGCATAATTAATGATATTGCTAGAATAACTTTTGTAGATATTGTCCTGTAGCCGCTGACTGTTCTAATTGCCAGCTTTCTTTGTTGTCTACTTAGGAAAGCTCTGTAGCTTTTATACTTAAATGCTTTTTCCCATATTGATGCTCTGTAGAGCACTATAGAGTAGGCTACGCTGGACAGTATTCTTCTTTTTGACTCCGACGGCGCTCTGATGCTAGGCATTAGCTTAATTTGTGCGGTTGTTGTCTTGTCCGCATTTTGTGCCGTTTTTTTAATGTGTGCTTTTATTTTAGTGTTGTGATCGTACCATATATCCAAGTATTTTATTGACTTCTTAGTCATGATTTCAATTCCGCCCACCTTGATGACTTTATCTTTAAATATTTTTTTTGTACAAGATTATTGTCTTGGTTTTTTTTTGGCTATTTTTAGCTCGAGTTCTTCAATTTTATTCTTTACCCGTTCTAGTACCAGGTTGGTTCTGTCCGTGATTTTTTTTTGTTTTTGCCCGTAGTGGCAATCTCTGTTTCGTTCGCATAGCAGATCATTGTTGTTCTTTGGGGCATCTTTTTTTCTACGATTGTGTTAAAGTAAGTGATTTACAGTAATGGGCTTAGAATCGAGCCTTGTGGTACGACGCAAATTATGTTCATTTTTTCTTCTTCCCCTATTATTAATTTCTGGTTCTCTAAGTATCTAGTATAAGTCTTTTGCTGACTTTCATGTTTTCTAGCAACTGTACCACTCCTTTTTACGGGACTGTACCAAAAGCATTTTTTATGTCTACCGTTGTTAACATACATAGTGATCTGTTCTTGTATGCTTTTTTTATATCCTCTACTGTTTTGTTCACTACCATCATGACGTCAATGGTAGACATGTCTTTTCTGAACTCATACCGGATTGCGGATAGTTTCTGATCTACTTTCTTCTTCAATCTTGTGCTCTTGTTTGCAATCATGTGTTCGTATATTTTTCCAAAAGTGTTTATCAGGCATAGAAGTCTGTACATTGTGTCCTTGTCTTTATTTTTTTTTTATGTCTTTACCAAAACCAGTTTAACCTGCTTCTTGTTGTTTATTAGTGTTAAGATTGATTATTTTTACTACTTTCTTTGCAATAGCAGGGAGTATACAATCTGGTCCCGGTCAGAAAAACTCAAAAACAAAAAGTTTTTGAGATTTTCTTTCGTTTTTTATAGTTCCTTGATGGTAAATGGGGCTTTTTCTTCTTCCTTCGTTATTTTTAGCCATTTTACTGTAGGTCGCCTGGGAAAGAGTTGTTTGGCAAAAAAACTTATTCTAACTTAACTTATTCTAACATTTTTTTAGTTCTATAGTATCCGCTTTTTGCATTTCTTCATTCGACTAGGTTTTGTTTTATATATCTGCTTCTTATTATTCTATTATTAATCTTTTTCTTTCTCTGTAATCTTTTCATCTTCTTCTTTTTTTGTGATCATCTTTCTTATCATTATATTGATTATATCCTATTTTATGCTACTTTCTAACATTAATTATCTCCACCTCTTTTCTCTTAACTTCATATTTTGGGCAGACTAGTAGCGTGTGTTGAGCTATATTTACATGATTTTCTTTTTTGTCGGACTTCTCTTTTTATCCTTACCCCAAGTAATGCTTATTTATTTTGCCAACCTAACCTAACCTAACCTAACTTAACCTAACCTAACCTAACCTAACCTAACCTAACCTAACCTAACCTAACTTAACCTAACCTAACCTTTCTACAATTTTTTTGTGCTTTTTTCCTGATTTTGTTTTTGTGGTTGTTAGCTTTATTCTTGTTAGTATTAGTTTGTGATCCGTACTTAGTTTAGTTTATTATGCTTCTAGTATGTGTTGTAGATATATTGTTCAAAGATTGTGTTTTCAATATTATATTTTTTCTAAACAGTTTATCATTTTGGTTTTGTTATTGTTCCATCTGCTTTTTTTGTTTTTTCTTATGCTTTCTTGGCCTTTTTCTACGTCTCTATTTTTGCGTTCTATTATCTACTAATTAATACGTTTTGTGTTTTTTTTGTTCAGTGTTTCCTGTAGTTCTGTATAGATTTTATCTAGTTTTTTTCTTTTGTTTTATGAACAGGAGCGTAAATTTGCACGATTGCTAGATTTTATATGTCTTTAATTCTCAAAGAGGTGGGCTTCTATTTTGTGATTTTCCTGTTTATTTCTTCTGTTATTATTCTAACTTCTTTTTTTTTTCTTTTTGTGTTGGTTTTCTCAAGTAGTATCGTGTATAGTATAGTTTCTTTTTTTTATGTCTATATTTCTTCTTTTTATCTTCTCTGATTGTTTTAATGTTTCATGTTGCTATCGTTATTATGTGTTTTTGTTTACTTATTTTCTTAACTTCTACGTTTGCGATTTTTATTCTTTTGGTTTCTTTGTTTGTTTGTTTTTAATTGGAGATAGGAGGCTTTGGACTATGTTTTTTGAGATGTGTGTATTGTTTGTTGTAATTTGGTTGTCTTTTTTGTTAATTTTTTTATTGGCCGTACCTTAAATAAATTAGTGTTAGGTTAATTAAGATCCGACGTTTCAAGCACGGTGTGGTGGTTGAGAGGTTCAGCGTGCGTTGTCTCTGTTATATAAAAAATAACATTGTGTAACTGGGAGTACAATTGTTTTATTATAAATTTTGAACAACAATTATTAGTTTTAAAATAGAACAAAAACTAGTCTATGAATTTAGTTGTAATTTATTGTACACAATCATTAATGTATGTTTCAACAATAAAAATTTCAAAAAAAACAAAGTTTTATTTAGCATATATATATATAAAAATTAAAAATGATTTATTTACAAATTTTAGACGTTAATCAATAATTCTAGAATAAAATGAATTATTTCGTACACAATAATCAATCAATGCTTTAATAACTAAAACTACAAAAAGTCAACGTTCCATTCTAGTTTTTGTTGATGATCATTTAATCTATGAAATTTGTTAAATTTAGAATAAAACTTAATTTAATTGATGAAATTTGTTCTAAATTGTTGTACATAAAAATTAGAACAGAATAATCGACTATTAAAGGTCAGTTTGTATAGACTGCTTAAACCTATTCTTTAATATGATAGCTTTGATCGTTAAACTTCAAAAGTATTTATATCACATTTTAAAATTTAAAAAAATTAGAAATTTTTGTTTTGATACTCTCATATACTACAAATTGAATACAAATTATTTAGCAGTTAAAAGTAATCAATAATATTAACTGAAATTAAAAATCTGATTTAAAATAACTTAAATACATTTTTTTTTAATAAATTTAATAACTAAAAAATAATTATTGATTGGTAAAAAGCAATCAATATTTATGTATTTATAATCATCAATGAAATTATTAACATAAATGCTTGAAAATGTAATTATATTTTTAATTTAATTTAAAGAATTAATTTCTAAACCGAGATGAAATGTATTTGTTTAATTGAAATATGATATTTAGCTTGTATTAATATTACATCCGACATTTGATAATTAATATTAATGCAAGTAATTTTAAATGAAATTTTAGTTGATTTTAGAAATAGTATTTGCGATTTTTTAAATGATAATAACGTGCGAGATAGAAAAACATTTTTCTTAAATTTTTTTATCAGATATGTATGAAATATCAAATAGATAAGAGCCTGGCGCCGCCTGGCATGTATGTATAAATATTTCAAATTCGAAGGATGTATTAAGTGAAATGACGGGCAGAGAAGTAAGGAGTTATAAAGAGTGCAATAAAATGAAATAAAAAGTCAAAGAGCGTCGCGACGCGATTGTCTATCTTCACATGAAGCAATATGCGAGTGCAGTACGAGCGTCTACCGCCAGATGCTCAGAAGAGGTTCGTTCTCAGTGTGGCTTGAGCTTCCAATCCGTGAACAACGACGACAACAACGGCACCGTCTGCTGCATTGTTGCTCACATCGTGGAGAGTGCTGGTTGTTATATATTAGTGGCAGTCCTTTCAGAGTGAATGTGCCCCGTACTATTTTCAGTGATTTTTCAGCCGTTTCAGTCGCGATCACCCCGTGTCAGATTACCGCGCACTTTAACTTTCTCTATATTTGAATTGCGCTCGCCGCTACTTGCAACTTCGCCGCACATCACAATAATAATCTATGATATATTTATATATTTGGATTTATTCGTTTATTGTATCTATATATGGAATCGGCACGTCGAACTTGTTGTTTATATAAATAGATATAGTGTTGTAAAATCGTCGTTGGTGTTGTAGTAATTAGCAGCACAGCGGGCAATAGTAGTGTTGGAGGGACATAAAGTTGCGATTGCTAGTTTATATACAACACTTCTATTACTAGCGCGGGGCAATAAAACTAGCTGGAAATTAAAAGGAGTAACAGTTCTACTAGAGCACCGGCTTTTTTTCTGTGTGAAACATCTCCGCGGCCAATCTAGGATATGCAGGCAATGCATTTCCTATAAGGAAATTGTGCGTGTGATGATGTGATGGTTTCTTCTTGTTAGTCTCGCAAGTCTCGTAGTTGCGAGAGGCGCGGACAACAACAAGGAAGATGTCGCAGATCCAGGACTTCTATAAACTAGAGAATTCCCGGCACCTAGACGTGGCCACTGTCATTAAATATCGCACAAACAGGGCGCCGTGTGCTTGAGGTGAAGAGGACCATAGCGCACCACTTCCCTAGACATGTATAAATTATCGTACGAAAAATGTGTATGTTTTATATTTCTAGTGATGGTAGCCTTTTTAAGTTGTTCTGGTTTCCGCATAGATAAATTGGCAATGACGGACATTAGCAAAAGAAATCCTTATTATACCTCATCACCTAGTTTAAATTCTGAATTCCTCGATAGACTAACGTCTCAGCGGACGCAACCGATCGCAACAACACCAGAAACATTAACAACAAGAGACCTAACTAGGAAGTTTCGCCATAGGATACGGCACTCGCGTAAACATCGCCTAGAGGCTCAAGCAACACGAATCCACGAACCAAACCCAACCAGTCACATAGAGACCATAGTTTTTCCGAAAAAAATCGAACTCGAAACGTTTCGAACCAGACCAACAACACCCATAGTGAGCGAAAAGTACGCCCAGATTCCACCATCAGATTTTATATCGCCGAAACTAACGGCGGCTATTGTAACGCGATCCCAAAGATCCCCTATCAAGAATAATAACAAACAACAACATAAGCAGCAGCAGCAGCAAAACAAACAGCAGCAGCGTAATAAGCTTCCATGTCAGGAACAAGACGTCGCGCGGAAAGCTTACCTGGCTAACACCGTCGTGTTAGCCAAGGCGGAGAGCATGAGCTCTAATCGTGTTCGTAATTATTCGGTGTCCTTTAGGATCGTTGAGAGATTTAAAAGTCCGCCCTATGCGGTCGATGATAATCTAAGACTAACATTTCTTAATGACACCAAACGTATGAACTGTGAATCGGAACTACACGGCGGATCGCACGGTGTTATCAAAGCGCAGATACAACAGTCCAAGGAGTATTACCTCTTCCTCAACAGCAACGGCAATCACAACTATTCCGTTCTGGGTATGCCGGTGCTGAAACGGAAGAGGAAGAAAGACATCGACAAAATTATACATAGTGTTACGAGCAGAACTTTTGGTAAGTTTCTATTTTATAAACATTATAATAATTATTGAATAGTATAATTAAGTTATGATAATTTTAATAATCTCTTGTTTGATGTTTTGCTGTTTATTCAGCAGTAAAAGCTCGCTACTTACAATAAATAAATAAACGGATAAGTTTAATTTATATAAATATAGAAAAACACGTGTAAACAATTGAAATTAAATATTGTCCAATTTGTAGAAAAGATTAATAACAAAATAATCTATAATATGAGTTTAATTAATTAAAAATTGATTAATTTGATTAAAATATTTTTAAGTTTTAGTAACATTAAATTAACTAAAATAAATGATTTCAATGCTCAATTACATGATTTAGTAGGATAGGTTTTTTAAATTAATAATTTTTAATTAATTACAATTCCTAAAATCTTGATGAAATTTTTAGTTTTATGTATATTAAATACTTTTACTATTTTTTCTGTGCTTAGATGCAAAAACTATGTTCAGAGCTATAACTATTACTAATTGAATGGTGGCCTTTATTCAAATTTTCTAAGTACTATATCACGAATATCTTTAAAAACCGTTACTAGTTTCAACTTTTACAAGGTCATCATTGGACGGGATACAAACAAGAGTAAAAGAAAATTTATAAAATATTGTTCAAATATTTTTCAATCAAACATTTTAATTTTAATTATTTGTGCTCTTAACATATATTTTATGACTTTTCGTAATTTTTTATGGTGTAAATAGGTTTTTTATCAATTTTAATACAAATTACATTTTTGTGCTCATAGATTTATCAATTTAATTTAATTGTCAAAACGTTTTTTAATTATTTGTGCATTGAGCACACAGATTTATGACTTTTGGTAATATTTATAGGTTTTTTATGCATTAAACGGATTTCTTTATCGATTTTTACCAACAATCGATTTAATTCATTGTCAAAACATTTTTTTACGCTAATCCTTAAATGGGGTTTACCAATTTTAACTTAAGTTAAATTCTTAGCTAAAAGCGACTGTAGAAATTGCTAAATCAGTTCAATTGTTTTTAATTATTTTTGCTCTGAGCTTAAATTTAATGATTTTTGGTAATTTTAATGAATTTTTATAGACTAAATAGGGGCTTTGAGCGATTTTTACTATTCTAACTCAAGTTAAATCTTTAGCTATAACGAAAAATAGATTTGTCAATTTAATTCATTAGCAATTTTACTTTTATTTTGAAGATGAAAAAATATAATTTTTGATACATTTTTTGTAAATAAATTTGATACTTCTGGTCAATTACATGCAATGAATTGGTGTATTGATGATTTATTACTACTTTCTTACAATAAATTGGCATTCCTATGCGATTTTTGATAAATTGTGTTCAATTGAATTATTTAAAATCAGTTTTTCAAATTTTTTTTGCATTCTTTGAGCAAATAAATTTATTTTTGTTCATCAAGTTGATTTTAAATATTTATTTTATAGTACTTGATGATTTTAATACAAAACAACTCAAAGAAATTGTTTCTCAATCATTTTATAATTGAATTACCAAAATTAAAAGTAGACAATGTAGCAGTTTAAAAAAATAAATAGCTTCTTCAAATACATATTTTGAAAATTGTTAGAAACAAATTGTTCATAATTTAATTACAAAAAAGTTTAAACAACTTATATTTTGATAATTAAGCTATTACAATGCAGAAGATTAGTCTTAAAAATAATAATTTCTAAAAATCTAACAAGTTGTGCAGAATTTAATAATTATTTTGATAAAACTTAAATAACTTTTATTAATATTTTTACTAAAATTATCAAAATGCAGAAAAGATGGTTTTGAAACTAATTTATTAAAATACCCACCCGCCCAAGTGTTTGTGATCTAATTGCTTGACAACTAACACTTGAGTGGGTAGGCGGGCATCGAGTTTATGAATGTTGGACCGGTGCTTTAATAACGTGTTCCCGCCCACCCGCCCAAGTGTTTGTGATCTTACTGCTTTACAACTAACACTTGGGCGTGTACTCAGTTTATGAATGTTGAACTGATGGTTTGAAAACATGATCTGTTCACCCGCCTAAGTGTTTGTGATACAATGGCTTGACTACTAACACTTGGGAGGGTGGGCGGGCACCCAGTTTATGAATGTTGGACCGGTGGTTTGAAAACGAGTTCCCGCCCACCCGCCCAAACGTTTGTGATGCAACTGCTTTACAACTAACACTTGGGCGGATACTCAGTTTATGAATGTTGAACCGATGGTTTAAAAACATGATTTCCCACCCGTCCAAGTGTTTGTGATCCAATTGCTTGACAACTAACACTTGGGTGGGCGGGCATCGAGCTTATGAATGTTGGACTGGTGGTTTGAAAACGTGTTCCCGCTCACCCGTACAAGTGTTTGTTATCCAACTGTTTTACAACTAACACTTGGACGTGTACTCAATTTATGAATGTTGGACCGGTGGTTTGAAAACATGACCCGTTCACTCGTCCAAGTGTTTGTGATCTAATTGCTTGACTACCAACACTTGGGTGGGTGGGCGGGCACCCAGTTTATAAATGTTGGACCGGTGATTTGAAAACGTGTTCCCGCCCACCCGCCCAAGTGTTTGTTATCCAACTGTTTTACAACTAACACTTGGGCGGGTACTCAGCTTATTAATGTTGGACCGGTGGTTTGAAAACATGTCCCGTCCACTGGCTCAACTGTTTGTGATCCAATTGCTTGTCTACTAACACTTGGGTGGGTGGGCGGGCATTCAGCTTATGAATGTTGGTCCGTTGGTTTGAAAACTTGTTCTCGCCCGCCCGCTTAATTGTTTGTGATTCAACTGCTTTAAACTAACATTTGGGCTAGTACTCAGTTTATGAATGTTGGACCGGTGGTTTGAAAACATGACCCGTCTACACGCTCAAGTGTTTGTGATGTAATTGCTTGACTACCAACACTTGGGTGGGTGGGTGAGCACCTAGCTTATAAATGTTGGACCGGTGGTTTGAAAACGTGTTCCCGCTTACCCGCCCAAGTGTTTGTGATCTAATTGCTTTACAACTAACACTTGGGCGGATACTCAGTTTATGAATGTTGGACCGATGATTTGAAAACATGACTTGTCCACCCGCCCTAGTGTTTGTGATCTTATTGCTTTACAACTAACAAACTAACACTTGGGCGGGTACTTTGTTTATGAATGTTGAACCGGTGGTTTGAAATCATGACCTGCTTACCAGCCCAAGTGTTTGTGGTTTAATTGCTTGATTACTAACACTTGGGCGGGTGGGCGGGCACCCAGGTTATAAATGTTGGAGCGTTGGTTTGAAAACGTGTTTTCTCCCACCCGCCCAAGTGTTTGTAATCTAACTGCTTTACAATTAATACTTGGGCGGATACTCAGTTTATGAATGTTGGTCCGATGGTTTGAAAACATGACTTGTCTACCCGCCCAAGTGTTTGTGATTCTACTGCTTTACAATTAATATTGGAGCGGGTACTCAGTATATGAATGGTGGTTCGAAAATGTGTTAAATGCTCAATGAGTTTTGGGACAAATTTCTTCAACTCTCATAATTTTTATGCAAAATTTAATTATTTTGGTAAATATTAAAATTTGGCATAATCTTGATAAAGTTTAAGTAACTTATTTTAATATTGTAACAGTTAAGTTATTTATTAAAATTGTTTTTATATATTTCGTTTTATAAACTGTAGAAATGCTGAATCTGGGCATTGGAGCCAATTTCTTTAAATCTTTTTGTCTGTAAAAAAGCAGAAACTTGGCATTGGAACTAATTTCTTTAAATATCTTTTAATTTTTAAGCAGAACTTTATTACTTTAGTAAACTTTCTTTAATATTTTGACAGTTAAGTTATCTGTAAATTTGTTTTTTATTGTTTTTATGTCAAAACTGTAAAACATGCTGGAACTTAAGCCATTTTTTTTAAATCTTACACAATTTTTATGCAGATTTTAATCAAATTTGAGTAACTGTTTTTAATATTCTTACAGCAACTTTAATAAATTTGTTTTTAATTATTCTGATGTCTAAACTGTAAAAAATGAAGCTGAAACTGGGTATTGGTGCCAATTTTTTCAAATCTTTTATATTGTTTTGAATACTTTGGCGTCTAAGCTGTAAAAAAAATGCTGAAACTAGGCATTGCAACTAATTTCTTCAAATATTTTTTTAATTTTTATGCAGAACTTAATTATTTTGATAAAGTTTAAGCAACTTTGTTAACTATTTTGACAGTTAAGCTATTTATTAAAGTGATTTTTGAATGTTTTGACGTCTAACTGTACAAAAATGTCAAAACTGGGCATTTGAGCCAATTTATAATTTTTATGCAGAAATAATTTTGATAAAGTGATGATTTAAGTCATTTTCGTTAATATTTTGACAGTTAAGCTGTTTATTAAAGTGATTTTTGAATGTTTTGACGTCTAAACTGTAAAAAAATGCTAAATCTGGGGATTGGAGTCAATTTCTTCAAATTAGTCATAATTTTTATGCAAAATTTAATTATTTTGATCAAGTTCAAGTAACTTTCATTAATATTTTGACAGTTGGCTATTTATTAGTCATTTTTAAGTATTTTGATATCTAAACTGCAAAAAAGTACCGAAACCGGATATTGGAGCCAATTTTTTCAAACTCTTAATAGTTTTTATGCAGAATTCAATCATCTTGATAAAGTTTAAGTGATTTTCTTAATTGTTTATCAGTTAAGCTTTTTATTAAAGTTGTTTTTGGATATTTTGATGTTTAAACTGTAAAAAATGCTGAAACTGGGTTTTGGAGCAAATTTTTTTAAAGGTTTTTATAGTTTTTATGAAAAATTTAATCAGAGAAGGTTGTTATCCAATTTTTTTATAAGTATTATATGGGTGGGTAGGTGGGCCACTTCATTCTAAACTATTGATTTATTACTATGTTTTGGGGTGGCCCTCTCACCCACCCAAGTGTCCGTCATTAAGAAATTAAATGTTTGTCTTCTATGCGGACGTCATTTTGTCACAAGAGAAGGTTGTGATCCAACTTTTTGATAAATATCACATGGGTGGGTGGGTGAGCTATTCCATTCTAAACTATTGGTCCGTTAATATGTTTTGGAGTGGCCTACTCACCCACTCAAGTGTTTGTCAACAAGAAATTTATTGTTCTCTCTCTCTCTCTCTCTCTCTCTCTATTTTTTAGCCCGTGTGTTTGTCCACTGCTGGACGTAGACTTCCTTCAAGTCGTTCCATGCGCTTCTTCTTTTTGCGATTTGATGCCGTTTTTCCGAAGTCTTCTTGATGTTGTTTAGCTATCTTTTTTACGGTCTTCTAATGCTTTGTTTTGTGGCTTTTGGTCTCCAGTGAGTAATCCTATGGGTCCATTTGTTGGTGTTTTCCCTGGCTATTTGTCCTACTCAGTTCCACTTAAGTTTTGCGCTTTGTTCAATCACATCTTTGGTTTGCAGTCTGATTTCTTGGTTTGTTTATTCTGTCTTTTTAGCCTATGCCGAATAGAGCCCGTTCCATTGCTTGTTGGCAGGTTTTTAATCTGTTTTTGCTTTTTGCGGACGTTAGAAGTCATTTTGTCACAAAAGAAGGTTGTGATCTAATTTCTTGTTAAGTAAAACATGGTTGGGTGCGTCGGCCACTTTATTTTAAACAATTGGTCCGTTACTATGTTTTGAAGTGGCCCACTCACTTAGCCTAAGTGTCAGTCATCAAAAATTAGTGTTTGTCTTCTATACCGACATCAGAAGTCATTTTGTCACAAAAGAAGGTTCTGATCCAACTTTTTGATAAGTAACGCATGGGTGGGTGGGTGGGTCACTTCAATCCAAACTATTGGTTTGTTCTTTTGTTTGAAGTGGCTTACCTACCTAACCCAAGTGTCCGTCAACAAGAAATTTATTGTTTGTTTTCTATGCAGACTTCAGAAGTCATTTTTTCACAAAAGAAGGTTGTGATCCAACTTTTTGATAAGTAACACATGGGTGGACGGGTGGGCTACTCCATTCCAAACTGTTACTATATTTTGGAGTGGCTTATTTGTCCACCCAAGTGTCCGTTATCAAAACATTTAATGTTTGTCTTCACAGAGTAGGTTGTGATCCAACTTCTTGATACGTAACACATGGGTGGGTGGGTGGGCAACTACATTCTAAAATATTGGTTTGTTAATATGTTTTGGAGTGTCCCACCTACCCATCCATGTGTCCGTCATCAAGAAATTTTTTGTTTGTTTTTTATGCGAACGTTAGAAAACATTTTGTCACAAGAGAAGGATGTGATCTAATTTTTTAATAAGTAACACATTGGTGGGCGGGTGGGCTACTTTATTCCAAACTATTAGTTCATTAATATGTTTTGGAGTAACCCATGTGTCCGTTATTTTGACAATTATTGTTTGTTTTTATGCGGACATTAGAAGTCATTTTGTCACAAGAGAAGTTTATGATCCAACTATGGTGGGTGGGTGGGTTATTTTATTCCAAACTATTGGTCCGATTTGAGTGGCCTACCCATTTACCCAAGTGTCCGTCATTATGAAATTTAATGTTTGTTTTCTATGCCGACGTCAGAAGTCATTTTGTCACAAGAGAAAGTTGTGATCCAACTTCTTGATAAGTATTACATGGGTGGGTGGGTGGGCCACTTCAATCCAAACTATTGGTTTGTTCTTTTGTTTGAAGTACCCAAGTGTCCGTCAACAATAAATTTAATGTTTGTCTTATATGCGGACGTCAGAAAACATTTTGTTACAAGAGAAGGTCGTGATCCAACTTTTTGATAAGTAACACATGGGCGGGTGGATGGGCTTTGGTTCTTTGCTCAAACCCACTAGGTTTTTTTAACAAATTTGCTTTTTGGGACTCGGTTTTTGGTAGTTTTTGTAAGAAGAATATTTTAGAGCATGACCCGACATTTATCAGTCAAAGTTGAAGTGATAAATTGCAAAATTTGTTGCAAAGAATTTTGTACATCAATGCGCAAAAGTTTTTGCTAAATACCAATCATTAAAATTAAGTTCTTGCTTGTTACCTCTATTTTTGCTGAAAAACAACTTTTTAGTAAACAATATTTTTTTAACTTAGACAATCCATAGCGGTTTTATTTGTGGAGATAATAAATAATTGCAAGAGAGGCAAAATTATGAAGTAAAATAGATTTTTTACCGATATCAGTAGATTTTCCAGACTAGAAGTTTAAATCTAAAATTGGCATATTCTAAACACTGTTTTGGGACTGTTTCTTGGAAACAGATATTTTATAATTTGGTCAAACCAATTTTTCATAAATTTGTGTTTCAGCCTTAAAGCAACATTTATCATTAAAATAACAATGGATGACCTTGACCTTGAAGTTAAAAAAAGTATTTGTGAAGAGGTGAATGGGTCAAGTTAATTATTCCTAAATAAGTATTGATAATAAGTCACAGTGGTTAATAATATTGATGTTCTTTCAAATTTAGAAAAGATTTAAATTTGTTGTAATTTTTGTTGATTGTGTTCTAAACTACTACGTTTCTGTATAACATTGGACCAACAGGATTCTTTTTTTACTATTTATAAAGAATACTAACAAAATATAAGCGAGGCATTGGAATATCAACCAACACATTTGCTTGACTGTTTGTTATTATGTGGTATACATAAATGACGTTGGCATATGATCAAAACAATACTTTAGTTATTTATTTAGTATTTTATATTTTGGCATTTGAAAATTGAAAATGTTATTTTCAAAGTATTAAATGCCAGATTTATAAAGTTCCAACCAATATTTTAATTATTTATAACTGAATAATTGAATTTTGGCTTTTTTCCACTCTTGGGTTGCCTAACTGGTGTACTACAAAGTGCACATCCCGTCTTCTTTACATTACTTATCCATTTTTGAATGGTTTTAGGGTTAGGAATTCTGTCGTGACGACCTAAACCAAACCGCCTGCGAAAAGCTCTCTGCGTCGCTACCACACTTTTCGTGTTTTTAAAAAATGTCTTAACACTAAAGCCGCGTTGTTCTCCCGACTAAGGCATGGTTACTACTGAAAATGGCGTTATTGCTCCGATCTAACAACACTTTTCCTACACTTCTACCTGCTCTGGGGGCCTGTCAATGATTAGTTAAAACTAGGGAGTTTATTCTGCCACACCTTGTATTCTGTTTTGGATAAGTTTTGTTTTGTGTTTTCTAAAATCTATTTGGGTCTGCTTTAGTTGTTTGTTTTCTTGCGTGTTTTGACATGTATGTACTGACATGGTGTACTGTACTTAATAGGTCATAATGCCTTTAGGTCCTATTGTTGTGGCAAAAGTTATAGCGCTTTTGAAGAAGGCGAAGAAACCGTGAAACTGCAAGGATTGTTGGTAAAAGCCCTTGTGCTGTACAAAAGGTATTGTCCACAAGTTTGTGGAATAGAACAACTTTTGCAGTTTATCTACAAAATCAACTTCATGAAGTTAGAGATGTAAATGTTAGTGAATGCACTGTTAAAAAAAGGCTTTGGGCTGCTGGATTGTCTTGTTGAAAGATGGCTACACAGATACATTATGGAGATTATGTTAAGCCTTTCATGACAACTATGGGCGAGCGTGGCATTTTCATGCAAGAAAATGCTAAATCTCACTTAGCCATAGTCAATGATTATCTGGATGAAGTAGGAATTTCGCGGTTCTATTGGCCAGCTTTCAGCCTGGACATGAATCCCATAGAACATGAGATGAGTTGGGACGACGTATCCGAAAGTATACACCTGCTTCAAGAACTGCTTAGGAGCTAAGGCAGTTGCTATTGCAGGAATAGATTAATATCGACCAAAATGTGATTCTTAATTTAATTCAAAGTGTTTCTCGTCGACTTCAAGCAGTCATTAATGCAAGAGGGGATAATACTTGTTATTAGTGATAAGTTTTCATTCATATTTTTTGTTCCTAGGAACAAAAATTCGAACTTTGTCTGAACTGTAAATTTGTGATATTTCCAAAATACGCAATAAAAACAATAAATATGCTTTACGATTCAACATTGAATTTTTAATTTAGTGTACAATTGTTAACAATTTGCTAACATAAGGTTAAAACAAACAAATCCAAAACTAAGACATAATTTTAAAGTGACCTTTATTTTTAGCTTTCTGGTGCATTTATTCTGAATAGCTTTACTAATTTTAGAAACGCGGATGTTTTTTTTATTTGCTTTAAATATAATTTTAATATTTTTAAAAACATTTTAAATTGCTTACTGATATGATATAAAATGAGTCATTTTAATAGCCCTTGATGAGTACATATTTTGCTATATTTGATATTTTATCAAAGTAATGAAATTACAAATGAAGTAATAAATATGTTTTTGAATTATTCCATGTTAAATAAATTTATTATAAAAACTATTTAAAAAGCCAACGAGTATTTTCTCCCATATTTTATACAATATTATTGATTTTATTCGACCTATTGGTTGTTGACTCTATTCTATTGAGGGGGTATTGCACATAATGAGACACACATCGTTGAACGCGGTTTTGGGCTGGTCACAAGGTCATATGGCTTATACTAAACTATCGTATATCAATATTCAACAGACGCTTCTGAATTCATCACATCAAACATAAACATTAATAACACAAAACCAATAGAGTTCAAACAAAAATAATTATTTTTTGTAAATAAAATTTGCTTTAAAATAATTCAATAATATATTTAATGGACAAATAAATTTATATTTTAAATCGAATATTATATTTAAGTCATCTTCAAAAAGAAATCCATTTCACCGAAATAATAAAATGTAGAACCCCTGCTACAACAATGGATTAGTAGGAATATTAGATTGCTATTAGTTGTGCGGCTGTCAGAGAGTATTTTGCATAACACACCTACAAAACTCTTCTCTCTTTCTTGTTCCCGCAGCCACGTTTAAGAAGGCATTCGAAATATTTATGTAGATTAGCGCCATCGGTTTTCAGTTCCTCAATCGAGAAATAAAAGTCATCATTAGCTCTCGATCGATTGTTTGTATTTTTTATTTTCAAAGTGGTCGCCTGAATATTTTTGAGATTATATTTGTTATTACTAGATTCTATATATAGTTATGATTGTGATAAGGGAATTTGTGATAAGATTTTCGGATTCATTCATGTATTTTACTACTACTTTATGATAAATTGATGTAATTGATTAATCAATTTGTTTAATAGTTTTTTTTTAATAAACTTGATAGATTGATTTGGATTAATATTTTTATTTGAATTATGATTAATGTTTTCAGAAAATTTAGTAAAAATTTTAATTGCTTAACGGTAATTCCACGATGGTACTGACAATCGTCCTCACATCGATATCTCCGATTTTGCTCAAATTTTGTACACATGTTTGGGGTATCAAAATATGACGATTCCTAAAATATTAGATTTCTAGTTGCAATGCAGTGTAAATGGCGGCCATTTTAATTTGTTTGTTAGCTGTAAATAAGCAAAAAATAGTCAAAAATCATATTCAAAAAGGTGTATCTTATAGGAAATTTTCCGTAGAACACGTTTCCGCTCTTGGTTTTTCATTTTTTTTTGCGAAAAATGAGAAAATTACTATTTTATTGCAAAATCGATATCTTCAATTTTGCTTTGCTACACCTGGAGACTTGAAATTTGAATATGATACTCCTGAAACATAGTACTTTTAATCGCAAAAATAAAAAAAATGGATTTGCTTGCTCTAAGGTGAAATATAGCACATAATTGCTAAGAATAAGATACTTTTAAGGGATTTTCCTCGGATTTTTTGTAATTTTACTAATTTTTAGGAAAATTTTATAAAACGGACATAAAGATCTCGTTCTACGATTGTTTTTTTTATTACACTAATTCAATATTTTTTTGATCTTTTTTTGCGAAATTATGAAAGACAAATTAAGAAATTTCTCTCATATTTTGGATTTTGACGAATTTGGGCAAATTGTTGGCATGAAAGAAGCAGGTTTGTTCTTTGAGAAATTGCTAGAAGCTTAAATTGAAACCACATTACCGCTACTAGAATATGGTCTGCATGGAATGAGGAAGGTATAAAACGACATCGTCAAGCTGGAAGAAGACGCAATATTTATAAAGATCGACTTCTTAATTGGATGAGATTAGTTTTAAGTAACAAAGTTTAATGCTGGACAAAACCTTTTTTTTTATAAGTATTGTTGGCAACAGTTTACAGAAGATATTCTTAATTTGGTCTTTATTTATACCAATCGAATCAGGCTTCTAATTAACTGCAGCTTACACGGCTTTGCAAGCTTATATGGCGAAGCTGGAGTTAATAATGGAATGATAAAAATGACGTTTCTACGATTTTTATGCTCGAACTTTGAGCAAGATTGTCTTTGACGTAGAAAAGATGCATTCAGTTAATAGCAATTTTCAAAATTTTGTTGTTTTTTTTCAAACAAATTTCAAATTGATTGATTTTTGAAAAGTTGTGTTCTTTAAGTTTGCCGTTTCTACGATTTTTAAGCTGAAACTTTACAACAGTCCACTGACTGACTTGTTATTATGCTCTTGAGTGTTCCACCCACCCACCCAAATGTTCATTATCAATTGACTTCACTGCGAACGTCAAAAGTAATTTTTTAAACAATTTTTGTAATAAAATGTGCAAAATTTTTTTTAGAAGAAACCAATATTTGAGAATGTTGAAGATGCAAAATTTGATTTATGAAAAGACAAAATTTGGCCATAAAAAAGTTTATAAAAACCATAAAAGTAGTAAATCATCAAAATTTAACATAAAGTTTAAAAACAAACCAAAATCCGACCAAAAACAGTTGAAATGAGCATAATTTTGTTTATAAAATGTTAAAAATAGTAAAATCCGGCCTTTATTATTTAAAAATATTGTCAGAAAATATCAAAATCTACCTTAAACTGTTAAAAACTGCCTAAGAAAAGTAAAAAATGACAAAATAGCAAAGTCCGGCCATAAAGTTAAAAAATATTGTCAAAAAGTACTAAAATTTGCCATAAACTATTCAAAACAGCAATATTTGACCTACAAAAAGTCAAAAATAGCAAAATTCAATTATAAATAATCAAAATCTGATCAAAAACAGTTGAAAAGTGCAAAATTTTGTTAACAAAATGTCAAAAATAGCAAAATTCGGCTTTAAAATTTAAAAATATTCTCATAAAGTACCAAAATTTGCCATAAACTGCTTAAAACGGCAACATTTAACCAACAAAAAGTCAAAAATAGCAAAATTCAATCATAAATAACCAACATCCGATCAAAAACAGTTGGGAAGTGCAAAATTTTGTTAATTTAATGTTTAAATTAGCAAAATCCAATTTGGTCGATTTTTGAAAAAATGCGTTCTTTGGGAGGTTGCAAAAGTTTTTCAAAATTCGGTTTTTGGAAAATTGTGTTTTTTGAAAGGTCGGAAAAGTATTTAGTTTCTACGGTTTTTAAGCTGGAATTTTGAGCAAGATTGTCTTTGACGTAAAAAGGATGCGATCAGTTAATATCAATTTTTAAAATTTTGTTGTTTTTTTTCAAACAAATTTCAAATTGATCGATTTTGATAAGTTGTGTTTTTTAAGTTTGTTGTTTCTACGATTTTTAAGCTAAATCTTACGACGTAGAAAGGATGCGATCAGCCAATTAAAAAAAATGTTGTCTAAAATTTCTAAAATTGGTTGATTTATCTCTCCGTTGTCATATCAAGACGCGCAAAAGGTCCGTTTTTGCTTCTCAAATTGTTTTTCTTAAAGTTTTTGGATATTTGCGTTTCCGGTTGGAGCACGTTTGAAGTCGACGGGCTTTAGAAATGTTTGATATTTGGAAAAAGTAGTTTTGCGCGAATAGGAGTGTCTAGAGGTTTAACGTAGAGTGTTGAGCATGGTTTTATTTGAGAAAGGAAAACTAAAAACACCATTTGAAACCTCTGCTTTGATTTCATTTTGGTACTCGAGGTTTGTCCAAACTGGAAGTTGCCTTTTTGTAAATTTTGTATTCAATTTTTGTTCAAAAATTCTATTCCATTTTATTACGCAATAATTTTACCGTTTTTTAGCTGAAAACAAACAAAAACTATTAAATTGTCAAAATATTACGATTTTTATTATTTTATTACTTTAAACAACATGTTGTGCTACCAGTTAGCAAATTTGATTAAAATTGTCTGATTAGTTTTTGTTTCATAACCATTTAAGCAACAGTTTTATCGTTTTGTGTACTGAAAACGTAAAAAAAATATTAGAAAATTACGAATTTGTTATAATTTTATTTATAGCAGCATCTTTTGATATCAATTAGCAATTTTGGTTGAAATTGTCCAACTGGTATAGTTGATTTTTACCGTTTTTTGATCTAAAAACTTATAAAATGTTATTTTGTTGTTAACATATTGAGATTATTGTTATTTTATTATTTTATTCAACGTTTTGGGTTACCAGTGAACAAATTTTAATAAAACCGTTAGGTTGGTTTTGTTTTTATAACCGATTACGTAATAATTTTATTGTTTTTTTAACTGAAATTTTACAATAACTATTTAATTGTTTAAATATTAAAATGTTTGGTATTATTAACAATTTAAACAACATCTTGGGCTATTAATTAGTAAATTTGGTAAAATTTGTTGGACTAGTTTTTATTTTATAACCGATAACGCAAGAATTTTACCGTTTTTTTAACTGAAATTTTACAAAAACTATTTAATTGTTAAAATTTTACAATTTTTGATATTATAAACAATTTAAGCAACATTTTAGGCTATTAATTAGCAAATTTAATGAAAATTGTTGGACTGGTTTTTAATTTATAAACGATTACGCAAGAATTTTAGTGTTTTTTGAACTGAAAACTCTCCAAATTTATTTAATTGTTAAAATAATACAATTTTTGTTATTATTATTAATTTTAGCAACATTTTAAGCTACCAGTTAACAAATTTAATAAAAATTGTTTGGTTGGTTTTTGTTTTATAACCGATTACGCAAGAATTTTACCGTTTTTTGAAATAAAAACTGACAAAAACTATTTAATTGTTAAAATGTTAAAATTTTTAGTATTATTAACAATTTAAGCAACATCTTATGCTATTAATTATTAAATTTGGTGAAGTTTGTTTTACTAGTTTTTATTTTATAACCGATAACGCAAGAATTTTACCGTTTTTTGAACTAAAATTTTACAAAAAATATTTAATTGTTAAAATATTACAATTTTTGATATTATAAACAATTTAAACATCATCTTAGGCTATTACTTAGCAAATTTGATGAACATTTTTGCACTGGTTTTTAATTTATTACCGATTACGCAAGAATTTTAGTGTTTTTTGAATTGAAAATCTTCCAAATTTATTTAATTGTTAAAATAATACAGTTTTTGTTATTATTATTAATTTTAGCAACATTTTAAGCAACCAGTTAACAAATTTGATAAAAATTGTTTGGTTGGTTTTTGTTTTATAACCGATTACGCAAGAATTTTACCGTTTTTTGAATTGAAAACCTACCAAATTTATTTAATCAATAAATTAATACATTTTTTGTTATTATTATCAATTTAAGCAACATTTTGTGCTACCAATTAGCAAATTTAATTAAATTTGTTGCACTAGTTTTTGTGTCATAGCCGATTACGCAAGAACTATACCGTTTTTTGAATAAAAATTTACAAAAACTATTTAATTATTAAAATATTACAATTTTTGATATTATAAACAATTTAAACAGTATCTTAGGCTATTAATTAGCAAATTTGATTAAAATTGTTGCACTGGTTTTTGATTTATAACCGGTTACGCAACAATTTTACCGTTTTTGAACTGAAAACTTACCAAATCCATTCAGTTGATAAAATAGTACAATTTTTGTTGTTATTATCAATTTTAGCAACATTTTGTGCTACCAATTAGCAAATTTGATAAAATTTGTCTAGTTGGTGTTTGTTTTATAACCGATAACGCAAGAATTTTACCGTTTTTTTTAAATAAAAACTTACAAAAATTATTTAATTGTTAAAATATTACAATTTTTGTTGTTATTATTAATTTAAGCAACATTTTGAGTTAGCAAATTTGATGAAATTTGTTACACTTGATTTTGTTTCATAACCGATAACTCAAGAATTTTACCGTTTTTTGAACTGAAAAGTTACAAAAACTATTAAATTGTTAAAATATTACAATTTTTGTTATTATTATCAAGTTTAGTAACATTTTGTCTTACTAATTAGTAAATTTGGTAAAAATTGTTTGGCTGATTTTTGTTTTATAACCGATTACGCAAGAATTTTATCGTTTTTTGAACTGAAAACTTACAAAAACTATTCAATTGCTAAAATATTACATTATTTGTTGTTAATATCAATTTAAGCAACATTTTGGGCTTCCAATTAGCAAATTTGATTGAAATTGTTGCATTGGTTTTTGATTTATAATGGATTACGCAAGAATTTTACCGTTTTTTGAACTAAAAACTTACAAAAACTATTTAATTGTTAAAATATTACAGTTTTTGCTGTTATTATCAATTTAAGCATTATTTTGGCTACTACTTAGCAAATTTGATGAAATTTGTTTTACTTGATTTTGTTTCATAACCGTCTACGCAAGAATTTTACCGTTTTTTGAACTGAAAACTTACCAAATTTATTTAATTAATAAATTAATACAATTTTTGTTATTATTATCAATTTTAACAACATTTTGTTTTACTAATTAGCAAATTTGATGAAAATTGTCTGGTTGGTTTTTATTTTATAACCGATTACGCAAGAATTTTACCGTTTTTTTAACTGAAAACTTACGAAAACTATTCAATTGCTAAAGTAGTACAATTTTTGTTATTATTATCAATTTCAGCAACATTTTGTGCTACCAATTAGTAAATTTGATGGAAATTGTCTGGCTGGTTTTTGTTTTAGAACCGATAACGCAAGAATGTTACCGTTTTTTGAAATACAAACTTACAAAAATTATTTAATTGTTAAAATATTACATTATTTGTTGTTAATATCAATTTAAGCAACATTTTGTTTTACCATTTAGCAAATTTGATGATTTTTTTTTAAATTTTATAACCGATTACTCAATAATTTTACCGTTTTTTTAAATAAAAATTTACTAAATCTACTCAATTGATAAAATAGTACAATTTTTGTTATTATTATCAATTTTAGCAACTTTTTGTGCTACCAATTATCAAATTTGATTGAAATTGTTGCAGTGGTTTTTGATTTATAACCGATTACGCAAGAATTTTACCGTTTTTTAAATAAAAATTTACTAAATCTACTCAATTGATAAAATAGTACAATTTTTGTTATTATTATCAATTTTAGCAACATTTTGTGCTACCAATTATCAAATTTGATTGAAATTGTTGCAGTGGTTTTTGATTTATAACCGATTACGCAAGAATTTTACCGTTTTTTTGAACTGAAAACTTACCAAATTTATTTAATTATTAAAATAATACAATTTTTGTTTTTAATATTAGTTTTAGCAACATTTTGTGCTATAAATTAGCAAATTTGGTGAAAGTTGTCTGGTTGGTTTTTGTTTTATAATCGATTACGCAAGAATTTTACCGTTTTTTAGAACTGATTTCTTACCAAATTAAATTAATTATTAAATTAATACAATTTTTGTTATTATTATCAATTTCAGCAACATTTTGTGCTACTAATTAGCAAATTTGATGAAATTTGCAGCATTAGTTTATGTTTTATAACAGATTACGCAAAAATTTTACCGTTTTTTGAACTGAAATTTTACAAAAACTATTTAATTTTTAAAATAATACAATTTTTGGTATTATTAACAGTTTAAGCAACATCTTGTGCTACCAATTAGCAAATTTGATAAAAATTGTCTGGCTGGTTTGTGTTTTATAATCGATAACGCAAGAATTTTACCGTTTTTTTAATTAAAAATTTACAAAAGCCTTTTAATTGTTAAAATATTACAGCTTTTGGTATTATTAACAATTTAAGCAACATTTTTTACTACTAATTAGCAAATTTGATGAAAATTGTTGCGTTGGTTTTTGTTTTATAACCGAATACGCAATAATTTTACCGTTTTTTGAACTGAAAACTTACAAAAACTATTCAATTGATAAAATAATACAATCTTTGTTATTATTATCAATTTTAGTAACATTTTGTGCTTCCAATGAGCAAATTTGATGAAAATTGTCTGGCTGGTTTTTGTTTTATAACCGATAACGCAAGAATATTACCGTTTTTTTAATAAAAACTTGCAAAAACTATTAATTGTTAAAATATTACAATTTTTGGTATTATAAATAATTTAAGCAACATCTTGGGCTACTAATTAGCAAATTTTATGAAATTTGTTGCAGTAGTTTTTGTTTTATAACCGATTACGAAAGAATTTTACCGTTTTTTTTATCTAAAATAAAAAAAAAAAACTATTTAATTATTAAAATATGACAATTTTTGTTGTTATTATCAATTTAAGCAACATTTGTGCTACAAATTAGCAAATTTAATTAAAATTGTTTTACTGGTTTTTGTTTTATATCCGATTAAGCGAAGCTTTTTACCGTTTTTTAACCTAAAAAATTACAAAAACTATCCCAGTTCAAACCGTAAGATGAACAACAAAACTCCACAATTTAAAAACAAACTAAATGTGAGTACTTTACCTATAAACTACTGGTTCAATTTCATGGTCTATCTTGCTATGTAGCTCATTGGATCATGGAGATTTTGTACCCATAAAAGTGAGTAGTGATTAACGATAGCCAAGATTGTTCTTAATTTTAAATTTTTGATTGAAAATCAGAGTACCAATTATCTTCTTCAGTTACCTGGTAGTTGCTTTTTGCCTTATTTTAGCAATTTACGGCACTATTTTTGTATTTTGATTATTTCAAACAACATCATGTGCTTTTTAATTGATTAAAATTGTTTGATTAGTTTTTGATACAAAATTGTTTACTTAAAATTGTTTCCTGCATGTTGAAGCCAACATAACAACGTTCTATACCTACGAGTGACGTCACGCATTATTTGTGGGCATAAGTTCTACGAGTAGTTAAATTGCATTATTTTTTTTATTGACCAATACTTGGTGAATATCTTGGAGAATACTTTTTATTCTTTATGCAGTTTTATTTTGTGTGAACTTAAAAACATATATTGTCTATGTTTGACCTTTGGCCGCAGTGGTTCGTTAGACTGATTTTGAATGAATTATTAATTTTTTTAATTTATTTATAAGATTTATCGATATTTGGTAGCTTAAATGCGATTTATACCAAGTCTCTTACTATAAGTGAGTATTTGCCCACAATTGACGTCAACGCACCAATTATGTCGGTTTATATGGTCTATGGTTTTTTCCAACTTGGTTTTGTCATTATTTGATTAACATAATATAGGTTTTTGAATAAATATGGAATATTTCATATTTAATCGTTCTTAAAAAAATATTGTAACTAAGTTCTTCAACTAAATGTACAATTATTTGATTACTTTTTATAGTTTTTCACTTTATATTGACTAAGATGAAGCTGTAAGAACTGAGATTAAGTCAGCATAACGTTTGGTAATTTGACTAATTTTTATAGCTTTTCACTTAAAAATAAGTAAGTGCATATTCTTGGAATTGTGATGGGGTTTGTTACAATTGTGACTTAAGTCAACGTAACGCTTGGTTTAGTTTTAGTTGCGACTAAGCAGTGTAAGCGATATAAGGAATAATAACTATTTTTGTTCTATTATGATTAAATGCTTAATGATAGTTACGAATTGGAGGTATAATAAGATACACAATAGATTATGTGCGTACGTATGAATATCTTATCATCACTTTACGAATAATCGTGACTAAGTGTAGCTTGCTTATGATCAAGTCCTAACATGTCTAGTTTTATCATTTATTTATTTAAATGTTTATCATTAAATAAAATTGTTTTTACTTCTATTATAATAACAAACAATAGAGTTTTGCTTTATATAAATAAAACTAAAAATGTTACTTTTTGTGCAAAACGAATTTAAAATAATAGGAAGCACAGCACTAACCAAATAACAATTAACACATAATTATAAATAAACCCATTAACATTTCATTGTCTGCTTTAATTTCTTTCACACGTATTTAACAGCAATTTAATTTAAATATCCTGATTTGAAGAGCTGATTACTTGCACAGGCCAATTAAGAAATAAACACACTTATATAAAAAAAATAATATAAAATCTGACTAATAATAAGTGTGATCTAAGTATGCTTTTATTTTATATTTGTAGCCAGTCTGTTATTATGCAGTGTGACATTTTCCGATGCACATAATGTGCATCCATGCTGAACCTATTGTCTAATGTCAAGAAGCAAATAGGTTGATGATGCAGACTGTGAATGACTGCATATCGACTGGTTAATTGTGTTATTTTTTTGAATTTTTATGTTGATGTAATGTTAATTAGGATTTGCATGCGATGGTAATTTTATGATTGCATTGATTGTTTTGTTATCATTGGTAATTGGTTGCTTATGCTACTTAAATTTATAAATAATTATGATTTATGATTTAATAATTAAATGATTTACTAAATTTGTATAGATAATGAAATCTTTATGTTTTAACATAGTAACAAATTATTTATTAAAAATTAATACAAAATAAATGATTTTAGATATTTATAATCCGCAAAAACATATTAAGATGCTATTTAATTAGTCATACAGTTGTCTGATAATATTTAATTAATTATATTATATTATATACTACTACGAGGGTGATTCTAAAAGTAAGATTTCTTTACGTTTATTTTGTTGAACATTTGTCTATTTTTCTATATAATTGCTACTCGGTAGATACATATTTGTAGACGCCATGACTTTTCCGTTAAAACCCTGCGAATGGTGTTTTGGTAAACTTCAAGAACCAAAACGCAGAGATCATCTAGAGTCATCCGACGATCGTTACGCATGGTTTTCTCAACTTTTGCGACTGTTTTGTTTGAAATTGAAGGTTTTATTTTCAACAGCTGCCAAGCAAAGACTGAACATCCCAGCGAAGCTTTTTTGGGAGTGTGAAAAGTGTTTTGTGTTTTTGGCTGGATACTTTATTTTTGGGATTACCTTTCTATATTTTTGTTTTTTTTTGGGCTAGGAGCGGTTAGAAATTACAGAATGCATTTTGGTGACGCGTTGCATAGATTTTGTGGAGAAGTTGTTGTTTGGATTTTGGACTGTTGAGTAATAGCCATTTAATTGGCTAGAAGTTTTGCGGAAAACAGGAATATCTTTATAAAATCTCTGTCATTTTTGGGCCAGTAACCTGACTTTTCTGATAGCATTGCGTTTTGCGTTTTGTAGCTTGCAAAAGTCTGCTTTGGGAAGCGGGTGCCATACCGTGGGCTTTGCTGTTGTTTTAACTTGCTTTTAGTTTGAGGTAAACTGGACAGTTCTTGTAGCTAGCGGTGTACGGCTTACCGTATTTTGGTGAGAGTCAAGATCTTTCTAACTTTAGCTTTCTGCGGAAAGGTTGTCCGTCCTTTCTCATGCGTATTACTGATTTTGGACATTACCCGATGAGCTCTGTAAGGCATTACATCAGCCTGGATATAGTCGAGTACATCCCAAATAACGTATTTTAAGTTTTTTTCAGCCCCCACTTGGTATATGTAGTGATACACATTGTTGGTTTTGCAATGTTTGATTGCTGCACGAAAGAGCGTGCAATTTGATTCCATCAATCACGTTTATTGTGCAGTCGATGGTTACGTTCCTTGAACGTCACTGAAAGACCTTAAAAGACGGCTATATTCCATATGGCAATGGGTGGAAGGCGTCTTGTGTTAGCACCCTTTGGCTTTGATGGTGCTGAAAACACCCAATTTGATGGACCGGCTGATGGCTTATTTGATAAAACTGTTTTGTGCTGGGCGGAGACGTTGTTGTTCTGTTAAACTTTTATTTTGTCTTCATCTTCTGAAGATGCGGTCTCTTGAAGTAGGCCTGGGTCGGGGTTTTTGCTTGCTCGCAATCATTGAGTAGCTGTACAAGGTTGTTAACTACTATTTTCCACAGTAGTGGAGATAATACACCTTTCTGGGGACAACCTTTAGCAACGAACGACTTTCTTGACCGTCAAATCTCCTACGGTAACGGTGACGGTTTTTTTCTCCAACATGTGTGTATTTATTCACTAATTGTGGGGTTTACACAATGTGTTGCGAAAGCAGTTTCTATTTTTTGAAGGTATTTTTATCGAAAGCTGATTTGGTGGTGGTTCTTCTTTGGGTGTATGCATGTTGGTTTGGGTGTATCGGTTAGGGCCGTTTCTCAAATTAATTTGTTTGCACAATTGCTTTAATGTTATTAGGAGAAAAGACGTGAGGTTGTTTGGTTGATAGGATTTTGGAAGGGTGTAATTGTTACGTCTTGGTTTTGGTATGAATACGACTTTTACTTTTTTCTCTCTATAAGTATGTATCGGAAGGCAGTGCATGTTCTATAGATTTTTGTTAAGTGAGTAAGGATGATATGTTTGTCTTGTTCTACATGAGCAGAAAAGACCCCATCCAATCCTGGCACATCTTTTCAACAAGGTGGCGAGCAGTTTTTCAGTTTTCCTCTGATGGGGTTGGGGTCGCAGCATTGAACCAGAGTTGTGCCGAAGCGGTACAGTTTGGGAAGTGGTTTCTAAAAGTATTTTTTTTGCTTTTGACAGATTGGTTGTAATAAACATTTTGATATTTTATAGCTTGATTTTATTTGTTTTTGGTAGGCCTTTGATCTAAAAATATTTTATGACTTTTTATGAAGAGGTTTTGCACTTTTTACTAAATTTTGGTGCTTTTTAATACTTTATGGATGGATTTTATTTGTTTTTGACATTCTATGAAAAGTGTTTTGTACTTTTCAACCGATATATTGATATTTTATGGCCGGATTTTGCTGTTTTTGGCATTTTATTAATAAAATTTTGCACTTTTCAACCGTTTATGTTCGGATTTTGGTGTTTTTTGACCATATTTTGATACCGCATGGCCGGATTTTGTTTTTTTAACAATTTATAGCCGGATTTTGGTGTTTTTTGACAGTTATTTGAAATTTTATGGCTGTATTTTGCTGTTTTTGGCATTTTATTAATAAAATTTTGCACTTTTCAACCGTTTATGTTCGGATTTTGGTGTTTTTTGACCATATTTTGATACCGCAAGGCCGGATTTTGTTTTTTTAACAATTTATAGCCGGATTTTAATGTTTTTTGACAGTTATTTGAAATTTTATGGCCGTATTTTGCTGTTTTTGGCATTTTATTAATAAAATTTTGCACTTTTCAACCGTTTATGTTTGAATTTTGGTGTTTTTTTAACTATATTTTGATACCGCATGGCCGGATTTTGTTTTTTTAACAATTTATAGCCGGATTTTGGTGTTTTTTGATAGTTATTTGAAATTTTATGGCCGGATTTTGCTGTTTTTGGCATTTTATTAATAAAATTTTGCACTTTTCAACCGTTTATGTTCGGATTTTGGTGTTTTTTGACCATATTTTGATACCGCAAGGCCGGATTTTGTTTTTTTAACAATTTATAGCCGGATTTTAATGTTTTTTGACAGTTATTTGAAATTTTATGGCCGGATTTTGCTGTTTTTGGCATTTTATTAATAAAATTTTGCACTTTTTAACCGTTTATGTTTGAATTTTGGTGTTTTTTGACCATATTTTGATACCGAAAGCCCGGATTTTGTTTTTTTAACAATTTATAGCCGGATTTTAATGTTTTTTGACAGTTATTTGAAATTTTATGGCCGGATTTTGCTGTTTTTGGCATTTTATTAATAAAATTTTGCACTTTTTAACCGTTTATGTTCGGATTTTGGTGTTTTTTGACCATATTTTGATACCGCATGGCCGGATTTTGTTTTTTTAACAATTTATACCCGGATTTTGGTGTTTTTTGACAGTTATTTGAAATTTTATGGCCGGATTTTGCTGTTTTTAGCGTTTTATTAATAGAATTTTGCACTTTTTAACCGTTTATGTCTGGGTTTTGGTGTTTTTTGACCATATTTTGATATTTCAAGGCCAGATTTTGGTTTTTTAACAGTTTATAGCCGGATTTTGGTGTTTTTTGACAGTTATTTGAAATTTTATGGCCGGAATTTGCGGTTTTTGGCATTTTATTAAAAGAATTTTGCACTATTTAACAGTGTATGTCCGGATTTTGGTGTTTTTTGACAATATTTTAATATTTCAAGGCTTGAATATTGTTTTTTAACAGATTATGCCCGGATTTTGGTGTTTTTTGACAATTATTTGAAATTTTATGGCCGGATTTTGCTATTTTTGACATTTTAAGAATAACATTTTTTTATTCAAACTGTTTTTGGCCAAATTTTGAAAATATTTTGATATTTTATGAGCGAATTTTGTAATCTTTGACATTTTATAAATAAATTGTTTTATGTTTTTAACAGAATATGGTGATTTTTTTGTTTTTTTACGATATTTTTATACTTTATGGCCAAATTTTACAATTTTTGACGTTCTGTGAACAGAATAGCAATTTTTAGCCGTTTATGCTCGGGTTTTGGTGCATTTTGGCAACACTTTAATGTTTAAGAACGGGTTTTGGTACTTTTTGATAACATGTTAATATTTTATAGCCGGATTTTGCTATTTTTGACATTTTAATAAAAGAATGTTGCACTTCTCAATTGTTTAAGCCCAGATTTTGGTGTTTCTTTACAATATTTTGTTGTTTTAAAGCTGGATTTTGGTTTATTAACAGTTTATAGCCAGATTTTGCTGTTTTTTGACATATATTTGATTTTTTTTTGTCCGGATTTTGTTATTTTTGACATTTTATGAACAAAATTTAGCATTCTAACAGTTTATGGTGATTTTTTGTTTTTTTTTAATAAAATTTTTATACTTTATGGCCGGATTTAGCAAATTTTATCCGTTTTGGATTTTGGTGCATTTTGACAATATTTTAATGGTTTAATGAAAGCGTACTTTTTAATAACATGCTATTTATGACATTTCATTTAAAGAATTTTTTACTTTTTATTTTTTTATGCTCGGATTTTGGTGTTTTTTGACAATATTTTGATGTGCCAAGGCAGAATTTTGTTTTTTTAACATTTTATAAGTGGATTTGAGTGTATTTTGACAATTGTTTAAAATTGTATGGCTGGATTTTGCTATTTTTGGCATTTTATGAAAATAAAAGTTGCATTTTAACAGTTTTGGCCGGATTTTGAAAATATTTTGATATTTTATGACTGAAAACAGCAATTTTTAACCGTTTATACTCGGTTTTTGGTTAATTTTTATAATTTTTTAATGTTTTAAGAACGGGTTTTGGTACTTTTTAATAACATGTTAATATTTTATGGCCGGATTTTGATATTTTTGACATTTTATTTAAAAGAATTTTGCACTTTTTAACCGTTTATGCCTGGATTTTGGTGTTTTTTACAATATTTTGTTATTTTAAGGCCGGATTTTGGTTTTTTAATAGTTTATAGGCGGATTTTGGTGTATTTTGACAATTGTTTGAAATTGTATGGCCGGATTTTGTTATTTTTGACATTTTATGAAAATAAAAATTGCATTCGAATCGTTTTTGGCCAAATTATAAAAATATTCTGATATTCTATGCTATTTTTTTACTTTTAATAGATAAAATGTTGCGTGTTTTTAACAGTTTATGGAGATTTGATGTGTTTTTTACAATATTTTTATATTTTATGGCCGGATTTAGCAATTTTTGATATTCTATGAATAGAATTGCATTTTTAACCGTTTATGCTCGGATTTTGGTGCATTTTAATAAAATGTTAATAATTTATGGCCGGATTTTGCTATTTTTGACATTTTAGTGTTTTTTTTGACAATATTTTGATGTTTTAAGGCCGGATTTTGGTTTTTTAACAGTTTATAGCCAGATTTTGATGTTTTTTTGACAATTGTTTGAAATTATATGGTTGGATTTTGCTATTTTTGTAATTTAAGGAAAATAAAAATTGCATTCTAACCGTTTTTGGGCGGATTTTGAAAACATTTTGATATTCTATGCCATTTTTATTTTTAAAAAATAAAACGTTCTAAGTTTTTAACAGTTTATGGTGATTTTTTGTTGTTTTTTGACAATATTTTTATACTTTATGGCCGGATTTTGCAATTTTTGACATATTATGAATATAATAGAAATGTTTAACTATTTATGCCTGGAGTTTGGTGTTTTTGACAATATTTTGTTGTTTCAAGGCCAGATTTTGTTTTTTTTAACAGTTTATAGCCAGATTTTAGTGTTTTTTTTGACAATTATTTGAAATTTTATGGCCGTATTTTTAATTTTTGGCGTTTTGGGGAAAGAAAATTGCATTTTAACTATTTTGGCCGAGTTTTGAAAATAATTTGATATTCTATGGCCGAGTTTTGCATTTTTTTTTTTTAATTATAAATAAAATGTTCTATGTTTTTAACAGTTTATGGAGATTTTTTGTTTTTTTGTCAACATTTTTATACTTTAAGGCCAGAATTTTGACATTATATGAATAGAATTGTTTATGCTTGGATTTGAGTGCTTTTTGACAATATTTTAATGTTTTAAGGACGAATTTTTGTACTTTTTAATAACTTGTTGGTATTATATGGACGGATTTTGCTATTTTTGAAATTTTATAAAAAAAATTTTGCACTTTTCAACCGTTTATGCCCGGATTTTGGTGTTTTTTTACAATATTTTGTTGTTTTAAGGCCGGATTTTGGTTTATATTATACAGTTTATAGGCAGTTTTTGGTGTATTTTGACAATTGTTTGAAATTGTATGGCCGGATTCTAACCGTTTTTTGAAAATATTCCTTTTGTCATTTTTTTATAATGAAAATCGAGTATTTATAAGAGTGAGGGATAAAGAAGTGTGATGGCGAGGCTACACTCTTTCAGACTGAGTTTTTGACTTTTCCTGTATGGAGATGGTGTCTGGGTGTTGTCGAATGTTTGGTACTGCACTATGATTGGGACAGAAGTAGTTATGTTTAATAATAAAAAGTGTCTACTGTAGTTTTACTATAAGTTTGGGTGTCGTGGTTTTGAATTGTTTGAAACATTCGCGGCACGGACTTGTTTGCAATTGTTCTGGTTTTGGCGGTGCACTGTGGCTAGGTTAGGTTAATTTTGGGTAGTAGTTTGACTCCACGGCTTTTACCCATAAAACCGAGGAAGTGGGCGAAGGCAAAGGACGTTATTCTTGGTATTGATGTGGAGAAGTGGTATTTGCAAGGGCCCACGACGGAAGTTCATTCTACGTTGACAAGATACCTTGTCTAATATGAGAACTGAGGTTGCAGGGTGTGCTTGCAAGAACACGCACACTGCGATATGACTGTACTTCTGGGTGTAGATTTTGCCCTATCTTAAATTTTGCAAAGGATGAACTGCCCAGAATGCAGGATTTGAGATACAGGTAGCGCAATACACACTGCTTCTCTTCAGTCAATGTGCACTGCAAAGAGAGCGCAAGTGGGAGGCGGCCTTGCTGACGGAGGAACAACTTTAGTAAAATAGTGAGTATAGGCCTATAGGTGAGCATTCTACGTTTGAAACGTTTGATTTACCGGACGAATAGCATGGATGAAAGCAGATCTAACTTGCGGTGTAATGAGAACTCACGGTTTAAACGCTTAGTCTAGCAGTTAAGCATGTAGGTTAAGCTCCTGCTACTTCAGGGAGGTAGTGAAAAAGAGGATTAACTGCCTCCTTCCACTCCTGGACCCCCGGTGCAGGAGTAACTATGACTTTCTTAAGGTTTTTGTTTAATAGGTACACAGTATCACACTCTTTCTTGCCGGTTTGGTGTGTTGTTCTAGAGTATTTTGCGTGCCGATGATATGCATATGGGTTTGCCGGGCTCAACTGTTTTGATTTTGTTTTGCTGCTCTTGAGAGGATGGATTTTGTCCGTTTCGTTATGTTCAGGTGATAGTAACTGCATGTAGGGCAGAGCTGAATTGTAAAACTTTTTTATGGCACTTTTCCTTAACGTGTTTTGGGGTGGCTGTTACCTGGAGTGTTGTTAGTTTTGGCGGCATTTGATATTTGACTTCAATGACTTTTACTTGTTAAGTTTGATAGGTTTTGGTATGATTTCCTGGGCTTTCTTGGTCTCTTTGGTAATAACATTGAGGATAGTCTGTCGTATTTCACCTAGCATGGTCAGCCACTTCATTCATCGTTTATGTAGTTTGCTAGATCTACTAAGTATATGTGAAACTGGTGTGCTACTTGCAGATTGCATATGTAATAGGGTCGTAACTTGCGCTATCTTTGTACAATGCTGCATTTATTTGGAAAGTGTTTACCAGTTTGGTCAAGTGTCCAGTTATATCGGAGGGATTGTCGGCGCGATGGGTTACGGTGATCAGACTATTCTCGTACTTTAGTAGGTTTTTCCGTACTTGTCTACGGTACCATACAGGTATTAGGTTTACTGACTAGGCTTGCAGCAGTTTGGTTGACATGTGTTTTAACTTACATAGTTGGGGACCGTGTTTTTGTAGTCACTTAAATGACTAGTTTGTTTGTCATCATCAGAGATGGTGCTGGTCACTTCTAGTGCTACTCTAGACGACGTTCTTGTCTATATGTTGTCTGCTTAGGTTTTTGGACTTGACTAAGGAGCAGAGAGAAGTGTGATGCCATTGGTAGAGTTCTGCTCACAAAGCGGCATCAACTTTTATTTCTTGAGCAAAACCAAGTTGCGTTAGATCATTGGATTCATGGATATTATTTACGGATCTAGTTGCTTAGAATTTCTGGAAACCAGAAGTGGGTTTTCAAATCAAATTTGATTTAATGGCTTAGAAAGGTGTTCTTGTTCAAGTGCTTGTCATCAAAAATTTAGATTATTTATTTATATTTATTGATTAATTAATTACTTTCACCAATTGCATTCTTGCAGATCAGCAGAAATTTTGTAACGCTTTGAGCCCTTTACATACTACATCTGCCAATGAGTTTTTGCTTAAATTTTGCTATTTATGGCTTTTTATGAAAAAAATTATGCACTTTTAACAGTTTTTTGATAATATTTTGATGATTTAGGACCGGATTTTGCTATTTCTGATATTTTATAACAAGAATTTTGCACTTTTTAACAGTTTATATCCTGATTTTAGTGTTTTCTAACAACATTTTGATGTTTCAAGACTGGATTTTAGCTATTTTTCTATTTTATGAATAGAATGTTGCACATTTTATCAGTTTATGGCATAATTTTAGTATTTTTAACAATATTTTGATATTTCATAACCGGATTTTGCAATTTTATAAAAAAATGTTTATTTCTCAACAGTTTATGGCCGGAATTTGGTGCTTTTTGACAATATTTTGAAGTTTTAAGATTGAATTTGACTATTTTTGACATTTTTGTAATAAAATTTTGCATTTTCTTACAGTTTTTGGCCGAATTTGGCTAATTCTAACAATATTCTAATATACCATAACTGGATTTTAGCTATTTTTGACATTTTGTGAATAGAATGTTGCACGTTTTAACAGTTTATAGCAAAATTTTGGTATTTCTAACAATATTTTGATATTTTATAACCGGATTTTGCAATTTTTTAAAAAAATGTTTATTTTTTAACAGTTTATAGCCGGAAGGCACCAATTTGACAATATTTTGACGTTTTAAGACCAAATTTTACTATTTATGACATTTTAAGAATAGAATTTTGAATTTTATATCAGTTTATAGCCGGATTTTGGTGCTTTTTGACAATATTTTGATGTTTTTAGACCGAATTTAACTATTTTTGCCATTTTAAGAATATAACTTTGCAATTTTTAACAGTTTATGGCCGGAATTTCTTGGTTTTTGACAATATTTTGATCTTTTAAGACCGAATTTTACTATTTTTGGCATTTTTGGAATAGAATTTTGAATTTTTCAACAGTTTTTGGCCGAGTTTGGCCATTTCTAACATAATTTTGATATGCCATAACTGGATTTTAGCTATTTTTGACATTTTATGAGTAGAATGTTGCACATTTCAACAGTTAATGGCAAAATTTTGTCATTTCTAACAGTATTTTGATATTTCATAACCAAATTTTGCTATTTTATATATTTTTTTTATTTTTTATCAGTTTATGACCGGACTTTGGTGCTTTTTGACAATATTTTAATGTTTTAAGATTGAATTTTACTATTTTTGACATTTTAGGAATAGAATTATGTAATTTTTAACAGTTTATGGCCGGAATTTGGTGCTTTTTGACAATATTTTGATGTTTAAGATCAATCACTTTACTATTTTTGACGTTTTTAGAATAAAATTTTGCATTTTCCAACAGTTTTTAGCCGAGTTTGGCCATTTTTAACAATATTTTAATATGTCATAGCTGGATTTTAGCTGTTTTTGACATTTTGTGAATAGAATCTTGCACGTTTTAACAGTTTATGGCAAAATTTTGTTATTTCTAACAATATTTTGATATTTCGTAGCCGGATTTTGCAATTTTATAGAAAAAGGTTTATTTCTCAACAGTTTATGGCCGGTCTTTGGTGCTTTTTGACAATATTTTGATGTCTTAAAACCGAATTTGACTATTTATGACATTTTAGGAAAAGAATTTTGAATTTTACATCAGTTTATGGCCGGATTTTGTTGCTTTTTGACAATGTTTTGATGTTTTAAGACCGAATTTTACTATTTTTTTCCATTTTATGAATAGAATTTCATAACCGAATTTTGCAATTATATATATTTTTTTTATTTTTTAACTGTTTATGGCCGGACTTTAGTGCTTTTTGACAATATTTTAATGTTTTAAGATTGAATTTTACTATTTTTGACATTTTTGGAATAAAATTTTGCAATTTTTAACAGTTTATGGCCGGAATTTGGTGCTTTTTGACAATATTTTGATTGGTTACTAAGACCAAATTTTACTATTTTTGACATTTTTGGAATAAAATTTTGCAATTTTTAACAGTTTATGGCCGGAATTTGGTGCTTTTTGACAATATTTTGATTGGTTACTAAGACCAAATTTTACTATTTTTGACATTTTTGGAATAGAATTTTGCAAGTTTTAACAGTTTATAGCCGGAATTTGGTGCTTTTTGACAATATTTTTATGTTTTAAGACCGAATTTTACTATTTTTGAAATTTTTGGAATAGAATTTTGCATTTTTCAACAGTTTTTGACTGAGTATGGCCATTTTTAATAATATTTTGATTTGACATAACTGGATTTTAGATATTTTTGTATTTTGTGAATAGAATGTTGCACGTTTTAACAGTTTATGGCAAAATTTTGCTATTTCTAACAATATTTTGATATTTCAAAACCGGATTTTGCAATTTTACTAAAAAAAAATGTTTACATTTCAACAGTTTATGGCCGGACTTTGGTGCTTTTTGACAATATTTTGTTGTTTTAAGACCGAATTTTACTAGTTTTGACGTTTTTGGAATAGAATATTGGATTTTCCAACTGTTTTTGGCTGAGTTTAGCCATTTCTAACAATATTTTAATATGCCATAGTTGGATTTTAGCTTTTTTGACATTTTGTGAATAGAATGTTGTACATTTTAACAGTTTATGGCAAAATTTTGCTATTTCTAAGAATATTTTGATATTTCATAACCGGATTTTGCAATTTTATAAAAAAAATGTTAATTTTTCAATAGTTTATAGCCGGACATTGGTGTTTTTTGACAATATTTCAATGTTTTAAGACCGAATTTTCCAATTTTTGACATTTTTGGAATAGAATTTTGCACATTTTAACAGTTTATGGCAAAATTTTGTCATTTCTAACAGTATTTTGATATTTCATAACCGTGTTTTGCAATTTTATAATTTTTTTAAATTTTTTTAACAGTTTATGGCCGGATTTTGGTGCTTTTTGACAATATTTTAATGTTTTAAGATTGAATTTTAATATTTTTGACATTTTAGGAATAGAATTTTGTAATTGTTAACAGTTTATGGCCGGAATTTGGTGCTTTTTGACAATATTTTGATGTTTTAAGTCCGAATTTTACTATTTTTGACATTTTCGGAATAGAATTTTGCATTTTTAACAGTTTATGGCAAAATTTTGCTATTTTTAACAATATTTTGATATTTTATAACAGGATTTTGCAATTTTATAAAAAAATGTTTACTTGTCTACAGTTTATGGCCGGATTTTGGTGCTTTTTGACAATATTTAGATGTTTTAAGACCGAATTTTACTATTTTTGACGTTTTTTGGAATAGAATTTTGCTTTTTTCAACAGTTTATGGCTGGAATTTGGTACTTTTTGACAATATTTTGATGTTTTATGACCGAATTTTACTATTTTTGGCATTTTTGGAATAGAATTTTGCATTTTTCAACAGTTTTTGGCCGAGTTTTGCCATTTCTAACAATATTTTGATATGTCATAACTAGATTTTAGCTGTTTTTGACATTTTGTGAATAGAATCTTGCACGTTTTAACAGTTTATGGCAAAATGTTGCTATTTCTAACAATATTTTGATATTTCAAACCGGATTTTGCAATTTTATAAAAAAATGTTCACTTTTCAACAGTTTATAGCCGGACTTTGGTGCTTTTTGACAATATTTTGATGTTTTAAAACCAAATTTTACTGTTTTTGACATTTTAGGAATAGAATTTTGCAATTTTGAACAGATTATGGTCGGAATTTGGTGCTTTTTGACAATATTTTTATCTTTTAAGACCGAATTTTACTATATTTGGACAATTTAGGAATAAAATTTTGCAATTTTTAACAGTTTATGCCGGAATTTGGTAGTTTTTGACAAAACGTTGATCTTTTAAGACCGAATTTTACTATTTTTGACGTTTTTATAATAGAATTTTGCAATTTTTAACAGTTTATGGCCAGAATTTGGTGCTTTTTGACAAGATTTTGATGTTTTAATACCGAATTTTACTATTTTTGACATTTTTTGGAATAGAATGTTGCATTATCCAACAGTTTTTGGCCGAGTTTTCTCATTTTTAACAATATTTTGATATGCCATAACCGGATTTTCTTATTTTTGAACAAAATTTTGCACTTTTCAATGGTTCAATTGTGTATTTTAAGATTGATAATACTGAACGCGCTTGTGGACGCGGCAGAGACAACTTAACGAACCCTGTGACGTCATATTGCTTTGTTTTGGTTCTACAAACGTCGTCAGTGTGCTTTGTATGATCACAGCATTGCATATTAGCTCAAAACAAATTTTTACTTATTATTTACTTTCAGTGTCGTACTAGAGAAATATGTTCATTGCAATTGCAGAAGTTGTGGTTAAACTATAAAATGATTTCGATGTTGTTGTAGAGTATACAGAAACATTCTGCACTGTTTTAAATATTTTTTAGTTAGAAGTACTGTTGTTTTATTTTTATGTAATAAAATAATAATTAAATATGTATTAAGTTTTTTTATCTTTGTGCCTTTTGCAACAATTGCTTAAAAGCTATTTGATTTGTCTAACTCATTATACAAATATATTATATAAACCTGTAACAAGGACATTTATTTAATATATTTGAGCATAAAAATATTATTACTATTTCTTACACTGAATATATAAAATGTAAAGGAATCGCATGCAATATATCATAGTAGAAATTAGATCACAGTTATTTTTAAACCGGGAACATAATTATTCCGTAATTTAATTATCTTTGAAAATTATTAGCTGGAGAAATCGGATTAATGTTTTCGGGATCGCGGTGCTATTTCAAATCGGACTGTGTGTGTACTTTCCACTGGTCTAAAATTATTTCGGTGGAATGTAGAGATATTTTATTTTATTTTTTTTGGGAGAGTTGTGATGTGTGAATCATATATTATATTATATATTTTGGAGACGTAAATTTTAATTGAGATTAATTCGTTCGAATTGCTTTAATGAAGTTGATAATTGTACACTTAAAGATTATGAAGTAAATTAAGAATGATTTGAATTTAGTAAATTAACAATATTGATTCATTTTTATTTTTATAGCTTTAAGTTGGTAATAGTCAGTTCCAATATGTCGGAAGCTCTATGTAGTCGGTATTAATTTTTATTGAAAATGTGTATTAATTAATCGATTTCAAGTCGGAAAACTATCGGTAACTTCAATTTAATATATATTGATTGCTTTTCTAACATAATATCAACCCGTAAAGTGTGCGCCAATTAATAAAAAGTGAGTGAAAATTGGACCTGATGATTACCCATAATGCACCACTGCAGGATTTTTTTAAGGTTGGTTCATTTTGTTACTATTGAATGCAATAGTTAAAAACACCATTACAAATCAATCATAACTAATTTCCAATCTATAATTATATTATTCTTGGCATTGTTGAAATAATGTGGGTTTCTGTACGTTTAATCATCCCAAACAACCCCCTCGAATGATTGAATCAGATCAATATTATTACTCACATAGTTTCATGCAGTTTTCATGTTAGTAATTTGTTGAGTGAAATTATTTCGATACACATTTACTCACAAATTTGGCTGCCAATAGATTTTCTCGGAAAATTTAATGCTTTGATTCATTACAAGCGTGCCGATTTTACCCACTCATAGTTATTAGAAACAACTTATTATTCATTATTTAGTAATAGGAAATAATTTGCTTGAATTTTATTGCTTTGAAATAATAACATGAATAATGTTATGAATACATAGGAAGTAACGTTTTAAGAATAATGACTAGTTTTGATGCAAGCGTTGTTTAAAATTTTGATTGAAGTTAATTAATTCTAATTAAATACAATTTATTTGATTTGAATTAAAGGAAGAAAAAAATAAATGTGTGCAATTGTTTTAATTAAATTATTTAATCATTTTATGGCAAACTTTCTTCGCTAAGTATGTAATAATATACCAGTTTTTGCTGGATTCAGTGAATTTCTATCTGGAAAATCCGAATCCTGTTTCAGTAACATGATTCATTTTCAATTTACGTGAATACTTTCAAACGACTTTGATTTCATAAAATGTTTGTTCAGCAAATTTTAATAGAATACAATTGCATTATAAAAAAAATAAACAAAGTGAATTAAGCAATAATAAATTTTTTTAAATAATTTTGTTTGATTATAAATTTTTGAAAGAAATATTTAAAAAATTGAAATATTAAGTTTTAACATTTTATGCAATTATTTTCTCTGCTTAAACTAACAATCACAAATTACAAAATTTGGAGTAGACTAACTCTAAAGTAAAATTGAGATTTGATAGAATCTAATGATTACGTTAGAATTTATTTGAGGCTGAATCAAAGCAAACAACATCATAGCTAAGGCCCCACAGGCTCTGCCGTGCGGGAAGGAGTTGAGATTTTTTAGCTTTTGACTTTAAAGTTAATATTTATCTACGCCACAGCTCCAATTAGCTTAGTATAGCCTAGGAACAGTTTAGAACATTTGAGGTGCAGTTAATGAAGCTTACTAAACTTGGAAACAGCTTAGATACACTTAAAAACAGTTCATGTGCAACTAAGAACTGTTCATGTGCTACTAAGAACAGTTCAGGTGCAACTAAGAACAGTTTATGTACAACTAGGAACAGTTAAGGTGCAACTAAGATCACTTGGGAGAAACTCAAATGAATTAAAACAATCAATATTAATTGGAAATGATTAAATACCTTCAAGAACAGTTTGGAATAGTTTGGTATAGTTGGAAACAGTTTTAGTACACTTTAGAGCAACCTAAATTAACATTTTGAAAAAATATAATTAATTTGAAAATTAAGCTGTTTAGAAATAAACTTAAATTACATTGAAACAGATTAATTTGAACCAAAAGAGCTCATAACACTCAGGAACAGTTTAGGACTTTAGGAACAGTTTGGAATACTTTAGGAACAGTTGGGAAAAGCTTCCATACATTTTGTAACATTTTTTATACATTGAAGTTTTAAAAGTAGCTTACTATACTTGGAATCATCTTAAATAGTCTTAGAAACAGTGTAAGTGCGACTTAGAACACTTGAGTGCAACTCAAATGTTAATTGGAACAGCTTGGAACAGTTAACGTGCATTTCCGAGCAGCTCACGCACAGTTAAAAACATTTTAGATGTTTTTGGAAGTCTTGAATGCAACTCATATCTTTTTGGAACATTAGCAGCCTCAGTAGGGCAATGAACAGTTTAAACCACTTCAGGTACAGTCTGGAACAGTTTAGATGCAACTAATAAATTTTGGAAA
The DNA here is from genome assembly GCA_963932245.1 of Tachinus rufipes. Taxonomy (NCBI): domain Eukaryota; kingdom Metazoa; phylum Arthropoda; class Insecta; order Coleoptera; family Staphylinidae; genus Tachinus; species Tachinus rufipes. The sequence goes on from OZ010741.1 coordinate 128,105,570, forward strand.
CTACTTACATAACATAAAACATTGGTTAATAATTGTTGATTAACCGAACATAAGTTATAAGCAACTTAGAACAGTGGCAATGTTCTCTTTCCTTTTTATCCCCCCCCCCCTTTCATCACCAAATCAAGGGGTTTACAAAATAAAGTAAAAAGTAAAAAAATGGTACGTTTTTTTCAAAATCTCTCCAATGGGAACTTTTTCAATATTTTGAGGTGGGATCTAAAATCTTACCTACGCTACTGGTAAAAAATTAAATAATTATTTGTACAAAATTGAGCCTATCAAATTGGTTTAAATTAGCATCAATTGTTGTTCTATTATTATGGTCTACAGTGACTAAATTTGGTTAGAATCTAATGATTACGTTCAAAGTTATTTGAGTTTGAATTGCATGTTGATTTTTAGGAATCAGTGCAAAGTTTAAAAATAAAATAATCAATTGTGCAAAATTGAGCCTATGAAATTTGTTCAAATTAAGACCAATTGGCCTTTTGTTATGGTAGTCTAGAATGACTTAAATTGGTTAGAATCTAATGATTACGTTTAAAGTTATTTGAGTTTGAATTGCACGTTTTCTTTTCAAAATCAGTAAAAAAAAAAAAAAAATGTGTAAATTGAGTCTATGAAAATAGTTTAAATTAGTACCAATTGGTTTCTTGTTATGGTAGTCTAGAATGGTCCAAGTTGGTTAGATTTCAATGATTACGTAAAAGTTATTTAAGTTTGAATTAAATGTTTTTTTAGAATCAGTAAAAAGTTTATGAATGAAATAATTAATTGTGAAAAATTGAGCTTTCAAAAGTATTCAAATTAGCACCAATTGTTTTTTTTGTTATAATAATCTAGAATAGCTCAAGTTGGATAGATTTTAATGGTTACGTTTAAATTTATTTGCGTTTGAATTGAATGTTTTTTTTTTAAATCAGAAAACAATTCAAAAATAAAATAATTAGTTGTGCAAAATTGAGCCTATGAAAATGGTTCAAATTAGGACCAATGGGTCTTTTATTATGGTAGTCTAAAATGATTTAAATTGGTTAGAATCTAATGATTACGTTCAAAGTTATTTGTGTTGAATTGAATGTTGTATTATTAGTACCAGTAAAATGTTTATAAATTAAATAAAAAATTCTGCAAAATTGAGCCTATGAAATTGATTCAAATTATGACCAATTGGTTTTTTGTTATGGTAGTCTATAATGGTCTAAGTTGGTTAGATTTCAATGATTACATTCAAAGTTATTTGAGTTTAAATTGAATGTTCTCTTTTTAGAGTCAGTAAAAAGTTTTAAAATGAAATTAAATTTTAATGATTTTTTTTTGGTATTTTTAGAATCAATAAAAAGTTTCAAAATAAATTAATTTATTGTGCAAAATTGAGCCTACCGAATTGGTTCAATTATCATCAATTGAATTTTTATTGAGTTTTTTCTAGAATTACCAAAAAATTATTGGAATCCAATGATTATTTTTGAGTTATTTGGGTTTGAATCAAAGTTTTTCTTTTTAGAGCAGTAAACAGTTTGAGAACTAAGTAATTGTTTGTACAAAGTTGAACTCATTGAATTGTTTCAAATTATTACCAATTGGGCTTTTATTACGGTAGTCTAGAAGTACCAAAAGTTGAGTAAAATTCAATGATTACTTTTGGATTTATTTGAGTTTGAATCAAAGGTTTAGGTTTTAGAAATAGTAAAAAGTTTGAGAATGAAATATTTATTTGTACAAAATTGAGCCTATCGAATTGGTTCAAACTATCTTCAGTTTGTCTTCTATTTTGGTAGTTTACAATGACCAAGGTTGGTTATAATCCAATGATTACGTTTGGAGTTATTTGATTTTGAATCAAAGATTTAGATTTTAGAAATAGTAAAAAGTTTGAAAATTAAATAATTTTTTGTACAAAATTGAACTTATTGAATTGGTACAAATTATCACCAATTAGTTTTCTATTTTGGTGGTTTACAATTACCAAATTTGGTTATTATCCAATGAATACCTTTGGAGTTGTTTGAGTAGGAATCAAAGTTTTTGTTTAGTACAAAGTTTAAAAAGTAAATAGTTATTTGTACAAAATTGAGCTTAATAAATTGGTTTAAACTATTACCAAATAGTTTTCTATTTTTGTAGTCTGCAATGACCAAAGTTGGTTATAACCCAATGATTACCTTAGGAGTTATTTGAGTTTAAATCATAGGTTTTGTTTTTAGAAGTAGTAAAAAGTTTGAGATTGAAGTAATTATTTGTACAAAATTGAGCCTATTGAATTGGTTCAAATTATTACCAATTAGTCTTTTGTTTTTGTGGTCTACAATGACCAAAGTTGGTTATAATCTAATGATTACCTTTGGAGTTTAAATAAAAAGTTTTGTTTTAAGAAGTAGTATAAAGTTTGAGTATTAAATATTTGTTTGTACAAAATTGAGTCTATCAAATTGGTTCAAATTATTACTAATTGGGCTTTTATTATGGTTATCTAGAATGGTTAAAAGTTGATTAAAATCTAATGATTACTTTTAGAGTTATTTGAGTTTAAATCAAAGGTTTTGTTTTAAAAAATAGTAAAAAGTGTGAGAATTAAATATTTATTTGTACAAAATTAAGCCTATCAAATTGGTTCAAATTATTACCAATTAGTCTTTTGTTTTTGTGGTCTACAATGACCAAAGTTGGTTATAATTGAATGATTACCTTCGAGTTATTTCAGTTTCAATCAAAGGTTTAGTTTTTAGAAGTAGTAAAAAGTTTGACATTAAAATAATTATTTGTACAAAATTGAGCCTATCAAATTGGTTCAAATTTTTACCAATTAGTTTGTTATTTTTGTGGTCTAAAATGACCAAAGTATATTATAATCCAATGATTAACTTCAGAGTTGTTTGAGTTTGAATCAAAGGTTTTGTTTTTGAAATTAGTAAAAAGTTTGAAAGTTAATTATTTATTTGTACAAAATTGAGCCTATCGAATTGGTTCAAATTATAACCAATTAATTTTCTATTTTGATGGTCTACAATGACCAAACTTGGTTATAATCTAATGATTACCTTCGGAGTTATTTGAGTTTGAATTATAGGTTTTGAAGTAAAAAGTTTAAAAATTAAATAATTATTTGTACAAAATTGAGCCTATAGAATTGGTTCAAATTATTACTAATTAGTTTTTTTGTTTTTGTTGTCTACAATGACTAAAGTTGGTTATAATCTAATGATTTACTTTGGAGTTATTTGAGTTTGAATTAAAGGTTTTATTTTTAAAAGTAATAAAAAGTTCAAAAGATAAATATTTATTTGTACAAAATTGAGCCCACCAAATTGGTTCAAATTATTACCAATTTGTCTTTTATTTTGGTGGTTTATAATGATTAAAGTTGGTTATAATCCAATAAATACCTTTGGAGTTATTTGAGTTTGAATCAAAGGTTTTGTTTTAAAAGTAGTAAAAAGTTAAAAATTTAAATAATTATTTGTACAAAATTGTGCCTATCGAATTGGTTTGAATTATTGCCAAATAGTTTTCTGTTTTTGTGGTTTACAATGACCAAAGTTGGTTATAATCTAATGATTACTTTTGGAGTTATTTGAGTTTGAATCAAGGGTTTTGTTTTTAGAAGTACTAAAAAGTTTAAAATTTAAACAATTATTTGTACAAAATTGAGCTTATCGAATTGGTTCAAATTATCACCAATGAATCTTCTATTTTGATGGTTTACAATGACCAAAGTTGGTTATAATCTAATGATTACCCTTGGAGTTATTTGACTATGAATGAAAGGTTTTGTTTTTAGAAGTAGTAAAAAGTTTGCAACAAAATAATTATTTGTACAAAATTGAGCCTACTGAATTGGTTCAAACTATCTCCAATTTGTCTTCTATTTTGGTGGTCTACAATCACCAAGGTTGGTTATAATTTAATGATTACCTTTGGAGTTATTTGAGTTTGAATCAAAGAATTTTGTTTTTAGAAGTAGTGAAAAGTTTGACATTAAAATAATTATTTGTTCAAAATTGAGCTTATCGAATTGGTTCAAACTATCTCTAATTTTGTTTTTTATTTTGGTGTTTTACATTGACCAAGTTTGGTTATAATCCAATGATTATTTTTGGAGTTATTTGATAAGCATTCAAAGTTTTTGTTTTTAGAAGTAGTAAAAAGTTTAAAAATTAAATAATTATTTGTACAAAATTGATCTTATCAAATTGGTTCAAATTATTCTTTTATTTTGATGGTCTGCAATGACCAAAGTTGGTTATAATCTAATGATTACCTTTGGAGTTATTTGAGTTTGAATCAAAGATTTTGTTTTTAAAATTAGTAAAAAGTTTAAAAATTAAATAATTATTTGTACAAAATTGAGGTTATCGAATTGGTTTAAGTTATTACCAATTGAGTTTGTATTGTAGTAATTTAGAATGACAAAAATTTGAGTAGAATCTTATGATTACCTTTGGAGTTATATGTGTTTGAATCTTAAGTTATGGTTTAAGTTAATTTTTAAAAAATTGAAAATTATATAATTATTTTTACAAAATTGTTTTTATTGAATTGGTACAATTTTTTATCAATTGGTCTTTTATTATGGTAATCTAGAATGACCAAAAGTTGATTAAAAGTCAAAGATTATTAGGAACGGCGTTACTTACTATGGAGTTCTTTGCAAAGTACAAGTATAGACAGTGACCCACCCACTTGCCCAAGTGTTGGTGATGAGAAGATTCAATATTACTTCTTCCTTCTTTGACAAAAGGACTTCTAACACTAGAGGAATTTTTAATTTTTTTATAATAAACTCTTGAGCGGATGGGTGGGCACTCTAATTGAAATTACTCAATGGTAATTATGACCATTAGTGACCCACCCACCGCCTAAGTGTTGGTGATCAAAAAATTTATTATCACCTTTTCCTCTTCTGACAAAAGCACTTCTGACACTTGCAGAGAAGAGGAATTTTTAATTTTTACACACTTTGGCGGGTGGATGGGCACTCCAATTAAAACTACACGAGTGTAATTGTGATCTGAAATGACTTACCTACCCGCTCAAGTGTTGGTGATCAAAAAGTTTTATATCACCTCCTTCTCTTCTGACAAAAAGGTTCGTATCATTTGCAGAAAAGAGGAATTTTTAATTATACGATGGTAATTGTGATCTGCATTGACTTATCTACCCGCCTAGGTGTTGGTGATCAAAAGATTTAATATCATTTCTTTCTGCTCTGACAAAAGAACTTGTAACACTTGCAGAAAAGAGACATGTTCAATTCTTTGAAAACAAACACTTGGGCGGGTGGGTAGGCACTCCAACTTAAATTACTCAAGGGTAATTGTGATCTGAAGTGATTTACCCACCCGTTCAAGTGTTGGTGATAAAAAAAAAATAATTATCTTTTTCTTTTCTGACAAAAGGGTTTGTATCACTTGCAGAGAAGAGGAATTAATTCTTTGATTGGGTGAGCACTTCAATTTAAATTATTCAATGGTAATCATGACCAGGAGTGACCCACCCGCCCGCCCAAAGGTTGGTGATCAAAAATTTTATTATCATCTTTTTTTTCTCTGACAAAAGGACTTGTAACACTTGCAGAGAAGAGGAATTTTCAACTCTTTGAAGACATACACTTGGGGGGGGGGGGGACACTCCAATTTAAATTACTCAATGGTAATCATGACTAGGAGTGACCTACCTATCCGCCTAAGTGTTGGTGATCAAAAGATTTTCACCTCATTCTCTTCTGACGAAAGAACTTGTAACACTTATAGAGAAAAGACATGTTTAATTATATGGGCTCTTTTATCATTTTAGATGTTAAAATATAAAATTACTAAAACGAGCTTTCAGTTTGCTTGCATCAACAAAAGAAACGGAAAAAGAGTCAAGTTTACATATACCTTTGGAGTGAGAGAAGAATATCGTTTTTTTATGCGATTCTGGGCTGGGTCCGAAAAGGTAGGAGTTACTGTTGGTTTTTTGGTTATTATTTTTCTTTGAAAATTGCAACAGAAAATGGTTGCTAGGGTGGCTGTCCTTCTAGGAAATTGCGTTTTGAAAATAGAAGCAGTGGTTACCTTCTAGGGTACTACTAGATCTTGGAAGAGTCCTCAAAGTTGAATGTCGTGGCTTTGAAGCTGGCGGTAGAACTGACTGTGGAGTTCTAGCACGGCGGGGTTTTGTTGAGTAAGATTAGGGTTGCTACTGCTACTGCTATGCACCTTACTGTAATTCATTTCTAGTCTCTATGTGCTAGGAAGTGGTATTGGTGGTGTACACCAGGTAAATTACATCTGGGGACTTTAGACATGACAGTCGATGTTAATATTTATTGCGGTTTGTCTGCAGGGTAACTTTGGACTGGCGAATGCCGCAGCCGTAGCGGGGTTTTGTTGTGACAACATGATCAATAGAGGATTTGCTGACTTGCAATGTCGATCTGACTGCGTCTGTTTATGCACCTTGGTCAAACGCTTTAAGGAGTAGGCATGTGCTATGGAATTCAGGCGGCCACAACAGATTTGATGACTATAAAGCTTGCGGAATCTGAGCTTGAAACAATCTCTTTTCTTCTCAACCTTATTTTTGGGACTCACCAACTAAATAATAGAAACTTGATGATATCATCTTAATAAGCAGCGATATTCAAGAACTATTGGAGATGCTAAAACAACTAAATACAGCGCTCAGAAGAGTAGTGTTGAAAATAAATTTCAGCAAAACCAAAGTAATCAGCAATACTGGAGATACTCTAAACTAGACAACAAAATCGTGGAAAATGTGGAAGAATACGTATACCTGGGACATGGCAACAAAGTAGGCAAAGGAAATCAGCTGAAATATTCAGGATTAAAGATATACCAATAAACCTCAAACGAAAAGTCTTTGACTCATGCATATTACTTGTAAACCATGACAATGACAAAAAAGAACGCAAGATCGCGCTATGCTGGGTTTTAGCTTTATAGATAGAATCCAAAATGAAGAGATTAGACGAAGAACCAAGGTTATTGACATAGCAACAAGTGTCGTAGAATTTAAGCGGCAATGGGTAGGCCACGTGGTTAGGCAAACCCAAGACTGATGAAAATCGAAAATAACATACTGGAGACCAGATGACTAAACAATGTTAAGGTAGTAGCAGGGAGGAGATGTTTTGAAGCAGCACAATACAGACAATACAGTCCACTGATGGTTAAAGAAACGGAGAAAGAGTAAAAACTTACGTTCAGGAATTGCGTGATGAGCTCAGTAGCGGTTAATCACATTAATGTCATGCTTGAGAGTCATTGATATTGTCACTATTAGATTGTCGTGGTTTGGCTTACTATAGTTTGCTTTCGTTTTGGTTCACAATCAATTTTTAGGGCTTTACCGGAGTCTGGCTTGCTAAGCGCGTTTGGATCTAGGTTTTGGGTTTTGCTTTATTACTCCACAATAAAGCAAAACCCAAAACCTAGATCCAAACCTTTTGCCTTGCTCTTTTCTGAGGAAGTTTGAGGTTTGGAGAACGTGTTTTTTTTTTAAACGTAGGCACCTGAATTTTGGACAAGGTAAGGTCATCCTGGTACTGGCCCACAAATAACAAACTTGATCAAATCGAGCACTTCCAGATTTGGTTTTGTAGAAGGAGCTTTGTAGGTTTCATCCAAACCTAGTGGAGATCAACAAACAATTTTTAGTTTTAAAGAATAAGTTAATCTTGATTTGAGTTTGATCAAATATGTACAATTTGGAGTTGTTAACTTTTCAAGACTTTTCCTAAGTGGTAGAATCATCTGGAAATTATTTGTGAAATGAAACGGGACGGTTTAATTTTTATCTAAAATTTTGTCCGATTTTTTTGAGAAGCTTTTCTAGGTTACGGGTGTTCTTTGTGGTACTCTAAGTTGCTCCACATTGGGCGCCAATTGTTGTGGTCTAGTCTTGTTGAAGATGGTGGCTAGCAACGGTTCTAGACTGGTATTAATGGCTAAGTATAGGTTTATTATTTTTGGGTTTGTGCGGGGTTTTTGACTGTTATATTTTTCTGGAAATTGCCAAAAGGAATGAAAATGGTTGCGGGGATTGTGGTCCTTTTAGGGTATTGCGGCTGGTAGATTTTCTAGTGCTATAAATATATCCATTTTAGTCGAGTCCTGAGGCCAAAACAGACATTACGCGGACAACATCTAAGGTCACATCATAGACTGTTAGTTTTAAATTTTTAGCATATCATGAATTCACTGTCTTGTGCCTTCTTGAGTCATAATCCCGATACGCGTTGCAGCTTTTAATGGACCACCATCAGCCAGGTTGTAGTACCAGTTCAAATCTTTTGATAAATAAACTGAGGAGAACTAAGCACTCCAACCCCTGTGCTTGCACATCCTTTCAGGACAAATCCGCACGATTACTGTTGCTCGTTTCAAGCACGTCTTCCAACACAAAACAAATTTGTTTTTTTAAATAGAACTGCACTCTGGGTGAGGAGGTATGAACGACTCGCACTTTGTATTACGCAAAACAATTATAAACGTTGTCTAAGATTCTATTTTCTTTGCAAACAATCTTAACAAAAACTAAATAGACAAAGCCCTAGACTTCAAAAGATACATTCTATCAGTTTCTTCTATATTCTTATTAAAGTAAAGATACTTTTCACAATAGTTTGATAACTATTTATTAAGTTGATTCTATTATCCGAATTGTTCTGGTTCTAATAAAATTAAATTTGTTTTACTTATGGCGGCCAGTATATTAGAATAAAAATATTTATCAATAAATTTTAATTCAAATAATTGAATGTATATTTTATTTTGAATCCACAGTATATAAGCTTGTTTGAGTCAGCTCACATAATAATCCTTCATAAATGATCAGCTGTCGCTTAGAATAACAAACATTGGCTTATATTCGTGGAAGAGATATGTCTTGTATATTTATTTTGAAAACTATTGAAATGAATTATTTGATACATTTAAGTATAAAATTTATTTCCATTTAAAATAATGAACGGGAATAGAATTTCAATCAATATGACTGAAAATTATGACCAATAATAAATAAATAATTATAATTCCAGTTGTCTATTTATAGCAATAATAAATGTCGTTATGAATAATGATAACTGCTAGTTAATAAATAAAGAAAAAAATCACTCAATTGAAGTGCGGAACGAAAAAGGCAGAGCTAATTAATGAATTCCAGTAATAACTCTATAATCTACACGCGATATAAATTGCAATCGTACTATTTCCCACCTACTTAATAGACTTATCTTGAACTCACACATACAATAAACCTTTGTACTAGACAATTTATAAAATAGTGTAGTTATATAGATATAACAGAAACTTTATCATAAAAAATAAATTAATGGAATGTCATCTGAAAATTGTGCGTCGCGAAGAAGAAGAAAAAAAAAGAAAGCATTATAGTAACGACCTTACAAGGCCCTTTAGTCAAAACTGTCTTCCAGTGCACATTTGGCTTTAATACTATATAAGAATAAAGATCAAGTATATCATATATGGAAAGAATCACTGTAAATGGAAAACCGGGTAACTCAGTGGGCACAGCAAGTTTGCAGTCAACACAACACTGGAATTCAGATTTTTTAAATATCATCTTTCTTGATGATGAGTTTCCATTATTCTGGCTGATGGATTTTAAGAAAATTGCGCTATTCCATTAGTCCCATATAATCGCGAAATAAATTCATATCAAATACCAAGAAATGCATTAAATATTATTTTATCAGCGATCACCTACTTAGATAACAGCCTTTTCTTATTATAATAATAATTATAAAGAATAAAATAATATCTGATTTATTACCTATTAATACTTTGTTGGATAATTACGGTAATTTCATAGCCGTTTTATGTGGATTTGTCTCTGCAATGCATCGCTGCACTTTTTTCGTGCTCGACTTACCGCGGGATGTGACCATATATTTATTTATTTTATAAGTTTATTTTGTTGTGTTTACAGCAGCACACTCTCATTGCGCGCGAGAGATAACGCGAATTTAACTTCGGTTCGTTTTGCTGATGTGAAGGAGGACGCAATATAAATAAACTGCAAGACCGACTGTTTAAATTGTGTGCATGTTAAATTAATTGACGTATTATAATTATTTATATTAGGTCGGCACTTAGAGGGTTTTTTTTTTAATTCATTTTGCTTTCCGGGCGATGCAAATCTAAAATTAATGTTGATTGAATGGAAATTTTACTGTTTATTAATGCAGATTATATAAATAATTGCGCTTATTTTGTACATATTATAATAAAATGTGTTTAAATACATTGATTATTTAAATAATCAAAATATTAAAAAACAAGCACAAAATTATTTATTCATATACACGGCTTTCCATCAACACACAACAAACATTAAGGGGTGCCTATGGTATTATATGAGCCTTTTTGACTTAGATCACTCTGGCTTTCAAAGGCTCATATAGTATGGCATCATAAAAAGAGTAAGTTTTTTTAAATTCTTTATTGAAATGAAGCATTTTGGATCTTATGAACAGGGCCGTATCCAAAGAAAGTTTTTGGGGAATGTTGAATTTTTTTAAATAAATTTGTGTAGGTTCTGACACTACATTCGGTTTTTCTTCTTCAGGAGTCGATGGTTTCGTTTTCTGTAACTGTTTTCTTATAATCACATTGACTAGAAGTAGCTTAGATAGCTGTCAGCCATGATTAACAAGCTTCTTTATTGGTCTAGCAAAAATGTCTTGGGCGCCATTACACATTTTATATACAGATTGTGACTAAATAATAAGAGCCGGTTTAGAAAAAGAAACATTTATTTAAAATTAAAATAAATCATAATTAAACTCTACAACTATTACAAGTAACAGTGATGTGACGGAAGAAATAAGGATCCAATCAACAAAAGTAGCCTTAATCTCTAGAGACTTACAGTACGAGTACGGAAAGTAAAGTACAATACTATAAAACCTGCGTAAGGGCGATCATGATTTATACAATAAAAACTAGAAGAGAGAAAACAACAACTAAACCACTTTTAAGAGCGACATTACAACATTTGTGTCAAATCTAAAACGTAGTAAGATGGGCCCGGAAGAGAAGGAGATCGTGGAAAGATCACGTGGACAAGTTGCTTTTAGATTGCCTGTCTAAAATTGCTAAAAAAAAATACAACAATTGAGAATAGTGACATTCTGAGCTATTCAAAAAATGTGAAAGTGTTTAGAAGAATACTACTTTACCGTGATTACGAACCATCAGTGGTTTTATTTATTGAACATGGCGTGTAATATTTTTTATGTCTAACTTTTTCTTTAAAATTTGTTGAAACACGACTTCTTAAATAATAATAGCTCTTATGCAAGCCGGTCTCTCAACTAAAGAGAGAAAAGAAGTGTTTGGCGATAGTCTGGGCTATTCAGAAAGTGAGAAGATACTTTGAAGGATACTACTTTACTGTGATTATGGATTCTTCTTTTTTTTAGCAGTGTTTCTATGTCCATTCCTGGACGTAGGTCTTTCATTTAAGTTTCTACCACTTCCTATCTTGTGCTAGGTGGACCCAGTGTCTTCCTGCCTGCTGGTAGATGTCATCCAACCATCTCTTATGCGGCCGTCCTATGCTCATTGCATTAATAGTTTTGCCCATCTGGTAGTCTGCTGCCTAACGACGTGACTTGCTGCAGCTAGGTTTAGGATCATATTGCGTACTTTTGTTTTTTGTCTTATTTCCACATTTTCTACTTTTCTTTTAGGCTTACTTCTAGCATTGCACGTTCTATCGCTAGCTGTGTGACTCGCAATTTATTGGCACTTTTCATGGTCTGTGCCACAGTCTCTAGACCATATGACATCACAGGAAGGATACACATGTCATGAACTTTCTTTTTTAGATTTATAGGAACCTCGGGATCTTTCAGAATAAAGTTTAGCTTTCCGAATGCCGCCCATGTCATGCGTACTCTTCTTGTAACTTTGGTGTTTTGGTTTGCTTTACCGAGTTTGATTAGGTGGTCTAAATACACATACTCTTCAACTTTTCCGATGATTTCTTCTTTGAGAGATAGAGTGTTTGTCTCTTTGTTTTTTGCGGAGTTCATTTTTAGACCAACTTCCGATGACGTTGTTTTTAGTTTCTAGCATTTGTTTTAGTTTGTTCAGGTTACTGCTAAATATGTCGTCCGCAAACCTTAAGTGGCTTAAGTATTTGCCATCTATGTTGATCCTTTTATTCTTCCAAGGTAAGGTTTTGAACATATCTTCCATGGTCAAGGTGAAGAGTTTTGGAGAGATGGTGTCTTACCTTGCCGGGCGGTATTTTGTCTGTGGTCATGTCTTCCTCTATCTTTACCTGAAAGGTGACGTTTGCATATACATATTTAAGAAGAGTAACGTGAGTCAACTCGGGCGTGATCCATTGCTTTGAACATTGCTGCCAGATTAGCGAATTGAATGCTTTTCTGTAGTTGTTGAATGCATATGTAGTGGAACGTTGTACTTAGTACATTTTTCGATAAGTGTGCGTACTGTTTGGAGATGATCGATTGTGCTGTAAGCTTTTCTAAAACCAGCTTGCTCTTCCGGTTGATATGCATCTAGCTTTTCTGTGAGCTTGTTTGTTACTATTTTTGTGAGGAGCTTATAGGGATGTGGCAGTAGTCTTATGGGTCGGTAATTGTCTATTTGCTTTTTGTCTTTTTTGTGGAGGATGATAACTTTCGCTTTGTGCCATTGGTCTGGGATCTTGTTAGATTGCAGGCATTTGTTTAGCAGAGTAGCTATAACTTTCAAAGTGGCATTGCCTTTGAGTCTCATCATTTTTGTGTTGCCTTGCGGCTTTGCCGGATTTGAGCAGTTTTAGAGCAAATTCAATTTCTGAGATTGATATTTCGGGTATTTTTTTCGATCCTACGTTTCTTGAGCAGGATTTAGTATAGGTGCGGAGTAGAGTTCTTTGGATTATGAATTATCAATCTCTAAAGTGGCTTCTTCTATTGAAAACCCCAACTGGAAAGATTACTTGATGTGCTATTTTGTTACAACAATTCGACTTTGAAGTTGAGTATAACAAAGAAGTCCTAAACTAGGTAACAAAGGTTTTTTTTTTGGCAGCCCATACGAGAACTAACGAACTATGAGAGCAAGTTTGTTAAGGATCTGCAGGGTTTACAGGACGGTGTTGCAAGAGGCACTAGAAGTAATTGCGGCAACACTACCCGCAGATTTGATGATGGAAGAAAGGTATAAAGAAAATGGTAAATGAAAGAACTAGTAAGCAAGAAGCAAAGAGACAAGCAAGAGAATATGATGAGATGGCAAAGACAGACAAGGGAACTAATACCAGAAATAAAAGAATGGGTAGAGAATAACCGGAGACGTGTTACTATACAACACAAATACTTACCGGACATGGAGTGTTTGGAAAGTACTTACAAAAATTAAATAAGATAGAGAAAGAGGAAAAATGTATATTTTGTCTAGAAGACACGCATGACGACGCAGAACATACGCTAGTAGAGTGCGAAGCGTGGGCGGAAGATAAGAAAACGCTAGAAAAGATATTAGAAAACAAAGTAGACTAATCTACAATTATTAAAATATGCCTGAGTGACGAAAACAAATGGAGAGCACTAAGAAACTATGCAACGACAGTACTGAAAAAAAAAAGATAGATGAGTTTGAAGCTTTGAGATTTAGGTAAACCAAAATGGAAGAAAACACTCAAATTAAAAGCCACAGAAAACAAAAGGAGGAGCGAGAAGCTAAATGGAAGCAAAAGAATATGGGAAAAAGTTATAAAGAGGAAAGAAACAAAGAAGGTCAAAACAACTATGCCTGGCAAGCAATGGAAGATGAACAGAAAGACAAGAGAAGAACTTATACTGAAACCCTAGTACCAACAGAAATTACAGAAATAAGGAGGAAAAGGAGAGAACTGCTTAAGGAAAATAAATTGACGGAATTGACTAAACAATTTCCAAACGGAAGATACGCTATCTCGAGGTTGACAGAAAATACAACTTTTGAAATGGTCAGAGTATATCTGGCAACTAGAGGATACAAAGAACTAATCCCAAATGGAGATTTAAGAATCTCACTAGAAGTTAAACTGGCAAATGTAGGACTATCAAAAGTGATGCATTTAATGGAGCTGCTTAAAATATTTATAAAAGAAAGAGGATACAACAAGGAAGAAGTTAATGAAGATATAGAAAAACTAAAAAGATACCTAAAGACAATGCAAATATCTAGGCTGAATAACACAAGAATGGGAGAAAGGAGAGTTGGATGCCAGTGTAAGAAGTAGGTCAGAAAAATAGGGTATAGGGAGAGATGGGCTGGAGACAGCATGAATTCCGCGAGGCTGAAACCACCCCACTTCAAATTAGTATCACATTAGAGACAATGATTAGGACAAACTAATAGCAGGACTTAAGCAGAGAAAAAAACCGAAAGGTATTGCCATGCGTTAGTTATTCTCAAGGGCCACTTGTTGAGGCTAACACCTTACTACGTTAATAAAAAAAATTAAAAGAAAAAACTATCAGCCGGATTGTAAAAGCTTGTTATTGGCCGGCGATGCACTAGATAGTAAATGGAATGGTCAAAGTGTATCGAGTGCAATTTTTTTAAATCATTACAGTAGAAGACGCCTGGCAAGATGACAGGATCCCGAGTCTTTGAACCGTGGAAAACCTTAAGCGTTGACTTTATTGTTTTTTTTTTCCTATCATCAAAAAGAAATGAAGACATGTTTACCAACTTGGTTGAATATCATCTTCTACGATTCGCGACTAGTCTGCTCATCCTTCATATCCTGAAAGACAAAATCTTCTTTTGGTTAAGCTGTCTACGTTGTTTAATAGCCAATAATGCTATGCAGTTTGACAATAAAGAATTCCGAATTTTATGGAGCGGACAAATAAGTCTATCAAGACGATGATTGCACAATACTGCAAGAACAATCATCGTAAGTGGGATCAATAACTCCCGAAATTGATATATGACATCAATGTAGAGAAACATTTTAGCATTATTAAATTATTAATTAGCGACGCAATAGAATTGCAGCTTGATATTTTTTATGAATTAAAAGTAGGACAATAAAGGACGCTTGTTGATTACGGCTGTTAGCTAACTAAGCCGCTTCCAGTTTTCTGCTTTGTAGAAGTATTATAAATTTTGATTTACTTTGTCCAGATCTGTGGTTTAATAGGTTTTGTTAAAATATCAGTATTGTTTTTAGGAGTTTTTTACTTTTTTGTGCAGAGACGTTGTTCAGAATTCTATCAATCTTTACCTGCCAAAAATCTTCCAGCAGTAGAACTACAAATAAAGCGGTGATGGATTTGTTGTTATTACCTGCACTTTTATACTTTTGTAGGGTTGTATGCAAGGGTCTGCAATGAAATAGGACTCACAAGCGTTTAGGGCCTTCTCGACGTCTATGTTAGAGGCCGGATTTTGCTAATTTAAATATTTTTTGAATAGAATTTGGCATTTTTGACCATTTATAGCCGATTTTATGAAAAGTTTTATTCTTTTTAAAGTTTATGTGCGTAATTTGGTGCTTTCTGACAATTTTTAAAATTTTAAAGCCGAATTTTTGAATAGTTTGTACCAAATAAAAAAAAAAATTATTGGATTTTACTATTTTTGAGTTTTTACAAATAGATTTTTGCATTTTAAACAGTTTATGACAAATTTTTTACACTTTTATAAACTCTTTAAAAGTGTAAAAAAATGTAATTTGCCGGATTTTGAAACAGAATTCAACTGTTTTGGCCGGTTTTAAAATTTTATTACCGGATTTTGTTTTTATAATTTTTTTTAGCTGTTTTTCATTCTATACATAGAATTTTGCAATTTGACAGATTATGGCCAGATTTTGTTATTTCTGTTAATATTTTGATACTTTATTAGAGGATTTTGCTATTTTTCACTTTTTATGATTAGAGTTTTGCACTTTTTAACAGTTTTTACTAAAATGTTGCTAATTCTAACTATATTTTGATATTTTATAGTTGAATTTTGCCGGATATTTAAATATTGCAGTGTTTACTTGAAAATGTAATGCAGAAGGGCTCACAAGCATAGGGGATTTTTTAAAGTCTATTTTAAAATCTGGGGCCGGATTTTTAATATTTTGTCAATAGAATTTGGCATTTTTTTACATTTTATTTCCGGATTTTGGAGTTTTTACAATATTTTTCATGTTTTTTAGCTAGGTTTTCCTATTTTTAATATTTTATTTGCAATTTTCTAAACGTTTTTTGCAGGATTTTTGTTTTTTTTTTTTAATTTGTTAATATTTATGACTTGATTTTACTATTTTTGAATTTTTACATTTTTTAAGAGTTTATGACCAAGTTTTTACTCTTTTTAAGAGTGTATTGTCGGATTTTAAAACAGAATGTTGTAGTTTTTAACCGTTTTTAGCCGTTTTTTTTTTAATGTTTTAATATTTTATGAACGGATATGTTTTTGTTTTGCATTTTTGACTAAAATTTTATGTTTTTAACAATATTTTGCCAAGTTTTTATACGTTTTAAAAGTTTATGGTCGGATTTTGAAACTGAATTTGGTAGTATTTAACCGTTTTTGGCCGAATTTGTTTTTTTTAATGTTATAATATAACCTGATTTTGTTTTTTTCTTACTTTGACTAAAATTTGGTGGACTTTTATTATCTTGATTTTGCTGTTTTTGAGATTTTATGATTTTTTTTTAAGTTTTCATCAAACTATGGCCAAATTTTGGTTCTTTTTATCAATATTTTGATGTTTTAAGACCGCTTTTTTTACATTTTATGAATAAAATTTTATGACCGTTTTCATTTATTTGTTACTTTTATGAAAACTTTGCACTTTTCAATAATTAATGGCCGGATTTTGTTTTTTTTAACAATTGTTAATATTTTGTGGACGGATTTTATTATTTTTGACATTTTAAATATAATTTTACACGTTTCAAAGGTTCATAGTCAGATTTTGTTGTTTTCTAACAATATTTTGATATTTTATGGCGGGATTCTGCTATTTTTGATTTTTTATGAACAGAGTTTTACATTTTTAATAGTTTTATGGCCGGATTTTAGTGTTTTTTAATATTTTTTTGATATTTTATATTTATTGCAATATTTTTCTTGAAATACAAAAGGGCTCACAAGCATTTTTCTCTTTGCGTCTATTTCAAAACCTGAGGGCCGGGTGTTGCTGTTTTTAACATTTTGTGAATAAAATTTGGTATTTTTTGACAGTTTATGGCAGCATTTTGCTATTTTTGAGGTTTTAAAAACTGAATTTTGCAGTTTCAAACGTTTGTTGCTGGACTTTTGTTCTTTCTAAAAATATTTTAATATTTATGACCGGATTTTACTAATTTTGAGTTTTTACAAATAATTTTTTGCATCAGTTTATGTCCAAGTTTTACATTTTTTAAGAGCTTATGACCTGGTTTTGCTACATTTGACATTTTATAAACCGAATTTGACATTTTATAAACCGAAATATTTTATGGACAGATTTAATTATTTTTGACATTTTTTACATAGATTTTAGCACATTTTGACAGATTATGGTCGGATTTTGTTATTTCTATTAATACTTTGATACTTTATAAGCGGGTTTTGCTATTTTTGACATTGTATTTGTAGTTTTAGCTTGATTTTGTTGTTTTTGAGATTTTATGATTTTTCTACATTTTTCATCAATTTATGGCCGGATTTTTGTTTTTTCTAACAATATTTTGATGTTTTATAGCTGGATTTTGGTGTTTTTGAGATTTTATGAATTTTTTGTCAAATTATGGCCGGATTTTGGTTTTTTCTAACAATATTTTAATGTTCTAAGACCGGTTTTTGTAATTTTTGACATTTTGCGAATCAAATTTTGCAGTTTTAATCCGTTTTTGGCCGGATTTTGAGGATTTCTAACAGTATTTTGATGTTTAAGGCCGGATTTTGATATTTTTGATTTGAATAGATTTTTACACACAGTTTATAGCCAGATTTTGTAATTTTGAAAATTATTTTTAGGTTTAAAGACCAAATTTTGCTATTTTCGACATTTTGTGAATCAAATTGAACACTTTTGAACTTTTTTTGCCATGATTTTTATGTTTTTGACGTTTAATGAATAGAATTGTTCACTTTTCAAATGTTTTTGGCCAGATTAAACAGATTTTGTTATATCTTAGAATATTTTCAGGTTTCAAGACCAAAATATTTGCTATTTTTGACATTTTGTGAATCAAATTTAGCACTTTTAAACCGTTTTTGGACGGATTTTAGTGACCTAATAATATTTTATTGTTTTAAGGCTGGATTTTTTAATTTTCGACTTGACTTAAATAGAATTTTCAGGTTTTAAAACCAAATTTTGCTATTTTTGACATTTTGTGAATCAAATTTTGCAGTTTTAAACTGTTTTTGGCCGGATTTTGAGGATTTCTAACAATATTTTGATGTACACACAGTTTATAGACAGATTTTGTAGTTTTGAAGAATATTTTTAGGTTTAAAGAACAGGATTTTGATATTTTTTTTAATGAATAGAATTTTACACTTTTCATCAGTTTTTGACCAGATTTTGTTATATCTTAGAGTTTTTTTATGTTTCAAGACCAAACTTTGCTAGTTTTGAACCATTTTGTGAATCAAATTTTGCACTTTTAAATTTTGTTGGTAGGATTTTGATATTTTTTACGTTTAATGAATAGAATTTTACACTTTTCAACAGTTTTTGGGCAGATTTTGTTATATTTTAGAATATTTTCAGGTTTCAAAACCAAAATTTGCTATTTTTGACTTTTTGTGAATTAAATTTTGCACTTTTAAACCGTTTTTGGCCGGATTTTAGTGACTTTTAACAATATTTTAATGTTTCAAGGCTGGATTTTCCTATTTTTGGCCAATTTTTGTCATTTCTAACATTATTTTATTGTTTCAAAGCGGATTTTGCAATTTTTGACGTTTAATGAATAGAATTTTGCACTTTTCAACAGTTTGTGGCCGATTTTTGTTATTTCTAACAATATTTTTAGGTTTTAAGACCAAGTTTTGACATTTTGTGAATTAAATTTTGCAATTTTAAACCGTTTTATAGCGGATTTTAAGGATTTCTAACAGTAATTTAATGTTTCAAGGCCGGATTTTGCTATTTTTGACGTTTATTGAATAGAATTTTGCATTTTTTAACAGTTTATGGCCGATTTTTGGTATTTTTAACAATATTTTCAGGTTTTAAGACAAAATTTTGCTATTTTTGACATTTTGTGAATTAAATTTTGCACTTTGAAATTGGATTTTAAGGATTTCTAAAAATATTTTGAATGAATAGAATTTTACACTTTTCAACAGTTCATAGCCGGATTCTGTTATTTCTAACAATATTTTTAGGTTTCAAGACTAAATTTTGTTATTATTGACATTTTTTGAATCAAATTTTGCACTTTTAAACTGTTTTTACAGGGATTTTCAAGATTTTTAACGTATTTTGAAGTTTTAAGGCCGGGTTTTGCTATTTTTGACGTTTAATGAATAGAATTTTGCATTTTTTAACAGTTTATGGCCGATTTTTGTTAATTTTAACAATATTTTCAGTTTTAAGACCAAATTTTGCTATTTTTGACATTTTGTGAATTAAATTTTGCACTTTTAAATTGGATTTTGAGGATTTCTAAAAATATTTTGAAGTTTTAAGGCCGGATTTTGCTATTTTTGACGTTTAATGAATAGAATTTTACACTTTTCAACAGTTCATACCCGGATTCTGTTATTTCTAACAATATTTTTAGGTTTTAAGACTAAATTTTGTTATTATTGACATTTTTTTGAATCAAATTTTGCACTTTTAAACTGTTTTTGCAAGGATTTTGATGATTTCTAACGTATTTTGAAGTTTCAAGGCCTGATTATGCTATTTTTGACGTTTAATGAATAAAATTTTACACTTTTCAATAGTTTATAGCCGGATTTTGTTATCTCTAACAATATTTTTAGGTTTCAAGAACGAATTTTGCTATTTTTGACATTTTTTGAATTCAATTTTACACATTTAAACTGTTCTTGCAAAGATTTTGAAGATATCTAACATATTTTGAAGTTTTAAGGCTGTATTTTGCGATTTTATGGCCGGATTTTAGTGTTATCTATATTTTTTTAAATATTTTCTAGCTAGATGTTGCAGTGTTTAAAATTTCTTGAAAATGTTAAAGCTTTTCAACAGAATATTGCTGAATTTTAGAGCTTTTTAATAATATTTTGATGTCTTAAAACCGGATTTGTTATTTTTGACATTTTATGAATAAAATTTTGTGGACAGTTGTTGGCCGGATTTTAATTTTATCTGAAAATATTTTAATGTTTGCAGTTAGTTAGCTTGATCTTTTATAAAAAGAGTTTTGTTTTTTTTAACATTTTGTGGCCGGATTTTTGCAATTTTTAACAATTTTTTGATATTTTATAGCCGGATTATGCAGTTTTTGAAATTTTACGAATATGTTTACACTTTTCAACAGTTTAAGGCCGGATTTTGTTGCTTTATAACAATATTTTGATATTTTTAAACTGGATTTTTTTAGCTACGTTACTGTTTGTTTTACAAATCACAAATCCGGTCTTTAAATGAACAAAGTTTGGTCTTTTCTGTAAAATGTTGATGTCATAATATTTAAGTTTCTCTTGCCATAATTGCGGCTTTTGATATACAAATCCGGTTTTTTGATCTATATGGCGGGCATTTTATACACAAATCTAGTATTATACGCACAAATCAAGCCCAAATATGCACAAATCCGGCTTTTAAAACTGAAAATCCGGCGATCAGCGTATTAAGTTAGTCTGCTAAACTCAACCTTGTTTCTTCTATCTCTATTCTCTATTCTTGCAGATGTTATGGGTGCGGTTGTATGTGTCTTTGAAGGTTTTTGGTGAAAAAGGCTATTGGGATTGTTTTGGACGAGAGAAATCTTATAAAATATCAAAAGTGAGTGAACACTATTGGTTTGGGTGTCGTAAATTTGTTTTGTCTGAACACTTGCGGCATTGTTAGTTTGAAATTGTTTAGGTTTCGGGTTTTAGTGGTGGTTTTTGCGAACCTCTTGCAAACAAGGTTTTTGATCACTACGCGGTAGATCTTGATTGGCGTTTTCTTTTTTTTGTTGTGCTTGTGCACTAGGTGCAGGGTGTTGTGTTCTCAATTGCCGTTCTGGTGTGCTTGTGCCAGGATGTTCTGTTTGCCAATATTTTCTGCTTGTTGCAATAGACCTTGATGACTACTACTGTTTGCATTTTGACAAGTGTTGATGCATATTCTTGGACTTTGGTAATGTTGTTGATGCTAGCATGTTGCAGTTGGTCTTGCACTATCAACCAATTTTACCTGTCCGCTAGTAGTTTGTAGCCTAATTCAAGTCTGCAATGACTTTTGGATTCGTTTGTCAGTTGCAGATGAACTCTAGTGGCCCAAGCCGCTTCAGTGTGTTTGTTGCTTTCTCTATGACCTATTTTATTACGTGGCTCTTTGTGGTAATTTTGTGAGTCTGGAAGTCCTGTCATTTTAGAGGGATCGTCGGGCCGAGACGTTACGGTGGTATAGCCGTTTTTGTAGGCTACTGTGATGCCGAATTTTTTGGTAGTAAGCCCTTTCTGTAGTCGTCAAACTTAACGTTTTGTATGTTTTGGTGTGGTTCATTTTTGAGCGCGCTCGTAGATGTCTGGGGTTTCTCGAAAAGTGCGTGGATCATGTTCTTTGACTGGGGCCACAGCTGTTTAGTTGACAAAGTTTTTGACCGGGTTGGGGACCTTGGTGTTATCATAACTCATATGACTGATTTTTCTGTCATCATCAAAGATGGCTGTTGTGTTCTCTTTCATTAGAGCGTCAATAAGCGCCTAACTTGAATCTCGGCGCATAATTTGTCACAGGTTCGAGCTCTAGCTCTGGCAGAAAATTTTAAGAAATTATGGCATTTATTAATTTAGGACGTTAGTCTAATATATGATTAGTGTTCATTTAACCATAATTACATTTAATATGAAAGTGTGGATGGACTAGAAACTAGGCCTCATCAGTATCTATAGCGCCTCCATTTTCTCAATAAACGGGTGCGATGGTATGTATATATATTTTTTTTTTTCAGGTACATATTTAAAGGCAGTTTGTGTGACAGTAGCATAAACGTAAGCCCTAAAATATTAAAAAAAAAAGTTTGATTTTTATTGTTAAATGTAAAATTAGCCGTGATGTTTAGTTACTCAATGTTAACCATAATTGGACTAACAACTTAAACTTTAAAATCTGCCCATTAGCAGTGGAATAACTTTTTAATGCTATCCTACTGATACAACTTTAAATCCGGTCTTTAAATCTAAACATCTGGCTTTTAAAAGTGAAAATCCGGCTTTTAAAACTGGAAATCCGGCCATTAGCGTGTTCAGTTTAGATACTAAACTAACAATTTAGCTTTAAAATCAAATCTCGTTTTTTTTTATTATAAAACTGGTTACCAACGTCAAATTTAGTTGTTAAACTAAAAAGGCCGGGTTCTAAGTTATAAAACTATAAATCCGGCTTATAAAAATGTAATTAGAACCTTGACACTGAAATCCGGTATTAAATTTAGCTGCCAAACTGTCAATTTGGCTTCAAAATTGTAAATTCGTCCTCTCAAGACTGTAAATCTAGTTACCAATCAACATGTTTGGCTGTTTAACTATTGATTTGTCTTCTAAATTGTAAATCAGTGTAAATAGGGCTTTATAAATTGGAAATCCGGTAACCAATTTGTTAAATTTGATAGAAAATTTTCAAAAATGTAAATCCGGCCTTTAAAACTAATTGAGTTGTCAAATCTGACATAAAAATTGTATTGGAAAAATGTAATTTAAAGTTATAGAACTTTTTAATTTAATTTTGCGTATTTGTAAATTTAAAATATTAAAAACCGAGAGGTTGGTGATTAAATTAAATTTTTAAAAGAGTATATTTGGCTTTAATGAGATAGGCTAAATTATAGCTGAGAAATGAGTACGCATGGTAACTCTACCTACAAATCGAGTATATTTTATCATTTATTAGAAAAGAAAAAATTAATAATAAATTAGCACTATTAGTCCAGCTGTTATTGAAATAAGTATAAATTTCTATTTATGAGCGCAAAATTGGGAATACATCAGAGAAATTAAAAAAAAAAAAATGAGGAAATCTTCATACGCTCGGTTTAAGTAAATATTGTCGTTCATTCACCTATACACACATTTTCAATATGAAACAGATGGTGTAATAAGTAATACACCACGAAACTGTATATAAAGGCCAATGAAAACTTTTCCGCCCACCGTGCGCGCCGCTCCCGAAGGAAAATCCTTCCAGGTCCGGCAACAGCGCACCCCGACTCGACTTAAATTGGTTCGGTTATTATAGTTAAGGATGGGCAGAAATCTACACGTGAGTGATTCAGATAGTGAGTGCCGTAAATAAAGCGGGCGTGCGCAGACAGTTTGGTATTGCGACTATAATGTGATGCTATTTTGGGGTGTCTGGTTCTGCTGCCAACTGCTGCCCTGACACACATCATTATACCACCCTCTGGCCACTTAGCACTCTCACTGCTTAGCACTCCTCAGCACCGCTTAACTCAACTACTCTTAGGGCAAAAAACCCTCATGATAACCAATAGTGTTGACAGACATAAATAAACCATCATCTTGTAATACAAGTAGCATCATATAGTCAATTAATAATATTAAAAGAAACACACCCTGCATAATTATAGAATACCCTTGAGGATTTTATAGAACACACCCCAAATAGATTTAACAGCTTGGTTTATCTAAAAATAGTTTTATTGGTAAAGCTGATCGAAACAGTTCTCTTTAACGAGCAAATTAATCTCAATTAAAATTTAACCCTTAAATTGTATACATCTAAAAATACTTAAAAAATAATTTACTTGAATTTGATTGTTTCCACTGTAAAGTAAATGTGGCGTTTCCTCTTTCATTAATCTCAAGGTTCTGCTTGCCGCGTCTCGCTCCGGAAAAAAAAAAAGTCGAATTTGTATTAATTTTAGGCTGTTTATACTAAAAATGTATAAACTTGTGTGTAAAAATAAGCCATTGATATTTTGTTTAAACTTAAGCAGCGGCTCCGAATTTTAAGTTATTACAATGTGTTTCAGACGTTGTTAAAAATAGGTTATAGAATAATCGAGATGTTAAAAATATTAACGCTTCCTGCAGGAATTGAAGGATACGTCAAGGATAAGTTATTTAATTTTCTAATATTAAATATGATCATATTTATGTCAATTACGATGTTATTATTAATATAATATAATATAATTGGTGCAATTATGTGAAATTATTGCACTGCTTTTGATAATTGCATGAATGTTTAATTATCAATAATAATGTAAATTTAGTTTTAAATAATAAATACTGTTGAGTGGCAATATCATTTATTTGATAGATTAGATTAGAATTTGATTCTCGTGGTTAGGTTGGCTTACATTGAAAGTTTTTTAAAGTCTTAAAGATGTAAAATTTGATGCGGTTATGTTTGCTTATATAAGCCAGTTTAAAGTTTTTAGTAAATTGCAAAAAACTGCCAAAAAATTACATTTTTGTTGCAAGTTTTGTGTTTGCTACTCTCGTTCGAAAGTCATTGTCTTAGGGAAATGAAATTAGTGGCAAAAGATGCAGCATTTAATGTAGATTTATGTTGTTGTTGACTTATATAGGTTTTATTTAAAGTTTTTGAATAAAATACAAAAAACTGTCAGAAAGTTGCAATTTTGCTTTTTTCTCGTTCGAAAGTCTAAAATTGTTTTTGAAAAATAATACTAGTGACAAAAGATTCAAAATTCAATGTAGGTTTTTGTAGTTATGTTGGTTTATATAGGTTCAATTTAAAATTTTTAGTAAATTGCAAAAAACTATTAGAAAATTACATTTTTGTTGCAAGTTTTGCGTTTGTTACACTTGTTCAAAAGTCAAAAATTGTTTTAGAGATATGAAATTAGTAGCAAAAGATGTAGAATTTAATGTAGATTTACGTGGTTATATTGGCTTATACATTATACTACGAATACAAGATACGTTCGTACGACACGTTTTGGTTCGCTTTGCGCATGACGTCACAGGGTTCGATGAAAACGCCGTCTATAGTATTTCCACATAGATAAATACGAACCGCCTATTGTTTATTATAGTAGTTTTTCTAAGATTTGTTTAAATATTATTTAAATTTTTTTGTTACATATTTAAATTTCAAAAATTATAATAAATAAAAAGAATTACAATTTTTAACAGTTTTTGGCCGGATTTTGATTCTATCTAACAATATTTTAATGTTTTATGACCGGATTTGGCTAGTTTTGACTAATCATGAATAGAGTTTTGCACCTTTTAACAGTTGATGACTAAATTTTGGTATTTTTTGATATTTTTATATTTTGGTCGGATTTTGCTATTTTATAAAAAGAATATTTTTTAACAGTTATGGCCGGATTTTGACAATATTTTAATGTTTCAAAACCTTGTTTTAGTTCTTTTCAACAATATGTTGATAATTTATTGACGGATTCTGATTTTTTTTTGACAATTCATTAAAACAAGTTTGCACTTCTCAACAGTTCATGTCGAATTTTGTTTTTTTCTAACTGAACTGAATGTTGCAGATTTGAACAGTTTATGATGAATTTCGGTACTTTCTGACTATATTTTTATACTTTATGGCTAGGTTTTGTTGTTTTTGACATTTTATGAATAGAATTTTACACTTTTTGATAGTTTATGACAGGATTTTTTAAATTTCCTTACCGTATTTTGCCATTTTTGACTATTCATAAATAGAAATTTGCATTTTTATCGGTTAATGTTCAAATTTTGGTTTTTTGTGCCCATATTTTAATATTTTGTAGCCAGATTTAGCAATTTTTGCATTTTATAACAGTTTTTAACTGTATTTTGTCACTTTCTAACAATATTTTGTTGCCTTAAAGCCGGATTTTTGACATTTAATAAATAAAATTTTGTTGATTTCTAACATTTTATTTTATTTTTATTTATTTTAATGTTACAAATTTGGATTTTGTTATTTATAAGATTTTATGAATAGAATTACACTTTTTAACATTTTTTGGCCCAATTTTGGTGCTTTTCAACAACATTTTAATGTTTTGAGGCTCAAATTTTAAATTTTTGACATTTTATAAATAAAATTTCTTGAATTTTGGTACTTTCTGACTACATTTTTATTCTTTATGACTAGATTTTGTTGTTTTTGACATTTTATAAATACTTTTTGACGTATTTTTTTAATTTTTTGACCATATTTTGCCATTTTTGATTTTTTATAATTAGAATTTAGCATTTTTATCTGTTTATGCTCAAATTTTGAGTTTTTGTGATTATATTTTAATATTTTGTAGCCAGATTTTGCAATTTTTGACTATTTATTAAAAGAATTTAGCATTTTATAACAGTTTATAGCCGGATTTTGGTGGTTTCTAACAAAATATTAATGTTTTAAAACAGGATTATGATATTTTTGACATTTAATAAATAAAATTTTGTTTGTATAAACTGTTTTTGACCGGATTTTGGTGCTACAAAACTTGAATTTTACATGTCTGGATTTTCAAGATTTTATGAATAGAATTTTACTTTTTTCAACAGTTTATGGCAAAATGTTTGTGCTTTTCAGAAGCATTTTGATGTTTTGAGGCTAAAATTTGCTATTTTTTGACATTTAATAAATAAAATTTCTTGAATTTTGGTACTTTTTGACTAGGTTTTGTTATTTTGGATATTTTATGAATAGAACTTGACACTTTTTGAACAGTTTATGAACGTATTTTGCACATTTTTGATTTTTTATAAAAAGATTTTTGCATTTTCATCAGTTTATGCTTAAATTTTAGTTTTTGTGACTGTATTTTAATATTTTATAGCCAGTTTTTACAATTTTTGACTTTTTATGAAAATAATTTTGCATTTTATAACAGTTTATAGCTTGGTTTTGTCACTTTCTAACAATATTTTGTTGTTTTAAGGCCGGATTTTGCTATTTTTAACGTTTTATGAAATAGAATTTTACACTTTTCAACAGTTTATAGTTGTATTTTGGTGCTTTCTAAAAATATATTGATGTTTCAAAAGCGGATTTTGCTTATTTTGACATTTAATAAATAAAAATTTGTTTTTATAAACCGTTTATGACCGGATTTTGATGATTTCTAACATTATTTTGATGTTTCAAGGCCGGATTTTGCTATTTTTAACGTTTTATAAATAGAATTTTACACTTTTTAACAGTTTAAGCCTATATTTTGGTGCTTTTCAACAATACTTTGATGTTTTACAAGACCGGATTATGCTATTTTTAACATTTTATGAATAGAATTTTACACTTTTCAGCAGTTTTAGCCATTTTTGATGCTTTTCAACAACATTTTGAAGTTTTGAGGCTGAAATTTGCTATTTTTGACTTTTAATAAATGAAATTTCTTGAATTTTCCTACTTTTTGACAACTTTTTTATACTTTATGGCTAGATTTTGTTCTTTTTGACATTTCATGAAAGGAATTTTGCACTTTTTTATTATTTTTCGATCGTATTTTGCCATTTTTTACTTTTCATAAATAGAGTTTTGTATTTTTATCAGTTTATGCTGAAATTTTGGTTTTTTGTGATCATATTTTAATATTTTATAGCCAGGTTTTGCTATTTTTGACTTTTTATGAAAAGAGTTTTGCATTTTATAACAGTTTATAGCTATATTTTGTTACTTTCTAACAATATTTTGATGTTTCAAGGCCGGATTTTCTTATTTTTGATATTTTATGAAAGAGAATTTTACATTTTCAACAATTTATAGTCGGATTTTGGTGTTTTCTAACACAATTTTCATGTTTCAAAACCGGATTATGCTTTTTTGACATTTAATAAATAAATTTTTGCTTTTATAAACTGTTTATGACCGGATTTTGATGTTTTTTTACAATATTTTGATGTTACAAGTCCGGATTTTGTTGTTTTTAAAATTTTATCAATAATATTTTACACATTTCAACAGTTTATAGCCAAATTTTGGTGCTTTTTAGCAACATTTTGATGTTTTGACGCTGGAATTTTCTAATTTTGACATTTTATAAATAAATTTTTTTGAATTTTGGTACTTTTTGACTATATTTTTATACTTTATGGCTAGATTTTTTTGTTTTTAACACTTTATGATTAGAATTTTCCACTTTTTGATAGTTTATGACCGGATTTTTTAATTTTATGACCGCATTTTAACATTTTTGACTTTTCATAAATAGAATTTTGCATTTTTATCAGTTTCGGATTTTGTCACTTTTTAACAATATTTTGATGTTTTATGGCCGGATTTGGCTATTTTTGACATGTTTTTACAGTTTATAGCCGAATTTTGGTGTTTTCTTACAATATTTTGATGTATTAAAACCGGATTATGCTATTTTTGACATTTAATAAATGAAATTTTGTTTTTATAAACCGTTTTTGACCGGATTTTTATGCTTTTTAACAATATTTTTCGGATTTTGCCATATTTAACGTTTTATAAATAGAATTTCACTTTTTTCAATAGTTTATAGCAAAATTTTGGTGCTTTTCAACAACATTTTAATGTTTTGAGGCTGAAATTTTCTGTTTTTGACATTTTATGAATAGAATTTTACACTTTTTGACAGTTTTTGACTTTTTATATACAGAATTTTGCATTTTTATCAGTTTATGCTCAAATTTTGGTTTTTTGTGACCATAGCCGGATTTTGCTATTTTTGACATTTTATAAAATAGAATTTTCC
The DNA here is from genome assembly GCA_963932245.1 of Tachinus rufipes. Taxonomy (NCBI): domain Eukaryota; kingdom Metazoa; phylum Arthropoda; class Insecta; order Coleoptera; family Staphylinidae; genus Tachinus; species Tachinus rufipes. The sequence continues at coordinate 128,134,377 of OZ010741.1, forward strand.
ATTTTTCAACAATATATAGTCGGATTTTGGTGTTTTTGAACAAATATTTTGATGTTTTTAAACAGGATTATGTTATTTTTGACATTTAATAATAAAAATTTAGCTTTTATAAACTGTTTTTGTCCGAATTTTGGTTTTTAATTTTATGATTTTTTTGCCATTTTTATAAATAGAATTCTGAACTTTTATTTGTTTATGCTCAAAATTCGGTTTCATGTGATTATATTTTAAGATTTTGTAGCCAGATTTTACTATTTTTCAATTTTTAAGAAACGAATTTGGCGTTTATAGCCAAATTTTGTCAATTTTTAACAATATTTTGATGTTTCGAACCCGGATTTTACTATTTTTGACATTTTATAAAATAGAATATTACATTTTTCAACCATTTATAACCGGATTTTGGTGTTTTCTAACATTATTTTGATGTTTCAAAACAGGATTATGCTATTTTTGACATTTATTAAATAAAATTTTGCTTTTTGAAACCGTTTTTGATGCTTTCTGACAATATTTTGATGTTACAGTTTGGATTTTGTTATTTTTAATGATTAATGAAAAGAATTTTACACTTTTCAACAATTTATGGTCAAATTTTGGTGCTTTTTAACAACATTTTAATGTGTTAAGGCTGAAATTTGCTGATTTTGACATTTTTTATAAAATTCCAATCGTTTTTGGCCGGTTTTTTAATTTATCTGAAAATATTTTAATGTTTTATGACCGGATTTGGCTAGTTTTGATTTTTTATTAATAGAGTTTTGCACTTTTTAACAGTTAATGACAAAATTTTGTTTTTTCTGATATTTTTATACTTTTTGGTCAGATTTTGCTATTTTTAAAAAGAATTTTGCACTTTTTAACAGTCATAGCCGGATTTTGGTACTTTCTGACAATATTTTAATGTTCCAAAACTATATTTTGGTTCTTTTCAAAAATATGTAGAGATTTTATTGCCAGATTCTGATTTTTTTGGCAATTTATTGCACTTTTCAACAGTTTATGTAAAATTTTGGTTTTTTCCAACAATATTTTTGATATTTTATAACTGGATATTGCTATTTTTGACATTTTATAAACAAAGTTTTGCATTTTTAAGTTTCTATAAATAGAATGTTGCAGTTTTGAACCGTTTATGAACAATTTTGGTATTTTCTGACTATATTTTTATACTTGGCTTGGCTAAATTGACATTTTATGAATAGAGCTTTACACTTTTTGATAGTTTATGACCGGGTTTTAAATCTTTCTGACAATATTTTGATAGTTCATAGCCGAATTTTGCTATTTTTTGGGATTTTATGCTCAAATTTTAGATTTTTACTTATATTTTGCCATTTTTGACTTTTTATGAATAGAATTTTGAATTTTTTTATAGTTGTGCATGGTTTCTACCTAATGAGATATTGTCGGTGGTGGCTGGTTTCTTACTCTGGTGATGATCACTGGCTATGTGCTTTTACCATTTCTGTGACGGAGTATATTTATAGGGTATTGTTGGGTTGGATGTGGGGATTAGAGATAAAGTTTCTTCTCTTCGTTTTTTTCTGTGATGATTTTAATGTGGCGTAGCTTCCATCTTTAGTTCTATTCAGTGGCTTGTCTGAGTTAACAAATTATAACAAAAATGTATATCTTTGGATTTGGCTGCGTTTATATCTTATCTTACAATAGAAGAAGCTACCCGCCTACAACTTAAACTTGGTTATAGCCCACTCTCCCAAGCGTTTGTGATCAAGAAACTTATTGTAAACTGTTTGTTACATTGTTAAAAACTGACAATCATTCTCTTGTTAAGAATGGCAGCAAGAACACAAACGGTGGGTGAAATAATAAATCATAGTGGAAGAAGCTATCCGCCCATAACTTTAACTTTGTTCTTGCTATCCACCCAAGCGCTTGTCATCAAGAAATTTATTGTAAACTAATTGTTTGTTACATTGCTAACAACTGATAATCATTCTCTTGCTAAAAGAAGCAGCAATAACACAAACGGTGGGTGAAATAATAAATTCTTTAATCATCAACACTTAAGCGGGTAGGTGGGCCACAGTAGAAAAAGCCACCTGCGTACAACTTAAACTTGTGACCATATTTTAATATTTCACAGCTAGATTAAGCTATTTTTGACATTTTATGAAATAGAGTTTTTGACTGGTTTTTGATGCTTTCTAACAATATTTTGATGTTTATGGCCGGATTTTGTTATTTTTTAACATGTTATGAATAGAATTTTACATTTTTTAACAGTTTATGGCAAAATTTTGGTGCTTTTCAACAACATTTAGAAGTTGAAATTTGCCATTTTTGACATTTTATAAATAAAATTTCTTGAATTTTGGTACTTTCTTACTATATTTTTATACTTTATGGCTAGATTTTGTTGTTTTCGACGTTTTATTAATAGAATTTTACATTTTTTGATAGTTTAAATAGAGTTTTGCATTTTTATCAGTTTATGCTTAAATTTTAGTTTTTGTGACCATATTTTAATATTTTATAGCCAGTTTTTACTATTTTTGACTTTTTATAAAAAGATTTTTGCATTTTATAACAGTTTATAGCTGGGTTTTGTCACTTTCTAACAATATTTTGTTGTTTTAAAGCTGGATTTTGCTATTTTTGACATTTTATGAAATAGAATTTTACACTTTTCAACAGTTTATAGTTGTATTTTGGTGCTTTCTAAAAATATATTGATGTTTCAAAACCCGATTTTGCTTATTTTGACATTTAATAAATAAAATTTTGTTTTTATAAACCGTTTCTGACCGGATTTTGATGATTTCTAACATTATTTTGATGTTTCAAGGCCGGATTTTGCTATTTTTAACGTATTATAAATAGAATTTTACACTTTTTAACAGTTTAAGCCTATATTTTGGTGCTTTTCAACAATATTTTGATATTTTACAAGACCGGATTATGCTATTTTTAACATTTTATGAATAGAATTTTACACTTTTCAGCAGTTTTAGCCATTTTTGATGCTTTTCAACAACATTTTGAAGTTTTGAGGCTGAAATTTGCAATTTTTGAGTTTTAATAAATAAAATTTCTTGAATTTTGCTACTTTCTGACAACATTTTTATACTTTATGGCTAGATTTTGATCTTTTTGACATTTAATGAAAGGAATTTTGCAATTTTTTATTATTTTTCGATCGTATTTTGCCATTTTTTACTTTTTATAAATAGAGTTTTGTATTTTTATCAGTTTATGCTGAAATTTTGGTTTTTTGTGATCATATTTTAATATTTCATAGAAATGTTTTGCTATTTTTGACATTTTATGAAAAGAGTTTGCATTTTATAACAGTTTATATATTATATATTTTGTTACTTTCTAACAATATTTTGATGTTTCAAGGCTGGATTTTCTTATTTTTGATATTTTATGAAATTAAATTTTACATTTTCAACAATTTATAGTTGGATTTTGGTGTTTTCTAACACAATTTTGATGTTTCAAAACCGGATTATGCTATTTTTTGACATTTAATAAATAAAATTTTCCTTTTATTAACTGTTTATGACCGGATTTAGATGTTTTTTACATTATTTTGATGTTACATGTCCGGATTTTGCTATTTTTATCATATTATGAATAAAATTTTTACACATTTCAACAGTTTATAGCGAAATTTTGGTGCTTTTTAGCAACATTTTGATGTTTTGACGCTGGAATTTGCTAATTTTGACATTTTATAAATAAAATTTTATGAATTTTGGTACTTTCTGACTATATTTTTATACTTTATGGCTAGATTTTGTTGTTTTTGACACTTTATGATTAGAATTTTTCACTTTTTGATATATTATGACCAGATTTTTTAAATTTTATGACCGTATTTTGACATTTTTGACTTTTTATAAATAGAATTTTGCATTTTTTTTTAGTTTATGCTCAATTTTTCGGTTTTGTGACCATAGTTTATAGTTACTTTTTGCTATTTTCGTCTTTTTATAACAGTTTGTAGTTGGATTTTGTCACTTTTTAACAATATTTTGATGTTTCAAGGCCGGATTTTACTATCTTTGACATTTTATGAAATAGAATATTACATTTTTCAACCATTTTTAGCCATATTTTGGTGTTTTATAACATTATTTTGATGTTTTAAAACAGGATTATGCTATTTTTGACATTTAATAAATAACATTTTGCTTTTGCAAACTGTTTTTGACCGAATTTTTATGCTTTCTGATAATATTTTGATGTTTCAAGTTTGGATTTTGTTATTTTTAATGATTAATGAATACAATTTTACACTTTTCAATAGTTTATGGCTAAATTTTGTTGTTTTTTAACAACATTTTGATGTTTTGAGGTTGAAATTTGCTATTTTTGACATTTTATAAATAAAATTTCTTGAATTTTGGTATTTTCTGTATACATCTTTATCTTTATGTCTAGATTTTGTTGTTTTTGACATCTTATGAATAGAACTTTACACTTTTTGACAGTTTATGACCGGATTTTTTAATTTAATGATAGTATTTTGCCGTTTTTGACTTTTTTGTGATCATATTTTAATATTTCATAGCCGGATTTTGCTATTTTTGACATTTCATGAAATAGAATTTTACCTTTTTCAACAGTTTATAGCTATTTTTAACATTTTATGAATAAAATTTTACACATCTCAACAGTTTATGGCCAAATTTTGGTGTTTTTTAACAACATTTTATGATTATAACTTTACACTTTTTTACAGTTTTGTTTTTTTTTAAGTATTTTGCATATTTTTGACTTTCTTAAATAGAATTTTACATTTTTATTAGTTTATGCTCAAATTTGGGTTTTTTGTGACCATATTTTAATATTTCATAGCCAGATTTTGCTAATCACTTTTTAAGAAACGAATTTTGCATTTTAAAACAGTTTATAGCGGGGTTTTTGACATTTTATGAATAGAATTTTACACTTTTTAACAGTTTATAGCCAGGTTTTGGTGCTTTCTAAAAAAATTTAATGTTTTAAAACTAAATTATGCTGTTTTTGACATTTAATATATAAAATTTTACTTTTATAAACTATTTTTGACCGGATTTTGATACTTTCTAACAATATTTTGAAGTTTTTGATGTTTTAAGGCCGGGTTTTGCTATTTTTAACATGTTATGACTAGAATTTCACACTTTTCAACAGTTTATGGCTAAAATTTGGTGATTTTCAACAACATTTTGATGTTTTCTGGTTGAAATTTAATAGTATTGACGTTTTATAAATAAAATTCCTTGAATTTTGTTACTTTTTGACTATATTTTTATACTTTATGACTAGATTTTGTTGTTTTTGACATTTTATGAATAGAATTTTACAGTTTTCAATAGTTTATGGCCAAATTTTGGTGCTTTTCAACAGCATTTTGACAAATTATGACCGGATTTATTAATTTTATGATCGTATTTTGTCATTTTCGACTTTTCATAATTAGAATTTTAATTTTTTAACAGTTGTTAGCTAGATTTTGTCACTTTTTAACAATATTTTGATTCAAACATATTTTATGGCTAGATTTTGTTGTTTTTGACATTTTATGAATGGAACTTTACCCTTTTTTACAGTTTATAAACGGATTTTTTAATTTTATGACTATTTTGTCATTTTTTAGTTTTTATAAATAGAATTTTGAATTTTAATCAGATTATGCTTAAATTTTGATTTTTCTGACAATATTTTATTATTTTTTAGTCAGATTTTGCTATTTTTGACTTTTTATGAAAAGAATTTTGCATTTTATAACAGTTTATAGCCGGATTTTGTTATTATCTAACAATATTTTGATGTTTCATGGCCGGTTTTTGTTATTTTTAACGTTTTATGGATAGAGTTTTACACTTTTTAACAGTTTATGGCAAAATTTTGGTGCTATTAACAACATTTTGATGTTTCAAGCCGGATTTTGCTTTTTTTTACATTTAATAAATAAAATGTGTTTATAAATGATAAATTTGTTTTGGTCATCTGTTTCAAATAAAACGCGTCAAAAATGCCGATGTTTGTCCTTCACACACAAACAGTTCAACGTTTTCCCTAATACCGCAAATTGCGTTAGAACCTTTGTGTTTATAAACCATTTTTGACCAGATTTTTATGATTTCTAACAATAATTTGATGTCACAAGTCCGGATTTTTGCTATTTTTAACAATCTATGAATAGATTTTTATACTTTTCAACAGTTTGTGTTCAAATTTTGATTTTTTGCAATTTTTGAGTCTTAATTAAAAGAATTTTGCATTTTAAAACAGTTTATAGCCGGATTTTGTCATTTTCTAATAATGTTTTGATGTTTCAAGGCCTGGTTTTGCCGTTTTTGACATTTAATAAATAAAATTTTGCTTTTATAAACGGTTTTTGACCAGATTTTGATGCTTTCTGACAGTATTTTGATGTGACAAGTCTTAATTTTGCTATTTTTAACATTTTATGAATAGAATTTTACACTTTTCAAAAGTTTATAGCCAGATTTTGTCACTTTGTAACATTATTTTGATGTTTTAAGGCCGGATTTTGCTATTTTTGACATTTAATAAATAAAATTTTGTTTTATAACCCGTTATTTTCCGGATTTTGATGTTCTCACATAATATTTTGATGTTTCAAGGCCGAATTTTGCTAGTTTTAACATTTTATAAATAGAATTTTACAGTTTTTGGTCAAATTTTGGTGTTTTTTAACAACATTTTGAAGTTTTGATGCTGAATTTTTCTATTTTTAACATTTTATAAATAATATTTTTCATAAATAGAAATTATGTTTTTTGTTAGTTTATGCTCAAATTTTGGTTTTTTGTGACATATTTTAATATTTTATAGCCAGATTTTGCTATTTTTTACATTTTAGTAACGAGTTTTGCATTTTATAACAGTTTATAGACGGGTTTTGTCATTTTATAACAATATTTTGATGTTTCAAGGCCGGATTTTGCTATATTTGACATTTTATGAAATAGAATTTTACACTTTTTAACCATTTCTAGCCGGATTTTGATGCATTCTAACTATATTTTGATGTTTCAAAACCGGATTATGGTGTTTTTGACATTTAATAAATAAAATGTTGCTTTTATAAACTTTCTGACAATATTTTGATGTTACTAGTCCGAATTTTGCTACTTTTTATGAATAGAATTTTACAGTTTATAGCCGGATTTTGAAGCTTTCTCACAATATTTTGAATTTTCATAACCGGATAATGCCATTTTTGACGTTTAATAAATAAAATTTTGCTTTTGTAAATCGTTTTTGACCGGATTTTTATACTTTCTAATAATATTTTGATGTTTTAAGGCTGGAGTTTGTTATTTTTAACATTTTATGAATAGACTTTTACTTTATTCAACATGTTTGTGGTCGGATTTTAGTCTTTTTTAACGCAATTTTGATGTTTCAAGGCCAAGTTTAATTATTTTTGACATTATATATCCAGAATTTTTAGAGTTTTTAACAGTTTATGGCAACATTTTGTTATTTCTAAGAATATTTTGATGCTTTTTGACAATATTTTGTTGTTTTAAGGCAAAATTAACATTTTTTTAATTAGAATTTTACACTTTTCAACCGTTTTTTGCCGGATTCTAGTTTTTTCTAAAAATATTTTAATATTTTAGTTTATTTTTCTTTTTATTAATAGAATTGTGAATGTATTTTCAACAGTTAATAACAGGATAAATTTTTTTTTGTATGTTTTTATCAAAAACCGTCTGATGGAGCTCTTCTTAATATTTTGCGGTGAAGCTCAAAAATTCTAGCTATTTTATTAATATTATTCACTAAGTTTTTTTCTTTAATCGGTTGCCGCTAGAATATTTATTTGTATAAACTGTAGAGAGTATATTATAGATGGAATAGCACAAAACTAGAAGTTCCATAACATGATTACCAAGATTACGTAGTTAGAATTGGAGTGTCCATCCACCCGCCCAAGTGTTGGTTATCCAGAAATTGGAGTTTCTCCTCTCTGTCACCCTTGGGAACTTTTATGTTATAGGTGGCGGTGATGGTGATACAAATTTCTGGATAACTAACACTTAAGTGGGTGGGTGGGGCATTCTATAACATGATAACCAGACGGTAGTTAGAATTGGTGTGCCCACCCGCCCGCCCAAGTGTTGCTGATTAAAAAATTAGAGATTCTTTTCACTGACACTGTTGGACGTCTTTATGTCAGATGAGGTAATGGTCATACAAATTTCTGGATAACCATTAGTTGGGTAGGTGGGTGGGCACTTTATAACATTATTATTAGCCGGTAGTTAGAATTGGAGTGCCCACACACCCGCTCAAGTGTTGGTTATTCAGAGATTTTTTTTTACTGACAGAGTTGGAAGTCTTTATGTCAGAGGAGGTAATGGTGATACAAATTTTTGGATAACCAACACTTGGGTGGGTGGGTGGGGCATTCCATAACATGATTACTAGCTGGTAGTTAGAATTAGAGAGCTCACCTACCACTTTGAGAACATTGTGAAAACTTTGAAGAACATTGTTGGATAACAGGTGATCTTGTAGATTATTTGCAGATCTTTATAGACATTCCGTCTTAGCTTCTGATGATAATCATTACAGAAACACTTGCATCTACTGTTGCATATAAGGCTTCTTTCAAATGTTTCACTTTTTTTATTTTGAGCATTTTGTCTACTTCTGTTCCTTTTTTTGGATCTACTATAAAAGCTGTTGGAAAGGTGTCCTACAAATCTCCGTTTCAGATTAGAGATCTTCCTGATTATGTCACATCTTCTCGTTCTTTGTCGGATAATGTCGTTTGAGATTTGGGTTAGTAGTAGTGAGTTATTACTGCTGTTTTAGGCATAGTTACTTAGTTTACCAAATGCATCTCAATTTAGGCCTTTTCTTTGCAAGTTTGGTTTTAAAACCTAATCAAATTTTTTGGCCAAGATATTTATGCTTTTTGTTAGCGCCGTAAATAGATAGTGGTTTGTTATTACTTTGGTCTTTGTGATGTTTATCTTGCGTACTACACTTTCCGATGCTTCTTTAAGATTGCTTAGCGATGATGATATCACAGAGGATATTAAAAGATTTTGCAAAACATAAGAAAACTTTAACAGATAATGGGAGACCTCATGCGACGTTGGAAGTACTTGGGGGACATTATAAAAACTCAAAAAAAGAGTTTGTGGTTTAAGCAAGAAGCGTAGAGATAAGTTTTTGTTATAGCATCATTATTTATTAGCTCATGGGAAAGATTACGTTTTAGTTTTAGATCATTATACCACAGATGATATTGACAAATTTTACATGACATAGAGAAACCTTGAAAGACAATCGGAACTTTGCAAAACTTAAACAAATTTGAGATATATTATGGGATAACATGAAACCTTTTAGAAAATTTGTAGATATTGATAAACATCATGATACCTAGGTTGATTTTGAGAGAAGTAGTATATGGACAATTGCATGTTAAGTCTTTTTTCTTTCTATTAACTTGAGGATTTTGTTTGTCATCTATGATACCATAATAATATTGAAAATTTTTCTAAGACGTTGAGATTAGGAGATAGTGCAAAACTTTGGGCGACTTGGTGTACATTTTTGGAGACAAATTCTTACTAGTGCAGCATTATTATCTGTTAACTTACCGGCAAAGACTACGTTATAACTTTAGATCATGATATTACAGTAATTAAAACCTGTTGCAAGGGAGGCGGCAGAAGAGTAAATTATAAAATCAAGAAACTTAGAGATGCACGAAGCAGCTAAGCCAGTGAGAGTTGCAAAAGCATTTTGGCACAAGTGTTTTTATGTAAAATCTTTTTGGCCGTTCGGCTTTTAAATTGTTATTTTAATGCTAAAACAAAAGGATTTGGTAAAAACGGGCAACAAAATTTTAGAAAACGACGGGAAACCTAGTGCTACTTTGGAAGTCCATGATGGACGTTGAAAGAACTTATTGAACTAACTGGAAAAATCAAAATAAACTTTGAAGTCATAAAAATACTTTGCAGAAAAAAGGGAGACTACGATACATATTTGGTGGCTTTTCTTTGAGGATAATCTAAGATAAAAGAAACACAATTTCTTGGAAGGCAAATTAAGATTATTAGGACTTAAAGGCTTAATGGATCTTGTTTGGAGAAACTTAAGTAGATTCTAAAAATTTTTAACTTGAAAATTGTATAACTTGAATAGCTTTAAAAAAAATTATTACGCCTTTTTTTATTATTATCACTTACTAGTGAATCCCAGTGGGGTTGGTTTAGATTTTTGGGATTTAATAATTGCTGAAAAAATACTATGGAATGTCTTTTAATAACAAATTGCTTTGAAGGCTACTCATAACTTCTGTTCAATGCACCGCAAAAAAGTCTGTCTATTTGATATTGAGATTTCAGTCACAGTGTCTACCTAACCTAGAAGTTTAGCATCTAATCTGATACTTACTGCGCTTGGCAATTTACAATTTAGTCACAATACAGACTTAACTTTTAAAATGTTTTATCTAATCTAATATAATCTAATCTAACCTAAACAAACTTAAGCTTATCAAGACTGTTTAACTATTTTTTTTTTGTTATAAGGGCTGACATTTAAGGGCTTACTCTTGTGATACTACTTTACAAGCTGTTTTTGATATACTTAAAAACAAATATATACTGTTGCACTTGGTCGTACCCGTTAGTTGAGAGAATGAAGGCGCTGTAGATACACCCACACTCTCATATTAAATGTAACTATGGTTAAATGGACACTAATCATATATTAAATTAATGTCTAAATTAATAAATGCCATAAATTCTTTAAAAATTTCTGCCGGAGCTGGGGCTCGAACTTGCGACAAATTATGCGCCGAGATTCGAGTTAGACTGAGCCATTATGACTTATTTATTAAAGAGTTACAAAGCCTAAAAAATTTAAAGGAATCTATAGATTTGGACTTATCCAGAACAGGTTAACCTAGATCAAGATAGATCAAGTGGCATAGCTTGACCTAGATCAGGATTTATTCTGATTTATTAGATTTGGCCGAACTATGCGACGATTTCAATCATTTTACCTATAATAAAGTATTAAATTAACATTGGTGGACACTTCTGTTTTATTGGTTTAATCGAATTTGTATGATAATTAATAATTATAAAACTTTATGTTTTATTGCAATCAATATTAAAGTTTCTTAATTTTTTTGAATGCAATTTGAAAATATTTAATTAGTTATTAAGGTATATTGGTTAATTAAAAAATAATAAATGTTAATAGAGGAGGAAGCATCGGTTTAAGTAACAATTTAAATCGCCAATAGTTTATCAGGTTCATAATAGATGTAGATAGGTTAGTTTCTAGAAGTTCAAGTGAAATGTTCCATGTTTGGAGGGATATAGCCAGATAGGCCTCTTGTGAATTCGTAAGTTGCGATGATGTCTTGTGCCAGTTTTTATACATTACCTAAAAGTATAAACTCGCTTGTACAAATCTATACTTGATCAAACTCCAGGCCATTTAAAACTACCACGTGACCCCAATATAAACCTTATTGTCTCATGAATACGTATTAATTGTCCGATGCATATGGTCATGCCACCGAACGCCGGGACTTTTTCAAGACTTAGCCCGGCCGAAATACTAAAAAGATTGCTTACGGTACCACTCTTCTGTTGTTTTTTATATTCGTTTTGTTTCGTGTAGAGGACGAGACGACGGTGTGTGCGGCAACTTTTTCAGCATTTTTGCGCAATTCCGACGATTTGTTAATCAGTTAATCATCATGATGTTGATGATATAATACAATCTGCCCGAACGGGTGACTATATTTGCGGGATTTTATTAATGCCAGTACCGCTTTATTAAACATAACGTAAATGCCGCCATAAATTAGAAATTTAGGTTATAAAGCTAATATTATCCATATTAATATTTATATTTTGTGGATTGTACGCTTAAGAATTAAATTTATATTAAATATTTACACAACATTTTCCATCAAGTGCTGTTGCATTTCATCAACCTCATTTTAGCATTTTACTACACAAAAAGGCTAATTTATACTATTGACCTTATTTTTTGTTATTTAGCACTTCAACTTAGACCTTCAATCAATTTCTTTAAGTTACAACAAAAATTTGAACATTAACATATTTGCATAAAGTTAATAACAGTTTATAGAGGGTACATGCAACTAATCAGTTACTATTTTATCGGATTAAAATGTATAAAAAATTTATCTGGATGTGATTCTGTAAGTGTCTTAACAAGGTCATTACCACATTGCTTTAGTTAATTTAGCATTGCTTCCATATTGGTTATTAAACATAAATTATTGATAAAAAAATTGAGTTAGTTTAGCACTAAAAGAAGTGAAAGGAATTGCTCCACAAGCTTTTAATGAGTGCTGCAATTTATGCGAGTGAAAAATGAACATTACGTGCTAGTTGTATACTATACTTTTTCCACGACTACAATAGATAAAAGAAAAATTAACAAAAATATACTAAGTGTGTTAGTTCTTGATGTATCCTTACGTAATATTTACTTTTCGCACAATAAAACTTATAAAACGTATGAAGTAGCATACTAATCTTAATTTATTTTAATAATTTCTCTCAAACTAAAATCATTAATATGAGCAACAGTAAGAATAGATAATAGTTAAATTTAACTGAGCATTAAATAAACAATGCCCTTGTCAGGTAAAATACTTAAAATGACTTAAGGATTATAAATTTTGCAATCAAAAGATTTTATTTCCCACTTATTTATCAAGGGCGACATAAAAACCAATAATTTCTTGAGCTATTTCCAGCTTAATTTCCTTGTTATTTAAATCTAATTTATTTTAAAACAATGAGTTCACAGACTAATAAAATCAAAATTTTATTTCCAATTTGTAATAGAAATAATTGGAAGATTATTAAAAGTTCTGTCACAATTTAATTGGCTTTAAACAATATAATTAGAAAAATAACATTTTCAAGAAATAATAATGTAAATATAAAATAAATAAATATAAGCGTCAGGTAACGGCAAAAAAAACCAAACGAATTTCCTGCGAATAAAAATTAGTTAATGTCGGAATGAAAGGTGTAAATGACGGTTTTTTTTTCGCTACTGGCACACAAAAAAGAGGTTAAAAATCGCATGAAGGGTTCGCTAAATTAGTTTACAAAAAAATGCTGTAAATAAGTGTAAACTTTTTTTTATTATCTCTTTTCATTGTTCAGAAAATGACAAAATTAAACCAACAGACCGTATATCCATATCTCCCACATCGGGCTGAAGTGTTTAGTACACTTTTTTTCACTCTTATTTATTCAATTTTAAAACAATACACAATGAATCCGTTTAAAATAGGTTACACCGCAGATTGTCGGTGAATAAAATGTGCCTTTTATATATACATTTATTTTTATAAAACAAATTTATTTTAATATTAATAAAATATTTAAGTTAGTATTTAATAGTTTGTGCCACTTCTCATGTTATATAATAAAATTGTATTATGTAAGGTATGACAAAGACAAAGCATTCTGTTGTATTGAGGTGATTAAATCAAACTTATATTTGATGGACAACTAAACTTTTTTCTGTTTCTCTACCCCAAAGCAAATAATTTCTTTTTTTTAATTAATTCTTTTTAAATGTTTAATATTTTATGCCAAAGAATTAAATAAGGAAAAAGTATCACATCTAAGAGAAAAATAAAAACAAATCAATCAAATCACAGAAAACATGAGATACGTTATACAATTGTTATAACAAAATAGTTAAACTCCTTGAAGCTAAAAAGATGATGAAGATTCAATCGCCTTCTAATCCGTCATAAACCTAAGCGGTATAAACCGCCATCATTGCCAGGAAATCGTATTCTATAATAAAGCTTTCGTAAACAAATTGTTTTAGTAGCTATATTTTTTTATAACAAACACTTGGGCGGGCGGGCGGGAACACCATTTATAACACCCACCCAAGTGTTTGTTTTTCAGGAATTAAATATTACTATCGCTTCTCGTGTTCATGCAGCTAAAAAAAACGTGAGAGGATGATTAAAATGTGTCGTTTAGTTACAAGAGGGTAATTACGCAACTAGTTTTTTGATAACATACACTTGGGCGGGTGGGCGGGAACACAGTTTACATATTTTGGGCCAGAGTTTGTTGTAGTATTCCCGCCCACTCACCCAAGTATTTGTTGTCTAGGAATGAAATATTACTACCGCTTCTTGTGTTCATGCAACTGAAAAACGTGAGAGGATGACTGAAAGATGTCGTTTAGTTAAAAGAGGGAAATTACGCAGCAATTTTGTTGATAACAAACACTTGGGCGGGTGGGCGGGAACACAGTTTAAACTATTTAGGCCAGGAATTTGGTATAGTATTCCTGGCCACCCACCCAAGCGTTTGTTGTTCAGGAATTAAAAATTGCTACCACTTGTCGTTTAGTTACAAGAGGAAAATTTCGCAACTAATTTCTAGATAACAAACACTTGGGCGGGAACACAGTTTAAACATTTTGAGCCAGGAATTTGGTATAGTGTTTCCGCTCACCCACCCAAGTGTTTGTTGTCTAGGAATTAAATATTACTATCGTTTCTCGTGTTCATGCAGCTAAGAAACATGAAAGAATGACTAAAAGATTTTTTTTTGTTAAAAGAGGTAAATTACGCAACTATTATTTGGATAACAAACACTTGGGCGGGTGGGCGGGAACACAGTTTGTACATGTTGGGCCAGGAGTTTGATATAGTGTTCCTGTCTAACCACATAAGTGTTTGTTGTCTAGGAATTAAAATTTGCAACCGCTTCTTGTGATCATGCAGCTAGTTTTTTGATAACATACACTTGGGCGGGTGGGCGGGAACACAGTTTACACATTTTGGGCCAGAGTTTGTTGTAGTATTCCCGCCCACCCACCCAAGTATTTGTTGTCTAGGAATTAAATATTGCTACCGCTTCTCGTGTTCATGTAGCTAAAAATCGTAAGAGGATGACTAAAAGATGTCGTTTACACACAAGAGAGAAATTACGAGGCTATTTTTTTAATAACAAATACTTGGGCGGGTGGGCGGGAACACAGTTTATAAATTTTGGGCAAGAATTTGGTATAGTGTTCCCACCCACCCACCCAAGCTTTTGTTGTTCAAGATTTAATTGTTACTACCGTTTCTTGTGTTCATAAACCTAAAAAACATGAGAGGGTGACTAATAGATGTCATTTAGTTGCAAAAGGAAAAGTACGCATTTATTTTTTTGATAACAAACACTTGGGCGGGTGGGCGGGAACACAGTTTACACATTTAAGGCCAGAAGTTTGATATAGTAATCCCGCCCACCTACCCAAGCGTTTGTTGTCTAGGAATTAAAAATTGCTACCGCTTCTCGAGTTTATTCAGCTAAAAAACGTAAGAGGATGACTAAAAGATGTCGTTTAGTTACAAGAGGGAAATTACGCAGCTATTTTGTTGAAAACAACTTGGGCGGGTGGGCGGGAACACAGTTTACACATTTTAGACCAGGAATTTCGTAGTGTCCTTGCCCACCCACCCAAGCTTTTGTTGTCTAGGTATTAAAAATTGCTACTGCGTGTTCATGCAGCTAAATAACATGAGAGAATAATTAATAGATGCAATTTTTTGTTAAAAGTGGTAAATTACGCAACTATTTTTGGATAACAAACACTTGGGCGGGTGGGCGGGAACACAGTTCAAACATTTTGAACCAGGAAATTGGTATGGTGTTCTCGCCCACCTACCCAAGTGTTTGTTATCTAGGAATTAAATATTACTACCGCTTCTCGTGTTCATGAAGCTAAATTACGTTAGAAGATGACTAAAAGATGTCGTTTAGTTGCAAAAGAGAAATTATGCGGCTATTTTTTGAATAACAAACACTTGGACGGGAATACAGTTTATGCATTTTGGGCCAAGAGTTTGATATAGTGTTACGGTCACTCACCTAAGCTTTTGTTGTCTAGGAATTAAAAATTAATATCGTTTTTTGTTTTTATGCAGCTTAGAAACATGAGAGAATTACTCAAAGATCTAATTTTTTGTTAAAAGAGGGAAATTTTGCAACTATTTTTTGGATAACAAACACTTGGGCGGGTGGGCGGGAACACAGTTTTAACTTTTTGAGCCAGGAACTTGGTATAGTGTTCCCGCCCACCCTTCCAAGCGTTTGTTGTCCAGGAATTAAAAATTGCTGCCGTTTTTTGTGTTCATGCAGCTAAAAAACGTGTGAGGATGACTAAAAGATGTTGTTTAGTTAAAAAAGGGAAATTACGCAGGAATTTTGTTGATAACAAACATTTGGGCGGATGGGCGGGAACACAGGTTGTACATTTTGAGCCAGGATTTTTTTTAGTGTTCCCGCCCACCCACCGAAGCGTTTGTTGTCTAGGAATTAAATATTACTATTGTTTCTCGTGTTCATGCAGCTAAAAAACTTGAGAAGATGACAAAAAGAAATTGCTTAGTAAAAAAAGAGGGACATTACGCAGCAATTTTAATGATAACAAACTTTTGGGCGGGTGGGCGGGAACACATTTTGTACATTTTGAGCCAGAAATTTTTATAGTGTTCCCGCCCACCCATCCAAGCGTTTGTTGTCCAGTAATTAAATACTGCTACCGCCTCTCGTGTTTATGGAGCTAAAAAACGTGAGTGGATGACTAAAAGGTGTCATTTAATTACTTGAGGAAAATTACGCAGTTATTTTTTTGATAACAAACACTTGGGCGGGCGGGCGGGAACACAGTTTACACATTTTAGACCAGAAGTTTGATATAGTGTTCCCGCCCATCCACCCAAGCGTTTGTTGTCTAGGAATTGAATATTACTATCGCTTCTTAAGTTAATGCCACTAAGAAACATGAGAAAATGACTAAAAGATATATTGTTTTGTTAAAAGAGAGTAATTACGCAGCTATTTTCTGGATAACACACACTTGGGCGGGTGGGCAGGAACACAGTTTACACATTTTGAGCCAGTAGTTTGTTATAGTGTTCCTGCCCACCCATCCAAGCGTTTGTTGCTTAAGAATTATATGTTTCCACCGCTTCTTGTGTTTATGCAGCTAAAAAACGTGATGTGATAGGATGGCTAAAAGACGTCATTTACTCACAAGAGGGAAATTACGCGGCTATTTTTTTGATAACAAACACTTGGGCGGGTGGGCGGGAACACAGTTTATAAATTTTGGGCCAGGAGTTTGATATAGTGTTCTCGCCCACCCACTCAAGTGTTTGTTGTCCAGTAATTAAATATTGCTACTGCTTCTCGTGTTCATGCAGCTTAAAAACGTGAGAGGATGACTAGAAGAGGTCTTTTAGTTACAAGAGGGTATTTGCGCAACAAATTTTTTGATAACAAACACTTGGGCGGGTGGGCGGGAACACAATTTATACATTTTGGGCCAGGAGTTTTATATAGTGTTTACGCCCACCCACCCAAGCGATTGTTGTTTAAGAATTACTTGGTACTATTGCTTCTCGTGTTCATGCAGTTAAAAAAAACGTGAGTGGATAACTAAAAGATGTTGTTTACTCACAGGAGGGTAATTACGCGGCAATTTTTTTAATAACAAACACTTCGGCGGGTGGGCGGGAACACAGTTTATTTATTTCGGACCAAGAGTTTGATATAGTGTTCATGCATCTAAAAAACGTGAGAGAATGACTAAAAGATTTCGTTAAGTTAAAAGAGGGAAATTTCGCAGCAATTTTGTTGATAACAAACACTTGGGCGGAAACACAGTTTATACATTTTGGGCCGAGAGTTTGGTATAGTGTTAACGCCCACCCACCCAAGTGTTTGTTGTCTATCGCTTCTTGTGTTCATGCAGCTAAGAAACATGAGAGGATGACTAAGAGATGTAATTTTTTGTTAAAAGATGGAAAGTACGCAACTATTTTCTGGATAATAAACACTTGTTCGAGTGGGCGGGAACACAGTTTAATCATTTTGCGACAGGAATTTGGTATTTTGTTCCCGCCCACCCACCCAAGCGTTTGTTGTTCAGGAACTAAATATTGCTACCGCTTCTTGTGTTCCTGCAGCTGTAAAACGTTTAAACATTTTAAGACAGGAATTTGGTATAATGCTCTCGCTCACACATCTAAACGTTTGTTGTCTAGGAATTAAAAATTGGTATTGCTTCTTGTGTTGAATGTGATGACTAAAAGATGTCTTTTAGTTAAAGGAGAGAAATAACGCATCTATTTTTTGATAACAAACACTTGGGTGGGTAGGCGGGAACACAGTTTAATCATTTTGGGCCATGAATTAGGTATAATGTTCCCGCTCACCCACCCAAGCGTTTGTTGTCCAGGAATTAAATATTGCTACCGCTTCTTGTGTTCATGCAGCTAAAAAACGTGAGAGGATGACTAAAAGATATTATTTAGTTACCAGAGCAAAATTACGCAGTTATTTTTTTTGAAAACAAACACTTGGGCGGGTGAGCGGGAACACAGTTTAAACATTTTGGGCCAGGAGTTTGGTATAGTGTTCCCGCCCACCCACCCAAGCGTTTGTTGTCTGGAAATTAATAATTACTATCGCTTCTCGTGTTCATGCAGCTAAGAAACGAAAGAGAATGACTATAAGATGTCGTTTAGTTTAAATAGGGTAACTACACAACTAGTTTTTTGGATTGTTAATGCTTTACCTGTTGCAGTTGGCATATCCAAATCATTTTCAGCGTTATTCTTGTTTTGATTGGTAAAAATTTTGCCCCAACAGTAATTGGCTTAGGCTTTGTCCCGTGGCTGCGTTGGTCTATTTGTTGTTATGGTAGACAACCAACAATATAAACCTGTCTTAGTAAATATTGTTTTGTTGCTTTTTTTGTGGACGCTCTACCAGGTTTGCTAAGGGCTAGTAGATGACAGTGGTATGATGGGCAGACTTCTATTGTTAGCCCGTCGCCGCAAAGTGTTGGCTTGCAAAACTATGAGACATTGTTCAATAATATGGCTTTTGAGAAGTCAAAATGATAAAACAGTTCTTCTTCCAGCAGACGTATAGTGAGCTCCTCGTTCATTGCTGTTTTTACCATAAATCCAACTATGTAAGTACAACTTTGTACCCCTTAGGGGTAACATTGAAGAAGCCAACGTAATTGATGGCCACCTTCTTTCATGCGTTTCTGCTGTTTGTGGACTGAAAATAATTTGCGCCGGTTTTGATGTAAGCACACTTAAGGTACCCTCTAATAAACGTTTGTTTATCTTTCCGTATTCCTGGCCAGTGGTAACTGCAAAGGAGGGTGGTTACGCTTGTTATTTCTATGGGCATGAGAATATTCTTGTTGCGTCCGCCTGACTATTTCTGTATCTTTTAATAGACAAGACACGGCCATTTACTCCAATTTGTTGGAGTGTTGGTAAATATGTCTGTCCGTCAGCTTTGCGCTGTCATACAGGCGTCGGTTTAGAACACAAAATGCAGGCTAAGCTGGGGTCTTGCTAGTTGATTGGTCAATGGTCTTGAGCTGATCAAAAACGGCACTGATGCCGGCTGTCCAACAAAAGTTTTGTTTATGAAATTGCATGGACATTAGCTGTTTTGGTTTTACTTAAGGTGGTCACTTAACAACAATCACGTAGGTGATTTAGAGATTTGTTCAGATATTCAACTTCATTTTTGCCAAATTTGCACTTGACCAGTTTCTAGCGCGTTGCATGTTCTTCTTCTAGCCATTCCAGGACTAGTCGCAAGTAATCCTGGTGCTCTTGCCTGTTGTTAGAATAAATTATAACTTTGTCCAAATATCTAAGAAACATTTGCCTAAGTAACTTGCCAGAACCTGTAGCATTATTTTTTGGAAGATGACCGGTACATTTTTAAACCAAAAAGTAGCCATTGTTGGAGGTGTTTATGTGATAGCGGAGTCACCTTTTTTTTATCACCTTGTTTAATTGTCTGTAATGAATGTAAAACCTAGGCGACTATTCTTACTTCTTTAAGTACGACTACATTTCAACTACAGTGCAACCACACTCGTTAAAACTATCACATCAAAGATAAGATTTTTAACAGTTTGCTTCACTCGTACATCTCTGTCCGTGAATAATATCTTAACTACAAGTAAATATTTGATTTGTATTTTTTTAAACTTTGTCCATGGAATAATCTAGAAAAAATGTAAAAATCTGTATCAATAATCAAAGAAGCAGGAATACGCAAATTTTTACTACTCAAACAATCAATTTTTAAACTGTTCGACTATAGACCTTACCAATCTGATTTTAGCAGGGCAAAAGTCTTTCCGGGTATGGAGGGTAAAATAAGATGCTTAATGTTACATCAAAATCAAAAATTTAAAAATAAATAATTTAGTTTCAATAAAATGAGCTTTTTAAAAACGTTAATCATGACAGTTTTTTTAAGAATATTTTGTTGTGCTTCTACATGAACTTTGCAAAATTATTAATAATATATCGCAATTATTAGTCTATGAAGTAAATATTCGTCGTAGATATTTGATTAAGTCTTCGAAGGGTGTCAGTTTCGGATGTCACGGGGGATAAACAGAATGAGAATTACTAAATTACACCTGGGTAATAAAATCGTCGTAAAAGCATCCAAAGCAAACGAAAAGGGCTCTTAATGTTGGCAACGGATAATTAATTTATTATGCAGTAATGTGTGGTATAGTATTTTGCCAAACGAGAGAGTCTTAATCAGGTTTCCTCGTGCTGGCTGTATTTGGTGTTAGCAGTATGCGCTATGTGTGATGAATTACAACACAATGCGCGGTCTGGCGCGGTCCTCTGGCGGTCCTCGGCTCACAGAAGCACCGCGAGCTTTAGTTTATGGAGGTTGGCCGTCTTGATAATTCGATCTACCGCGGTTAACGCTTTCCCATAGCGCGACAATTTCATATGTAAACTGATGCTGTTCGGACCACCGACCTGGTTCTACCCAGTTATACACTTTTGCCGCAGCACTTTTTTTTTTTCTTCTTCTTCGATTCTTTTTTTGGTATATTTTATTTTTTGCGCCCATTCATACGCACAAATTATGCCGAAAACCGAAAATATCTCTTTATTTATAACCGAACCTCAATTACTCGTAGCACTTTCAAATATTTTACATGCTAATGCTTTCGATGCTCACGATTTCTCTGGACAATTCAATCATTTACGCTTTATTCCTACAAACATTAAATTTTTTTATTATTGCTAAAAAAAAATAACATAAATGAAATATTTAAATTGGAATCAAGTTTATTATTATTACAAAACTTAACCTATATCAATTAAATATTTTAATCAAGGAATTACACTTGATATTTATATCAACTGAGACAATTTAAGTCCTGCAGTAATAAAATGATTTTTTTGTTGATTTTATTAGAAAGAAAATCCAAATTCTAACATAGAAACGGTACATTAAATCTTAATGCAAATTGGTACTAATATGCTTCAATATTATAAGTACCAACTGTGTAAACTGTAAAAGAATTCATACGCTCAATTAAATATAACCACAATTCAATCAGTTTAACTATTCTGAAGAAACTAAAAAAAATTAATAAAATTCTAACGTCAAAACGGTTCATTGGATCTTGATGCAAATTGATGCTTAAATGCTTCGATATTATAAGTACCAGCTGTGTAAATTGTATAACAATTTATACGCTTAATTTGACATAACCTCAATTCAATCTATAATTAGGAGTTATTGTTAAAAAGTCACAACTCTGATTAATTGTTGGGTTCAAAAACTTGGCTAACTTAATTAATTTTTGAGTTATGTTTAAGGTTTAAACATCAATTCAAAGAAAATTAAATTTGCTTCAAATTGGTTTATATAAAATAATTTAATACAGTTATTGTTAAAAAAGTCATAACTCAGATTAATTATTAAATTCAAAAACTTGGCATAACTTTATTAATTTTTTAGTTATGTTAAAGGTTTATACATCAATTTAAAGAAAATCAAATTTAATTTAAAATTATTTATATAAAATAATTCGATACAGGTCCGTAATTAGGAGTTATTGTTAAAAAAGTTATAACTCGGATTAATCGTTAAATTTAAAAATTTGTTATAACTTTATCAGTTTTTGAGTTATTTTTAAGGTTTATACATCAATTTAAAGAAAATTAAGTTTGCTTTAAAATTGTTTATATGAAATAATTTGATACATGTCCGTAGTTAGGAGTTATTGTTAAAATAGTCATAACTAAGATTAATCGTTAAATTTAAAAACTTGGCATAACTTTAATAATTTTTGAGTTATAATAAAGGTTTATACATCAAATTAAAGTAAATTAAATTTGGTTTAAAATTATTTATATAAAATAATTTGATACAGGTCTGTAATTAGGAGTTATTGTTAAAAAAGTCATGACTCAGATTAATTCTTAAATTCAAAAACTTGGCATAACAATATTAATTTTTGAGTTATATTAAAAGCTTATACATAAATTTAAAGAAAATTAAATTTGCTTCAAAATTCTTTATATAAAATAATTTGATACAGACCTGTAATTAGGAGTTATTGTTAAAAAAGTCATAACTCAGATTAATTCTTAAATTCAAACACTTGGCATAACTTTATAAATTTTTGAGTTTTGTTAAAAGTTTATACATAAATTTGCAGATAATTAAATTTGCTTCAAAATTCTTTATATAATATAATTTGATACAGGTCCGTAATTAGGAGTTATTGTTAAAATAGTCATAACTAAGATTAATCGTTAAATTTAAAAACTTGGCATAACTTTAATAATTTTTGAGTTATAATAAAGGTTTATACATCAAATTAAAGTAAATTAAATTTGGTTTAAAATTATTTATATAAAATAATTTGATACAGGTCTGTAATTAGGAGTTATTGTTAAAAAAGTCATGACTCAGATTAATTCTTAAATTCAAAAACTTGGCATAACAATATTAATTTTTGAGTTATATTAAAAGCTTATACATAAATTTAAAGAAAATTAAATTTGCTTCAAAATTCTTTATATAAAATAATTTGATACAGACCTGTAATTAGGAGTTATTGTTAAAAAAGTCATAACTCAGATTAATTCTTAAATTCAAACACTTGGCAAAACTTTATTAATTTTTGAGTGATGTTAAAGATTTATACATCAATTTAAAGCAAATTAAATTTACTTTAAAATTATTTATATAATATAATTTGATACAGGTCCGTAATTAGGAGTTATTGTTAAAATAGTCATAACTAAGATTAATCGTTAAATTTAAAAACTTGGCATAACTTTAATAATTTTTGAGTTATAATAAAGGTTTATACATCAAATTAAAGTAAATTAAATTTGGTTTAAAATTATTTATATAAAATAATTTGATACAGGTCTGTAATTAGGAGTTATTGTTAAAAAAGTCATAACTCAGATTAATTCTTGAATTCAAAAACTTTGCATAACAATATTAATTTTTGAGTTATGTTAAAAGCTTATACATCAATTTAAAGAAAATTAAATTTGCTTCAAAATTCTTTATATAAAATAATTTGATACAGACCTGTAATTAGGAGTTATTGTTAAAAAAGTCATAACTCAGATTAATTCTTGAATTCAAAAACTTTGCATAACAATATTTATTTTTGAGTTATGTTAAAAGCTTATACATCAATTTAAAGAAAATTAAATTTGCTTTAAAATTCTTTATATAAAATAATTTGATACAGGTCTGTAATTAGGAGTTATTGTTAAAAAAGTCATAACTCAGATTATTTGTTAAATTTAAAAAACTTGGCATAACTTTATTAATTTTTAAGTTATTTTAAAGGTTTTTACATAAATTTAAAGAAACTTAAATTTGCTTTAAAATTGTTTATATAAAATAATGTGATACAGGCCCGTAATTAGGAGTTATTGTAAAAAAAGTCATAATTCCGATTAATTGTTAAATTCAAAAACTTGGCATAACTTTATTAATTTTTGAGTTATGTTAAAGGTTTATGCATCAGTTTAAAGAAAATTAAATTTGCTTTAAAATTATTTATATAAATTAATTTGATACAGGTTCGTAATTAGGAGTTATTGTTAAAAAAGTCATAACTCAGTTTAATCGTCAAATTCAAAAACTTAGCATAACTTTATTAAGTTTGAGTTATGTTAAAGGTTTATTTATCAATTAAAAAAAAAAAAAATTTGTTTCAAAATTATTTATGTAAATAATTTGATACCGGTCCGTAATTAGGAGTTATTGTTAAAAAAGTTATAACTTAGATTAATTTTTTAATTCAAAAACTTGTCATAACTTTATCAATTTTTGAGTTATATTAGAGGTTTATACATCAATTTAAAGCAAATTAAATTTGTTTTAAAATTATTTATATAAAATAATTTGATACAGATCCGTAATTAGGAGTTATTGTTAAAAAAGTTATATCTCAGATTAATTGTTAAATTTAAAAAACTTGGCATAACTTTATTAATTTTTGAGTTATTTTGAAGGTTTTTACATAAGTTTAAAGAAACTTAAATTTGCTTTAAAATTGTTTATATAAAATAATGTGATACAGGCCCGTAATTAGGAGTTATTGTAAAATAAGTCATAACTCGGATTAATTGTTAAATTTAAAAACTTGGCATAACTTTATTAATTTTTAAGTTATGTTAAAGGTTTATGCATCAGTTTATAGAAAATTAAATTTGCTTTAAAATTATTTATATAAAATAATTTGATACAGGTTCGTAATTAGGAGTTATTGTTAAAAAAGTCATCTCAGATTAATTCTTAAATTCAAAAACTTGGCATAACTTTATAAATTTTTGAGTTTTGTAAAAAAATTATACATAAATTTGCAAAAAAATTTATATAAATTATTTTAATACAGATCCGTAATTAGGAGATATTGTTAAAATGGTGATAACTTAGATTATTCGTTAAGTTCAAAAACTTGCCATAACTTAATTAATTTTTGAGTTATGTTAAAAGGTTATACATCAAATTAAAGAAAATTAAATTTGCTTAAAATTTTTTATATAAAATAATTTGATACAGGTCCGTAATTAGGAGCTACTGTTATAAAAGTCATAACTCAGATTAATCGTTAAATTTAAAAACTTGGCATAACTTTATCAATTTTTGAGTTAGGTTAAAGGTTTATACATCAATTTAAAGAAAATAAATTTGTTTTAATATTGTTTATATAAAATAGTTTGATACAAGTCCATAATTATTAGTTATTGTTAAAAAAGTCATAACTTGGATAAATCGTTAAATTCAAAAACTTGGCATAACTTTATAAATTTTTGAGTTATATTAAAGGTTTATACATTAATTTAAAGACAATTAAATTTGCTTTAAAGTTATTTATATAAAATAATTTGATACAGGTCCGTAATTAGGAGTTATTGTTAAAAAAGTCATCTCAGATTAATTGTTAAGTTGAAAAACTCGACATAACTTTATCAATTTTTGAGTTATTTTAAAGGTTATACATCAATTTAAAGTAAAATTAATTTGCTTCAAAGTTGTTTATATAAAATAATTTGATACAGGTTCGTAATTAGGAGTTATTATTAAAAAAGTCATAATTCAGATTAATCGTTAGATTTATAAACTTGGCATAACTTTATTAATTTTTGAGTTATTATAAAGGTTTATACAACAATTTAAAGAAAGTTTAATTTGCTTTAAAATTGTTTATATAAAATAATTTGATACAGGTCCGTAATTAGGAGTTATTGTTGAAAAAGTCATAACTTAGATTAATCGTTAAATTTAAAAACTTGTCATAACTTTATCAATTTTTGAGTTGTATTAAAGGTTTATACATCAATTTAAAGTAAATTAAAATTGATTTAACATTATTTATATAAATTAATTTGATACAGGTCCGTAATTAGGAGTTATTGTTAAAAAAATCATAACTCAGATAAATTGTTGCATTAAAAAACTTGGCATAACTTTATTAATTATTAAGTTATGTTAAAGGTTTATACATCAATTTAAATAAATTTAAATTTGCTTTAGAATTCTTTATATAAAATAATCTGATACAGGCCCGTAACTAGGAGTTATTGTTAAAAAAGTCATAACTTGGATTAATTGTTAAATTTAAAAACTTAGCATATTTTATTAATTTTTGAGTTATGTTTAAGGTTTATAGATCAATTTATAGAAAATTAAGTTTGCTTTAAAATTGTTTATATAAAATGATTTGATACAGGTCCGTAGTTAGGAGTTATTGTTAAAAAAGTCATAACTCAAATTAATCGTTAAATTCAAAAACTTGGCATAACTTTATTAATTTTTGAGTTATGTTGAAGTTTTATACATCAATTTAAAAAAAAATAATTTTGCTTTAAAATTCTTTATATAAAATACTTTGATACAGGTCTGTAATTAGGAGTTAATGTTAAAGAAGTCATAACTTAGATAAATTGTTAAATTCAAAAACTTGGCATAACTTTATCAATTTTTGAGTTATGTTAGAGGTTTATACATCAAATTAAAGAAAATTAACTTTGCTTTAAAAATGTTTATATAAAATAATTTGATAAAGGTCCGTAATTAGAAGTTATTGTTAGAAAAATCATAACTTAGATTAATTGTTATATTCAAAAACTTGGCATAATTTTATTAATTTTTGATTGAGTTATTTTTAAGGTTTATACATCAATTTAAAAAAAATTAAGTTTGCTTTAAAATTGTTTATATGAATTAATTCGATGTAGGTCCGTAATTAGGAGTTATTGTTAAAAAAGTCATAAGTCAGATTAATCGTTTAATTCAAAAACTTGGCATAACTTTATCAATTTTTGAGTTATGTTAGAGGTTCATACATCAATTTAAAGAAAATTAATTTTGCTTCAAAAATATTTATATAAAATAATTTGATACAGGTCCGTAATTAGGAGTTATTGTTAAAAATGTCATAACTCAGATTAATTATTAAATTTAAAAACTTGGTATAACTTTATTAATTTTTGATTTATAGTACGGGTTTATACATCATTTTAAATAAAATAAAATTTGCTTTAAAATTGTTTATATAAAATGTTTTGATACAGGTCCGTAATTTGGAGTTATTGTTAAAACAGTCATAACTCAGATTAATCGTTAAATTCAAAAACTTGGCATAACTTTAGTAATTTTTGAGTTATTTTATCGGTTTATACAACAATTTAAACAAATTAATTTTGCTTCAAAATTATTTATATAAAATAATTTGAGACAGGTCCGTAATTAAGAGTTATTGTTAATAAAGTCTTAACTCAGATTAATTGTTAAATTTAAAAATTTGGCATAACATTATTAATTTTTAAATTATGCTAAAAGTTTATACATCAATTTAAAGAAAATTAAATTTGCTTAAAATTTTTTATATAAAATAATTTGATACAGGTCCGTAATTAGGAGCTATTGTTATAAAAGTCATAACTCAGATTAATCGTTGAATTTAAAAACTTGGCATAACTTTATCAATTTTTAAGTTAGGTTAATGGTTTATACATTATTTTAAAGAAAATAAATTTGTTTTAAAATTGTTTATATAAAATAGTTTGATACAAGTCCATAATTAAGAGTTATTGTTAAAAAAGTCATAACTTGGATTAATCGTTAAATTCAAAAACTTGGCATAACTTTATAAATTTTTGAGTTATATTAAAGGTTTATACATCAATTTAAAGACAATTAAATTTGCTTTAAAGTTATTTATATAAAATAATTTGATACAGGTCCGTAATTAGGAGTTATTGTTAAAAAAGTTATAACTTGGATTAATCGTTAAATTCAAAAACTTGGCATAACTTTATCAGTTTTTGAGTTATATTAAAGGTTTATACATCAATTTAAAGAAAATTAAGTTTTCTTCAATTCTGTTTATATAAAATAATTTGGTACAGGTCCGTAATTAGGAGTTATTGTTAAAAATTTCATAACTTAGATGAATCGTTTAATTCTAAAACTTGGCTTAATTTTATTAATTTTTGAGTTTTGTTAAAGGTTTATACATCAATTTAAAGAAAATTAAATTTGTTTCAAAATTTTTTATATAAAAAAATTTGATATAGGTCTGTAATTAGGAGTTATTGTTAAAAAAGTCATCTCAGATTAATCGTTAAATTCAAAAACTTGGCATAACTTTATCAATTATTGAGTTATATTAAAGGTTGATACATCAGTTTATAGAAAATTAATATTGCTTCAAAAATGTTTATATAAAATAATTTGATACAGGTCCGTAATTAGAAGTTATTGTTAAAAAAAATCATTTCTCAGATTAATCTTTAAATTCAAAAACTTGGCATAACCTTATTAATTTTTAAAATATGTTAAAGGTGTATACATCAATTTAAAGCAAATTAAATTTGCTTCAAAAATGTTTATATAAAATAATTTGATACAGGGCTGTAATTAGGAGTTATTATTAAAAAAGTTTTAACACAGATTAATCGTTAATTTCAAAAACTTGGCATAATTTTATTAATTTTTGATTTATGTTAAAAGGTTATACATCAATTTAAAGAAAATTAAATTTGCTTTAAAATTATTTATATAAATTAATTTGATACAGGACCGTAATTAGGAGTTATTGTTAAAAAAGTCTCAACTTAGATTAATCTTTAAATTGAAAAACTTGGCATAACTTTATAAATTTTTGAGTTATGTTAAAGGTTTATACATCAATTTAAAGAAAATTAAATTTGTTTAAAATTATTTATATAAAATAATTTGATACAGGTCCGTAATTAGGAGTTATTGTTTAAAAAGTTATAATTTAGATTATTCGTTGAATTCTAAATTTGGCATAACTTTGATACAGGTCCGTAATTAGGAGTTATTGTTAAAAAAGTCATAACTCAGATTAATCGTTAAATTCAAATACTTGGCATAACTTTATTAATTTTTGAGTTACGTTGAAGGTTTATACAATAATTTAAAGAAAATTAAATTTGCTTCAAAACTACATGGACCATGCAGTACATAGGCTCATACAAAAAATACATATTTGTTAGTTAGACATCAGAACTGAAACTATATTGTCTCTCCTAATGGTATAGACAAAATTGGCAACAAGACTAGATAAGTAAAAATAACCAATTCAACTTGACTTGTTGCTCTTAAAGAAGAAGAAATTACAAAACCACTGATTTAGGTTATGTCAACGATCAACGCTTATCAAAACCACATGAACCATGCAGAAAATGGGCCCAAACAAATAACAAAAGCTTGAAAGCCAGACAACAGAACGGATGAAGTCAGATGGAGTTACATCACAACTCCTCAACTGGCATAACCAAAAAAAACGCTTCTAAAAACTGAATTTTGAAAAACAGTGTTAGTATTGCACCATTAGAATAAATGAGATAATGCGCCGCTGAAATTTTTAAAACTTTGAAACGCCCACAATTAAAACTTGGTTTTTGCCCACCCACCCAAGCGTTAGTTATTAAGAAATTTATTGTTAAACAATTTTCTGATATCTAAGTGCAAGCACACAAGAGTTGGTACAAATAATAGATCTTTTGATGACTAACACCTGGGTGGGTGGGTGGATCACAGTAAATGAAGCTACACGCCCACATTTTAAAACTTTTTTTTGCCCGCCTACCCAAGCGTTACTTATCAAGAAATTTGTTGTTAAACATTTTTCTGACATCTAAGTGCAACCACACAAGAGATGGTACAAATAATAGATCCTTTGATGACTAACACTTGGGTGGGTGGGTGGGTCACAGTAAAAGAAGCTACTCGCTCACATTTTAAACTTGTATCCCGCCCACCCACCCAAGCGTTAGTTATGAAGAAATTTATTGTTAAACAATTTTCTGATATCTAAGTGCAAGCACACAAGAGGTGGTACAAATAATAGATCCTTCGATGAGTAACACTTGGGTGGGTGGTTGGGTCACAGTAAAAGAAGCTATTAGCCTATATTTAAACTTGGTTCCCGCCCACTCACTTAGTTAGCGTTAATTATTAAGAAAAAAAAAATGTTTATTAGATCTTGCGTTGTGAGACGACATAAACAAATTATGCGACCATGGATGCCAGTGTGGATTGAGTAATTGGGTAGTTTTTGCTTTGACCTTGCCGATGTAGTAATTAATTGATTATTTTGAAACAATAGTTTTAAGAAAAATTTTGAAAATGATCAAAATTAACAAAAAAATATTAAAAAAAAAAAATTAAGAAAAATTTATTTAATTCAATCTATGAGTAAGGAAGAATAAATAATTTGTTTCTCATAAATGACAAAATTGTTTTATCATTCCATACAAATCCGCTCTCTGATAATAAAAATAATTCAGGCGCGTAGACTGAGTAGAAAAAAAAAACATATTTATAGTTTTGAGGAAATGTTCTATAAATAATAAAAATGCTAATAGTGAGTAAGTGATATTTTTCTTTACATAATAAATTCAGCTTATTAAAATATGATTTTTTGCACGCGAAAAATTTAATAAATTCTTAGAGGAATTCGGCAATAAAGAACATCTAATCGGAAAAACGTCTAATTTTCAGATTGTTTATTGGATTATTACCCGAGAGAATTATGGATGTCCTATTTACTTTTCAGGTGATTTCAGCAGCGCAGTCTGGAAATAATCCGAATGTGAATGACACTATATTTCATAAAGTGTCGTCGCATAATCAAAAATAGTATTTTTATATTTTATTAAACGGTTTTAATTGAACTCATTTGAAGTGTAATTGCTGGCAATGTTTTTACGGTTGATTTCACTTAAAGAGTTAATTCGCTCTCATAAAATGCGATCGAGCTGGAGTGCGTTTTTCAGCGCCCGTTTTTCCGCCTGGGAATGCATTTTCGATTATATAAAATGGCCTGAACAGTAATTCGAACTGGATGCGTGTAAAAAAAAAACCGTCGCCGATATTTGTAGAAAATGTAGTAGAAGTAGATATATTGAGTAGCGATACATTTACAGTAGCAGTAAATTGTGTTTTTATAATAAAAATATAAATGAACTCACTCGTTTGATACAACCTTGACCATAAACAGACTGACATAGGACGCGTTGGGAATAATGAGAATTAATTAAATTGTATAGGTCATCCCGCAGTTCATACAAGTTAAGTAAACTATCCGGCCTCTCGCTTCTGTGTCCATCGTGTTTGACAAAGATAGAAAACGATCGCGTATAAATAAAAACCAAATGGAATACAATGGAAATTGCAGACTGCTTGGCGGTCGGACTAAACTGTTGTTGCAACGTGGTAATGTTTAACACATGCTCTATACGTTTATTAATTAATTTATATCCACCGCGGCGCGGCCGTCTCATTGTCTTCGCCTAACAACAGACCGAGATGGAAAAGCAGATGTGTGAATGAATCGGGTGAACAATTAATTGCTCTACTGTAAATCAGAATGTTTTGACTCGACGTCTCATTCCATCGTTATTTTCGTGGTTTAGACAAATTTAGGAATTCAATTTTAGAGTCAAGAGCACACACAGATGCTCATTTCGTGAATATTGTCCAACGGCGCATTTTTCTCGCAACTGAAAAACTTAATTCACAATTTAATAATGTATTAGTAGATTTTTCACAACTAAATTATGTCATCTTTATTTACTTATACGAATAGTTCAGTTTCTACTATTAATTTAAAAATTAATTAATCAAGTTTTAACTGAAACCATAAATACAAGTAAAGGGTAGATTTTATCCTTTTATGCAGAATTGCTCAAACTTGGTTTACACTACAAAAAATAGTAAGCAATTAATTTAATAACATGTTAAGGTTTAACTTATAAAATAATAAAATCACACTTTAATTTAGCTCTAAAAATGAAGGACCGGAAGCAAACAAATTTTGAAATCAACCAGTCAAACATTTTGTTCATCTACAGAATTGGTGCTTGGTGGTTTGTGTGGGTTGAGGATAGACCTACATCTAGCGAATTGTTTCTTGTGTGTGACTATATCAATGGAAGTTGATAATACAGTTTACTTTTTTAGCAGTTGAGTTTGAACTATTTGGTGGCGGTGACTATGGAATGTTTGGTTTTATTGTTATTTAAGTTGTCAGTATTGATGATAGTATTGGTTCTCATATTTTAAAATCTGCAATTTTTGGATGCGATGACTTTTAGTAAGAATTTAGTGTTGCTGCCTGGAACGTTTTAGGTTGCAATTTTGACAATAACAAGTTTTTATTTTATGCGTTTACAAAAGAATTTTTGAATATTGTTTGCAAACTGATATAACTTTAGATAGTTTACAATCTGTATTGGCGTTAAAGATGTAGAGTCTGTAATGGTTAATTGGGTTTACAACTATATTATTCAGGAAGTGGCGTAACAGTAATTAAGTCTGGTAGTTGACAGGGTTTTTGACAAAGTAATTGGTTAATAATTGGTTTTGTAGTTGTCTGGATGTAGCATTAGGTGTGCTAATGTCTTTTTCTTTTATCTTTATTAAACATTTTTATCTGCATATTGCGGTTATTTTTTTTCTAGAAGTTTGGAGGAAAAGGTTGCTAGTCTTTGTAGTTAGTTTTTGGTGTTAGAAATGTGATGGACTGCTTCAGTTGTGGTCTAGGTGCTAGGTTCTTATTTGATTGCAGTGTATTGAGTTTTGTTTTGTTGAAGTTTGGAGACAGGGATTGGTGGTGCTTGTAGAGGTGGTGCAGCCGTTCTGCTGAGAATATCGCGGCTGAAGATGTCGCAGAGGATTCTGGAGTATGGACCAGACGACGTGCCACGCAATTGGGCATCAATGGGCGTTTTTTACAGAGAATTTTGGTGAAAAATTTGAAGATGTTTCTTTTCAAAGTGCAAACAGTGCATCAGCTACTAGTCGTTGACCGCCAAGCGCGTGTAACCTACGCTCAAGCCATCCTGAATCTTGACCACGAGAAAGACAGTTTTTTATCGAAAATCATTAGCGATGAGGTTCATTTCTATCTCTGTTGATACGTGAATAAGCAGAATTATTGCTTTTGGGGTACCGAAGATCCGCGTATAATACACGAAGAGCCACCCGCTCAAAGTTACTGTATGGTGTGATGTTTACGCTGGAGGTGTCATTGGGTCTTATTTTTTTTTTTTAAACGCCGCGGGCCAAACTACTATTTTGAACGGCGAGCGCTACAAAGCCATGCTCAACGACTTTCTTCTACCTCAACTAGACGAGTTGGGACTGGAGAACATGTGGTTCCAACAGGATGGAGCAACGGCGCATTTTGCACAACCCGCAACCCAAATTCTGAGGGTTGCATTTCTGGGTTGCCTAATCTCTTGTTTTGGCAATTTGCATTGGCCGGCTAGATTGCCAGATTTAGCTGTTCCAGACTTCTTTTTGTGGAATTTCTTGAAATCACGAGTTTATATCAACAAGCCTCAGACTCTTGAAGTCTTTAAAGAGAATGTTTTGGTTTTGAAAGTAACCTTCTGGGTGCTAGTTTCAGCCTTGAAACGATTGTTTGATATTGTTTTAGGCAATCTGATGTAGCAGGTACATTTTATTGTTCCGAATATTAGTGGGACAATTATGAATAACGATCACAGGCTACTAATGTGATTTTTATTTGTGCAACAAAGTCTTGAACTTTTTGGGAAGCGGTAAGGTAGCATTTTTAGCAAGACCGCCGCAACTAAATCAACTCAAACCTATAGCACGCTTTTAGACACAATTATTATTTAGTTTTGTGTTTAACACAATTTTTGGGCAATTTTACTGCCTAAATAATTTCCTCTAATTTGAAACCTGAAGTTTTTATTTTAGACACTAAAAATCCGTAAAACTATTAATATTCTTTTGTTTAGTTTCTAAAAATTTGTAGAATTACCAACATTCTTTTGTTTAGACCTTAAAAATCTGTGGGATGCTAACATTTCCTACTTTGGGCACTTAAAATTAGTTGAATTTTCAAAATACTTGCAAAACTACTAAAACTCTTTTATTTAAACAATAAAACATTGCAGGACTACTGAAGTTTCTTTTTTTGAACACTAAAATCCGTGGGATTATAAATTTTTTTTGTTGTAATGTTAAATTCTTTTATCTAGAAACCAAAAAAAAATTTTTTCTTAAGACACCAAATACAGTTTTTTTTAAGTTATACGCTAATGTACTATGGAAGTATCAATAATTTTCTATTTAGACACTAAAATATTGTGGAACTACTAAAAGAAACTATCAAGACACAAAAAAGTTTTTTTGTTTAGGCATTAAAACTACTAAAATTCTTCTATTTAGAAATTGAAAAACATTTTTTTTGTTTATTCACTAAAAATTTGCGGAATTACCAAATTTCTATCATTTAAACATTAAAAAATTGTGGAATTTTTTATTTAGACACAAAAAAATTGTAATGTTACCAACATTCTTCAATTTAAGCACTTTGGAGTTTTTTTTTTGTTTTAAACAATTAACATTTGTGGAACTACTAAAGTTTTTCCAGTTATATAATGAAAAATTTTAGGACTACTAATATTCTTAGTAAATTTACCAAAATTCTTTTGTTTTGACATAAAAATTGTTGGACTTTTATAATTTTTTTTGTTTTGTTATGGGCCTTGATAAACTTGCTTTAGTATTTTTTTATGTTTTTATAACTTTGGAAGTTTTTTGATTGGTTTATGAGTTTTTTTTTTGTTGTTTTTTAGCTTTGACTTTGCAATTGTTGATTAAAAATTGCAATTTTGCAAAACCAATTTTTTGTTTTTAGTGGACTAGAAAAAAAGGAGCATTTTTTTGGATTTTTTTAACTGCCAAAGTTGACGTATTTTGAATATCAAACTTTGTCAGTTAAACAAACTAAAAAGTGTTCTTTTTTGCCTATCCCACTGGGAACAAAAGAAATATTTTATGGTTTGTGCGGCTTATAGACAGAGTCTAGACTTAATATGGCGCCAGAATTGGATTCTTTGGCCTATTTTTGAACAATTTCACTAGTAACTATTGCATTAAAATTGCGATTTTTAAACAAAAAAATCGATTTTTTAAAGACAAAGTTAGAAACGCTTACAGAGTTTAGTTACTCATATTCAGGAGTGACCCACTCACCCGCTCAAATGCCTTTCTTTAAAGGATTAGATATCACCATCACCTTTTGTGACATAAAAGCTTTTTGAAGCTTTTAGAGTTCAGAATATTTCAATTTTTTGATAACTAACATTTGGGTGGGTCGGCGGGAACTCCAGTTTAAACTACTTTTGTTTTGGAGTGACCCACCTACCCGTCCAAGTGTCCGTCATCAAGGAATTGAATATCACCATCACCTCCTGTGACATACAAACTTCTAACGCTTACAGAGTTTAGAAACTTCCAATTGTGTGATAACTAACATTTGGGTGGGAGTGACCAGCCCACCCACCCAAGTGTCTATCGTCAACGGATTGGATATTACATAACCTCCTGTAACAAAGAAACTTTTAACGCCTACAGAGTTTAGAAACTTCTAATTTCTTGATAACTAATAATTGGGTGGGAGTTTCAACTAATTGTCCGTACTCATGTTTTGGAGTGACCCACCCACCCGCCTAAGTGTCTATCGTCAACGGATTGGATAATACCACTACCTCCTGTGACATAGAAACTTTTAACGCTTACAGAGTTTAGAATATTTTTTTATAACTAACACTTGGGAAACCCCAATTTAAACTACTGGCCGTACTTATGTTCTGGACTAACCCATCCCCCGCCCAAATGTCCGTTGTCAAGGGATTGGATATCACCACCACCTCCTGTGACAAAGAAACTTTTAATGCCTATAGAGGTTAGAAACTTTTAATTTCTTGATAACAAACACTTGGGTGGGTGGGCGGGAACCCCAGTTTAAACTATTTGTCCGTATTCATGTTTTGGAGTGACCCACCCACCCGCCCAAGTGTCCGTTGTCAATTGATTGTATATCACTATCACTTCCTGTGACATAGAAACTTTAACGCTTACAGAGTTTAGAAACTTCTAATTTCTGATAACTAACATTTGTGTTAGTGGGCGGAAACCCTAGTTTAAACTATTTATGTTCTGGAGTGACTCAACCACCCGCCCAAGTGTCCGTCGTCAAGGGATTGAATATCGCCATCACCTCCTGTGACATACAAACTTTTAACGCTGACAGAGTTTAGAAACTTTCAATTTCTTGATAACTAACACTTTGGTGGGTGGGCAGGAACCCCAGTTGAAACTATTTGTTTGTATTCATGTTCTGGAGTGACCCACCCACCCGCCCAAGTGTCCGTTGTCAACGGATTGGATATCACTATTACCTCCTGTAACAAAGAAACTTTGGGTGGGTGGGCGAGAACCCCATTTTAAATTATTTGTTTGTATTTATGTTTTGGAGTGATCCACTCATCCTCCCAAGTGTCTGCCGTCAATGGATTGGATATCACCAATACTCCTGCGACATAGAAAGTTTTAACGCCTACAGAGGTTAGAAACTTTCAATTTCTTGATAACTAACAATTTTTAATTTTTTGATAATTGATTTTTGGGTGGGTGGATGGGTGGATGGGTGGATGGAAACTTCAGTTTAAACTATTTGTCCGTATTCATGTTCTGGAGTGACTCACCCACCCGCCCAAGTGTACGTCGTCAAAGAATAGGATATCACCATTACCTCTTGTGAATTAAAAACTTTTAACGCTTACAGAGTTTAGAAATTTCTAATTTCTTGATAACTAACACTTTGGTGGGCGGGCAGGAACTTCAGTTTAAACTATTTGTCGGTACTCATGTTTTGAAGTGACCCACCCGCCCGAAAAAGTGTCCGTCGTTAAGGGATTGGATATCACCATTACCTTCTGTGACATAGAAACTTTGAACGCCTACAGAGTTTAGAAACTTCTAATTTCTTTATAATTAACACTTGGGTGGATAAGCGGGAAATCCAGTTTGAACTATTGGTCCGTACTCATGTTCTGGAGTGGCCTACCTATCCGCTCAAGAGTCTGTCGCCAAGGGATTGGATATTACTATCACCTTCTGTGACATAGAAACTTTGAATGCCAACAGAGTTTAGAAACTTTAAATTTTTTGATAACTAACACTTGGGTGGGTGGGCGGGAACCCCAGTTTAAACTATTTGTCCGTACTCATGTTTTTTAGTGACTCACACACCCGCCCAAGTGTTTGTCGTCAAGATTGAATATCACTATCACCTTCTGTGACAAAAACTTTTGAACGCCTACAGAGTTTAGAAACTTTAAATTTCTTGATAACTAAATCTTGCGTTGGTGGGCGGGAACGAGGATGAGCGGGAACCTCAGTTTAAACTATTTGTCCGTACTCATGTTCTGGAGTGACCCACCCACCCAAGTGTCCGTCGTCAAGGGATTGAATATCACCATTACATCCTGGGACATAAATTTTTTTAACGTTTACAAAGTTTAGAAACTTTCAATTTTTGATAACTAACACTTGTGTGGGTGAGCGGGAACTTTAGTTTAAACTATTTGTCCGTATTTATGATTTGGAGTGACCCACCCACCCGCTCAAGTGTCCGTCGTCAAGATTGAATATCACTACCACCTTCTGTGACAGAGAAACTTTGAACGCTTACAGAGTATAGAAACTTCTAATTTTTTGATAAGTAACACTTGGGATGGTGGGCGGGAACTTCAGCTTAAACTAGTTGTTTGTACTCAAGTTCTGGAGTGACCCACTTATCTGTCAAAGTGTCCGTCGTCAAAAGATTGGTGATGGTGATCACCTCCTGTGACATTAACGTTTACAAAGTTTAGAAATTTCTAATTTCTTGTGATAACTAACACTTGGGT
Source organism: Tachinus rufipes (assembly GCA_963932245.1). NCBI lineage: Eukaryota > Metazoa > Arthropoda > Insecta > Coleoptera > Staphylinidae > Tachinus > Tachinus rufipes. Next base: position 128,172,040 of record OZ010741.1, read on the forward strand.
GGGTGGGCGGGAACCCCAGTTTAAGTTACTTGTCTATACTTATGTTTTGAAGTGACCCACCTACCCGCCCAAGTGTTTGCCATCAAGAGGCCATCAAGAGATTGCAACAACCACTTTTAACGCTTGCAGAAAATAGATACTTCAAAAATACCAAAATTTTATGAAATTCCATAATTTTGGGTTTTTAAAATTTTAAACAAATTTCAGAAAACACCAAAATCCGTGGGGTATTTCCTGTGGGTAGAAAAAATTTAGCACTTTTGTGTCATTATTTTGCTTGCTTGGATCTCCAAAAAGTTTAATTTTAGCTGCAATCTTAAAAGGTCTTAATTGCTGCAATTTTTGTTTTGTCTTGGATTAGTTTAGTAGTAGCTATGCGCTATGGGGCTCTTGTTAACGTTTTTTGGACTTTGGGGCGGCCCGGCGAAGAAGCAAAACTTTGGAGATGATATTTGCAATGCATCTACTTTGCCTACTAAGTCCAAGTGTGGAGAAGCCTGAAAGAATTTTTTGGTTTGTGGTCTCAAATATCAAGGTGTGCGATTACTTTGAAAAATTTTTGTGTGGTTTACTGTTATTAACTGGTCTTAGAAACCTTATATACGTAAAGTGGTGTAGTGAATTGGCGTTGAGTTTGCGCAAAGTCTAATGAAGTAGCTATTTTGAATTGCAATTTATGAGTGGAATGCTACCAAGTGCATGCACACCCGTATTTGGGTAAATATCTCTTTTCTTATTTGTCTGGGCTATCGTTTGTTGAAATATATATTTATTTTTTTAATAATTGGCCAAATTTGTTGACTATTGGTCCAAAATTTAGGATTTTTATCTAGAAGAGCTTTCTTTTTTTGATGTCGTAGTGGGAACGTTTTGATTCATAGCGGACTGCATACGAAACGACATCTAAAAGAAACAGTGTTTTAGGTTGTTTTTTAGTTTGTTCTGGACTTTTGAGCACGTAAAAGGGTGCGATTGGATTTTTGGAATTACACTAAGCAATTTTATTTGGTGCTACGCGCAAATTTTTCAAACCAGTGGGGTTTAGAATTTTTAAATTTTTAATAACAAATTGGTATAATTTTGACCAACAGAAACTAAAATTGAGTTTACTTTAAAAGTGCAAATTTGTGAAAAATCTAGGAAAATCCGTTGAGTCCGAGCAAAAAATCAAGAATTTGCTTATAAGAAACGGGCCGCTTTCAATTTTTTGGCATTAGAGCATCCTGCGTGTTTAGACAAAAAGTTTGGTTTTATTTCGTCTTCTTGGGACTGCAAACTACAAAAAAATTGTTTTTGATAACTTTTTACGAGTTCAGTAAACTATAACTAACAAAACAATCACTTGAGTGTGCCTTTAATTTGTGCTTATTTACTTGCCCGTGAAAGCCTTTTGATTGATTTGATTAAATTGTTTGATTGAACCAAAAAGAAAGAGACCAAGTTGAGCTGGTGGATGCAGAGATCAATTTTGAAAATACATTTTATTATCTTTAGATAGTGTAGCAGTTAGGGCTTGTATATTGTTAGGCAATTTAGAAAGACCAATTTTGGTACGACCTAAAAAGGTTCTAATGGGAAGATAAGTTGACTGTAGTCTGGGCGCTACTAAAGAAGTAGTTTTGCAGAGCCCATATCTTAGCAGATACTGGTTGTGTTAAAAGATGGTGATTGTCTTGAAGTTTGCATCTTTACTATGAACAGAAAGCAGAAATTAGTTTTTACAGTTGTGTTGTTGCTTTTGTAGTAGCAAAAGTAAATTCAAGCCGAGGTCTAAAAGGTTGGGTACTAACGGTGTTGGGGATACATTCTTCTTCTTTTAGTGCCGTACTTTTTTTTGTAATTTTGTAGTGTGCAATAATGGTAATGGTAAAGATGCAAAATCTACAATTTAACGTAGATGAACCAGATTATTAGAAGGGTTTACTAGGCAAATATTTGCTGGCTTGCTATTGCCACTTCAAAATATTTTTGACAAATTAGATTAAAAATAATAAATTGGATTAGATGATTAGCTGCTGGGAATCACACCTGATACCACTTTACGCTAAACCATTGCGCCACAAGATTTTGCTATTGTAGAAAGTGGCTTAGTTGGGCGAAGCGTCTAACTCGAATCTCAGCGCATAAATTGTCGCAGGTTCGAGCCTCAGCTCCGGCAGAAAATTTTAAGAAATTATAGCATATATTAATTCAGGACGTTAGTCTAATATATGATTAAGGTTCATTTAACCATAATTACATTTAATATGAGAGTGTGGGTGGACCAGATACTAGGCCTCGTCAGTACTACAGTGCTTTCATTCTCTCATTAACGGGTGCGATAGTATATATTTGTTAGTTTGTGTGTTAGTAGCATAAGTGTAAGCCTTAAAATATTGGCCTTTGCAACTGAAAAAATACATTATTATTTCACACTAAATGCTTTGTTATTACATTAAATCCTAAATATCTGAAAATTAGTCAATTCATAGAAGTCCGCTCTCTAATTTTTATAAATACATCAGCGCTATAGCAGCCGGAAAATATATAAATCACTTAATTAATATTAAATTATTTGTTATAAATCATGGAAAAATTGCTATGTCGTATCTCGGTAACAAAAACAGCACAAGACGTACTTGAAATGTAAATCAATTTATTCCGTCCGTTCCATGTTTAAACAGTCACACATCATCAAGTCCATATTGTGTGTAATATTATTTATATTAATCAGTCGGGGATTTTATATGGGGGTGACCATAAAAACAATACATAAATAAGCCATCAATCAATTTGATGGAAAATTTAATAGATTTTTGTTTTATGTTGTGTGGTCAGGGTCGATTTACAAGATACGCTTTGATTTTTATTATGTAAACCCAAAATATTAATTATTTTAAGTCTATTAAGATAATTGAATGAATATATTATTGAGCTACAAAATAATTTTAAAATAGTGAACCTGATATGTAATATGTAAAGTATATAGGCTGATTATCAGTTGTGCCTACAAAGAGACAAAGATGCCATTGAATTCTTTCCTAGTTTGAAGGAGCAATGGTGAGAAAGTTAGCGAGCTTTTTCGCTTATGCAATTTTAAAATTCAAGCGCGCTATTGTATTGTTTGCATAGATAAATTCCATGATGCAGTTATATGAGGGTGGTTTGGTTTTTGATTCAATAAATATATTTTGCAAAAAAGATTTAATGTATAATTTTAACATAAATATAAAATAGAAATAATCAATCGAGTTAATTTGGAAACATTATTTTTAACAAAAATTATTTCAATCTTAGACAAATTATTTTATTATTAATTGTTAGTGTTTTAAAATAAAAAAAAATTAAAATTTTTTAATTTATGTCTAAATTAAATGTCGTACAAATTTTAAGTTTTTAGTTTAAAGATTTTGCTCTCAGCATCAATTTATGCAAAATTGTGATTTAAGTTAAAAACAAAATTAAAAAAAAAATATTTATATATTCCAAAAATTATTTTTTAATACCGTAGCATCTGAAGCACTCCCTATATTAAATTTTGTATAATATTTGAGTTCTCTGTTTAGAAATTGTGTCCACCGCATTAATATGTATGCAAGATTGTGATTTAAATTAAAATCAAAATGTTTTGAAAAAAATATTTTTAAATTTTTAAAATAATTTTTAATATAGTAGAATAATAAGCAATGCTTCAATTAAATTTTGTACAATTTTTAAGTTTTTGGTTTAAAAATTGTTTCTTCAGTATCAATTTATGTAAGATTAAGTTTTTTAATCAAAAAAATTAAAAAAAAAAAATTTTAAATTTTTAAAATTATTTCTTAGTATAGTAGAATGATAGACCAAGGTTAAATTAAATTTTGTCTAAAATTGTGCCTTTAGCATAAAATTATGCAAGATTGAGATTCAAATTAAAACCAAAATGTTTTGAAAAATTATAAAAAATATTTCTAAATTTTTAAAATTATTTTTGAATGTAGTAAAATACTAGGCAATGCCTAAATTAAATTTTGTACAATTTTTGAGTTCTTGGTTTAATAATTGTGTCTTCAGCATTGATTTATGCAAAATTGTGATATAAGTTAAAACCAAAATGTTTGAAAAATTAAAAAAAAAAATAATTTTTTAAAAATTATATCTAACTATAGTAGAATACTAAGTTAAGTTTTGTATAATTTTTGAGGTTTTAGTTTGAAAATTGTGTTCTTGGCATCAATTTATGTAAGATTGTAACATAAGTTAAAACCAAAATATTTTAAAAAATTGTAAAAATAGTTTTAAGTTTTTTAATTTATATTAGAATATTAGGCAATGCCTAAATTATTTTTTTTGCAGTTTTTGGTTTAAAAATTGCGTCTTTGGCATTAATTTATGCAAAAATGTGATTTAAGTTAAAACCAAATACTTTGAAAAATTATTAAAAAAAACTATAAATTATAATTTTTTACAAAATTAACAATAAAATGCTCAAACAACTTATTTATTACGTAAAATACTTTCAAAATTACTCAAAAAATACAAATTTTGTCTAAAATTTATCAAATATCTTGCAGAAAAAGTATTTATTTAATGAAATTTACATAAAAACCAATTTCTCATCTTTTTACACATTTTTTTTTAAATTGCACTTTTTTTTTGTTGAAAATTGTTTAGTTTTTTTATGAAATTTTTTATAAATTTGCACAAAAAATTTTTGTTTTACTAAATTTATGAAAAATCGCGCAAGGAAACTATTTATTTTACTGAAATTTGCCGAAAACATTTATTTATTTTATGAAATTTAACAGGAAATTGCACAGAAAATTTAATTATTGCAAGCAGTTTGCACACAAATTAATTTGTCAACTTAAAATGATGAAAATATGAAAAATTGGTCAGAAAAACTATTTTTTGTAATGAAATTTAATAAAACTAATTTATTTCATGAAATTTATCTGGATATTGCAGAGAAAACTTAATTATTGCAACAAATATGCAACAAAATAGGTTTATATTTTTAAATTAATCACCTCTCTTGCAGAAAACTGATTTATTTTACAAAAATTTACTAAAAACTCCAATTTTTGTATCAATTTTATCAAAATTTGTCTAGGAAACTTATTTATTGCATAAAATTTGAAAAAAAAAACTCATTTATTACACATAATTCATCTAGAGTTATGCAAAAATTGATTGTTGTACTAAATTTATGAAAAATTGCATAGAAGAACCATTTTTTCATGAAATTTGCACAAAATTATAATTTATCTTATAAAATTGATCAGAAAATAGCACAAATAATTAGATTTTTGCAACAAATTTGGACCAAAATTAGTTTATTTTATGAAATTTATCATAAATTCCGCATAAAACTCATTTATTTTACAAAATTTTACTAAAAAGCACAATTTATGTACCTAATTTGCCTAGGAAACTTATTTATTGCCTGAAATTTGCGCAGAAAACTCATTTACTACACATAACTCATCTAGAATTACGCAAAAATATTATTGTTGTACTAAATTTATAAAAAAAATTGCACAGAAAAACTATTTTTTTCATGAAATTAGAACAAAATATTAATTTATTTTATAAAATTTATTAGGAAATTGCACAAAAAACTTGATTTTTGCAAGAAATTTGGACCAAAATCAGTTTATTTTATGAAATTGATCATAAATCCTGCAGAAAATTTATTTATTTTACAAAATTTTACTAAAAACACAATTGATGTGCCAAATTTGTCTAGGAAATTTATTTATTGCATGAAATTTGCACAGAAAAGTCATTTATCACACATAATTCATCTAGAATTACGCAAAAATACCATAGTTGTACTAAATTTATGTAAAATTGTACAGAAGAACCATTTTTTTATGAAATGTGCACAAAATATTAATTTATTTTATGAAATTTATTAGGAAATTGCACAAAAAGCTTGATTTTTGCAAGAAATTTGGACCAAAATCAGTTTATTTTATGAAAATGATCATAAATCCCTCAGAAAATTTATTTATTTTACAAAATTTTACTAAAAACACAATTGATGTGCCAAATTTGTCTATGAAACTTATTTATTGTTTGAAATTTAGACAAAAAAATTATTTATTACACATACTTCATCTAGAATTACGCAAAAATATTATTATAGTACTAAATTTATAAAAAATTGCACAGAAGTACTATTTTTTTATAAAATTTGGACAAAATATTATTTTATTTAATAAAATTTATTAGGAAAGTGCACAAAAAACTTGATTTTTGCAAGAAATTTAGACCAAAATGAATTTATTTCATGATATTTATCATAAATTCGGCAGAAAATTCATTTATTTTACAAAATTTTACTAAAAATCACAATTGATGTACCAAATTTGTCTATAAAACTTATTTATTGCATGAAATTTGCACAGAAAACTCATTTATTACACATAATTCATCTAGAATTACGCAAAAATACTATTGTTGTAATAAATTTATGAAAAAATGCACTGAAGAATTATTTTTTCTTGAAATTTGCACAAAATATTAACTTATCTCGTAAAATTTATTAAGAAATTGCACAAAAAAATTGATTTTTACAAGAAATTTGGACCAAATTCAGTTTATTTTATGAAATTATTCATATATCCCGCAGAAAACTCATTTATTTTACAGAATTTTCTTAAAAAACACAATTGTTGTACAAAATTGATCAAAATTTGTCTAGGAAATTTATTCATTGCATGAAATTTGCATAAAAAACTTGATTTTTGTAAGAAATTTGAACCAAAATCAGTTTATTTTATGAAATTAATCATATATCCCGCAGAAAACTCATTTATTTTACAAAAAATATTTAAAAAACACAATTGTTATACAAAATTTATCAAAATTTGTCTAGGAAATTTATTCATTGCATGAAATTTGCATAAAAAACTTGATTTTTGCAAAAAATTTGGACCAAAATTGTTTATTTTATGAAGTTAATCATATATTCCGCAGAAAACTCATTTATTGTACAAAATTTTCTTAAAAAACACAATTATTGTACAAAATTAATCAAAATTTGTCTAGGAAATTTATTCATTGCATGAAATTTGAATAAAAAAACTTGATTTTTGCAAGAAATTTGGACCAAAATCAGTTTATTTTATAAAATTAATCATAGATCCCGCAGAAAACTTATTTATTTTACAAATTTTTATTAAAAAACATAATTGTTGTACAAAATTTATGAAATCTTGTATAGGAAACTTATTCATTGCATGAAATTTGCACAAAAAACTATATAATTCATCTAGAATTACGCAAAAATTGATTGTTGTACTAAATTTATGAAAAATAAATGATGAAATTTGCACAAAATAGTAATTTATCTCATAAAATTTATCAGAAAATTGCACAAAAAACTTGATTTTTGCAAGAAATTTGGACCAAAATTAGTTTATTTTATTAAATTTATCATAAATCTCGCAGAAAACTTATTTATTTTACAAAATTTTACTAAAAAATACAATTTATGTACTTAATTTGCCTAGAAAACTTATTTATTGCATGAAATTTGCACAGAAAACTCATTTACTACACATAATTTATCTAGAATTACGCATAAATACCATTGTTGTACTAAATTTATGAAAAAATTACACAGAAAACTATTTTTTTTATGAAATTTGCACAAAATATTAATTTATTTTATAAAATTTATCAGAAAATTGCACAAAAAACTTGACTTTTGCAAGAAAATTGCACAAAAAACTTGATTTTTGCAAGATAATTGGATCAAAATCCCGCATAAAACTTATATATTTTAAAAAAATTACTAAATATAATTGATGTACCAAATTTGCCTAGAAAACCTATTTATTGCATGAAATCTGTAAGAAAACTTATTTATTACACATAATTCATCTAGAATTACGCAAAAATGCTGTTGTTAAACTAAGTTTATGAAAAATTGCACAGAAGAACCATTTTTTTATGAAATTTGCACAAAATAATGATTTACCTTATACATTTTTTTTTTAAATTGCACAAAAAACTTGATTTTTGCAAGAAATTTGGACTAAAATTAGTTTATTTTATGAAATTGATCATAAATTCTGCAGAAAACTTGTTTATTTTATCAAATTTTACTAAAAAACACATTTGTTTTATGAAATTTATTAAAATTTGTCTAGAAAATTTATTCATCGCATGAAATTTGCATAAAAAACTTGATTTTTGCAATAACCTTGGACCAAAATCAGTTTATTTTATGAAATTAATCATATATCCCGCAGAAAACTCATTTATTTTACAAAATTTTCTTAAAAAACACAATTGTTGTACAAAATTTATCAAAATTTGTCTAGGAAGTTTATTCATTGCATGAAATTTGCATAAAAAACTTGATTTTTGCAAAAAAATTGGACCAAAATTGTTTGTTTTATGAAGTTAATCATATATTCCGCAGAAAACTCATTTATTTTACAAAATTTTCTTAAAAAACACAATTGTTGTACAAAATTGATCAAAATTTGTCTAGGAAATTTATTCATTGCAAAAAATTTGCATGAAAAACTTGATTTTTGCAAGAAATTTGGACCAAAATCAGTTTGTTTTATAAAATTAATCATAGACCCCGCAGAAAACTTATTTATTTTACAAATTTTTATTAAAAAACATAATTGTTGTACAAAATTTATGAAATCTTGTATAGGAAACTTATTCATTGCATGAAATTTGCACAGAAAACTATATAATTTATCTAGAATTACGCAAAAATTGATTGTTGTACTAAATTTATGAAAAATAGCACAGAAGAACGATTTTTTCATAAAATTTGCATAAAATAGTAATTTATCTCATAAAATTTATTAGAAAATTGCACAAAAAACTTGATTTTTGCAAGAAATTTGGACCAAAATTAGTTTATATTATCAAATTTATTATAAATCCAACAGAAAACTCATTTATTTTACAAAATTTTACTAAAAAACACAATTGATCTGCCAAATTTGTCTAGGAAACTTATTTATTGCATGAAATTTGCACAAAAAACTTATTTATTACACATAATTTATCTAGAATTACGCAAAAATACTATAGTTGTAGAAGAACCATTTTTTTAATAAATTGTGCACAAAATATTACTTTATTTTATGAAATTTATCAGAAAATTGCTCAAAAAACTTGATTTTTGCAAGATAAATGGAAAAAATCAGTTTATTTTATGAAATTGATCATAAATCCCACAGAAAATTTATTTATTTTAAAAAAATTACTAAAAACACAATTGATGTATTAAATTTGTTTAGGAAACTTATTTAATGCATTAAATTTGCACAAAAAACTTATTTATTGCACATAATTCATCTAGAGTTACGCAAAAATTGATTTTTGTTATGTAAAATTGCACAGAAGAACCATTTTTTTACGAAATTTGCACAAAATATTAATTTATTTTATAAAATTTGTTAGGAATTTGCACAAAAAACTTTATTGTTGCAAGAAATTTAGACCAAAATCAATTTATTTTATGAAATTTATTATAAATGAGAAAATTCATTTATTTTACAAAATTTTACTAAAAACACAATTGATGTATCAAATTTATCATAATTTGTATAGGAAATTTATTCATTGCATGAAATTTGTACAAAAAAATCATTTATTACACATAATTAATCTATAATTATGCAAAAATACCATTGTTGTACTAAATTTATAAAAAAATTGCTGAGAAAAACTATTTTTTTTGTAAAATTTGTACAAAATATTAATTTATTTTATAAAATTTATCAGAAAATTTTACAAAAAACTTGGTTTTTGCTAGAAATTTGGACCAAAATCAGTTTATTTTATGAAATTTATTATAAATCCAGCAGAAAACTTATTTATTTTTCAAAATTTTACTAAAAAACACAATTGATGTGCGAAATTTGTCTAGGAAACTTATTTATTTTATGAAATTTGCACCAAAAAACTTATTTATTAAACATAATTTATCTAGAATTACGCAAAAAAAGCCATTGTTGTACTAAATTTATTAAAAAAAATGCATAAAAGAACCATTTTTTTCATGAATTTTGAACAAAACATTAATCTATTTCATGAAATTTATCAGGAAATTATACAGAAAATTTAATCATTACTAGAAACATGCATTAAAATCAATTTATTTTATGAATTGATCATAAATCTTGCAGAAAACTTGTTTTAAATATTGTTTTACGAAATTTATCAAAATTTGTTCAGGAAACCTATTCATTGCATGACTTTTTCACAAAAAAAAACAAACTATTTTATAAAACTTATTACAAATTGCATGAAATTTTTTTTTTTTTACATTTATTGCAGGAAATTGTCACACTAAACCCATTTATATAATAGAATACATTAAAATTTACGTATAAAACATATTTATAATATAAAATTACACAACAAATAAAACTATTTTACAAAATTGATCAAAAGTAGTGCAAAATCGCGTTTATGGCATGAAATACATAAAATATATTGTTACATATACAAGATTATTTTATAAAATTTATTATGAATTGCACAGAAAACTCATTTATTGCAGAAATTTTTTCAAAATTAAATATTATATAATAAACAAATTGTTTTACAAAATAATTTATTATTTATTGAAAAAAATTTGCTCAAAACTAGATTTATTTAATAAATTTTATCATAAATCGTTTATCACTTTTTTTTTATTTTATTGAAAATTTTGCACAAATTTATTAATTAAATAAAACATAATAAAACGCAATTTATTTTATAGGAATAATTATAAACTGCCCAGAAAGCTTATTTGTTGCACAATTTTTTTTTAATTACTCAAAAAACACAAAAATGTGATGTAAATCCGTTTATTGCATGAAATTTATCAAACATCTTGCGGTAGCTTATTTATTGATCAAAATTTGCACAAATAAACAAATTTATCATAAATTTTTTAAATTGTAAATAACCTAATTGTACAAACTTAACAAAAAAATGCATAGAAAACCCATTTATTGCATAAAAAAATAATTCATTTTATGAAAGTTATTATAAATTCTGAAGGAAATATAAAATTCTTCTAAAATTACACAAAAAGAACAAATTTTGTTTGATATTTATACAAAGTTTGTCTAATGTTGAGCAATAAATCCATTTATTGCATTAAATTTTTATAAAAAAACAAATTATCTCATAATATATTTGATAGATCGCATATAAAGCTTATTTATTAAACAAAATTCTTATAAAATTACACCAAAAATAAAATTGTTACAGAAAATTTATCAAAAATTGCGCAAGAAAATTTGGACAAAAAAACATTTTACTCTAATCATAAATCGCACAGAAATTTTTTTTACTACACAATTTTTATTAAATATGTATTTTAAAATTGCACAAGAGACCCATTTATTGCATGAAATTTACAAAAAGAACCAATTTAATTATTTTTTATTCAGTGTTGTTGATATTTATTGTAATGGGGTATTTGGTTGCAATTGAAAACTAATTTATAGATTCTACTTAAGACTTTTATTCTTTATTCATTTTACAATTGCAAACGTATCGGAGTTAAAACTAGTGCTAAAATTTTATAAAATAACGATACAAATAGAATTCTACAAAATACTTCAAATTGTATAAAAACCAATTTAATTTAATTATTTTAAATAATAAAACAGTAGACAAAAATTAACTACTTAAAAAAGTTATTTCAATTAAATTATATAGGTCACCGAATGCATTTATAGAAATGAAAATTGAATGATTGATTGGTGGTGGACGTTACTATGTGATAGTTCATTATAAAATAAATAAGACACATTTACTATGCAACTATATTACAAATATACTATAACTAGTTTCAACCTTTACCAGGCCATCATTGGACGGTGGTACAAAAAAGTATGAATATAAAACAATTACAAAGCATATATACGACATTAAAACATAAAATGTACAGAGAGGTGGAAAATAACATTGAAATTATTATGATTAAAATGATTATGAATACATAAAAAAATACAAAAAGTGAAAACCAGAGAAAGTATCAGGGCAATTCCATTTCAAACGGCTCAGAGCTGGGGGGGGGTCCATTGAGAAACTTGCTTATGTATTTTTTTTTAGTTTTTATAACTTATTAGTAGTCCTTTGATCGGTATATGAGGGTATAAAACCCATTAAAAAATTTTTTATGATTTTTTTAAGTTGACGTGTTTTGATGTAAATTAATTAGAAAATATAAATTTGTTGTGTGTATTTGGGTTTGAAAGGTCTAAAACTCGAAAAAACTGCAAAAATAAGCCTATTTTTCAACATAAACTTTTACAAATGCACATTTAACAGTTTTCAGAGAAACTATACACCAAATAGTATAAAAAAATTTAGTTTTGCAAACAATTCTACATAGAAAATAGTCAGTGTCGTGCTTATCTGGCAAAAAAAACCAATCTAGAAAAAAAAATTTGTTCAAAATTTACTTAATTTTTTTTTTTTTTTAATTTTTTTTAAGATTATTTTGATTATATTTTTTTTAAGTTTATTTCAAAAGTTTAACAAAGACATTTTTTGTTGCTTGAGTTGCCTAGTGTGTTTATACTATTTTTTGTAAATATAAAAAATTATTAATTTTTAAGCATTTTTTGCTTAAAAATTTTGTAAACATTTTTTTCTAGATGGACTTTTCTATAGATGTTGAGTACAACACTCACAATTTTTCATGTAAAATTGTCCCCAGAATTCAAATTTTTAATCATATTTGATGTATTGTTCCTCTGAACGCGGCTAAATGTGCATTTGTAAGAGTTTATGTTGAAGAATAGGCCTACTTTGCAGATTTTTTGAGTTTTAGACGCTTAAAACCCAAATACACAGAAAAAATTTATATTTTCCAATTAATTTACATCAAAATACGTCAACTTTGGCGGTGAAAAAAAAAATAAAAAATGCTCCTTTTTGCCCAGCCCACTAAGAACAAAAACATGGTTTTATGGCTTTGCGGCTTATAGACAGGGTATAGACTTGAAATGGCGCCAGATTTGGATTCTACAAAAAATTTCTGGTTGATTTCATTAGTAAATTTATTTCTTATGAGTTAAAATTGCGGTTTTTAAACAAAAAATGCGATTAAGTTAAAAAACGACAAAAAAACTAAAAAAAATCGTAGAATTTTTTTTTATGGGTTTCATACTCTCATATATCGATACCCCCTAGCTCTGGACCGTTTGAAATGAAATTGCCCATCAATGAATGGCGGTTTTTACTTAAAGGTAATTGAGAAAAAAGACATTCCGCAAAAAGAGGGATAGTATTAAATTATCAAAGTAACCTTTTTTTAATCATTTATTGTCATTAATATTGTTGTCTTTTATTGTAATTTGTTTTAAGATTGCGGCCGCAATAGATGATTGCTATTTTACTAAGTATGAGTTATTGAAATATAGAAAGAAAAGACAATTTGTTTTAATAATTCCTATATAGTCAAATTACGAATTTTATTAAATAAGCGCAAAAAACTATTTATTGCATAAAATATGCACAAAAACCAATTTGCTAAATGAAATTAAAAAATAGTGTTTTGTGCAGATTCATCATAAATAGCGCAAACAAATGTTTACACATTTTTTTTTTAATTGCTCAAATAATAATAATAATAATAATTTGTCTGTATTTATTATTACAAACAAAAAATAAATTTTACAATTATTATTTAATAACCTAACCTAACCTAACAAAAATTGCGCAGTAAACTTATATATTGAATTAAAGTTGCAAAAAATGTTAATTTACTTCTTCATGAAAATGATCATAAACAGAATTGTAGTACGAAATTTATAAAAAATTGCACAAGAAAGACATTTATTGCATAAAATTTACACATTTAACGAATTTACTTTATGAAATTCTTTTTCTTAAATAACGAATCAAAATTCATTTATAGCACGAAATTTTGCAAAAAAAAATCAATTTATTCCATCAAATTTACCATAAATCTAATGTAAGACACAATTCTTATAATATTATTCAAAAAACACAAAAATTGTGCAAGAAACCTATTTACAGTATAAAATTTGCACAAAAAAACTATATACTTTATGAAATTTATCAAAAAAAAAATTGCAGAATACTTGTTTATTAGACAACATTTTGTTTAATCTTATTAAAAAGCAATTCCTACAAACAGGAAATGTATCAAAAATTGCACAGGAAACCCATTTATTGCATAAAACTCAAACTGAAAAACCAACTTACTTTATGAAATTTGTTAAAAATTGCATAAAAAATTCATTTATATTTATTATAAATCTTGCAGAATACTTGGTTATTAAAGAAAATTCTTCTAATATTACTCAAAAAACACACAATTTTTTAAATTTGTTATAAATTGCGCAGAAAACTCATTTATTTATTTTTTTAATTTATTTGTAAAACACTTGTTGTACATAATGTATTGAAAATTGAGCAGGAAAGCATATACTGCATGAAATTTGCATAAAAAATTAATTTATCTTAAGTAATTTATTACAAATTGCACTTAAAACTTATGTTTTACATAAAATTCTTCTAAAATTGCATAAAACGCAATATTGCTGCACAAAATTTATTAAAAATTGGACAGAATATTCTTTTATTGAATAAAAATAATTTGATTACCATAAATAGCGAAGAAAATTTATTTATTTTACAAAACTATTTCAAAATTATTTAAAATTAAACAAAATTTATTATAAATTGTAAAAGAAACTCATTTATTGCAAGAATTTTGCTCAAAAATGATTAATTTATCTTATAAAATGTAACATAAATTGCTTTTTTTAATTATTCAAAAAATAAGTTGTAGAAAATGATTAAAAATTGCTTATGTTTATTTATTGAATGAAATTTGCACAAAAAGTAATTAATTAACGCAATTTATCATAAATTGTGCAGACAACTTATTTTATTCACAACATTTTTTTAAAGATACTAAAAATTTTATTTATTGCAAAAAAATTATTTATTTTATGAACTACATGCTCACAAGGCTTAAATTAAGTTTCCCGTGCACCCACCTAAGTGTTTGTTGTCAAGAAACTGGATTACAACCATTCAGGCGGGTGGGTGGGCAACACCAATCTAAACCACACTCTCACAAACCTAAAACTTAGTTCTCGCACACTCACTTAAGTGTTTGTTGTCAAGAAATTAGATCACAAATGCTCGGGTAGGTGGTCGGGAATCATACGCTTACAAAACTTGAACTACTTTTTTTGCCTACTCACCCAAGTGTTTGTTGTCAAGAATTTGGAATTTAACCACCCGGGCGTATGGGTGGGTAACACCAATCTATACCACACGTCCACAAAATTAAAACTTAGTTTACGCTTACACATCTAAGTGTTTGTTGTCAAGAAATTAGATAACAAACACTCGGGCCGGTGGTCATGGGAATCACACGCTTACAAAACTTGAATCAAGTTCTCCGCCCAGCCACCCAACTGTTTGTTGTCAAGAAATTGGATTACAACCATTTGGATGGGTGAGTGGGTAATAGCGATCCAAACAACACGCCCACAAAATTACAACTTAGTTCCCGCCCACTCACCCAAGTGTTTGTTGTCAAGAAATTAGATCAGAAAACTCATTTGATATAAAAAAATCTTTTATATTACTCAAAAAACTACAATTATTGTACGAAATTTATCAAAAATTGCACACAAAACTAATTTAATCAATAAAATTTGAACAAAAAACTGATTTACTTCATAAAATTTATTATAAATTGCAAATAAAACTGATTTATTACATCAAGTTTTTCGAAAATTACTTAAAAACACAATTTATCAAAAATTGTGCAATTTGTTGTTGCACACAAAACAGATTCATCTCATAAAATTAATTATAATAATAATTCTGTATTGACAAACAAACTTTATACAACTGAATCACACAAGTATATAAAAAAATAATTACAATCAAGTACGTATACAAAAATAATATTTATATTAAAAATAATTACTCACAAATTTTTTTTTTAAAAACTACAATAAGCAAAAACATAACATAAAAAAACAATTCTCTGTTTACAACACGTGCGTTTAAATTCTACAGTTAGTTTTAGAACAAAGATTAAAATTAATTTCTAAGGACGCGTTATTAGCATATCTACACATTCCACTAAGTGCATGATTAAACCTATAATTAGTATAATGCGTAGGTTTCCTAAATAGTGGCATTTGTCTAGTACGCTTATTATTTGAGGAAACTAAAAATGGTAACGTTTTTAGTAATTTTTACGATCAGTTTTTAACATTACAAGTTCTTTTAAAGTTAAAAAACACAATTGATAAAGAAAATTTATTAAAAAATGGGCGGGAAACTTATTTGTTACATAAAATTTGCACAAAAAAATGAAATTTATTATAAATTGTACGAAACCATATTTATTACACTAGATTCTACTTAAATTGCACACAAAGGCATAATTGTGGTACAAAACTTAACAAAAATTGCACAGGAAACCTATTTATTGTAAAAAACTTTTATAAAATTAATTTATCTATCTATTTATTGCACGAAATTGGCACAAAAACCGATTTATCTCATACAATTTATCATAAATTGAATATAAAACTTAATTATTACACCAAAAAAATTTATTTTTAATTATTTAGAAATTACAATTACTATACGAAATTTATTTAAAAATTACACTGAATGCATTAAATTCATTTATGAAAATTGCAAAAGAACAATTTTTATAAAGTTCGGGTAAAACCTATTGTGAACGATATTTGCACAAAAACTTGATTTATCTTATAACGTTCATAAAAATTAAACAAACTGCACAAACTTTGTTTAAAATTTATCAAAAATCTTTTAGAAAATCCACTTATTGATTAAAATTTGCACCAAAAACTAATTTATCTCATAAAATTTATCATAAATAGCACAAAGAAACAAAAAAAATTTCATAAATTGCATATAAAACTTAATTTTTAAATCAAATTGTTTTAAAATTACACAAAAACTGTTGTATAAAATTTACAAAATCGGACAAAAAACCATTTATGGCATAAAATTTGCACAACAAAGTTGTACATAGAAAATTGATCAGAAAACTAATTTTTTTTTTAAATTACACAAAAGCACAAATTGTTAAGTGTTAAGTATTGCACATAAAACCTAATTATTGCATGAAATTTTCACAAAAAACTATTTATCTCAAAAAAATATTTTATTTTATAAAATTCATCACAAATTGCACAAAAACTCAATTATTACATGAAGTTTGCACAAAAAACATAATATATGTACAAAATTAAAGTTTATTTATTGAATCAAACTTGCATACAAAACTAATTTACTTGACAAAA
This sequence comes from Tachinus rufipes, assembly GCA_963932245.1. Classification (NCBI taxonomy): domain Eukaryota; kingdom Metazoa; phylum Arthropoda; class Insecta; order Coleoptera; family Staphylinidae; genus Tachinus; species Tachinus rufipes. Next base: position 128,189,325 of record OZ010741.1, read on the forward strand.
GTTATTATAAATTGCGCTAAATACCCATTTATTACAAAAAGTTTAATTATCCAAAAAACACAAATGTTGTTTGAAATTTATTAATGAATCAAATTTGCACAACAAAATTATTTAATGATTTATTAAAAATTGAACAGAAAACTTATTTATTACATGAAATTAGCACAAAAACCGATTTATCTCATAAAATTTATCATAAATTGAATATAAAATTAATATTTTATATAAAATTGCTTTAAAATTATTTAGGAAACATAATTTCTATACGAATTTTATTTAAGAATTGCACAGAAAACTTATGTATTGTATAAAAATTGTAAAATAAACTAATTTACTTTATAAAGTTTAACAAAAATCCTACAGAAAACTCATTTATTGAACGATATTTGCCCAAAAACCCGATTTATCTTATGAAATTTATAAAAGTTGCTTAGAAAATTTATTTATTAAATAAATTCTTCTAAAATTACACAAACAGCATAAATGTTGTTTCTAATATATCAATAAAATTTCAGAAAATTGATTGAAATTTGCAGAAAAAAACAATTTATCTAATTCACTAAACTTTACAGTGGGCGTTACATATAAACCTCCGGAATTGTACTATGTTAACTTCTTGAATCAGTTAGAAAGTTCAATTGTAAATAGTTTTGTTTACTGTGATAATATTATTTGCTGTGGGGATTTTAATATTAATCTACTAAAATCTGAACTTCCGTCTAGCTTATTACTGACCGACATTATAGACAGCTTAGACCTAACTTAGTTAATTGATCAACCTACACGTATAACATTAACTTCTTCAACCCTTATAGATTTAATTCTAGTAACTCGTGATTTTAAAATATTAGATCATGGCGTTATTGACTGTAACGTGTCGGATCATGATGCAGTTTACTGTAATCTTTCAATTGACAAGACAGATCGTAATCCGCAAACGTATACATTTCGCGAGCTTCATAAGATAGATATTGCTGAATTTTATAATGATTTACAAAACATCCCATTTTATGATTTAGTTTACATTAATAATATTAACAATAAAATGTCAACATTTAATAACTATATTTTAAACATCTTCAACAAGCATGCACCAGTACAGACACGTTTATTTTCAAAACCCAAATGTCCCTGGATAACTGATAATATAAAATACTTAATTGAATTACGTAATAAAGCTAAAGCTAAATTTAGAAAGTCTGGAAACCCTGATCATTGGGATTATTATAAAAACTTAAGAAATTACACTACTATGGCAATCAAAAATGAATAAAAGGCGTATTTTTTATTTATATCTCAAAATAGAAATCAAAGTTTTTTATGGAAACATCTAAAAACTTTGAATTTGAAAAAGTCTTCAGTAGTAATACCTGATTGTCTAAAAGATGTAAATATTATAAATAACTACTTTATTAATAGTATTCCTCCAAAGAATTTCAATAACACCAATAAACCTGATGATTATTATGCTAATTTACGTCACCCATCTATGTCAGAATTTCAGTTTAAGCTTATTGATGAGGTTACTGTATTTAAACAACTAAACCAAATAAAATTGTTAGCTACCGGTTATGATGGCATTAATATCTCAATGTTGCGTATGTGCTGTCCGACTATATTGCCTTACATGGTTCATATTATAAACTCTAGTATTTTGGAAAGTACTTTTCCAAATACTTGGAAACAAGCAATTATTAAGCCTATACCAAAAATCAAAGAACCATCAGAACTAAAACAGCTGCGTCCAATTAGCATTTTACCAACGCTTTCTAAAGTTATGGAAAAAATTATGTTGGCACAATTACTTGAGTATGTAGATAAGTTTAATATACTTCCTAATGAACAGTCTGGTTTTAGGGCTGGTTACAGTTGTGAAACAGCCTTACTAAAAGTTACCGATGACATAATTTCTGCCACCGACCAAGGGAAGATGACGGTTTTGATTTTACTTGACTATAGTAAGGCATTTGATACTGTTACTTACAGTACTTTAGAACACATACTTAGATATATAGGACTAGAGGAATCATCAATTACTTTTATTAGTAGTTATTTATCAAATCGCACACAGTGTGTTAATATGAATTTTCAGAGTTTGTAAAGGTTACAAGGGGGGTTCCTCAACGGTCTATCCTTGGACTCTTTCTTTTTTCATTGTATTCATCATGCATATTGGACCAAATCAAATATTGTAAAGGACATATGTATGCTGATGATACACAGCTGTATTACTCGTTTTTACCAGATACAATTGCCAATAGTGAGGAATGTATTAATAATGATTTACGTAAAATTCTAGATTATTCCAATATGTTAGATCTATCTATAAACCCCGCTAAATCATCTTTTCTTGTGTTTGGTAAAAGTAAACTGTGCGACAAAATAGGCAATCAGCTCAATATACATTTGAATAATGTAAACATTCCGTACAGAGAACAAACCAGTAACTTAGGTGTTATAATGAATAAGACTTTTTGGTATAACCAATTAATAAATAAATTTATATCAGCTGCTTATCTAAATTTAAGAAATCTTTATCCGCATCGATCATCTTTAACAACTTCAACAAAAATTACTCTATGCGAAACATTAGTGTTATCTCACTCAATTATTGTTCTACTTTATATCACCCTGCCATTGATAAAAACACAAATTGCCGTATACAAAGAGTGCAAAATTTATGCCTACGTTTTATATATGGTATACGAAAATTCGAAAGAATTTCACACAAACTTATTGATGCTGGGAATAACATGGAAAACAGAAGGAATATTCTAGCTACATGTTTATACTGCAAGATTATAACAACATTAAAACCGCTTTATCTATATAACAAAATTACGTTTAGAAATGATGTCCATAATATTAATACAAGATTTAAGGGAAGAATTTCACCTCCTAAACACAATTCCTCTTTGTATGAACGGTCTTTCTCGTTTCAAATTTATAAAACCTTTAACTCTATACCAATATCATTAATTGGTTTGAATTTAGCCATGTTTAAGTCTGCAATCAAATCTATTTATTTGTCTAATCGTTAAAAATTGATTTACTTAGTGATAGTGTAAATGTATTATTTTCAGAATGTTATTATTTTACATTACTTGTGTTTACTTTTTGTTTATATTTGCTTTTTTAGATCATAAATAATTTTGTGTTAATATTTGTATATTATACATTTAAGGTTTGAATGGTAGAACAGCAGGGTTAGTACCCAATGCTGAATCCCGCCTTACGATTTTTTTTTTTTTTTTTTTTTTTATATGGTCAATATTATTACTTTTATTTTTTTTTAATATTCTTATGTAAAAAAAAAAGAATAAAGTTTATTATTATTATTATTATTATCTTATTAATTTGATCATAAATTGCACAAAAAACTTATTTATTACACAGAAAAAACTAAAGCTACTCAAAAACACAATTGTTGTACGAAATTTATCAATTTTTTTTATAAAATCTATTAATTGAATGAAATTTGCACAAAAAAACTAATTATAATTTTTTTAAAAACACAATTTTTGTACAAAATTCATTAAAAATTGTGCAAAATAATATAATATTTATCATATATTGTGCAGGAAACTTATTTATTACAAAATTATGTTTCTAAAATTATTCAAAACTACGATTGTTCCACAAAATTGATCAAAAATTGGGTAAGAAAACTCATTTATTGCACAAAAATCGGTTTATGTCATAATTTGCATATAAAACTCATTTTTCTACATCGAATTGTTCTAAAACCGTTGTATAAAATGAAAAATTGGGCATTTAAGGCATAAAATTTGCACAAAAACTAATATACCTCATAAAATTCATAAAAAATTGCGCAGAAAATTGGATAAATTTAGATACAAAATTTATTGAGTATTGCTTGAAAAAAAACTGCTTATTTTATATAAAAATATTTTTTTCTAAAATTACTACACTATAGTACAAAATTATTAAAAATTGTGTAGAAAACCTATTTATTACATGAAATTTTTACAAAAAAACATTTTATTTGATTAAATTTATTATAAATTGGGCAAAAAGCATATTTGTTACACAAAATTTTTCTAAAATTTATTGCAAATTGGGAAGGAAAACCCATTTATTGCATGGAATTGGCACAAAGAAACTATTAATGTCATAAATTTATTATAAATTGCTTATAAAACTCATTTTTTTACATTGAATTGTTCTAAACCTGTTGTATAAAATGAAAAACTGGGCATTTATGGCATAAAATTTGCAAAAAAACTAATAAATCTCATAAAATTTATAGAAAATTGCGCAGAAAACTTACTTATTGCAATTTTTTCCAAAGTTACACAATTTTTTTTTATTGAATGAAAGTAGATGTACAAAATAGTACAAAGTATTGCTCATAAAACCTAATTATTGTATAAAATTTGCATAAAAAACGGTTTATCTTATAAAACTATAGTTTTTTTTTAAATTACTTAAAAAACACACTTGTGGTACAAAATTGATTAAAAATTGCCCGGAAAACTTATGTATTGGATGAAATTTCCTCAAAGAAACATTTTATTTGATATAATTTATTATAAATTGTGCAGAAAACTCATTTTTACACAATTTTTTTTTAAATTATTGAAAAAATACAATTGTTATACAAAATTAATCAGAAATTGCGCAGAAAACCTATTTATTGCAAGAAATTTGGACAAAACAATATTAATTTATTTTATGAAATTTATCATAAATTGCACAGAAAACTTATTTATTGCATGAATTTTGTACAAAAAACATATAAATTTTACAAAATTTAACAAAAACCAATTTATTGAATAAAATTTGCATATACTAGATAAATTGTGCCTTTTTTTTAATTACTCAAAAAACTTTTTCTAAAACTATTCGGAACATTGTTGTACGCTGTTTATCAATAATGGCACGGGAAACCCATTTGTTGCATGAATTTTGCACAAAAACTCATTATAAATTGCGCATAAAACTCATTAATAAAAATGCGCAATTTTTAGTTCACTTTTTTTGCTAAAAGTAAGTTTTTTGAGCAATTTTTTCAAATTCTTTTAAAATTACTCAAGAAACTTATCAAAAACTACGCACGAAACGTATTTATTTAATAAAATATGCGTAAACATCCAATTTATCTTATAAAATTGTAAAAGTCTTTACGTTTTATCTAGTTTTATATAATACATTTACATATTAGATGATAACAGAATTTAAAATTAAAGGTTTTGAAGGGCCTTATATATGAGATTTTTTTTTTTTTTTTAGCCCTTACCTACTCACTCCTGGGTGTAAGCTTTTTCCAAATTTCTCCATGTCTTCCTGGGCAGTTTGTATCCAGTTATTTCCTGCGACCTTCTGGATGTCGTCTTTCTTCATTCTCGGGGGTCTTTTCGCATATCTTTTTGTGTCCCTCGGGCGCCATTGCCAGTTTATTTGTTCATCTGGTATGGTTTTGCCTTGCTACATGGCCAGCCTATCTCTATTTCAGTTGTGCTATTTTTTTAAGAACTTTGGTTACCTGACTTCTTCGGATTTCTTCGTTTTTGATTCAGTTCGATTCCCAGCACGGCTCTCTCCATTGCTCGTTGAGTAGTTTATTTGCTGTTTTGCTTGTTATTGCTATAGTCTCAAAGTCGTTAGTGAGCATTGGTAGGATATAGGTTTCGTAAACTTTTCTTTTTAGATTGATAGGAAATTTGTGGGATTTGAGTATGAATTCCAGTTTTTCAAACGCCGCCCAGCATTGACTTATCCTTCTTGCTATTTTGGTAGTCTGTTTTTTTTTTTGCTTGCCTGGGTTTTATGGCTTAGGTAGATGTATTAGTCTACGCGCTTAAGTATTTTGTTTTTGATGGTCACTTGAGTGTTGTTGGAGGGCATTATTTTTGTTTTATTGATCATCATCAATGCTTGGTGGAGTTTTTCTAGCATGGTTTTTAGTTTATTGGTTGAGCTGCTGATAATAACAATATCGTCTGAAAACTTAAGGTGGCTGAGGTACACTCCGTCGATTTTAATTCTATTTTAGTCTTAGTTTATGCTCTTAAACACCTTCTCTAACGCGGCTGTAAACAGTTTTGGAGAGATTATGTCTCCTTGGCGTACTTCTTTTCTTATCGGTATTTGCTCCGTCTTGGTATCTTCATCAATTTTAACGTATATAGTTTTATTTTTGTAGATATACTTAATGAGGTTTGAGTACGTGGAATCGATTCTTGCGTTGCCGAGGGCTTTCAGGATTGCCCACTTTTCTATGGAGTTCAATGCTTTTTGGTGGTCGACGAAAGCGATGTGTAATGGTATATTATATTCATTGCTTTTCTCTATGAGCGTCTTCAGTGTCCGCACGTGTTTGGTGGTACTGAATCTTTTTCGAAACTCAGCCTGTTCAACTGGTTGGTGGAAGTTTAATTTAAGTTCTAGTTTATTTGTTATTATTTTTGTTTAGTTTTTGGTATTAATAGTTCTAGGTGGTGGAGCTATATAGAGTTTTGTAGAAGTCTTGAATCACCATTTTGATTTCTTCAATATTGCTAACAGTGCTACCTTAGTTATTCCTTATTTTTGTTATGTTTGTCCTTTCTAGGGATAATTTTGGTCTTTGAGCCTTCTTATGATATTAAGCTTTAAAATGTCAAGAAATGTGTTTGTTTTATGCCACGAGCACTTTTTGGAAAGACGGAAAGTACGAAAGTAATACTTAAAACTTTTTCAAATGTTTTGACACTAAAGAACTTTTAATAATCTGCATTTTTTGCTGGCAAATAAAGTAAGATTTTTTTGCACTTTTGATTAATACGTTAATATGCGATGGTTTGTGTACAACTAAGACAAGTTGAGTTGACCATTTCTTTTGTAAAACAGTCAACAAAACGCTTGAATGTTGTTATGAAACCTTTTTTTGGCTGGAGTGTTTTATACGAATTTGAAACCTAGTTTGACTAAAACTCTAAGTTAGGTCTTTCAGATCACATGGCTGTCTGAAGTCTTTATTGGTCTGCTTCAGGTTTATATCTTCTTTCTCTTGAAAATTTGGTACCGTTCGGTTTTAATAGAAAAAATAGAGCACTACTCTTCTTCAATTGTTTGTTTTTTTGGTTCTTATTCTTATAAGACCTGATGATTCTGGTTTTTTTAGGATTGTTTTGGAGGTCTGCCAAGTCTCTCGTTTTATGATATTTTTGGGAATCTTTTATTTTTTATTTGTTTTACGTGGACTTTTTACATTTTTCTTCTTCTTGCATGACCAAATTACAATATTTTTTGCAGTTTTAGAGGTCTGTCAGGAAGTGCTTTTTTTGGTCTTTCGTTTCTTGATATTTTTGGGAGTTTTTTATCTTTTATTAGTTTGAAGTGGACGTTCCATATTTACCTTCTTTTTGCTTCATTAAATTAGAAGTTTTATTTTTCAAAATTATGTACATTTTTTTAAACAATCAGTTTTTGCGGTGAATGAAGTACTACTCAATATCTCTTAAGACCTATGAAATAGAAAAAGAAATTTTATTTATTAAAACAACACACAAACTAAAACCAATTATTTATTTTTAGAAATATTAATGTGTATCGTACAAAGTGTTTGGTTGTCAAATTATTTTAAGTGTAAAAATTATTTGAAGATGCTAACTAATGGTTTAGTAGAAGGACTGCTATGCCGGCAGTCCGGGTTTGATACCCGACCCAATTGTTGAATAAATTCCAATACGGTCTTCTTTGCAAAGCAATATTTGCTTAGTAAAGTTTGATTGGGATTTTTTATTCCGCGTTAAACTATTATTGAACATCACGAAGATGCGTGAGTGGCGAATCTTTAAGATTTTTTTTATCAAAATTGAAAAAAAACGTTTTTTGGAACTATTTTTTTTGAGTGTTTAATTTTTTATAAAAATAATAAAACAATAATTTGCAACAATGTATTGAAACCCGCATAAAACCTCACATCCAATTTAAATATTAACTTAGTTTAGTAATAATAATTAAATATTTATAAAAATATTTTATTTAATTTTAATTTTTTTTTTCTTTTTGTTACAGGTAAGTCGGAGCTACAAATTAAAATCCATAACAATTCAACTACATCAACAAAATTTTAATCAATTTGGCACTCAAGGTATGCACAATGTAATAATACGACAATGCTGAATGGGAATGGGACTACACGTCCAGCACAACAAACATTTCATATATGCATGAAATGTACACTAAAAATATTATGATCATTGCACTTCATGCGGATTCTTCATAGCAATGTTGAAAATTAAATTATAAAACTTAATGGAATGTTTCATTAGTAACGGCAGAGAATGTTTATGATTTCCATTTCGTTTTCAATTTACTACAATGTGTACTAACGAAACTATTCCAATTTATAGTTGAAATATTGATTAGAAAATAAAGATTGTGAATGTATTAAATGCATGAAATATTCCAAATGAAGAGACATTAATTATATTATTATAATGCACTATATTTGGTAAAGTGATTAAAACCAAACATAGTGGTGATGCATTTCGAGCAGAAACAAATAACAACAATATAATTGCATTCGCATGCAGAATGACATTACATGCTAACAAAAACATGTGGTCCCGAAGGTTGATCACATTTTCCAGATAATAATTTCGTCGCAACGCATTTTCCGTTTCGCAAACGTGCACAACTTTATATTAATGGAATTTATTAGAAAACCGGCCGAATGGGATTATATTAAGTCCATCTGCAGTGATAAAACCGGCGAAGGCCGTACGGCATAATTTCAAAATAAAGGCATTACCGACTGTACGTAAATACTTTCCGATAGTGTGAGAATATACTTTTGGTTTGTTGGCTTTCTCACAATTCCATATAAAGAGCGCCGCGCGGCTGTATTTGGATTATTTAAAATTGTCGTCTTTCAATAGAAATGTATTGAAAAAAAAAAACGCATTGATTTGTTATTGAACTCAATAAAAATAATCTCTATATTACCACTTTGTCTAACGTTTTCTATTAAATAATTCTACCAGCATTCCATCGCGTTGTGTAATCGCTTTTTTTGCAGCGATCGGGGTCTCTTTTATTTTATTACTTGCGCGGTTATTTTTTTTTTTTCGCGGTTGTAATTGTTGATGTAATTAGGTTGGATTTGTACCGAAATAGTTTTATTTTTGTTGGAGTAGTGCAATATTATTTTATTTTTATTTAAGCCGGCGCAAATTTAGATTATTTTTGTCGTGACATACATTATAAAAATATATGGCCACAACACTGTTTGTAGTGTTTTTGAAAATTTTAATTAAATAATCAATAAAATTGGAGTTTATTGACTGTTTTCTTTTGACAAAAAGTATTGTTTTTCAAATTCAAGATAAATAAGCAGAACCATTGTTAAATATTGCAAATTTTCAAAATACTTTGCACAATTCTTGTTCATCATCATTGGTGTTCTGCTTTTTTCAGATTATAAGTTCAAGTTTTATCGGACCTCCGTCATTTTTATCATTTCACTGTACTTTTTCTTTACTCTTTTCAGATTTGCATACATCATTTTTTCAATTACGTTCATCAATCTTATCTAAAATTTTTGGAAAAACAAATTTTGTTTATTTCTTCATGTTGATGATTGATGTCTGCTACTTGATTTTTATTGTTGCTAGAAGACTTAAAGATGATGTTGCAGTTTTGTTGTTTGTTGCTACTAAAGTGCAGAATTGATGTAAAAAGCTTGTCTAAACACGTTGCAGGACTGGTCTTGCAAGTGTTCCCAGTGGTTGTCTAAAATTCTAAAATCTATTGGCCGATGAAATCTACGTTGAACGTCCGTGGTTACAAGCTCTAGCATTGATTGTTGTTGTTGCAGGGTTGGTTTTGAGGCTGCGACAAAAAGGTTGCTTTCTACGTGACGTTTTGTGGGTGAATGATGTTTTTATGCTTGCATTGGCTTGGCTAGTGTCGGTTTTTTATGGTGGAGGAGTTGAATTTTGAAATGTTCTTTAATTTATTTGACTTTTTTTTAACGGTTTTTCTAGTGGCAACTATATTGCAATAGATTAGTGCAAGAACTGTTAAGCAGGAAGCCTAAGTTTGATTGCCAGCAGCAGCAGTATCTAGTTTGTCAAATATCTTTTAATGCAGTTTGCAAAACAATGGCAAACCAGCTAAGTACTTGCCTAGTAAACTCTTCTAGTGGTGTGGTTTGGATTCCACGTTAAACTGTTTGTGTAGAACTATAATTGCACACTACACAAGAGAGGGGCGCCTACGCTTGTAGCAAGCACGGCACTATAAGAAGGAATTTTAGTCAGTTGTTGGTATTGTTTGGTCAACTTGCATTTTCTTTGGAGTTTGTTGGCTTTGATTACATTTTGCTTTATTTTGATAAGTTTTGGTTTTTGCTAACAACTTAGCTTGCCAGGGATTTTTGAGGGAATACTGGCTTGGTTTGGTCTGTTTTGCAACTTTTTTGGTAGCACTTGGCTACGTCTTAACGTAGCAGATGCAATTTTTTTGCGTTTTGTTGGGCAATTGGATCTTTTTCTTGCTTTGTTTTCATTTTTTTTAGGCTTTTGTAATTATTTAGAATTTTCTTGTTTTCCTTCTTTATTGGTTGAAGCTATCCGGATTTTTTAGACATTTACTGAAGTTTGGTTTCTGGATTTGAGTTGGTTTTGGTTCAAAGTGTTAGTTTTAAGTTGTCAGCTTTGTTTGCTTTTCTTATGAAGTTTCTATAAAGGTTTTTCAGTATGATCTGGCTGGCTAGAGATTTTTTTTATATTTTGGAATAAGTTCATGGGTTGGATCTTTGATCTAGAAACTTGGTTTTGAACACAAATTGAAGTTTTGCTGGTTATAGACTACGTTCCTCTTCTTTTTTAGCTTCTTTGTTGGCAGTACCGGCAGAAAGGGCATGTATGATTAACAGCTCTAAGCTCTAAGACTTGGATGGGTGATCAACAAAGTGATGCAAGCGTAGTTCTTTCTAATATGGGTCCGTTACCTTATATAGGCATCTACACATACACGTTTTCTATGTGGTTTTATGTGCTAGAAACCTTAATACTTAACGGTAAAAGAAGTTGTAGGTTATATAAATATATTCTTTAATTTCTTTAGCTTTATTGTTTGTTTTTTTTTTTGTAGTGTTTCTAGTTTTGCAGTGGAGGGGTCAGCAAAAGGATCGGCTTTGGTGTGGTGATGAAGTTCCAGATTGTAGCAAAATGCATATGCGCTATAGCTTTTTCTGTTTTGAATTTGTAGGAAAAAGCAAAACGATTGTGCCATAAATTGTTTTTTTTTAGTGGATTTTTTCAACGCTTAACTTTCTGGACGTTTATTCTATTTTTTGCAAGTTTTGGAGATGGTTTTTGTTATGTATTTTAGAATACGGTGGGCGCAGTCTAGTTTATGTTTGGGAATGGTGATTGTTTTGAGCCTTGTTAAGATGCTGTCTTCCGTTTTTTTTTGCGGTTTCTAGTAGTTCCTTTCCAAGTTGTTATTGCTACAAATTTATTATTTTATCTGTCAATGTTTCCGTAGTATTCTATGGTTTCTATAAAATAAATCTTGCAGTTTTGCATAGCTACAAGCCTACTGTTACGGCCACCAGGTGGCGCTGGCTTTTTTTATTGCGTTTTAGACGCGTTTTGAGGAAGAGTTGATTGAGATTGGAAAAACTTTTGTTTTTTCTTTGTCTTGTTTGCTTTTTTTGGTTGGGTTTTTGAAATGTTTTAGAATTTGCTTTTTCTTACTTTGATATTGGTTGGTGCTATCTGGGTCTTTTTAGACATTTGCTGGAGTTTGGTTTTAAGTGTTAGTACTATGTTAGCTTTATCTTTTGGGTTTTGTTTCTTTACAAAGTTTTCTAAAAATTTGTCTAGCAATTTCCACATTTTGAAATGTGTCTACGAGTTTGATTTTGTCATATTCTAGTTGTCCGGTTACTGTAAAATAATAAAAGTTTGATGCTTTACTTAAAGTATTGGCTGGAATTTTGCCGGTTTTAGGCTAAATCATTTTTTGTTTTTAAATTTTGTTTTTCCAATTGTGATTCTAGTTTTGCACCGCAAAAAATTGTTGATTTTTTTGTAAGCGCGGTGAGGTCCCACATTCTGGTAAAGTACATATGCGGTAAAGCTTTTTGTATTTGAGTTGTAGTGAGAAGCAAAACAATTAAATTATGCCATAAAGCTTTTTTTATCTTAGGAAAGTGGACTCAAATTTTAACTTTGCGTTTTTGCCAGTGGTGAAGAGTTGTTTTGTTTTGTCTTTTGGTATGCGGCGGGCGCAGTTTATGCAATGTTTAGGGATCAGGAGTGGAGCTACTTGTAAGAACTCGCAATGTGGAACGGCCCACTAACACAAGGGAGCCTCTCCGATGTTGGGGAGCGAGTGTTACCAAATAAAGTACAAAAAGATGCATTTCTTTTTCCAAAGTCAAATTTGAGTTGGGCCAGAAAATTCTAGTTTTGCCACTATTGGGGATATTGGGATGTTTCTAAGTTTTGGATGCCGTTCTCCGTCTTTTCTACAGTTTTAAGCTAAAAAATATATTTTGAATCTTGTCAGGTACAGTAGATCGAGCGTTAGATGGAGTTTGTTTTGCCTTTGGCTTGAGATAAGCTGAGCAGCCTTTATAGCTTGCAGTGTGCGGCTCATTGCACGAGGCGCATGTTGCTACATGCTCTGACTCTTTTGTAAGTTTACATGTAGAGCTGGTATGGGCTCCTGAGTGTTTGACGCATACGTATAGGGAATTGCATCTTAATTCCGTGTAGTCATTACGCTGGCTATGATGGCATTTTACAATATTACCAGATTTGCGTTTGTACTCAACGCTGACTGGGAGTTTATACAACTTGATGAGATACATGATCTTGTTTTGGGATAATTAAACGTATAACATTAGAAAGGGGTTTCTATCTCTTTCCATACTTTCTTATGACATATTTTAGGGTCTTTTTGTACTTCAACTGAAATGTGTAGTAAAACACAGACGATTGCAAATTGCAAGTCCACATGCAAATGAGGGTGCATGCGGATACCATCTACCACGTTTATGGCGCGGTTGATGGTAATGTGCATATCTTAACACCGCAGACAACTCTTAAAATACTCGATTCAATTTTTTTCTTGCAATTTTTCTTGTTGTCCACCATAATAAATTTTTCTTCTAGGGACGGAGTTTTGAGGTAGATGGCAACGTTGTTGCTTGGCTAGTTGACCTCTATTTTGGCTTTGCAGGTGGAGAATTTGGTCTTAAAAGAGGTCGGAAGTCTTGGTAGGCTGGGGCTTACCTGTAGCTGCTGAAGAAGATGCTGGGGTTTTTGGGACTTTTTTGGGAGTTTTGATTTGGTTTGACCAAGGTTTAGAGGTTCTGCACTTGATGCAGGTCTCAGTGGCTGTGATTGATTAGGTTCAGCTAAGAAACTATAATTTGGGCTGTACTTTTTTCTACCAGTTTTTACCAAGGTCCTGTGGTGAGAGTCTTATCTGGAGTCTTGCTCTTATTATATATTTTTTCTTATTTGTAAGTTTTGGTTTTGGGTATGCCAAAGCTTTTTAAGAAGTGAAGCGACTTCTGCTGACGTGCTTTTATCTGATTAGGTTAGGTTAGGTTAGGTTAGGGGTTGATTCTTAGAAAAAAAAACAGCATTTGTTTGAGTTTAGTTGGTGTTAGCGCGTATTTTGCTTGCATCTTTTTTTTGTTTTTACGTGCCAGGGTTACAATGTTTCTTTGTAGCGCTTTAAATTATTTTTTTTGGTTTTTGATTACCTTTTTGACGCGTTTTGATGAGATAGACTTAATGGAAATTGAAAAATCTTTTGTTTTCTTTTGTTTTGTTTGAGTCTTTAAAAAAAAATTATTTTGCTTATTCTTACTTTGATATTGTTTGGTGCTATCCGGTTTTTTAGACATTTGCTTGAGTTTGGTTTTGGTTCCAAGTGTTAGTTCTAAGTCGTCAGCTTAATCCTTTGGGTTTTGTAGTCTTACAAAGTTTTCAAAAAATTTGTTTAGCAGTTCTTAACTAGATTCTTTTTTTCACATCTTAAAATGTGTCCACAAGTTGGATTTTGTCATATTTTAGCTGTAACTGCGGTGAGATCTTACATAGTTACAAAGTGCATATGCGGTAAAGTTTTTTGTGTTTAGAATTTTATAGAGAAGCGATTCTGCCATAAAGCTTTTTTTTAACTCGGTGAAGTGGACTTGTTTTAAATTTTAATTTTCTGGCCGTTTTTTACCTTTTTTGGCGGAGGTAAAGATGGTTTTTTAATTTATCTTATGGTATTTGGCGGGCGCAGTTTATGTTGTGTTTGGGGATCAAGGGCGGAGCTACTTCTAAGCCAGAGCTTACAATGTGGAAGAGCCCACTAGCTTTCAATGTTGGGGGCAAGTGTTACCAAATAATGTAGAAAAAAACACATTTTTTTTTCAAAATTGAATCTGAGTCAGCTTTTTTAAGGTTTTTGAGGTAGAGCCCAAAAAATCTAGTTTTGCCACTGTTGGGGGTAGTGAGATGTTTCTAAGTTTTGCTTAGATGATGTTTTCCGTTTTTTTTACGGCTAAGGTAAAAGTTATATTTTGAATCTTTTCCGTCATGAGGTAAATGATGTTTCCTAAATTTTTACATTAACAGAGTTAGTATATATCTTCTTATAATCAGTTTTGTTTGCTTGTACCAAACGATGGAGAATGTGGTTTTTGACTAAAGTAATTTTTGTTTTGCGCCTGGTTTCTCGTTACTTTTGCATAGGATTTTTTCTTGCGGGCATTGGGTGTGTTGCGAGGAGGAGGTGGAGTTTGACGTTGAGAGGCAGGTGCAATGGATTGTGTTTTAGATGGAATTTGATTTGTCTTTGGCTTGAGATAAACTGAGCAGCCTTTATAGTTTGCAGTGTGTGGCCTATTGCACGCGGCGCATATAGCTAAATGTTCTGACTCTTTTATAAGTTAAGCTGGAATGGGCTTCCGAGCGTTTGATGCATACGTATATGCCGTGTGGCTATAACGCTGGCAACGGTGGCATTGTCTAATATTACCGATTTTGCGTTTGTTGAGTACAAACGCTGACTAGGAGTTCACGCAGCTTAGTGAGATACATGATCTCTTGACTTTTTGCGTTTTGGACCTGACTTGATGGGTCTGATGATGGCTTATTAGTTAAAGTAACTGAAAGGGGGTAACTCGATTAGATTTTCTTGGAATTTTTCTTGTTGTCCACCAGAGTAAGTTCTTCTTCTACGGGCGGGGTTTTGTTATAGGTGGCAACGTTTTTGCTCCGATAGACGACTTGCACCTGCTTTTTGGCTTTGCAGGTGGCGGGTTTTGTCAAGTTGACTCTTGAAGGAGGTCTGAACAAAGGCATCCGAAGTTTTGGTTTAGCTGCAGCTGCTGGAGAAGATGCTGCGGTCTTTGGAACGTTTTTGGGAGAAGTCAGTGCCGGTCTGCTTGGCTATGAATGAATAGTTTTTGATTTAAGGGCGCGGTTTAGAGAGTGTCATAAAACTTTTAATTAACGTAGCAGAGTACCAAACTGTTACACAAATTAGTACATGCGGGAATTTCATATTTCGAGCAGAACTATAACAATTGTTATTTAAAAAAAAAATAACTTAAGCACAATAAAAAGTGTGCTACATTTAATGTTCAATGAAGTATGAGCTTAAGCAAATATTTTGACCAAAAATTATAATTTAATTTCAAAATTTAATAATTGAAGGTTTTGGAATTTTATATATTTTATAAGACTGGAAATATGATGAGACTTCTTAAACCGCGCCCTTAAAAACAATCTATAGTGCATTCTTAGACCTATCAGTGTTTTGCTTTCTGCTGTTGTTTGGGATTAGGTTAAGTTTAATTTGTGGGCGAGTTATTTCTTTTTTTTTAAGTATTAGTCATCAAAGGATCTATTGTTTGTCCCACCTCTTATGCGCTTGGATTTAGTTATAAGAGAATTGTTTAACATAAAATCTCTTGATAACTAACCCTTGGGTAGGTGGGTGAGAACAAAGTTAAATTTGTGGGAGAGTTAATTCTTTTACTGTGACCCACCCACCCGCCCAAGTGTTAGTCATCAAAGGGTTTATTGTTTGTCTCACCTCTTGTGCGCTTTGATTTAGATATGACAGAATTGTTTGACATAAAATCTTTTGATAACTAACGCTTGTGTGGGTGGGTGGGAACAAAGTTTAATTTGTGGGCAAGTTACTTTTTTTTCTGTGAACCACCCACCCGCCCAAGTGTTTGATAACTAACGCTTGGGTTAGTGGGTGGAAATAAAGTTTAATTTGTGGGCGAGTTACTTCTTCTACTGTGACCCACCTATCCGACTAAGTGTTTGTCATCAAAGGATCTATTGTTTGTCCCACTTTTTGTGTGCTTGGATTTAGATATGAGAGAATTGTTTAGGGATGATATTCAGTGTAGTTTATGGCCAGATTTAACAATATTTTTTATATTTTATGGTTGGATTTTATGGATGAGTTTTGGTGATTTCTGACTATTGTTTAAAGTTTTACGGCCACATTTTGTTATTTTATAAACAGAATTTTACATTTTTTGATAGATTATGGCCAGATTTTGCTATTTCTAACAATATTTTATTATTTCATAGCCGCATTTTATGATTTTAACTCTAACTCAAAAATCAATTTACAGAGAACTTCTTGATCTTTTTGAAACGCTATTTTAACTATGGTCTATATGAAGACACCAAAAATAAAAACAAGAAAGAAGCAGAAAACTTTCTAATCTAATATCTTAAGACAAATCTTTAGAAAAACGATAAAAAAAAAAAATCTGTAACATGCTAATCTTTGGTGTGAAAAAGATGTGTTTTGTATAAGCCACAAAGTCAACGTAAAATCACAAAAGAGAAGAAAGTCAAAAAATGCTGTCCAACAAAAGTCTTTTAAGAACCACAAGTATGTATAAAAAGAAAGCTGAGAAAACACAATCTAAGATTTTTTATTTACACAAGCTTTAGTCTAAGTCTAAGACATAAAGCAGCAACTTCAAAAAAATCAACCTTAAACTAGCAGCTTTTGTAAATTTTGACCATATTGTTGCTCATTACAACAAACTTGAAAGCTAAGTAAAGCTCTTGACCTACAAAGCAAAAAAAAATTTTTTGACAAATGGTCAATGGTTTTTTCTTGATATCAGAGATGCTGACCACATTTGCATCTCTACAGCGGGATCTAAAAATTCCCGAACAACAACAACCTCATAGAACCAGTTCTGCTTAAGTGCAAAAATGAACTACTTAACAAAAGTTGTGCTATCTAAGTTTAAAATTTACAAAAACAAATATGAGCAACATCTAGAAGCACCAAAATCTCAAAAATTAGATACGGCTCAACCACATACTTTGGAAACTTTAAGACATCAAAACGCCAGCGTTCAACAGAACCCACTTTAGCTTAAAGAACTAGTTACTAATAGCGTAACAGCTTCTCAACAAGTTTAAAAGGTTTGCAAGACAAACTATGTTTTAAAATTATTGGGGATTTCAATATGAGACGTCCGTAAATGTTATACTTCTTTTTATCATAAATACAATAATTTTGTGTGTAAAAAGAGCGTTAGAAGTGAATTGGTAAAGTTAAATTGCCAATCAACATGTTGTGATGGAAGTATCCAGAGTAATTTGATGAAAGTATCTAAACTATTGACATTAGATTTTCCTAAATCGGTTCAACTTTCAAAACAAAAAATATTTATTCTTTCTTCTTCTTTCTTTGATACAGTTAAACTTCCAAAATAGGACAACTTGGACGCACTTCTTTTTTAATTTTTTTTACTATTTCAGAATACTGTATGGCCTAAAAACAAACTAAAATTGTCATATTTTGATAATAACTTGTTTGTAAAAACAATAAAAACAATACCAGATATGATTGTAGATATTTGTACATTTTATACCAAATAAAGTGCAATTGAATGTTCTCTCTAAGATATTTATTTTAACTCGACTTCAGTACTTTACACAAATCGATTATTTGCACGAGACCTCCAAGTAAATATAAATAAATCCAGTTGTAATGAGCAATACTTAAATCTTAAATACACGATTTCACTCAAATTCATTAATTTTGATTTAGAATCGTAATAATTCACACTCACTGATTATAAATAAATACAGTAACGAGTTCAATCCCGTTCATAATTAGTGAAAATTTTTCCTGAATGAAAAGTGAAAAGAAAAAAAAGGTGTAAAGCTAATATTTTGGTGGGTTTCCGTTTTTATCGGGCACAATCTACTGACAGGCCGCGTCTTGAGGTATTTCCAGACGTCTAAAAATAGCCAAATGCAGCCGCTTGCCTCTCACGACTTTAAACAGGAAAATTATATTTCATAATATGAAATTTCTGTTAGGGAAAATCACACAATTGGAAAATTGATATAAAATAAACAAATTGAAGATTTGTTTTTAATGTTTGGATATTAAGCCTGTACAAATATACAAGTTATTCATGTCACTCGGTGTCTGCTATATTATGTTTTTTTCTTCAACTTAATACAGTCTTGAGTGATATAAATATTATCATGAGTTTTTTTTAGAATAATTTATCCCGAGTACTGTTAGTCTAACTACGTTATAAATTTATTTGTATTTATTTTCTTATGGACTTAAGCCACATTAATGCGGCGTGGTAATTTTAATTACAGTATTATTGACACACTTTGTACATTGTAAAGTTGTTTCGTAAAAGGATTATGTATTAAATCACATTGGAGTAATATGGAATATTATATTTTATTATGACATTTGCGATGCTATAAATTCATCAATAACATTAAATGAGTTCTTTAATTATTTTTTGAAATTGCTTTAGGCAAGTACAATCGTTCATCGGATAATATATTATTTGAAGACTTTATAGACGGAGGTTATTGGTCAAATTTATTTTCTTATATAGAGAAATTTAGTAAACATTGTTTACATAAATTAAATCAACGCTCCACTATTCGGTTGCAGTTCACAATTTGATTTGATTGTTGAGTTTTGTAGTTTTTTTTTTTTTTTTGTTACAAACTTTTGTAATAGAGTTACGTTTTGTCAAAAGATAACTAGGTTTGGTGGGTTATAACACTTCTTAAAGACTCAAAAATATTTTTTTTAATATATTATAGTAAAGTTTAAAAAAAAAAAGTTTTTGAACTTTTTTCACACTTTATCAATTTATTAATTTGTAAAAATTGATGTATGAAGTTTAGATAACCTTACGGCGCATAGAACCGTAACGAGGTTTACATGACCTCACGGCATACAAGACCATCAACAGGCTAACACGAGGTTTACAAGACTTCAAGGCACACAAGACTGTTAACAGGCTCACACGATTTTATGGCATACAAGACCATTACGAGGTTTACAAGACTTTACGAAGTTCAAAAGACCTCACATGGTTCACAAGACCTCACATGGTTCACAAGATCTCAAGACACACAAGACCGTTAACAGGTTTACACGACGTTATGGCACACAATATTATTACAAGGTTTACAAGACCTTACGAGGTTTATAAGGCTATAACGAGGTTCACAAAACCTCAAGGCACACAAGACCATAACAGGCTCATACGACCTTAAGTCCATTGCGAGGTACACAATATTATTACGAGCTTTACAAGACCTCACGAGGTTTAGAAAACCTCAAGTCACATAAGATCGTTATTAGGCTTACACGATCTTACTACACACAAGACCATCATGAGGTTTACAAGACCTTATGGTTCACAAGACCTTAAGTCTGTTGCGAGGTTTACAAGACCTTACGAGATTCAAAAGACCTCACTAGGTTTACAGGACTTCATGGCACACAAGACCGTTAACAGGCTTACACAACCTAATGGCACACAATATCATTACGAGGTTTACAAGACATCATAAAGTTTAAAAGATTCTACGAGGTTCACAAAACTTAAAGGCGCACAAAAGGGGTTATCAGGCTTGCTCGACTTTATGGCACACAAGATTATCACGAGGTTTACAAGACTTCATGGCATACAAGACCGTTAACAGGTTTACACTACCATAAGGTCATAAGGCACCCAAGACCATTACGAGGTTTACAAGACCTTACAAGGTTCAAAAGACCGCACGAGGTTCAAAAGACCTCACGAGGTTGACAAGACCTCATGGCACACAAAACTGTTAACATGCTCACACGACCTTATGGCACACAATACTATTACGAGGTTTACAAGACCTTACGAGGTTTAAAAGACCTTAACGAGGTTGACAAGATTTTATGGCACATAAGACCGTAACAGGCTCACACGACCTTAAGTCCGTTGCGAGGTTCACAAGACGTTACGAGGTTCAAAAGAATTCACTAAGTTTGCAGGACGTCATGGCACACAAGACCGGTAACAGGCTTAAACGACCTTATAGTACACAATACTATTACGAGATTTACAAGACCTTACGAGGTTCAGAAAACCTCAAGGCACACAAGACCGTTATTAGGCTCACAAGACCTTACTGCACACAAGATCATCACGAGGTTTACAAGACCTCACGGCACACAAGATCGTAACAGGCTCACACGACTTTAAGACCAATGGGTGGTTTACAAGACCGACCTTACGAGGTTTAAAAAACTTCACTAGGCTTACAGGATCTCATGTCACACAAGACCATTAACAGGTTTACACAACCTGATGGCACACAATACCATTACAAGGTTTACAAGACATCACAAAGTTTAAAAGACCTCACGAGGTTTACAAAACTTCAAGACGCACAAGACGGTTATCAGGTTTGCTCAACCTTATGGCACACAATACCATTACGAACTTTACAAGACCTTACGAGGTTCAGAAAACCTCAAAGCACACAAGACCGTTATTAGGTTCACAAGACCTTACTGCACACAAGACTATCACGAGATTTACAGGACCTCACGGCACACAAGATCGTAACAGGCTCACACGACTTTAAGACCATTGGAAGGTTTACAAGACCGACCTTACGAGGTTTAAAAGACTTCACTAGGCTTACAGGATCTCATGTCACACAAGACCGTTAACAGGTTTACACAATCTGATGGCACACAATACCATTACAAGGTTTACAAGACATCACAAAGTTTAAAAGACCTCACGAGGTTCACAAAACTTTAAGGCTCACAAGACGGTTATCAGGCTTGCTTGGCCTTATGGCACACAAGATTATCCTGAGGTTTACAAGACTTTATGGCACACAAGACCGTTAACAGGCTTACACGACCTTATGGCACACAAGACTATTACGAAATTTACAAGACTTTACGAAGTTCAAAAAACCTTACATGGTTTACAAGACCTCAAAGCACACAACACCGTTAACAGGTTTACACGACGTTATGGCACACAATACTATTACCAGATTTACAAGACCTTACGAGGTTTATAAGACCATAACGAGGTTTACAAGATCTCAAGGCACACAAGACCGTAACAGGCTCATACGACTTTAAGTCCATTGCGAGGTGCACAATATCATTACGAGCTTTACAAGACCTCACGAGGTTTAGAAAACCTTAAGTCACGCAAGACCGTTATTAGGCTTACACGACTTTACTACACACAATTTGATTGATTGAAATTCCAAGAAGGTAATCATATTTATGTATAAATAAACCATTCAAGTACCTGAATATATAAAACGTTGTTATCATGAGCTAATGCTTATTTTTTGTGAAGTGGGCATATGTGCCTACTTCTCTCGAATTGATAAAAATATGCAAATCAGTTTATTCCAATTGCAAGATGAACATTCTTTTTTGTTGTAAGCTGCAAGGTTATGATGTTTTTTTTTTACCACGAGCACAATACTCTTTAGTCACAATACAAATTCTGAACAGAATAAGTATACATGCCTTACCCGGGATTCGAACTCAAGACATCCAGTACCATAACTAGTTTCTCAATCGATACACCAGCTAGGTTGACCGATTGTGATATGTGAAAGGGGGAGAGCCATAGTGGTCTATGAATTCTGCGCCAAAAATACCGAGTTCGAATCTTACAAACTGAAAAACTTTTTAACGTTTAAATGCTTAGCCACTTTGCAACTCGGCTTATTAGCGTGTAGGTAGTGTATTTATCAAATTACAACGAGCACTAAACGAAGCCCAGGATAACCTCAAAAGATGACTCGATGATGTGAAGAATGTAGCAGAAAAGAAGTGGTTAATTATTTATGAGGCATCTAAGCGAAGTTGAAGTTGCAAACGCCGTAACATTAATCACAAGTATTGTAATGTTAAAAGACATTTTCATGTAAGCTCTTCTGTTGTATTTAGGGTTTGGAAACGTTGGAGACGATTTGGTCAGGATTGAAAACGTATGACAATCCTTCAACAAAACAGATCTTCTCTCCAGATTTTGGTTGACACGCCCATCACAAGTCGTCTTCGAATTTAGGCACGTATAGGTGAACGTCATCTTAAAGGACTTTTTCGGGAGAACGATCTTACATCTTTTTTAATACTTGAACAGACTTTGTTTTCATTTTTGGATAAATGATTGCTGTCCGATACTTAAAGGACGTTCTCATAAACGATGTGGTAACTGCTACAGCGTTCATAGACCTCGGACCAGTTCCAGCAAGAACACCAAATTCCAGTTATGGACTGGCCAGCCCTTGGCCCAGATCTCAATGTTATTCAGCCTTTATGGTATCAGCTGAATAGGAAGATCAGCTTTTGTGAGCTCTTCAGGAAGAATTGATTGAAAGTATGTCTTCATTCAATCTCTTAAAGGTCATATGCGTCACTAGTCTTAGTTGTTGTAGTCATTAGTTGTTGTTTTGTAAGCATAACATTCTATAATTTAACAGAAAAAGATACATATGGATGAGTTTAAAGGAGGCCTACGTTCAACGACTACAAGCAGAAGAGAGAGAGAGAGAGAGATATTTGGGACAAATGGGCTCTACATAATAGCACTGCCTTACGAAATAGCTCAAAAAATTCAACTGTATACGTACTTCAACGTAGAAAATAATCCCAACAACGCTCACAGTGATCACTATTAGTGTCGAAATATTTCTAAATCATGCAAGTAGTTGATAGGTGTTGAACGAGGAACTCACTTTTCTCATCAATTTGCAGAATATGATCTAAGTAGGCTTAGTGGTAGTGTAACTATCCGATTTCTTCTTGCTACAAAATTTGCTCAATTTCATAGAATGCCGATCAAATGGATTTCTGGAACATATCAAGTCCTACAAAACTAGTGATTATCTTCAACAAAGGTTTATTCAAAATTCTTGATTAAAGTCTACACAAGACTAGCTAATCTCAGCCTGATCCACATGACTGTGTGGATATTCTAAAGCCCAATTTAGACTTACATAAAGCTTTATTAGACTATTTTCCTTACAATCTCATTATCTTTATTTTGGCACCTTGCATCTAAATTTGAGTCTCTAAATAGAGTTTTTTCGGAAAAGAATCCTAAAATCAGAAAAAAGTCAAGTTTCATTTAGACACTTCGCACTCATCTACATTTGGCCACTCAATACAATTTTGTCGGAAAGGAAGCCAAGAATTTCCAACAGTTTACCATCAGAATCCAGCCTGAAGTCGATGTTTAAAGTTGTTATTATTGTCCAAATCGTTCTAATTTCTATTCTGCATGAGTAGTAGTTAAAATTTGACCACCCAAGTACTCAGACTTTTATATTCAACCTTATGGCACACAAGACCGTAACAGGCTCACACGACCTTAAGTCTATTGCAAGGTTCACAGGACCTTACGAGATTCAAAAGACCTCACTAACTAACTTTACAGAATCTCATGGCACACAAGACCGTTAACAGGCTTACACAACCTAATGGCACACAATATTATTACGAGGTTTACAAGACGTCATAAAGTTTAAAAGACTTTACGAGGTTCACAAAACTTAAAGGCGCACAAGACGGGTTATCAGGCTTGCTCGACTTTATGGCACATAAGATTATCACGAGGTTTACAAGACTTCATGGCATACAAGACCGTTAACAGGTTTACACTATCATAAGGTCATAAGGCACCCAAGACCATTACTAGGTTTACAAAACCTTACTAGGTTCAAAAGACCGCACGAGGTTCAAAAGACTTCACGAGGTTGACAAGACCTTATGGCACACAAAACTTTTAACATGCTCACACGACCTTATGGCACACAATACTATTACGAGGTTTACAAGACCTTACGAGGTTTAAAAGACCTTAACGAGGTTGACAAGATTTTACGGCACATAAGACCGTAACAGGCTCACACGACCTTAAGTCCGTTGCGAGGTTCACAAGACTTTACGAGGTTCAAAAGAATTCACTAAGTTTGCAGGACGTCATGGCACACAAGACCGTTAACAGGGTTAAACGACCTTATAGTACACAATACTATTACGAGATTTACAAGACCTTACAAGGTTCAGAAAACCTCAAGGCACACAAGACCGTTATTAGGCTCACAAGACCTTACTGCACACAAGATCATCACGAGGTTTACAAGACCTCACGGCACACAAGATCGTAACAGGTTCACACGACTTTAAGACCATTGGATGGTTTACAAGACCGACCTTACGAGGTTAAAAAGACTTTACTAGGCTTACAGGATCTCATGTCACACAAGACCGTTAACAAGTTTACACAACTTGATGGTACACAATACCATTACAAGGTTTACAAGACATCACAAAGTTTAAATGACCTCACAAAACTTCAAGGCGCACCATAAGACCATAACGAGGTTTACCAGATCTCAAAGCACACAAAACCGTAACAGGCTCATACGACATTAAGTCCATTGCGAGGTTCACAAGACCTTACGAGGTTCAAAAGATCTCACTAGGTTTACAGGACCTCATGGCACACAAGACCGTTAACAGGCTTAAACGACGTTATGGTACACAATATCATTACGAGCTTTAGAAGACCTCACGAGGTTTAGAAAACGTCAAGTCACACAAGACCGTTATTAGGCTTACACGTCCTTCTACACACAGAACCATCACGAGGTGTACAAGACCTTATGGCTTACAAGACCGTGACAGGCTTACACGACCTTAAGTATGGCGAGGTTTACAAGACCTTACGAGATTCAAAAGACCTCACTAGGGTTACAGGACCTCATGGCATACAAGACCGTTAACAGGCTTATACAACCTAATGGCATTCAATATCATTACGAGGTTTACAAGACATCGTAAAGTTTAAAAGACTTTACGAGGTTCACAAAACTTCAAGGCGCACAAGACGGTTATCAGGTTTGCTCGACCTTATGGCACACAAGACTGTTAACAGGCTTACACCACCTTATGGTACCTAAGACCCCTACGAGGTTTACAAGACCTTACGAGGTTTAAAAGACCTTTCGAGGTTTGTAAGAGCTGATGGCGCACAAGACCGTTAACAGGCTCACACGACCTTATGGCACACAAGATTATTACGAGGTTTTCAATATCTTACGATGTTTAAAAGACCTCACAAGGTGCACAAGACCTTATGGTACACAAGACCGTTAACAGGCTCACACGACCTTATGGCACACAAGATCATTACGAGGTTTACAAGATCTTACGATGTTCAAAAGACCTCACAAGGTTTACAAGACTTTATGGTACACAAGACCGTTAATAGGCTCTCACGACCTTATGGCACACAAGACCATTACGAGGTTTACAAGATCTTACGATGTTTAAAAGACTCCACAAGGTGCACAAGACCTTATGGTACACAAGAATGTTAACAGGCTCACACGACCTTATGGCACACAAGACCATTACGAGGTTTACAAGATCTTACGATGT
The DNA here is from genome assembly GCA_963932245.1 of Tachinus rufipes. Lineage (NCBI taxonomy): Eukaryota > Metazoa > Arthropoda > Insecta > Coleoptera > Staphylinidae > Tachinus > Tachinus rufipes. Next base: position 128,215,089 of record OZ010741.1, read on the forward strand.
TTAAAAGACCTCACAAGGTGCACAAGACCTTTTGGTACACAAGACCGTTAACAGGCTCACACGACCTTATGGCACACAAGATCATTACGAGGTTTACAAGATCTTACGATGTTTAAAAAACCGCACAACGTTCACAAGACTTTACGGTACACAAGACCGTTAACATGGTCACACGATCTTCTGGCACCCAATACCATTACGAGGGTTACAAAGTTTCACAAGGTTTAAAAGATCTCACGAGGTTCACAAAACTTCACGTCACACAAGACCGTTAACAGGCTCACACGACTTTATGGCACACAAGACCTTACGAGGATCAAAATATCTTACAAGGTTTAGAAGACCGTATGGCACACAAAACTGTTAACAGGCTCACACGACCTTATGGCACACAATATCTCACGAGGTTTACAAGACCGCACGGCACATTAGACGACAATTCAATAAAAAAAAGACAGAGATATTCACTATAAAGTAAACACGTGGAAAAACTTTACGTTTGCGTCGAAAGTCTCTAAACTCACTAAAAACTTTACCCCGGGTTCATATTTTCAAAAGTGAAGATGATATGGTCGTTTTGAACATTCGTGTAACGTCCGATCAAAACGGTACTTGGTTTCTGGGAGGAAAATTGTACGGCGAATTCGAATTTGACGTCAAAACCGTTGGCCGCCGTGTTATTTGTGGCAAAAAAATTACTTAAAAATTGATTATCTTTAAAAATTTGTAAAAAGGGTTGGAACCAAAAAATCTAAAGTATTATTTTACAATCTGCGCTTGTATTATTTTGCGTTACTCTACTTTTAGCGTGATTTTGTCTTCGCGCCGCTACACTTAAACGCAAAATTTCCAAATTTAAAAATTTGATAACACAATCTACGATCCGTCTCAGTTTTTGTTCAAGATCAAGATCAAGCCCGATCCTATGCGTTGAACCCCAGGGGCACTTCTATTCTTTTTCGCGACCCCACTTTTAGCGTTTTTTTACTCTTTAACGTGAACGGGAGGCTCAATTATGACGAAACTTGGGTTTCCGAAGAAAGTCGGTGCGGCGGTTTTGAATTCAAACTGCCCCAAAACGTCCCCTATTTGCACCGCGGCCCAATTTGCGGCAAAAATGAAAAAATGAAAAAAAAAGAAGAGTTATTTGCAAAAATTCAAAAATTTATTGCTAAACGATTGCTTCTTTTGAAAGAAACTAAGCGCGATTTTCCACGTACAAACTTTGGACACTTCTACTCTTTTGCGCGACTCTATTTTTTGACCAAAAAAAAAAAGCTTTGACGCTTCGCCGAGGGTTAACGCAAGAAGATTTTGAAAAATTGTATGAAGGGTAATCAAAAGATTGGGGACGGTCTTGATTTTTTTGTGGGTCCGGGGAAACTGGCGGTGCGCTTTCAAAGTAGGTCTTTAAAAGCGTCTTTTGGGGAACGGCGAGTGAAAACTGAAAGTCCAACTCAAAACTTCTTTTAGGCTTCGGATGCTTCTTCTTTAAAAAAGTTTTAAGGTTTTTTGGCGTTTGATTGCTGCCAGGGGTTGCACGGTGTTTACCGATTTTTACTCGGCAAAAACGCGATTTTTGATTTTGAACACAAAATTTTTGGTGACGCTGCCTCTTGATTGGGACGACGTAAAAGGGGGCAACGGGGCTTTTGGAGAGTACCGTTTTGAAGTGCGTGACGCTCCCGTGCGGTCAAAAACGGCAAAGTTACTGCCGGCGGTTCTGAAAATTGAAACGCCCGTTTCCCATCTTTAACGACAAAAAGTTAAAGCTGGACTCACTTTTCCTGATACATTCTGCATTCTTTTTTATTAATCATGATCTAAACGTTGAATTCTTTGCTGGATATTTTTGGTTACAATTAATAGTATATTTTTTAGATATACGTACTGCGTTGATTGCTTGTTGAAAAACTGTACGAGCATTTGATAGACCAACAGTACTTTTTTATACTGGTAATGTCCATCAGGTGGAGTAAAAGCAGTATACTTTCGGCTTTTTATAACCTTGAGGACCTGGTGATTGTGCAGAAGGTTTATTGTAGTACGCGCTGTCTGGCACGTAGTGCCATTCTGTTGGAAGCACATCGTCGGTATCCATATTATTATATTATTCAGTTTAGGCCACAAGAAGTTACTTATCATTGATCTGATGAGTTTGCCGATGACCGTTATGGCAATTCGATGAATTTGCTTCCAATAGTTGCCTTTCAAGTTAACTCTGTCGCAGTTAATACATCTTGAGCTTTATTAAACCAATCACTATCTAAGTTACTAGTTTTTTGATGTATTGTTACTGAAAACTTATACTTTAAACATCAAGATTGATACTGCAAAGTTACAAATGCAAACAAAAGTGTTAAAGTCGGGGTTAAGACCATGCTATGCATTGGCATTTAAAGCTTTGTGGTTTCGCAACAATTGCAAAAGGTTGTTAAGTTTAGACTGACCGGTAAGGTTTTGAAGTTGTATGCAGAGAACATACTGTGCACTGACATGTAAAGGCTTGTGCACTGCAAAAGATTGTTAAGTTTACACTGGCTGATAAAGTTTTGAGGTTGTATGCATAGAGCGTGCTGTGCACTGTTGTTTGAAGAATTGGGGTTACACAACATTTGCAAAAGATTGTTAAGTTTACACTGGCTGTTGAAATCTTGAGGTTGAATGCAGTGAGCGTGCTGTGCACTGGCATTTGAAGCATTGGGGTTACACAACATTTGCAAAAGATTGTTAAGTTTACACTGGCCGGTGAAGTCTTGAGCTTGTATGCAGAGAGCGTGTAATGCACTGGCACAACAACAAAAAAAAATATTTGAATAATTAGGCTTAACACATGTTTAAAAAGTAAATTAAAGCACAAAAATCTGTGCTGGTTTCTTGAGTCTACTAAGATAAAAAAAATTTATTGATAAATTTAATTTTTATTTTTTTACAAAAGAGATTGAATTAAAATACGCAAACGAGTACTTTTAACTTAGTATATTTGAAAACTATTTTTTTAATATGCACTAATTTAGATTAAGCGTCAAAATTTAATTATTACTGTTTACCAGACCCCATACAAGAAATGGCATTTTTTAATTTAAAATTTTTTTAAATTATAGAAATATTAAAACTGAATATAATTTGAGTACTTTCAATTGAATTTATTGTTAAATTTCAATTTATACAACTTGATAATGCTTTCAGTAAATCGATTGATTATTTTTGGCATTAAGGTCAGAAGCAGTTGGTTGGAAAAACCTTCACTGAGCAATTCGCAATTTATTGTATACCGGAATGTATCCTTCAATCGATTTAGGAAATGCATTTCGATTCCATGATACTTATTTACAATTGCTCATCCGATCTATTTTTGATACAACTGATTTAATCCCGCTGCATATTTTACAACTGAACAATAACGCTTCTGCCAACTTCTACTCAGTGTGTTGTGTGTTTTCGTTGGCATTGAAACACACAAATACACAACGATCTTATAACCAAAAATTTTATAACAAATAATATAACTATTATCTAAAGATGATTATTAATTTAAGTAAGTTAATATAATTATACGTCTGGTTAAATAACCTCATTTTTTAAAAGATTCTGACGTTTTTTTTTAACATCATTAAATTAAATTGATAGCTTATTTATAGCTAGAAGACTAAATAACGCGAGCTTAGTCCAGATGCGAAACAGTTTTGGCGGGATCACAATGTTTACATAGCTTCGTTTACATTTTTTTTTTAATTGACCGGCATATGTAGGGAAATTTTTTACATGGAAATATTATTTATAATGATTCTTAGCATATTTTATAATTGTTGTATTTTTGGATAAAAAGATCTTAAACGACTTCTTTTTTGTAATATAAATTTATTTTGTATTATATCACTTTTAGTTTCAGACATGTTAATACTGAAAGCACGATCAAGGTCATTTATACTTATACTTAAACTATGACGATTGTATAAGTAATACTTTAATAATTAATTGTACCCGTATTGGTGGTTGACTCTGACTAAGCATTTCTTTGGGTTTTGGTTGCCTTTAGCAGGTAATTCAGTTTTTGGCGATTTTTTAAACTTTCTAACCGTGGATGTTTGCAATCTTTTTTTTTAATTTGTTTTATCAGGAAAAAGAGAATATTAGTGTTGTTTTCTTTTTTTAGTTGTTTATTATTTTGAGTTTTTTGCATGTATTAAATTCTGAGCAACTTTTCATCAGATTTTAAGCGTTTTTTTAGCAAAATCATAAATTTTGTGCAATAAATTAGATTTAAGAAAAAAAAATTTACCAGATAATTATTTTGAATGCAATAAATGCGTTTTATACGCAAGCTTTCGGAAATTTAAAGCGTTTTTTTAGCAAAATTGTGTATAAAAGGCAATTTATGCGTAGTTTTATGCTGATTTCATGGAATAAATTAGTTTAAAAGATTTTTTTTACTAAATAATTATTTTGCTTGCAAAAAATACGTTTTATAAGCAACTTTTTTGTGATTTCAAGCAAGTTTTCAGCAAAATTATGGGTAAAATGCAATTTATGCTTAATTTTGTGCAATAAATTCGTCATAATGCATGCAATAAATGCATTTTGTAAGCAATTTTTTAAGATTCTAAGTAATTTTATAGCAAAACTGTAGATGAAATGCATTTTATGCGTAATTTTGTGCTGGTTTTGTGCAATAAATTAGATTTAAGAAGGATTTTTTGTCTAAATAATTACTTTGCATGCAATAAATACGTTTTGTAAGCCTCTTTTTGGAAATTTTTAGCAAAATCATGAAATAAAATGCAATTTATGCTAAATTTTGTGCAATAAATTTATATAATAAAGTTTTAAGAACAACCAAATAGTCATAATGCATGCATAAAAGCATTTTGTGCTAATTTCTTGCAATACATTGGTTCCAAGAAGGATTTTTTGACCAAATAACTAATTTACATGCAATAAATGCAGTTTTTAAAATATTTTTAGACGATTATTTAGAAAAATTATAGATAAGATGATAAATTTGGGTAATTTTGTGCTGATTTCATGAAATAAATCAGTTTTAAGAAAGATTTTTTTAACAATTAACTGTTTTAAATGCAATAAATACATTTTCTGAGAATTTTTTTAAAGATTGTAAGCGACTTTTAAGAAAAATTACATTTAAAATGTAATTTAAAAGAAATATTTTGACTAAATATTTATGTTGCATGCAATAAATGTCTTCTTGAGCACTTTTATGTCGATTTTATGCAATTTTTTAGCAAAATTATAGCTAAATGGCAATTTAATCGTAATTTTATGCAATACATTAGTTTTAAGAAGATTTTTTTGACTAAATAATTATTTTGAATGCAATAAAAGCGTTCTGTGAGCAAGTTATTTGGAGATTTAAAGCAATTTTTCAGTAAAATCATAGATAAAATGCAATTTAAGCTTAATTTTGTTCAATAAATTAGTTTTAAATAATAGATTTTAAGCAAGTTTTTAGCAAAAATGTGAATAAAATGCATTTTATGCGTAATTATCTGCTGTTTTGCTGCAATGAATTAGATTTAAGAAGAATTTTTTAATCAAGTAATCATTTTGAGTGCAATATATGAGTTTTTTGCAAGCTTTTGTGTTTTAAGCAAGTTTTTGATGATTCAAAGCTATTTTTTTAGCAAAATTATGGATTAAATGCAATTTATTACGCATTTCTGGATAAATTAGTTTTAAGAAGGATTTTTTAATTAAATAATATTTTTTTGTGCAATAATGCAATTTGTGAACAACTTTTTGGAGATTCCAAACAATTTTTCAGTAAAATTATGAATAAAATGACAATTTATACGTCATTTTTGGCTGTGCTTGTTAAATAAATTAGTTTAAAAAAAATTGACCAAATAATGACTTAACAATAATTTTTTTAAGCAAGTTTTTAAAGATTTGAAGCAATATTTTAGCAAATTCATAGTTAAATTGCAATTTATGCGTAGTTTTGTGATGATTTTGTGTAATAAATTAGTTTTAAAAATTGTTTTTGATCAAATAATCATTTTATTTGCATTTAATGCGTTTTGTAAGCAATTTTTTGGAAATTTTAAGCTTTTTTTAGCAAAAACTTGGATAATATGCAATTTATGCGTATTTTTGTGCTAGATAAATGCAATAAATTAGTTTTCAGAAGAATTTTTTGTCCTAATAATCATTCAGAGCTCAAAATGATGGATAATATAAATTTTGTTTAGATTTGTGTTGATTTTAGGCAATAAATTAGTTTTACGGATGGTTTTTTGACTAATTTTTCAGCAAAATTTTAAATAAAAGATCATTTTGTTTGGTATTCATGCAATAAATTAGTTTTAAGAAAGATTTTTTGACTAAATAATTATTTCGCATGCAATAAGTGCGTTTTTGAGCTACTTTTTGGAGATTTTAAATGGTTTTTTGACCAAATAATAATTTTAAATGCAATAAATGCGTTTTCTAAGCAGGTTTTTGGAGATTTTAAACAATTCTTTAGCAAAGTTTTGGATAAAAAAACAATTTTGTTTTGTATTCATGCAATAAATTACTTTTAAGAAAGATTTTTGATTAAATAATCATTTCGCATGCAATAAATGCGTTTTTTGAGTTACTTTTTAGAGATTTTAAACAGTTTTTTACCAAATAATTATTTAAATTGCGATTTTTGCTCATATTTTTAGAGATTTTAGACAAAATTTTTGATAAAAGACTATTTTGTTTTGTATTCATGCAATAAATTTGTTTTAAGAAAATTTTTTTGACTAAATAATCATTTCGCATGCAATAAATGCGTTTTTTGAGCTACATTTTGGAGATTTTAAACAGTTTTGACCAAATAATTATTTTAATTGCAATTTTTGCGCATATTTTTGGAGAATTTAGACAAAATTTTTGATAAAAGACAATTTTGTTTTGTATTCATGCAAAAAATTAGTTTTAAGAAGGGTTTTCTGACCAATTAATTATTTTGCATGAAATAAATGCGTTTTTTGAGCTAATTTTTGGAGTTCTTAAACGTTTTTTTACCAAATAATTATTTTAAATGCAATAAATGCGTTTTTTAGCAGATTTTTGGAGATTTTAAGCAATTCTTTGGTAAAGTTTTGGATAAAAAACAATTTTGTTTAGTATCCATGCAATAAATTAGTTTTAAGAAGGATTTTTTAACTAAATTATTATTTTGCATGCAATATATGCGTTTTTTGAGCTACTTTTTGGATATTTTAAACAGTTTTGACCAAATAATTATTTTAATTGCAATTTTTGCGCATGGAGATTTTAGACAAAATTTTTGATAAAAGACAATTTTGTTTTGTATTCATGCAATAAATTAATTTTTAAACGGATTTTTTGATTAAATTATTATATTGCATGCAATAAATGCGTTTTTTGAGCTATATTTTGCAAATTTTAAACTTTTTTTGACCAAATAATAGTTTTAAATGCAATAAATAGGTTTTCTAAGCAGATTTTTGGAGATTTTAAGCAATTCTTTATTCAAAATTTTGGAGAAAAGACAATTTTGTTTTATATTTATGCAATAAATTAGTTTTAAAAAGGATTTTTTGATTAAATAATTATTTCGCATGCAATAAATGCGTTTTTTGAGTTACTTTTTAGAGATTTTAAACAGTTTTTTACCAAATAATTATTTTAATTGCGATTTTTGCACATATTTTTGGAGATTTTAGACAAAATTTTTGATAAAAGACAACTTTGTTTTATATTCATGCAATAAATTAGTTTTAAGACGGATTTTTTGATTAAATTGACATATTGCATGCAATATATGCGTTTGTTGAGCTATTTTTTGGAGATTTTAAACGGTTTTTTGACCAAATAATAATTTTAAATGCAATAAATAGGTTTTCTAAGCAGATTTTTGGAGATTTTAAGCAAATCTTTATTCAAAATTTTGGATAAAAGACAATTTTGTTTTATATTTATGCAATAAATTAGTTTTAAAAAGGATTTTTTAATTAAATAATTATTTCGCATGCAATAAATGCGTTTTTTAAGTTACTTTTTGGAGATTTCAGACAGTTTTTTACCAAATAAATATTTTAATTGCGATTTTTGCACATATTTTTGGAGATTTTAGACAAAATTTTTGATAAAAGACAATTTTGTTTTATATTCATGCAATAAATTAGTTTTAAGACGGATTTTTTGATTAAATTGTCATTATGCATGCAATAAATGCGTTTGTTGAGCTATTTTTTGGAGATTTTAAACGGTTTTTTTAACCAAATAATTATTTTAAATGCAATAAATGCGTTTGCTAAGCTGATTTTTAAAGATTTTAAGCAATTCTTTATTTCAACTTTTGGATAAAAGACAATTTTGTTTTATATTTATGCAATAAATTAGTTTTAAGAAGGTTTTTTTCATTAAATAATTATTTCGCATGCAATAAATGCGTTTTTTGAGCTACATTTTGGAAATTTTAAACAGTTTTTACCAAACAATTATTTTAATTGCGATTTTTGCGCATATTTTTAGAGATTTTAGACAAAATTTTTGATAAAAGACAATTTTGTTTTGTATTCATGCAATAAATTAGTTTTAAGAAAGATTTTTTGACTAAATAATTATTTTAAAGGCTATAAATGCGTTTTCTAGAAAGATTTTTGGAGATTTCAAGCAATTCTTTAGCAAATTTGTGATAAAAGACAATTTTGTTTTGTATTCATGCAATAAATTTGTTTTAAGAAAAATTTTTTGACTAAATAATTATTTTGAATGCAATAAATGCGTTTTTTTAGCAACTTTTTGGAGATTTTAAACGGTTTTTTGACCAAATAGTTATTTTAAATGCAATAAATGCGTTTTCTAAGCAGATTTTTGAAGATTTCAATCAAGTCTTTAGCAAAATTTTTGATAAAAGACAATTTTGTTTCGTATTTAAGCAATAAATTAGTTTTAAGAACGATTTTTTTACTAAATATTTATTTTGCTTGCAATAAATACGTTTTTTGAGCTACATTTTGGAGATTTTAAACGGTTTTTTAAGAAATAAATATTTTAAATGCAATAAATGCGTTTTCTGAGCAGATTTTTGGAGATTTCAACCAATTCTTTATAAATATTTTTGGATAAAAGACATTTTTGTTTTGTATTTATGCAATAAATTAGTTTTAAGATTGATTTTTTAACTAAATAATCATTTCGCATGCAATAAAAGCATGTTTTGAGATACATTTTGGAGATTTTAAACTTTTTTTGACCAAATAATTATTGTAAATGCAATAAATGCGTTTTCTGAGCAGATTTTTGGAAATTTTAAGCAATTCTTTGCAAAATTTTGGATAAAAACAGATCTGTTTTGTATTCATGCAATAAATTAGTTTTAAGAAGGATTTTTTGACTAAATAATTGTTTTGCATGCAATAAATGCGTTTTTTGAGCTATATTTTGCAAATTTTAAACAGTTTTTTGAAGCAAATAATAATTTTAAATGCAATAAATAGGTTTTCTAAGCAGATTTTTAGAGATTTTAAGCAATTCTTTATTCAAAACTTTGGATAAAAGACAATTTTGTTTTGTATTTAAGCAATAAATTAGTTTTAAGAACGATTTTTTGACTAAACACGTGCAATAAATACGTTTTTGAGCTACTTTTTGGAGATTTTAAACGGATTTTTGACGAAATAATTAATTTAAATGCAATAAATGCATTTTTTGAGCAGATTTTTAGAGGTTTCAAGCAATTCTTTAGCAAAATTTGTGATAAAAGACAATTTTGTTTTGTATTCAAGCAATAAATTAGTTCTAAGAAGGGTTTTTTTAACTAAATAGTTATTTTGCATGCAAAAGATGCGTTTTTTGAGCTACTTTTTGAAAATTTTAAACGGTTTTTTGCCAAATAATTATTTTATATGCAATAAATGCGTTTTCTAAGCAGATTTTTTGAGATTTCTAGCAATTCTTTAGCAAAATTTGTGATAAATGACAATTTTGTTTTAAATTCATGCAATAAATTAGTTTTATGAAGGATTTTTTGACTAAATAATCATTTAGCATGTAACAAACAAAAATTTAGGATAAAAAATAATTTTGTTTTGTAATCATGCAATAAATTAGTTTTAAAAGAACTATTTTTTGACATATGAAATGATTATTTACATTTCATATGCAATAAATGCGTTTTTTAAGCTACATTTTTAAATGCAATAAATGCGTTTTTGAAGCAGATTTTTGAAGATTTCAAGCAAGTCTTATGCAAAATTTTTGATTAAAAAACAATTTTGTTTTGTATTCATGCAATAATCTAGTTTTAAGAAAGATTTTTTGACTAAATAATCATTTTGCATGCAATAAATGCGTTTTTTGAGCTTCTTTTTGGAGATTTCAAACGGTTTTTTGACCAAGTAATTATTTTAAATACAATAAATACGTTTTCTAAGCAGATTTTTGGAGATTTTAAGCAATTCTTCAGCAAAATTTTTGATAAAAGACAATTTTGTTTTAAATTCATGCAATAAATTAGTTTTATGAAGGATTTTTTGACTAAATAATCATTTAGCATGTAACAAATGCATTGTTTGAGCTACATTTTGGAGATTTTAAACTGTTTTTTAACAAATCATTATTTTAAATGCAATAAATGCGTTTTTTGAGCAGATTTTTGGAAATTTTACGCAATTCTTTAGCAAAGTATTGGATAAAAAAACAATTTTGTTTTGTATTCATGCAATAAATTACTTTTAAGAATAATAAATGCGTTTTTTGAGCTACATTTTGGAGATTTTAAACGGTTTTTTGACCAAATAATTATTTTAAATGCAATAAATGCGTTTTCTGAGAAGATTTTTGGAGAGTTTAGGCAATTTTTGACAAAATTTTAAATAAAAAACAATTTTGTTTTGTATTCATGCAATAAATTAGTTTTAAGAAGGATTTTTTGACTAAATAGTTATGTCGCATGCAATAAATGCGTTTTTTGAGCTACTTTTTGGAGGTTTTAAACGGTTTTTTTTTAATAATTATTTTAAATGCAATAAATTAGTTTTAAGAAGGATTTTTTACTAAGTAATCATTTTGCAAGCAATAAGTACGTTTTTTGAGCTACATTTTAGAGATTTTGAAAGGTTTTTTGACCAAATATTTATTTTAAATGCAATAAATGCGTTTTTTGAGCAAATTTTTGGAGATTTTAAGCAATTCTTTAGCAAAATTTGTGATAAATGACAATTTTGTTTTGTATTTATGCAATAAATTAGTTTGAGGAAGGATTTTTTGACTAAATAATTATTTCGCATGCAATAAATGCGTTTTTTGAGCTTTTTTTAGAAAGCTTTAAATGGTTTTTTAACCAAATAATTATTTTAAATGCAATAAATGCGTTTTCTAAGCTGATTTTTGGAAATTTTAAGCAATTCTTTAGCAAAATTTTGGATAAATAAAGATTTGTTTTGTATTTATGCAATAAAATAATTTTAAGAAGGATTTTTTGTTTAAGTAATAATTTTGCATGCAATAAATGCGTTTTGTTAGCTACTTTTTGGATCATTTAATTGGTTTTTTACTTAATTATTATTTTAAATGCATTAAATGCGTTTTCTAAGCAGATTTTTGGAGATTTCAAGCAATTCTTGGATAAAAGACAATTTTGTTTTGTATTTAAACAATAAATTAGTTTTAAAAACGATTTTTTGACTAAATAATCATTTTGCATGCAATAAACGCGTTTTTTTTTTTAGCTATTTTTTAGAGGTTTAAAACGGTTTTTTGATAAAATATTTTATTTTGAATGCAACTTTATAGAGATTTATACTATGTTTTTAGCAAATTATGGAAAAAATGCAATTTATGCGTTTTTTTGTGCTGATTTAATGAAATAAATTAGTTTTTAGAAGAATTTTTTGAAAAAAATTGTATTTTGCATGCAATAAATTGTTTTGTAAGCAACTTTTTGAGATTTGAAGCAGTTTTTTAGCAAGTTTTAAGAGAATTAAAGCAAATTTTTAGAAAATCATGGATAAAATGCAATTTATGCTTACTTTTGTGCAATAAATTAGTTTTAAGAAGAGCCTATTAATCATAATGCATACAATAACTGCGTTTTGTAAGCAATTTTTCCGAAATTTTAAGCGATTTTTTAGCAGAATTGTAAATAAAATGCATTTTATGCGTAATTTTGTGCAATAAATTAAATTTAAGAAAGATTTTTTACCAGATATTTATTTTGAATGCAATAAATGAGTTTTCTACGTAAGCTATTGGAAGTTTAAAGCGATTTTTTAGCAAAATTGTGGGTATAAATCAATTTATGTGTAATTTTATGCTGATTTTGTGCAATAAATTAGGTTTTAAAAGAATTTTTTGACTAAATCATAATTTTCTGTGCAATAAATGCGTTTTAAAAGCAATTTTTTGAAGATTTTAAGCAATTTTTCAGCAAAATTACAGATAAATGGCAATTTATGCTTAGTTTTGTGCTAATTTTATGCAATAAACTAGGATTTTTTAGCCAATTAACAGTTTTACATGCAATAAATGCGGTAGTTATTTGAATATTTATAGCGATTTTTTACAAAAATGATAAATAAAAGACAATTTATGAATGCCTGTGCATTTTTTGACCAATTTTGTTGAATTCTTAAGCGATTTTTTAGTAAAATTATTGATAAAATAAAATGATATCGTAATAAATGCGTTTGTGAGCAACTTTTCGGAGATTTTAAGCAAATTTTTAGGAAAATTATCAATAAAAGACAGTTTATACAGAATTTTGTGTTTATTTTATATAGTAAATTGGGTTTAAGAAAATGTTTTGACAAAATAATTATATTACGTAATTTTGTAATGAACTTTTTGGATATTTTAAGCGGTTTTTTAACAAAATTATGGACAAAAGACAACTTATGTGTAATTTTGTATAGTAAATTGGTTTGAAAGAGAATTTTAGAGAAAAGAATTATTTTACATACAATAAATGCATGTTTTGTAAGCAACGTTTTGGAGATTTTAATCGTTTTTTTTTAATTTAATTGATTTATATGAAGATTATAATCCGTTCAACAAATTAAGAAACAATATATAAATATAGATGAATTAAAAGAAAACAAAAACAGCCTATTAATATTTAATATTTGTCATCTCGTTTGGGTTACTGACTCAACTAAAAAGCTTTCAAAAATAGATCAAATGATTTTGGATAAGCGTGGCCAAGCTGTAGTAAAATTAAAAATATAATAAAACTACAATATTTTTATGATACCAACAATTAGTCCACTATGTATACACAAACACACATTTTTTTTAATTGCCTTCTTTTATTACAGAAATTAATTTATTTTAATTAGTGTGAAATGTACTGGAAAGTTATTAACAAATGTGTCGCGGAATTGAGTGTAGGCGGTTATTAGGAAATTCTGTGTCATATTGCAGTTTTGAAATGCGCCAATATATTTTCATTGAGAATATACGAAATTTCTCAACGCATTTTGTCGGATATAAATTTACAAATTTACTACACTTATTATGGCACGTAAATTTATTAATATTGTAGTAATACTATGATATTATTATTATTAAAAAAGTGGCGTTGAATAGGAAACAATAATTACAAGTTTTATTAACAATAAATATCATCAATTCAATTAAAGCGTTCTCATAAAATTTAACATTGAAACTGCATCAGAAATCAAATTGGTTATAGTTTTTAAACCATTCATTGGAATATGATGTTTTTTGGTTTTAATATACTTCAATGTTATTAATAAAAGTTGTGTAAATTTGGCTAAATTCTATACGCTCAATTTGGCAACAACTCGATTAAAGTGATCTTATCAAATTTAACATTAAAACTACAGCTGAAATCAAATTGGTCATAATTTTTAAACCTTTCATTGGAATATGATGCTTTTTGGTTTTAATATACATCAACGTTATTAATAAAAGTTGTGTAAATTTGGTTGAAATTTATACGCTCAGTTTGGCATCAACTCAATTAAAGTGATCTCATTAAACCTAACATTGAAGCTACAGCAGAAATCAAATTGGTCATAATTTTTAAACCTTTCATTGGAATATGATGTTTTTTGGTTTTAATATACATCAACGTTATTAATAAAAGTTGTGTAAATTTGGTTGAAATTTATACGCTCAGTTTGGCATCAACTCAATTAAAGTGATCTCATTAAACCTAACATTGAAGCTACAGCAGAAATCAAACTGGTCATAATTTTTAAACCTTTCATTGGAATTTGATGTTTTTTTTGGTTTCATTATACGTTAATGTTATTAATCAAAGTTGTGTAAATTTAGTTGAAATCCATACGCTCAATTTGGCATCAACTCAATTAAAGTGATCTTATCAAACTTTACATTAAAACTTCAGCGGAAATCAAATTGGTCATAATTTTTAAACCTATTAATGGAATTTGATGTTTTTTTGTTTTAATATACCTTCATGTTATTTATCAAAGTTGTGTAAATTTGGTTGAAATCCATACGCTCAATTTGACATCAACTCAATTAAAGTGATCTTATCAAACTTAGCATTGAAACTACAGCAGAAATCAAAATGGTCATAATTTTTAAACCTTTTATTGGAACATGATGTTGTTTGGTATTAATATGCTTCAATGTTATTTATAAAATTTGTGTAAATTTGGTTCAAATCCATACGCTCAATTTATCAATAACCAAATTAAATTGATCTTACCAAACTTAATACTGAAACTTTAAAAGATTTCAAAATAAAATGATTCTTAAATTCTTTATTGGAAACTGATGCAATTTGGTATTTGCATACTATAATACCCTTACCAACAATTGTGTAAATTTGGATAAAATTTATACGCTCAATTTATCAATAAACAAGTTAAATTGATCTTACCAAACTTAATACTGAAACTTTAAAAGATTTCAAAATGAAATGATTTTTAAATTCTTTACTGGAAACTGATTTAGTTTGGTATTTGCATGCCATAATGCTCTTACTTAAAAGTGTGTAAATTTGGTTAAAATCTATACGCTCAATTTATCAATAAACAAGTTAAATTGATCTTACCAAACTTAAAGATTTCAAAATGAAGTGGTTTTAAATTTTTTTATTGGAAATTGATGCAATTTGGTATTTGCATACTTAAATGCTCTTACTAAAAATTGTGTAAATTTGGTTAAAATCCACACGCTCAATTTATCAATAACCAAATTAAATTGATCTTACCAAACTTAATACTGAAACTTTAAGAGATATTCTTTATTGAAAACTGATGCAATTTAGTATTTGCATACCTAAATGCCCTTACTAAAATTTGTCTAAATTTGGTTAATATCCATACGCTCAATTTATCAATAATCTAATTAAAATGATCTTACTAAACTTAAAATTGAAACTTTTTAAGATTTTAAAATAAAATAATTTCTAAATTCTTTATTGGAAACTGATGCAATTTGGTATTTGCTTACTTTAATGTTTTTACTAAAAATTGTGTAAATTTGTTTAAAATCTATACGCTCAATTTATTAATAACCAAATTAAATTGATCCTACCAAACTTAATACTGAAACTTTAAGAGATTTCAAAATGCCATAATTTCTAAATTTTTTATTGAAAACTGATGCAATTTGGTATTTGTATATTTTAATGCCTTTACTAAAAATTGTGTAAATTTGGTTAAAATCCATACGCTCAATTTATCAATAAACAAGTTAAATTGATCTTACCAAACTTTTAAAGATTTCAAAATGAAGTGGTTTTAAATTTTTTTATTGGAAATTGATGCAATTTGGTATTTGCATACTTAAATGCTCTTACTAAAAATTTTGTAAATTTGGTTAAAATCCACACGCTCAATTTATCAATAACCAAATTAAATTGATCTTACCAAACTTTATACTGAAACTTTAAAAGATTTCAAAATGAAATGATTTCTTAATTCTTCATTGGACACTGATGAAATTTAGTATTTGCATACCTTAATGCTCTTACTAAAAATTGTGTATATTGAGTTAAAATCCATACGCTCACATTATCAATAAATAAATTAAATTGATCTTACCAAACTCAATACTAAAACTTTAAGAGATTTCAAAATGAAATGATTTCTCAATTTTTTATTGGAAACTGATGAAATTTGGTATTTGCATACCTTAATGCCCTTACTAAAAATTTTGTAAATTTTATAAAAATCCATACGCTCAATTTATCAATATCCAAATTAAATTGATCTTACCAAGCTTAATACTGAAACTTTAAGAGATTTCAAAATGATTTGATTTCTAAATTCTTTATTGGAAACTGGTGCAGTTTGGTATTTTGCATGCCATAATGCCCTTACTTAAAATTGTGTAATATTGGTTAAAATCCATACGCTCAATTTATCAATAAACAAATTAAATTGATCTTACCAAACTTAATATTGAAACTTTAAGAGATTTCAAAATTATTTGATTTCTAAATTATTTATTGGAAATTGATGCAATTTGGTACTTGCATACTTTAATGCCCTTACTAATAGTTGTGTAAATTTGGTTAAAATCCATACGCTCAATTTATCAATAAAGAAAATAAATTCATTTTACCAAACTTAATACTAAAACTTTAAGAGATTTCAAAATGAAATGATTTCTAAATTCTTTATTGGAAACTGGTGCAGTTTGGTATTTGCATGCCATATTGCCCTTACTTAAAATTGTGTAAATTTGGTTAAAATCCATACGTTCAATTTATCAATAACCAAATTAAATTGATCTTACCAAACTTAATATTGAATTTTTAAGAGATTTTAAAATGATTTGATTTCTAAATTCTTTATTGGAAACTGATGCAATTTGGTATTTGCATACCATAATGTCCTTACTAAAAATTGTGTGAATTTGGTTAAAATCTATACGCTCAATTTATCAATAACCAAATTAAATTGATCTTACCAAACTTATTACTGAAACTTTAAAAGATTTCAAAATGACATAATTTTTAAGTTTTTAATTGGAAACTAATGCAATTTGGTATTTGCTTACCATAATGCCCTTACTAAAACGTGTAAATTTGGTTAAAATCCATACGCTCAATTTATCAATAACCAAATTATATTGATCTACCAAACTTAATACTAAAACTTTAAGAGATTTCAAAATGAATCGATTTCTAAATTCTTTATTAGAAACTGATGCAATTTGGTATTTGCATACTATAATACCCTTACTAAAAATTGTGTAAATTTGGTTAAAATCCATACGCATCAATAACCAAAATAAATTGATCTTACCAAACTTAATACTGAAACTTTAAGAAAATTCAAACTGAAATCATTTTTCTATTCTTTATTGAAAATTGATGCAATTTGGTATTTGCATACCTTAATGCCCTTACTAAAATTTGTGTAAATTTTGTAAAAATCCATACTCTCAATTTATCAATAAATAAATTAAATTGATCTTACCAAACTCAATACTAAAACTTTACGAGATTTCAAAATGAAATGATTTCTAAATTCTTTATTGGAAACTGATGCAATTTGGTAGTTGCATACCATAATGCCCTTACTAAAAATTGTGTAAATTTGGTTAAAACTCGTACGCTCATTTTATCAATAACCAAATTAAATTGATCTTACCAAACTTAATACTGAAACTTTAAGAGATTTTAAAATGATTTGATTTCTAAATTCTTGATTGGAAATTGATGCAATTTGGTGTTTGCATACTTAAATGTCCTTACTAAAAATTGTGTAAATTTGGTTAAAATCCATACGCTCAATTTATCAATAATCAAATTAAATTGATCTTACCAAACTTAATACTGAAATATTAAGAAATTTCAAAATGAAATGATTTCTAAATTCTTTATTAGAAGCTGATGCAATTTGGTATTTGCGTACCATAATGCCTCTACTAAAATTTGTCTAAATTTGATTAAAATCCATGCGCTCAATTTATCAATAAACTGCAATGCAAACTAAATTACAACATTTTAAAAATAAATTCTATCAATCACATTTTATTACACCATAAGCCAACAGAGATGTAATATTGAATAACAGCAGATTTAAAGACAAAACCAGATTTTTATTTTCATTTCGGAAAATTTAAAAATAATGTGAAAGTGTTTACCTTATTCGTATAAGTTCAGATATCATCGTAAAACGGAATTGATATAACATTTGGAGGTTATTGCGCCATTAAGACGTAATACAATCTCACCTGAAAGAAATATAATAATATACAATAAGACACAAAAGGAAGATAAATCATTCTTTCTTAAATTTGATGTAAGTAGAAGAAAGTTTATGAAGTTATCAATGACTTCTTCATTCTTATAATTCAGACATATTTATTGTTTTATTTTAATAATAATTTCCGATTAGATGTCAAAAATATGTTCCTCCAAGAGTAGATATATAAACGAGTTTGTTCTACTTTTAAATCTATTCATAACTTCGCCCATAAAAAAATACTATAAGTGCGTGAAAAAGAACCGTCATCGTGCGTAAACATCTGGAAGATTTCGTAGTAAAGATTTTTTCTTCCTCTACAAGACGTTTGTCTCTACACTTACTTCCCAGGCGAAATTTAGAAACAGGGTTGTTTGTTCCCAAAACGATTAGCGCGAAGGGCTGACAAGTTTCAGTTTTTATGGGAAAATTTTATTTTTATATTTTTTTTGCTCTCTTTCTATTAGTCGGGTTTCTTTTTCGGGAGACTCTCAGCTGTGCCGCGTTAATTTCTTTACTTCCCCCTTTTACCCGTAGTACGCGCACATAAAAATGCAGAATGAAGAAGTGATTTAAATAGATTTTGTTTAATGTGATAATGCGGTTGTGTATTTTCAGAAATTTTATTTTGATTTTAATTTAATCTGGAATAAATAAATAATCAACAAACAAATGAATTGTATTTTTTTTTTGATGATTTAATGGTTTCTTGGAGGAAGGAATAAAAATAAAATATGATTAATAACCAGACAAACAATAAATAATCAAGATGTGTAGAAGTGTGCATTAAATATAATAATACATAAATTCATTTTATATTTAAGTGGGTTTATATATTAATAATAGTGGAAACATAATGAAGATATTAATGTCAACTTCACTGTATATTAGGAACATGGAAAATTTTCTATTGCATAACAAAAGATCATTTATAATTTTGATTTTATGTATAAATATAAAAAATAGAAATCTTGATAAAAATATTATTATGTAAGTTAATACCAAAAACTTTAATTAATTAACCGCCAAGTAATCCAATGTAGAAAAATTAGATTATTATGACTCTACTCAATTTCGAGATAGATTGCGGAAAAATGTATACTGAAGCAACCATAATTGAAATGAATAAGTTTAATTTTGGGAATGACAAAAAATTTAATAAATATTGTATGGGCCATTATCGGACTTATTTGAATCACCGTCCGATGACGGTCTTGTAAAGGTTGAAACTTGTTACGGTTTTTAAATAGAAATTAATTTATTATAAATTACCATTTAAAGGACAATCAAACCTATAGAAACTAATTTGTACTTTTTTTAATCATTTTCTGTGACAATTGTTGTAGAGTTAATTTTTTTCTGATTTTGGCCAACTTCTTGGAGATGACTTCTAGGTGTGGAGAAGCCTTGTGGCTGTTGTGTTGGTTTTAGTTTCAGGGCTTTCAGGTGCAACCTGGACAACTCTTTCTCAAAAAAAATTTTTAAGGAGTTGTTTCCGTGAATGTGACTGTGAGGATAGATCTTTTTATTATCCCGTTTTTGCCATTTGCTCAAAGCTTTGTTTCTAAATTTATGTGTGCGCTGAATCTTGACTTTACTGGGCTATAGGGGAAATATTGCTTGGTCCTGTTACTCCTGTTGGCACGGGTTTTTCTGGAGTTTATTAACTGGTTCTTACTCTGGTGGTTTGCTCCGACTGCACCGATTTTTGTGTAGTTTGAAAGCTAAAGACATTCTGATTTGCCTTTTGAAGGAAAGTGCTTATAAATTAAACTGCTCTATAGATCATACCTAAAAGTTTGAGACTATAAAGCTCATATATTCTCCGGAAATTGTATTTTTAGTAAAAGTTACTTATATGCTCTTTTGTAAGCCATTTTAGAAGGTGGTTATATTGATCGGTTTATATTCATCTTTGTCTGGCTTAGCAAGATGGTCAGATACGGGTTAGGGTAAACTGCGAGGTTATTGAAGTACTTTTTGGACAAAGTTTTGATGGGTTGGCACAGCGGGGGAAGTACTGAAATTGTAAAAAAAAATTGTTTTGAACATGCCATAGGGCTCCGATGAACCACCATGAAACTAGCAAGTTTTTTGCTAATTTGGTTTTTTCTAGGATAGACTGTACTGCAATTTGTAATTTTTTTATTAAAGGTGATACTCGGATACTTGACAGCATTGGACCACGGAATAGGAACGTTGTTTAGAAGTTTAACGAGTTTTGAGGTTTGGCTTTGAAGCTACAGAGAAAATTTTAGTCTGTGCAGTAAATCTTTATTCTAGGTCTTTTTGATCTGAAACCTTGGACAATATTGGTTACTTGATTTATTTGGTGGACTATAGAGAAGTTCCGTCAAAATTTACGTTGGTGAGCGGGGAGAAGATTGTTAGATTCCATGTGGTTTTAGATTATGTTTAAGATTACCCTCTCTATGACCTCATTGAAGGTGCATATGAGACTGGTTTTGGAATTTTTATGACGTGAGAGCTTTTTCAAGCTTTTGGGAAGTGTTTGGTGCAAGAAAGTGCATTAGCAATATTGTTGAGAGCCATTATTGCTTCATGCGAGAAAAATTTTAGTGCAATGTTTGGAATTCTGTCAGGCCCAGGAGCAGATTAAGTTTTAAGTTTTTCTGATTTGAGTAGGTTGTTATCAGTGTCCTCGAAGAAGTCATTGATTTTTTGCTGATCTTTTTTGACTAGTTTTAGATTAGTGTTTTCAGTTATTGAGCATTGGAGTTTGATATTGTCAGCTAATGATTGCATGAACGTGTTAACTAGCTAATTTGTTTATGTCTGCTCCGTGGATGTATGTGGCTGTCACAGGTTCCGAGGCAGTTAAGCAACTTTGGGGTTGTAGGGTTTTATTGGGTAAGTTTTTTGTGCATTTTGTACTTTGTTTTAGACGTGCAACTTGTGCTTTCTTTTTACGTTTTTAATATAGAGCGTTTGTTCAATTACTACAATTTGAGGGTCGAGAGCCCAGAGTAGCAGTATTTAAAACTACCTTGTGGTGTGTGATAGCTTAGTAGTGTTTGTTGCTTAGATTTTTGGAGCATTGACCTCCTCGATTGTATGTAGTTTCCCAAGTTTTAGAATGTTTAAGTCAAGAGCTGCTGTTGTAGATGGTGTAGTCGTGTTGGAAGACGACGTTTTAGTATATGGCGTTGTTGGCTGATCTAATCTTGGTTGACTCTTGGAACTTGGTTGAAGATTTTGCAAAAATGTTGCGAGTCCATTTTTATGAAAATACACTTTCAGTATTTTACCAATTTTTGGCGAATTTGTTGGATGAGTTTCTAAATATAAAATAAGAATTAGTTGATATTTAAATGTTTTTATGCTTTATCTTTGTTTTTCAAAGTCTTTGTGATCAAATCTAAATTTTTTTAGAACTATCTGAAAGTTTTTAAACATTTTCTATAGACATGTCTAATAGGCTTAAGGCAAATTAAAGATCTAAAAAATTTTGAGTACATTAACGTTCTGGTTTACGACTAGAACATTTTGGACAGTTTTTTGTAATTATCTACTAGATTTTATTTTTGGGCACATTTTGGAATAATTTAGACAAGATTTGAAAGATTTTGAGAATATTGAGTTATATTTAAGAAGCATTGAGTACACATTTGAAGCAACTGGCAGATTCCAAACTAATCAGATTTTTAATCAAATTTGCTTTTGGAAGAATCTAAAATAGATTTAAAGTATTTTGGACAAATTTGCTTTTTTAAATTTTTAAAAAATCAAATTAATGTGTTTAAGCTCAGTTTTGGGCACATTTTGGAATACTTAGACAAGATCTGAAAGATTTTGAGAATATTGATCTATATCTGAGAAGCATTCAGTACACTTTTGAAACAATTGGCAGATTCAAAACTAATCAGATTTTTAATCAAATTTGCTTTGGAAGAATCTAAAATAGATTTAAAGTATTTTGGATAAATTTGGTTTTTTAAATTTTTCAAAAAGATATATTAAATGAAATGTGTTTAAGTTCACTAAATGCACAAAGCTAAACAAATGAATTTTTAAACTTTTGAGAAATAAATAAAGCATTCCAGATGTAAGGTTTTATTTGAGTTTTTTAAAAGCTTCTAAAATCTGCTAGTGTATTTTCAAATATGATAAAAACCTTATAAGATCATTTTAAAGTTCAGGACGTTTTTTAGATATTTGTAGAAATTTTATTTAAGTTTTTCCAAAGTTTTTACGTTTTTATTAAATTTTTCTAAAAGTTTGAAATTTTTTTTGGATTTTGTAAACATGTTTAAGCTTTTTAAGATGTATTTTCAAATGTAACTAAAACTTAAACTTTGTTTAAAGATGTGCTCTTAGCCTGGATTCTAAAAGTTATTAGGTTAAGATAGGTTCAAACCATTTTGAATACATTGAAAGCTATTTAGACTCACTGTGGGTGGATTCAAAGTCAATTATGACTTTTGAAATGCGCTACCAAGCAAATAGTTCAGTCAAAGTTTGTTGCAGTTTAGCATTGGTAAATCTTGTTTTCTTTTGTTCGGAGTAGCGGCTATTTGAGTGTTCTAATGTTCAGATTGCAGGACCTACAGACGTAGAGTTTACTTACGGATTGGTTGTAGTTTTTTTGTGTATTGGAGATTTGATTTGAACATTCGGAATGCATACGCAACAGTAATCGCTCTCAGTGTGTTGGGGTTTTAGATGGTGGAGGCACTGTTCTTTAATTTAAAATGTTGAATTTACTCTACAATCAAGACTGCTTATTGACTAAATCCTATATAATAAAGGAATACCAAGAAGTGAGGCATAATTATCTTTAGATGTATGGACATGGCGTGAAAAAATACACAGGCCGCCAACCGCATAGCCATCATTTTAGAGGTTGCTTGAGTTTGTCTTAGTTACTTTATACATTTTATTGCATTCAGGGATCATTACCGACAGAAAGGTTGCCTGAGATGCTGCAATTTGTTACTCAAGTTAGCATTAAATCTTTTGATATGAAAAATAGAGAACTGTTGGGTAGCGATCAACTTTGGGGCAAGTTTTGGTCTTAAAAGTTTTATGTCCATCCACATGGCCAACTTGCGTTGGGCATACGGTTGGGGTCAATGTGTGCCGGCCGCGGTAAAGCTCTTACATTTTTGGCACTGACAAAAAAAATGGTTTGCGCGTCTTGTCAGCAGCAGATGTGATTTGACGGGATGCAGATAGTTGGGAAACGTAGCGTTGATTTGGTTTATTCATACCGTATCTGTGCAATTAGCTGAAATGGGATTTTTAAAAGCTTGGGTTACTCTTGAGCTTTTATTTTTGTTTGCTTTTGAAGTTTGGCTATCTCAACTGTAGGAGTACTTTGTTTTGTCTTTTGTAGCTATATTAGTTTAGATGGCGGACACCCTTTTTGTTATCAATTTGGGATATATTTTGTTCTTTCAAATCTACGGTTTCTATCCGCACATCTGAATGTGAGTGAGGCTATTTTACATGCGGAATAATTAAATCTAGAAGAAGCCATCATATTACGTTTTATAAAGGAAGTTACGGTACGCAAGGTTACCAGTTTTTGATAGTTAGATTTAGTTTCTTTAGAATAGGTAGGAGTCAGGTATTTTGTACCCGGAACATGGGAGTTTGGGTACGCGAGGACACTATTCCTTGAAAACTAGATATGTTTTCTTAAAACCAGAATCCTGGTTTCTAATGCCAAATTTTGATCTCGAATGATTTAGTTTCTATGCAAATTGTTTTTTATGTAGTAGGGACTCCAAAGTTGTGGTTTTTCACAGTGTAATCAAAAGCTTGTAGCATTTTGAAACGATCTAGCGTTATTTGGTTTTTGGTTGGGTTTTCCAGGTGTTGAGGTCCCTTATACGCAACAAAAGTTTAGAAGTGGCCCATTCACCCAACCAAGTGTTAGTTATCAAGAGGTTAATCACTACCTATAATAACCAGTGACCTCCTCTTCTGACGAAATGACTTCTGACGTTTCCAGAGAGGTCAAACATGCAATTTTCTATAGAACGTTAACCTGTTAGTTATTTATATTGGAGTGACCCGCCCACCCACCTAAGTGTTGGTTATCAAAAAGTTAGATTACGACCTCTTTAGTGACAAATTGAATTCTGTTGTTTCCAGAGAGTTGAAACATGCAATTTTCTTATGACGAGCACTTGGGTGAATAAGTGGGTCATTTCATGCCATGATAACCAGTCAATAGATTAGATAAAATTGGCTTGCCCACCCACCTAAGTGTTAGATATCAAAAGGTTAGATCACGACTTACTCTTCTGACGAAATGGATTCTGACATTATCAAAAAGTTAATTATGCAATCTTCTATAGCACGACAACTAGTTAGTTATATAGATTGGAATGACCCACCTACCCACCCAAGTGTTAGTTATCAAAAGGTTAGATCGCGACCTTCTTTAGTGACAAATTGAATTCTGTTGTTCCCAGAGGGTTGAAACATGCAATTTCTTGATGACCAGCACTTGACGTTTCTGACGTTTGCTGAAAGGTCAAACACGCAATTTCTTGAAGAAAAACATTTGGGTAGGTGAATGGACCACTCCAATAGTTTGGAGTGTCCCATCCCACCACTCAAGTGTTACTCATCAAGAGATTAAATCACAACTTTCTCTTGTGACAAAATGACTGTTCATGTTCGCATAGAGGTCAAACATCTAATCACCTAATGACGAACACTTGGGTTTATAGGGGGGCTACTTTATACTATAATAACCAGTCAATAGTTTGGATTAGAGTTGCCCACCTATCCACCTAAGTGTTAGTTGTTAAAGAAATAGGATCACGACCTTCTCTTTTGACAAAATGACTCCTGACGTTTCCAGAGAGGTCAAACATGCAATTTTCTATAGCGCAATAACAAGTTAGTTATTTAGATTGATGTAGCCTACCCTCCCACCCAAGTGTTAGTTAGCAAGAGGTTAGATCACGACCTACTCTTCTGACAAAAGGATTTTTGACGTTTGCTGAGAGGTCAAACATGCAATCTCTTGATGACAAACACTTAGGTGGGTGAGTGGACCACTCTTAGCTATGATAAACAGTTGATAGTTTATATTAAAGTGTTCTACCCGTCCCATAAGTGTTACTTATTAAGAGATTGGATCACAACTTTCTCTTGTGAGAAAATTACTTTTGATGTTTGCAGAGAGGTCAAACATCTAATCTCTTAATGACAAACAGTTGGGTGGGTGGATGGGCCACTTTATACAATAGTAACCTTTGACTGGTTTGAATTGGAGTTGCTCACCCACTCACTCAAGTGTTAGTTATCAAGAAATTGGATCAAGACTTCTTCTTCTGACAAATCGACTTCTGACGATTCCAAAGAGGTCAAACATGCAATTTTCTATACAACAATAACCAGTTAGTTATTTAGATTGGAGTGACTCACTCAACCACTCAAGTGTTAGTTATCAAAAGGTTATATCACGATCTTCTTTAGTGACAAATTGAATTCTGTTGTTCCCAGAGAGTTGAAATATGCAATTTCTTGATGACAAGCACTTGGGTGGGTGGCTGGGTCACTCTATATCATGATAACTAGTCAATAGTTTAGATTGGAGTATTCTATCCACTCACCCAAGTGTTACTTGTCAAGAGATTGGATCACAACCTTTTCTTGTGACAAAATGACTTCTGACGCTTGCAGAAAGGTTTAACACGCAATTAATTGATAACAAACACTTGGGTGGATAGGTATATAGGATAGTTTAGATTGGAGTGAATTGCTTGTTTAGACGTCTTTTAACTACCCAAAAAGTAACAAAATAGTTTTTGTAAAGTGCTAGCGTTGAGTTGTTTAATGTCGCCTAGCACTTGCGACCTCGGATAAGTAGCGTTTTATTTTGGAACTATTGTAACAAGTTTTATAATTCAATTTTCAAATTGTTTGTTGGGGTCGTCTAGTTAGAAGCAAGTTTTTGATTACTTTTTTGTGTAGTATAGTCACTAATACGTAATTGGTAAGACTGGAACAAGGTTTTTTATTTTGGTTATGTACACTGGGAGATGATTGAAATTTGTTTATAGTTTTGCTAACAAAATTAGACTTTTTTGAGGGATGCTTGTGGATAATTTTACTTTTATATTATACTTGGACTTGATTGTTGATTTGCCACGTCCATAAATTGGCTTCAATTCTCTACTTTTATGACGAAGGTGATGTTTTTGAAAGTTGTTGATGGTGTTGATAGGTTTTTTTCAGTTGCGTTGGTGGTTTTCATTTTCTTCTTGGTTGTGTTGTGGATTGCTGTTTTACCTTTAGGTTACTTTTTGGCAAAACCTTTGTACAAACTTTGGTTTTAGGAACATTTAAATCTTGCGGCATTACATCTTTTACTGTACTTCCTGAACCTTGCGGTCAAAGTTTTACGTCAAAACGGCTGAAACACCAATGACTAATGAATTTAACGTTGCAATACCATCCAAGTGTTATAATTTCTACAACTGTTACAATTTCTGCTAAACCCATGTAACTTGCAAGTGCAAAAACTTTGGACAAAATTTATGGAACGATTACCAATATACCATTTGACTACTCTAACCAACTACACACCAATGTACGCTTTGAAAGTCTAACATTATGCTTCTTGGAATAGACTTAAGACATAAGACTGACATTTACCGTAGGTCACCACAATTCTGGGAAAATAAATTCACTAACCCACTAAGCTTGTTACTACTACACAAAATTACAAAAGCTTTCCTCCAGCAATGGCATGAGACGAGCATACATCTGGCTGATTAATCAAGTTGCACTAACCCCGCAGTTTATGGATCAATTATGGTGGTGCGTTTTTGAACTCCGGACAACGTTACTTATGTGTGAACATTAAGAAGCTGGTTATCTCTGTTAGTTTGAAGGACATACTGAAGTATCTATCCACAGAGGAACTAAATACATCTGCGCATCCTATTAGAAACTATGGATCCCTACCACTTTCGTACGTATATTACCGAAAGAGATGCTAAGCTATGTTATTAATAATTACCGGTTTTCTTTCTTTTTACTGTGCGGTCGGATAACAATTTTCCAGCTTTTTTAGTCGAGTCTCAAAGCCTAAAGCCATAGAAACTTCTTTCTGTCAACCTACACCAACGTCTACTTCTACAGCAACTTTCGACAAAAATTGTTCTTGCTCTCTACGGAGCTAAACTAAGGAAAAATTACACAAACTTCTTATGCTTGCAGTACGGCCATTGTTAGTTGTTTAACGCTCCACTACATTATTTAACACAAACAAATTATTCTGTTTCTGTTTACAAGTCAATAACGCTCTTTTTAGGAATCCCTCTGCTAACCTTAATTGGATGCTAGCCGGTAACAAATAGCTATGAATTAAAGAATTTTTTGTCTTAAGTCCTGCAAATAGACGAGACTTTGCAAGAAAACCAAGCATCATAGATAACAACATTTTACCGAAAAACGATCACCAGAAGAAGGCCAATTTTGACAAATATGTTGACGTTGTCGCCAAAACCGGACGTGATTATAGACAAATCACAGGATATACCAGAAAAAGAAACGAGTAAAAACCAAACCATGCTTCAATGAATATCAAATGTGCTAAAGCTCACACACAAAAGCAGTGACAATCAACCTTGAAATTTATATAAAAGAAAATTATTAGAAATAATTAAAAACTAAACGCTACAACAAGAAGGCGACCTTAAGTCTACTGCAGTCTTTTAAACGTTTTCTTAGAACATCGTTATGTATCTACACAATATATTAATGTTTGAATAATGTTTATAAATATATCATTAAATAGACACAACAAGCTGGCATTGAATCAAATTTATAATAAATAAATGGAAAAGTTTAAAGTTTGAGTCATTGTTATAAAAATTATTCCAATTTCAAACACTCAAAACACTTTAATATAAAATTAATTAAATTCACAGTTTTACTCATCGCTCCATTTCTAACATTTATATCTTCTTCTTACAGCAAATAATAGTCATGACCTAGTTATATTATTCCTCATATCCACCTGCTCCAGTTCGAGTGGATTCACCGGGCTTATACCATAGAGCAAGGTCATCTACATAAAAATATCCTTAAGTTACATACAAAAGCATTTCTTTTCCTGATATTACTTTTTATTACAATCTTAACAAACTTCTAAAAGAAAATTTAATATGAATCTTACAATTTAAACAAGCTTGATATACATTTTTATTATATTATTATGTTCTGTATATTAATATTAATATAAACAGAACTGTTACAATGTAACCGAATCTAAATATAGTCAAAATGCTTATTAGTTTAATAGAGTGATGATCAGTGCACCTCACACTACACAGACATTTCAAATATCCTCATAGCTTGCATCGCATTATAAAACGCAAAAAAAAGCGAGCGATTCGAAAAGGAAGCGGGCGCAATGTAAACACGAACGTTAACAAGTGATTTGCCAGAAGTGAGTCTGGCAAATGGTAAAATATGTGTCGAAATACTATTAGTAGTAACACCTGATAAATAATCGACTGCGAACACTTGTCTCAAGTTGATTTTAACCCTGAAGTGGTGAGCAAGCAAATGCGCGGCCATATGTTGCCAAGCGAATCGTTCTATAATTGTGCACTATATTACACATTCCCATGCTGTAATAACGAGTGGCTCTTTGTGTTTTCATTAACTAAATATGTTGTTAACTTAGTTTTTATAATTATTTAATTGAGGGAACAGACTGCGCCACATTTTAATTGTGGTTTACTGCGAGATGCATTGCAGACATTTATATCAATTTAATTGGGGATTTCGAGCGTTTGTCATTTAATATTGTTTACAGTTTCAGGTGAACAACCATTTTATTGGTCATTAATTTAAATTTAATTCGTTTAACGTTTATTAATTATTTTTTAGAATAATAAATCAGTTTGTTGGTATTAAATCATTATAACATTAGTCAGATGATTCCAATCGTGTTTTTTAATTTTTTTTTATACTTCTTGCTGGTGTTTATACGAGGACAAATCAAATATAAACGGGATTTTGTTATTATTTTAAAATCATAGTCATAGCTTTGAAAATACATTTTTCACAGCGAGAAGGAAGGTTTTTATCCGAGTATCGTAGAATGAAGTTGGTTGGGTCAGGAACCAATTGCGCACGAATCTCTCCACGCCTTCGTCGTCTTTAAATTGTTGCCGCAGGGTGATTTTTTTAAGAAGGGAGAAGAAAATCTTCCAAAAACTTTGTCCCGGATTCATCTGGAACTGTATTACGTACAACCGACAGACGCCTATCCACTAAAACCCCTCTCAAGACTAACGTAGGTCATTAAGGAATCACCATTAAAAATTCGTTTATTCATTACTTCATCAAAAAGATTTCGTTATCAGACTCTTGCTTGCCATGTTTTGGCTTGACGGTTTTTTTTCCTGTTTTTTCTTCTTGATGATTTCCGTAGCCTGATTCTCTATCTTCCTCTATGTATTCTTGCCTTTGAGCATATACTCCATCATATCTTCGGCTATCAGAGCTAAGTCTCCAGTCGTCCTCTGCCTTGTGCACTGCCACCTATCGCATTGGAACATGGTGTGTTCGGGTGTATCCACTTTGTCACAGTATACGCATCGATCACTCTTCACTATGTTTATCTTTTTCAGGTAGGCTTGAAAGCAACCGTGAACTGTCAGGATCTGGGTGATGGTATTCAACTTTCCCGTGTTTCCTCGTAACCCATGCAATTAATTTTGGGATTAGCTTCTTTGTCTATCTACCCGTGTCACCTTTACGTTCTATTCAGCTTCCTACTTTAACAGAGTTTCAGGTCTGGTCACCGTTTTCTGCGCATTTTGATTTGTACCAGCCGTGTATTTCCTCTCCAGAATCATCAGGTGTATGGAGATGGCCCTTGCTACCACCTATATGGCTCTGGTGGACACGGTCCGGTACGCGCTTGCCAAACGTATTGCCATCTTTTGCTGTACCTCTTCTAACATTTTTCTATACTTTGGTGCTCCGTATAGTACGATGGAGTTTGCCACCGAGCTAATAGCCAGTCTTCTGCCCGCTCTGGCTTCTTCAATATTGGGCATTAGTCCGGCAAGTGGTGCCACCGCTTTTTCATCTTTTCTGGTAGTCACTGCAATGTGTCCCATTTGTAGATTTCTGCCAAGAAGGTATTTGGCGCTATATTTGCTGTTGACGATGAACAAATTTGAGTGTACGTCTGACCAGTACAACCGTTAATTTTGGCAGAATCTTTTGAAGAAAGAAGAATAGAAAAAAATTACAATCTTTACTGATACGTTTTTTTAATTTACCTTACAAATTTTGTTACCATTGTAGGAAGAAATTCTAGAATCTTTAACGTATCTAGTATCTTTAACATATCTAGTATTTCTTTGATAATATTTTTGGTGCTTTTTTTAGTTTGAATCAAAAACTGTTTTATCATTTTTATTTTATTTTGTAGTCTTTTGGTTGAGCTATTTGGTACAGTTGAATTTACTTTATTATTATTAAGTTTTAAGCGTTTTGGTAAAAAATTTGTTTTGTTTAACGTGAGAATTATTTGGTGCTTTGTTGTTTTACAGTTAAATCTACTTATTATTAAAATTTTGGGCATTTTTGGCATTTAAGATAAGTCTGAGTTTGAGTTTTGAAGTTGACCAATGTTTGTTGTCTGTTCTATAGTTGATATAGGACGCTTGGGAATGTGGGTGGGTTACTCCAATGCAAGGTACCAAGCTAATAGTTTAGATAGGAGTGACCCACCTACTCACCTAATTGTTAATTATTAAGAAGTTAAATCATAATCTTCATTTGTAACAAAATGACTTCTGACGTCCAAATAGAAGACCAACATGCAATTTCTTTATGATGGACACTTAGGTAGGTGGGTGGGCCACTCCAAAACATGGTATCGGGCCAATAGTTTGGTTAGAGGTGGCACACCCATCCATCTAATTGTTAGTTATTAAGAAGTTAAATTCGCTTAGAAGACAAACATGCAATTTCTTGATGATGGACACTTGGGTGGGTGGGTGGCCCACTCCAAATCAAGGTAACGAGCCAATGGGTGGGCCACTCCAAAACATAGTAACGGGTCTATAGTTTGGATAGGAGTGGCCCACCCGTCCACCCAAGTGTTGATTATCAAGAAATTGGATCACATTCTTTTCTTGTGACAATATAACTTTTGACGTCCGCATAGAAGACAAACATCCAATTCCTTAATAACGGGCATTTGGATGGGTGGGTGGCTTATTCCAACCCATGGTAACGGGCCAATAATTTGGATAGAAGTGGCCCACCTACACACCTAATTGTTAGTTATCAAGAAGTTAAACCACAATCTTCTTTTGTGAAAAAATTACTTTTGACGTCTGCATAAAAGACTAACATTTAATTTCTTGACGACGGACACTTGGGCGGGTGGGTGGGCCACTCTAAAACATGGTAACGGGCCAATAGCTTAGATAGAAGATCTTTGCTTGTGACAAAATGAGTTTTGATATCCGTATAGAAGACAAACATACAATTTCTTGATTACGGATACTTGGGTGGGTGGGTGGGTTACTCCAAAACATGGTAACGGGCCAATAGTTGAGATTGAAGTGGCCTACCTTCCCACCCAATTATTAATGATCAAGAAGTTAAATCTCAATCTTTTCTTGTGGCATAATGACTTTTGACACACTCATAGAAGACTAACATTTAGTTCTTTGATGACGGACACTTGGGCGGGTAGGTGGGCTACTCTAATGCAAGGTACTGAGCCAACAGTTTGGATAGGATTGACTCACCCACCCACAATTTAAAACATATTAAGTAGTTAGGGCCTTTTTTTAAATGAGAAAAAAAGAAGGGTTGATTTTTTTTGTATTAAATATTTTATATGGGTGGGCGGGACACTAAGTTTAATGATTGCGGGACAGTAGCTTCAACTGGAGTTTTTGCCTACCCACCCAAGTGTTTGTAATCCAATTTCTTTCAAGTTCAATGATTGCCGAACAGTAGCCTCAACTTTAATTCCCGCCTACCCACCAAAATGTTTGTGATCTAATTTCTTGATCACAAACAATTGGGTGGGTGGGCGGGGCATTAAATCCAATAATTGCAGAACAGTAGCCTCTACTTTAATTCCCGCCCACTTACCAAAATGTTTGTGATCTAATTTCTTGATCACAAACAATTGTGTGGGTGGTCGAGGCACTAAATTCAATGATTGCAGAACAATAACTTTAACTTTAGTTTTTGCCCACTCACCCAAGTGTTTGTGATTTAATTTTTTGATTACAAACAATTGGGTGGGTGGGCGGGGCACTCAATCCAATGATTGCAGAACAGTAGCTTCAACTTTAGTTTATGTCCACCCACCCAAGTGTTAGTGATTAAATTTTTTGATTGGCTGAGTAGGCGAGGGACACAGTTTATTGGTTACAAAACAGTAGGTGCAACTGGAGTTCCCGTCTACTCTTCCAAGTGTTTGTATAAAGCTAGGTAACGAGCTAATCATTTGGATAGATGTGGCTCACCCACTCAACCAATTGTTAGTTATCAAGAAGTTAAATCACAATCTTCTTTTGTGACAAAATGATGTCCGTATAGAAGACAAACATGCAATTTCTTGATGACGGACACTTGGGTGGGCGGGTGGGCTACTCCAAAACATGGTCACGGGTGAATAGTTTGGATAGAATAAGAAACAACTGTAGACATCCCAGTGCTTGGAAAATTTTTGAAACAAATTAAGAAGAAGGCTGAAAGCGATTACTGCTGGGTTTGTTTGACACTGAGGATGTTACAGAACATTATTATTATATGGTAATTATAAAAATAATTATAAAAACAATGAAAGGGGATAAGAAACTAAGTATAAGAAAACAATTTTGATACAATTTTTGACCACATTTCAAAACTTATTATTATAAGTAGGTAGGGCCTTTTTTGAAATGAGAAAAAGAGAGGGGTTGATTTTTTCTTCTAAAATATTTTTTTTTGTATTAAATTTTATATGGGTGGGTAGGCGGGGCACTAAGTTTAATGATTGCGGGACAGTAGCTTTAACTGGAGTTCTTACCCACCCACCCAAGTGTTTGTAATCCAATTTCTTGATTACAAACAAGTGGGTGGGTGGGCGGGGCACTATGTTCAATGATTGCGGGACAGTAGTTTCAAGTTTAGTTAACGCCCATCCACCCAAGTGTTTGTGATCTAATTTCTTGATCACAAACAATTGGGTGGGTGGGCGGGGCACTAAATCCAATGATTGCAGAACAGTAACTTTAACTTTAGTTCACGCCCACCAACCCAAGTGTTTGTGATCTAATTTCTTAATCACAAACAATTGGGTGGGTGGGCGGGACACTAAATCCAATGATTGCAGAACAGTAGCCTCATCTTTAATTTCCGCTCACCTACCAAAATGTTTGTGATCTAATTTCTTGATCACAAACAATTGGGTGGGTGGGCGGGGCACTAAATTCAATGATTGCAGAACAGTAACTTTATATTTAGTTCCCGCCCACCCACCCAAGTGTTTGTGATCTAATTTCACAAACAATTGGGTGGGTGGGCGGGGCACTCAATCTAATGATTGCAGAACAGTAGCTTTAATTTTAATTCCCGCCTACCCACCCAAGTGTTAGTGATTACATTTTTTGATTGGGAGTATGTGCGAGGGACACTGTTCATTGGTTACGAATCAGTAGAAGCAAAGTGATTTCCCGCTCACCTACAAAAGTATTTGTAATCCAATTTTTTAATCACAAACAATTGAGTGGGAGGGCTTGGCACTAAATCCAATGATTGCAGAACAGTAGCTTCAACTTTAGTTCTCGCCCACCTACCCAAATAATAATAATAATAATAATAATACTCTTTATTTTATACATATGTACAACATCACAACAACAAACAGATTACAATGGGTACCTAGTGTATAAAATAGTGTCAGAAAAGCATTAATAAACAAAAATAGACTTTAAAATTTGTTATTGAGAAAATCTTCTATACAATAAAGTTCTAAATTAATTAATATGAGTGACAGTTTTCTTTTGCACGCCATAATGTTACCTTCAGATTTTAATTCAGGTGGTAGATGATTAAAAAATCGAATGCTGGTATAGTAAACGCTTTTTTCATTACTGGTTAGCCTATGAATCTCAAACATTAGATCGGTTTTGTGCCTTGTGTTATAGGAATGAGAAATTTGATTTTCCGTATACTTATGTTTATTTTTGAGCAGAAAAAGGACGCAGTCTAAAATATATATTGCAGGAGCAGTAAGTAAATTATTTTTTCTAAAATGAGATTTGCATGATTCATTTGGTTTGAAACCAAGAATGATTCTAAGTGCTTGCTTTTGTAGAATGAATATTTTTTGTAAGTTTGGCATGTTTCCCCAGAATACAATGCCATATCGAAAAATGGAGACAAAATTTGCAGTGTACGCCATTCTCAGTACTTCAAATGTCAAATTTTGTTTTAATACTCTTAATTGGTAGCATATTTTAAAAAAGTTTGGTTGACACATACTTTACATGCTCGGTCCACTTTAGCTTGTCATCTATTTGTATACCAAAAAATTTTGTACACTTCTGAAATTTTACCTCATTTCCATCCAGTTTAATACTAACTGGGGTATCAGTATTTTCATTAGTTTTAAAAAGAATGCAGTTAGTTTTGTTAACATTTAATACCAATTGGTTGTTAAAAAACCATTTCTTTATTAGTACTATAAGCCTTGAGCTACTATCGGCTAGATCAACAAAATTAGGCTCGGAGATTAAGAGATTTGTGTCATCAGCGTAACTTATGATATTATGATTAGACTCTTGTGTTATTTTGAAAATGTCATTTATATAGATATTAAAAAGTAATGGGCCCAGAACACTTCCTTGTGGCACCCCCAGATAAACTTCTAATGGTTCCGACAACACTTTACCATTAATTCCGTTAAGAACTACCATCTGACTTCTATTGTGAAGATATGAGGCAAACCATTTGTACGCCGTTCCGCGAATTCTATACTTATGCATTTTTGACAGTAATATTTTATGATTAATGCTGTCGAATGCCTTAGAGAGATCTAAGAATACGCCACAAGGAAGTACTCCTTTTTCCAAAGCTTTTAACACTAGCTGATTAAATTCAAAAAGAGCTGTATCAGTATTTTTCTTTTTGATAAAACCATGCTGTGATGTTGACAATAAGTTAAATTTAGTGAAAAAAATCTGTTAATCTAACAGCCATAATTGTCTCAATAATTTTGGAGAAACATGACAATAGACTAACCGGTCTATAGTTGTTAAAATCTAGAGTATCTCCAGATTTGTAGATTGGCTTTACAATGGCTGATTTTAAACAAGAAGGAAATATTCCTTTTTGCAATGACTCGTTTATTAAATATTCGACAGGTCCAATAATACTATATATACATTTTTTTAGAATAAAGATAGGTATATTATCTAAGCCAGTACTTCGTTTGCCATCCATTTGGTTAACTGTGTTTAAAATTTCCTGTTGAGTGGCAGGGGATATAAACATGGTATATGGGTTGGTCTCTATATTATTGATGCAGTTGTTTATATTAATGTCACAACTTGAAGTATTCGAATACGTGTCGTTTAATAAGTTAGCTGCTGCGTTTATAAAAAAGTTATTTAAATTGTTAGACTCATTTATTGGATTCTCACTGATAGATTTATTCTTATTTTTTGCACCCGTTAATTCTTTAACCATCTGCCACGCCGTTTTAGTTTTATTATGGGAATTACTTATTCTATTATTATAATATAGTTTTCTACTTGATTCTAGAAGACGGTGATATTTTTGTTTTAAGTATTTTAATACTGGTCCATATTCAGGATTATAAGTACAAATTGTTTGTGATCTAATTTCTTGATCACAAACAATTGGGTGGGTGGGCGTGGCACTAAGTTTAATAACTACGGGCTAGTAGCTTTAACTTTAGTTCCCAGCCACCCACCCAAGTGTTTGTGATTTAATTTTTTAATCACAAACATATAGGTGGGTGGGCGTGGCCTTAAATCCAATGATTGCAGAACAGTAGCTTCAACTTTAGTTTCCGTCCACCCACCCAAGTGTTAGTGATTAAATTTCTTGATTG
Organism: Tachinus rufipes; assembly: GCA_963932245.1. Taxonomy (NCBI): domain Eukaryota; kingdom Metazoa; phylum Arthropoda; class Insecta; order Coleoptera; family Staphylinidae; genus Tachinus; species Tachinus rufipes. The sequence continues at coordinate 128,251,350 of OZ010741.1, forward strand.
GTTGAGTAGGCAAGGGACACAGTTTATTGGTTACAAAACAGTAGCTGCTACTGGAGTCGACTTTTCCAAGTGTTTGTAATCTAATTTTTTGATTACAAACAATTGGGTGGGAGGGCGGAGCAGTAGTTTAATGATTGCGCAACAGTAGTTTCAACTTTTGTTCCAGCCCATCCACCCAAGTGTTTGTGATTTAATTTTGTGACCACAAAAAATTGGGTGGGTGGGCGGGGCACTACGTTTAATCATTGCGCAACAGTAGTTTAAACTTTTGTTTCTGCCCACCCACCCAAGTATTAGTGGTTAAATTTTTTGATTGGGTATATGGGCGAGGGATACACCTTATTGGTTACGAGACAGTAGGTGCAACTGGAGTTCCCGCCCACCCACCCAAGTTTTAGTAATCTAATTTCTTGATCACAAACAATTGATGAGTGGGCGGGACACTAAGTTTAATGATTGCGGGACAGTAGCTTAAACTTTAGTTCCCGTCTACCCACTTAAGTGTTCGTGATTCATTTTCTTGATCACAAACAATTGGGTGGGTAGGCGGGGTTCTAAGTTCAATGATTGCGCGACAGTAGTTTTAATTTTAATTTCTGCCCACCCACTCAAGTGTTACTTTAACTTTAGTGCAGGCTCTTATGGAATAAAGCCGGAGGTAATAAAAGTTCTTGCCAATAAAAACGCAGAGTTTTGCGCAATGACTTTTAGCGCACTGTTAAAGAAAAACTCCTTTTCCGAAGAGTGAAAGCGACGAGGTTGATCTTTATCGAGAAACCAACCAAATATATTGATGCAGCAACCTACAGATCACTATGTTTTCTAAATAGCTTGCGAAAACTTTTTGAATTGATTTTAAATAAGAGACAGCTTCTGAGCAGTATGGTTTGACGAAGGGCAGGTCAACGGTAGACGCTAACTAAAGGATCTAGAGCATTGCGCAGGAAGCCAAAAGGAAAAATAAATTTGCAAATGCAAAGGCCTTCAACTCGGTTTTGTGGAAGCGCATTATTATGGAACTGGAGAGGAAGCAAGTAAGGTCGTATCTTGTTCACAACAGAGTAATCCAGGTTGCGGGGTACCACAGAGCTCAGTTCTTGGCCCCATGTTATGGATTATTTACTACGACGGGGTGCTCAGAGAAATCCTGTCGGAGGATACAACTTTAGCAGGGTATGCGGATGATCTTGCTATGGTGGTATGCGGGCCGTGCAAAGCAAACCGCGTAGAAATGTGGTTGGAAAAGAAAGGATTGGAACTGGCTTTGCACAAAATTGAAGCGGTTGTATTGGTAGAACGTAACTCACTCAAATCTGTGTCCGTAATAGTAAAAATACTTCGGAGTCCTATTTGGCAGAAATCTGTACATGGGAGCCCACATTGCAGAGACTACCAGAAAGGCTGTAAAAACAGTAGCAGCACTTGCACGATTGCTGCCCAAAAGACTGGCTATTAGCTGGATGGCTAACTTTATTGTACTATACGGAGTCCCCACGTGGAGCGACAGATCCTAAGGTACAAAAAATGTTAGAAAGAGTACAGAGAAAAGTGATAATTCGTGTGGCTTGCGCGTACCGGAGCGTGTCTACCGTGTCTATCAAAGTCATATACCAACCCCATAGGAAATACACGGCTGGTACAAAATAGAGTGCGCAGAAGACGGTGATCAAAGCTGAAACTTTGTTGAAGTGGGAAGTTGAATGGGACGTGGAAAGTAACACGGGAAGATAAACAAAGAAGTTAATTCTAAAAGTGATTTCATGGGTTACGAGGAAACACGGGAAAATTGGAAACCACCTTACCCAGATCCTGCACACAAATTATGCTTATGGCATTAAATTTATTAAAAAAATCTTTGACGAATTTTTTTGCAACAATTTTTGCGCATCTTTTTGTTTTAAATAATTTGTTTGCACTATTTTGTCAAGTTTGATAAAAATCAGTTAAGGCTAAAAATTGAGCAAGAAAGCTATTTGATGCAATAAAACTTCTCAGAGCAATAATTTATTGCCTCAAATTTATTATTTTTTATCAGTTTTTATTGTCATTAGATAATTTATAACAAAAAAATGAGGTTTCATCCATAAAATGTACACAGGAAACTCAGTTATTGCATGAAATATATCAAAATTTTGCTCAGAAAGTTATTTATAACATTCAAAATCTAGAAATTGCTTTAAAACTCATTTAAAACAATTTTGTTAAATTTGACAAAATAAGTCAATCAGAAATTGTAAAAATAAAACCTATTTAATTCAGAAAATTGCACAAGAAAGCTTCTTATAATATAAAATAAAGCAGAAATGCTTGTTTAAAGCAAAACAAAATAAAACTTTTAGTACAACATCGATTTCAAAAATTGCCCAAAAAGTTAAAAGCTTTTCCTTTTTCCAAACTTTGATTTTTTGTTTTTAAACTATTTATTTGTCCAAATGTTACGGTTTTTTGTAATTTTGATGTTTTTAGCTACATCTTATGTTACTAATTAGCAAATTTGAGTAAATTTGCTTGACACGTTTTTGTTTTATAACCGATTCCGTAAGAATTTTGCCGTTTTTTTCAATTAAAAACTTCCAAAAACTTTTTAATTGTCAAAATATTAAAACTTTTGTAATTTTAATATTTTGAGCAACATTTTATCCTACTCACTAGCAAATATTACTAAAATTGTTTGACTGGTTTCTGTTTTATAATCAAATATGCAAGAATTTTGCCGTTTTTTGAACTGAAAACTTAAAAGAAAATATTAAATTGTTAAGATACAATTTTTTTTTGTATTTTCAACACTTTTAGCAACATATTATGCTTTCAATTAGCAAATTTGAGTAAATTTGTTTGACCGGTTTTTGTTTTATAAGCGATTCCGTATAAATTTTACCGTTTTTTTAATTAAATCTTCCATAAAAATTTTAATTGTCAAAATATTAATACTTTTGTAATTTTAATATTTTAAACAACATTTTATGCTACAAACTAGCAAATATTACTAAAATTGTTCAACCAGTTTCTGTTTTATAATCAAATACGCAAGAATTTTGCCGTTTTTTGATTTGAAAAATTACAAAAACTGTTTAATTGATAAAATAATACGATTTTTGTATCTTTAATGTTTTTTGGTACATTTGATACTACCAATTAACAAATTTGCTTGAATTTGTCCGACCCGTTTTTGTTTTATAAGCAATTACGCAAGCATTTTGCCGTTTTTTGAACTGAAGACGCACAAAATTTATTAAATTGTTAAAATAATACGACTTTTTTGTGTTTTTAATATTTTTAGCAGCATCTTATGTTACCAATTAGAAAATTTGAGTAAATTTCTCTCACTCGTTTTTGTTTTATATCCGATTTTGCAAGATTTTTGCCAATTTTTTTAACAAAAAATTATTTAATTGCCAAACTTTTATTTATTATATTAAACAATATCTTATGCTACCAATTAACAAATTTGAAGAAAATTGTTTGGCCGGTTTCTGTTTTATAAGCGATCGCACAAGATTTTTGCTGTTTATTTGACTGAAAACTTACAAAAACTATTGAACTGCCTGCCAAAATAAAATAATTTTTGTAATTTTGATGTTTTAAGCAACATATTATGCATTTAATAAGCAAATTTGATTACATTTGTGTGACTAGTTTCTTTCTTATAACCGATTACGCAAGAATTTTACCGTTTTTTAAATTAAAAAATTACGGAAATTATATTATTGTTAATATATTATAGCTATTGTAGTTTTCTTATCTTAAACAACATTTTGTACTATGCATTGGTAGATTTGATAAAAATTGTATGGTCGGTTTCTATTTTATAAACAATTACTCAAGAGTTTTTCCGTTTTTTGAATGAGCACTGATCAGCATGATCACAAATCGTATGTGTTTACTCTTAATACCAATGCTAGTACGGTCTACAGTTAAAAAATTGTATAAAAAACTTATTTGCAGCTTTAATATGAAGCAAAAAAGACTATTATACAATTTTTTTAAACCTTTTTATGTTAGATAATACAATTTTATATTATTGGCAAATAAAGTTATTAATTGTAAAATTAAAAATTTGATTATCACATTAATGAACATTTCATTATTATTAAAAAGAATATGTATTTCCTGAAAATTGTTCATAGTCCTATTTAACCAGAAGAATTTCAAACTGTTAACAGACCAATTAACATTTGTGTTTGAGCAAGCTGCCGTGCCGGATTGTTGTACGTAAAATAAATGTGCAATAAAATAAACCATGATATAATAATACCAACAATAAATATATTATTCAAACGATAAAACATAAACAATAAAGCTATTTATAATATTATATTTGCTAGCTCGGTCCAAATCGCACAATATAAATTCGCTAGGTAACGTATATTCACCTAAACGTTTTATATTTATATTGTAAATCATCAAAACATTGGCGCGAGACATTATGGTCATCACTCTTTGGCGCTGCAATATTTTTTAAATGAAAAATTTATATATTTTTTTCGTGAATCATTTTGCATTTATTTTGGTCGTGTTGAAGATTTTATACGTTTATTTAATCTGATGCATTAATATAATTTTTTTGAGTATGTCCACAATTCATATATCATTACAAGATGAATCATTAAATTATTTAAAATGTTGTTGTTCAAATTTAAAGCGAATTAACTTAAGGGCGCGGTTTAGGGAGTGACATGAAACTACAAGCAGAATAAAATTTCTAGTCTAAAGAAATATTTGAAAATCCAAAACTTTTGTTTTAAAATTAAATTTTTTTGTCAAAATATTTGCTTAAACTTTAAGAATCATACTTCATTGAACATCAAATTTAGTAGACTTTTTATTGTGCTATAAGTTATGTTTTCTAAAATATCAATAGTTATAGTTCTGCTCGTAATAATTGATCTCTTAGAAAAAGTATTCCTTTGAAACCGGAAGAAATAAACTAAAAAAAATATTTAGATTTTTTAATTTATTTTTTAACAAACTAAACCGAGTAATTTAAAAATAACTTATTGCAAATAAAATAAATTGTTTTTTAAGCACTCGAATAAAATGTAATTTAACTATAACCCAAAGAAATAATTTCTGTTAGAGCCCGTAGTTACAGACATTAATTTCATCTGGTGCTGAATGGATGCGCTCATAATAATTTAAGAAAATATAAATATAAAATTAGAATATGAAATAATAATATTAATAAAGTAAAACAGCCGACAGAATATTAATTTCAAAGGGAGCAAAATATAAATGGAGCGAATGAATATCCCAAATGATGTGCATCTCTAGTACGAAAACAGTGCTGAAACTGAAAATACTCGATTGTAGTAGTGGCGGGGGCGCCGTTGGAGATGTCTGGACGTCGTGGCGCTCGTCCAAGTGATTCACTCCCGTCTACACCTGGGGCAAGCGGTTCTGTCACCCTACACTCATAGCAGAACATAGTAAAATCTGCCCCGCTACATAAAAACATCAAGGACATTACTAAATCCTCGAAAAATTTTACAACTGTCCGACGACTACTAATACTTTAAACCACATGCAGTATTTTATTAATGCTATTATTTAACGTACGGAAATAATATAAGTGCTTTAAAATAAAATTACTAAAAGTGACATCACTTCCCGCAGTAAACACACCTGAAAAATCCTTGGGTCAGTTTATTTATAACAGTCCTTATCCCAATTCGCGCCAGCGCTTTTTTTAAACGATTTTAGTTCATGCATATTGAGCCCAAATTTATCCAAATAAGAACAAATATTACATACAGCCTAGTTTTATTTAAAGAAAATTACTTCTTGGAATCTGATTTCAGTCAATTATTTATTTTCAGACGGAGAATATTGAGTCGTTTATTTAAAAATAATAAATAACTACGGGCCTGCCCCGATCGATTCTGGATAAATAAACTTAAGAGTTCTAAGTAGCACTTTGATAAGTTGTAATTGTAAATAAATTATTATAGTTTTGATAAAATATCAAATAAATTAGTTCTCTGTATATTTGTTTAATTATAGATTCATCATGGAAGATTGTGTTTACATTATTTTGCGTTTGTTTTATTAGAGTATGACTAAAGAGCGGACTTTTACGCAATAAATTTATCAAAATTAAAATGCAATATTTTTATTGCTTAAACTTTAAAAAAATATTTTCAAATGTTACTAATTGAAGTACAATTAAATAAAAATTAAACCTTAGGTTAGTTGTCTATCATTTTCAGTCAAGCTTACTAAATGCTATGGGTTGTGCTTACAAATAGATGATTTTTTGGATGAGATGAGTGTTATTAAAAGTGCACGGACCGTCATTGAAACGTGCTGCAAATTTTGCACAAAAAAAAATTGGCTGGGGATTTTTCAAAAGATTAAATGTATCGGATCCAATTTTGAAAAGTATGGAAGCGCCTGCCGGCCCGCGTTTTTAGACCTCAAGATGACAGATGCACTGTATGCTATTTTTAACTTTAAAAGTCACTATCTTGGTTTGCAGGATTTGTATTTGTGAATTTTTTGGTTGAGAGTAGTGTTATCAAAAATGAACAAACCGTTGTCGAAACGTGCACATTTTGCTCAAAAGTTTTTTTTGTTGGTTGTTAAGGGGATTCTTTAAAAGACTTAATGTGTCAGATTCATTTTCTAAAAGTATGGAAGCGCCTGCCGTCTCCCCCGAAAGTCAATAAAAGTACGCATTCTGTGCCAGCCTTGTAGACGTTAGTTTAGTGTCGGGGCGGTTCAAGAGCTACTAGTCTTGTTTAGCAAAACGAGTTATTTCAGTATCTGAGTAATAAGCAATTCTGTTCAAAATCTCGAGTGACTCTGCCACCCGCCCAGATTGTATATCTTCACCTTTTCCTCTGGCCAAAGGACTTCTAACATTTGTAGAGAGAAGCAATTTTTAATTCTTTAATAACAAACACTTGGGTGTGTGGGTGGATACTCTAGTTCAAACTACTTGCTGGTAATCATGATCTGGAGTAACCCACCCGCTCAATTGCATATTACCTCCTTTTTTTTTTACTAAAAAACTTCTAACACTAGCAGAAAGCAGAAACTTCCAATTAACAAACACATGGGCGGGTGATGGGCATTTCAGTTCAAACTATTTGCTGGTAATCATGGTCTGGAGTGACCCATCCACCCGCCCAAGTGTTGGTGATCAAAAGATTGAAATCACCACTTCCTCCTCTTCTGGCTAAAAGACTTTTATCACTTGTGAAGAGGAGTCATTTTTAATTCTTTATTAACAAACACTTGGGCGGGTGGGTGGGCATTTTAGTTCAAATTATTTGCTGGTAATCAAGATCTGGAGTGACCCACCTACCCGCCTAAGTGTTGGTCATTAAGAGGTTTAATATCACCACCTCCTCCTCTGGCTAAAAGACTTCTAACACTTGTAGAGAGGAGTTTCTTTTAATTTTTTAATTCTAGTTCAAACTGCTTGCCATTAATTATGATCTAGAGTGACCTGCTCAAGTGTTGGTCATCAAGAAATTGCATATTGTCTTTTTTTCATTTGAGTAAAGAAGTTCTAACACTAGCAGAAAGCAGAAACTTCTAGTTAACAAACACATGGACGGGTGGCTGAGCACCCCAGTTTAAACTACTTGCTGGTAATTATGGTCTGGAGTAACCCATCCACTCGCCCAAGTGTTGGTCATCAAAAGATTGAATATCACCACTTCCTCTTCTGGCCAAAAGACTTCTATCACTTGTGAAGAGAAGTAACTTTTAATGCTTTGATAACAATCACTTGGGCGGGTGGGTAGTCATTCTAGTTGAAAATATTTGCTGGTAATTGTGATTTGGATTGTTGGTCATCAAGAGATTGAATATCACCACTTCTTCCTTTAGTTATAAGACTTCTAACACTTGTAGAAAGGAGTTTCTTTTAATTCTTTGATAACAAACACTTGGGCGGGTGGATGGGTACTTTAGTTCAAACAACTCGCTGGTAATTTGGAGTGACTCACCCATTCGCCCAAGTGTTGGTCATAAAAAAATTACATATTGTTTTCTTCTCTTTTGACTACAGAACTTAACACTAGCATAAAGCAGAAACTTTTAATTCTTTAATAACAAACACATGGGCGGGTGGGTCCGCACTCCAGTTTAAGAGATTGAATATCATCACCTCTTTCTATGGCTAAAGGACGTATATTACTTGTGAAAAGGAGTAACTTTTAATTTTTTGATAAAAAAACACTTGGGCGGGTGGGTGGGTGTTCTAGTTTAAACTATTTGCTGGTAACCATGATATGGAGTGACTCACTTACCCGCTCAAGTGTTAGTTATCAAAAGATTGAATATCACTATCTTTATCTCTGGCTAAAGGACTTCTATAACTTGTAAAGAGGAGTAACTTCTAATTTTTTGATAACAAAGACTTGAGAGGGTGGGTAGGCATTCTAATTTAAACTATTTGCTAGTAATCATGATTTGGAGTGACTCACCTACCCGCCCAAGTGTTGGTCATCAAGAGATTGAGTATCACCACTTCCTCTTCTGGCTAAAAGACTTCTAACACTTGTAGAAAGGAAGTTTTTACATTTTTTTATAACAAACACTTGGGCGGGTGGTTGGGCACTCTAGTGCAAACTACTCGTTGGTAATCATGATCTGGAATCACTCACCTACCCGCCCAAGTGTTGGTCATCTAAAAATTAGATATTGTTTTCTTCTCCTTTGACTAAAGGACTTCTACTACTAGCAGAAACTTTCAATTCAAAAAATTGGATTACAAACAATTGGGCGGGTGGGCGGGTCCCAAACACATACACAAAATTTAAACTTTGTTTTTGTTCACCCGCCCAAGTGTTGGTGGTTAAATAATTGGATTACAAACACTTGAGCAGGTGGCGGGAAACAAAAGATTTAAACTACACGCCTAGAATATCTAAACTTTGATCCCGCCTACCCACTCAAGTGCTGATGGTAAGGAAATTAGATTACAAACATTTGGGCGGGTAACGTACTCATCTACAAAAACTAGACTTTTTTCGTTCACCCGCTTAAATGTTTGTGATTAAATAATTGAATCTCAAACACATGTGCGGGTGGGCGGGGAATTCCAGTTTAAAGTACACGTCTACAATATTTATATTTTGTTGTTCCCGCTCACCCTCCTAAGTGTTGGTAGTAAAGAAATTATATAAACTTTGATTACGCCTACCCACCCAAGTGTTGGTGGTAAAGAAATCAGATTACAAAAATGGGCGGGTGGGCGGGAAACGTACACATCCACAATATTTAAACTTTGTTTTTGCTTACCCGCCCGAGTGTGGATGATTAAATAATTTGATCACAAACAATTGGACGCGTCCACAATATTTAACCTAATTTCCCGCCCACCCACCAGAGTGTTGGTAGTAAAGATACTGAATTACAAATATTTGAGCGGGTGGGCGGGGAACGTACTTATCGACAAAATTTAAACTTTGTTTTTGCTCACCCGCCTAAATGTTGGTGATTAATTAATTGAATTACAAACACTTTTTTAAGTTTAAACTATACGCCCACAATATATAAACTTTGTTTCCGCCTATCCACCCAAATGTTGGTGGTCAAGAAATTGGATTACAAACTTTTGGGCGGGTGAGCGTGTAAAATACACTTCCAAAAAATGTAAACTTGCTTTTTGTTTACCCGCCCAAGTGTTGGTGGTTAAATAATTGGATTACAAATACTTGGGCGGGTGGGCGGGGAACACGAGTTTAAACTACACGCTCACAATATTTAAACTTTGTTTAATGTTGTACTTAAAAAAATAAGTTTATAAACATTTGGGCGGGTGGGCGGGTAACGTACACATCAACAAAACTTTATTTTTTTTTGCTAACCTGTTTAATTGTTGGTGGTTAAATATTTGGATTACAAACACTAGGGCGGGTGGGCGGGGAACACCAGTTTAAACTAAACGCCCACAAATTTAAACTTTCTTCACTTATGAAGAGGGGTAACTTTTAATTTTTTGATAACAAACATTTGGGCGGGTAGGTGGACATTTTAGTACAAACTATTTGCTGATAATCATGATCTAGAGTGACTCATCCACCCGCCCAAGTGTTAGTTATTAGAAGATTGGATATTGTTTCTTCCTCTTTTGACAAAATGACTTCTAACACTTGCAAAATGGAGAAACATCTAATTCTTTGATAACAAATACTTGCATTCCAGTTTAAGCTACTCACTGATAATCATAATCTGGAATGAGCCACCTACCCTCCCAAGTGTTGGCTATTAAAAAAATGGATGTCACCATCTCTTCCTCTGATTAAAAGACTTCTAACACTTGTGGAGAGGAGTATCAGCTCTCCTTTAGGTGTTACAAATGTAATAAAGTGCTTTGATTGCTTTCTTAGAGTTTTACTTTGAAATGGTTTTATTCTGTTCAGATGAAGCTGCCATACTCCAAGCTAGACATGTGTATGTTACCATTGGGCAAATGATATATTTCAACAAACGTAACTTGTTGCTAGTACCCATGTTGCTGTCTTTCCGTAGCAATGAAGTTAATAGATTGCTTGCCATTTTGGCGTTACTCAATGTAACTGTTAGTGCAATCTGAAAATAAATTCTCTATCTAACGCTATTTTTAGATACTTTAGCTTATGTCATGGTAGATTTTTATGTTTCAGTATTTTAGTGCTTCACAAGTTGTTTGAAGTCTTATCTACAACTTTGAAAGCTGATATCTTGGTGTTTTGGATGATTTTTTGGTGGTGGGATTGAATTTTATTAAAAAAGCACGGACCGCCGTCGAAACGCGCTGCACTTTTAGACGGAGAGAATGCAACAATTTATAACTTTACTCTAATTAGCTAGAAGCAACACAGTTACTACCAATTACAACGACTATTTATGAAACTAGCTTGTCTTAGCTTTAACTGAGAATAAAATCTGTTATCTAATTGAGCTGTCAAAACTGAAGTTTAACAGTGTGTAAAAATGTAGATAGTCATAAGCTATTATTGGGTTGTCAAAGCTGACGTTTAACTGTTGTCTGAGCTGTCAAAATTGACTATTTTTTAAAAATTTAAGTTGACAATCAGAGAAGTTGTCATGCTCATCCTGAAAACGTTAGTTAATTGTCAACATTAACCGAGTGTTTAAACAATATTTATCTGACAAAATATTGATTATCTTTTATCTAACAAATTAAAGATTAACTGTCAAAATGTGACGTTTATGTTTCATCAAAGTTTTCAAAAATTACGTTAAGCTATTTTACAATAATTTTAGTTAACTCGTTTATGTTTAAGCAGAAATAATAAACTTATTTCTGCTAAATCCAGTTCTAATAATTTATTTCAATATTACTTAACTTTACCATAGGACCGCAATAGCATTACTTTCTTTTTTGTTATTAACGAGTTTTGTTTTTTTTTTCTTTTATTATGTGGGTGATCATGGTTTTCCAGCATTGTTTCAACTCTGTTGACCATTTTGAATTTTTGAAGGTAATTACCAAAGCATTCGAGGCTCTCCAGAACTTGGGTAATGTAGTAGTTTGCCTTCCCGTGGTCTCTGTTGATCTACATTTTCAGGTTTTTAATCAATGACCTGTTGTTCTTTTTATGCGGTACGCAAAAGAGGATGTTGATGATTTTTCTGCCTTTGCACCTGCTTTTTAGGTGCTGTCCTTGATTGTCATTTCTGCTAAAGTGGTCTTTCAGTTATTGGATACTTGGTTTTGGTGTAATCTTTATCTAACTGAGCTTTAATTTCCACTTCTGTAAGTTGCCTTCCGGCATATAGAATCATTATGTATGTCTTCTCATTGACTAGTTTGAGTCCCAGGCTTGAAGTTAGCCAGGTTATATCTTCATTGTGTGGTTTCTTTTGCCGTTGATATTGTTTTTTGATTTTCAACATGCGACTATTGCAGTGTTATCTATGAAGCCAAGGGTTTTTACTTTTTTCTTTGTGTTACTGGTTAGGTTAGGTTAGTATCTGGTTGTATGTTTTAAAGACCCAAACTCAGTACTGAACCTTGCGGTACACTGCAGCTGACCTCTATTTTTTCTTAATCGAATAGGATTATTTTTTCGCTTGTCGCATTTTTTCACTTTATTAGGTTTTGCTTTTTAATCTGTTTTGTGGTGTTCTGTTATTGCTTTTCTTCTTTCTTTTTTATCCTTTTTTCTTTATCTTTCTTTGTTATGAGCTGGTCTATCATTTTCTTGATGATATCTCAGTTTAGACTACTGCCTAGCATTAGGTTGACCGTATTGTCAACTTTGAGTGCAGTTTATGCCTTTTTTCTTTCCACTTCCCATTTTGAGCAGGCCAGCAGCGTGTGTTGAGCTGTATCCACATCCTCGCAATATTCGCATTTGGCGTTGTTTATTTTTTTAATTTTTTTTAGGCCCTTAAGCACCCGTTTTCAGTTAGGCATTGGGTGAGGGAGTATGCTCCAAGTAATGCGTTGTCTTTCATCTGCCAAAAGCGTGTACAGAATCGTTCTGACCACAGAGATGCCAGGATTCTTTTTTTCTATTCATTAATGCCTCCGCATCTTGGCATCATTCTACTCACGGACGACGCAACCTTTTTTGCTTTTGCGGTCACTTTTTGGACGTGTTTCCCGAATCTAGGAAATTTATTGATAGATGGTTATGCCTAGGTAAATTGAACTGCTTTTGGGCATACTTGTATCTGTTCCCAGCTTAAAATTTATTTCTCTGCACTTCTTTCTGGCGATAATTATGATTGTTTCTGTTTTTTTAGTTGCCAGCTCCAGCTTATGGTTAGCCATCCACAGTTTAACTTTTTTTGGCCATTGTTCGCCGTAGCCTCTATTACGCAAAATTTTTTGCGTATGCCAAGAGAATCAAGTGACCCTAGACAAGTGTCTGGTGACATATATCATTAGCAGGTTGTTGTACAAGATGTTCTAAAGGTGGGGGCCAATTACCGAGCCTTGTGGTACACCTTTCGTTACGTTGTGCTTGTTTCCTTTTTCATCAACGATTGCCTTATTTGTGAAGTAGTTAATTTGGTGAGGTGTTTGGAGATATTTTTCTTCTCAAGGGCTTTAATTGTCCTATCCCATGCCGTCGTATTGAACTTGTTTTTGACGTCGATCGTTATTAGGGCGCATAGTCCTCTGGTCCTGAACGTTTTTTTTATTTCTTAACTTGCGATGTTTTTGACGATTTTTATTGGACCTTTTTTCTCTAAAACTGTATTGAAATCTGAATGAATCTTCTTCAATTCTTTTTTTAGCTTTGCCATGGTAACTCGTTCGTATAGCTTATCCAGCGAGTCGATGAGGCAAATTGGGCGGTAGGATCTTGGGTATTCTGTATTTTTTCGAAACTAACCTGTACTGACTTAACCTAACTTTTTTTTAGATTACCTTTATTGAGTTTTTATGGTTTTGCTTGAAGTGAGCTAAAGCCATGAGATTTGTATTTAAAAAAAAAGTTGCTGGAAATTTTTTTTGTTCAAAAAGATTGAGAACGGGTGTTTTGATTTTTGACAGCGCCTCAATATTGTAATATTTTTGTTTTTTAATAAATACAATTTTGCACTTTTAAACAGTCTTTGACCAAATTTTGCTATTTTTAACAATAGTTTGGCCGGATTTTGCTAGTTTTCATGAAAACTTTTACACTTTTCCACAGTTTTTGGCTGTTTTTTGTGCTTTTTGACATTATTTTGATGTTTAAAGGTATTATTTGGTATTTTATGAATATTATTTTGCACATTTAAACCGTTTTTGGCCGGATTTTTATTTTATGATTTAGCTATTTTTGACTTTTTATAAATAGAATTTTGCACTTTTTAACAGTCAATGACTGAAGTTTGTTTGTATTATAACATAGTTTTGACATTTTATGGTCAGTTTTTTGCTGTTTTGGACACTTTATGAAAAGAATTTTGCAATTTTTTGGTAGTTTATGGCTCGATTTTGGTGTTTTTTGACAATATTTAAATTTTATGGACGGATTTTATTACTTTTAACATTTTATAAATAGAATTTTACACTTTTTAATTTTTGTCCAAATTTTGGTTTTTTTCATGGCCAAAATTTGCTGTTTTTACATTTTATGAATAGAATATTTACATTTTTTAAAAGAATTTGATGTTTTTTAACAATATTTTGAGATTTTATCATTTTTTTACATTTTTTAAAATTTTGTGGCTTGATTTTGGTATTTTCTGATCATGTTTTGATGTTTCAAGGCCGAATTTTGTTATTTTTTAACCGTTTTTAGCCGATTTTTGATCTTTCTAAAAATATTTTATAATTTTTTATTTTTTATGAAAAAAGTTTAACCGGATTTTGATAAAAATACAATTTTCAATATTTTGCGGTAAATTCCCATAATCCTAGCTACGCCACTGCACACTTTATTGACAATTTACATGGTTAGGTGGGTTCATATAGGCCCACTGGCCCAGTACAATGTTTACAAGTCAAAATGACAGCACTTTTGATGCAAATTTGAGAACTATTGCTTACTCTCTAATTATTGGTTTAGCTATTTTAGACTTTTATTCCTTTTTTTAATAATTATTTTACTGTTTTCAAGTCATTTCTTGGTCTAATGTCTAATATTCAAAGATTTTTTTATACAAATCCTTGGATTATTTAGTAACTTTAATTCATAATTATTGAATTTTCTGGAAATTTATTAGTTTATCAAATTTTATAATTGTGTTTTAATCGAAAAATGATTTTTTTTGCTGTTTTTGTTGATTGTTTATTTATTATAGGATTAATCAATTACATAATAAGTAAATAAAAAATGATTTACCAATCAATAAACACAAACTACATATTGGCAAGCTCTTAAATATACTTTAGTAACAGTACTATAAAGCAATTTCAATTGATTTACTTAATATAAACATTTACATAATTTGTTTCACTGCGTTTTAAAATACTCACACTACATAATAACGCATTAGAATTAATCTATGTTTGATTTTAGTTTTTTATTTAATGAAATTTTCATCACAGTTTAACATAAGCAATTAGCCGACTTTAAAACGTTTTTATCGAGTAATACAAACGAATTTATATTATTTATTTATTATAGATAACATCAAACAAGATCGTCGGTAATATACCAAGCACTTTACACATGTGTATGTAAAACCGTTAATTCTTACACACACATAAATGAAAGCTAATAAAAGGACGAGCTATTTCCAGAATGTAATGTTATAATTATGCCAAAATTTGTGACACAAATTACGGTCGCGTTAGTTGCGACTTTTCAACCCACTATAGTAGAGTAGAGTAAAAAGCACATTCATAAACTAGCGAAAAAACTCTCACTACCAAAATATTTTTAGATTTATTAATAGTTAATGCATTTAATGCATATGATATGGTTTTGTATGTGCTGATTGTATGGATTTTAAGGTGTAGACAGTAATTTATCATTGATGCATAAAAGATTTATTGTTAGAGACCGTGTCGGGGGCCTTGAACATGGCGACAGTCTTAGAGATTTTATGACTAATTATATTGTTTCAATCTAATATATTATATAATATACTGAATTATATTTGATTGGAAAACTTTCACATTAGAAACTATTAATGAATTTTGTGGATAGAATAATTGTAGTAAAAAGCGGCTTCACATTATAACTATCAGTTTATAAAATTACATTAAATGTAAATCTATATGATTATGCTTTTTATGAAATTATTGGATGCATATTCTATTTTGTAAGGTAAAATGAATTATTATAGATCAGGTTAGGTTTGATAAGGCTAAAAAAATATGTTAAGGGTGGGATTTCTCATAAAAATTTGACTGTTCTCTATTTTAGATTTGTTGTGTTATTGTTGGTATAAATTATTTGCTTATATTTTCTATCATATAAGAGCACAATTGCATGGTTACTGTATACATACATCACAATTCCCTGCTTATACCGTGGTAAAAAATAGACGCTTACAATGTTTGTGTTGTCTTTTAGATAGTATTTATCTTCAAACGACGCTGCACAAGAAATATCTTATGAAAATAGACGGGTATTATAAAAAAACTGCAAGATCTGGAGGAAACAACCCTATGTGCAGTGGCATAGCTATTTGTAAGCAATTGTCTGCAATGCGGAAAGACCCACAAGCATACACACTCTCAAAGTCTTTGATTTTATGGAAATTTTTACACAATTTACGAGTTTTACGAGAAAATTTGATGGCCGGATTTTGTACTTTTTAACAGTTCATGCCGGATTTTAGTTTTTTCTATCAATAATTTTGATTTTTCATTTTTTATTTTTGAAATTTTATGATAATTATTACACTTTTTAATAGTTTAATGGATTGTGTACAATATTTTTTACATTTCAAAGCTGGGTTTTGTTATTTTTGAGTTTTTATGAACATTCTTACACGTTTTAATATTTTCTGGCCGGATTTTGGTGTTTTCTGAGAATTGTTTAAAATATGATGGCCGGATTTTATACTTTTTAACAGTTTATGCCGGATTTTAGTTTATTCTATCAATAATTTTGCTTTTTCATTTTTTATTTTTGAAGTTTTATGATAATTATTACACTTTTTAATAGGTTATGGCCGTATTTTAGTACTATTAACAATTGTTTTAAATGTTATGGCCGGATTTTGCTATTTTGGGCATTTTATGTTGGGTTGTGTACAATATTTTTGACATTTTAAAGCTGGATTTTTGAGTTTATTAAAATATTAAAACGAGCAAAAATGATCATAAATCATTTTTACTCGTTTTAATATTTTCTGGCCGGATTTTGGTGCTTTCTGACAATTGTTTAAAATTTGATGACCGGATTTTATACTTTTCAACAGATTATGCTGGATTTTAGTTTTTTCTATCAATAGTTTTGATTATCATTTTTAATTTTTGAAATTTTATTATAATTATTCTACTTTTTAATAGTTTATTTGTATTTTAGTGCTTTTAACAATTACTTAAAATTTTATGGCCGGATTTTGTTATTTTTTGCATTACATGTTGGAATTTGTACAATACTTTTGACATTTCAAAGCTGGATTTTGCTATTTTTGAGTTTTTATGAACATTTTTACACTTTTAATAATAATAATAATCTTTATTTACGGAAAAATCCATTAGAAAAAATAATATAAACATTATACGGTATTAAACATATAGCATATTTACATATTTTTAATATGTTCTGTCTAGATTTTGGTGCTTTCTGACAATTGTTTAAAATTTGATGGCCGGATTTTGTTTTTTTCAACAGTTTATGCCGGATTTTAGTTTTTTCTATCAAAAATTTTGATAGTATATTTTTTATTTTTAAAATTTTATGATAATTATTACTTTTTTTAATAGTTTATAGCCGTATTTTAGTGTTTTTAACAATTATTTAAAATGTTATGGCCGGATTTTGCTGTTTTTGACATTTTATGTTGAATTGTGTATAATATTTTTGACTTTTCAAAGATGGATTTTGCTATTTTTAAGTTTTTATGAACGTTTTTACACGTTTTAATATTTTTTGGTGTTTTCTGACAATTGTTTAAAATTTGGTGGCCGGATTTTGTACTTTTTAACAGTTTATGCCGGATTTTAGTTTTTTCTATCAATAATTTTGATTTTTTATTGTTGAAATTTTATGATAATTATTACACTTTTAATAGTTTATGGCCGTATTTTAGAGCTTTAAACAATCATTTAAAATGTAATGGCCGGATTTTGCTATTTTTAGCATTTTATGTTGGATTGTCTACAATATTTTTGACATTTCAAAGCTGGATTTTGCTATTTTTGAGTTTTTATGAATATTTTTACACGTTTTAATATTTTTTGTCTAGATTTTGGTGCTTTTTGACAATTGTTTAAAATTTGATGGCCGAATTTTGTACTTTTCAACAGTTTATGCCGGATTTTAGTTTTTTCTATCAAAAATTTTGATAGTATATTTTTTATTTTTAAAATTTTATAATAATTATTACTTTTTTTAATAGTTTATAGCCGTATTTTAGTGTTTTTAACAATTATTTAAAATGTTATGGCCGGATTTTGCTGTTTTTGACATTTTATGTTGAATTGTGTATAATATTTTTGACTTTTCAAAGATGGATTTTGCTATTTTTAAGTTTTTATGAACGTTTTTACACGTTTTAATATTTTTTGGTGTTTTCTGACAATTGTTTAAAATTTGGTGGCCGGATTTTGTACTTTTTAACAGTTTATGCCGGATTTTAGTTTTTTCTATCAATAATTTTGATTTTTTATTGTTGAAATTTTATGATAATTATTACACTTTTAATAGTTTATGGCCGTATTTTAGAGCTTTAAACAATCATTTAAAATGTAATGGCCGGATTTTGCTATTTTTAGCATTTTATGTTGGATTGTCTACAATATTTTTGACATTTCAAAGCTGGATTTTGCTATTTTTGAGTTTTTATGAATATTTTTACACGTTTTAATATTTTTTGTCTAGATTTTGGTGCTTTTTGACAATTGTTTAAAATTTGATGGCCGAATTTTGTACTTTTCAACAGTTTATGCCGGATTTTAGTTTTTTCTATAAATAATTTTGATATTTTATTTTTTATTTTTGAAATTTTATGATAATTATTACCCTTTTTAAAAGTTAATGGCCGTATTTTAGTGTTTTTAACAATTATTTAAAATGTTATGGCCGGATTTTGCAATTTCTGGTATTTTATGTTGGGTTGTGTACAATATTTTCAACATTTCTAAGCTGGATTTTGCTATTTTTGAGTTTTATGGACATTTTTACAGGTTTTAATATTTTCTGGCCGGATTTTGGTGTTTTCTGACATTTGTTTATAATTTGATGGCCGGATTTTAAACTTTTTAATAGTTTATGCCGGATTTTAGTTTTTTTTATCAATAATTTTGATATTTCATTTTTTATTTTTGAAATTTTATTGTAATTATTACACTTTTTAATAGTTTTTGGCCGTATTTTAGTGTTTTTAACAATTATATAAATTGTTATGGCCGGATTTTGCTATTTTTGACATTTTATACTGGATTGTGTACAATATTTTCGACATTTCAAAGCTGGATTTTGCTATTTTAGAGTTTTTATGAACATTTTTACAAGTTTTAATATTTTCCTGCCGCATTTTGGTGTTTTTTGACAATTGTTTAAAATTTGATGGCCGGATTTTGTACTTTTCAACAGTTTATGCCGGATTTTAGTTTTTTTTATCAATAATTTTGATATTTCAAAACTAGATTTTGTTATTTTTGAAATTTTATGATAATTATTACACTTTTTAACAGTTTATGGCTGTATTTTGGTGTTTTTTAACAATTATTTAAAATGTTATGGCCGGATTTTGGTATTTTATGTTGGATTGTGGATTTTTCTAACAATATTTTTGACATTTCAAAACTGGATTTTGCTATTTTTGAGTTTTTATGAACATTTTTACACTTTTTAATATTTTCTGGCCGAATTTTTTGTGCTTTCTGACAATTGTTTAATATTTTATGCCCGAATTGTGCATTTTTTATTAGTTTATGTTGAATTTAGATTTTTTACAATATTTTTGACCTGCTGGAGCTGGTTTTTGAGGTTTTATACAT
Organism: Tachinus rufipes; assembly: GCA_963932245.1. Taxonomy (NCBI): domain Eukaryota; kingdom Metazoa; phylum Arthropoda; class Insecta; order Coleoptera; family Staphylinidae; genus Tachinus; species Tachinus rufipes. The sequence continues at coordinate 128,270,878 of OZ010741.1, forward strand.
TATTGTAATAGTTTTTGACAATTGTTTAAAATTATACAGGCGGATTTTGCATTTTTCAACAGTTCATGCGTGATTTTAGTTTTTTCTATCAATAATTTTGATATTTTATTTTTTATTTTTGAAATTTCACGATAATTATTACACTTTTTAATAGTTTATGGCCGTAATTTAGTGCTTTTAACAATTATTTAAATTGTTTTGGCCGGATATTGCTGTTTTTGGCATTTTATATTGGATTGTGAAATATAGCAAAAGGAGGATGAATGAGTGAAGAAAGAAATACTAAGAAAATTTATGAGACAAGAGTAACAGGAGAACAAAAAAGAGGAAGACCCAGAAAAGAATGGAACAGCGCAATAAAGGAAGAAGCTACAAGAAAAGGAAACACGTGGGAAGAAATAAAAGAGATAGCAAAGGATAGGAAGAAATGGAGAAAATATTACACAAACTAATAATGTATACGCCTGACACCGAAAGGTAAAAAAGGCAATTGAATAAATAAATAAATAAATATTGGATTGTGTACAATATTTTTGACATTTCAAAGATGGATATTGGTGTTTTTGAGTTTTTATGAACATTTTTACTCGTTTTTATATTTTCTGGCCGGATTTTGGTGTTTTCAGACAATTGTTTAAAATTGCATGGCTGGATTTTGTACTTTTTAACAGTTTATGCCGGATTTTAGTATTTTCTATCAATAATTTTGATAATTCATTTTTTTTTTTTTAATTTTATGATAATTATTACACTTTTTAATAGTTTTTGGCCGTATTTTAGTGCTTTTAACAATTGTTTAAAATGTTATGGCCGGATTTTGCTATTTTTGACATTTTATGTTGGATTGTCTACAATATTTTTGACTTTCAAAGCTAGATTTTGCTATTTTTGAGTTTTGATGAACATTTTTACACGTTTTAATATTTTCTGGTCGGATTTTAGTGCTGTGCTTTTTGCCAATTGTTTAAAATTTGATGGCCGGATTTTGTCTTTCTCAACAGTTTATACCAAATTTTGGTTCATTTAAACAATATTTTTGATTTAATTTTACTATTTTTGAAATTTATGATTTTTTTTGCATTTTTTTTTTTAAGTTTTTGCCGCATTTTGGGTTTTTTGACAATTGTTTTAAATTTGACATAAAATTTTTATGATTTTTGACAGTATTTTGATGTTTTGCCTGATTTTGCTGTTTATTTGTTTTTTGCCGGATTTTTGGTTTTTTTACAATAATTTTTTTTTTACTTTTTATTAAAAATTATTGTGTTTTTCAATTGTTTATAGCCGGATTTTTGCTATTTTGAACAGTTTTTGATTATTCATACGCAAGATTTTGCTGTTTTTGAATTTTTGATTTTTTTTTTTAAGTTACAGTTTATGGCCGGATTTTGGTGTTTTTTAATCAATATTTTGATGTTTTAAAAACGACCCGCCAGTCGTTTGTCCTATATAGAGGGTCACTCTCCAACGCGTTACGTCATTAGACAGCTGTTTGGTTTTACCCTTTGCGATTTTTTAGTCGGTCACGTGTATTGGCATTGTCGGTCGAGTGTATGGGCACCACGTCTATGGGCACCGATCTGATCTGATTGTGCCTAAATGCTTCTAAGGCCGTATCCTGTCTAGACACAGTTGGCAACGATGCCTCTAGAAATTTTGCGAGTTGTGTGGCTTGAAACAATGTGACCTTACTAATTGGTGGGCATCCGCACCCACCGTCGCACGGGCTTTGGTTTTAGAACGGGCGAACGCAGTGGCAATAAAGATCAACATTGAAACTCAGAATTGACATTTTAGAGCCTTTACGCGCCGCGTTCAGTTGTCTGCATCTCGGCGATGCCCAAGAAAGCGGCCTAAGCGCGCACTTATAAACCCGTAACTTTGAAAGGTTCCTATACACTGCGGTTTTGATAGGTGTTTAGTTGTTTTTGCACAAAAAAGGCGTCGTAGCGGCGACAATGACGAAGTCAGATGGACCCGGGGCCGCTAAACTGCATTGCATTTGAAGTGTATGGACGATAACGGCAGTCATGGCATGTATGGTCACTCGGTGCGCGCTTTTATTTTCCCGTGTATGGGCACTGCATTTGAAATCTTGCTTTTTGACATATTATGCCAAAAGCAGTTTTCAATTTTGCTGTTTTTAAGATTTGATGATTCTTTTTTACATTTTTAAACATTTTTTGGTTGTATTTTGGTTCTTTCTTGCTATATTTTGATGTTTTAAGGCCTGAATTTGCTTTCAACAATTAAAGACTAAATTTTGTTTCTTATTAAAATAATTTTGACATTTTATGACCGGATTTTGCTATTTCTAACGTTTTATCAAAAGAGTTTTGCATTTTTTATGGTTTTTATAACAATATTTTGATATTTTATAGCCGGATTTTGCTATTTTGGACATTTTTGACAAAACAGTTTTTTGGCTATAATTTAGTGCTTTCTAAGAGATATTTTGATATTTTATTGCCGGATTTTGTAGTTTTTGAAATTTCTTGAAAATGTTTATAGTTTTTTGGCTATTTATGGTGTTTTTATTAATATTTTTATGTTTTAAGTCCGGATTTTGCTATTTTTGAAATATTATAAAAGAATTTTCAGTTTATGGCTCAATTTTTTTAGTTTTTGACAATATTTTAATATTTTTAAGGCTAGAATTTGCCATTTTTGATATTTTATAAAAAGAATTTTGCACTTTGAACCGTTTATGATTGAGTTTTGTTATTAGATATTTTATTTTATGGCCGGATTTTACTGTTTTAGACATTTTATAAATAAAATTTTACGATTTTAACAGTTTATGGCCAGATAGATAGATAGTTTTTTCTAAGATTTTTTTAATGTTTTATGGCCGGATTTTAATTCTTTATTGCCGGATTATTGCTACAAGTTTAATTTTTGTATGCTGATGCCAGATGTTGGCCGGATTTTAATTATTTATGTACGAATTATTGTTAAAATTTCGATTTTTATATGCTAAAGCCGGATTTTTATTATTTGTGACCGGATTTTTATTATTTGTGGCCGGATTCTAATTATTTACGACAAATTTTTTGATGAAAATTAGGATTTTATGTTTTGGGGCCAGATTTTAATTATTTGATTAATTTTTTCCGGAATTTAGTTAAAAATATTGGATAGAACGTATAAATCCGGCCATTAACTACAATAAATAACAAAATTTTTATTAAAATATTACAATTGAATTATAATTAAAATTATTAAATAGTATAAATCTCAAAATTTAGCTTTGAGCTTGAAAAGTCTGATTATAAACCACTAAAATATTGTTTAGAATGCATAAATCCGGCCATTAAACCAAAATTTTGATCTAAATGTCAAAATTTGGTCATTAAATAGTATAAATATGAAAAAAAGCTTTGAGTTTTAAAAATTAAATTATAAACAACTAAAATATTGTTTAGGACATATAAATCCGGCCGTTAAACATTACGAATATTAAAATTTTAATTAAGCATCAAAATCTATTCATTAAGTAGTATAGATAAATACAAAAATTATTTTTTTTGTAAATGAGAAAATTTAAATTTCAAATGCCAAAAATCAGTTTTGAGTTTTGAAAATCTAATTAGAAATAACTTATTTAGAAAATATTAATCTATGTATTAAGTACTCTAAATAAGAAAATTTTGATTTAATTATTAAAATATATTTGCTTATATCATATTCTTAATGAAACTTGAATATATTATTTTTTTGATTAAAACGTTTACTATAATTTAGGAATACTATTAATGGAATCTAATAAATATTTATATCATTCATTGGTTGGTTTGTGATTAATTTAAGTAGTGTGATAAATCAATATTGTTTATATTTTAAGATAATAAAATTTATAAATTACTTCTTTTGCAACATAAATGTGTCATCATCAACTGAAATAAAATGTAAACAGGAAACTTAACTTAAAAATTACACAATATATAGAGTTCTGTTTGATATCTTTATTAGATTTGTTTGCAAATATTTTTATATTTGGTAAGTTTGTTTTTATTAACATATAATGTACAGGATGATGCAATAACATTTTTGAAATACCTAAGTAAGATGGTGTTAGTGCTTTTTTTTAGTTATTTTGACGTTTAAAGCGCAATTGTAAAATAATATAATTGACGCACTTCTATTTAAACTATCTTAACGCATTATTTCATTACCAACCGCTTTGAGGGAGGCAATTATGTTTGTATTATATACCTGGAAGCTATTTAACACTTCGGTATTTAAATGGAAAATATTAAATAAATGTTCAATACTTTTACCCTTAAATACTACCGCTCTAGAAGAATTTCTGTTGCCAGGGCTAACCACCAACCAGAGATGATGACTACCACATCTGAGAATTTTTGTCACAAATTTGGGAATTCCATTCTAACTTATTGGGTTCTTTAATATGCACGCAAGAACGAGGCAGTACACAGGACCTAATGAAGTTTTTTTTTATCCGTAAAAAGGCGTACTCAAGACTTTTTTTCTTAATCATAAAAACTGACCCTCCAGATACAAGAATTAAACTTAAGACTCCAAGTGTAGCAGTCGAGTACACTTACCATTTTTTTAACCAAGTTTTAAGTTTGGTTGCATTGCGGATGGCGCTTTTGTAGCTCAATGATTTAGTCGTCGATGTTTCTGCAATTTTTGCGCTGTTGTGTTATTGATGACCTGTTAGCGTTGTTGGCGAAGCCGGTTTACGTAACCGGAGACCTGGAGGGACTGTTCCTGATTTTTTTTTTTGAATTTTTTTTGTTTTCTTAATATTATTTGTTAGGTTTTGGGTAGGTTAGGTTAGGTTAAGAATTTTGTTGTAGTTGAGAACCAATTGCCTTGATGTGCTCTACGTTGAGCGCCAATTGTCACAAATTGGGTTTTATGTAGGATGTTGAAGATAGAGTCGCTTCTTTAGATTGAGTTTAAATTAGTTTTGTTTATACGTCTTCACACAGATGGCTCTGCACGCATTTACTCAATATACTTCTACTGATGTAGTTTACACCTTCTTTGGTAGGTTAGGTTAGATTAAGAATTTTGTTGTGGTTGAGACACAATTGCCTCGATGTGCTCTACGTTGGGCGTCTATTGTCACACATTGGGTTTTGTGTAGGAGGTAGATTAACTTGAAGTATGATTGGAATATAATTTTCCGATTGGTAGTCTTTCAATGTCCAGTTTTTTTATGCACTTAATGACTGATGACATTTGAAGCGCCAACCTACCTACCTCAATGGAGTATGGTTGAAGTTAAGTCTTTGATGCTGCTGCTTCTATGCTGGTTTCTGGTCAATGCATACGTTTCTATGTCTCAGAGCTGACTGCCTGAAATAATTTTCTGAATTTTATTTATTGGTCGATAACAGTTTCAGAAGTTACCCTACCTTGGACGCCAATTGTAACTGCCCAACTTTAGTCGCAGAGGCTGATAATAGTAAGTAGTTTAAACTAAAGTACTCTTCAGACCCATCGAAGAGATTGGAGATTCTAGCAAATTTCAATAGTCACTAAGATGATATCCAATTTTGATGATTAACACTTGGGCGGGACACACCAGTTTATAATTACTGTCAAGTAGTTTAAGCTAAAGTGCTGCGCTCATCTATTAAAGAATTACATTTCTGCAAATGTTACTAAATTGATAAAAATTGAGGTGACATCTAATCTCTTGGCAGTAAACACTTGGGCGGGCAGGCGGGATTTACTAGTTAATGATTATTGTCAAGTATTTTAAGCTAAAGTGCTCCGCCCACTTGCGTAAAGTGAAAAGCCAAATATGCTTTATCAAAAATGCAAAAACTAGCCAAAATTTTTTTTTTAAATATGCAAAAAATAGCCAACATTTTTTTTCATCGAAAACCCAAAAACTGAAAATTTTGTAAAATGTCAAATTTTTTTCATTAAAATTGCAAAAAATATGAATTTAAGGAAATGGCAAAACATTTTTTCACCAAAAAAAAAAACTAAAATTTAGTACAGTCGAAATTTTGTTTAAAAAAAATCGTTTTTTTTATTAAAAATTAAAAAACTAAAATTTTTAACTTATCTAGAACTTAATCTAACCTAATCTTATCTATAACCTAACCTAACTTAACTTAACCTAACCTAACAAAAAATTTATCAAAAATAGAAAAACTAAAATTTTAAAATTTTTTTTTTAAACATCTTAATCAAAAATAAAAAAAATAAAAATTCAATTAAAAACTGAAAAAAAAATTTTATCAAAAATGTAAAAACTGAAATTTGTATCCTAACCTTTACCTAAAAGATGCAAAAACTGAAATTTTTTGTAAAAAGCCTGTTTCTTTTTTTAAACATTTTAGATTTTTTTTCATTAAAAATACAAAAACTGAATTTAATAAAAAACTGAAAAAAAAATCATTAAAAAACCTAACCTAACCTATAACATAACCTAACCCAACATACCCTAACCTAACCTAACATAACTTTACCTAAACATCTAAAATACAAAAACAAAAAATTTTGTGAAAAGTCGAAATTTTTTTATCAAGAATGCAAAAACTTAAAAAAAAAGTCAAAATTATTTTTAACCTAACCTAACTTAACCTAACCTAAACTAAACTGACCTAACTTAAGCATAGAAAACGCAAAAACAAAAAATTTTGTTAAAAGTCGAAATTTTTTTTTGTAAAAATGACAGATTATCAATAAAAAATGCAAAAACTAAAAATTTAGTAAAGCTAAAAATATTTTCATAAAAAATGCAATGGTTTTGTTTATACGTCTTCACACAGATGGCTCTGCACGCATTTACTTAAACTACTTCTACTGATGTAGTTTACACTTTCTTTGGTAAACAATTTTGTCGTGGTTGAGACACAATTGTTTCGATGTGCTCTACGTTGGGCGTACACGGTTTTGCTGATCTGAGGTACCTCGGAGTTTTATTAAACTGGTGGCATTTGGAGCGCCTATCTATTGTTACCTTAATGAAGTAGGGTCGAAGTTGAGTCTTGGATGCTGCTGCTTCTATGCTGGTTTCTGGTCAATACATACGTTTCTATGTCTCAGAGCTTACTGCCTGAAATTATTTCCTAAATTCAATTTTTATTATTGCACTCTGTCTGCTGTGATTAGCTGATAAAGTTGGCCGATAACAAACTGAATTTAATAAAAAACTGAAAAAAAAACATTAAAAAAACTTAACCTAACCTAACCCAACATACCCTAACCTAACCTAATCATCGAAAATACAAAAACAAAAATTTTTTGCAAAGTTGAAATTTTTTTATCAAAAATGTAAAAACTATAAATTTAAAAAAAAGTCAAAATTATTTTTAACCTAACCTAACTTATAACCTAACCTAACCTAAACTAAACTGACCTAAACTAAGCATAGAAAATGAAAAACTAAAAATTTTGTTTAAATCGAAATTTTTTCTATCAAAATACAAAAACTGAAGTTTTTTTTGGATTTTTTTTTTTATTATCAAAAGTGCAAAAACTGAAAAAAAAGCATCAAAAATGCCAAAAACTGAAATTTTTAACCTAACCTAGCCTAACCTAACCATCAAAAATGTAAAGACTGAAAATTTTCTGAAAAATCGAAAATAAAATAATATAAAAATTTAAAAAAAGTCAAAACTTTTTTGTCATCAAAAAATCAAAAATTAAATTTAGTAAAAAGTTGAAATTTTGTTTTTTTTTGTAAGAATGTCAGATTAACCTAACCTAACCATCAAAAATACAAAAACTAAAAACTTAATACAAAATCGAAATATTTTTATCAAAAAAAATTTATTAAAAAAGCAAAAACTGAAAGTTTTAACCTAACCTAACCATCGAAAATGTAAAAACTGAAAATTTTGTAAAATGTCAAATTTTTTTTATTAAAAATAAATAAAAATATAAATTTAAGGAAATGGCAAAACCTTTTTTTTTTCAAAAAAAAAAAACTAAAATTTAGTACAGTCAAAATTTTGTTTAAAAAAATCGAAATTTTTTTATCATAAATGGAAAACTGAAAAAAAAATATTAAAAATGAAAAAAATTAAATTTTTAATTTGACCTAATCTTATCTAGAACCTAACCTAACTTTTTTTTTTTATTGTGAGTCGGGGAAGCTCTGCCAGCCTGAGTGTGGAGCTCACATCCACTAAACCCTCATCTCACTTGGCGTTTTTAGTAATTCACCTCGGAATTGCCGTCAAGCATTACTTCAGGGTGAATTCGCCCGGACCTGCATTATGCATTTGATGTTCATCACCTTTTTTGGTAACCATTATTCTTCGTATCATGGCAGTTATGGCGTTCCATGTGCTTTCATCTCTCACAAGGAGGCTGCTGATGTTCTCCTTAGTCATCTTTTCACCGCATATTACCTCTGTCGGAGCCCGTTGATCTTTCCACCGTGCGCAGTGGAGGATTGTGTGTTCGGGCGAGTCCACATCGTACCAGTACCAGCATTTATCGTCTTCCTGCTTCTGGATTTTCTTCAGGTACATTTCAAAGACTCCATGTCCCGTGAACACTTGAGTAGTGTAGAAGTCACTGTTTCTTCCAGGTTGTGGTTACCCATGTGTCTTATGTCCTTTATGAAGGTCTTGGCCCATCCTTTGTAGGTGTTTTAGATTTCCTGCCAGTGCGTTAGTGTTCGTTGTTTGATTTTGGTTCTGGAGTCTTTCCCTTTCTGGAACATGCTTGTCCTCTCATCCACTTGCAGCTTTATCGGTGGGAGCTTGGCTATCGCTAGGATCGCTGTTGTTGGTACCGTGCGGTAAGTCGACGTGATTCTGATTGCGAGTCTCCTGTTTGTTTTCTCCATTAGGTTTTCGTAATGCTTGTACCTGAGCGCGTTTCCCAGATCGGAGCACCGTATAGCATTTCGTTCTGGACGGCTGTTGCCAGGATCCTTCTTTTTCTTGCTCCATGGCCTCCTAGGTTAGGCATTATTCTCGCCAGTGCCATGAAGGTTTTATTTGCTTTGGCGCATGTGTTTCGGATGTGCGTCACCATCCTCGCATTCTTATCTATGTAGACGCCCATGTACTTCAGGGCTGGTTGCGTAGGTTCTCCACCTTCCACCTGCATGTTGGTGAGCTTCCTTTTGCCGGCGAGGATTACCACCTCTGTTTTTTTTTTGTAGCCAGTTTGATGCCTAACCTAACCTAACCTAACTTAACCTAACCTAACCTAACCCAACCTAACCTAACAACTTAACTTAACCATCGAAAATGCAACCACTAAAAATTTTGTGGAAAAACGAAATTTTTTAATCAAAGATGTAAAAACTAAAAATTAAAAAAAAGCAAATTTTTTTTCATCAAAAATGCAAAAATAAAATTTTGTAATAAGTTGAAGTTTTGTTTTTTATTGTAAAAAAATTTTACTTTTTCAACTGCCATAAATAATGCAAAAACTAAAAAGTCGAAAAAAAAATTAAACCTAACATAACCTAACTTAAAACCTAACCTAAACTAAACTAACGTAACCTAAGCATTGAAAATTCAAAAACTGAAAATATTGTGACAAGTTAAAAAAAAACTTTTTTGTAAAAATGACAGATTAATAATAATTTTTTTTTTATCAAAAATGGAAAAACTAAAATTTTAGAAAAGATTATTTTTTTTTGATATTTTTTTTATCAAAAATAAAAAAACTGAAAATTTAATAAAAAACTAAAATTTTTTTTTCAAAATTGTAAAAACTGAAATTTAACCTAACTTTTATCTAAAAGATGCAAAAACTGAAAATTTTTGTAAGAAGCCTGATTTTTTTTTTAAACATGTCAGAATTTTTTCATTAAAAATACAAAATTTGAATTTATTAGAAAAATCATTAAAAAAACCTAACCTAACCTATAACTTAACCTAACCCAACATACCCTAACCTAACCTAACATAACTTAACCTAAACATCTAAATACAAAAACAAAAAAAATTGTGAAAAGTCAAAAATTTTTTAACAAAAATGCAAAAACAACAAATTTAAAAAAAGTCAAAATTATTTTTAACCTAACCTAACTTAACCCAACCCAACCTAACAACTTAACCTAATCATCGAAAATGCAACAACTAAAAATTTTGTGAAAAAACAAAATTTTTTTTATCAAAAATGCAAAAATTAAAATTACAAAAAAAATTTTTTTGTAAAGTTGAAAAATTTTTTTTTTCTAAAATTGACAGATTAATCATAAAAAATGCAAAAACTGAGAATTTAGTAAAGCTAATTTTTTTTTATCAAAAACGGAAAAATTAAAATTTTTGAAAAAAAAAATATTTTTTTTAAACATTTTTATCAAAAATAAAACTGACATTTATAACCTAACCTAACCTTTACCTAAAAGATGCAAAAACTGAAAAATTTAGTAAAAAGGCAGATTTTTTTTTTAAACATGTCAGATTTTTTATAAAAAATCATTAAAAAACTTAACCTAACCTAACTCAACATACCCTAACAGGTTAGGTTAAAAACCTAACCTATAACTTAACCTAACCCAACATACTCTAACCTAACCTAACATAACTTAACCTAAACATCGAAAATACAAAATCAAAAAATTTTGTGAATAGTCGAAATGTTTTTATCAAAAATGTAAAAACTATAAATTTAAAAAAAAGTCAAAATTATTTTTAACCTAACCTAACATAACCTAACTTATAACCTAACTTAACCTAAACTAAACTGACCTAACCTAAGCATAGAAAATGCAAAAACAAAAATTTTTATGAAAAGTCAAAAAAAATGTTTGTAAAAATGACAGATTAATCATAAAAAATGCAAAAACTGAAAATTTAGTAAAGCTAAAAATATTACCTAACCTTTACCTAAAAGATGCAAAAATTGAAGAAATTAGTAAAATGCCTGTTCTTTTTTAAGACATTTTAGATTTATTTTCATCAAAAATACAAAAACTGAATTTAATAAAAAACTGAAAAAAAATCATTAAAAAACCTAACCTAACCTATAACCTAACCTAACCCAACATACCTTAACCTAACCTAATATAACTTAACCTAAACATCAAAAATACAAAAACAAAAAAAATTGTGAAAAGTCGATTTTTTTTTATCAAAAATGCAAAAACAATAAATTTTAAAACAGTCAAAATAACCTAACCTAACCTAACTTAACCTAATCTAACCTAACCTAACCTTTACCTAAAAGATGCAAAAACTGAAAAAATTAGTAAAAAACCTGTTTTTTTTAAGACATTTCAGATTTATTTTCATCAAAAATACAAAAACTGAATATAATAAAAAACTGAAAAAAACATCATTAAAAAACCTAACCTAACCTATAACCTAACCTAACCCAACATACCTTAATATAACTTAACCTAAACATCGAAAATATAAAAACAAAAAAATTAGTGAAAAGTCGAATTTTTTTAATCAAAAATGCAAAAACAATAGATTTTAAAAAAAGTCAAAATTATTTTTAACTTAACCTAACTTAACCAAACTAACCTAACCTAAATTAAACTGACCTAACCTAAGCATAGAAAATGCAAAAACAGAAAATTTTGTGAAAAGTCGAAAAAATTTGTTTTATGAAAATGACAGATTAACCATAAAAAATGCAAAAACTGAAAATTTAGTAAAGCTAAAAATATTTTCATAAAAAATGCAAAACCTAAAATTTGAAATTTGAAAAAAAGACTTTTTTAATCAAAAATAAAAAAATTGAAAATTTAATGAAATTTTTTTTTATCAAAATTGTAAAAACTGAAATTTGTTACCTAATCTAACCTAACCTCTAAGCTAATCGTACCTAAAAAATAGTCTAATTTTTTTTTTTAAACATGTCAGATTTTTTTAAAATATTTTGCATTTTCATTTCAGCAAAGGTCATTAAGTCAATAGAAGATGAGGTGGTATCAAATTTTTTGATGGTGAACACTTTGGTGGGTAGTCGGAACACACCACTTTATGCTTACTGTCAAGTAGTTTAAGCTGAAGTGGCTCTCCTACCCACCCAAGTGTTAGTTATTAAAAACTATATATCTTAATCAATGACATGACGCATGTGTATAAAATTAGAATGCTGCGCATAATATGTACGATTATACGGTGTATGAAATAAATAGTTATTGCACAGTTCTATTCAATTACTTTTATTTAACTAGATGGTAATACTGTTAGAACAGCAAGTTACAGTTGTTACCTCAAAAAAGATAAGAATCAATTATTAAATTGTCCGAATGCATGAGATAATCTACAAAATCCATCTCAACAACAAACCACCTTTAGAACAAGCACTACTGAAAACGAATAAGCAGTTTTTATTAAAAAAAATAACGAGAGTACACTATTTTGTCCGTATGCAATTTCATACAAATAAGATGCTAGACGTACGTTAAGATTGTAATAATATATGTGATTTAAATTTGTAATATTTGCAACGATTATTTTTAAGAATTCCCAACAAAAAGGAATCAAACTTCTTTCCATTTATAAGCATAGTTGTTATTCTAAATGTAAACACCTTGTATATATCAATATTTATGCACTAAAACTAGCCGTAATCAAGTTCGGCAAGCATATGAAAGGGCGGCCGCTGTCGTCCGGACGGCGCTTTGCACCCGCAAAGAAGTAGAAAGGAGATCCCCGCACGTTATTCGCAAAGAATCTCAACAATTTTGCTATTTACATATATTTATATAAAAAAAAGAGAAAAAGAACAGTAACGAAACGGAAAGCCATTTAATGTAGGTCCGATGTGCGGTCCTTTGCCTTTCAAAAAATATCTTTCGCCGAAATTTATTGCGCACGGGACGGTATAAAACTTTTCGGCTAGACTACTACTCGCATTTCAAATTTTCCACACAAATCGATGGATTGGAATATGTTATCCCAAAGTCTGCAAATTTAAAATATTTGGGCATAATTAAAGGTTCAACAAACGTAATATTTACATAATTTAAATTTAATGAATTCCTAAAATTGAATCGATAATTAATAGAAAATTAGGAGGAAACATTGCATTGGAAGAAATTCTATATAAGATGTAAAGATGGATATACAAGAGTTGTAAATTTATTCGATGTGTACATTTTATGTTGAAAAGTGTATGGGCAATAAAAAGTGAGTCGCGCGAGAGAAGAGTGGAGAGAAAAAAATAACAAAACGAGGAGGAGAAGGAGGCAGTTTCTAAAAAGAAAAATAGTATATGGCGACCACCTTGTATATATAAAATGTATACCTATTACGGCGAGGTGAATATATTAGTGCGACAAAATTAAAATACAATTCAGCATTGTCCATCTCGCTTGCTCGCATACCTAACTGCATCTTAATGCATATTTCGGCAGCATTGCTACATATTTGGCTTGAACTATTAACGGATTCCGATGCATTGTTTCAAATTTAATATTCAGCACGCGTGCACCTTCTGAAATACATTCCAGGAATCCGGCATTTTGTGCGCCAATATCACTTTTCCATCGAGAAAAATAATAATTTTTTTTTTGTTCTGTTTTGTGATGGCGCATAAGTATTTGGTTATAAGCGTAGTTTTCATATTTCAGAACCGAAACTGAAGAAGCCGATTTTGAACAACGCGACGTCGACGAATCTGCAGCCCAGGTCCAAGCTGAAGTTGGTTTGTAAAGTCAGGGGCTACCCCATTCCAGTTATCTCATGGAGGAGAATCGAATCTGACCTGCAGAGCAATAACAATACACGTATAACTTACTCAAATAAAGGGTGAGTATTTTACATTTTTTACACTTTTTCTTACAATAGATCAAACATAGTATAATAGATCATAATGTTCAATTGGGTAAATTAATAAGAAGAATTTGAATAAAATGTATTGTACAAGTACAAGACAATTTAATAATTATTTAATACTACAGTTTTCAAGAAGTTTTTCCAAATATTTTACTATTATTTAAACTTAACAAATGATTTATTTTATGTAAATTGCTTCTTTCCACTCTGTGAGTCACATACACTATTGTTTCAAGGTATGCACTCTTTATCAGTGTGCCTAGCATCTCATTGGACAGAGACAATTTATTTTATTGGCGAATGAAAATTATTAAACGTTTTACTCAAAAATTAATCTTTTTAAATGCAATTTTTGAAGAGTAAAACAAAAGTTTTACGGCTTTAGAAGGCATAGTTTAGACTTGTGGAAGCCGTACCAGTTTTGGGTAAATTCGTCGAAGGTTTTTTTAAAAAAAAAATTTGCATAGGTTTGCAAAGGCGTTAAAGCTGAATGGAGAAAGTTTTTACAGAATTTGATTTGTTTTATTTGTTGAGTTGCGGCTTTAGGAGACGCGGCTTAAAGTGATGACCGAGTGCGTTTGTGGCTACTCAGAGGTGTTTTGTGTAAAATTTGTTTCTTAAGTGAAGTAGACGTTTTTCTAAGAAAGTTCTTTAGAAAGGTTTGCAGAGGCGCTAGAACTGGGTGGATTTTTTACAGTTTTTACATAATCAGATTTGGTGTTTTTGTTGCCAAAACATGGCTTGCGGAATGTGTCTGGCTGGTTTTGTCCTCAGTGTTGGTTTGTGTGAAGATTTGTTCAGTTGAACTGTTTATAGAAGCTAGATGCTTCAGTAGAAATGAGCAAATTGGCTAAACTACGCAAGACTAAGTCCAGACTTTACGGACCGCCAACAAAACGCTTTGCCTAAAGGGCTTAGGATGGTTGAGGTATCTGCTAAATGGATAATCAACATGTTTTGGTTTATTTTTTGCGATCAAAGTGCTTGCATCAAAAGGTCATTTTTAAAAATTTTGGTTTTTGCCTATATTCTGTTTGAGTTGTTTGTGCTTTTTAGGGAGTTTATTCAGTATGGTGCCGTGTTGAGTTAGTCTTGCGTGGGTTGTAAGTTGTTTTTACCGGTGAAGATCTTTGATTGTTATCAACCTTTTCGATCCATTTGTTTTACCGCGTTTTTGGCTTTGTATCATAATAGTCCAGGGTGTTTGATGGGGAGTTATTTTGTATCGTCACTGAAGTGTTTGCATTCTAACTATTTTTTAAATTATATATAACTTAATCAAAACTAATAAATTTGGCTTTAAATGATATATAGAACATACGAATTTAATTAGTATTAATGAAGTTATGCCAGAATATCACGTTTTACTACATTTGTCGTTAATCAAATTTCTTGTCATAAGTCCTAAATTATAGAATAAATCAAAACTATTTACATAAAATAATTTAAAAAAAACTTAATTCAGCTTTAAATGATATGAAGTGCGTTTGGATTTAGTTGGTATTGAAAAAGTTATGCCCAAATATCTTCTTATAATGAAATAATTTTTAATCAATTTTTTTTATGTAAGGCCTAAATTATGGACTTAATCCAAACAAATCATATAAAATAAATTAAGCAAAATTGAATTTAGCTTTAAATGACATGTAATGCATTAAGATTTAGTTGATATTAAAAAAGTTATGCCAGAATAACTGATTTCTCTAAAATTGTTTTAAATAAAATTTCTTGTTATAAGTCCTAAATTATGGACTTAATCAAAATTAATTATGAGAAATAAATTGAGCAAAATTAAATTTGGCTTCAAATGATATATGATACGTTTAAATTTAATATAATTACAGAAATTGTGACCAAATATCTTGTTTTACTTAAATTGTATTTAATCAAGTTTCTTGCCATAAGTCCTAAATTATGGCCTTAATCAAAATTAATTAATTATAATAAATTAAGCAAAATTGAATTAGTTTCAAATGATGTAAATAGCATTAAGATTTAGTTGATATTAAAGAAGTTATGACAGAATAACTGATTTTACTAAAATTGTTTTAAATCAATTTTTTTGTTATAAGCCTTAAATTATAGACTTAATCAAAATAAATTATGGAAAATAAATTGAGCAAAATTAAATTTGGCCTTAAATGATATATGATACGTTAGAATTTATTTCATATTACAGAAATTATAACCAAATATCCTGTTTTAATTAAATCGTTTTTGATCAAACTTCTTGCGATAAGTTCTAAATTGTGGACTTAATCAAAGTTATTTATATAAAATAAACTGAGGAGAATTAAATTTTGTTTTAAATTCTGTTTAGTGCATTAAAGTTTTGTTAATATTAAAAAAAAATATGTCTAAATATCTTGTTTAACTGAAATTGTTTTTAATCGAATTTCTTGCCATAAGTCTTAAATTATGGTTTTAATTAAAACTAATTTAATGTAATAAGTTAAAGAAAATTGAATTTAGTTTCAAATCACGTAAATAGCGTTAAGATTCAGTTGATATTAAAAAAGTTGTGCCAGAATAACCGATGTTACTAAAATAGTTTTAAATCAAATTTCTTATTATAAGTCTTAAAATATAGACTTAAACACAATTATTTATATAAAATAAATTAAACATAATTAAATTTAGATTTAAATGATATTTGGTAAGTTAGAATTTATTTTATATTACATAAATTATGATCAAATATCTTGTTTTGCTGAAATCGTTTTTAATCAAACTTTTTGCGATAATTTCTAAATTATGGACTTAATCAAAGTAACTTATATAAAATAAATTGAGCAGAATTAAGTTTGCTTTTGATGCTGTTTATTGCATTAAGATTTAGTTAATAATAAAAAAAATATGTTTAATTATCTGGTTTTACTGAAATCGTTTTTAATCAAATTTCTTGCCATAAGTCTTAAATTGTGGCTTTAATCAAAATCAATTAAATATAATAAATTAAGCCGAATTGAATTAAATTTCAAATGACGTATATAGCATTAAGATTTAGTTGATATTAAAAAAGTTATGTCAGAATAACCGATTTGACTAAAATTGTTTTAAATCAAATTTCTTGTTATAAGTCCTAAATTATGGACTTAATCAAAAATAAATATAAAAAATAAATTGAGCAAAATTAAATTTAGCTTTAAATGACATATGATATGTTAGAATTTAGTTTATATTACAGACATTATGACCAAATATCTTATTTTAGTGAAATTGTTTTAAATCAAACTTCTTAGTATAAGTCTTAAATTATAGACTTAATCAAAGTAACTTATATAAAATAAATTGAGCAGAATTAAGTTTGCTTTTAATGCTGTTTATTGCTTTAAGATTTAGTTGATAATAAAAAAAATATGTTTAAACATCTGGTTTTACTGAAATTGTTTTGAATCAAATTTCTTGCCATAAGTCTTAAATTATAGCTTTAATCAAAACTAATTGAATATAATAAATTAGGAAAAATTAAATTAAGTTTTAAATGACGTATAAAGCATTAAGATTTAGTTGATATTAAAATAGTTATGACAGAATTACTGATTTTACTAAAATTGTTTTAAATAAAATTTCTTGTTATAAGTCCTAAATTATGGACTTAATCAAAAACTAATTATATAAAATAAATTGAACAAAATTAAATTTAGTCTTAAATGATATATGGTACGTTAGAGATTAATTTATATTACAAAAATTGGGACTAAATATCTTGTTTTACTGAAATTGTTTTTAATCAAACTTCTTACTATAATTTCTAAATTATGGACTTAATCAAAGTTATTTATATAAAATAAACTGAGCAGAATTGAATTTTGCTGTAAAGGGTGTATAGTGCATTTGAGTTTAGTTGATATTAAACAAAATATGTCTAAATATCTTGTTTTACTGAAATCGTTTTTAATCAAATTTCTTGCCATAAGTCTTAAATTATGGCTTTAATCAAAATTAATTATATATAATAAATTAAGCAAAATTGAATTAAGTATATAGCATTAAGATTTAGTTGATATTAAAAAAGTTATGACAGAATAACTGATTTTACTAAAATTGTTTTAATTCAAATTTCTTGACATAAGTTCTAAATTATGGACTTATTCAAAATTAATTATTGAAAATAAGTTGAGCAAATTAAATTTGGTTTTAAATGATATATGATACATTAGAATTTAGTTTATATTACAGAAATTATGACTAAATATCTTGTTTTATTGAAATCGTTTTTAATCAAACTTCTTGCGATAAGTTCTAAATTATGGAATTAATCAAAGTTATTTATATAAAATAAACTAAGCAGAATTAAATTTTGTTTTAAATGCTATTTGATACATTAAGGTTTAGTTGTTATTAAAAAAATTATGTCTAAATATCTTGTTTTATTGAAATTGTTTTTAATCAAATATCTTGCCATAAGTCCTAAATTATGGCTTTAATCAAAACTAATTAAATATAATAAATTAAGCAAAATTGGATTAAGTTTCAAATGACGTATAAAGCATTAAGATTTAGTTGATACTAAAGAAATAACCGATTTGACAAAAATTGTTTCAAATAAAATTTCTTGACATAAGTCCTAAATTATGGACTTAATCAAAATAAATTATATGAAATAAATCAAGCAAAATTAAATTTGGCCTCAAATGTTATATGATACGTTAGAATTTAATTTATATTACAGAAATTATGACCAAATATCTTGTTTTACTGAAATTGTTTTTAATCAAACTTCTTGCGATAAGTTTTAAATTATGGACTTAATCAAAACAAATTATATGAAATAAATTAAGTAAAATCAAATTTTGTTTGAAATGATACATAGTGCATTAGAATATAGTTGATATTAAAAAAGTTATGCCGGAATATTTCGTTTGAATGAAATTTTTAATTGAATTTTTGGCCATAAGTCTTAAATTATAGACTTAATAAAAACTATTTGTTTAGTATAAATTGAGCATAATAAATTTTGTTTTAAATGATATACAGTACGTTAGAATTTAGTTGAAATTAAAAAGGTTATGCCAGAATAACCGATTTTACTAAACAAAAGTTTAAACAATTTTTTTTTCATAAGTCCTAAATTATAGACCAAATTAAAATTATTTATATAAAATAAATTAAGCAAAACTTAATTTTGTTTCAAATGATTTATAGTGCATTGTGATCTATTTGAAATTAAAAAAGTTATGCTCAAATATCTTGTTTTACTGAAATCATTTTTAATCAAATTTTTTATTAGAAGTCTTAAATTATGGACTTAATCAAAGCAAATTATAAGAAATAAATTGAGCAAAATCAAATTTGATTTTAAATTATATAAGTGCATTAGGGTTTAGGTGACATTAACAAAGTTATACTTAAAAGTTTGGTTTTACTGAAATTGATTTTAATCAATTTTCTTCTCATAAGTCTTAAATTGTGGACTTAATCCAAACAAATTATATATAATAAATTGAGCAGAATTAAATTTTACTCTAAATAATATATGATACATTAGAATATAGTCCGTATTAAAAAAGTTATCTCAAATTATCTAGTTTCACTAAAATTGTTTTTAATTCAACTTCTGACCATAAGTCTTAAATTATGGACTTAATCATATTTAATCATATTAAATAAATCGAACAGGATAAAATTGAGCTTTAAATAATGTATAGTGCGATAGAGTTTAAATAATATTTAAAAAGTTATGCCAGAATATTACGTTTTAGTAAAATTGTGATTAATCAAACTTCTAGCCATAAGTCCTAAATTATGAATTTAATCTAAACAAATCATATAAAATAAATTGAGCAGAATTAAATTCGGCTTAAAATAATATATGATACATTAGAAAATAGTCGGTATTAAAAAAGTAATATCACAATATCTTGTTTTACTAAAATTGTTTTTAATCAAACTTCTAGCCATAAGTCCTAAATTATGGACTTTATCATAACTAATTATATTGAATATATTGAGCAGGTTGAAATTGAGCTTTAATTAATTTATAGAACGATGAAATTTAAATAATATTAAAAAAGTTATGTCAGAATATTACGTTTCACTAAAATTGTTTTTATTTAAAATTCTTGTCATAAGTCCTAAATTATGGACTTAATCACAACCAATTAAATGGAATAAATTAAGCAAAATTAAATTTTACTTTAAATGATATATAGTACATTAGAATATAGTTTATATTAAAAAAGTTATTTTAGAATATCCTGTTTCACTAAAATTAGTTTTAATCCAATTTCTTGGTGTAAGTTCTAAATTATAGACTTAATCCAAACAAATTATATAAAATAAATTGAGCAGAATAAAATTTGGTTTTAAATAATATATGATACATTAGAATATAGTTAATATTAAAAAAGTAATTTTAGAATATCTTGTTTTACTAAAATTAGTTTTAATAAAACTTCTTGGTATAAGTCTTAAATTATGGACTTAATCTAAACAAATCATCTTAAATAAATTGAGCAGAATAAAATTTGGCTTCAAAAAATGTATGACACATTAGAATATAGTTGGTATTAAAAAAGTTATTTTAGAATATTTTGTTTCACTAAAATTATTTTTAATCAAACTTCTTGGTATAAGTCTTAAATTGTGGACTTAATCCAAACAAATTATATAAAATAAATTGAGCAGAATAAAATTTGGCTTTAAGTAATATATGATACATTAGAATAATGTTGGTATTAAAAAAGTAATTTTAGAATATCTTGTTTTACTAAAATTAGTTTTAATCAAACTTCTTGGTATAAGTCCTAAGTTATGGATTTAATCTAAACAAATTAAATATAATAAATTGAGCATAATTAAATTTTGCTTTAAATAATATATAATCCATGAGAATATAGTTGGTATTAAAAAAGTTATATCAAATTATCTTGTTTCACTAAAATTGTTTTTAATCGAACTTCTGGCCATAAGTCCTAAATTATTTACTTAATCATAACTAGTTATATTGAATAAATTGAGCAGGATAAAATTTAGCTTTAATTAATTTATAGAACGATAGAATTTAAATAATATTAAAAAAGTTATGCCAGAATATTACGTTTTACTAAAATTGTTATTATTTAAAATTCTTGTTATAAGTCCTAAGTTATGGGTTTAACCAAACCCAGTTATATAAAATTAATTAAGCAAAATTAAATTTGGATTTAAATGATATATAGTGCATTAGAATATAGTTTATATTAAAAAAGTTATTTTAGAATATCCTGTTTTACTAAAATTAGTTTTAATCCAATTTCTCGGTGTAAGTTCTAAATTATGGACTTAATTCAAACAAATTATATAAAATAAATTAAGCAGAATAAATTTTCGCTTTAAATAATGTATGATACATTAGAATATAGATGGTATTCAAAAAGTTATTTCAGAATATCCTGTTTTACTAAAATTAGTTTTAATCAAATTTCTTGGTGTAAATCTTAAATTATGGACTTAATCTAAACAAATCATATAAAATAAACTGAGCAGAATAAAATTTGGCTTCAAATAATGTATGATACATTAGAATATAGTTGGTATTAAAATAATATTTCAGAATATATTGTTTTACTAAAATTAGTTTTAATCAAACTTCTTGGTATAAGTCTTTAATTATGACCTTAATCCAAACAAATCATATAAAATAAATTGAGCAGATTTAAATGTGGCCTGAAACAATATATGATATATTAGAATATAATTGGTAATAAAAATGTTATTTCAGAATATCTTATTTTACTAAAATTAGTTTTAATCAAACTTCTTAGTATAAGTCTTAAATTATGGACTTAATCAAAATAAATCATATAAAATAAATGGAGCAAAATACAATTTGGCTTTAAATAATATATGATACATTAGAATATAGTTGGTATTAAAAAAGTAATTTCAGAATATTTTGTTTTACTAAAATTAGTTTTAATTAAACTTCTTGGCATAAGTCCTAAATTATAGATTTAATCAAAATAAATTATATAAAATAAATAGAGCAGAATACAATTTGGCTTCAAATAATGTATGATACATTAGAATATAGTTGGTATTAAAAAAATATTTCAGAATATCTTGTTTTACTAAAATTAGTTTTAATCAAACTTCTTGGTATAAGTCCTAAATTATGGATTTAATCTAAACAAAACATATAAAATAAATTGAGCAGAATTAAATTTTGCTTTAAATAATATATAACACGTTAGAATATAGTCGGTATTAAAAAAGTTATATCAAATTATTTTGTTTCACAAAAATTATTTTTAATCAAACTTTTGGACATAAGTCCTAAATTATGGACTTAATCATAACTAATTATATTGAATAAATTGAGCAGGATGAAGTTAAGCTTTAATTAATTTACAGTGCGATGGAATTTAAATAATATTAAAAAAGTTATGCCAGAATGTTACGTTTTAGTAAAATTGTTTTTAATCAAACTTCTGGCCGTAAGTCCTAAATTATGGACTTAATCAAACTAATCATATTAAATTAATTGAGCATAATTAAATTTTGCCGTAAATAATATATGATACATTAGAATATAATTCTCATTAAAAAGTTATATCAAAATATCTTGATTTACTAAAATTGTTTTTAATCAAACTTTTAGCCGTAAATCCTAAATTATGGACTTAATTATAACTAGTTATATTAAATTAATTGAGCAAGATACCATTGAACTTTAAATAATTTATAGTGCGATCAAATTTAAATAGTATTAAAAAAGTTATGCCAGAATATTACGTTTCAGTAAAATTGTTTTTAATCAAACTTCTAGCCATAAGTTCTAAATTATAGACTTAATCCAAACAAATTATATAAAGTAAATCAAGCAGAATTAAATTTTGCTTTAAATAATATAAGATAATTGTTATTACAAAAGTTATATCAAAATATTTTGTTTTACTAAAATTGTTTTTAATTAAACTTTTGGCCATAAGTCCTAAATTGTGGACTTAATCATAACTAATCATATTGAATAAATTAAGTAAGATGAAATGAAGCTTTAAATAATTTATAGTGCGATAGAATTTAGATATTTTTAAGAAAGTTATGCAAGAATAATATGTTTTAGTAAAATTGTTTTTAATCAAACTTCTGGTCATAAGTCCTAAATTATGGACTTAATCTAAACAAATAAAATAAAATAAATTGAGCAAAATTAAATTTGGTCTTAAATAATATATGATAGATTAGAATATAGTTGGTATTAAAAAAGTTATATCAAAATATTTTGTTGTACTAAAATTGTTTTTAATTTAACTTTTGGCCATAACTTCTAAATTATGCCCAAATATCACGTTTTATTAAAATTTGGTTTTTGGCATCAAAGCTGTCAATATTGGAGATAACATGGTTTTTGTGTAAAGTTTTTCAAATATCTTAAAATTGCAGAAAACATGGTTTTGGATTTAATTCCTTTGTTTATCTCAAAAGTTGTAAAAGTTGAAGAAAACTTGAAAGGGTAAACTTATGCAGAGTTTAGTTTTTTACAAAATTTATTAGTTTTTTTGGTATTTTGAGGTTAGTGTTGCCAAAAATGTAAAAAAAAGCTTAGATCTAATTTCTACAAATATCTTGAAAATGGTAAAATTTGGAGTAAAAATTGGTGAAAACTATGAGGAGTTAAATTTCCTGAAAAATGGTTTTATAGATTATTCTCACTATTTTGATGTCAGAGCTGTCAAAAGTGCAAAAATCTTGTATTGGAAAGAATTTCTTCAAATATCTCGAAAGTTATAAAAGTCAGAGAAAAAGTTATAACATAAAAGTTGTACAAAATTAAATTATCTTAATAATGTGTGAATAACTTTCTTTAATATTTTGACAATAAAGCTGTAAAAATGCAGAAAACTTGGTTTTGGAGCTATTTCTTCAAATATCCTGAAAGTTGCAAAAGTTGAAGAAGAAGTTTTAGAATAAAAGTTATGAGAGGCAAAATTTTCTACAAAGTTTGTTTAAGGTGTTTTTTAGTATTTTACATTTGAGCTGTCAAAAATACAGAAAACATGGTTTTGGAATTAATTTCTTCAATTATCTCAAAGTTGCAAAAGTTAAAGAAAATATTTTAGAACAAAAGTTATGAGGGACAAAATTTTCTACAAAATTTGTAAAAGGTGTTTTTGAATGTTTTGATATTTGAGCTGTCAAAAATACAAAAAAAACATGGTTTTGGAGTAAATTTCTTCAAATATCTTGAAAGTTGCAAAGGTTAAAGAAAATATTTTAGAACAAAGTTATGGCGGACAAAATTTTCTTCAAAATTTGTAAAAGGTGTTTTTGAATGTTTTGACATTTGAGCTGTCAAAGATACAGAAAACATGGTTTTGGAGTAAATTTCTTGAATTATCTTGAAAGTTGCAAAAGTTATAAAAAACATTTTAGGATAAAAGTTGTAAAGGGCAAAATTTTCTACATAATATGTCAAAGGTATTTTTGAATATTTTGACATTAGAACTTTCAAAAACACAGTAAACTTGGCTTTGGAGTAGATTTTTTTAAATATCTCAAAAGTTGCAAAAGTTAAAGAAAATATTTTAGAACAAAATTATAACGGACAAAATTTTCTACAAAATTTGTAAAAGGTGTTTTTGAATGTTTTGACATTTGAGCTGTCAAAAGTACAGAAAACATGGTTTTGTAGTAAATTTCTTCAAATATCTCGAAAGCTGCAAAAGTTGAAGACAGAATTTTAGAATAAAAGTTAGAATAAAGATTTCAATTATTACAAATGTTAATTGGCAAAAACTATAGCATAAAAGTTGAAATAAATTAAAAAAAAAATTTTGCCGCTCAAGGGCTGTTGCAATGACTATTTTTCAGAAAAAAACTTTTAATTTAAATTTACTTTACTCAATTGAATATTATGATCTCTATAATACTATCTCATAAATAATAAATCACAAAACACATCACCGCTTTATCAACACCATCAATACATTTAATTAAATAGAAAAAGATACCCATTCCAATATTGTGAAAACATGAACGCATCAAATTCACGCACACTAATAGCATGTCTAAATTTAAAATCGTTTTCGCAACGTTTATTTTGCAGGTAAGATAAATATTAATATAATTGGCAATAGCTGCCAAGAGCACGCATAAAATAACGCAATTTTTCATATCTGCATTTTGCCGAAAAAGCAGTTACAAAAAATATTCTATACTTCATCACCAAATTCATTCGTAAATAATATGTTTGTTTCTCTGTTGCATGACAGCGAGGAAAGTTTCGATAGGTATGTAAAAAAAAATTGGCAGAAATTTTGAGCGCGTTAAATTGGCTTTTTGATTTATTTATGTAGAAATTTGAACAATTTAGCTTATATTTTGGGTTTGATTATGTGTACAGATTAAGCTCTGCAATTGTTTATTAATATAGTGTGAAGATTCAAAAATAATTTAAGTTAATAATGAACATTGAAATTGTATAATGCTAATTAAACGTTATGGTAATTCAACGCAACGACTTTATTTGGAGAAAATTGCAATTTGAGAGGAAAATAATGTTTCATTTAATACGTTTGTTATAATACTAATAATAAAATTTATTAATGGAATCTCCCCATTACCTATTAATATTTGTTGCTCATTAATTAATTTTATTCATAATTAGTTGATATAAATTTAAACTTGTGTTGAAGTTACTGCTGCAGAACTTTG
Organism: Tachinus rufipes; assembly: GCA_963932245.1. Classification (NCBI taxonomy): domain Eukaryota; kingdom Metazoa; phylum Arthropoda; class Insecta; order Coleoptera; family Staphylinidae; genus Tachinus; species Tachinus rufipes. The sequence continues at coordinate 128,296,218 of OZ010741.1, forward strand.
TTGTAAATTTCCATCTCAGTTTCATGATTATCCTGAGCTTGACATAAATATTACGAATATTAAATTATTTGCCGGCAGACTGTGTGTTGCTGATTAGATGCTTGGAACACGTTTTACTTATATATAAAGTTTGAAATTAATCTCCATTTAGGTTTATGAGATACTTGAGGAAGAAATTATTATAAATTTTAAGTTTCAGTGTATCACCGTTTCAAAGAATGAGTGAAAGAATATTTGTAAGAAGCGCATGACTAATATTTTTTTTTATTTTGTTTTCTATAACCACCATCTGCAGACTGCTGGTTATGATTATTGTTTTATTTAGGATTATTTTTAATTTTATTTGCTGGGACAGGTTGTTTAGTTTTTTTACCATACTTTCAAGTTTTTGGAAGTAGGTGCTTTGTAGTATTATGTTATCTGCAAATCTTAATTGGCTTAGGTATACTCTGTCGATCTTTATGCTTTCTTGTTCCAGTTTAGTTGTTTGAATACGTCTGAAAAAAATGTCTTCTTTGTTATTTTGTTACTTTACAATTAAATATTAATTAATGGTTTTTTGAGTGTCAAAAAGCTTCAAGCACAACTCACGCAATTTAAGTCTTTTTTAAAATTGGTTTTTTGCAACATGAATTTTCAGTGTCAAAAAATATATGAGAAACCAAATTCTTCAATTGTTCATCAATTAGTGAGTGCAGAAAATCTGAAGCTTTAAAAGTTTTAAAAAATGTTTGTAGCATTTACAATATTTTCTCAAGTTTTTGGAACATTTAAAGTGTACTTAAAAAAGAAACATTTATGAATATTTTTCAAAAATTTTGGAAAATGTTTGAAGTAGTTAGAACATATTTTAAATATTTTAGAACATTTAAAACGCGTTAAAAACATTTTTCAAAAGTGTTTGAAATTTTTTTCAAATTTTTCAATTTTTTTTTTTATAATTTCTAATTTGGAAGTCTTTTGATGCATTTAATACTTTAAACTAAAAAAATTTGAAACAATTTTCAAAATTTTTTAAGAATTTTTATCATTTTTTAAAGTTTTAGTACATTTAAAAAGCATTAAGAATTTTTTTAGCACTTAATTTTGGTTAGGTTAGGTTACTTTTCAAAAAAAATTAATGCATATACACGGTTTTCTCAAAATTTTAAAACAGTTTAAATCTTTTAAATATTTTTCAAAATTTTTGATTATTTACAAAACTTTTTGAAGCACAAAGAAAGCATTTTTAGAAAATTTTTCAAAGATTTTGAAATATTTCAAACATTTATAAAGCTTTTAGAAGTATTTAAAAAAAAATTAAAAAAATTGAAATTTTTTTCAAGAACTTTAGAAAACATTTTCTAAAATGTTTAGATCATTTCAAAAGCATTATGAACATTTTTCAAAGCTGTTTGAAACTTTTAGATATTTTTCAAAATCTTTTGATTTTTTGCAAAGCATTCAAAAGTTTTCGGGAAACATTTAAAAATAATTAAACTTTTTTGAAATACTTTCCAAAAATTTTAGAAAATGTTTGTAGCTTTACCACAATTTTTTTTAAAAAGCGTTAAAAGTAGTCTAAAGCACTTTTCAAAGTTGTTTGAAGCATTTACATATTTTCCAAAATCTTTTGATCATTTGCAAAGCATTAAAAAGCTTTTGGAAACATTAAAAAAATTGTTTGAAATACTTTTCAAAATTTTTAGAAAATGTTTAAAGCATACAGAACATTTTTTAAAAAATCCTTTAATTTTTTTTTATTTTATTGCAAATCATAAAGAAACTTTCTAAAAATTTTAGAAAACATAAAAAAAATTTAGCATTTAGATATTTTTTATTATTTGCAAAGCAAAAACGTTTTGAAACACTTCTCAAAAACTTTAAAAAATGTTTGAAGCATTTAACACATTTTCTAAAACTTTAAAAAAAAAATTATTACAGTAGTATTTTTCCAAAAATGTTCAAAGCATTTAGATATTTTTCAATTTTTTGAATTTTTTTTTTTTTAATTTTAGTAAATATTTGAAGCATTCAGAACATTTTTTTTTAAATCTTTTAAATATTTACAAATAAAATTTTGAAATTTTAGAACAAAAAAAAAGTTTTAGCACTTTTTATTCTTCAGAGTTTTTTGATTATTTGCATAGCATTGGTTAACTTTTTAAAGCATTTAGTACGTTTTAAAAAAAAAAAAAAACGTTTTTGAAACACTTTTCAAAAACTTTAGAAAATGTTTGAAGCATTAAGCACATTTTCAAAAAAATTTAGAACATTTATAAAGCGTTGGAAACAGTTTAAAGCACTTAGATTGTTTTCAAAATTTGTAAAATATTTACAAAGCATTAGGAAACTTTTTGAAGCATTTAGTACGTTTCCAAAAAAAATAAACATTTTTGAAACACTTTAGAAAATATTTAAAGTATTTAGCACATTTTCTAAAATATTTAGAACATTTAAAAAAAATCGTTAAGAACAGTTTAAAGCACTTAAATAATTTTCAACATTTTTAGAATATTTCCAAAGCATTAGGAAGCTATTTGAAAAGCTTAGTGTATTTTTAATAAAATGCAAACATCCTTTAAACACTCTCCAAAATTTTTAAAAAATGCTCGAAGCATTTAAAACATTTCTTCTAAATTGTTTAAAACATTTAAAAAACATTAGGAACATTTTTCAAAGTTGTTTGAAGCATTTTGATATTCTTTGATTTTTTGTGATTATTTGCATTTAAAACATTTTTTAAATTTTTTTAAAACATTTATAAAGCGTTAGAAACAGTTTAAAGCACTTAGATTGTTTTCAATTTTTTTAGAATTTTTTCAAAGCATAAGGAAACGCTTAGTGTATTTTCAATAAAATTTAAACATCTTTAAAATACTCCAAAAATTTTAGAAAATGCTTGAACTATTTAAACATTTTTTTAAATGTTTAGAACATTTATAAAGCATTAGGGACATTTTTCTAAGCTGTTTGAAGCATTTAGATGTTTTTCAAAATTATTTGATCATTTGCAAACCATTAGAAAGCTATTAGAAACATTTAAAAAAAAAAACTTTTTTGCAATATTTTCTAAAGAATTTAGAAAATATTTAAAGCATTTCGAACTTTTTTTAAAAACTTATTCAAAAATTTTTCATTATTTACAAAACATAAAGAAGCTTTTGGATGCCTTTAAATACAAATAAAATTTTGAAATTTTAGAACAAAGAAACAGTTTTAGCACTTTTTATTCTTCAGAGTTTTTTGATTATTTGCAAAGCATTGGTTAACTTTTTGAAGCATTTAGTACGTTTCCAAAAAAAATTAAACATTTTTGAAACACTTTTCAAAAACTTTAGATAATGTTTGAAGCATTTAACACGTCTTCTAAAATTTTTAAAACATTTATAAACCGCTAAGAACAGTTTAAAGCATTTAGATTGTTTTCAACATTTTTAGAATATTTGCAAAGAGATATTTGCATTGAGAAGCTTTTTGAAACACTTAACATATTTTCAATAAAATTTAATCATTTTTAAAACTTTTTTTAAAAATTTTAGAAAACGCTTGAATCATTTAAAACATTCTCTAAAATGTTTAGAACATTCTCTAAAATGTTTAGAACATTCTCTAAAATGTTTAGAACATTCTCTAAAAAGTTAGGAACATTTTTCAAAAATGCTTGAAGCATTTAGGTATTTTTTAAAATATTTTTATTATTTATAAAGCATAAAGAAGTTTTTGGAAGCTTTTTTGATTTTTTTTTCAAAAATTTAGAAAACATAAAAAACAGTTTTAGTACTTTTCAGAGTTTTTTTGATTTTTTCGCAAAGCATTATGAAACTTTTTGAAGCATTAATACGTATTTAAAAAAATTTAAACGTTTTTGAAACTTTAGAAAAAGTTCGAAGCATTTAACATGTAATTTTTTATAAAATTTAAAACATTTATAAAGCGCTAGGAACAGTTTAAAGCATTTAGATTGTTTTCAACATTTTTGGAATATTTGCTAAGCATTGAGAAACTTTTTAAAGCACTTAGTACGTTTTCAAAAAAATTAAAACATCTTTAAAACACTTTCCAAAAATTCCAAACGATTGAAGCGTTTAGAACATTTTTGGAAACATTTAAAGAAAATAAAACTTGTTTGAGTTTTTTTTCAAAGCACTAGGAAACTTTTTGAAGCACTTAGTATTTAAAAAAAAAAAATTGTTTTTAAACATTTCTCAATAACTTTAGAAAATGTTTGAAACTTTTAACACATTTTCTATTTTTTTTAAAACATTTATAAAGCGCTAGGAACAGTTTCATTTAGATTGATTTCAACATTTTTGGAATATTTGCTAAGCATTAGGAAACTTTTTGAAGCATTTAGTACGCTTTCAAAAAAATTAAAACATTTTTATAACACTTCTCAAAACTTTTAGAAAATGTGAATGAAATGAAAAGCATTTAGCACATTTGTTCTAAACATTTAAAAAGCGTTAGAAACAGTTTAAAACACTTAGATTATTTTCAAAAATTTTAGAATATATAGGAAGCTTTTTGAAACACTCATTGCATTTTTTAATAACATTTAAATATCTTTAAAACACTTTCCAAAAATTTTAGAAAATGCTTAAAACGTTTAGAACATTTTCTAAAAACATTAGGAAAGTTTTTCAAAGCTGTTTGAAGCATTTAGATATTTTCTAAAAAAATTTGATTATTTGCAAAGCATTAGAAAGCTATTAAAACATTAAAAAAAAATTTGGAATACTTTCCAAAATGTTTAGAAAATGTTTGAAGCATTTCGAGTTTAAGAAAACTTAAAGAACAGTTTTATCATTTAAATATTTTTCAAACTTTTTTGATTATTTGTAAAGCAGTATGAAACTTTTTGAAGCACTTAGTACGTTGAAAAAACATTTTTGAAATATTTAGCACATTTTTTAAAGTTTTTAGAACATTTATAAAGCGTTAGGAACAGTTTAAAGCACTTAAATTGTTTTCAAAATTATTGCAAAGCGTTAGGAAGCTTTTTGAAAGTGTTTTTTCAATAAAATTTAAACCTTGAAGCATTTAGAACATTTTCTAAAATGTTAAGAATATTTTAAAAGCATTTGGAACATTTTTTAAAGCTGTTTGAAGTATTTAAATTTTTCAAAATCTTTTGATCATTTGCATTAAAAAGCTTTTGGAAACATTTAAAAAATAATAAAAAAATTGAAATATTAACCAAAAGTTTTAGAAAATGTTTGAAGCATTCAGAACATTTTTTAAAAATTTATTTGTTTTATTTAAAAGCATAAAAAAACTTTTGGAAGCTTTAAAAAAAATTTCAAAGTTGAGTAGAGCATTTAGATATTTTTCAAAATTATTTGATTATTTGCAACACTTTATAAGGCTTTTGAAAACATTTAAAAAAAATAAAAATTGAATTAATTACCAAAAATGTTTGAAAATGTTTGAAGCATTTAGAACGTTTTTTTTTTTAATTTACAAAGTATAAAAAAGCTTTTTGTAGCTTTAAAAAAAATTCAAAACATTTAGATGTTTTTCAAAACTATTTGATTATTTGGAAAGCTTCCTAATGCTTTGGAAACTTTTTTGAAGTATTTTTCACAAATTTTAGAAAATGTTTGAAGTATTTAGCACATTTTTTTTTATTTTAGAACATTTAAAAAGCTTTGGCGTGTTTTTTTTAATTTTTTGAAGCACTTTAATATTTTTCAATTTTTTTAAAAGCTTTTAAGAAAATTAAAAATTTTTTGAAAATTTTTTCATAATTTTTAGAAAATGTTTAAAGCATTTAGAACATTTTTTTAAATCTTAGAACATTTGGAAAATTTTGGAGTATTATTAAAATTTTTTGAAGCTCTTTATTATTTTTCAGTTTTTTGAAAGTTTTTAAAAAATTAAAACTTATTTGAAATTTTTTTTAAACATTTTAGAAAATGAATGAAGCATATAGAACATTTTTTTTTTAATTTTAGAACATTTAAAATGCGTTGGAGTATTTTTTTCAAAAATGTTTTAAGCACCTACATATACTTCATTTTTTTTTTCATTTTTTTTTTTTGAGTATTTTTTAATATTTATCTTTTTTTTAATATTTTCAAATTAGGAAGCTTTTTGAAGCATTTGCGTTTTTAAAAAAATAAAACAAAGTGTTTGATGCATTAAGCAAATTATTTAAAAAAAATTAAACATTTAAAAAGCGTTAAGAACATTACAATAATATTTGAAGCACTTAGATATTTTTTGAATACAAAGTAAGCTAAATATTAAAAATTAAAGCATTTAGAACGTTTTCTAAAAAATTAAGAACATTTAAATTAACCTAGAAACATTTTTAAAAAATGATTGAAGAGTTTTGATATTTTTTTAAAACTTTTGAATATTTGCAAAGCATCAGAAAGCTTTTTGAAGCACTTAGTATTTAAAAAAAAAATCATTTTTGAAGCATTTAGCACATTTTCTAAAATGTTTAGAACATTTAAAAGCGTTAAAAACAGTTAGATATTTATTATTTTTTTTAGTATATTTGCAAAGCATTAAAAAGCTTTTTGAAGCATTTAATATATTTAAAAAAAAATTTAAACATTTAGCAAATACTTCAAGTATTAAGCAAATTATCTAAAAAAAATTGAAAATTTGATTTGAAGATATTTTTTGAATACTTGTTAAGTATGACGAAGCTTTTTGAAGCACCTGCAAAATTTTAAAACACTTCACAAAATTTTTTAAAAAAATAAAGCATTTAGAACATTTAAAATACGTTAGAAACATTTTTTGAAAATGTTTGAAACATTTATATATTTTTAAAAAGCTTTTGAACATTTGCAAAGCATTAGGAAGCTTTTTGAAGCACTTAGTTTTTTAAATAAAAATTAAAACACCATTTTTGAAGCATTTAGAATTTTTTGAATATTTGTAAATCATTAAAAAAAGTACATTTAAAAAAATAACATTTAAAAGGCGTTAGGTTAGGTTAACAATTTAATTAAATGTTTAAAGCATTTTTTTTTAACTAATTTAAAAAGTTTTTTTTAAAGTTTTAGAAACGTTTGAAGCATTAAGCACATTTTCTAAAACATTTAACGTTAGAGATTTTTTTTCAAATATGTTTAAATGTAAAATAATAAATCAAAATTTTCTGAATGTTATAAAGCTTTTTGAAGCACTTGAACATTTAAACAGCGATTGGAACATTTTTTGAAAGTGTTATATTAGATAGATAGTTTTTTTTAATAATTGCAAAGCATTTGGAAGTTTTTAAAATACTTAGTACGTTTAAAAAAAAACAACAATTTTAAAAAATGTTTAGATATTTTTTTTTATTTTTTGAATTTTAGGAAACTTTTTGAAACACTTCCAAACATTTTAGAAATTATTTTGAAGCATTTAGCAATGTTTTCTAAATATCGTAGAACATTTAAAAGACATTGAGAACAGTTTAAAACTTTTAAATATTTTGCAAATTTGCAAAATATTGAAGCATATAAAAAAGTATGTTTGGAGCATTTTGATCATTTTCTAAAATAGTTTAAAAAGCGTTAAGACTATTTTTCAAAAATGTTTGACGCATTTAGATGTTTTTTAACATCTTTTGAGTATTAGGAATCTTTTTGAAGCACTTAGCATCAAAATCAAAACATTTTGGATACATTTTTCAAAAGTTTTTGTAGAAATTGTTTAAGCACTTTCCAAAAATTTTAGAAATTGTTCCAAGCATTTTGTACAGTTTTCTAAAAAACATTAAAAACAGTTTAATGCTCTTAAATATTTTGCAAGTTTTTTTGCAAATTTGCAAAGTATTGGGAAGCTTTTTGAAGTACACTTAAAAAAATCATTTTCTAAAAATAATAGAGTACTATTTTCTAAAATTTTTAAAACATTTTAAAAGCGTTTATTTTTCAAAAACGTTTGAAGCACTTGATGTATTTCATAATCTTTTGAATATTATGAAACTTTTTGAAGCATTTAAAAACAAAATCAAAACATTTTGGATACATTTTTTTTTAAACATTTAAAAAATGTTTGAAGAACTTACTTATTTTTCAAGTTTTTGAATATTGCAAACCATTAAGAAGCCAAAAATTTTGGTATTGTTTAAAGCATTTAACATATTTTTAAGTTTTTTGAACAACAAAAGAATATTACAAAAATGTTTGAAGCACTTTGAAGCGTTTGCAACAAAAAATGATTGAATTGAGTTTTTAGAACATTTAAAAAGCATTAAAAATGTTTGAAGCACTTAGATATTTTTGAAAACCTTTTGACTTATTGCTAAGTTAAAGAAACTTTTGTAAGCACTTAGTACTTAAATAAGAAACAAAAAACTTTAAAAAAAGCATTTTTGAACATTTTTTTTAAATTTTAAATCATTTAAAAAGCGTTGCGTATTTTATAATTTTTTTTATTGTTTTCAAAGCATTAGAAAGTTTTTTGAAGTACTTTAAAACAAACAATCCTTTGAAGATTTTCTAAAAAAATGATACATTTTGTAAAATTTTTAAAACATTTAAAATGCGTTAGGATCAGTTTAAAGCATATAGGTTTCTTTCTTAGTTTTTTTTTTCAAAAATAACATTTAAGTATTTTACGTTTTTTTGACTATTTGTAAAACATTCGGAAACTCTTTGATGCATGTTTTCAAAAACATTAAAACATTTTTGAAACATTTTCCAACAATTTTAGAAAACGTTCTAATATTTTCAAATTTTTGTAAATCACAAGGAGTATTATCAAAACATTTTTGAAGCACTAAAAAATATTTTTAAATAAATTAGAATTTTTTGAAGCACCAAAACACAAAAAAAATTTTAGAACGCTTACACTTTTTGTAGTAAAGCTAAAACATCCAACAAGCATTTTTTAAATATTTACAACTATTGCGAAACACTTTTTAAGTAGCTGGATTATTGTTTAAAAAAAATATGATTTGCAAAACTTTTGTATTGCTGGCACAGGTGTGGTTTACCAGTCCAGTAACTTGGTAAGCACCGATTAAAAGTTATGAAAAACACGCAACAGCAAAGATGAGTTAATGATTTTTTAGCTCAATATCTAACGCCATCACCGAGACGTTGACACAATACAAGTCAAGTCTTGGATTTTATTGGCAAAAAGTGCGTTTTGATGGCGGTCCGTGTACTTTTAAGTTTACTTAATTTAATATAGATAGTACATTTTATATATTTCTTCAGTTTTAGATTCTCAATTTGTCCAAATTCAGACAGATTTACTTAAGATACGCTTATACATTGTATAGAATACTCTATTTTCTATTTAATTTTGCCGATAAGTATTTTAAGTTACAAAAACAAACTAAATAGAATTATTATAATTATACAATTAAGGATTAAATCCAATTCCCAATTTGGAAATGATTACCAGAACAAAATAATTTCTATGAAAAAGAAAACAGACATACCAAAAGCATTGAAACAGTAATCACTTAATTCTCTCCCATATTAGGATGCAATAATTGCAGAGCTATAAATTAGAAGAATCTGTACACACACCAATAATCAATGTAGTTTAGTTGGTAATATATTTTGAAACCTTTAACATTTGATTGGAATTTTCCATACACATTGCGTGCAATAATAATAATAATATTTGCAATACTAATGATTGTTCTTTTGTTTTAGGAGGAAGTCAACGTTAGTGATAAAGAGTACGCAAGACAGAGATTCCGGACGTTACTACTGTGTGGCTACGGGAGTGAACGGCCAAGAAACGAATGCGCACAAAGATATCCAAATATCTAATAGTAATAATCATGGTACCTTACAGCACATTTATACTATACTTACTGTGGGGAAAATTAACATTTAACTATTAATTAATCAATGCTAACTTATATGTGACAAAAATCAAATCGCGTTTTAGCTTTTTGTATGTTAATACGATTAATAATATTAATACTAATTAAAACTTAATCGTTTCCCCATGTGTAAGAATAATGTTAATTTATAGAGACGTTCATTTTATCGTTTTTTGTTTTGTTTTGGTGGTCGGTAAGTTATTAGTATTTACAAACAAATGGATAATTATGTTAGTAATTATTTTGTCAAATATGGAAGTTAATTAATTAACTAAATTAGCAAAATCTTGGATCAATCAATTTAAACCTAGTTTAAACTAAGTTTAAATTTTAGGCAGGATTCTATAAGTCATGTTTTTGTTTTTTTTTTTTTTCATTTTTGGTTATTTGCTGGCATTGAAACGTTTAATGATCTAATCTTTTGAGTATGGGAATTGACAAAATAGTGCATTAGAATCAAAATGGGTTGACCAAACTTGACCAAATGTAGTTTACTAAAGTTTGAAGAGTCTACAAATAAATTGTCTTTATTGAAAATATTAGAAAATAATTGGAAATCAGTTTTTGGTACAGTTTTAGTTATTATCAGAATTTTGGGAAATGACAAAATAATGCAATAGAATCAAAACGGGTTAACCAAATTTGACCAAATGTAGTTTACTGAAGTATGATAAAGTTATAAATAAGTTGTCATTGTTGGTATTATCAGAAATAATTCAAAATTAATTTTTGGTGCAGTTTTAGTTAATATCAAAATTTTGGAAAATACCGAAATAAGGCAAAAGAAACAAAATAGGTTGACCAAATTGGACCAAATGCAGTTTAATAAAGTTTAAAGAAGTTATAAATAAGTTGTAACGGTTGGAAATATTATAAATTAATTGGAAATCAGTTTTTGGTACAGTTTTAGTTAAAATCAGAATTTTGGGAAATGGCGAAATAGTGCAATAGAGTTTAGATGAGTTGACCAAATTAGATTAAAAGTACTTAACTAAAGTTTGAAAAGGCTATAAACAAGTAGTCATTGTTGAAACTATCCGAAATTGGTTGGAAATCAATTTTTGGTAGAGTTTTAGATAATATCAGAATTTTGGGAAATGGCGAAATAAGACAATAGAATCAAAATTGGTTGATTAAGTTTGATTAAATTTGCTATACTATAGCTCAAGTGGGCTGCGAATACATTGTCATTATTACAAACATTCAAAAGTTATTCAAAATTTATTTTTATGCAAGTTTTAGTTAATATCAAAATTTTGAAAAATGACGAAATAATGCAATAGAATCTAAATGGCTTCCCCAAATTTGACCAAATGTTCTTTACTAAAATTTGAAAAGGTTATAAATAAGTAGTCATTGATGGAAGTGTCAGGAATTGGTTGGAAATCATTTTTGGTGCAGTCTTAGATAATATCAGAATTTTGGGAAGTGGCAAAATAAGACAATAGAATCACAATTGGTTGATCAAATTTGATTACATTTGTTATACTACAGCTCAAGTAAGCTGTGAATACATTCTCATTGTCAGAAACATTCAAAAATAATTAAAATTTATTTTTGGGCAAGTTTTAGTTAATATCAAAATTTTGAAAAATTACGAAATAATGAAATAGAATCCAAATGGGTTGCCCAAATTTGATCAAATGTACTTTACTAAAATTTAAAAAAGTTTTAAATAAGTAGTCAATGTTGGAAGTATCAGGAATTGGTTGGAAATTATTTTTGGTGCAGTTTTAGATAATATCAGAGTTTTGGGAAATGTCGAAATAAGGCAATAGAATCAAAATTGGTTGATCAAATTTGATTAAATTTGCTATAATACAGCTCAAGTAGGCTGCGAATACATTGTCATTGTTAGAAACATTCAAAAATAATTCAAAATTTATTTTTGGGCAAGCTTTAGTTAATATCAGAATTTTGAAAAATGACGAAATAATGCAATAGAATCCAAATGGGTTGCCCAAATTTGATAAAATGTATTTTACTAAAGTTTGAAGAGGCTCTAAATAAGTTGTCATTGTTGCAAAAATCAAAAATTAATTGAAAATCAATTTTTGGTAAAGTTTTAGTTGATATACGAGTTTTGGGAAATGACAAAATAATGCAATAAAATCAAAATGGCTTAATCGAATTTGATCAAATTTGGTTTACTAAAGCTCAAGTAGGTTGTAAAAAAGATGTAATAGTTAGAGTTTACTAGAAATTTATTTAAAATTGATTTTTGGAGCAATTTAGTGCAGATCAGAATTTTTGGAAATGACAGAATAATGCTATAGAATCTAAATGGTTTATCCGAATTTGATCAAATTTGGTTTATTAAAGCTCAAGTAGGTTGTGAAAAAGATGTAACAGTTAGAGTTTACTGGAAATTTATTTAAAATTGATTTTTTGAGCGATTTAGTGCAGATCAATTATTTTGGAAAATACAGAATCATGCAGTAGAAACTAAATGAGTTGCCCGAATTTGATCAAATTTGGTTTACTTAACTTGAGTAGGTTGTGAAAAGTTTGTTATTGTTAGAATTTATCAAAATTTTTGAGAATGATATTCAGTCATTCTCAAAAATTTTGAAAAATTACGAAATAATGAAATAGAATCTAAACGAGTTGCCCGAATTTGATCAAATTTAGTTTAATAAAGCCTAAGTAAGTTGTAAAAAAGTTGAAATTATTAGAATTTATTGGAAGTTTAATTAAAATTGGTTTTTGGAGCAATTTAGAACAAACCAAAATTTTTGGGAATGACAAATAATGCAATAAAATTAAATTGGCAAAACCGAACTTGATCAAATTTAGTTTATTAAAGCTCAAGTATGTAGTGAAAAAGATGTAATAGTTAGAGTTACTAGAAATCTATTTAAGATTAACTTTTCGAGCAATTTAGTACAGATACATTTTTTTGGAAATGACAAAAAAGTGCAATAGAATCTAAATGTGTTGCCCGAATTTTATCAAATTTGGTTTACTTAAGCTCAAGTAAGTTATGAAAAGTTTGTTATAGTCAAAATTTATTAGAAATTTGTTTAAAATTGATTTTTGGAGCAATTTAGTGCAGATCAAAACTTTTGGAAGTTTCATAATAATGTTATAGAATCTAAATGAGTTTTCCGAATTTTAACAAATTTGGTTTACCTAAGCTCAAGTAGGTTGTACAAAATTTGTTATTGTTAGAATTTATTAGAAATTAATTTAAAACTGGTTTTTGGAGTAATTTAGCGCTGATCAAAACTTTTGAAAATTACAGAATAATGCAACAGAATCTAAATGAGTGGCTCGAGTTTGATCAAATTTGGTTTACTTAAGCTCAAGTAGGTTGTAAAAAAAAATTTATAGTTAAAATTTTTTAGAAATTTATTTTAAATTGATTTTTTGAGGAACTTAGTACAGATTAAAATTTATGGATATGACAATAAAGTGCAATAGAATCTAAATGTGTTGCCCGAATTTGATCAAATTTGGCTTACTAAAGCTTAATAAGGTTGTGAAAAGTATGTTATTGTTAGAATTTATAAGAAATGTATTTAAAACTGGTTTTTGGAGGAATTAGTGCAGATCAAAATTTTTGGAAATGACAAAATAATGCAATAAAAACTTAATGGTTTATTGGAATTTAATCAAATTTAGTTTGTTAAAGCTCAAGTAGGTTGTGAAAAAGATGTAATAATTAGACTTTACTAGAAATTTATTTAAAATTGTTTTTTGGAGCAGTTTAGTGCAGACTAATTTTTTTGGAAATGACAGAATAATGCAATAGAATCTAAATGTGTTGCTCGAATTTGATCAAATTTGGTTTACCTAAGCTCAAGTAGGTTGTGAAAAATTTGTTATTGTTAGAATTTATTAGATATTAATTTAAAACTGGTTTTTGGAGGAATTAGTGCATATCAAAATTTTTGGAAATGACAAAATAATGCAATAAAAACTAAATGGTTTATCGGAATTTGATCAAATTTGGTTTATTAAAGCTCAAATAGGTTGTGAAAAAGATGTAATAATTAGACTTTACTAGAAATTTATTTAAAATTGTTTTTTGGAGCAGTTTAGTGCAGATCAAAGTTTTTGGAAATGACAAAATAATACAATAGAATCTAAATGGGTTGACCGAAATTGATCAAATTTGGTTTACTTAAGCTCAAAGAAGTTATAAAAAGTTTGTTATTGCTAGAATTTATTAGAAATGTATTTAAAACTGGTTTTTGAAGCAATTTAGTGCCGATCAAAATTTGTGGAAATTTTAGAATAATGCAATAGAATCTAAATTTGATTTTTTTGAGAGAAATCATGTTGATAGTCAAAGTTGTGAAATGAGTTAGCCATATATTTTGTGTTTTTTTTGCTTTATTGGGCATTTATTTCCTTATCAGAAAATGAAACTTTTTCTTGGTACTCTTAACCAAGAATGTTTATAATTTTAAGCTGGTTGTTCAATCGACATTCTTGAAGGCTGGTGAAGTTGAGTCTGTCGATGAAAGGGGTGTTATTTGTATCTGTGGATGTCCACCATTGTTCCTGTGGCATGAGATTATTTCTGCGACTGTCGCTACTGTTCTTGTTGGACACATCTTTTTGATTAGTTACTACACTGTTTAGGTTTATTGGGGTATGTAGCTTTTGTCTTATGCTGTTCATTGGAATAAGCAAATTTTGCTTTGGTCAGAAATTCTGTTGCTTTAAGTCAGTTTTATATATCAAACATATGAATCAATATGGCGCAGTTGGTAGATGAAATGTTTTGTTTTTCTGGTTTGTTCAAGCTAATTGAATTGTTTGTTGGAGATAATTGTATCCGGCATAAAAATCGAAATGGCGCAGTCGGTAGGTGGAATATTTTGTTTTTGATGGATATCATGTCTGATGCAGTTTGATCAGATACCTAAAAATGTTGGTTGGAAACAGTGTTTTTCTTGGTATGTTTGGCAGATACACCGAAATGGCGCAGTCGGTAGGTGGACAGTTTTTTTTTTCGGTATTTAGTTTGGGTAGCAAGAAGTATGTTGTAATTAGTTTTATAGTTATGTATATCCGGAAAAGCGTATTGGCATTTCTTTATGGAAATTTCTGTAAGACAGCAAATTGGCGCAGTCGGTAGATGTATAGTCTCTGAAGTAAGAGAAGAATGCAGCGATAAAATTGCATCACCAACGTCAGTTGTTTATTCGTGCTCCTTCTTAAAATTGAATATACTAGAATGAGCATCTTTTTATGAACAGTATACTCATATTCAGTGGCGGAGCTACTTGAAAGCAAGAGTCTGCAGAATTGGCGCAGTTGGTAGATGTATAGTCTCTGAAGTAAGAGAAGAATGCAGCGATGAAATTGCATTGCCAACGTCAGTTGCTTATCCGTGCTCCTTCTTAAAATTGAATATACTATAGTGAGCATCTTCTTATGAATAGTATACTCGTGTTCAGTGGCGGAGCTACTTGAAAGCAAGGGTCTGCAATGCGGAAAAGTCCACAAACAATGGCTCATAAAAATTCCTGCTTCGCCACTGTTTGGTTTACTAAAGTTCAAGTAAATTGTGAGTAGCTATGTTTTAAATTAGTAAATGATAATTCAAAATACATTTAAATCAATTTTAGTTAAATTTTGTAAAGAAATAATTGAAGATTTATTAAATTGTATGTTTAATATTATTAATTGCACTACGATTATCGGGTTCAATTATTTTATCGTACATAATTCAATTTTATAAGATTTATCTTACTCACCTTACTATGTTATAACACAAATATTAACTCTTCTTACAATTGCAATCAATCATTAAATTCAATAAATATTTGAAAATTCCGATCAATCAAATTTGGTCAATACTATTACCACGTGGCCCACACACACTCTCACTACAATATCAAACGCCGCGTAGCAAAATAATCGCACAAATTTCTCTGGCAAGCATTTAAACCGACCTCTTAAATCAATGCCGAAATGCCAATCTAACACTATTTATATTACATGTTTACATTTTATGGATCATTTGTTAGATGCATTCCGCGAAACAACAAAAACTAAGAGGTTGATTGAATTATCGCCAACGAGCTAGGCAATCAAAATCTATTCCCGATCAAAATAATTAATTACTATTTTAATCTAAACAATATAATGATGATTTATGACGGTATAATAAATAAATTCAGTCATAAATCGTTTAATCTACTTGGCTTTATTTATGTTATTCCGGGAAATGCGTTTTGAGGAAAATTGTTATTTTTTTTTTGCTGTTGTACTGAATAAACGACAAACACATCTATGGATCATTATTACACAATTCATTGGCAACTTGACAGCCACTACTGTAATAATTGAGGCCCATTGACTTGCCAAATTTATTATTTCCCAGCGAAACACTGCCAATGACATCGTTATGAAAATGTTATGTGCATAAGTTCAAAGCGTTTTGTAAATACTAGTAACATTACCGGATCACATTTCCCCTCTAATATAATTGTTTAATTGTAAATGTGTTGTTTGGTTTTTATTATGTGATGTTAATTGTTGTTCTCTTATTTTGTTTTAGGAGAAAAATGCTCAATGAAATACCGTGAAACTTTTTGCCAAAACGGTGGAACATGTTTCTTCAATTCGTACATTAATGAATATTACTGCGAGTAAGTTAACTTTTATTTATTTTATATTATTATATTTAAACTTAGCTTAATTACAAAAGTAGAAATCTATCCGTTTATCGATGATCTCTCATGTTGAATATAACTTTAAATACTAGAATAGATGATATTTTCTTAATTGCCCGCCAATTGTCAATGAGTTTTTCTTAGGTTGCTGAAAATTACTTTGACGTTGACCTCCAGGTTCAGTTCAGCATCAAAATTTATTGTAATTTGTTGTTATTTTAGTTACTTAAAACTCTATGTTTTTTTTGGGAAATTTACTCAACTTCAAAAGTTGTTTTAATTAGTTTATAAATCATTTGAAAAAAATTTTTGGAGAATTTTTCAAAAGTAGGTTAAACGATATGGTAAACCTTTATAGGAGATGCAGCACAGTAGCTATGAATATTTTTTTTAGTATATTTTTCAATTGATTTTAGATGAGTTGCTCTATTTGGAGATGCCTATTTCCAAAAATTTTTTTAGGTCTAGGACACTTCATAAAATTGTTTGAATTGGTAAAAAGCGAGTTTCTTGGTTTTGTTAGAAAAAAATCTTGAAGATGAGGTTTAAGTTCTGGTCAAGTTTTTGTTATAATACTCGAAAACCATTAAGAGATTAGTTGAAGTCTAGATCACTTCAAGAAATTGGTAGTAGATCAGTTTTTTGGTTATACTAAAAAAATCTTTGAAGATGACTTTTAGGTCCAAGTCAATTATTTATTTTTATTTTACTTAGAAGCCATTAGTACATCACTTTAGGTTTAAATCATTCTATAAAATTGTTTGAATTGGTAGTAGATGAGTTTTTTAAAGTTCTAGCAGATAACAGTTCTCTGAAGATGATCTCCAATTGTTTGAATAGATATGAGTAGTAAAAGATTTTTTGGGTTTCTTGAACAAACTTTTGTAGAAGACTTCTAGGTCTGAGGCAAATCAAGTTTTTGTTATTTTACCTACGAAGAAGTATTTTTAGGTCTAGATCATTTGAAGATGACTTGTAGGTCTAAGTCAATCAAGTTTTTGTTTGATATAGATGAGTTTTTCTAAGATTGTTAAAAAAAATGTTGAAGTTTTGATGAAGTTTTTGATATTTTACTTGGAAAGTGTTAGTAAATTATTTTAAGTCTAGATTTATCCAAGAAATTTTTTGAATTTTTTGTAGATTTGTTTTTTGGGTTTGTTTAAAAAAGTTGTTGAAGATGGTGTTTAGGTTAAGTGAAGTTTTTGTTATTTTACTTGAAAATTATTAGGAGATTATTTTTGGTCTAGATCACTCTAAAAAATTACATAAACAAATAGAGCTCATAACGCAAGCAAGTCTTAAGTCATGGTTTTGCTATACACGCTACATTTTTTTGCTTTTGCCACAGCTTCTAGAAGTGCATGGACTTTTCCGGTAGCTATTATTAAGTGTCAAACCTTTGCTACGGCTTTTGTGCTGCAACAATTTAGTTATCAATGTCAATGTTGTTTGAGATGTTTCTGGTAGTGGCGACAATGTAATGATGGAGCTATAATGGTTGACTCTAGAGACAGATGTTTTTGTGTTATGGGCAAAAAGTTGCTATTAAAATATAGTGTTGGTAAGAATATAGAACGGTAATCACGGTCACCGTCCTGGTTTGTAGGTCTGGAGGTGATGACAATGTTTTGGAATACCTATGATAACCTTGAAGACTAATAAAAAAATGTGGTTTTGTGTTATTGATAAAGAAACGTAACCCTTTGCAGAAACTAATAACAAAAACTGCAGTGACTAGTGTGTTGCTTCTGGTTTAACCGATTCTCCTAGGTAGCACTCCAAAAAATGGGACTTTTTGAAAGGTTTAATGTGTCGAATTTATTTTCCAAAAGTATGGAAGCGCTTACTAAATACATCTCCTTTTTGGTGTAAACACTTGGAAGTATTACACATTTTTATGTACAACTTTGTATCTGACTGAGTCTTATTAGTTACGTTTTGAAAGGTCATTAGAAGTGCGTTTTTTAGGCGTTGATTTTGTATGGTAACGGTTGAAGAACTACGATTTTTTTTATCCAACAAACATATTGATTGGTTGCTTGTATTTTAAAATTGATTTGATTTCTTTGGAAAGACGAGATAACTCAGATTTTGAGTGATTACTAATTTGATCAAAAAAGTTTTTTTTGTTAAGACCAATATATGGTCTCTGATGGGGTTATTACTCATATCAGCTCTCAGTTAGATGTTACGAACGTCTTGGAGAAAAGTATATTGATTTTTACTTTTCAGTATTTTGGCCAAGTTTCAAGTACCTTAAAGTGTACAATAGTTCTGTATTGTCAGCTTACTAAGCAATTTTAAAGTTTTAAGTGTTTCACAAGCCGTGTAAGGTCTTAGCGTGATGACTTTTGTGGTGTTTTGAAGTGTACAACATTACCGCATTGTCAGCATACTGAGCAACTTTGATAACAGGCTGCAGTTTTAAACCTTGAAGAACTTTTGCTTTAATTGTGTGGGGGTACACGTGTGCCTAACCAACTTAACGGCCAGTGTTTTCTTTCAAATAGAAAGCAATGAATTTTATCAATTTTGGATTGAACCTGAAACGCTGGAGTTTCAGGAGTCGACTTTAATGCCAAACTTTATCAAAGCCTTTTGTAACATTAAAAATTATAAAAACCCATGTTTTGAATTGAAACTAAATTGATGATTTGGCAAGATATCCGCTTTCTGCGGGCATGTCGGATTTGACTACTCCTGTAGACGCCTACCGACTAAAACTTCTCTTCCTAGCTTATCCAACAGCGTGCCAGGAATCATCTTTCGGCCTTCATTTTGCACGTTGCGCAGTTTTACTTTTTCTTCTTCTTTTTTTTATGCTGAATCATGGGCGCCGAGTACATGGGGCAGCGAAGCGCGTGCACCCATTGACATATTTCATGGTGGCAGCGCCTCCATTGGAATATTTGCTTAAATGCATAAAACATTTTTGAATTTAGTATTAAAAGTGCAATTCTCAAACAAACAAAAATTACAGTCATACAGTCCGAATATCTGCGCACAAGTAACCCTAAAAACAATTTTATGGTCCAAAAGTTTTGCCCCCATTGACATTTTCAAAAGTCGGCGCCCATGTGCTGGATGTTAGTTATGGTATCGGAAATGGTTTTCCAGTTGTTCCGATCTTCCAGACTTATGCCTATGATGTTGTCTGGCGTTATATTTGTCTCTAAGTTTTGTATCATTTTGGATCTTTCCTCATCCCATCTTTTGCATTTCCAGATCTTTTTGGTTTTGGTGTATCTGTGTCTGGACAGTAGTAGCAACAGTCGTTAGCTTTTAATTTAAATCTATTTAGGTAATTGGCAAAGCACCCGTGCCCGGTGAAGAATTGTGTAAGAAAATATTCTTCCCGTGGTCCCTTCTTTCTACCTCCCCCTGGTCTCTTCTTATCCATACTGTTATTATTGGAATCAGTCTTTTGGTCCACTGTGCCGTTCTTAATTCCGCATTCCACTCTTTTTGCCAAATCTGTACTGTCTTTTCTCTTTCCATTTTTGCCGTGGTATCTGGTTTTCTTCTTCTTCTTTCTTTTTCCTTTGTCATTAGGTGGATTGGAACGGAGCTGCTAATCACCTGGAGTGCCTTTGTCGATGCTGTTTGATATGCGGAGCCATGACTTTTCTCTGAACTTTCTTTACTACTATTCTGTGCTTTTCCATTGCCATATGATTCTCCCATATAGGAGCAGCGTATAGAATGATGGAGTTAGTTATGCTCTCGACCACATGTCTTATTTTTATGTTGTGGAAGAGTTTTTTGCGATTTGAAGCTGTCGGTTGTCTAAAAGTTCCACTGGAGATCTCGTGCCGATCTTCCTAACCTTTTTTTTTTTTCTGAGGAGGTGGAAAATCTTTAAAAACACCTCCTCCTCTTCTTGCGGGAATAACAATCTTTCTCCACCTCGGAGTTTCATTTAAGTATTAAGTCGAGGTGGAGGTTCCCGCGCGCCAGTCTTCAGGCGCAGTTAAAACACATTTACATAGATTTGACACCACTTTTTTTTTTCTTTTGTGGTTTTTGTTGTTTGCCCAGTTTTGGGCGCGCACATTTTTTACATATTTTTGACAAAACAGTTTACAAAACATACATAAGAACTGAATTTACAATTACAAAATACATTAACGAGTAGCTATGGCCCCACCCCCCTTCCCGCTTCATTCACACCACACCATGGAGCTAACTCCCTCTCTTCTTTCTTTTCATACTTAGCATGGTGGCCACAATGTCCCAATTGTACTTCGAAGACAGCATTACTACCACCATGTTATCCGGGTTCAAGCTCTCTCCCATCAGTTTCACTCTTGCTCTTTCCTGGTGGAAGATTTTGCTCCCGGCAGGTTCGTTTAGCCCTGCTAAGGACCGAGCCGCTTTCTCCGCTTTCTCACACACTTCCCTTACATGCACACCTCACTCTAAGTTTGTGCTTAACGTAACCCCCAAGTATTTTACGCTCTTTTTAGACCTGACGGTAATCCCCGAGACGGTCATTTCCACTTGCGGTACTCTTCTTGGGCAGGAGAGCACCACAAGTTCCGTCTTTTCTGGGGCCAGTTCTAACCCCAGCTCCGTGATTTTTTGCTTTATAAGGGCAAGAGCGCGGTTTTCCGTCTCCTCCAGTTCCCCCTAGAGCGTTTTGTAACGATGACCGCTTTGTTTACAGCTTCCCTGAACAAATTAAGACATATTTTGTCCCCCGCCCTTTAGTCTAAGCCTAATGCCCCCTCTTTAGTTTTCTTGGCATCTAAGACCTTAATGATTGTTTCAGCTCCTACTCTTGTTTTAAGCGCTTTTAATTGTTCAGAATAGGTGTTTCCTAACCCTTGCCCCTCAACCAAGAGATCGATTGTATTTTTTTGCGTCCTACCCTTTTTTGTAACTTTAGCCCAGCTATCTACACTCTCTTCCTCATGCGGCGCAGGTTCCGCAACAATTCCCTTGGGCCTTGGAGAGTGGACCGTCAGTTGGAGGTTTGTATTCTCCGACGTTCATTCCACTACCTTCCTCACCCCTTCCGTGTCTCTCCCAGAGGCCAGCACCACCGACAGGTTTACCACCTCTCTCGCTTCTACCACGGCGAGCGCCTTAAGCATTGCCAAGAACTTCTCCGTCCTGACATCGGCACTTAGCAGGAAGGTGAAGCTCTTGTTGTTTGCAAACTCTTCGCCCTCCAACATAACGCTGGCTTCCTGCTCTATGCAAGCCACGTTGCCGGAGCCTAATTTTCCCCCTAGGAGGATGTCTTTAATAACCCCCCCCCCCTTTTTGCCGTACAGTTTTGTAATGGGGTTCTCTTTATCTCCCACGTCGACAATGACTAGGACGTTATTTCTTTGTTTAGGCTTCCCAACCTCCACTCTCGATCGCCTATAAGCTTTTTTCGGCCACCTGACTTTTCTCCCTGTTTTCTCATTCCTTCCCATATGGCGGCAGTTCTGCCTCTTCCATCTCTCTCTGCACCTTTCTCTCGTTTGCTCCATTTGCACTACGTTCACACACTCCCTCACATCCACACCCTTCGCAGCGTACTCTTACCTGCCGTAGCTCTTCCATACATACTTCATCATGCACGCTTGGCGCTCCGTCTTCTTCTCCAGTTACCGCATTTCTATCCATTTTCTTCTCTTCTGGAGGTTCCCATTTATGTTCTTCGAGCCAAGCTTTCGAGGCATTATTTCCGCTTACTTTTTCCTAACCTAACCTAACCTAACCATCGAAAATGCAAAAACTGAAAATATTTTGTAAAAAGGCAAATTTTTTTTTGAAAACATGTCAGATTTTTTTTCATCAAAAATGTAAAAACTAAATTTTTTAACCTAACTTAACCTCTAACTTAACCTAACCTAATCTCTAACCTAACTATTGAAAATGCAAAAACTGAAAATTTTGTAATTTTTTTTTATCAAAAATGCAAAACCCTTAACGACTAACATTTAAGTGAGCCGAAAGGCTAACCAGTTTGTAATTACGGACGAGTAGTTTAAATTAAAGTGAATTCTCTAAGTATTTGTATTAAGAGATCGGAGATTTAACGTTTGGCTGGTAGGCGGTACACACTAGTTTATTATTATTGGAAAGTAGAGCCGCCGTGTAGTTCCCGATTCTATCCAAGATCACAGTTTTTGCAACTTTACTTAAAGTCGACAACATTGGGCGGTAAATTTGTGAAAAATGTCTATTTCTCTTAACGTTTGGGATAGGAATGACATTAGACTTCTGTCCTGACGAGCGAAAATTTGTAATGTTTGCGAGAAACGTTGCAATCTTGTGAAAAAATGCTCTGATTTGGGTTTGAGATCAGTGGATGGTCCGGTCTGTTCTTTTAGGGTTTTTATTCTTGGAAGTAGGAGGGCTGCGGTTTTTCTCAATCAGGTACTAATAGTCTTCTAGGTGGAGTGGTTAGTCTAGTAGTGGAGACTTTTGGAGTAGTTTTGTTTGTTTCATAGCTCCAAATAGTCCACATCCTTTTGTAGTAGCGTATACTGGTAACAGTTTTGTCTACGTTTGCTTTCAATCGAAATTATGTACAAACTCTAAGATACACTCTAAGGTTTTTGCAAAAAAAATTAGGTCGATTTTGTTGATAAATTTGTTAATTTTGCGGTGACGTTACGACATTTGATCTAATAAAATTTGATAAAGTTGCGCATATTTAATACTACTCTTCAATTCCTAATGTCTGGCTGGTTTATGTTCTATAATTAGTTTCCGAATAAAGTCACTTCTGGCTATGTGGTTTGCAGTCGTGCCGGTCACTTAGTAGTAAACCTTTACTTTTGGCTTTGGCGGGATTGCGTTGATGGCAATTTGGAACGGCGACATTTCTTTGGGTTCTTTGTTGTTGTAACGACATTGCGTTTTTTTTATAAACTTTTTTGGGTAAAAGGGAATTTGCTTTAGATAAACATGACTTTTTGTGTAGGTTCTTTTGATGTTGATTCATAAATGAAACTATTCTGACTGTCCAGCAGTTGAAACTGCTTATAAGCGTTGTGGATCACGTTAGTTGCATATGATGATGAGAACTAACTTTTTGAATTTTGCGTTTGACACAGAACAACAACGTTTTTTCTGTTTTAAAAGCGGTAGAGGTTTAATCTAAGTAGCAATTTGCTGTTCAGGTCTAATTTAGAGGTTTTTATCTAAGCAAGTGCTGAGGTGAGAAGGCCAGTCTAGTAGTGGACACTTTTTATGTATGCAGTTTTGTCTATTCTGTACGTCACTATGTGGTAGCGTTCGCTGGTAACAATCTTTTTAATTTTGCTGCTCCCAAAAGGGAAGGTAATGCGGAATATGGTACAAACTCTAGGTTACACACTAAAGTCTTAGAATTTTGAGGCAAGAATTAATAATAAAGACAAACTTTTTTGAGAAATTGATCCAGGAATGAATTGCCGGTAATTGCACTTTGTTAAGTTTCTAAGGTAGCGTTGCAAATGTGTTTGGTTTACCTGGGATTAATCAAGTTACGAGTCAACTTTGAGTGTCATATGCGGTTATGTTCGATAGTTATTTCCGAAAAAAAATACTTTTGATAGTCACACTTTGTGACTTATTTACTTGGTCACAAGGTTTGCGATCTCTTGGCAGTATAGTTTTGCTGGCTTTGGTTTGCCTGGCACTTTACAGTTTGAGTTTTGGAAGGAATGCGTTTTGTAGATTGACTGCCGGTGGTACAGCAGGTGGCAGGACGGAACTTTTTTGGGGTCTGTATTGTTGGTGAGTTTGTTGTAATCCAGCAAAATTTTTGGAGCTTTTTTGGCACCAAGTTTTGTCTTTTTTCAAACGTTTCATTAACAAAAAAGTCATCCTATAGTTATTTTCAATAAAAATCACTTTTGATGGTCACATCCGATAGTTACAGTCTGGCCTAAAAATTGCAATTATTTGGCAATAAAACTTTTGTAGATTCTTGCCGGCGGAAGAGGTAGGGAAGGCATTGCTTTTGACAAACAAAAGTGACAAGTTACTTGCAAAGTTGTTTTTTTGTACGGGTTTGCTGCGGTCTTTCTGAGGTTGACTTATGAATGAACTGGTTTTGGGTTATACAGCAGTTGGAACCAGTGGTTTGCGCTAGTTGCAGATGGCGATGTAAGGTGAAATCTTGCTTTTGACATCCTGAAATCCAAAATCTTCTTTTTTGGTTTTTGCTTTAAAACTGACCAGTTTTGAAACTTTAATGAGCTGTTTGGTTCGGTTAGACCTGGTAGGTTTTGCAATGTCACCTAAACGATAGAAGCTTATTTTAGCTTTGCTGTTGAGGTCTTATTTAATTTTTAACGTTTACTTTTTGACTGTCTGGACTTGTTGTCTATTGCTGTCTTGGTGGTAACACTGGCCGCTTACGGAAAGTTGTTATTGGCGTTCTAATAAATAACATTATTTGATGACTATGACTGGTTCCACTTGGCTACCAATTTGGTCTTTGTTATAGTGTTAGCAGTAGGTTGCATTGAAGAAGGTTTTCCCAGCTATCATAAGTCCAGGAGTCGGTGAATCAGTTGGATGGTGATCCCAAAAGTTAGAAATTAAGATTTGGGGATTGAATGGTTATATTTCTAACCTCTTCGGCAAGGAAAACTAAAGACCTTAGTAAAACGCAAAGTCCAACTAGCATGGGCTGCTTTTGGTAGATTAAGTTTTATCCTGAAAAATGGAAATTTGTTTGGGGCGTAGTGCAAAGAGCTGAGTTCTAGCGGAAAAGAGACAACTAGTCATCTCTCGTTTGTCAAATGGGGAGGGTGTCATCCTTGTATTTGGGTCTTGCGATGGGGGTGGTCAAAACTACATTAGGGGTTGATTACTAAGTTAAAAGAACACAAGTGAATACTATTCTTGTATGGTGAGGAAAGCGTAAAGCCAAAAGCCAAAAGGGCATTATAACAGGTGTAGTGAGGAGAGGGTGCCAAAACGGCACTAAAAGATAAGGGTGGAAGGAAAATGTTGGCCAGACTGGGGTACTTGTAAACTAGTATTAAATGAACCGAAAAGCGTGCCAAAATGGCATTATTACATAAAGGTGGGAGAAGCGTAAAGCCAAAGCCAAAACGACACTATGACGTAAGGGTGGGGGAAGCTTAAAGCCAAAGCCAAAACGGCACTACAGATGGTGAGATGAGAAGGTCCAAAACGGCAATATGTATGTATATGATAGTAGCGTTCTGCCCATTGCTACCTATGCTAGAGATTAGTCTAAGAGTCAAAGTGCACAATAGCGGGCTAAAGCAAAGGTAAAAGACACAATGAGCTTTAAGTGGAGATGAGCGGACATGAGGCACGACAAAGCAAAGAACGGTACTCACACGGAATAACTTTTTGGAGACCCTAAAAAACTAAAAGGAGCTGTGGAAGACCATACATGAGTTGGGTGTATGACATCAAAACATGGAAAAAAATGGAGCAATGAAGGCTAAGAAGAAGAAGATCTCTAACTTTGTGTGATAAAAACGTTTGTTTGTTTGATTGCTTCAGAAGTTGTGTGGAGGATTTGGGACAATTGACAAGGATGCAGTAGTAGCGTGGCTTTGGACGGAATGTTTTGAATTCAATAATTACTCTGAAGTCGGATGTAGCTGCGTGAATGAAGCACTTGTTGGATCTATTAAGTTCTTACAGAGAGCGGTTACAATTGTGTACCGCTTATCTGGAGATAAAATTCCCGTCATAAATAAGATGTTGATACTCTGGTTGCAGTTGCGGAACTGCCCGGAGAATTTGGGAAAAAAAATTTGTATGCACCATGCTTGCTTGTGATTAGTTGAGTGCGTTGTTACGTGTCGTTATTGCAACAATAGATCCTGTCAGACCTTTTATGGGATTGGTGAACATGCAAAATACTTTCATGATCTTCACCGTTAAGCCTATCAGTTTAGACAGATTCTTGGGAAGGGCTTTTGTGAAAAGAATCACGCGTGTCATTGCGCATCTTTGCACTAAAAACCTACAAAATATTATTCAAAATTTACTAGTTTTGGGTTTGGACAGTTAACAAGTTTCAATTAATCTCGTCTAAAATATCTTAGTTTGGCTCTTATAGTACCTATTTGCTGTTACAAAGTTTTTTTTTTAACTATTTTTGGTTTTTTTGGTTTTGGTTTTGGTTTTGAAGTCAATTGTTTTCTGTTCTTGAAATTTGAGAGTTTTCTTGGGATAAGCTTTTAATGTCTGAGTATAGTTCTGATTGTTCTTTTGTGCAATGCCGACAGAGTAAAAGGATTACGCATGGCATTACACTTTTTTGGAAATTTGCATGCGTACTACTTGAACCCTACAAGGTATGAATCCCAACATTTTAGTTCAAAGTCTTGAAGATAACAAATTGATTTTGTTCAGACTATTTTGGTCTCATTAATAGTATCTGTTTGCGAGTGCAAGGAATTTTGTTTACTGTGTTAGAAAGATTGATAAAATTGGGAATTTTCACGTCAATGATTTGTTTTCTTGTTATTGCAAAATATTGACACCAATTATCATTAAAATCCGTATGGTTTAGAAGTTATTAATATTCTATCATAATTTGTCAAAGATCAATTAAATTGAGGTTATAGAAAATAGAACCTGTCAATGTT
The DNA here is from genome assembly GCA_963932245.1 of Tachinus rufipes. Lineage (NCBI taxonomy): Eukaryota > Metazoa > Arthropoda > Insecta > Coleoptera > Staphylinidae > Tachinus > Tachinus rufipes. The sequence goes on from OZ010741.1 coordinate 128,323,196, forward strand.
TGTCCATTTAGCAGGACTTGTTTTGTTATTATTAAAGATTATTGGTACCAAATTTTATTAAAATCTTATGTATGCTTTAGAAGTTATTAGTATTTTTTACGTTTCTACCTGTTCTATCATGATTTGGCAAAAATCAATTAAATTGAGGTTATGCAAAACTGAACGTGTGAATATTTATCCATTTAGCAGAATTTGTTTCCTTGTTTTTAAAGAATATGAGTACCAAATTTCATTAAAATCCAACGTACGGTTTAGAAGTTATTAATGTTGTTTACAGTTTTGGTAATTCTACTATGATTTGTCAAAGGTCAATTAAATTGAGGTTATGGAAAATTAAACCTGTCAATGTTTCTTCATTTAGCAAGATTTATTTTATTATTATTAAAGATTATTGGTACCAAATTTCATTAAAATCTTATGTATGCTTTAGAAGTTATTAGTATTTTTTACGTTTCTAGCTGTTCTATCATGATTTGGCAAAGATCAATTAAATTGAGGTTATGCAAAACTGAACGTGTGAATATTTGTCCATTTGGCAGAATTTGTTTTTTTGTTTTTAAAAAATATGAGTACTAAATTTGATTAAAATCCAATGTATAGTTTAAAAGTTATTAATATTTTTTACAGTTTTGGTAATTCTATTATGATTTGTCAAAGATCAATTAAATTGAGGTTATGGAAAACTAAACTTGTCAATGTTTCTTCATTTAGCAAGACTTATTTTATTTTATATGAAGATTATTGGTACCAAATTTTATTAAAATCTTATGTATGCTTTAGAAGTTATTAGTATTTTTTACATTTCTACCTGTTCTATCATGATTTGGCAAAGATCAATTAAATTGAGGTTATGCAAAACTGAACGTGTGAATATTTGTCCATTTAGCAGGATTTGTTTCTTTGTTTTTAATGAATATGAGTACCAAACTTCATTAAAATCTAATGTACGGTTTAGAAGTTATTAATGTTTTTTACAGTTTTGCTAATTCTACTATGATTTGTCAAAGATTACTTAAATTGAGGTTATGCTAAATTGAACGTGCCAATGTTTGCCCATTTAATAGGACTTATTTACTTGTTATTGAAGAATACATTTTATTGAAATCCAATGTATTAATACTTTTCATATTTCTGTTTAAGAATGATGTCACGGTTGAATGATGTCATCTTGTGTGCTTAGACTGTGGTAGTACTTAGTACTGCAAAATAGGTTACCACTTATGAAGATGATTGCTGATGATGACAAGATTATTAGTATGTTTAATAACTTTTGGATTGCAGATTCAAAAAAGATTGTCGGTGAAGTAGCTCAGTGATAAAGCGCTAGCTTAGCACGCTGGCAAAGGCTAGTTTTGTTTTATTCTAGTACTGTTTTGTTTATTGTTTTTATGTTGGCCAACTTTTTGGCTGTTTATTATATGTCTAAGTCGGTAGAAGAATATTAGTCTCGGTGCTATTTGAACAAGTTTTAATTAGAAGTTTATAGATCTTAAAGAAGTGTTATTGATACTAAGCAGATGCGGGTCTGGAGATGTGATTGTTGTTAACGACTTTGCTGATGAGAACAAGCCTTATTCTTATTTCTGCTAGGGAGTAGCTTTGTTTTATTAATTAACCATTTCAATCCGGAATTAATGAGCTACGTACTAAGTTGCAAGTGTAATTCAAGAAAGATATGGAAAGAGTTGCGTCTGGGTCCGGGAACTATAGTCTTTCTTTGGTGATGATTTGGTTGGGGTTGGTTGAATTTGTCAAAGACGTCTTTTTTGTCGTCAACTTCTTCTTTGTTGCTTCTTGAATTATTTTTGAGAATGTGGTGGTACTCTTTGAAGTTGAATTTGTTTGCGTATGAGTACGGGAACAAGTTTTTTTTTTGGTGTTGATGAGGTTGATTGCATTTGAATGATCTATTTTCTATTTGCCTTTTTTTTATTTTTGAATTATTTTCTGAGAATTTGAAGGTATTGTTTAAAGTTTTGTTTGATTTCTTGTATTCTGACGGCTGTGGCAACACCGATCAGTTTATAATTGTTTGTCATTTCAAAAAACTGGTGTGAAAATTGTCCAAATGTCTTCATGAATTTTCAGACCACCATAAGCATCCAAATCTTTTTTTTTTTTTTTTTTGGTATTTACTATAAGAAGCCCTAAAGTAACCGGATTTTGTACTGTCTGTATTCGATTATTAATCGTGCACGGACCGCCAATAAAACCCAAGTTTTTCCTGTTTGGTTCCCATTTGGTGGAGACGTGTTAGTACTACGGTTTTGCATTTTTTTAATTATAACTTTATATAAGATGGTGAAGGCGCCGTGTTAGTTGATGCATAAATTTAGAAGCCGTTTTTTGAGGTTGTTTCAATCATTTTAATAATTATCACTTTGCCAGACATATAAGAGTATCAATTGCATAAATAATTTAACCAATAATTTTTTAAATTATAATTAATTCTATTTTGTGTTTTTGTTTTAGGTGTACAGATGGTTTCGATGGAACCTACTGCGAAAAAAAAGGGGTTCCTATACACATAGCCAGTATGTATGACAAATGTTCATTAGGTTTTCCAGCATACTTATGTTGAAACGGTCCCGAATCCATCGGGACTTTAAAAAAATACATTTTTTTTAATTAAATTAATTGTAAACAATGATTACATACCATTTGTAATATAGCTCTATATACTTTTGTACATAATTCTCCACATACTTTACCAAAATGAAGTACTTTTAATTTAATTTAAAAAAAAAACAAAACTGCTTTACCGAGAGAGATTGAGAGAGAAAGAGAGGAATGGAAAGTAAGAAAGAGAGAGAAATGGCACCAAAACAAAAAGTATTTATACGCTTTTTTTATATTATTATTATTACTATTATTATTATACCAGTACTTAACACTTTATATAAAAAAGAAATGCCATTTTTATTAGTAGTACGTACCAACGAGATATAAAAGATTTTTAAAAAAGAAAAATACATAAATTTATATAATTGTATATTTGTATAAATCCTATTATTATAAGACTGTTATTTTTATGATACAATTTTCTTTTTTGTTACAAGAAACAGTCAAAAGAAAAAAAAATAAACACAGGTTATATGAGAAAATATCAGGGACCGAAACTATATTACAATTTTTTTTTGTTCTGTTTACTTTTTTTTGTATAAATGTAATATATATTTATTTATTAATACAATTCTAATGCTCACAACAAATTCTGCAAATTTGTAACAAATTAAAAAAAAAGAATAATAATAAATTATTATTAAAAATGGGTCGTTTGATTATAATTACCTTTTATTATTAATTTTGGGTTTAGTAAATATAATGGAGATCAAAATGGATTATTTTGAGTAGGTATGTAAATGGTAATTAAATTAACCAATTATTTTTTGTATATAAATTAATAATACTAATCTTCTTCTGTAATTAATCATTATTTTTATTTTTTAGATTTGTTGTGAGTTTTAGATTATTCTAACTATGCATGGTATCTTCATTAACAAAAAATTTGAAATTTAATTCTTTTTTGTTGTTGTTATTGGCTTTCTAACAAATACATTCTCTAAATATATTATCGAGTTTCGTTGCCGAAAATTAATAAATTAGGCCACAAAAGTTGCTTAAACTAATAATAAAATTTATCTCTCAATTTGGAAACGTCACAAAATTATTAAAACATTAGCTAATAAAAATAATAAATTTAGTTGATAACTTATTATCATCTTCTGTTTCGATTGTGTCGTTTGTTGTAATTGTAGTGTACTATGGGATGGAGAGGGACGGAAAATAATTCAGTTAGAATTGGTCAATTTTGAGCTGTGACTCTTCTTACATATTTGTTTTGGTTCAGTGCAAAGGGTTTATTTAATTTATTGGTTCATAAATTTTTATTGTTATTTTTAACAGGTTTTATTATGTAATAATTTTTACGTATTTTTAGTGAATCAAACCACAGAACCATATCACATGCAGCAAGAAGATCAATTTCGGGTGTGAATAAAACAACTCTAACTGTAAGTAATTGGTGTATTAACAAAATAAATCAATTAGAAACGTTGAATCTGTTGTGATTAAAGTTATATACGTAGATTCTTCTTCTCTTCTCAGTTGGCTTAATTAAATTGAGATTAAGCAAAATTAGACTTGTCAATGTTTCTCTATTTAGCAGGATGTATTTGTTTGTAGCTAGGGAATGTTGATACTGAATTTCATTAAAATCCAATGTATGGTTTAGAAGTTATTAATATTTTCACATCTCCATTATGGTTTTGCAAATTAAATTGAGGTTATGCAATACTGAACGTGTCAATGTTTATCGAATTAGCAGAACTGGTTTTCTTGTTATTGGTGAATATTGGTAGCAAATTCATTAAACTCTAATGTATGGTTTAGATGTTAATAATGTTTTTAATAATTCTGGTAGTTCTATCATGATTTGGCTGAGATCAATTAAATTGAGGTTTTGAAAAATTTAACATATCAATATATGTGCAATTAACAAGACTTATTTTATTGTTATTAGAGAATATTTATACAAAATTTCATTAAAATCCAATGTATGGTTTAGAAATTATTAATATTTTTTTACATTTTGTTAATTTTATTATGATTTGGCAAAGAACAATTAAATTGAAGTTATGCTAAATTGAACGTGTCAATGTTTGTCCAATTAACAGAGCTCGTCTTCATATTATTAGAGAATATTAGTATCAAATTTCATTAAAATCCAATGCATGGTTTAGATATTATTGATGTTTTTAATGCCTCTGGTAATTCTATCATGATTTGGCTGAGATCAATTAAAGTGAGGTTATGGAAAATTGAACTTGTCCAATTATCAAGACTTATTTTTTTGTTATTAGAGAATAATTGTACAAAATTTTATTAAAATTCAATGTATGGTTTAAAAAGTATTAACATTTTTTGCATCTCTTGTAGTTATATCATGATTTGGAAAAGACTAATTAAATTGAGGTTATGCAAAATTGAAGGTGTTAATGTTTATTTAATTAGCAGGACCTGTTTTTTTTGTTATTAGAGAACATTGATACTAAATTTCTTTAAAATACAATGTATGGTTTAGAAATTATTAATATTTTTAACATCTTTTGTAGATCTATCATGATTTGGTAAGATCATTTAAATTGAGATTATGCAAAATTGAACGTGTCAATATTTGTCCAATTAGCAGGACTTGATTTGATATTATTATAGAATATTGGTACTAAATTTCATTAAAATCCAATGTATAGTTTAGATATTATTTATATTTTTTACATCTCTTGTAGTTCTATCATGATTTGGCAAAGATCAATTAAATTGAGGTTATGCAAAATTGAACGTGTTAATGTTTGTCCAATTAACAGGATTTGTTTTCTTGTTATTGGAGAATATTGGTACCAAATGTCATTAAAATCCCATGTTTAGATTAGGAATTATTTATATTTTTACATCTCTGTAGTTCTGTTATCATTCGGCAGAGATCAATTAAATTGAGGTTATGCAAAATTGAACTTGTCAATGTTTGCCCATTTAGCAGTTTTCTTTTTATTATAAAATATTGGTATTGAAATGCTATTAATATACAATATATGATTTAGAAGTTATTAATATTTTTGATTTGGCAAACATCCAATTTTTGGATAAAAATTTGCTCTGTTCTGCAAACAATTCTTTTTTTTTTCTATCTGAATTGCTTTTAAAAAATTGTTAGCTTAGATTGTTTCTGGGCGTCGAGAAGATGATGAAAAACCAGGATGAGGTTTTCAATTATTTTTTTTTACACTTTTAGCTTTAGTAAAGCTATCATGGTCTTTAACGCGGTTGGCTTTTAAGTCTTCTGTTTCACTTTTTGGCGGTTGTTGACAGTCTTAGTTTTCTACTTTAAACGGAATGGGGCTGTGGTACTTGGGCTAAAGATGCTTGCTTGAGAAATAGTTACTTGGAAATGTTACTAAAAATTTTTGATTAGGTCTTTAGATTACGTGGTTGTTTGAATTTTTGTTGGTCTTTGTGTAGTTTTTTTTTGAAAATTGGTTGTAACAAGGAAAAGAGAATATTAGTGATGTTTTCTTTCTTTAATTGTTTAATATTTTGTCGGTTTTGCTTGCTTTTGGAATTTTGGTTTAGCTTAAGAGATATGTTACGCATAGTTATTAAATTTTTGTTTGTTTAAATAGTTAAAGCATCAACCGCTTAACCACCCATCCACCACACCGTGCGTTTACGTAGTATATTTATTAATTAATTATTTATCCACTATTTCAAATGTTTGTGCATCGCTTTACTGCGGGAAAAGCATTAAAACTGTTTTCTTTGTCCCGCTTCAATTTAACCTTATCTTACTGCACTTCACTTGAGTTGGTCTGGGTTATCTTGTCCGCGTGTTGCAAATGTAACATAGTTTCTTTGCGGAGACAAGGTTTTGAGTAGCGGAACTTGTTTTAAATTCTTAAGTTGGATCCGCGATTTATGTAAATTTGTTTTTAAGACCGGTCGAAGTTTGCAGCAAAGGAATACGCTATCTGGCGGCAGATATGCAGACAAGCTTATGATGACATGCATTGTTGAAAAAACTAAAGTTAAGCATCAGTTTCTCTTATTTATCTTTAAACTATTTTTACATCAACATTTTCAAGAGAAACAACAACAAACCACGGGCTCTTTTAGACATTAGAAATTATAACTTGCTTTACTCACGCTAAAATTTGTCTTAAATTAAGGTTATACAAAATTAAACGTATAAATCTATATAGATAAAGTTTAAACTTCTGTAAAACTGTAAATTTAACATTTTAGCATGCTTTTTTTACATTTTTACAACATTTTAGGATAGATTTTAACATTTGACAATTTTTTTTTAATCTATTTGACAGTTTTTGACAAATATTTAACATTTTAGCATGGTTTTTGACATTTAACAACAATTTTTTAATTTTTAATCAAATTTGGCAGTTATGTGATCTTATGTTTATTCTCTCTCCGACCAGTGAGATGCTAGGCACACTAATGATAGGTGCATACCCTGAAACACTAGAGTATGTGTCTCACACTGGGTGAAGAGCCAATTTACATAAAATAATTTTAACTTTTTGGCATGTTTTTAACATCTGACAACAAATTTTTTATCTTAAATGATAGAATTTGACAAAGATTTAACTTTTTAACTTCTGACAACAATTTATTAACAACAGAGTTTGACAGCTTTTGACAAATATTTATTATTTTAGCAAAAATTCTTTAAATATTTAACATTTTAGCATAGTTTTTGATAAATTACAACAAAATTGTCATTTCCGATGATAGAGTTTGACAGCTTTTGATGAACATTTAACTTTTTAACATGATTTTTGATATTTGGCTACAAATTTTTTATCATTAGCGACAGAATTTGACAATTTTTAACAAATTTTCATCCTTTTAACATTTTTTTTTTAATTTCTAGAATTTGACAGTTTTTGTAAATTTAAAATTTTAGGATTTCACTTCAAACTTTTTAGTTTTATGGATAAAGTTTGACAGTTTTTTACAAATATTTTACGTTTTAGCATATTTTTTGACAATATTTTTGTTTTTAGTGACAGAGTTTGACAATTTGTGATAAACATTCAACATTTTAAAATGATTTTTGACATTTTAATATTTTCTATTTTTAGTGACAGTTTTAAGATTTTAGCATAATTTTTGACATTTGACAACAGATTTTTTATTTGAGTTTGGCAGTTGTTAACAAACATTTAACATTTTAAAATAGTTTATGACATTTGGCATCAAATTTTTTAGTTTTAGTAACATAGTTTGACAGTTTTTGATAAATATTTAACATTTCAGCATGATTTTTGACATTTGACAACAGAATTTTTATTTTTAATGATAGAGTTTGACAGCTTTTAACAAACATTTAATATTTTAGCATAATTTTTGACATTTTAAAACAAAATTGTCATCTCCAACTATATGGTTTGACAGTTTTTGATAAACATTTAACTTTTAAGCTTGATTTTTGACATTTGACAACAGCATTTTTACTTTTAGTGACATTTTCACAGTATTTGACAAATATTTAACATTTTAGTATGATTTTTGTCATTTGGCAACAACATTTTTATTTCCGGTGATAGAGTTTGACAGTTTTTGACAAACATTTAATATTTTAGCATAGTTTTTGACATTTGACAACAAAATTGTTAACTTTAATGATAGAGTTTGACAGATTTTGACAAACGCTTAAGTTTTTAGCCTAGTTTTTGACATTTTACCACAATTTTTTTTTATTCTAGTTACTGAATTTGACATTTTTTACAAATTTTTAACATTTTAGCATGATATTGGACTTTTAACAACTTTTTTTTTTTAATTTTACTGACTGCTTTGACAAATTTGACAAATATTTGACATTTAATCATTATTTTTGACATTTGACAACCAAATTTTTATCTATAACAACAGAGTTTGACAGTTTTTGATAAACATTTAACATTTTGGAATGATTTTTGACATCTGACACGTTTTTAGTGATAGATGATAACATTCAAATAATCTTGACACGATTTAATATTTTTTGACAGAAACGGACGTTTTGACCAACTTGAATTTGACAGATCACTTTAGTGGCGTAGCTACGATTTTTGAGCTTTACCGAAAAATATTATGAGAAAGGTCTTCTCAGAGACGGTTTTGGAAAAAGTGTAATTTTTTTTAATCTAAGTCAACTAAGGCTTAGTTTTCTTTGTTCTCTAGCATTATCTTAACTAGGTTTTTTATTTTTTAGTTTTTTTTCTATCTTTTTTTATGTTTCAATCCTTATCTCGAAGAACTCGTTACAATCAAGTACCATGTGGGTCACGGTATCCTTGCTTCTGTATTGTATACACGCATCGGAGTTCTTTATTTTAAACTTTTTCAGGTAGGCTCGGAAGCAGCTGTGCCTTCTTAGTATCTGCGTTAGGTATAGTTTACTTCTTCATGTTTCCTGTTCAGCCTTGTCTGTAGGTTTTTTTTCATGTATTTTATCTAAACTACTGTGTTGTTGTCCTCTGACCATTTGTATACTTATACTTCTATTGACTTTTTCTTACATTTTGACAGCTTTTCTCTAAAGTCTCGGTCTTGCTTCTCAGAAGGTATTAATTGAGATGGTTTTTGCTATTGCTTGTACTACATTCAGCTACATATGCAGATTGCACTTTTTTTTGTACTCTTGTTAGGATGGCCAGTTTTGACGTCGCTTCTTTCTAGATTGGTGCTTTGTATATTAGCACAGACTTTATCACATGGTCCGCTTATTGATGGCTTTTGGGCTCTCTAAATTTGGCATTAGCGCTGACAGTGCTATTGCTATTTTTTTGCCTTTGCAGTTGTCCTCAGGTATTCTTTAAGGTTATCATTTCTGCTGAAGTGTAACCCCAGATGTCTCTTTGGAACTTATTGTTTCGTCCTCTACGTTGGAGTTTACTTTTATTAGTATAAAATCACTGCTTTAGTTTTTTTGGGGGCTACTTGCAGACCCTTTTTTTGTATAGCTTATAGGATTTCTCTGACTACTTCATTATTTTTTTCTTTGATTTTTTCCTGTGTCCTATTTGTTACTAATATCTCAATTGCATGAATAAATGAAACAGTTTACTATGTTTTTTATCACAAGTTTATTCTTACGAACACATTACTAGTTTTGTCTTGACTAGAGCTTTCTACAAATGTAATAAGTTCACGCTAGTCGAGTTGAAACTAGTGTAACTATGCAATATTGAGTTTTCAATGTATTATGAGTTGTTCCTAGAAGTTCTAAGTTGCACCTACGTTTTTCTCAACTACACCCTAGGTGTTTCAAACTGTTCCCAAATGTAATGAAGTGTTTTTGGTTAAAGTTGATCTGTTCCAATGCAATTTGAGTTGTTTTCAAATGTTTTTAGTTACACCATAACTATTCCTATGTTTTTTGCATTCTAATTTGAGTTACTTCCAAGTGTTCTCAAGTGTACCTCAAGTGTTCCAAACTGTTTCTAGGTTGTACTAAGCTATTCAAGCAGTGTCGAAGATAGGATTTTTGGGGTTTATTGCAAAATATTGAAAAGGGCTTTTTTAAAGTTATAAACAAAAACTGTTGAGTAGGCTTGTGAGCCGTTCTGAATTGCAGACTTACAGATATCTTCCATCCCCCCTTCACCATGCATTACAGGGCTTGCGGAGTTTTAGTTACGACATTGCTGGATCACTTAAATAAAATTTCTTTTATAACTCTAATTTTTAATGATATTTGACAGTTTGGTTAATAAAAAGTTAACAAAATATATTAATTTAAAACAAAATATCAGAATAAAATTAAAAAAATGCATTTGCATTTTATGCAAATAGTGACAACATGGCTCTTCCAATGCGAACACATTGCTTACTTAGCTTTATTATAGAAATGTTCTAGATATTAAATTTAAGTTTAACCGCAAATACTATGTATATTGCTTTTGCTATGAATATAGCGCAAAATAATGCCACTGTATTAGTTGAAGCAGACGGATCATATTATGCAAATAGTGCTACCATTGCATGCAATGCGAGACATAATTAACTTCATTATAGAAAGATTGTAGACATTAAATTTAAATTTTATCGAAAATACTATGTCAATATAATCTCACTAATAATTTTAATTTATTTCAGGAGAAATGAAGAGCAATAAACATGGGCATTAAAGGATCTATGAAAAAAACATTGGAAATATTTAACAAAGAAGTAAAATACCAAAGATTTTTTTTTATAAATAGTTTTATTATATATACTATTAATAAGGGGCTGTACATATAAATTATAATTTATAAAAACATAATACTTCACGTTTAAATATTTATTGTATATAATTTAAATTTATTACATATATATTATATTTTTTTCAAGCATATTTTATTATTTTTTAGAGAACAAAATGTCATTAGTATGTAGCACATATTTATCTCATATTAATTTAATTTATATTCGCATATTTATTAATAATGAAATACTGCCAAAAAGAAAATTTTGGGACTAATTTTTCCAAAAAAAATATATGTATTAAACAGTATTTTGCTTGTTACGGAAGGCAGGTAATGTTATAGTTTCTTGATTGTTGTATTTTTTTTCGGCCATATAATTGTGTAATCTTTTAACAGCTCTACAAAGAGAAACTATATAATATTTGCCTTTCTTAAATAAATGTATAGTGTGAAATTTTTTATAGAATTAAATTTAAACGCAATTAGAAGAAGCTGACTTAATAATACTCGCATTATGTGATATATGTTAGAGATTAATACTAATTTTCTCTCAGATTATCTGTACACAAAAACTATATACATATATTATATTTTATATTAATTTTTCTCTGAGAAGAAAACTGTATTTTAGTAATTTATTATTTTAAGAAAGAGAGAGAAAAAAAATTCCAATTGTTAATTTTTGTTTATTATTATTATTATTTTTTGGAATCTCATAATGAGATTGATGATGTGTATGTTTGTTTATTATATATTGCGATTTCAGAGACTGTATATTTTTTATTAAGTGCAAAACTTGGGCGAAAATTGTATTCGATGTTATAATTATATAGCCGAGTAATTAGATTTAAACAAAAAAAAAATGAGGAAGTAAGATGAAATCGTGTAAATGTATTAATGACAATAAAAAGTATATTCCATCTTTCCATCCAATTTCATCAATTATAGGACCTAAATCAGTTGATAAATGAGGAATTTTTGTCTTTTTGCTTACAGACTACAGTAAACCACGAATACTGTGACTGGTCACTCCTGAGAGCGTTAAGCGAGACCAATATTAATGTACCTTTGCATGCAAAATCAATCTTAAAACGCTATATTCTAGCAACAATTTGTGTCTCCAAGTGCATTGTTTCCCTTTCTCGCATTATGGCTATATATTTCTTTTTCTCAAAGTGCGCGGACACTCCTATCACTGGTCACACAAATGTTGGCGTACTGAAGCTCAACTTAGCTTCATGGTATTTATAAATTGGGCCAGCTTTACAATTGCATTAACTTTGGCTCAGTGGCGGTAGTAAGTGGTAAGCCTGGTAAACACCGCTTGCGTACATTTAGAAAGAACGAATTATTGGTGGGTAACTGGTATTACTGTCTGCATTTCATTTATAGTTTAGCTTTGCATCAAATGGCATTCACGATAGATACAATATTTTAATTTTAATTTAATAAATAATTTTTTTTTATTGGCTTTGCATCCAATATGAAACACATGCACTAGTGTTTTAGAGTATGCACTTTATATTAGTAGGTCTAGCATCTCGCAGACTTTTTACACATATACATTTTACCACCTGCCACTATAGTGCAATGAGTTTTTATGCAAAACTATTTATTGCGTTTTCTTTTTGACAGAACTTAGGTCCCGGAAGTTAATCTGCGCGACAGATGAAAGTTTTCTTTTCTTCAAGAAAAACTTTTATTTGTAAAGTTTGTTAAAATATTGAAGCACGGTTTTTGCTCAATGTATGTGTCAAATTGACAAAATGTTGTTGGTTTTATTGTTAGTAGTTTACGCGCGACACTAAAATTTTTCTTCTGAGGTCTCATAAAAAGTCAACGTTAATCAAATTTTTGAAATTAGGGTTAGTAACTATAGTCGTACTAATGTAAACAAAGTTTGCGTGACAATTGGCTAGAATTGTTGAAAGAATCAATGACTAACGGTAAGAGACAGTGGCAAAATGTATACTTTATGTATTAACAACAATTGTTGATATTTTTGTGGTAAATTTGTGTTGAGTTATAAGATAATAAACAATACGAACAAGAATGACACTAGATTTATATCAAAACTGAGGGCGGTGCCAATGGTTTGGTCAACAGTAAGTGCCCGTAGAATCTAACTAAAATTGTATCTCTCAAGAAAATAAATTTACATAGTCAAACATGACCTTCCTACAAGTGAGAGGAAATATTGCAAGCATTAGCACATATTTTTAGTCAAGAACCTTGTGGACAGTTTATCGAAAAAAGTGTATTCTTTTTGAATAATAAAAACCATGTTAACACAAATTGGAAGAAATGACTTGCCAATATCGTTCAAATATTAATCTGCGTCAACTAAGACACTATACCAAAGTAGTGCCACACTACCACTTCAACCACCGACAGTATAAAGACAAAATAAAAGTGCGGGCAAAATTGTCCTCACAATATAACACCAAAAACGGTAGTTCTTTGTGAATACAAAGCGTATTGCAAAATTGGTATAAGCATTTTGCTTCTGGACCATCGGTTTAATGGCACAATAGTCTACAGTTAAATACTTACGGACCTGGCTTAATCAAAACGTCAGCAGTTGCTCTACAGCAACAACGAGCGTGAACCATAATATCCGAGTTAGTCTCCTAAAATATCAAATTGTATGTTGCTCAAAATAAACACCAAAGAATTCATCAAAGAACAAAATACCAGTCGTTAGTATATATTCAAAAATCAGAGCAGTTGACTACAAAAAACTTTGGAGCAAACTGAGATTAATCTTAGTGTACACAGTATTTAACTAACTAACAGATGGCAGGCCAACAAACCCACAACAGGATCCAACATCTAAAGATTCGTACAATGGAGAGGCAAGAAATGTTTCAGAGGCTGGTCAGATTACAAAGTTACACAACAAAATATGTCATTCAATTGTTAGTAGATGTTCAAACCTCAGAAGAAAGTGTACAACCGTATTTGACTAACTAACCTAACCTAACTGAACCTAACTTAACCTTTTTTTTTAGGAAAACATATTGCTGACGTTCACTTTGTTTAACAGTGTGAGACTCATCTACCAAAATACCTCAAGTTTTCTCATTATTAAACGAAATACCCTACTTAAAAGGTCTAGCAGCTGGGGCCTGGACAACAATCATTCAGGGTGCGCACAGGCTCTCTTCTTCTTATAAACTTTTCATAACGTCGCCAAGAAACTTGTGGAGGCAGTTCCAATTTGCTTGCTACCATGAGCTTGGATTTGACAATTTTCTTTTGGCTTATCTATCAGTAGCAAACAAACATGGTATGCTAGGGCAAATCTACATCGTTGCAGTACGCGTACTTAGCAAATTAGTTTTACCCATCATCATAGTATTAGTACCAAACTGCCGTAGCCGGAAAGGAACTGAGTGAAGAAATAGTCAGTTTTTCTATGCTTGCAATTAATCCATTTTCAAAGACCTTAACAAGTTTTTTTGTCCATTCTTCATTTCCGCTATCTTTCCTTGCTCTGTCCCATTTTTAAATAGATTCAAAGTTTTCTTCCCCTTTTCTCCTGCGGTTATTAAACAAATGTGCTTTTTTTATGTATACCTGTATATCGATTGAAAATATGCCGGCTATCACGCACACCGCATGTGCGCTGACGGTGCGATTGGCGCTGACTACCCTCAGCAGTATTTTTCTCTGTGAGCTTAGCATTTTTGCTCTGTGGTTGGCACTATAGTTCAGATTGATTGATAGACAGACTATCTTTGACTGAAAAAAAAAACGATTTTTGTCATATTGACAATCTTTTCCTCTGCTTTTTTGTGACATTTTTGGTGTGTGTATCGAATGTATTTGACAACTTTACTTGGCTTGACAATAGTGTTGCCAATCTCAAACAAAATTTATAGATTTAGAATCTTTGCAAATGATTGCTTCTGTTTTTTCAGGAGCTATCTCCAGTTCATTGTCGAAAGATCATTTGTTTATTCGATTAACAGGCTACGTTGGTTTTTTTGGTAAAAGTCGCAATGTCAACTGACGTGCTGACTCATTCTAATCATCGGCGTAGGCAATTGTGGAGCAACCACTTGACAGGTCAAGATTTAGAATTGGTTTGTAAAAAACATTCCACAGTGTGAGTCTTTGGACAAAGCTTTGAGGAACCCCTTGCATCAGTTTTTTATCTCCGTTAATGCTCTTGTTTTTTAGAAAATCTTTTGTTATTGCGCAAATGTATGGTAAAATGCCAGTACCACTTAAGTTTTTGCAAGTAATGCTCCACATTAAAAACGTTTTTGGCGTCAATCAAAGCCAAAGCCGTCACCTTGCACTGTCTTTTTTCTATGATGGTTTTTACCTCCCAAGCGAAATCTATTATTGACCGACCTTTTCAAAAATCATACTGTTCTTTAGCAATCCCATACTTTTTATCCAGTTATTTTTCCAGCCTTGCTCTAAATTTTTAATTTTTGTTTTGAGCACCTGAGTAGCTCTTTTTTTAATCCATCGGAAAAGTAAACTCTGTCAATAACTTATTAAAGTACTTTAACATCTAGACGGGTAACTCCGCAAAAGCTAGCTTAACAATTTCCGCGGTAATTTTGTCGCAATCTGGCGTTTTTTTTTGTTTGTTTTAGTGAATTTACGGCAAGTTTAAGCTCGTCCAAGTTAAAAATGCGAATATTCGTGACGTTGTTGACTAGTTTAACTATCGAATCATTGTACTTAGGAAACAGTTTATCCACTATTTTTGTAACTTTGTTGTCTTCTAGTACGGTTTTTTTGTGATGAACGTTTAGTTTTTCTACATAGTATTTGGTAACCTCCAAAAGGGTCTTTTTAGAGATTGTCTAAGATCTTTCTCCAGCATTTGTTCTTGGACATAAGGACTTTTTTTTATACATTTTTTTTTGCATTTGCGTCACCTCTTGTAGTTGATCTGGTCAGCTTTTTCCTAATGGAGTTGCAGTTTTTTTTTGTACTATAATTCCACCAGTGCACATTTTTAGCTTTCTTTGCATCTAACTTTCTGCTAACCTCTTTTTGGACCTTTAGCAATAATTTTGGCAACTTATGCCCCGCGTCGTTATAATCCTTAACCAACTGTTGCTTTTTTTCTTGTCCAGAACTATGTCGATTTTAAAGGATATGTACTTGTGCAAGCTGAAAGATTTTTTTTGTAGTGTGTTTTTTATTTACTAAATTATTCAAAATTTCTTAAATTACAAAAGTGGTAACTTTTCCGACATTTTAAATAATGCTATCTATGCTGGAAATCCATTTAAGAATCATCTTGTCCACTTTATCCTTAAAGGCAAACAGTGTTACGTTTGGTGCTACCTAAACATTTTCTATGTATGTTGAAATACTTAGTTTCAACAATTTGAAAGCCGTTTTTGGCTTGGTGTCAAATTATTATAAGATTTTTTGTGTTTAGGCAGGACCTGTCACACAAAAAATCTTCTACGACGTCTGTCCTTTTGTGCATCCACAAACCTTGCATTTTTACAATAGCTTTGTTGGAACACAATAATGTCTGTGACCCTTGAAGTGCCAACGTTAATTTGGAGGACTTTAATCATTTTGATGGACATTTTTGTGCTCCCCCTGTACTAGATCATAAGTCTTCTAAACACGGGAAAAAAGGTAGTATCTGACTTATGTTCTTTATTGCAATAAATAAAGCAGTTGTTGTGAACCTAACCTAACTTAACATAACCTAACATATGGCAGGTCCGCAAACCCACAACAGGATCCAACTCTTAAAGATCTACGAAATAGTTTACTCAGTTTACTATACCTAACCTAACCTAACCTTACCTTACCTAACATAACCTAACCTAACTTAACATAACCTAACATATGGCAGGTCCGCAAACCCACAACAGGATCCAACTCTTAAAGATCTACGAAATAGTTTACTCAGTATACTCTACCTAACCTAACCTAACCTAACCTTACCTTACCTTACCTAACATAACCTAACCTAACTTAACATAACCTAACATATGGCAAGTTTGCAAACCCACGACAGGATTCAACTCTTAAAGATCTAGGAAATAGTTTACTCAGTTTACTCGGATTGCATTTTTAGCTCGATGGACTTTAATGAATCCAATAAAAATATATTAAGTACTAAATTTTAACTCTGACAAACCTGCAATTATTGCCGTTGAAACCAAAAATTTAAAAAACTAGAGATTCCAAACCAGCGTTTTGTCGTACAGTCTAAGTATCTCTGTTCTTGTTGCACAACATTCTACCTTCTCCCTCTCTCTACTAGTGATCGAGCGGCTATACGTTGTATGTGATAAAGAAATATCATAGTGCGTCAAAGACAGAGATACTGAGAGTGTACGCTGCTTATACATTGTTTAAACGGGAGCTTAGAATCTCTAGTTATAGAACTCTTTAGTTGACACCCATGGAAACTGTAATATATTAATTATTAAATTTCCCTCGTATTTACGTTAGTATATAGGCAACCCAATATACTACTCATGTGTTTTGCAATATAACCAAATTACAATACATTTAAAAACACAGTGGCGTACTTGGGATTTTTAGACCACATCGCAAAATATTGAAAACAATCACCTCTAAGATAATTTAAAAAAGCTTACAATTATGTCATTTTTTTGCTTGCAAGCCATTTTGCATTGTTGCAAACTCTTGCTTACAGGTAGCTACGTCACTATACAGACAGTTTGTTTATGTAAATGTTACCAAGTAAAAAAAAAGTTAAAATGTATCTAAGTGAATTTAATAAAATGTAATCAATAGTAATTTTAATTATATTACAGATTTAGACACAATTACAACAGTTGTTAAAGAACTGACTGGGACCTCTTTGCCTTGTACAACAGAACCGCAACCGTTAACTACCCAAGAAACAAATAAGTAAAAATACTTTCCGCACTGCATCTTTCATAAAGCTACTTTAAGATAGGTACGATCAGTTCCAAAACAAGTTAGTCTTACAAATGCCTTGGTAGCTTATGTTTGTAAACCTTTATGCAATCCTTTTATCAGATGAAAACAAAAAAAAAGCATTGTAAAATAAATAAAACAAGCTTTAAATAAGAGCCAATCGCTGAATCTACCACCAGCAAAACCGCATTTATCAATTACGTTTCCGCCAAAACGTTGGCTAATCGCAAACCTTGTAACAATTCAGTATTTGTGATATTGTAACTTAAGTCTAGTGTGCATCTAAAAGTAAGGGTTGTGTTATAGTAAGCATAAACAAGGCTCTCAAAAACAGAGTGTCTTAAGAGTCGTATGTAAAAGTGTACAAACACAATAATACAAACAGTCCACGTGTGTGCGGGTACTGTTTAACCTTGCTAAACAGACCTTAGTTGATGTAGTTAATAAATATGTAGTGTAATAATAGTTTTTTGTTTGTCTAGTACTTAGTAACGCTCTTAATCAGTAGCCAGATGACCACAAATACCTGATCAGCAGGAATCAATCAGAGTGATCAAACTATAGTGTATAACTCTTTATCATCAATTGGATTTTCTTGGAAGTAACTTTAAATAAAACATTTTTGGCTTTTTTGGACCAACGCTTCTGGTACTTAGTAATTAATCCGCATCGCTGTCTTCCTTAAAAAACATTTTAGTCCGCTACTGGCGGTGAAACGTGTTGTCATATTGCATATTATAAAGCATTATTTAAGATTTGATTTTTGCGTCTAGCATCTAGAAATCATTACCCAACAACAACTTTTAAGCTGCCCGACAATGCCAACTTTACCCAGCGCAAACAGTTTGAATTTGCCTTCATCTTAGTATTCCTAAGTAGGCAAATTGTTGGATCCCGACTTCACAACTATATTTACTGGAAGGCTTCCTCAGAAATCCCAATCTATTGTGTACAATCTGTGATATTAGTACATCAAAGCATTTGCAAAAAGAAACCCACAGCACAATACTTGGGACCACAAAAATTTTTTTCTTGCAAAATCCTAAATTCTTATTTCTTCTTCTTTGTTACCTACATTTATCCAACTTTGTCTTCTACAAAATCATTTTAAGTCGTTTTATTTTGCAACATTGTTTACCAAACAATTTCATGTAAACCTAATTTTTATAAAATGTTTTTACGTAATCCTAATTTCTATCAAATGCTTCAAAAAGCTATTAATGTGCAAATCTTAGCTATTTTCAACTTACTTAAACTTTTTTTAGTTTTTTTAACAAAACTGATCTAAGATCCACAACGTACTACTACGCTGACATAAAGCGCTTATTCAGTTTTTAGAGTATATGTTTATATAGTCAGATTGCAGCACTGCAACAACTGCACAAATTTTCTGCATTAACTTCAAATAAATCAAAGTAGATCACTTGCTAAAGCTGACCTTTACTAATTCTCAATTATCTTTGTTTTTATACCGTTTGGATAAATCAAGACATTTAAACTATCCAAACCATGGCAATGCAGATGAGCTGATAACTGCAACGGCTTTCAAGACTGATAACTGGAGTCTCTAGCCTAAAGAAACATATGCATAGAATATAAATTAAAACGGATGTTTGGAGGACAAAGAAAGACCTCTACATCTCCGAGTGTAAGTCTTACAATGAGCAGCGCAAAGCCAGCACATTTAGCAAACACAAACTAACTAAACAAAAACAGTTTTTGGCAAAAGTTCTTTTATTAAAGAAACAGATCTACTAAAGGAATAATAACCAGAAGTGCATTATAAAAACCTAACCTAACCTAACCAGAGGTGCACAATAAAACTAAAAACCAAAATGGAGAAACGCTAAATGTATTACATCAAGAAATAATACCTCAAACCAGTATGATCTGAGAAGCCACATCTTAGTGACTCTCTAAATTTGAGGTTTTTATAAACCACTGAAGTTTTTAAACGTCAAATATACTCTTTATGTTCACTTTGGTACCTAAATCTAGTAATTTAACACTAAGCAATGCAAGTTTAATTTCCAAAATATTTTTAATTCTCAATATACTCTTTCGACTGCTGCACCAAAAATTGTGCGTTTGAACCTCAAAACCATTTCAAATGTACACGCTATTCTATTCCCTAACTCGCTTTGTCGGCGTGCGATTTTATGACTAAGATCCTTGTCTGGTCTCATATATTGTCCAGGTCTATGCGGCCAGACTCTAATCATTCTTATTCAGCCATTGCCCACTTTGTTTAGACATTTCAAAAATTCTGTAAAGCAAACACAAAATTCTTAAGCAAAAAAAAAACACATAAAAGCAGGTAGTGCCAAACAATCCATGATGCACTTTGCTTGTTACTAGAACAAAAGAGCTGCTTCCGGGTTTCCATGTCACTGTTGCGTAAGCTTATGATGTAATTTACCTGTAAGCAGAAAGAAATAATTAGCAACAATAATTGGATGCAAGAACTTTGTTTGTGCTCAATGTCGATCTGAAAAGATTAATTCCTATGGCGATCTGAAGAAATCTTATTTGGCAAACGTTAACACTGCTTCTTCTTGTCTCTGTGAGTGGCAAAACTCTGGATGTTTAGGCGGTTGCGGAGAATCAAATAATAATTCGGTTGGTAGCTTGCTAGTTGACTTAGTCGGCATGCAGATCTGTTTTCGGACTGATTGGTGACTGCAATTTTGTGCTATAAGGCGTGTTCCTACCCAAAGTTTGGAGAAGAAGAACTACATCTAACGCTACTGCAATACGTTAGAAGGGCATATCAATCTTTGTCGGTATCTCATTATCACATCCTCACAAGACTCTTAAAACACCATCAACCATTTTGCGCAAACAAACTCCAAGCCAAATGTACCAACAATTTAGAATTAAATAGCCTACTAGACATAGTCCATTAGGAAAACAGAGAGACGGGATCTGATACTTTCTCAAGAAAAAGTAAGTCTTCTTTGCTTAATTACTGGTAAATTTGTATATAGACCCCTTGCTTGGCAGTCTCCGGCTCACTTCCACCAATCCCACGGCTTCCAAAAAGTGAAAGCGGCATCCAAAAACTATTATTTCATCAAGCCTTTTGGCGTTATCCCCAGAAAAAAGAACAATTCTTCAAGAAGATGACTCAATTTCACCTACACAGCCATTATAGAGTTCCGGACAACTCAATTGCAACAGCGAAACAGGAGTACATTGACAAATTTCCAATCTGAAGGTATTTTCAAAGAACTGCCCTGCACGGTTATTGGTAAGATCGACTTAAATAAGCTTTCCCGACCAATCAAGGTAGTAGCAACAATAAAAAACAGAAACAAGATTCCACAAAGAGACGGTCAGACTGAAGATCTATTGTCCAAAAAATTAACCTTACATCCAACTACGGCGGTGCCATCGGAACGCAGAAAACCACCTTTTTTTTAAACGTCAAAAGAAAAAATTAAGAATTTGCTAGCAACAAATTTAAAGAAAACGCAACAGTCAGCTTGATGCTCGCATTGTGAAGAGGAAAAGGTGCGCATCAAAAGGTAGTTGTGGCACTGCCCACATCTAATGCGAAAGAATTGAATATTGAGACTCGAATAGAGTTAGAAAACTAGAATTATCGTCAACATTTACCATCCAACGCAGCTGGCCCTCCGCAACCACCGGCACAAATCATATTTATTAGTGCGTGAAACCACGTCGTTACCCACAAATAATAAAATCCACCACTTCCGGCCTTGATACAATGAAACGTATCATATGAATACGTCCCTATTGCCCAATATCTTTCTTCCGATATGACGTAGGAAGCGTTAGTAATTATTCATAGCATCATAATATCCGGAAGTCTACACAACATAAACGGAAGCAGTTTCATCTCCATTCTGCTTAATTTTAATTTATTAAGCGGCTTTCACACCAAGCGCGACAAACATTACACAAATATATAAAAGTTTATTAAAAATTACTAAAATAGCTATATTGTATATACATTCTTAAATAAATAATTGAATAACATTTGTAAGTAAATTAGTCTAATAGTTTAGCCAAAAAAAAAGAAACAATAATATAAATTAATAAAAAAATAATGGACAATCGTCAGAAATTTTATAACAATTGATATAGCTTTATAATTTTTTAATACATTAATTGAACAATTTCAAATTATAAAAAATGTTAGTGGTATTAGGTTTTAATTAATTAAATTATCAAGTTAGTTCCAGCATGAGACTATAGAATCTGTACATAAAACTGCACCTTTTAAATAGATATTGGAACAAATCAATTTAATTATTGCATTTAATCATCATTTTTATAAGTAACCATAGTATTCATCTTATGTATATTAGTACTAAACGATCTCATTTTAACACATTGAGCATTTTTAATATTAGCAGGTTCTGTATCGGCCCATTCTTGAGGTAATTTAACATCATCGTTTGTATAAATCTGGATATCAAAGCTGCAAATGCAGTCTAATAAAGGTAGGTATGCTACTGATGAAGCAATTTGTTTTAAAACATCACGAATCTCGTTTTTTATTTGTTTTAATGGTTTATCTGATGTTTGACCTCCTTCTTGATTTACGTCTCCTTCATATTCAACTTTGAAATCCCATCTTTCCATTACTTCTAATGATTTTATGTTCGTTATTACTAAGGCTACTTTGTTTACTGTTCGTGCTACCAACCAATCTAAAAAAAAAAAGAAAAAATTAGTCTTTGATAATTTAAAAGTTAATTTTGGTTCATGGCGTCACGCAGTGACTTAATTTGACGTCAGCAAAAGAGGAAATCAAAAATATAATTGTATACCGACCTTTCAATTGTGCCAAAGTTGTTGATAAAAATTCTTTAATTTTATTATCTTGAGACATCAGAATGGTTAATCCATAATTTTCAGTTGGTTTGAAATCTTCAGGTGGATAGATCCCTCTTTGGAATAGTATAGAATGTATACCAAAATCTACAAAAAGAGTTTAATTCAACAATGTGGATAAAAATTTGTCAGTGAGTAGTTCATAATTAATAATTTTTTAAACAAATAGAGTACCAAACTGCCAAAAAAACTTACTTTTTTATTTACTAAAAGCTTTAACTAACTTAATTCAAAATAATATGCAAAAGCGACAATTACAACACAAGAAAAATATTGTCCCAGCTTTATGTGATCAAATTTGGAGTTAAAAATAATATTTATTCAGGATTAAAAATATGAAGATTTTCTTTAATCTATAAAAGTTCTATTTTTTGAAAATCTATCTAAATTTATCCCAGACAAACTGAAAAATAAATTTTTTCTTGAAAATTTCAAAATTTCATTAGTAGGTAGTCCTTTGCAAACTGGATTTACAACATTTGGAACTATTGAAAATAATGCCATAGGGGATGGATCTGCTGCTAATACGTTTGGTTTAAGTACTGGTAGATGAACACAAAATAATTTTGTAAGCACTTTAGGAGCAAATAGTATTGGTTTAAACACTACTCCATTAGAAAAAAATAGCTTTGGCTTAGAAAGTGGATCTCAAGCTAATAATACGTTTGGATTAAGCATTGGTGCTTTAGAATCTGGTTCACAAACGTTTGGTAACCATATTTTTGCACCTCAGCCTCAAAAACCTTTGCTCCAAGCTCCAACAATTTTGCGATAACTACTACAGGATCTATTAGTCTCTTTGGAAGAAATACGCCAATTTCATTTACATCCACACCAACAACCAATACATTTATGTTGAGCCAAAATAAACCATTATTTACACTATCAAATAACACCATTAGAACCCAATCCAATATTAATTGCAACTTATTTGGTGCTACTTCATCATTTTTACCACAACCCACAAATTTGTTCAACAAACCAATAACAACCACACAATCAAACCTCCCTGCCACCAATCAAAGCTTCAACCTATTTGAACCATCAACAATAACACCAACATTTAATTACAACCAAACAATGCATCCACAGTTACCACCTCCAACTTACAACAATCAACAATTTGATTTTCCCCCACCACCACAACAACCTAACATTATCAAAATTTACGGTCACTCCACCTACACGGAATGTCTCTAAAATTTGAAACCACTTGGACTTCCTAAAGTTGTTGATGAAGTGGCTAAAAAAGGATCTGATCTCATTGAAACAATTATCAAAAAAGAACCAAAATTTGATCGAAATAAATATGATTTTCATGAAGATCAATATGAGGAGCAAACATATTTTGGAAAACTTTATTAACCCGGGGAGATTACTGCTCAATAATGCAGAGATAGAGTAGAAAAATGTACGTACCTAGAAAGTTTACTAAACAAACAATGGGACCATACAACAGAAATAGTACAGTTCTAAAAAGTCACAGTCTAAACATTAAAACTCAAACTAAGCTAGTTAAGTGCTATGTTATTCCAATACTCTTGTACGGAATGGAATCTTGGACCTTAACAGAGGCTTTAATAAATAAATAAACTATCCTGATGCAAACTTTCAAAAAAGACATGTACTGCAACCGTACCTGTCACAAGATTGTGAAGATTGACAATCATTTTCGCGTCATATCAACACTTTTTGAACACCACCGCCCGCCGGAACTAACTACAATAGCCTGCATTTAGAAAACTAGTAGAAAAAAGTTATCAACGTTAAGAAACCGACTCAGAATCACCGGACCTCAATACGGAGATTCAATTTAATTTGATGGATTCTACCGAAAAAATGATTACTAAAAATTGCAGTATTAAAAGCCGATACCAAGACTGCTTTCAAGACTACCAGCAAAACGACAGCCACTATAACTATCAAATTTACGAAGTATCATTCTAGTTAGAAAGATTAGTAGAAGAGTTAATTTGTGGCCAACATTAACTTCACCAGTCGTGATTATTCTAGACAATTTTATTAATGAAACACCTCTTATTTTGGCTTCTTCGTTAAGATTAACATTTTAAAATAAGTGTAAAGAAAACGTGCTGAATATACTGTAGACATAATTTCACAAAACAAAAATAATGAAGAAAATCTTGCTTTTTTGGTTTCTTCTTTAATATTTTCTCACAGCAAATAATTTAAACCAACAATTATAAAAAGCTTCATATTAACTTAACTCCACGCCCGGGGCAGATACTAGACCTCGTCAATATCTACAGCGCGTCAATTCTCTCAATGAACGGTATATATTTGTTTTCACATACATATTATTCAAAGGCACCTTTTGGAGTAGTAACACAAGCGTAACCATCAAATATCAGCCCTTGTAACCAAAAAAAAAGAAAAATGTGTTTGCACCCACTTTTGACATTAGTGACTGCCTCAGGTGTGAAATTGATGCAACCTATTTATCATTGACACACAGGCGGGTAGGCAAGATTCAAAAACACACGCCCACAATCTATAAAACGGTATAACCTGCCCTCCCACCCAAATGTTTGTGAGCAAGATATTGAAAATTAACTCTCACTTTTGTCATTAGTGTATCTTGGAACCAGGGTTGCCAGTATGGGCGATATATTGCAAATTGGGCAATGTAAAAATTGCGATAAACATTTTGATTTTGCGGTGGGCTCTCAAATTTTTAAATGTAATATAAACAACTTTTTAAGAACTTCAAATAATATATTTATTCATTTGATCCCCAAAAAAAATGAATATATTATTGTAGTAATAAAAAACAGAAAAAAAAATTATTTAATTTAACAAAAACAAAAAACACGTGATCAGAACAGCATAAATAAGGGCCGCAGTTTTTTGCTAGTTTTGCCACGATCGAGCAGAGCGCGTACATATAAAATGCTACTTGAGGGTAAGAGTAAGAGAGAAGAGATGAATTAATTTGAATTTACTTCCAAAAATTTATTTATGTATTTACAAATTAGGTGTTTTCGGCAAGCAACTTCTGCAAAATACTGGCAACCCTGCTTGGAACACCAGAGGAAGATTGATCCAACTTCTTGATCACTGACACTTGAGCAACAAAATTTAAAGTGTACATTGCCTAACCACTAGAGTTTTTGTAATCAAGAAATTGAAAATAACTTTTGAGATTAGTGACTCCTGGAACACCAAAGATAAGATTTATACAACCTCTTGATCGGGTGAGCGGGAACAAGATTTAAAACTACCCGCCACAATCCATAAATAAGTGTAGCCCGCCCACCCACCCAAATGTTTGTAAATAGAAGATTGGTAACTGCGCTCACTTTTGACATATTAGTAATGTTCACTACTTAAGATTGAGCCAATCTTTAACCCACCGACACTCGGACGAGAAAAAGTTTTAAAACCACCCGCCCGCTATCCATGAATTGATGTTTGTAATCAAGAAATTAGAATAGCGCCCACTTTTGACATAAGACGGTTGAAACACCTTAAGTTTGAAATTAATCCAACCTCTTCATAAGTGACAGGCGGGTGAGTGGGAATAAAATCCAAAACTACCCGCCCACAATCCATGAATTCGTGTAACTAAACGGAAAACTGTTTTATTCTAATTTAAAAAAACATATTTTAAACCAAAAATTGTAAAAAAAATGTAAATGCAAATAGTCTTTTTTTAGTCCAAATAGAATAAAAAACACAAAATTGGTAAATGAGAACATTTGTTTGACATATGAAAGCCTTTTATGACATTTGCCAACAATTTTTTTTTTAATATTTTGACCATTTTGTATTTGATTGGTGGTTAAGCAATATTTTTTTTAAATAAAAGTATATTTGAGAACATATTTTTAATATTTAAGAATATTTGGTTGGCACTGGAAAACATTTTTTCACACTTGAGAACAATTTTTGATATTGTAGAACTTTTTTTTTGACATTTGAGATTTTTTTGCTTTTATTGACATCAGAGAATATTTGTTTCATATTTGAACATTTGTTTTCTTGCATTTGGAAATAATTGATTGATACATAAGAAAACATTTTTTGGCGTTTCAGTATATTTTTGATATTCAATATCATTTTTTGACACTTGAGATTTTTTTTTATAATATAAGCATATTTACTTAACACTGTAAAACATTTTTTGGCATTTGTGTACATTTTTTTACATTCTAGAGCATTTTTTGACCATTAAGAACATTTTGACATTTGAGAACATTGTTTTATATTTTTTGATTTTCAAGAACATTTTTACTAATATTTGATTGACACTGGTAACCATTTTTTTAGAATTTGAACAATATATATTCTAGATTTTTGACATTTTAAAATGTTTGTTTGTTATTAGAGAACATTTGTTTTAAGAATAATTAATTTACATTTTTTTTTTTTATTTTAAGTAAGTAACAGTGCAGAGCAGAGATCAGCCGTTGACCGGCGACTTGACGTGACGTCTAGGTTAAATCTGAGCTCCGTTATTTAAAATCGAAAATACGATCATAACGAGTAGGGATTTAATTACAAGTATACGCGAGAAAGTAAGCAAGTGTTTAGTGAATCAAGCAAGAAAAAACAGAATCAGAGTGGAAAGAAAGGAAGAAGTTAACATCCAAACACGAGGCGGCAAAAAGTGGGGTTAGGATACGTAGAGCTCCGAAGAGTGGATCTGGCTTCTCGCAAGACCGCGCAACAGGAAAACCACCATAAATTAACCGAGAAAACAGGGAACAAAAACAACAACAAAAGCTACGTTCAAGCAGCATCGGCAACTTAGAGGCCCTCAAAAAATTCAAAAGGAAAAGACTAAGCAAAGACCCAGAAAATTTCGAGAAGTGGGAAACAGAACTGCTAGCACTCAGTAAGAGCGCCAAAATTGGAAGATCTTCACGTAAAACAAATACCGAACAGCAGAACAAACAAACAGTTACGACAGAAAAAGACTTGAAAAAGGAATACAACAAAAAACACGATGAAATGAAAACCAAATTCCAAAAATTAAAACAATAGTGGGTGATTAAGGCAGAGGAGTGGAATAGAGAAAAACACCAACTCCAAAATAGGATTAGCAAACTCGAAGAAAATATGGAGAAACAAGAAAAAGAAAAGAGAAAGCTGAACGTGATAATAAAAGGGGTGCTGTACGAGGATGACAACGTAAAAAAGGCAGTACAAAAACTACTAGAAAGAAAACTACAAGTGAACCCATCACTCCAAGAAGCGTACAAAATAGGGAAAAATAAAGATAAAGTCATAATTGTAAAATTGAAAAGCTGTTAACCCAGATGGAAGTAATGCGAGCAAAGAACAAACTGAAAGGAACAAAAACAGTGATTGAAAACGACTTTACACAGAATGAGAGAGAAATACAGTTCAAAATATGGGAAGCAGCAGAAAAGGAAAAAAATGGAAGGCAAACAAGTACGTGTAAAGTACCAGAAATTAGAAGTAGAAAGCAAACTATTCGTATGAGACAGGAGCAAGGGATGTTTGGTACAACAACCAAAAAACTAACAGATACAAAACCGGAGGGATACACGGCAGCAACAAGGGCAAAGACAAGGAATGATACAAGTTGCATAAAAGAAGTCAATAACACAAGTTTAGTAGTAGCCTCATGGAATGTTCGAAATCTGAATAGAAAAGGAAAGTTAAAACAGCTGACTGAAGAAATGAAGAAACAACAAAATACAACATAGATATCTTAGGAGTGCAAGAAACCAACCTAAAGGGCAACTCAAATACACAAATAAAAGACTATATATGGGTAAACGGAAGAAGAGAAGAAAGCAAATACGGAACAGGATTCTTGATCAAAAAAAGAATAAAATGAGAGGTAATAGAATGGAAGAAAATAACTGAAAAAATAAGTATACTAAGAATAAAAGGGAAATATAGGAAAATAAGTATTATAAACACATACGCTCCTACTGAGATAACGGCAGAAGAACTAAAAGACAAGTTTTATGAGGAATTAGAAAGCACATTAGAAAAAACACCAAAATTTGACATAAAAATAATCAGGCGACCAAAACGCAAAGATAGGGAACGAAAAGGAATACAAACAAATAGCAGGCTAAAAAAGCCTACACAAGATAACAAATAACAACGGAAGACGTCTAATCAACCTGGCGGCCAGAAACAATTTGGTAATCAAAAGCACCATGCAAAAAAAAAATATCCACAAAAAAACTTGGTATAGCCCAGACGGAAGAACCAAGAACCAGATAGATCATGTGCTAATCTCGAAAAAGTTGGTTAATGCAATAACTACAGTCCAGACATGTAGGGGAGCAGAGATCGGATCTGATCATTTTATGATCAGAATTAAAACTAAGCAGCCCAAACCAACATACAAAACAATATGTCCTAGCCCAAAAAAGAACGTAAAAAATAAGAAAACCCAAAGAAAGTACTCAGAGGAGCTGGAGCGCAGGTTACAAGCAAATAACAAAAGCAATGACACTGAATGCGCAAAAACGGTAAAAAACATTAAAAAAATAAAAAATAAAGACTGGTTTGACCAAGAATGCAAGGAATTCATAGAAAAAAGCATAACAACAAAACAGCAATGGCTGCAGAAACAGACCGCGGAAACAAGAAACCAGTACAAAGCGGAAAGAAACAAAGTCAAAACAATCTGCAGGAGAAAAAAAGAGAGAAAAAACGAAACAAGAAATAGAAAGCTTGGAAAAATCCTATAACACAGGAAATATAAAAATGTTTTACAAAGCAATAAATCGGGAAAGGAAAGGATTCCAACAACAAACTATAGGACTTAAGAACGAGGCGGGCGAGCTATGCACGGAAGAAAAGGAAATAGCGGAGATTCAGAAACAGCATACAGCAAAAATAGCAGAGGGCATCAAATGGAACAAAGGTGGGAAGACATAGAAGAGTCAAAACTGCCAAGCTGGAAAGAGTTCCAAAAAATCATCAAACGGAAAAAATAACAAAAGTCCCGGAATAGATAACAATCCTTTAGAACTTATAAAATATGGTAACGACCAGTTAGGGAGGAGAATATTCGAGCTAATAAAACAAATATGGACCGAAAAAAAGATTCCAAAAGAATGGGAAGACGCGGTAATATGCCCAATATTCAAAAAGGAAAACAGGCAGCTGGCAGAAAATTATAGACCAATATCACTACTAAATACGATATATAAAATCTTGGCATCACTAATCACCGAAAGAGTGAAAGAAGAGTCGCAAGGAAAAATCGGAGAGTACCAGGCTGATTTCAGACCAGGGAAATCAACTGTGAACCAGATATTTCGGATCAGACTAACCCACAAAAAATGTTTGAGCAAAAACGTAGGTACACATGCGCTACTTATAGACTTCCAGCAGGCTTTCGACAGAGTGAAATAAACAATAATAACAAAAGCGATGGAAGAGCTACAATTCAGTAAAGAAACGACAGCACTAGTAGCAATAACAATGCAGAGAACGACAAATAGGGTGAAATTTCAAAGCTGCATGTCTTCGGAGTTCAAAAGCAACATAGGACTAAAACAAGGAAACCCTTTATCACCACATCTGTTCAACATTGTCCTAGAATACCTAGTGAGAAGGTCAAAAATCGACACCAACAAAAGTGTAATAAATGGACCGTATCAAATACTGGCATACGCCGACGATTTGTTATTTATGTCTAGAACAAAAGAGCAGCTAAGAGAAATGATCAAAAAATGTGAAAAAGAAGCACAAAAGGCGGAGCTAAAAATCAACATAAAAAAATCACACTATATAATCATGGGGAATAGGAAACAGAACGTCAAGGAAGAACTTAGTATAGAAACTGAACATACCAAATAGAAACTCACCTTTAAAATTACGAATAGTATCACATATCTGAGAATTGAGGTAAACAGTGAAGGAAGACAGGCCCAAAAAATACAAAACAGAATTATATGTGCATCTAAATCCCTAAATCACATCCTGACTAATAAAAGCGTCTCAAGAAAGCTAAAGATCCGTTTTTACAAATCAGTAATTAGACCTAGCCTGACATACGGAAGTAAAACATGGGTTTTAACACAAGCAGAAGAAGATAAACTAGCAAAATGGGAACGAAAAATACTAAGAAAGATCCTCGGTGGTGTCAAAGAAGGACAGAGCTGGCGCAGAAGAACAAACAGAGAACTAGAAGACCTATATAAAGAGACAAATATAAGCAAAGTGTTAAGACAGAACAGATTAAGATGGTTTGGGCACACAATAAGGAGAAGGAACAATGATCCAATAAAAAAAATAATAAAACAAAGAGAGAAGAAAAACAGGAAGACCAAGGAAAACATGGTGGCACCAAATAGAAGAAGATTTGCTGGAAATGGGCACGACTAACTGGAAAGAAAAAGTTATGGACAGAGAAAGATGGAGAAGAAAAATCAAAGCCATAGGCTCAACGAGCCTCTAGCGCTGTTTTATATAAATATTTTTTTTTAATTTATTAAAACTGACATAGATGGTTTTTCAAACTTTCCAATTAACTAAAACTTCACGTAGACAAAACATTTAATTTATTACATTTTTTGATATTTCATAAAATTATGAAAATAGTTTGTAATTTGCAAAATAAATATTTTTTTTTAAATTTAATAAAACTGACATAATTGGCTTAGTTTTTAGGCCAAGTTTTTTAAACTTTCTAATTAACTAAAGTATCATATATGCAAAAAATTATATTAGTAAATTTATTTGATATTTTGTGAAATAAAAATATTTATAGTTGGCTTAGTTTTAAAGCCAAGTTTTTCAAACTTTCTAATTAACCAAAATATATTATTTGCAAAAAATTATTTTAGCAAATTTTTTTGATATTTTGTGAAATTTTGTAAATTTTTTGAAATTTGCAAATTAAATATTTTTTTAAAATTTACTAAAACTGTCATAGTAGGCTTAGTTTTTAAGCTAAGTTTTTCAAACTTTCTAAGTAACTAAAATATTTTATTTGCAAAAAATTATATTAGTAAATTTTTTTGATATTTTGTGAAATTTTGAAATTATTTTAAATTTTAAGTTGAAATTTTCAAACTTTCTAATTAACTAGAACGTCATGCTATTATACAATAAAAAATAAGACAAACTCATAAAAGCAATATTTAGGAAAAAGAAAATTTGTCCGGTTAAAAGAGAACGTAGCCTAAACTTTTGCAACTTTTTCAGCTGAAAAGAAACCCGATCACCAAACATAGTAGAAAATAATCACAATTTTACAATAACAAACTGCATGTAATATAAGAAATATAAATACTATTTTTTCTAAGCAATGTATTAAATAACAATGTTATTGAAATAAATACAAGCTAATCTAATCATAAAATTTGCATAACATTCCTCGATAAAACATCATCATCAACATGAATCACATATTCTTTGCATATAAAACAATAGAACAATAATGACTCACATGTTAACAACAAAATTCAATAAATAAAAACATAACCTTAAAAATAAAATAATAAAAACTATTCATAATTACCTAAATATTCACAAACAATATCAGAAGAACCCTTCAATGTAATAGCAGACCGATTTTTTTGAGCCATTATAATCAACAAAAATAAAAATAAATAAAATAAACAAAAATGACCGTTAAAAAAGCCGGCTGATATTTTGAAAAAAACGTTACCAACCGTAATGTCAAATTTTATTTCATACCAACTAATATAATTCCCTAGAGGAAAATCATGATTGATCGTAAAATTCTGGAATAATCCTTGAGGAGAATATTCTAGAGAGAATATTCTAGAAGCTTACTTTTCTAGAATTTGATTGTTTAGTATTTACTGAGTAAATAAATAGTAATTTAAAAATGCTTTTTGTTGGTTAAAATTATTGATTGGAGGTGAAAATGCATTTTTTTATTGATTGATAGGAAATTATGTGATTATATAAAGTAATTAGATTTAATTACGATGCAGATGTTTGTAATAATTGATACTTAATTAATGGATTTGTTATTAATTCATTTCATTGTAATATATTGTTGATTTATTAATTTATCAATGAAAACTAAACTGATTTGCAATATAAACCATATTATTAATCAATTTTGCTAATAATGTTTACTAATATAATCATTACATAGTTTTAACTAATTAAATAAATAATTTTATTTGTATTATTTTTTTTTTAATTTTATTAATCCTATCAAAATTAGTTTGTATTGATTTGCCTTGATAGAATATTCGAGAAATTTGCTTAATAACCACAATGCATGTAGAATTAAATCAATATAATTGTCGTTTTGTTTAGTACACGTGATTGAAATTTGAATTTCGCGCAATTTTTTACCGGATATAGTTGAATTTTATCTTTGTCGCACTCATTGGATTGTCGCTCGAGATTGTTCTGGAAGGTTCTCGAATGTTCTAGAAGGCTGTGGGGTATATAAACGTGACGCGGTGGGCCGAGAAAATCAATTGAAAAGTAACAAGCGAGCGGAGCTGACGCTATTGAGCGAAGCGAATATTACCAGTGCATTCAATAATTTTACTACAGAATAAAGAAATAATAATTCAAGGTGAGTTTTGTTTGTTAATTCTGCTATTTAATTTCATTTTGTATGCGGTTTTATTTGAATTTTATTGCGTTTTTATATATAAATCAATGGACGCCACACGTGGGTAGTGCCGGCTACTTGGATCATATCCGATTGCATCAACCATTTTGTTCATTTTTATGGGGCTTTAAAGCATAAAATGTAATTATTATTTAGAGGATTATGTGATGTTGTTTGTATTAAGTTTTTTTTAATTCATGCCATAATTCTAGAAGGGTTGGGTTTGGTGAATCAATAAGATACCTCCATTGTTGTAATTTGAATTGTTGCATTTTTTTTAATCGATTATAGTGCGATTTTGTTCAATTTACAAATGAATCATTTGCTTTGTATCAAGGCTGTCTTGATCATATATGGAATCCGATTTCAAATTACTAATTATTTCTGATCTGAACAATAGAATGTAATTTTATACAGCAATTGAGTGTAAAAATTTTATTCAAAGATCTGAAACTTAAGTAAAAGTTTTAATATTTTGATGTGTAAATTTTGGCCAGTATTTGTTTTGTGCATTATTAAAACATTGTTCTGATGCTCAAGAATAATTATTTTAGTTAAGCGAAGTGTGTTTTTGGTCATTTTATTTTATCATTTTGTGATTAGAAACTCATTATTTATAGTTTAAATTGTAAAAAATCCTTGGAACAATGCATAATGCTTTTTCTGCATTAAAACGTAAATATAACCGAGCATTTGAGGTTCAAATTTGATTCATAAGCTCTTGGAAACTAAAAAGAGATTTTTCTGAATAAAATGCATTTGAATCAATTAAAATGTAAAAAATCTCTCTGAAAAATTTCTTGTTTAGAAACTTTCGGTTATTGCACATCTAATTATTAAAAAAAGCATTTAAAACTAAAATATTGCTTTAAATTTCAACACAAATAAATCAAACTTGAAAAAACTGATTTCTACATAAAAAAAGTACAGGAGTTTAAACATTTGTTAAAATAAAAATCTTTTTCTGCCCAAAAATCAATTGAAAATGTTGTTAAAGCTTAAATAAAGCACAATTAACCTTTTCCCGACGGCAAGTGTTTTAGCGCGCCGTGCTGCCTGGCCGGCAGCGGATCGGGTTTGCTACTCTAATATCTTCCCGTCTCGGACCCCCAAAGATGTTAGTTTAATTAGTTCCTGTTTTTCAATATTGTTTAGGTTAACAGAAACCAAAATAAAATAAAGACATTTTTATTTAAAAAAAACAAACGCTGAAAACAAATAAAAACATTTTTCATTCTGCTTGCCACTTCGGTGGCTTCCTGTCAGGCACGCACTAAAATGTTTTTTTGCTTGCCGTCTGAAGTGGCTTCTCGTCACAAAGTAAGAGGGAACAGTGCAACCATTCAGGCGCCCTCATGGGCCGGCACACTAAAACATGACCATATAAGCTAATCTTAGGAATGCTAAACTGCGCTGTTTTCTCTTCCCAAACAGTGCCTCTATGCATGCCACTGGAGTGGTTTCCTGTCAGGCCCGCACAAAAAATTTTTGCTGCTTCGGTGGCTTCCCGTCTTGAAAGGGTTAATGCTTAAAATTTATCAGAAACTACTATAATTGTTAAAAAAATGCTTAGTTTCTAAATGTACTTGATGCAAATTTTTTTTGGGTGTCTCCAACAAAACTTGCTTTTTTTTTTATTATAATGTTTTTCCTTTGATTACAGATGCCAGAAGAGAACCAAGAAGTTGAGACTTTCGCCTTCCAGGCTGAAATTGCTCAGTTGATGAGCTTGATCATCAACACCTTCTACTCGAACAAAGAAATCTTCCTCCGTGAATTGATTTCCAACTCATCTGATGCCTTAGATAAAATCCGTTATGAATCTCTTACAAACCCAACTAAATTGGATTCCGGAAAAGAATTATTCATCAAGATCATCCCAAACAAAAGCGAGGGAACCTTAACCATTATTGACACTGGCATCGGAATGACCAAGGCTGATTTGGTAAACAATTTGGGTACAATTGCTAAATCGGGAACTAAAGCTTTCATGGAAGCTTTACAAGCTGGAGCTGATATCTCTATGATTGGTCAATTTGGTGTGGGTTTCTATTCTGCTTATCTCGTAGCCGATAAGGTTACTGTAGTCTCAAGAAACAATGATGACGAACAGTACCTTTGGGAATCATCAGCTGGAGGTAGCTTCACTGTACGTGTTGATCCCGGAGAACCTCTTGGCCGTGGTACCAAGATCGTCCTGCACATCAAGGAAGATCAAACTGAATTTTTAGAAGAAAACAAAATCAAAGAAATTGTGAAGAAGCATTCTCAATTCATTGGTTATCCAATTAAACTTTTAGTCGAAAAAGAACGTGAGAAGGAATTGAGCGATGATGAAGCAGAGGAAGAGAAGAAAGAAGATGAGA
Organism: Tachinus rufipes; assembly: GCA_963932245.1. Lineage (NCBI taxonomy): Eukaryota > Metazoa > Arthropoda > Insecta > Coleoptera > Staphylinidae > Tachinus > Tachinus rufipes. The sequence continues at coordinate 128,358,643 of OZ010741.1, forward strand.
AGGAAGAAGATAAAGAGAAGCCAAAGATTGAAGATGTAGGAGAGGATGAGGAAGAAGACAAGGAGAAGAAAGAAAAGAAGAAGAAGACCATTAAGGAAAAATACACCGAAGATGAAGAATTAAACAAAACTAAACCAATTTGGACTCGCAATGCCGATGATATTAGCCAGGAAGAATACGGTGAATTCTACAAATCTTTGACCAACGATTGGGAAGATCATTTAGCCGTTAAGCACTTCAGCGTTGAAGGTCAGCTTGAATTCCGTGCTCTTCTCTTTGTTCCAAGACGTGTTCCATTCGATCTTTTTGAAAATAAGAAACGCAAGAACAACATCAAATTGTACGTGCGTCGTGTATTCATTATGGATAACTGCGAAGAACTTATCCCTGAATATTTGAACTTCATGAAGGGTGTAGTAGACAGTGAAGATCTTCCACTTAACATTTCTCGTGAAATGTTGCAACAGAACAAGATTTTAAAAGTAATCCGCAAGAATTTGGTGAAGAAATGTATGGAACTTTTTGATGAACTCTGCGAAGATAAGGATGGATACAAAAAATTCTATGAACAATTCTCAAAGAACATCAAATTGGGCATCCACGAAGATTCCCAAAACAGATCAAAATTATCCGACCTATTACGTTACCACACATCTGCAAGTGGTGATGAAGCATGCTCTCTCAAAGAATATGTAAGCCGCATGAAAGCGAGTCAAAAACACATCTACTACATTACCGGCGAAAGCAAGGAACAAGTCTCGAACTCATCATTTGTAGAATCAGTTAAGAAGCGTGGATTTGAAGTAGTCTACATGACCGAACCAATTGATGAATATGTTGTTCAACAAATGAAAGAATATGATGGCAAACAATTGGTTTCAGTAACCAAGGAAGGATTGGAATTACCAGAAGATGAAGATGAAAAGAAGAAGCGTGAAGAAGATAAGGCTAAATTTGAAGGTCTTTGCAAGGTAATGAAGACCATTTTGGATGCCAAAGTTGAAAAAGTTGTTGTATCAAACCGTTTGGTAGAATCGCCATGCTGCATTGTAACCTCGCAATACGGTTGGACTGCTAACATGGAACGTATCATGAAAGCGCAGGCGCTTCGTGATGCTTCCACTATGGGATACATGGCTGCCAAAAAACATCTTGAAGTCAATCCTGATCATCCAATTGTTGAAAATCTACGCCAGAAAATTGAAGTTGATAAGAACGACAAGTCTGTTAAAGATTTGGTAATTCTTCTTTATGAAACTTCTTTGTTGAGCTCTGGATTCAGTCTTGATGAACCTCAAGTACATGCTTCTAGAATTTACAGAATGATTAAGCTTGGACTTGGTATTGATGAGGAAGATATGGTTACTGAAGATTTGCCAGCTGGTGATGCTCCAGTTGCTGAAGGTGATTCCGAGGATGCTTCAAGAATGGAGGAAGTTGATTAAGCTAACAATTTTTGCTCGTAATTTATTTACTACTCTTTAGGACATGTGTTCTAATATGTTCTCCATTCCTTTTTTTGTACATAACTTTTTTTGATATGAGTATTATTTTAGCGCAAACAGATGTTCTACACTGTATTTTGTTTAAGTAGATTAAATCGGCTGTGTACTGTATCCAAATATTAACATCTGCGAATTGTACTGATTTTTTGTTTTCAAATAAAAATTCATTTAACTAAATACAAATCTCTGTTTATTTTATGAATTTTTCTATTTTCTTTTTCAGAATCATTTTAGTATTCATGTTGGCTTTACCAGACCGGATCAAGCTCGGTTCGAATATCCCGAGTAAGAACTGCTCAAAGATTAGTGCCTATGTATATCTTGCCGTTTGCACTGTAGGAGTATTTGTCTGCTTGATAGTGTTCAACTTGAGTCTTTACTATGCCTCCGCCAGCGGACAACCTAATCAATATGTTTGGTGATCTTGGGTAGCCATATAGCCGTTTGGTGCGCCAAACTTGGACTCGGAAAAAAAATAAGAACAGTTTTTATCCAAACCCGAATCCTTTTTGCAAAAAACTGTTTTTCAAAGATATCTTTGTTCCGGTCCGACAAAGTCCGAATTTCGTGACGAGATATTGGCGTTTTTTCCGGATCAACGATTCGGGCGGGGGAGCGGCGCCCGCCAACCGATAAAGACAGACCCTGCATGCCATTTGTGTGCAAACTTCTCTATTGACAAAGTATCTACTGGCGTTCGTATACAAAACAAATATTCAATTTCTTAATGACGAACACTTGGGCATATGAATGGGGCTCTGTAATGTTACTTATCAAGAGATTTGATATTACAATCTTTTCTTGTGACGAAGTGGCTACTGACGTCTGCAGAAAGAATACACATCAAATTTCTTGATGACAAACAATTGGGCGGATGGGTAAAACACTTATTATGATAACAGGCCAGTAGTTTTATCTGGTGTAACCCAACAAGATGTTAGTTATCAAGAAATTGGATCTTTTCCGGTAAAGAGCAAAAAACCGTTTACCGGTTTTTTGATGATCTGCGGTACGTAGTCAAAATTTCGTGACGAGATCCACCGGAATGTTCTCTACGGCGGTTTAATATGCGTTGCATGAGCAGTTTTTCTCTCTCTCTTTGACGCAGTTTATGAATTATATTCGTTTTTCAAGAAATTCGATCTCGGCGCCAGATACACCAAAGTCCAAAGCATTTTCCTAATTTTATATGCCGGCGGATATCAATTCCTCCAAGCCGCCTTGTTTATGGTGTAGCTAATTTATCTGTGTTCGTTTTGAGGGTAGCTGGTTGTGAGCATCTGCGGTTGGCCAATTTAAAACAAACAAAACTTACTTCATACAAAACGATCCTTTAGTTCCAGTCGCAATAAAGTCACAAAAAGTCCATTTTGTTTAACTGTCTACCGATTTCTGGGTGAATAAATAAAACTCAAATTCTAATGTAAACAATCAACCATATTATACAAATTAAAAACATACAATATAGCATATAAAAGGCGTGTTAAAAAATACATATTTATATTTTATTTACAAGTTAATAAATGCAGTGAACAAAATAAATAAAAAAAACTTCTAGTCCTTTAAGTAGTGTAAGAGAAGAGATACTATTAAAACAAGTATTGCAATGCCACCACCTACAATATAAACAAATTTGTTTCGGTCATCAGTGAGTTGTGGAAGGACTTCTTCCTCATTTGCATCATGAGCTTCTTGATAGAACTCGGTTAAATCTACAAAAAAAAGATTGTAAATGTCCATATTCAAAACTTTCAGAGTAGATAAGTTTGAAGTTTAATTTAGATTTCCGCCATCGTAGGTTAAAGTACTGTTCAGGCTAGTTAAATACATGATTAAAGTCTGTTCAATTCCAAGATAGAACGCTGGATTTACATGCAATTTTCACGTTCAGCATCTAAGCACAGATCTATACCATGCAATCGATAATGTGCGCATGCGCAGCTGATACTTGCGCTCTACTAAAGTTGAATAGACTTTAAACAATTTATGATTTATGTTAAATTAGATCAAAGTAGTTGTGATTGACTCTAGAACATCTCACTATGTAAATAAAAGAAAAATTATTAATTACCTGCTTGTCCTTCAAGATCTTTCATGGGCAATTTACTAGAAATTGTAATGTCTAATACATCTTGGAATGAGTTTTGGGCTTCCTGGGGACCTTCACCAGGGAATAAATAATCTGAGAGCATTGTGTTGTTGTTAGGCATTGACAGAAAAACTCTTCTTGGTGGTTCATGTACACTACTAGCATCTGGAAAACAAAATAATACTTTAATGTATAAATAGCTCTGTAAAGAAATTAGTTTCATTTATTAATTGCATACTTTAGAAGTTTGTAATTAAAAGCCTTTATTGTTGACTAGTAATACTATCAACAAATTTTAATAAAATTCAGACTTCTTTGTAGTTTCCACAGATTAGTGGTCATTGTATGAGCAAATAAAAAATTCTCTAATTGGTAAGTAGTGTTGAAGGCACGTGCCAGAGGCGTAACTTCAAAGTCAACAAAACGCCAAAAATTTCCAGCACAACTCTGCTTCCACTAACTTAAGACAAAGTAAGGTATTTTCACGACCTCCGCCGAGACCTTGTAATCACCAGACACCACCACCACTGAGAGACATCAATCGGCTAAGATCGCCTTTTCCCGGACGCATAAACCGACGGTGGTGAATCCCCCCCATTATAACGTGCTTTCCCACTTATTGCTAAAAATAGAAGTAGAAATTTGGGTAACTTACATGGATTTAAATAAAACATTGCTTCTTAACAATACAATAAAATTCTATTAAAAATGATCAACTTTGAATACCCAAGAACCAGTATCAGGTCTGTATTCAATAAAAGTAGTCTTTGCTCTTTCACAAGCACACAGCAAAGTATCAACAAAAATTCCATTCATTATAGATTGTGGATCTCTATCTTCTTCATTACTATCGTCCTTCTTGGGATAAACTCGATCCAAAGTAATCAAAGCATTCCGATTCAAACCTTCACCTAATGGAGGCTTATCATCATCATCTGGATAAATACAAACTTCCCTCAACTCAAAATGCACATTTTTATCAATATCCAAATTAGTTACATCAATAATATCAGGAAAGTAAACATTACCGAAACCAATCCTACCAACAGTAAAACCTTGAATGTAACAAGTTCCATCTTCATTTTTAAAATTGTGTAAATCGTTTAGTGATGGAATCGTGTAATAGTCCGTACGGGTCGATTTAATTCCGCATGTATCGATTGGATTGGTTTCGTAGTTATCACCGGAATCCAATCTAACTTCCGGTGAGTTGATTGGTGTTGATGATACTACTTCAACGCTAATGTTGACAGAATCTGTTGATGATGTTTTATCCAATATTGTTGAATTTGATTTGTCCATTGTTGCTGAAATTGCTGAATTTGATTGATCCAAAGTTGGTGAGTTTGTTTTATTCATTTCATCAATCAAATTAAAAACTAGTGGTTCTGGTGAAGGAGGTTTAGTTCTTAATACTAATCGTCTTCGAGAATTAGGAATTCCAAAATATGGTTGCTCCTCATCTTCACGAAAATCATATTTATGTCTATCAAATTTTGGTTCTTTTTTGATAACTGTTTCAATAAGATCAGGTTCTTTTTTAATCACTTCATCAACAACTTTAGGAAGTCCAAGTGGTTCCAAATTTAGGAGACATTCCATGTAGGTGGTATGACCGTACATTTTGATGATGTTGGGTATTGGTTGTTGCGGTGGTGGAGGAAAATCAATTTGTTGATTGTTGTAAGTTGGAGGTGGTAACTGTGCTTGCATTGTTTGGTTGTAATTAAATGTTGGTGTTGTTGTTGATGGTCCAAACAGGTTGAAGCTTTGATTGGTGGCGGGGAGGTTTGATTGTGTGGTTGTTATTGGTTTATTAAACAAATTTGTGGTTTGTGGTAAAAATGATGAAGTAGCACCAAATAAGTTGCTATTAAAATTCGATTGAGTTGTAATGGTGTTATTTGATTGTGTATTTGTAAATAATGGTTTATTTTGGCTCAACATAAACGTATTGGTTGTTGGTGTAGATGTAAATGAAATTGGTGTATTTCCTCCAAAAGGACTAATAGTCGCCCCTGTAGTAGTTATCGCAAAATTGTTAGAGCTTGGAGCAAAAGTATTTTTTCCAAATGAATTTCCAAAAAGTTTTTGAGGCTGAGGTGCAAAAATATTGTTACCAAACGTTTGTGAACCAGATCCTAAAGCACCAGTGCTTAATCCAAAAGTATTAACTTGAGATCCACTTCCTAAACTAAAATTATTTCCTCCTAATGGAGTAGTGTTTGAAACAAAACTATTGGTTACAAAATTATTTTGTTTTCCACATCCTAAAGCACCAGTACTTAAACCCCCTATGGCATTATTACCAATAGTTCCAAATGTTGTAAATCCAGTTTGCAAAGGACTACCAATAAATCCACTCGATGGTTTTGCAGCAAATGATCCACCACTAACTCCAAAACTAGATAAATTTCCTCTACTAAACGTAGGTTGTACGAAACTATTCCCAAATAAATTACTCTGACTAGAACTATCAACCATCATTGTATCCTGGTGAATCGGCATTCCATTTAGAAAATTATTCGATTGACTTGAAGGAAACAATGCAGCTTTATTCACACCTTTACGGTTAGAATTATAATCCTCACATCGTAATTCCTCAAATGATTTATCTTCATATTCCTTCATCGACGTTAAATAATTCAATCTTGTTCCAATCGTTGTAGCCATACCGCTTTTCATCACAATATCTGTACTCGTTACAGGTGTGAATTTTACAACTGTACCTGTTGTTTGATTTGTTGAAGAAAATATGTTAGATTTTATTAAATTTTCGGGTGAATTGAATGAACCAAAGTTATTTTGTTGTCCGAATACATTTGTGTTATATTGTGATGGTGTTGGTTTAAATACTGATGGAAATGCTGGTGTTGATTGTACAAATGAGGTTGATGGTCCAAATGATGTTGAAGGACCATTTCCATTAAATAAATTTGTTGTTCCGTATGATTTTTGGGAAGATTGTCCAAATGCAAATGTATTATTGGTTTGTTTCTTTTCGAATGGTAGCTGATTTCCAAACATTTTCTTTTTAGTTTGATTTATTCACTGACAATTAATTTAAAATAAATCATCAACATGAAGTCAGTTTTGAAAAATAGAGTAATTAATAAGATAAAATTAATTCAATGCTTTTTATTTTCTGTAAAATATATGAACAAAAAAATAGTTTTATTTATAATAATGGTTATGTAATGATAATTCATATCTAAATTTGTATTTGTTTAATAGTAATATACAATATATCCTACCAATTCAAAATATCTTAATTGAAAAATAGCAACACTGTAATCTCTGCTCACTGACATACATGTTTTGTTGCCAACTTCATGGACACCCAATAAATCCTGTAATACCCAAAGTCGTACTCACCAATTTTGTTAAAACCTTTATTAACTAACGTTTTTAGATGACAAGATTGCATGATTTGCAAGTGCCAATTTATTAATGATTACTGTGCTTGGTAGGTTATTTAAATTATTACGAGTTAATTATTTTGACTATTTTGAAAATGTAAACTAAATACTATTATGTTAAATTATCTTAAATTGGATTACAGGATTTATTAAATTCGTCAAAATCATCAGTTTTTGGCGTTTTTTGAAAATAACCATAAATATAACAAAATGGCCGCGTTCAGTACAACTCATCAGTTGCCAGCGCTGACTCATCGATTGGAGATAAGCAATAATTTTTTTTTTTTAAATATATTTGCCGATTAAACGCTGGTGGTTAATAAGTTCTGTCAGCATAAAAGCGTACCTAAATGTATGATGAGTCAAATGACAAGCGCTGCCAGCAAACGATGATTCCCGCCTCCCGTTCAGTTTGAATGATTGACAGCGATGAGTCGTCCTGAACGCAGCCAATAGCCGCGTTCAGGACGACTCATCATGCGTACTGAACGCGCTTGATGACTATCGTTTGCTGGCAGCGCTTGTCATTTTACTCATCATACATCTAGGTTCGCTTGGTCCGCGCTTTTATTTGAAAAATAAATTCATCATTTCAAAATCAAACTACAGAGCAGTTATATATGTTTTTAAACGGGAAAAGGAGCAACATAGGTAAATGAGATTACAACGTAATATTAACGCTGTAATAACTTTAGTGAGAGAAGTAAAAAATGATAAAGATAATCATTTGCCGTACTTCGTTGCCAACTTCAGGGTAATCTTATCTTACACCTTCACCTTAGATGGCTTATTTATTGAGAATATATTATATGTCCTTAAGTAGCGGCTTCATAAACTAATTAAATCATTTATTTAAATTCAAAACTGTGAGCTTTATGTTTATGTAGTTGATAAAAGTTTACACGGTTGGCAACAGTGGCAAAAAATACCGTTCAGACGGGCTCAGCGCTTAATAAGTCAGCGCTGGCAACTGATGAGTTGTACTGAACGCAACCATTATCACCAACATTGGCAACACTGGACTATTGTATATGATAGGCTATGTTGCTTGAAATTTGATTGATGACCTTGGGATAATTTATGTGCAAGATTAAAATCATCAAGTATAAAATAAAACCATAAAGCCTGTATTAAAAGCTTAGTTCTCTCTTATATTCATTTACTAAAAGTACAGAGAGTTTATAAATGAATGGGATTATGTAATCACTTTAAATGTGCCGCTTTTTTAAAATTGTCCACTATATTATTTGTTTTGACAGATCAACTTTGACAGCTGTCAAGCAAACATATGAAAACATATATAGTATAGTAAACAACTTTAAAAAGACGGCATATTTAAAGTGATTACATAATCCCATTCATTTATAAACTCCCTGTAGAAGCACGTATGGTATAATTCAAATTAGAAGAAAGCAACCTCCAACACCTATATAAATTTTGTTCGCGGCTAGCTTCACACTACCGTAATGATCAGAGTTGGGATTCCGATAGCTGTCAACCGGCCGCCGATTCGAAAAATGTTTGCTTTTTAATGGTGGCGTTCACACATCATTCTATTATAGTAGTAACCAATCACATCGTATTTATGCGTAGGCGTCCACAAACTGTAAACGCGGGAATTTTGAATTTGAGCAAAACTTAATGTAAAAAAGAACAAAACAATAATTAAAATATAAATATTAATTAAAAATTAACTCTATAAATAATTACTCCATATTAACACAGCTTCTTTGTTATTATAAATATGATGATTTTGAAATAATTATGTGTGATATATTTGATGTTTATTTTAACCTACAAATTAAATGTTTGGTAGATAGCAAGATAACAATTTAAAAAGGTCGATAAAAATATAACTTGCACAAAAAAGATAAATGCTAATAATCATAAATAGACATAACTTATTTCAAATGCTGGATAAATATAGTTTTAAAAATAAGAAACGCTTGATAAAATTTATAAACGTTTGCTAAAAATTGTAATTGTTCGATAAAAAGTAAAAATTCAACAAAAAGTGCAAATGCTTATTAAAAATATGAATCGTTTAATAAAACTAGTAAATGCAAGGTCTAAAATAATAGATTCTTGCTATAAAATGATGAATAAAACAAAAACAGTGTAAATATACTGGATGAACGATTAAAAAATATAAATTCATATTTTCTAACTAATAAATGCCTAGAACATATCGGTAACAGTAATAATAATTATAATAAATATATTAAAGAAGTATGTTAAACTAAGCAATAATAATAATAAGAATGCTATGCTATGTACGGTAAACAGCATCGATAAAGTAATTGGTGTTTCTAAGGCTTCTAGTGCAAATTTATCTAGCTGCTATGTTTCTACTATATTATTAAAATAATAACTTGCCATTTAAATAACAAACATTTGAATTCTTAGATTTCATGTTGTTTTTAAGCTACAAAATGTTTATCAATTTGTACGATACATTATTTCGATTAAAAATTGTAATTGCAGATTATTAAATGCTTATTAAAATTAAATTTTAGTTAAAAATGTTTGCCTGCAAAAAAGAAACTAATAGTCTTAAATGGTTCATAAATGATTTTAAATGCTAAGTAACTGTTAATGCGTTTTAAAAATAAGGAACGCTTGATAAAATTTATACATATTATACTTTATATGTTTCATAGAAAGAGTAAATGTTCAATAAAAAATGCAAAAACTAAATGAAAACATAAAACGTATAAAAAATCAGTAAAATGTTGGTAAAAATCATAGGTTCTTGCTACAAAATAAATATATTTAATAAACTATTAAAAAAAATCATTTTTTTTCTCACTAATAAAAACCTAGAATATAATAACAATATTTATAATAAATATATTAAAGAATGTACTATGATAAACTAAACAATAAGAATAACCACAAGATTGCTATGAACGGTAGACAGCATCAATGAATATATTGGTGTTTCTTTGAAACTGCTTTGGCTTCTATTACAAATTTATTTTTTTTATTACAAAACTGACTCAAATTTATCTGGCAGATATTTTTCCAACATGCTAATATTATTACATTAACAAGCGTTAATTGCGTTTGAAATATTTAGTTTGTCGAGCATCACAAAATTTTAATTTTTCCAAATTGGGCTTCATTAAAATTGTAATATTATACAATAAGAACAAACCTTTTCTACTTATCTTAATTTTTCTTTTAATAAATTATAAACCTAAATAAATAGTAATAAAAAATAAACTATAGATTACTTATTAATAATAAATATATTCAAATAAGCAAAATATACAATTAATATAAAATATTTATGTATTACAAACACAATTCACATTTAACACTAGCATTACATTTAACACAATAGATACAACACAACATCCACAACACTTTAATTGGTACACAACACAAAAGTCACTTTGACAAGTAGATAACCTAAAAATAATTAATGTCATCCAAAAGTAAATCACGATTTAGATGAATTGACGACTAAATTTTCGCTTCCCCCACCACCAATTTTTACGGCATTTAAAGTGATTTAAAGCATCTCTCTCGCACTTCCTAAATCGTCGTATATATTCTTACACATTGGTTTAACATTTTTTGTCGATTTTTTCTATGAATTTAAGCTTATTTGAACAAACTTGCTACAATTTTAGCACCGTTCTATCGGAATCGCACCTCAGGGGGGTTATTCTGGCACTCATTGCGATCTCGCACTACGTCATAGATTTCCCCTACCGGAGGGGAAGTGTGACATTTAAATCATAAATTTGTAATTAATAATACATATTGACGTTTAAAAATGCAAATAACATGAAGCTTAGTATTGAATTTATATTACTAGATAGTCCTGTAGTACGAAAAGAGATCACCAGCAGATTTTTTAAATTAATGATGACGTCATTAATTGCGATAAGCGATACGAGATACATGCCAGAATAAAGCCTCGTTCATACTCATCCGATTTTTTCATTTTTTTTGCGATTAAAAATGGCCGCCTGTCGAAAACAAAAATTGCGATTATTTTAACATTTTGCGATTTTTTTAAGAATGTACCTAACTTCATGCCATTGAATTTTTATTAATAATGTAATTAAATGAATTGTAATTAAAGATTATTATTAAAATAACTGTAATTGAAAGTTTCGCTAAATTTAAATCAAATTTTACAGTTATTAAATCAAACGCCAGTACTGTAATGAAACAGATCAGATTGTGGTTATGTTTGTATTTGTAACTTCACTTCATTATACTCTTTGTTGAACCGACGTTACGTGCGCTGTTGCCAAACTTACGTACAATAATTTAACGCTAAAAACAATTTATTTATTAAATACTAACAATCTCCAATGTTAATTATTAATTAAAACATCAAATAAAGTAAAATAATTCAACTCCAACAATATAACAAAAATATTTTAAAAAAATGACGCGTTTTGTAACATATCTACATTTGTTTATGTGTTCTCGAGGTTAACTTTGATAAAATTTATTTTTTTAAATTGTATTTTCAAAAGTAATTTTTGATGATATTTTGTATTTTTATCAATCGGACAAAGTTGAATCAGTTTGAACATTGTGCGATTTTATTTTTAATAAAAATGCCTAACTTCATTTCATTTAAAGGTTGATATGTCATATAGGTTATGTATTTAAAAAAATAATAATTTTACTGATTATTACAAATTACATAAAACTATGTTTACAAAAATAATTAGTTTTAAATATGTGGTGAAAATTGGTTCATATAAATACTAAAAATAAATAATTTTACTTTTAAACTTTTAAATAATGTTTAAATACAATAAAATAATTATTGTTTAAAACAAGTATAATTAAATTAAAACATATTTTTAAGTTTTGAATGGTATTATAGATCTAATTTTTAAATAAAATATTAGTATAAATATAAAAGTTACTAAAATAAAAACAAAATGTCACTAGAAAAAATCGCAATAAAAAAATCGGATCAGTATGAACGAGATTTTGCGAGAAATATTTTGTTACAATAAAAAAAATCGCATATCGCAAATCGGATGAGTATGAACGAGGCTTAACCCCCCTGGTATCAGGTATGCAAGTGTGGTCAACTTCAGTCGTATATCGTTAGACGATCAGCTGTTAGCAACGTTACCAGTTACCATAATTTGCGAAAGATTTGCCTGTATCAAAAGCTTAGTTCACTAAATCTAATCTTTCATTTAATAAATTAGTAGAAGCATGTATGGTCTAATTCAAATTAATAGAATATGTCATGACGTCTAAACAACCCCCACCACCGCACCGAGCCGAAGTTGGCCATACTAGTATAAATTTTGTTCGCGGCTAGCTTCACACTACCGTAATTATCGGGTATGCAAGTACGGCCAACTGTTAGCTGCTTCGGAGCATGATACATATAACATTGAATCTTAACTTAAGCAAAAATGAAAGACTACTTTGCAAGACCCCACTATTTGTCAACTTTTGCAAAATTTTCGGTTGCCACCAATCCGAAAATTTCAGTTTGCGCGCCACAGCGTTGTTGTTATTCAATAAAAAATTATCCCACAATCCAGGAACACTCACAAAAAGCGTATTGATAGCAGTCTGACTTAGTTTTGCGCAAATCAACTATTTCAATCACTTTTAGTTGCTGTTGGGAAAGCGATAATCCATGACGCCCAATTTCTTAGTAGCGCATCCGCCATGTAAGAATCCACTGTCAAAATACACACATTTAGACCGCCGTCCGTGCACTTTAAATAATATCAGAGCCATTGATACTAACGTAGAAGCGAAGGCTTCCCATTAGTCTCCGGTACAGCCAATCAGCACCGACCATTGAGTTGGCCGCACTATCATATAAAATAACCGATTTTTTGTTGAACACAGGAAACCGTTACGAACATTAAGATGAGTGCCGAGAACAAAACGCAATTAACAACCAGTCGCGAGGACAAACTGTGGCCCCGTAACCGCAACAACTCACAGGACAAAAGTTCTCGCGAGTTCACGGACAGCATCAGTTTTAGTGAGTTTAGTGCAGTGTACTCGGACGATTCCGGTACTCCAGAAGTGATGAATGAGAACATGTTGACGACCCTCGCTAGATCATGGTCACCCCAAGACCTCCAGCCACGTCCCCTGCTGATGCATAGTTCTCGAAGCAATTATCATGCTACACACCGTCGCCAGCGCCGCTTCCACACGCCGAGGAAGCGGAACATCACTCGCCTGATTACAAGGTAAGCCACTAAACTCTCGGGGACAAGGTACTACCCGCCACCGTAGCAGCGCTTCTGAACGACCACTTAGGCGGACAATGCATGCGCCGCTTCAACGCCGTTCATCAATGCACCCCACGCGGGCGGAAACCTCTTGGCCGGAGACAACGCCAGCACGACCTCGCCTCCGGGGCGTCGCCGCCAGGACGGTCGCACGGTGACACCATGATGTCGTGAGCGGGCGGAGCAACATCAACACCAATAGCATTACTCTCCTTTGTTCCCCGCTCCTATAAATATCAAATTTTCACAGCGCTTCTGAAAGACCACTTAGGTGGACAATGTCCCCGATTCTCGAGAAACTCGACCAGACAATCTACGAAACCGTAGATCAGATAGAGGTTTTCCCAGCGATATGGAACGCGGCGCCCCATTCCGGGAGGGTACCCATGCAGAGCAGACACCCAAAAACCCATTCCGATAAGCCACGCCAGACGGCCTATTGCCCAAAAATTCATTCCAGCAGGTCGCATAAGCCACCGGCCAAACACCGCGCCGGGCAAAACCAAACAGTCCGAGACGATAAACCGCTCGTGGGCGGAAACACCTCGACCGGAGACAACGCCGATAGGGCCGGACGCCGCCAGGACGGTCAGTCGGTGACACCATGATGTCGTGAGAGGACGGAGCCACATCAACACCAATAGCTTTACTCTCCTTTGTTCCCCGCTCCTATAAATATCAAATTTTCACAGTCGCAGTCAGTCAAAACCGAGAAGTCAAAAAGCCAACACAACCATAGGCTAGATTGTCCGCCTGCTGCCAACTCCATACCACGCTGCAACTTCCACGATGAACATCGACCTCAACCAGGTTCAATCTGGAGCTTCCGAGGCAAATCACACAACATACACTCTTTGCTTGCACACCCCGCCAGAGTTTCAGGACAACCACTGATAGCTGCTACATGCAGTTTCACATCGCTTCAAAACAAAACCACCCCATAGTCCTTAGTAGGACTTGCACTCTGGGTGAGTTGGTGTTGAAGCACACTGAGTGCGTGCGTGTGTTACTAGCATTTTTAACTTTAAGCACTTTAATTCACTTTCAAATGCAAACCACCGAAAAACCTTCGCCGAGAGCTGGACTAGCCGCCTCCATATCCTTCATCAGAAACCAGCCGGCAGCAGCCACTAAACATCAGTTCAGTATCGAGGCAGAATCCACGCTTGTCATATCAAGCATTAGTTCATTCTATGTCACAACCAATATAGTAGTCATCCTATCAAACTATCTCCTTCATCAACGACGCCCGACAATCTTTGATTAAGAAGATTGAACCATCAGCAACTACGTCTTGTATACGCCAAAAAACTCAAAAATTGACCCTTGTAACTCTTACATGATGAGCCCACGACTCGCAAGTTATATCAATTAAAGAACAAACTGCACGGATTCGAGAGTCACATACCCCAGATTGACATTGCACCAAGCCAAAGAAACGCATACTCAGTGATCACCCGCAGCGCATCTAAAATCACAACACTTCAGAAACCTGTAACAATTGGAATCGCCAAAGCATGAGGCACCACCTGGAAGAAATTTTGTTCTTCTTCAATTTAAGGCACAAAACATCAATCGGGAAGACCAACACTGATCATCAAGGGGACATTACCATGGCTTCAAATTTTACTCGACGAGGTAGTGAAAAACAATGCATCACTGGCCAAAGTTAAAAAAAAAAAGCAGAAACTTAACCGCCTCACAAACCATGATAATGAAAAACAATCGTACAAAAGACAATCACGCATGAGCCACAACCTTGGAATAAACAAAACAGCAACCGGACGCAGATCCTAAACTGATTTATATCAAATTGAAATAACACTTTAACAAGTTTGACGTAGCGGTCATAACCTGTCCGTACTAGCTGCTAGTGGCAACTCGGAGATAAGCCAAATCCTACATAGAACTGTGCAAGCTGCCTTTCAAACCGGAATAGGAGAAATTAAACATCGCCTGCTACAAAAATACGATAATCATAGAACTAAACACAAAACTGAACACGGCCCGACAAAATACACAAAAGCTGACTCATCAAATCGGCTGCAAATTACCCTTGATTGTGTCGACTTGCAATCCTGAGCCACAACAAGGCGAAATAAAATATTAAAAACCGTAGAGCACACAAGCCGCTCAAGATCAAACGATCGATCAACAGTGGTTTAAGTCGACCAGGTACCTACCCATCAAAGGCGCTGCCAAAACCACAATTAAGGGATAATACTCCCCCCCCCCCCCGTACTAAGCGTATCAATCAACGAACTTCATCGTCAGTTACTAATCAGATAATCTAAAAAACACAAAGCCCCACGTTGCTGTATAGATTACCAAAGACTGAACAAGGCCACCAAGAACATAGTTGCACCTAATAACAAATCCAATTTCCACCTTTCAAAAACTAAGGTTAGAATCCTGAGCAGGTTACTAAGTAAAATAACGCTGGTAAATGTCAACAACATTGTCTTCTTGCAGATCCATAAGAAGCGCATCAGAGTTAGTTCAGAAAATCTAACACTAGATCAGGGACAAAAGAAAAAAAAAACGTTCACGACTAAGTTCAAGCTAATCCGTGCCGACCACTCAGAAACAATTACAAAGTTTATCTAAGAGCTTCCTGTAGCCCGGTGCAAACTTTAATAAAATTTTATAAATATTTCCAGGTAGTTGGTTTGTCGACCCAGCCGCTCCCCCGTCGGATCATCAAAGGTAAAAAAACTGTTGCCCTACAAACCCCAAAAAGTGTTCATTATGAAATCCGTTCTTCGCCAGGTTTAGGCCTCATAACCATAAAGTTTCTTCTTCAAACTGACGCTAAACATGTCCTAAGGGCAATATAAAATCAAAAAATAAATAGAAAATGACAATAGTATCTTTACAACAGTAAAGAGTAGAGAACCAGACTATGAAAACGAACCGGATGCACTTAAAAGACAATAGCTTTGTCCTGTGTACTGACAATAAAGAGCTCAAAAATACCCCAAAACAAACTAAGAAAAAGAAAGCAAAGGCGGAAAATTGCAGCCCGTAAGTTGTTCAACAAAAGCCAACTACAGAAAGCGTCAAAAAGCCAGGGTGGTCTACTAATCAGTGGACTAAAACCATGTAGCGAGAACAAAAACGCGACTGGGAAACATTACCCGTGATATGAGAACTACAGTCGCCGAATAAAAACGATCGAAAATTGCTGTATAATAAGGCGGAACCAACCCCAATCAATTGACCCCCATGTGATCCAAACCTGAACAAACAATGACGCAGTCAAATACTATACCCCCCCCCCCTTGTCGCTTAAGTAAAAAAGATTGTGCATTGTAGCGGGCGCGCATGGTGCGTGCTCAAGGCCAAAACTGATACCAGAATCAAAGCAGAATGTGGTTCAAGTTAGGTTAAATTAGATATCCCCCCCCAATGTTTTTTTGTTTTGTTGACTGACTTTAAGCGTCTAAGCGCGATACACGTTAGTTACAATCATGTATACGAGAAGAGACCCAAAAGTAACGGGAATTGCGCTGTGACGAGGAGGGAGAGTGGGGAAACCCATTGTTTGATCCGGTGACCCGTTAGGGACACTTTTCTTGAGTTAGTGTGCAAAGTTCTGTCGCTGTGACTGTATCAGTTTGCCTGCGGGAGTTTTTTTAGAGAAACAACTTTTTCCATTTCGCTGATTGCCAAGATTTCCTGTTGGGAAAATCAGCCGCGGAAACTATTGTAATGCTTATGGGGATGCTGCCCTAAGTAAAACCAGAGTCTACGAGTGGTTTTCAAGTTTTAAAAATGAAGAAATGTCAATTGAAGACTAACCCCGTTCAGGACGCTCCTCAACGTCAAGAAGTGACGAAAACGTCGACAAAATCAATGCTCTCGTTAGTGAAAACCGTCGCCAAACCATTGATCAACTCTGTGAGATGTCTGGAATATCATGGAGTTCAATTCAGAGAATTTTATCTGAAGATTTGCAGTCAAATTTGTCCCTCGCCTCCTCACAGGCTAGCAAATAGATAGTCGACTTCAGGCATGTTTTGAGCTTCAAAATCAGCTCAAAAAGACCCCAAATTTTTTTCCAAGGTGATAACTGGTGATGAATCGTGGTGTTATAGATACGACCCCAAAACAGAGCAGCAATCAAGCCAGTGGAAGACACCTGGCTCTCCTCGTCCCAAAAAAGCTCGCCAAGTGAAGTCAAACATCAAGACAATGCTCATTTGTTTCTTCGATTACAGAGGTGTTGTACACAAGGAGTTTTTGACCAAAAACGGCATGACACCAATGCCCCCCCCCTACTCACCGGATCTAGCCCCCTGTGATATCTTTTTGTTCCCCAGACTCAAAAGGAACATGAGAGGAAAGCATTTTGCCATTGTAGAAGAAGTAAAACAAAAATCGCTGAAAGGCCTAAAGAATATCAAGAAATAAAGAAGTTATGACGAAATTCCCGTTTTTTTGGGTCCCTCCTCGTACATATGATATTTTTACTTATTCAAATCTTCAATTCCTTACCCGGAATTCTAAAATGCAAGAGAAAAAGCATCACCAAAAAGACCAAAAGATTTAATAAGACACGCATAATCCCCCCCCCATGTAAAAAAGGAAGTGCCACCAATATAACTAAACAATTCTTAAAATTAATTCCTCCTTCGTCAAGATAAATATCCACAATTTTACAAAAATGCATCAATACCTCCAAAACTAAGAGAAGGAACAAACAGAGCAGAATTGACAAAAACTGCTTTACATTTGCAAACTTTTGAAAATGTTTTTATTAACTTATTGCCAATAAGTGTAGCAAAATTCATAATAAAATTTCTAAAAAGTGAAATAAATTGATTTTATTCCACTTTTTAGAAATAATTTGTTACATACTTTGAAAGTTCACAATTTTTGGAAACTTATTTAATAACTTATTACCAATCAGTGAAGCAAACTAATTCAATTAATTCCAGATTTAGGAAATAACTCATTGCTTACTTTAAATACTTTTTCTATAATTACCATTAAAAAATCCTCCCTCTCCTTCAGTCAACGAATCAAAATGCATGGTAAGTCGTGTCGACAAGCTCCTAATAATATCCTCTTTAATAGCCTGAGAAACCATCTGATAAGAAGCCTTCGGTTGCGTAAATACAGTCGAAGCTATAATCCCACTAATCTTTAAAAACCCAACCGTTTCCAACAAACCACTTTCGGAAATCAATGAAGAACAATCCTAAAAATCATAAATTATTAAATCATCCCAACAAATTAAATATAAATTACCGTTGGTAATAAAATAGAAGCTTCAATTTCAAGCTCATCAGCATCATCAGTATGGTCCAAACCAATCGTCCGTTTTTTAACCAGCATCTCTTTATCACTTCTAATTTCTCCGTCGTATAAATAAATTCCTTTCTTTAAACAACCGTTTACTGATAATAAGATTTTCTAAAAATAATTAATTAATATTACATTAGAATTATAAATTAAACTTACCCTAATTTGTTCTTTAATTGAAGATCCTATTTGTTCCTCAGTTAACGGAATTGTTTCGTTAATTTCATACTTACATTTAACTGATAACCATTTCGGTAATTTAATAAATTTTAAATCAACCGAAGACATCTTATTAGTTTCCATGTTGAAACTACACGCTTCACACTTATTTCCATTATAATGAATGATTAATTTTTCTAAATTATCAGCATTTCCGTACATTAAAGCATTCTTACCAAGACGTTTATTAATGTAATTTAATATGGATTTAATTTTTGCTGAAGATGTATTAATAACGTCTTCGTGGCTAACGATAAACATACCAAGAACATACATTCCACCTGATAACATTCTAGTCGTGTGTTTCGCATGATCGCCCACCGTTATTTCCAAAACTTCCGACAATGATGTTAACGGTTTTGGATTCTTAGCCGTTTGACTTGGTGGTGTTTTAGCAAAATGTAGGATGTAATCTTTATCGGCAACAGGCTGTAATGTTAACATATGTTTATATTATAGAAAGTTGTTTGGGTTATATTTTGAGGTTAACTTACTTGACCTATTATTAAACCGACTTTACATGTTTTTGGTTCTATTAAACTTTCTAGGTATTTGAGTAAATGGGTTTCGGCATGCACTGTACGAACCATAATGATGATTTTTTTATTTGTAATGTTAACATTAACAGAAAATTTGACGTGTTACTGACAGTTGTATGACATTTACTGTAACAACTTCAGGTTAGTAACTAAATTACGATCGGATTAATACCAACATGAGAAATAAACACATACAAGGGTGAATTGATATACTTTTAAAGCATTTTATATTTACTGCACTTAAACTAGAACTAGACAAATCTATGATTAGAAAGACTATTTTCTGATGATTTATGATTAGATTAACAAGAAATTGATTAAAATCTTCTAATGTGTTTTATTAACAATTGGCGCGTTTGTTTCGCCAATATCACTGAAATTTTGATCACTTGGTGCTGACCTAAAATATTACTTAATTATTGTTTAACATGGTACATAACAAAGAACGACCAATTTCACCTTATCTCAAGTTGTTTTATTCATTACTCGCCATATTTTTAAATTTATGTCACTATATTCGTTTAATTTATCATCACCAAGTGATCAAAATTTCAGTGATATTGGCAAAACGAACGCGCATAATATAAGAATCTTAAAACGTGGTTAAAAGTTAAAAAAGTCCAATCATTTGTTAAGTTTGGACGGTAGGCGGGTTACACTAATGCAAGCCACAAAGCCAGAAATGGTGCTAGGCGGTATGCGAGGTAAGCGCCGCTTCGTGGCGCAATGCATTAAGGGGCGCCGTGGCTCACAATGATCCACATTTTCATAATAATATTAATAAAACATTTTGGTTTTGCGTTGTACATGTTTACACAAAGTGGGGTGCAACAGGGCTGCGTTCCTAAACACGGAGTGAGGGGAGAGTGACACCTCGGCGAGTGTGATGTCACATGATCAAACGGGGAATAGAGTTTATGAACTGGGGGGTTATTCTGGCATGTTGCGACTATCTCCTATCGCTTGTCGCATATTGCATCATATGCGACACAACGTATCGTGTCGCATTTAATGACGTATTCTAATTGCACGATCGACTCGACGGCATTTTGAGGCTATTGCAATCGCCATTTGAGCGCCATCTTTTTAATTGTGTATGAAGTAATTTAGACTGAATTGAAGTTGACTCAATGATATTGATATTTATATTATTTTTTTAATCCAGTTATAATGTATTTTTATTTAATAATTAAAATAATATATACTCGCAAACAAGTGCGTTTCCAGCCAACTAGTCTGTGGGGGGTAATTAAAAAAAAAGATAAATATATATTTTATTTTGTAAGTACAACAAACCAACAGAGAAAAAGACTTTTCTAATGGAAAAATTTACCGGTTATGTTATTTGTTTAGAATATGGAATATTGATAATTTTTAACAATAAAAATTGATAAGCAAAACATTCTTAGGGGGGTAATTACCCAATTACTCCCCCCTGAAACCGCCACTGCTCGCAAATATCCTAAAAATGTACTATGTAGTATGTAAATTTTTTAACACGTTCACTGCGCATTTTTATATTTGGCAGACCATAATTTCAATAAACTTCCCTGCGTGCGACGGTTTTTACTGCGACATGCTAACGCGGTTACGCATGAGCGCCGTACCGCTAAATATGAAAGACAAGCAAGGGGCATATGTGACCCGTACCGCCAGATAGGAAGTTACTCAAAATCAGTAGTAGTAGTAGTAGTAGTAGTTTTATTTTATTTATTTTATTAAAACCTATGGATAGCCAATTAAATATATGCTTAAAATATACATTTATAACAAATAAAAACATTAAGCATATAATTTATTAGTCGCTCAAAGGTGTATAAAAAATAAATCAAATTAAAGTTTTAAAAAAGTTAGGTTATTCAGCTAATAGTTTATTAGGTGCTTTATTATGAGTTGAATATTACGGCCCTAAGAATATAATTTATTAACTAGAGGTGTAACAAAAATAAATTATTAATTAAAAAAATTAAAATTTTATAAAAGTTAGGTTATTCAGCTAATAGTTTATTAGGTGATTTATAAAAAGTTGGATATTGTGATAGTGATTCAATTCAGTTATTATAGGTAATTTATTACATAGCAAAATATTATTACCTACCTTTAAATAATTATTTCAAAATTATAGAAAACTATTTGTGTATTCACTACAATAACTGCAACTTCATATAACATATGCGATATGCAATTGCAAATGCGACAGCTTGAGAGGTGTCGCATTTAAAAATAAAATTCTCGCAAATGATGACGTCAATCGACATCGCAGAAAAGTGCCAGAATACCGGTAACGACACCACTCCCCTCCAGTAGGGGAAGTCTATGACGTGTTGCGAGATCGCAATGAGCGCCAGAATAACCCCCCTGGGGGGTTATTCTGGCATGTATCTCGTATCGCTTATCGCAATTAATGACGTCATCATTAATTAAAAAAATACGCCGGTGATTTCTTTTCGTACTACAAGACCATCTAGAAATACAAACTCAATACCAAGCTTTATGTTAATTGTATTTTTTAACGTCAATATGTATTATTAATTACAAATTTATGATTTAAATGTCACACTTCCCCTGCGGTAGGGGAAATCTATGACGTGTTGCGAGATCGCAATGAGTGCCAGAATAACCCCCCTAGTCGGGCGTGTTTAGGGTAGGGTATTAAGATAAGGCCAACTTCATTAGGTAAGGCTGTCAAAAATCAAACGTCAATGCGTCAAATATAAACAA
Organism: Tachinus rufipes; assembly: GCA_963932245.1. NCBI lineage: Eukaryota > Metazoa > Arthropoda > Insecta > Coleoptera > Staphylinidae > Tachinus > Tachinus rufipes. Next base: position 128,380,693 of record OZ010741.1, read on the forward strand.
CATTTATTAGTTAATATGGCACAAGCTAATAAAAGAAGAAAAATTTTAGCTGTTGTTGTTCCATTACCAAATGCAGTCAGAACAATATGCATTTCATCATTTCCGTTAATGGATTATTTTAATTGCTCCTGTTTCTGTTCTTATTATTTCATGTGAACAAATGGAAATTTTTGTAATATCCATTTTCAAAATGTAAATTATAATAACGACGTAAACAAACCATAAATAATATAGAAAAACAGACTAACTTCGGTCAGGTGTGATATTTCCCCCGCTCATAGAGGACGGTAACAAGGGTACGGTATGAACGCCGCGAGAGTGAAATGTTTTCCCTTCACCCCTACTTTAGGAACGGCAAAGGTGATCATTTGGGTCACTCTCACCCTCGCCCAAGTACTTTAGGAACGCACCCCAGTAGCGGTGAAGAAAAGCTTTAGCGAGGTGTACGAGCACTAGAATTTGAGTGTTTATTTCTCTTCGGTTTATTATTCTACTCCTTGCGGTAATTTCTAGACAAAAAAAGCCAAATTCAAGCACAATGCCACATTAATGTGTACCTTCTTAGGCATCAACACTAGCTCAAAACTGTTGCTAGCCACCAACATTAACAAAGCTAAATCGTAACCATTAGCGCCCAACGTAAAGCAATTTTAAGATAAATTTGTAACCGTCTTGTTCTACACTCCCGGAATAACTTTCAACAACAAAAATCCACACTTTCAAACCAAATAAAACTAGCTGCGCCCCCGCTTCAACATCAAATGTGCAATGGTTTAATATGATTACAAGAGCACCCGGGAACTAAACCCAAACTTAGCTGAAGTCAACCACTACCATTGGCCAACATAAAAACTATTTCTAACAAAGGTGGACCTGAAATATTATAGAACAATACTTACACTCTTTAAACTTTGGCAGCAAAGAACAACATCAACAACGCAGCACCTAAAATCTACGGAAGCAAAACGCCTGCAAGACCCCAAGGCAAACAGAGGGCAAACTATAGTGAATCAAACCACAATCACCTAATAGTAACAATATCAAAAACTTGCAAACATGACATTAATGTAATTAATCAGAACTAAGCCATTCTTAGACATAAATTTTCAGGAAGCTTTACTTTTACTATTTTTAATCATTTACCGGAAAAGTGTGTGCCATGAAGGCGAAAGACCCGTCATACTCTCGATAGTAAAACAAAGTCACAAAAAGAAAGAAGAAGAAATTGTTGCAAGCACAGATTTTGCAATGAACGTAGCTTTAAGGTCAACAAAAACCGCCCTGCTATGATGCTGCAAATGGGTAGAGCCTCACTCTACTTGTAAAATCACGTTTATTTTATAAATATCAAATATTTAAAATCGTACTTTTAGTCAAATCCGAGCTATTTTGTCCTTGGGAGAGACCAACTTTTTTTTAACACGGCCACAATCTTATTACCTACGAGAGCTCAACCGGTAACAAATGGCGCCCAACGTAGGGCGATAAAAGCATGGTCGTTCCTACAACAACAACTCCGATAAGTTACGCTGTAAAGAAGCACAGCAGACTTTAACAACCATATCTGATGATGACAAATCAACCAGTCATTTGGGTGACCAAGACATCACTGATCCCAACAAGTCAAAACCCTTGTCGACCAAACCGCTAAGATCCCAGTCAACAAACTCAACGCAATCAGGGGACACGTTTAGGCACATATTCTGGACAAACCCAACCAATGTACGGGAGAGCCCAATAAGGTCATTTGCGACTTAGAAACAACAACAAATACAGCAATACCTCTGCGACTCGCGTTGTTTGAACTAGAAAAACCTAAAGAAACCCAGTTAAGTGGGCAACATGAAACCTACATTCTCACGCACAGTTATTACGGTCGATATCATACCAGAAACGTGTTCAAGCATAGATTAATATTATATATATCTCCGAGTGTCATGTTATTATAACTTCTCTTATTAGATTAAATGTATAATTTATGCAAATCAAAGTTATATTAAACAGATAATAAATAAATAATGTTCTTAGTATGACATTTCTTGGGATATTATGGAGTAGTTAAACACGGTAGTTAATAAATCCAGAGTTTAATAGTTATAGTACGTTCTTACGCTGTTGAGACTCTCTGCACGACTGACTGCAACACCGCAGGTAGTCTTGCGTTACAATACACATACATGAATAGAGTTATACTATATGCAACCAACAATACATTATTTCAACACCCTAACTTATTAAATAATCTTAATAGTACTAAACTACTTATTAAATTTTAAATATAATTCAGAAATAATTTATTTCTTGATTAAACTAATCTGCATATTTGCATAATCTAATATTTCTTTAGAAATTGCTTTAGTTAAAAAATCCGCTACATTTTTGTTTGTCGCGACATAGTCTAACGTCACACTTTTGTTTTGGATCTGATCACGCACGTAATGATGACGTACATCAATATGCTTTGACCTTGCCCGAAACTGGTCTTCTTTAGCAATTGCAATCGCACCTTGGTTATCGCACCACAAATCACATTTAGTCGCGAGAAGAAGGTGTCTTTATTTCCACTGAAATGAGGTTCAAACTGCCTCAACCACATAGCTTCTTGCACAGCAGCTGATAATGCCATGTACTCTGCTTCGGTGCTTGATAAGGCGACGGTGTGTTGCATCTTGCTGGCCCAAGAAATTGCACCTGACCCGAAGTTGTAGATGTAGCCGGTGCATGAACGACGTTTGTCGATGTCGGACGCCCAGTCAGCATCTGTAAATCCTTCAAGTCCTTTTGAAGATCCATACTTGTAGAACAATCTGTAGTTTGTTGTCCCTTTTAGATACCGGAAGATCCGCTTCACAGCTACCCAATGCGTGATGCCAAAGTTTGTATTGAACCGGCTTACGTTGCCTACCGCAAAAGCAATGTCTGGTCTTGTACCTTGTACTAGGTATAACAAGCTTCCAACGGCTTCCTGGTATGGGATACTGCTTACGTCTTCTCCATCGTGAATATCTTGGCTTGATAGCTTTTGACCCGTTTGAACTGGTGTCGCTACAGGTTTGCTATCGAACATTTGGAATCTCTTCAAGATATTTTCAGTGTATTCGGACTGATTTATTGAGATCCCTTCTGATTCAAATGTGATATTTAAACCGACACAATTTTTGGCTCGACCCATATCTTTCATTCGAAAATGATTACATAATTTTTCTTTCAGCTCATTTCGCAGGTTTTCGTCTTTCCAAAAAATCAGAATATCATCGACATAAATTGCTAATATTACCTGTCGGTCCTGAGTAAAGTAAACGCATGGGTCCATTTTGGATTTTTGCATCCCAAATGATCTTAACATTTTATCGAGCCGTTTATTCCATTGTCTTCCGCTTTGTTTAAGGCCATATATTGCCTTATTTAATTTGCAAAACTCTATTGGTACTATCCTGGAAGAATTCTGGCTGATCCGTATAAATTTCTTCATCAAGGTCACCTTGGAGAAAAGCGGTTACTGCATCCATTTGATCGATGTTCATCTTATTTTTAGCGGCAATTGAAATGAGGAATCTTAGCGATGTGTACCGTACTACTGGTGAATACGTTTCAGTGTAGTCAACACCATATTTTTGGGCAAAACCTTTCGCCACTAGTCGAGCTTTATGTCGTACTATAGTTCCATCATTGGCACGCTTTATTTTGAAAATCCATTTGTTTTTTATGATTTTCTTTCCGTGAGGTAGATCAACCAATGTCCATGCTTGGTTTTCTTCAAATGATTTCATTTCATCGGTCATTGCATTTTTCCATTCCATTTTACTGCTACTATTCATTGCCTCTTCGACCGAAGTTGGTTCGTTGTCTTGTAGATCCATCATTGCATAAGATACAAAATCTTTGTCAATTCGTGGTTTTGGAGTTCTCTCTGATCTACGAACTATGGTGACTGCGGGTTCCTCTTCAATGTCGGGTTCATATGTGCTATCATCCTGATTATCAGGATCTTCATCATCAATATCTCCCATTTCAGTAATTGAAGTTTCGGATCGATTTTCCACATTAGTATCGACTTTCGACGGAATTTCCCTAACTTAGTCATTTACTTCTAGGTCAATATATACGCAATTAGACGTTTTAGCAGCTTTAGGTTCAAGAAATTTTACATCTCGACTAACTACTATTTTATGTGAAATTTGGTCATAACATCTGAATCCCTTCTGAGTCTCACTCATACCCAGGAATGTTAGTTTGCGGGATTTTGGATCGAATTTTAAACGTTTTTGTTTTGGAACGTGCACCATTACAGGCGTACCAAAAATTTGCAAATGACCCACATTTACCTTTTTGTTTGTCCACATTTCCTCTGGTAGCTTTCCAACAGTTCTGTTTGGTGATCGATTTATGATGTATGCGGCCATGTTTACGGCTTCTGCCCAATATGGTTTATCTAACTCAGCATCAAAAAGCATGCATTTTGCTCTTTCGATTAAAGTTCTATTCATGCGTTCAGCTACGCCGTTTTGCTGTGGCGTGTACGCACATGAAGTCTCATGAATTATACCATATTTTTTACAGAAAACGTCCATTTGTTGATTACAATATTCCGTTCCGTTATCTTCGGAAAAAGATATTCCATCCGCAAAAACTTTTAATTTTTTTAAATCCGCAAAGTTTAAGTGGCCTAACCGACGATGCCACGTCATAATATCTTCGGATATAGTTTTCACGCCATTTAAAAAATTGCAACTGTCAATGTCACTGTTCACTTTGTATACACCGTTTTGAGGTTTTACTTGAATCAACTTATCGTTTTGTTTATTATAAACCGTACAACCGTTTTCATCAAATATTACACGCTTTCCAGCTTTTACCATTTTATAAACCGATAGCAAGTTCGCGGACAAATCGGGAACATAAAGCACTTCGTTTACTGGTATTACCGTATCGTTAACCTTCAAAGATGTTTTACCGACACCGAGAACTTTAATTTTGTGATCATTTGCTGCTTTAATTTCACTCACGTTCGTATTTTCTATGTTATTCAAAATGCACTTATTCGGTGACATATGTTGGGATGCTCCACTATCGATGTACTAAGAGTCGTTAAAAACTTTATGCGGAGTCACAGATGACAATGCGTAAAAGGCATTTGCCATATTTGCGTTCGCATTTTGTTCAGTCTTCTTTTTGGATCGACAATCCTCAGCCAAATGTCCCTTCTTTTTGCAAGCGTAACATTTCATTGATTTCTTGCTTTGCTTATTATTTGATTTTGACTTGTCCGCACTGTAGAAAGCAGTTTCGTCGCGTTTGGCATAGTCCACATCAAGCAACTTCATTTTTACGTTGTCAGCTGTTATTGCCCCGCCACTACTTTCAATTCCCATTATTAGCGGTTTGAATTCATCACTGAGTCCAGCAAGCATTATGGCACCGAGCCATTCATCACTGATAGGAAAACCAATACTGTTGAGTTTGTTAGCAGACGAAGTAATGTTCGTCACATATTCGGTCATGGATGCACATTCTTCCAATCGAAATGTTATTAATTTACGCAATAGTCCAATTTTACGCGATAAACCATGGTCATCGAACAAGCTCTTTAGCTTTTTCCACATTTCAAGCGCTGTCTTCTCGTTTTGCACATGCACAAACAATGATTTGTCCAATGCCATTACGATACGTGCTTTTGCCTTCTTCAGTTTTTCTTCATCCGTTTCCGTTACTGGATCGGCGATACATCCATCTAGACTGAGAAATTCAAGCACACTTTTCATAGCGAAACACCAATTATGATAATTGTCACTACCGCGTAATTTATCAATTGCATATTCCTGACCACCACGCGACGCCATCGTTGTTCGGTGAAACGGATTCTAACCTGAACGATTGAGCACGTGTCGGCGAATAATTGAAAAAACGAATAAACTTTTATTAATGTCTCTAATGTTCATTAAACTTTCACCGTAGGTAACTGGGGAGACTGGGCCCATAACCTCTTGGGATATTATGGAGTAGTTAAACACGGTAGTTAATAAATCCAGAGTTTAATAGTTATAGTACGTTCTTACGCTGTTGAGACTCTCTGCACGACTGACTGCAACACCGCAGGTAGTCTTGCGTTACAATACACATACATGAATAGAGTTATACTATATGCAACCAACAATACATTATTTCAACAACATTCAATTAATTATATTAATTTATTTGCTAAGTGAAAATGAATTTATTGATTTCTCCTCGTAGCTTATGAGATAATCGGGGTTTCCCCTGACAATCATAAATCCCAATATTCACGAACCTAGCCAGTTAAACTAGCATGAATCAGCAACAGATGATTTTCTTTGCCTGAATTCTTAAATATTTATTAAAATCGAGCCCGTTTTTGTCAAATATAGAGGCAATAAGTATATGGTCATATCAAATCATAGTATGGCTAACTTTAGTGTTTCACCATCAACAATAGGTACTAAGTTTACACCTACAGCAGATACAGACTATACCCAAGATGGTAGAATAATATCAACAAAATTACAATGTATCACTGGCATGGAGGAATATAAGAATAAATCGTTCGAAGAGCTTCGATTTGAGGATTGTAATCTATATAAATGTAAGTGTTAATTTTGCAAAATTATAAAATATTAAATTTTGATCTACAGGTAGTGCCCAAAAAGGAACCACTAATATTTTTGAAGATGAATTACAAAAAATTGCATTCGGAAACAGTACGTTTGGAAATGCAAACAAATTGCCTCAACATACTACGGTACCAATATTTACAACGCAACAAGTTTTTGGAAACAATACTACTACATGTCAACCGAATTTTGGTACTACAAATTCATCACAAAGTACAATTTTTAATAAATCATTACCAACTACACAATCTAGCTGTAATACAGCTCCTTTTGGTAATGTATTTGGAAATAATACTGATACAACTCAATCAAATTTTGCTAACACGTTTGGTCAATCAAGCAGTTTTGGTAATACAACATATTCACCATTTGGAAATAATAGCTTAGTTGGAAAATGGAGAGGTTTTGGTACTATAACGAATTCACCACAAAGTTCAACATTCAATAAATCATTACCAACTACGCAATCAAGCTTCAATACAGTTCCTTTTGGTAATGTATTTGGAAATAATACTATTACAACCCAATCAAATGTTGGTGACTCATTAGGACAATCAAACAGTTTTAATACTACAACAAATTCACTATTTGGAAATAATACTGATACTATAAGCAAATGTTTTGGTGCGACTATTTTAAAACCACCAATATTAAAACTTGAAGAAAGTAATAAATCATTATTTACAAATTTTGAAAACAATACCATTGAAACAACTCGATCTAATCTATTTGATGCAACGAATTTGTTAACAAGTCCATCTGGTTACAAATTAAATCCAATTTCTTCAAATCCGATGATGCAATTCACTTTCAACATATACGGAGAATCGGTAAATAATAATCAACCAACTAATCAAACACATCAAATTAATATCCCCACATCATCAGTACAATCTGATACGGAATGTCTATTAAATCTGGAATCACTTCAAGTAAACATATCCATGAATAAGCCTAAGCTGTGTGCAGATACAGATAAATCAGAAGTTGTATTGAATTCAATAGATAACATCGAAACATGTGGGATTAAATCAACACGTTCAGACTATTACACTATTCCACCTCTTAACTGTCTGCATGTAATTAAAAATAAAAATGGAACCTGTAACATTAAAGGTTTTATCATTGGTAGATTTGGATATGGTCATATCTGCTTTCCGAATATTATTGATGTAACCAATTTGGATATCGACAAGGATGTGCATATTAATTTGAGAAATATTTGTATTTATCCAGATGATAAGCCTATAATAGGGGAAGGTTTGAATCGGAAGGCTGTGGTTACTATGCATCAAGTTTATCGTTGCAAGGAAGAGGTGGATGCAGATCCAGAAACTATGATGGGTGAAATAATATTTACCGATATTTGTAAACTGGGAAAAACCACTTTTGTTGAATACAAGCCTGAATCTGGCACATTGGTGTTTGAAGTTGATCACTTTTAAATGGAAACTGAAAATTTAAGTAAGTATTAAATTAAAGATTTAATTTTAGCATTAATTTGTTATCAAAACATCATGTCAAACTAGCTCATCATAGAAGTTAGATGACATATTATGTCATTGTGAGGTCTTAAAATGTGAAGAATTGGGCATATAATAGGTTAATTTTTTAATCACAATATTCTATTATATCGATCTAGCCTAGTTACAATTAACATTATATGAATGTTAGTTATCAAGTTATAAATGAATGCAATCATATCTCTTTATCTTGTGAGGGACGCATAAATTTCATGTTATGCAACCTTCATCTCTCTACTTTGTAATATAATTTGTATGAAATTACATTGGCTTTCTAAACATATTATTGAATAAATAATATTAGTTTATGAAACGAAATAACATTGTAATGTTTAAATTATAACAATTTATGGAAGGTTAATCTGTTAACTTAAGTACAGTTTATTATCTAGAATAATTCATTAACTTAATCACTACTTAATTGACATTTATGATATCCACAATAATAAAATATTTTATTACAGATCTATTCAAAAATTCTATTCTATCAACAACTTCATAATTCAAATAAGAAGAAGCATCTACACAGCTATGGATGACTTAAATTTGTATTCACATTGTGCCTATTTTTATTAAAATAAGTATTTTTGCACATGTTTAATATGTAATTTATATACTTTATTATTATGTATCTACACTTATTAAAATGTTTATAAATAAAAAACATAATTATTTTTGAAGATTAAATATCTGTTGCAGGATTTGTCAACATCTTGATTCTATATACACTGACACTGCTAAAGTTCATGGAAAATGTTAAGCAAAACACAAATTACGTTATGTAAATCGCTTTATTGCTTCTCAAAATTTTCTCCTTTAAAATCTATACACTTTTGCATCAGATGAAACCAATCTTCAAAACAATTTTGCCACTCTGAGCAAGGTACCTCTAAAACAAGTGATTTAAATGCTTCAGGCAATGAAAAATGCTCGCCACGCATTTTATTTTTGATATGTCGAAATATGGGCAATGAGTCATTAATTGGATGTTGTTACTGGTCAAAAACTCTACAGTTCGTCGCGCTTGCATTGTCATGATGAACAATGATTTGCCGGTTTATGTTGTTCCTTAACAGTGATAACTTCCGGCAAACAAATTGAAGTATACTAGTCAGCATTAACTATTCTTCGATACTCCAATGCAACAGTTGCAACCCGTTTTTTCGAAGAAACAAGCAATCATTCTTTTCGAAACGCTTCGTGAACGCACCACATTTCTGGGTTTAGGTTCATTTTGAAACACCCATACAGTCGATTACTGTTTAGTTTCAGGCTCATATGAATATATCCAAGATTCGTCACCTGTTACGATGTTATGACACTTGCCTGTTTTTGTTCTTCTTTCAAATTGAGTAGAATTCAACGACTTCAAAGCTTCCTGATATGCAAAATCGTATATATTTGTTTCGCTGCAATGCCTAAGGATGCTTCTATCTCACTAAAGGTCACATGCCGATCCGAGTAACTTAACAGCTAACAAATAAGTTTAATGATAAATAAACTTTGCTGACTGGTTTGTCTCAGTTATAAGGGTGCAGTCTCACTGCACCACCGCCATCAACTATCACCGTTTGCCACTAACCACCAAAATGTACTACGGTCTCACTGCAGCCACTGGTGACCACCAAATATTTAAATTTCCCACTCTTTTCTATGTCAGTGGAAGAATGCTATATTTATATTTCGGGCCATTTATTTACTAATGTAATTAGTTTATCAATGTCGGATGGTGTCCATGTTTCTCCCATGTTACCGTTTTTAAAATTCTCAAATATTAAAGCGAAAATGACAGATTATGTTTTGATTTGTAAAATATCAAGTTAGTATGTTTCAAATGACGATCAACCGTTGCCGCGCTACCACCAACCGATTTGAAATTATGAAACGGTGGTTACCAAATGACAGATGCCGGCGAGAATAGTGAATCAGTGGGACCGTCGCCATATGATTTAACGTGTTCGAATTTTAGTTGGTGGCGGTGGGTGGTGCAGTGAGACTGCAGCCTAACTAATAACGTTTTGGCTAATAGTTACATGTTAATTTTGACTAATGTGGTCACTAAAAGTAAGTAAATGTCTAAACAATTATTAGCAGTATTATTATAATGACTACTTGTAACTAGAAATGTTGCCTTAACCACGAAAGCATAAATTGTAACTAACAATATAGCTCACGTCAACATTTGTAGTTGTAGCAAAATACCCAAGAAATATTTAAACTTTGTTAAAAAAAAAGTTTCAATCTGCCTATTTTACAGTCAAGTAGACAACAAGAAACGTACGTTCTCACACACAGTTATTACGTTATCGCAGACGTGTTCAAGTCCAGATAGCCTAGCGACGTAATAAAAATCATCTTGACATCTCATGTCGAATTAAATGCATAATTTAATGAAATAAAAGTTATATTAAACAGATAATAAATAAAAAAATAATTTAGAATTTATTGCTGACTAGGCTTTTAGTATGACTTTTAATTAGTTATTAATATAAACTGATATGTATGTTGCAAATTAGCGTTTATTGCGTAAGTGGAAAAATAGTTTATTGATTTCCCCTCGTAGCTTACGAAATGCTCTGTGGGATACCCTCATTTAATTCTGTTTATTTGTATTGCACATCTGATATAAATTGTTAGTTTAACTGATTAGATTCATTTATCAATTATTGATAATTAATCATTAACCTAATCAGTTTAGTCAGCAACAGATGGTTTTCTTCGCCTGAACTCTTAAAGATTCATTAAAACCGAGCCGGTTTTTATCAAATACAAGTTGTGATTGGTGATATCAAATATCATATTCAGTATGGCTAACTCTAGTGTTTCATCAACAACAGGTACTACTATAAAGTTTACACCTACAGCAGGTAAGGACTACACCCGTCATAATCAACTAATATCAACAATACGAGGGACACTGCCAAAGTTCGCGGAAAATGTAAGGCAAAACACAAATTACGTTATGTAAATCGCTTATATTGCTTCTCAAAATCATCTACTTTAAAATCTATACACTTTTACATCCAATGAAACCAATCTTCAAAACAATTTTGCCACTCTGAGCGAGGTACCTCCAAAACAAGTGATTTAAATGCTTCAACGGCCTCTTCAGGCGATGAAAAACGCTCGCCACGCATTTTATTTTAAATATGTCAAAATAGTCAATTCATTCTTTTCGAAACGCTTTGTGAACGCACCACTTTTGTGGGTTTAGGTTCATTTTGAAACACCCATACAGTCGATTGCTGTTTAGTTTTAGGCTCACATGAATATATGAAAGATTCGTCACCTGTTACGATGTTATATACCGAATTTGAACGACCCCCCTCAAATTTCTTTAGCATCTCCTTGCACCACTTGACACGTGCCTGTTTTTGTTCTTCTTTCAAATTATCTGGAATTCAACGACTGCAAAGCTTCCTGACATGCAAATGATCGTGCAAAATTGTATGTATTTGTTTCGCTGCAATGCCTAAGGATGCCTCTATCTCACTATAGGTCACATGCCGATCTGACAAATTCATTTCACGCACAGCATCAATATTTTTCGCGACAACAGAGGTGCATGGACGACCTTCGCGAAGATCGTCATCAAATGTTGGTCTTCCACGCTTGAATTCTGCAAACCATTTGTAAACCATAGTTTTGGATGGTGCTTCATCCCCAAATAACGAACTAAGTTTTTCCACACATTGCTGAGGTGTTAAATCGTATCGAAAATCATAAAAAATCATGACTCGGAAGTCACAATTCGAAATTTCCATTTTTCACACAATTATTACTCTCGTTAAATTTTGTTGAAACGAAACCGAGCAGTTTAAAATCGAACTGTCAACTGAATTATAGGTGAAAAACGTCAAATTTTACAAATATGACAATCACAGAACGCTGGCAATACATGCAGTACTTGATTCCGAGAACTTAAGCAGTGCGCCTTGTACACTAATACATCACTTGCATGAAAGAATATGAAAATAAATCGTTTGCGGAGATACGATTTTAGGATTATAATAATTCATATATATTTTAATCTACAGGTAGTGCCCAAGGAGTAACCACTAATGTTGTTGAAGATGAATCACAAAAAACTTCATTTGGAAACAATACTTCAACAACAAACTCTAATGATTATTTTGGTATATCTAAAAAACCAATCTTTGGTAGAAATACGTTTGAAAATGCAAATAAATTTCTTCAACATACAACGGAACCATTATTTACAAACCTGCAACAAGCTTCAGGAAACAATACTATTACAACCCAATCAAATTTTGGTAACACATTTGGACAATCAAGAGGTTTTGGTACTACAACAAATTCATCACAAAATACTATATTTAATAAATCATTACCAACTACACAATCTAGCATCAATAAATCTCCATCTGGTAATAAATTTGAAAGTAATACTATTACAACACTATCAAATTTTGGTAACACATTTGGACAACCAAGAAGACTTGGTACTACAACAAATTCACCACAAAGTACAACATTTAATAAATCATTAGCAACTACACAATCTAGCTCCAATACAATTTCTTTTGGTAATGTGCTTGCAAATAATACTACTACAACCCAATCAAATTTTGGTGACACAATTGGACAATTAAGAGGGTTTAGTACTACAATAAATTCACCACAAAATACAATATTTAATAAATCATTACCAACTACACAATCTAGCATCAATAAATCTCCGATTGGTAAGTTTGAAAATAATACTATTACAACCCAATCAAATGGTGACACAATTGGACAATCAACAGGTTTTGGTACTACAACAAATTCACCACAAAGTACAACATTTAATAAATTATTAGCAACTACACAATCTAGCTCCAATTCTTTTGGTAGTGTGTTTGCAAATAATACTATTACAACCCAATCAAATTTTGGTGACACATTTGGACAACGAAAAAGTTTTCGTACTACAAGAAATTCACCACAAAGTAAAACATTTAATAAATCATTAACAACAACACATTCTAGCTTTAGTACAGCTTCTTTTGGTAGTTTATTTGGAAATAATACTACTACAACCCAATCAAATTTTGGAAACACATTTGGACAACCAAAAAGTTTTGATACTACAACAAATTCACCACAAAGTATAACATTTAATAAACCATTAGCAAAAAATACACAATCTAGCTTCAGTAGAGCTCCTTTTGGTAGTTTATTTGAAAATAGTACTACTACAACCCAATCAAATTTTGGTAACACATTTGGACAACAAAGAAGTTTTGGTACTACAACAAATTCAACACAAAGTACAACATTTAATAAATCATTAGCAACTACCCAATCTAGCTCCAATACAATTCCTTTTGGTAATGTGTTTGCAAATAATATTATTACAACCCAATCAAATTTTGGTGACACATTTGGACAATCAAAAGGTTTTGGTACTACAACAAATTCACCACAAAGTATAACATTTAATAAATCATTAGCATCTAATCGATTTGATGCAACAGATGCAACAACTTTATTGCAAAGTACATATAAACCATTAACCACTCCATCTGGTTGCAAATTTAATCCAATATCTTCAAATCCGATAATGCAATTAACTTTCAACATATACGGACAATCGGTAAATAATAATCAACTAATACTGCCTACATCTAGTAGCACACATCAAATTAATATTTCCACACCATCATTACAATCTGATACAGCTTATACGGAATGTCTATTAAATCTGGAATCACTTCAAGTAAACATAACCATCAATCCAGCAAACAAAAAAATATCAATTAAAGAACCAACGTTGTGTGCAGACACAACTACTGAATCAGAAGTTCTATTAAATTCGATCGATAACATCGAAACATGTGGGGTTAAATCGACTCGTTCAGACTATTACACAATTCCACCTCTTAACAGTCTACATTTATTTAAAAATAAAAATGGAACCTGTAACATTAAAGGTTTTATCATTGGTAGATTTGGATATGGTCATGTCTGCTTTCCAGATATCATTGATGTAACCAATTTGGATATCGACAAGGATGTGCATATTAATTTGAAAAATATTTGTATTTATTCAGATGATGATAAGCCTCTATTAGGGGAAGGTTTGAATCGGAAGGCTGTGGTTACTTTGGATAAAGTTTATCGAGACAAGAAAGAGGTGGAAGCAGATCCAGAAACTATGATGGCTGAAATATTTGCCGAAATTTGTAAACGGGGAAAAACTTCTTTTGTTGAATACAGGCCTGCATCTGGCACATGGGTGTTTGAAGTTGATCACTTTTAAATGGTGTTACTAAGAAGAAATTGAAAATTTATGTAAGTATTAATTTTTTTTTCAAGATACTGAAATTGGTAGATGTTCAAAAATGATAATTTTATTAATAAGATTTAATTTTAGCATTCATTTGTTATCAAACTAATCAATACATAACCATTATCATGTCAAATTAGCTCATCATCATAGAAGTTAGCTGACATGTCATTGTGATAAATTAGGTCTTAAAATGTGAAGAATTTTTAATCACAATTTCCTATTATATTGATCTAGCTTAGTTACAGTTATCAAGGTATAAATGATTGCAATCTTATCTATCCATCATGTGATAAATTAGTGTTTCATGTTATGCAACTTTGTAATATAATTTGTATGAAATTACATTGATTTTCTAAACAGATTATTGAATAAATAATATTAGTTTATGAAACGCAATGACATTGTATATGTTTAAATTATATCAATTTATGGAATGATAAGCTGTTAACATAGTACAGTTTATCATATAAAATAATTCAACTAATAACATAATCACTACTTAATTGACATTTACAATATCCACAATAATAAAATATTTTATTACAGATCTATTCAAGTTTTCTATTCTATCAACAACTTCATAATTCAAATAAGAAGAAGCATCTACACAGCTATGGATGACTTAAATTTGTATTCACATTGTGCCTATTTTGATTAAAATAAATATTTTTGCACGTTTATTATGTAATATCATATACTTTATTATTATGTATCTACACTTATTAAAATGCTTATAAATAAAAAAACATAATTCAACATCTCGATTTCTTATATGAGGATGCCAGAATAACTAACTTTAGGCATTTTGGTGGGCAATTGGCTCCGTAAAATGGCACACAATCACTGAGCAGTTGATATTTTGTTAGCATATAAAGTAGCAATCCAGATGATAGGAGCTTACTATAGATAACATCCCAACAGACATCTTAAACATATGGTAAAAGAGAAAATTAATAAAAAATAATTTAATTTATGTAGCAGTAGCCATATCCTATGTATGTACAACAACGCCATCTACTAATAATTGCAAAAAGCTCAGACGCAAACCAATATATTTTTTTAATATAATTCCTGTAATTTAAAATAAATTAAATGACAGATAGCACAACTTGTATGACTCTTTCAATAACATTCTTTTTATGTTAGATCTCTTTCATAGGCATTAGATTCCTTTGTTCCTAGTTTGTATCCAATTAACCTCATTGCAACTATTTTTTTTAGTAAACAATAATTAAATTTTAGTTTAGATTTTAGGCATATCAGCCTAAAAAGTGAAAACAATAATTAAATGTAACATATCATTCAACATTTATTATTCTTGATCATCATAGGGTAAAAACCTGTTTTACCTTCTTAAAAATGCTAAAATATCTATTTTAGCGAGTTATTCAATAACCAGTAGATACTTTTATATTAATAAAATGTCAACAAATTAATAGTTTATTATAGATGATATCGCATAATAATACAAAAAATAAAAGAGATAGTGCATACATTAAAAAATACAATAAAATAATCACAAATAGAATCAAATTAATTCTTTACTTAATTAAATTTGCATTTTGAGAAATCCATTTCGGGATGTTGTTGCATGAACCTAAAAAACAATAATCAATAAAATGTTAAATATGTTTAATTTTATTGCAATTGAATAAAATAAATTATCATGAGAAAGCGTAGTAAACATTTATGATTTTTTTGTTTGATCATTTACTTACTTTTTGATAACATCCTGTTTCTTCTGATCTTCACTTGTTGGTAGTCCCAATTCCTTTTGCCTTTGATCATACATCATTTTTTCGACTAAGCCTCTAGTTTCACCATCCAAATCACTCAATTTCGATGTTTCCGGATTAATTTTTTTGGTACTAATATCGGGATCTGAGACAACTAATTTTGACCACCAATTCATTTTTCCTACCTACATACAAAAATTGCAATATCAAGTTTAAATTAATCACAAAATAATTGAAATAAACTCGTTAAAAGTAGCTAAAGCTGGTTACTCACTTCTGGAACTTGTAAAGTTATTTACTTACTTTTTCTAAATTGAATAGTAACGATTTTCCATCTTCTATGACCCATGTTGACTCTTCTAATTTAATTTCATGTGGAAAATCATCATCGATAATCGGTTCTTGGCCTTTTAACGCGCATTTGAGGTGTTTTTTCCCCAACACAACTACCAAATCTTTTTGTTTGACACGGAAGTTGACATTCAATGGAACACGAAGCTGAAAAAGAAATAAAATATTAGAATAAGACTTAATTTAAACGCAAGTAGGCGATACCTACAGCGACTAAGCGACTGCGCCACTTAAATTTAAGCGGAAGCGTATATGTAATATAAGTTAAAACCGGCATTTCTTAAGGCCGGAATATTCATCTGTTCGGTTAAGGTAATTACTGAACGCTTAAAATGTTTTTTATAGGGATAGTACAGTTTGGAAGAATAGAATAGCTATACATATTTCTGTGATAAAGCAACTTTTTAGTAATATGGTTGTGGCACTACTGCTTGTTGTTATAACGCTATTAAGCACTTTACTGAAAGGTTAATATATCGGCCTTAGTTCATAATTAAATAATTAAAATCAAATTGTGTTTTATTTTGACAAGAGCAACAATCGGCTATGAAGGTAAAGTTTCAAAAATATGCCCCACCCATCCTTCTGCGTTTGAACAATTAGATAGACTAAAAACGAAAATTTTTGATTTGCAAGTAGTCAAGTCCAAACCCCTGGCTATGTGCAGCAGCTTCCTAACAACGGTCGTTGATGACACCGAGGAACTGCACTCCACACGCCCAGTGCTTGCAAACCCCGCCAGGGTTACAAGACGGCTATTAGCACCCTGTGTGGGTGAGTTTGCAGGCACTCTAGGTGAGTGCGTATGTAGCTCTCTGACTGAGAGTGTTAGTGAACAAACTTTTGATTTAAATAAAAAAATGTTAAACAACCATATAACCAACTCCGACGCTCCGGAACCCAACACCAAGAATCCACCAAATTCTCCTGGGCCTGGACCTCCGTCGCCAGTCTCAAAGCCCCGCCGGTGACACGCCTTTGAGGCCACAACATCAATCCTGCTTCCAGCAATATAAAAAAAAAACAACTACCAAGATTAGGCCAAGATCACCTAATCCAAGACGCACATTCCCTAGAAGGTGTCTGACCCGTCACTACAAAGAACTTCAGAAGAATGAAAGAATTTTCAGCAAAAAAATCAACCGTCCCGTTCCACACCACCAAAACGACTTCCAGACTCTCGTACCACCTAGGAGACGTTAATAGAAGTCAAACCTAAATCTTGGTTCAAACTCAAACCAAGATCATATTACCCTATAATGACAAGAAAACAAGTCAATCAAGATAAAAAAATAATAACTTTTAGCAATAACCTATGATGAATAGGCAATAATAAGAGACCCTAAAAGAATAACTCACTCACACGTCTCAAACCGAGAAAAATTCAAGCAAAACTTAGAGGAAAACCATGAGCTGGTAAGATTGAAATCCAATGTACAAGGCTTTCAGAAGAAATACTGGATCCGCATCGTGTACAGGATCAACATTGCAACCCGTTAGTGAGACACAGACTTAACTTTAAAGACTGCGGCAACAGCTCCTAGAACGTAACCAGCAACGCCCTCGCTCCAATACTGAATCTGATTACGTTTAATCTGGTCGACAACCCGGAAACTAAACTCAAACACAGCAAAAGCCAACTATCATTATCGACCAGCATGATTCCCTCACTACTGGACGTGGACGTGAACCCTATAAAACAAGATTCATAGGGTAGCATGACTTTAACCTAACCCAGGCTCAAGATCTGCAGAAAACCACGTAACCCAAAGCAAAAAACGACGTCAGCAAAAAAAGTGGCAAAACCAAGCAGTCATCAACACGAACTCAAGAACGATGCATCCCGGAACCTGGACTCATGTGCAACCCAGACTACCTAACCAACATCCACTGATACGTGATTTAATCCTAGACAAATTTTCCAGAAAGATTGACTGATTTTAGTTGACTACGAGTGTAGGGGATTATTGCAAACACGTGACTTGCGAGGGACATAGTCTCAAAGTCAACAAAACACCGCAACGCCAAAAATCGCCAGCGAGTTAAACAGCCGGCTTCAAGGCCACCACATCAAACCTACTTCTAGAAAAAACTATTAAAAAAAACTACTGAATGCGATAAGCAAAGATTATCTAATGCAGAGCGCATATTCCACAAAAGGTGTCTTAAACAACCTCCGCCAAAACCTAGTAGTTTTAAAGCCGCCACCGAGATACTGGCTGCGATTGCTTATTCCTGGCCGCGCAACCGATAATGCATTTCCAACAACCTCCCTCCGCCAAGACCTCGTGGAAGCTTCGAGAGTAACCACGGCCCTCAGCTACAAGACGCAATTCTCGTCAAAAACAATCAAAACTGTTTTCACTCCCTGCGGCAATTTCCAGAAAGAAACAAACCTGAGGCAACATCACCAGCTCAAGAACCACCGTCAACCACTGCCTCCAATAAGCTAAGACCGTAACATTAGGCAAATTAAAGTAAAGGCACCTCAAACCAACCACCAGCCCCTGGAGGGTAACCACTGCCCCCATCTCATAACTGTTTCTACTCCCTGCGGCAATTTCCAAAAGAAAACAAGACCAAAACCCACAAACAAACCCCAGATACTAATAACCATTTTCTCAGGCAACATAACCAGCCCAAGAACCACCATTAACCACTTTCTCCACAGAAGCGGAGCTATCTCTAAGGTAGGTTCTGCAATGCGGAAAAGCCCACAGGTATATGAAGCCACCGACCTTAATTTCAAATCCTGGTGCCCACCAAAACCACTAATCCAAACTACATACCCATAAAAGTTGAACTTAGTTCAATAAATTGGATAACAAACACTCGGGCGGTTGGAGGTGAACTTATGTTCACGTGCTTTGGATTTATATCCAAAGCACACGTCTACAATATTTAAACTTTGATTGTTTGTGATCAATAAACTGGTTCACAAACACTCGAGTGGGTTGTATGGGCAACACTAATCCAACTATACGCTCATAAGAGTTGAATTTAGTTCACGCCCACTCACCCAAGTGTTTGTGATCAATAAATTAGAGCACACACATTCGGGCGGGTGGGCAGGCAACACAGACTAAAGCACACACATATTTGAACTTTGATGAAAAGAGTTTTTGATTGTAAGCGTGTGGTTTGCATTAGTGTAAACAACCAGATCAAGTGAAAACTGTCAAAATATTTGTCTCGTAACAACTGTCGTAAAAATAAATCACTGTCAAAATAACCAGCGGCACAAGTCAAAAAATTAAAGCACGCAAAAACTGTAAAAAAGTGATTTATGCGGCAACTGTCAAAATGAGTATTGTGTCACAAAATACAGGTTAAATAATCAAAACCGACTAAGAGTGAGCCCTTTTCAATATTTTGCGGTAAGACTCAAAAATCCTAGTTCCGCCACTGCTCCTCCAACAAACCCTATCTACAGAAAAAATCCCTTATTTCGGGTAATTACCAAAATAATGGCAACGCTGTTACTGATAAATCCGCTACATTTGACAAAAAAAAAACGTTAAAAGATAGTAAAACAAAACTTAATTACTTCAAACTAAAAAATATAATTATAAATGCATTGCAATCGTTATATAATAACACTTATTCTGTTTTAAAATAAATGATAATCCTAGGTCAAGATATTCATAATCCTTTTTTACGATCAAAATTCCATAGATTCCATTGCAATTTTTATTGCCACTTGAATACATTTTAATGATAGCCACGTAGTTATTCAAACAGTAGCACACTATAAATGTCCAGACTACTCAATAACACACAAAACATTTAATTTAGCAACATGCAAGCAATCCCTGAAGGTTGCCTATGTGATGTGAATGAATGAATCAAGCTGTAAAAAAAAAACGAAACATTGACATCTTCAATGGATTTACAATATTATACGAACCTTGACCCATTATCAACTTTGCTTAATCATCCCAAAAGAGAATTTATTGGAAATTTGTAATATTTTAGTGAAAAACAATCGTAATTAACCTTGTTATTATAAATAAAATCATTTTTTGGAATCAGTGACGTATAAAACCTTCCTATTACTAATCTTTGAGATAATACGCATTAAATTAATTATCTCGATACAAAGGAAGATACTTAATAACTCATATTTATTGCACAATCCAACGTATATTCAATATATACATAAAAAATCAGTATCCCTTTTACGCAAGAATTGACGTAGATACGGTCTGATAGTTTCAGAAAACTTCGGCCGCAAAGGTCAAATAAAAGCACATTCGTTGCAATTTTTCTCGCTTTGTATTAATTATTTATAGTTTGCTTTTCCAATTAGGAAGTATACACATAGCGAATTAGATTTAATAAAATAATTTTGTAATTTTCATTATTGTTTTGTTGCGGCGTTTTACAACTTCGTGCGAAATCCGGGTTAAACTCTCGTAGCAAGGTCGTTGCTACATTTATGATCGCAACAGCTTCGCAATGGACATACCTTTATGCATTTTTAATATTATCCAAACGGCTTTTTTTCCTTCGTCTACTTCTTTGGTGCAATTTGGTTATTTTGTTTGTTTGTAATCAGGTAACAAGTAAGCGAGACACGGAGCGAATTTATTTTATGGCGATTTCGTTAATAGTCTCACCACGTATAATGCATACTAATTGCATGAAATATTTTCTTAACGTTGAATGTTTATTTGGTATTGCCTCAGGTGTAAGTTCAAAATTAAATTAGGAGCGATCTTGATTTTTTTTGTTGATGTATAATGGTTTAATCATCCATGCATAATTCATTTAACTCACAAAGAACACAAAATTTGTAACTAGACAAGCCACTTGCATGATTAGTATAATACTTGAATTGATTGAGGTAGCAATTTGGATCAATCTATTAATGAATGTCAATTATGCCTGGAATCACACATCTCGTCGAAACGCTTCTAAGAGATCCAGCGGCGCATCATCTCATGTATTCTAATGGCGCAAAATAAAATCCACTTTTTAGAAGCGTTGTGTGTTTCCACCCGTTAGCACGAACGGTTACTCTAATCTAAGTATTAAGAAAAATAACATTATGTATTAAGTTATGCACCGAGTTCCAAAAGAAAAAGAGCTTGTTTTTCCATCAAGAAACGTAAAGTAGAATATTTTAGACATATCATGAGGAGAGAAAGATACTCTATTCTACAATTGATCATGCAAAGAAAAATAAACGGTAAAACATCAAGCGAGCGACGAAGAACTTCCTGGCTCAGAAACCTACGAGAGTGGTATGGACGTACATCTACCGAACTATTTAGAGCTGCTGCATCGAAAGTGAGAATTGCTATAATGATAGCTAACCTACGTCTGGACCAGCACCCTAAGAAAAATAAGTATTCCTTCTATCTTCAATCTTCTTGATAGTAAGTAGCCGCAATAGTAACAGAATCAAAGAAATTAAAGATTCGTCAGGTGTTTCGTCTTATTTCGGTGTTACTAAAAATGGTTGGAAGGGCTTAGGTACAAGAGAACGGAGCTTGGAGTAAATCGACTTCAAGTTGCGTGAGTGCATTTATGTGTGAAACTCTCTGAAAGATGCAAGAAAAAGCTTTCATATTGCTCTCGACTGTGGTGCTATGTCAGAAAACAGTTGAGTTTTTTGTTAAAGACCCTCTGTGGATGATCCCTAGGTGTAATGGACCCCAAGTGTAACTAGTTGAAAACTTAAATGACGTTGAGCTACTCTCTGAACAAGACAAGTGGTCGTTGTGAATTGTGCGGGATCTGCAAAACCACCAAGCGCTCTAAAAAAAGTCTTCTTCTTCAGGATAGCCGTTTGCTTATTCTTAAGTAGCTGCATGTCTGCAATGCAGCGTAGTCGTTTACTTCCTTCTGAAGCACTGGTCATTAACAGTCCTGGAGATGTTCTATAAATGCGTCATCACCATGTACTCTGAATAATAACAAGTTTACTTTACTGCTGTTAAAGCCCAAGTAAAGATAAAGACAAGATTTATTCAAGTTGTTATCGGCACAATGGCAGCGTCAAGGATGAAGAAACTAAGTTCTTTGAAACACAGCTCCTCCACCATCAAGAAACCCTCTGAAGCGGTGTTCCGTAAGCTCTTTGTAGCACTCAGTCGAAGCCTAGACATCAAAGTAGCCACATTGCAGTAAAAGATACCATTAAAAAAGAGAATTCTGGACTAGCCACTGCCACCGTTATTTGCCGTGCCGTACCGCTGCCACCCACGACGGACTTGGACAACTTCCCTTACTAGAACCTTTGTTACCAAAAGACTGCCAAAAAGCTGCTACAAGGATGGCCTAAGAAAAGCAAGAGTTGCTTCTGCTAAGTGCACCTTGCATTATTTTGCAAAAGTCACTTAATCCGTGCTTCGCTTAACACCCCAATACTTAAAACTTTACTTTTCAGGTCGCCGCCGGAATTGATCTTGGATCAGAACGCCCACAATCTGCATCAACCCCCTCCTCTAACTCATGACAAATGCATCATCCATATTGTTGCAAACCTCAAGCTGCCCCTACTATGTCTGCAACCTGGAAGCAGGCAGGAAAATGTAATTGCTGAGAGCAATGAAGCATCTGAAAACAAGATAAACCGGCTGACCGCGCAACCTCAAATTAAGAACGCCGGTTATCAAAAGAGAATCTTTGGAAATTATACGGACACAATTCAAAACTCAACATGCAACCATCAACGAGGTCGAAGACAAGACGGTACAACTAGTTACAACAACCCTGGTCATCTAACACGCCGGGACCATCAAGAAAAAGTATACAAAGAAGCAGTATACTCCCCACACGTAGTCATAGACATTAGCGACACCGGCAAACCCAAATAACCCAAAAATAGCAAACTCGACAAAAGCTGCCTTACAGAAACCATCAAAACTCTCGCATCAAAAATCATCGGAGAAACACTATACAAGAAAATAAACCGTCTCACCTGCAATACCCGCCCAAGAAAACAGAAGTACCTGCAGTTGAACCCAACCAAGCCCTCAACAAAAAATGCGTGGAGTTACGA
Source organism: Tachinus rufipes (assembly GCA_963932245.1). Taxonomy (NCBI): domain Eukaryota; kingdom Metazoa; phylum Arthropoda; class Insecta; order Coleoptera; family Staphylinidae; genus Tachinus; species Tachinus rufipes. The sequence continues at coordinate 128,404,236 of OZ010741.1, forward strand.
TTTAACAAAAAGTTCACCACCACCAATCACCATCCCTAGTTGGTCTTTATGTAGTAAGACAATATCGTATAATGTATCTCTAACGTGCGCAAAAGCAACAATTTGTAAAAACTGTGCCACCGTTAAAATTCTAGTCTAAACCTAGACCTACCCGCGTTTAGACAATCCCGGGCTCGCAAGTGGAAAACATAGTAAACCGCAAGACATTCACTGACAAATATTAAAACCACTGTAGACACTTTTAACACAACAGACTTCTCCCTTCCGTAAATAATAGTGACCCAACCAAATCGGCAATCACCAGCACCAAAACATGATCACCAACAAAAAAAGAAAAAAGCGAACCCATGACCAAACGACAAAGCGGAAAAAAAATCCGTTACGGCCAAATCCAAGAAGACCGGATCCGCAACCGCCGCGTCGGTCAAGAAGTCCCCGGCCAAGTCGCTGTCAAAAACAAAGAAGGGCGGACCCACCAAAAAACGCCAAGTCTCTCCTATGAAACCGGCCCCAAAGAAGTAAACGGCGCAAAGACAACCCGCCATCACCTACCAAGCCCAAAGTCAGGCCACCAGCCAAGTAGCAACACTATCAAAGCAGACTATCAGCCGAATCAATATCATCCAGTCCAGGAGAACATCAACTAAACCAGAGTCAATACCAACCAAGATCCAAGTCCAGAAATAACTACCACATTGATTGCACCTATATACAAACCCAAAAGTAGCCTCTTTTACCTGACATTATGCAAAAACAGATGTGTCTACGGATTAACGGAAATACCTTAATCATCCTCCGCACATAGATGAACCCAGAAACATGGCCTAGTGCAGATCACAAATCACTATCTGAATGTTACAAAACTACAACTCTCAGAAACAGCAGTATTGCCAAAACTAAAACCCCTACTCAGCCTGAGGTCCAACAGAGGTTTAATACACTTGGGAAACATCTTCAACAAACCTCCAACCAAACAAACCAGTTTAAAGTCCTAGCACTACAACCTAAAGCCACGTAATACTCATGGCACAAATGGAAAACTAGTCCAGCAAATATTACATAAAAAATCTAAGAAGTCCCTACACACTCCAGTGAAGATGTAATAGCCGGAGTAAATGCACCAATTACATCATCTCCAAAATGTTTCGTCCTCAATAAGCCCCTCCAGGTTCAGAAGACAATAACACTATTCCTCGAACAACAAATATCAAACTGTTCTGATGCAACAGCAGTTCAGAACAGCAAGCTATTCACTTCGTAGAACAGCCGACCGCATCCGTCAAGACTAGAACTCCTCCTGTCTTCAATCCAAACTCCGCAACAGCAGCTTCCTCCGACCTGGTGATATCCATCACCTCCACGTCAAATGTAACGAAAATCCGTGGGACACCCCAAACCTTGCTTGCTGATTTACGCAATAAAAAGTTCTTATCCAAAAACCATACTCTGAGTGAGTGTGATGAAGTCGTACCCATAAGTTACTGTAGTCTAACTAAAATCGTATAAGGAAAAAAGTACAAATTTGCACACACCAGTACCGTGTGTCTTCCCACTCAAATCCACTCAACTGCCTTTCAAAGACCTTGTCGGCCGCTCTCAAAAAAGGTAAAGATGCTAGAGGTCGTCAGTGGTGCTGCTGAGCTGGTAGTTCTGACGGTTTCTTTCCTTTTAATAACTTTTTCCTTCTTGTCCTAGATAGGTAGACTAGGATCCGAGAAGCGGTGCCTTCAAAATGCGTAACAAGCGTTATATCGCTTGTCATCGAGAACGCAACCGTTTAAAGTGTCAATATTCTATATCTATACTACTCCCTTCATGTCCATATGGCTATAGCCTGGCAATGTTGGGTCCTAGCTGGCGTTTTCCATTAAAACTATGCAAAACATAAGATGCTCACGTGACTACAACAAGAGCATAAAAGCAACAAAGCCAAAACATCAATGCCAAAGACAACATCCGACAAGGTTACAACAAAGCAGTATGCCCAAACAACCAACACACTTAGTCCGCCGGCTCACAACCTCTCACCTTGCACCATAGTCTGATGTTTATTAATTGTACCTGAGGAACAACTCTTAGAAAATCTTAAAGAAAAAACTCCAAACCGGCTCCGGGCCTAGCACGACAACTCAAAACCACGTGACTAACCGTCAAGAATAGCATACATAAACAACTTCAATGCCTAAAGTGCATCCAAAGACCCTCATATATTTAATTGTTCTTCCTCCTACTAGTTCACAGGCCATCACAGACTCTCCAAAAAGCAGATCGTAATTATTTTAAAGATTTAAGAGACTCTCGTTAGTTACTCTTAGTTTAATGCTAGACAATCCTATGCTTACTAAAAAAGTAAAAATTCTTAACCAAAACCTTTACTTCAATTGCAATAGTACTTCCAAGACACTCCTATATCTAATAGTTTCTCACACTAGTTCCTAGGCAATAACAGACTCCCCAAAATAAATAGTAAGTTTTACAAAAACCTTCCATGCACAGCCACTCACTCTTAGTTTATGTTGGCACATCTAGACTTTCCAAAAACCTCGACATAATAGACCCTAATAAATCGAGTCTTTCCCAAACCATCCCAAGCAGATAAATAAACAAACTAAAAACTTTGAAAATGTGGTTTCATGGAAGAATTTTGAAGATCCAATAGATAGCAAGAAAGACCAACAAGAAATTCCTACAACGGATTAATACAGACCGAGCTCCGATGACTTCAATAAAGAGACAAAAAACGGCCTATCTAGATCACGTAATGCTCATCCAAAACTACCAGACTCATAATCGAAGATGCAGAAAAAGGCCACAAACATCCATTAATGAATATATGCAGTACAAAAAGAAGAAACATAACACAACTCTATTGATAAGGTTGCATAATAGTTAGATCAACAACCTTGTAAGATTTAGATCGTTCTTGAACTTCGGTAATCCTTTTTTTGTTTAGAAAAGATCCATGTTCCTTTGTTGTTTTTGCTTCTTCTGCGTACTTTCTCTATGTCTTCCTGTTATGAGCCATTTGTTTACCTTCAGTTTTCATCTCGTTCTTAGTCTACCTCTTCTTCTATTGTCTTTTGGATCCCATTCCATCATCCAAATCATCTTTTATTTCATTTATTATGTCTTCTCCTCCGCATTGCTCTGCTCCATTAGTGTCTTCCCTTCTCTTACTATTAATTTTTTGCTCCCAAAATTGTCCTCATCCTCCTTTCTGAACAATAGTTAACATTAAATATATTGTTATTTATCCCAGAATACAAAACTGAAATAAAATATTTGCTAATTTAAAGATGATAATATTATGATGACATCTTTAGACCAAACCTTTGACATTTATTACTTAATCTGGCATTTTGTGCGTTTTTGTAGATATTTTTGGCATTTCTAGATTAACCTTTAGATTTTTTTTAATTAAATAACTTCAACAATAAAAATTTATTAAATTGATGATAATTTTAAACAAAAATGTTATTATTAATAATAATAATAAAGAAATAACTTCCTATTCTGCATTCCAACATTTATATTACAAGGCAAACTAAAATGAATTCATTCGCGCACCTTCAACCAAAAAGATGTGATGCATTTAATTACTCAATTAATATAAATTATTAAAAAAAAAACGGAAATTGTCTGCATAATAAAACTAACAAACCAAATTTATTAAAATAAAATTACAATCTGCAAAATTGTTATATAACACTTGTATTGGTTCATTCTAGAACATTACAGGTGAAATTTCAGTGTCAAGATTATGCGGTCAATGTAACGTGTTTCGCAATAAAATGTGAAACATCCCGCATACTAAGTATTGAATTCCAGCGATATTTATTCTTAAACGGCCATCAAAAATTCCCCATCATTTAGGAGGGATTATAGAAAATTGTTAACAATAATATTTTTTATTGTGTTGGTGAAAATTGGCGTGCGTTAAGTTCGGTTGATAAGTGTGTTATTTGGATATGGCTCATTCAGAATCGGTAAGTGAAATTGCTTTCTTATATAACAATTTTTAGTGTTTATTCATCATTTGGTAATATTGTGCAAGGGATTTGGTTGATGATAAATATTTAAATGCTTCAAGAGGTGTGTTATGGACTGATATTAAGAAACTGATGTTAATTGTTGTTTTTTTTTTTAATAATGACTGGAAAATTATATAATTTTTAATTAGTACAGAATTGGTAATATTTATACAAACCCTTTAACAAATTAATTATTCAATGTGTAATAAGCATTAATTTCATGCAGCAAGTAGTTGAATAAAATGATATTTCTTACAATATTGGACAATAAATCGGTTTGTTCAGACCGTATGTATGCCAAGTCGTTGCCAACATTTTCCATTTGTTATGCGCATTGACATTATACGACTTATATCATTATACCATTCAAAAATGATTAGATAATTAGTTAATTTCACATAATCCATAAAAATCATATCATTACCGATTTCAATTCATTGTGGTTTTAAACTTTAAAACTATAAAAAACAAACCCTTCAATATAGTTACACAGTCAACATTTTATTTTTTTCAAAAACTTGAAAAAGCAAAGTCGAAAATTAGTAGCGTGAGCCACGCTTTAGTGAGTCACGAACGTGAACAACGATAAATTAACAAAACTTCACAAGTCAATCAATGGTTTATAAATATAATTTATGCATTCGTATCCCACAAATTGGTATTACACAGAAAAACTTGACTTACGTTCGTGAATGTGATTTAAACTAAAATTCGTTACAAATAACTGTATTATTTTGCAAACCGCTACTGATCGTACGTGGCAATATTAAAAAAAATTCTTCATTCACGTTCGTGATTCACAACTTACCTAAATTATTTTTATTTTTCGAATCGTTAAACTAGTCAAAAATTCACAAACAACGTTTGTAAACTAACTATGTATATAACTTATAGATTCACAACTCAAATAACTTGTTCTAATATAACTTATGCATTCGTATCTCACGAATTCGTAGTGTACACAAAACGTGTTTCGTTTTAATAAATATAATTTATATATTCGTATCTCACGAATTGGTAATATCACAAAGCGTGGTTCACAAAAACTTGACTCACGTTCGTGAACGCATCTTAAACTACCAATTCGTAATACAAAATAGTTATATTATTTTACAAACTACTCACGAATAGTTGGTCGCAATGTATTTAATTCTTCATTCACGTTCATGATTCACAATTCATGTTAACTTATCTAAATTATTTTTCAAGTCGTTTAACTAGTTTCTAAAAGTCACAAACACCTTTCACGTTCGTACATGTGATTCACGAATGAGAGCAACGTTTGTAAAACAAAACTTATAGATCCACAATTCAAACAACTTTTTTAAAATATAATTTATGCATTCGTATCTCACAAAATAGTTATGTGCACAAAAATTTGTATTATTATTTCACAAACCGTTCGTGGCAATATATAGAAGATTTAATTCTTCATTCACGTTCATGATTCACTGTTCATGTCGTGATTCACGAATGTCAGCAACGTTTGCAAACTTATAGATTCAAATAAATTATAAATTTTTATAAATATAATTTATCTATTCGTATCTCACGCACTGATACTGTACACAAAAATTGGAAACTGTAAAAAAAAAACGTCTTAAACTATTAAAAAATTCATAATAATTATGAATGTTCCCAAATTCTCAAAGATATTACTGAACTGTAAAACATATCATAAAACATGTCAATAAGAGTCAATAAAAGTTATTAAACTGTCAACATTTTCCGTTCTCCATAAAAGTTCTGTCAAAAGTGCCTTCGCTTAAAAAAAATTATAAACCTTCATTAAACTATTAGAAAAACTATAAATGTTCTCATGCTGTCAAAAAACGTTCTTGAACTATCAAAAAAATCATAAAATGTGCACAGGTTCAACGTCAAAATATGTATAAAAAATTCAAAAACTTTCAAAAAAATAATGAATTCTCAAAAATGTTATTAAACGTTCTTGAATTATAAAAAAAACATCTTGAACTGTCAAAAATATCATAAGGTGTTTCAAAACTGTCATAAAATGTTTCTGCATAGTCAAAAAATGTATAAAAGGTTCTAAACTGTCAAAAAAATGTTTATAAACTGTCAAAAATGTCATAAACTGTTCTTAAATTATAAAATTGTCATAAAATAATTACAAAACGTTTATGCAAATAAAAAAAAAACATTATACAAATTTTAAACTGTCAAAAATTACATAAAATATATCCAAACTAGCAAAAAATGTCATTAAAAGTTTCTTAACGGTTCAAAATGCCTAAAAATGTCATAAAATGTTTATGCATAGTTAAAAAACGTATAAAAAAGTCTAAACCGTCAAAAAATGTTCATAAACTGTCCAAAAAATGTATAAAAACATTTAAACAGTCAAAAAATGTCACCGTCAAAAAATGTCACTGTCAAAAATTAGATAAAATGTACACAAAAAAATGTCATTAAATGTTTTTGAAAAGTAAAAAATACCATGAAATATTCTTTAATTATAAGAAACGTTTTCCCACAATTGTATACAAAGTTCAAAACTGTCAAAAATGTCATAAAATGTTCTTGAAACTATAAAACTGTCATAAAATAATTACAAAATGTTTCCGCAAAATAAAAAAAAGTTCTAAATTGTCAAAAAAATAATTCATAAACTGTTTGTTATAAAATAATTACAAAATGTTCCTAAAATGTTTATAAACTGTCAAAAATATCCTATGCTGTCAAAAATGTCATAAAATGTTCTCGAAACTAAAAAAATGTTTCATTATAGTCAAAAAATGTATTTAAATTTATAAACTGTAAAAAATATTATAAAAAGTGCCCAGACAAGCAAAACATTTTTGAACGGTCAAAAAAGCGATAAAATGTTCATAGATTATCAAAAATGTCATAAAATGTTTTAGGCAAAACATGTATGTATAAAAAGTTCTAAACTGTCAAAAACGTTCATAAACTGTCAAAAACGTTCAAAACCTGTCAAAAACGTTCATAAACTGTCAAAAAAGTTCGTAAACTGTCAAAAAACGTACAAACTGTCAAAAAAATGTATAAGCATTTATAAACTGTCAAAAAATGTCAAGAATTACATAAAATGTACACACAAAATGTCATTAAATGTGTATGAATAGTGAAAAATGCCATGAGAAATATTCTTTAAATATCAGAAAGATTTTCGCATTGTCAACAAATGTATAAAAAGTTCAAAACTGTCAAAAAATGTTCATAAACTGTCAAAAATATCCCAAACTGTTAAAAATGTCATAAAACGATTACAAAACGTTTCTGCAAAATCAAAAATGCATAAAAAATTCTAAACTGTAAAAAAAATCATGAAGTGTCAAAAATATCCTAAACTGTCAAAAATGACATAAAATGTTCTTAAACTATAAAAATGTTATAAAATGATTACAAAATGTTTCTGCATAGTCAAAAAATGTATAATAAATTTTAAACTCCCTAAAATGTTTATAAACTGTCAAAAATATCATAAAATGTATCCAAACTAGCAAAAAATGTCATTAAAAGTTTTGAACGGTCAAAAATGCCATAAAAAGTTCCATAGATTATAAAAAATGACATAAAATGTTTTTGCACAGTCAAAATGAATAAAAAGTTCTAAACGTCAAAGAATGTTCATAAACTGTCAAAAATGTCATAAAATGTTCTTAATCTATAAAACTGTCATAATGATTACAAAATGTTTATGCAAATTAAAAAAATGTATATTAACTAACAAAATTACATGAAATGTATACAAACTATCTTTCTGCAAAGTCAAAAAATGTATAAAAACTTTTAAACTGTCATAAAAAGTGTTTGAACGGTCAAAAATATAATGAAATGCATAAAAAGTTCTAATCTGTCAGAAAAATGTTTATAAACTGTCAAAAATGTCATAAAATGTTCTTAAACTATAAAACTGTCATAAAATGATTACAAAATGTTTGTGCAATGTCAAAAAACGCACAAAAAAATTCTAATCTGTCAAAAAATGTTCATCAACTGTCAAACATATCGTCATAATATATTACAAAATGTTTCTGCAAAGTCAGAAAATGTATAAAAACTTTTAACTTGCCAAATTTTTTTATAAACTGTTAAAAATATCATAAATTGTATCCAAACTAGCAAAAAATGTTATTAAAAGTTTTTGAACTGTTAAAAATGCCAAAAATTGATCATAGATTATGAAAAATATCATAAAATGTTTTTGCATCTGTCAAAAAAAAATTATAAACTGTCAAAACTGCCTTAAACTGTCAAAAATTACATAAACTATAAAACTGTCATAAAATGATTACAAAATGTTTATGCAAAGTCAAAAAAATGCATAAAAAGTTCTAAACTGTCAAAAAAATTTCATAAACTGTCAAAAATATCATAAAATGTTCTTAAACTATAAATATGTTATAAAATGTTTCAGCATAGCCAAAAAATGTATAAAAAGTTCTAAACTGCCAAAAAAATGTTCATATGTTCATAAACTATCAAAAATAACTGTCACAAAATCATAAATGTTCTTAAACTATGAAACTGCCATAAAATGATATTACAAAATCATAAAATATTCTTAAACTATAAAACTGTCATAAAATGATTACAAAATGTTTCTGCAAAGTCAAAAAATGCATAAAAAATTCTAAACTGTCAAATAAATTTTCATAAACTGTCAGAAATATCACGAACTGTCAAAAATGTTCTTAAACTATAAAATAGTTACAAAATGTTCCTGCAAAATCAAAAAATGTATAAAAACTTTTAAACTGTCTAAATACGTTTATAAAAAATATCATAAAAGCAAAAAGTTTCATTAAAAGTTTTATGAATCAAAAATGTCATAAAATGTTTATAAAGTATCAATAATGTTATAAAATGATTTAGCACAGTCTAAACATCTAAACTGTCAAAAAAATGTATAAAAAATTTTAAACTGTCAAAAAATGTCAATAATTACATAAAATGTACACAAAAAATTTCATTAAAAGTTTTTGAACAGTCAAACATGCTATAAAATATTTATGCATAGTCAAAAAATGTATAAAAAGTTCTAAACTGTCAATAAAAATGTTTGTGAACTGTCAAAAATATCCTATACTGTCAAAAACGTCATAAACTGTTCTTGAAACTATATAAATGTTTACAAAATATTTCAGCATAGTCAAAAAATGCATTTAAAATTATAAACTGTCAAAAATTGTTCGCAACTGTAAAAAATATCATAATATGTGACCGTCTAGCAAAATATGTCATTAAATTTTTTTGAATAGTCAAAAATGCCATAAAACGTTTATAGATCATCAAAAACGTCATAAAAAGTTTTTGCATAGTCAAAAATTTTAATAAAACTGTCCAAAATGTCATAAAATTGTAAAAAAAATTCACAACTATAACAAAATATTATAAAATGTGCCCAGACAATGTTCATAGATTATCTAAAATGTCATAAAATGTTTTAGCACAGTCAAAAGATGTATAAAAAGTTTTAAACTGTCACAAAATTGTATAAAAAAATTTAAATCTGTCAAAAATTAGATAAAATGTGCACAAAAAATGACTTTAAATGTTTTTGAACAGTCAAAAATGCCTTAAAATGTTCTTTAATTATCAAAAACAATTTTCCATTGTCAAAAAATGTATGGAAAGTTCAAAACGTCAAAAAAATTATCATAAACTGTCAAAAATGTCATAAAATGATTACAAAATGTCAAAAAATGCATAAAAAGGTCTAATAAACTGTCAAAAATATCTTGAACTGTTAAAAAAGTTTACAAAATGTATCAGCATAAACAAAAAAATTATAAAAAATTTAAGCCGCCAAAAAATGTTTATTAACTGTCAAAAATATCATAAAATGTATCCAAACTAGCAAAAAAATGTCATTCAAAGTTTCTAAACGGTGAAAAATTCTATAAAATGTTTCTAAAGTTATCAAAAATGTCATAAAATGTTTTGGCATAGTCAAAAACTGTCAAAAATATCTTAAACGATAAAAAATGTCTAAAAATGTTCTCAAACTATAAAACTATCATAAAATGATCACAAAATGTTTCTGTAAAGTCAAAAAACGTATAAAACTGTCAACAAAATATTCATAAACTATCAAAAATATCTTAATGTATAAAAAATTATAAATTGTCAAAAAAAATGTTCATAAATCGTCAAAACTATCCTGAGCTATCAAAAGTGTCATAAAACGTATAAAATTATCTAAACTGTCTAGAAATGTTCATAAACTGTCAAGAAATGTTCATAAACTGTCAAAAAAATCATAAAAGCTGTAAAAAAATGGTCTATAAATCATAAAAAATTCTTGAACAGTAAAAAAATGTAGTTATAAAAAGTCTTAAACTATAAAACTATAAAAAAATGACATAATATGTTTCTGCATAGCCCAACTTATATAAAAAGTTCTAAATTGTCATTAAAAAACTTTTTGAACGGTCAAAAATTTCATATATGATCATGAATCATCAAAAATGTCATGTCAAATAACATATAAAGGCAATATACGCAACCTTTATAATAATAATAATAGCGTTATTATTCCAAAAATGTATTCTTTATTTTTCAATGCATTTCAAGCTGTAAATGCATTTACTGATCAATTTTTATAATTCGAGTATGTTTTGCTTCTTGAATGTCAGTCATCTTTTATAGTACTGCAGGCGATCTATCAATTATTCTTCACATTTTCTGAACATCACACCACAATAAAATCTTAAACAAAAATTTCTTTCTAAATTTATCGAAGATAATTTTTGTTTTCTTCCTGGAGTTGTTGTGCAGGTAGGGTCACCTTTGTCGGGTTGATAATGAAGCTTGCAACTTTATCTTGATTATTATGTAGATTTGAAGTTGCAAATGTTTTCTTTTGTTTAATATATGGCCACGTGTTCACGGCCTTAGGATATGCGCGTACTAAATAATCTAGGACTAATTTCATTGCTTCGATTCTTATGGGACCTCTTGTGGCGACTGAACATAACATATATACAATAATAAAGTATCATAAACTGTATTAATAACAATAAATTCCTTCAATGGATAACAAAATATAATACAATAATTTCATGCATCAGATTAATAAGCAATTTAGCAAGCAGCGTGTACTAAACGCTTTAAAGATTAACAACAATAATCTTAAATTTAATTTGCAATCCTTTAAGAGATTTCGTCGGCGGCGTTTTTGCTTACTCTTCCTTGTGCATCATAACAATAATAAAGATAAAATATAAATCCTCATGCAGATACATTCTCAAGAGCAGGATGAAGGAAAAAAATATGTTTCATAAGTATCTTTACATCTACGTGCGTTTAAGAGCGCTCCTTTATATTTATGTGAACAAACGCCGAAGGCCACCAGACTTTTCAGCTCCGTAATCTATAAGTGGATTTAGCAATATGTCGTGCATTGTTCGGCATATTCATTGCCAATGTTAAGCAGCAATTTTTAGTAAATGTCAAATTGTTTTGTTTTAATTATGCGTTATAATTCATATTTTATAGTCCGCTTTGTGAAACATCAGGAAGCCGGGTATACGCGTACATGCGTATGTTGTGATGCAATTGTAATGACGTACGAATATGATTGCAATATTTTATACGTCGATGAATCAAGAATTATAATGGAATGATTTATTCTATCAATGATAATACTTATTTAGAAATTTCTGGAAAATTACAAATTGATTTAATTTTTCTTTGTTATAATAACAATGTCACGATACAATCCTTTTAATAAATTAGTTTTTTCATGTAAAGCCAAAAATATTCAAATTACATTAAAATGTAACATTAATTTAAAACAAATGTTTTATTGCCTAAGAATATAACGCTAATTTTTAACAAACCAAACTGTTTATTTTATAATTTCTACACACCCAATTAAATTTAATGGACCACAAATAGTTTTTTTTTTTGTAAAAAAACAAGACAATATTTTAAACCATAATCGTGAGTTTCTGAGGTGATGACATTTTAATTACATGGATCTTTTCAACAATATGAAATAATTACTGATATTATATATATATATATATATATAGAATATTTCTATTAAAAAACTTGTTATTACTATGAAATTACGTAATGCCTTTAAGCACTTGCAAACATATTTTTGTCAAGAGACGAAAACCTTTTTAGAAAAATAACAATTTCTGAATAGATTCACAATTTGTTTTAAGCACTGTTTACAATGAAAAATGCTAAATATTTTTAATAATTAATTATATAAAATATGTAATTTTTTTTTTTAAATTTCAAAACGTGATATTTCGAAATTTTAGTAGATAAGCAGTCTGTGAACATTGACCTTGAATATTTGTGCCTTACAAGTCTCGGGAAATAATAATAATAAGTTTATTCCAGGTTTTGATGGTACGGCCACGGGAGTTATGTTAGTTTATAAACAATTTGTTTTATAAATTTATTTTAAAAAATAATAAATACTGGTACTAATATATTAATACCCTGTACATGTGAAAATTTTCGACGACCCTATCTGCACAACAACTCCAGAAAGAAAACAACAAAAATTTTCTTTGACAAATTTAGAAAGAACAATTTTTTTAAAGATTTAACATTCCGCCTGTTGGAAGAACAATTGATAGGTCTTTGGCTCGAACTTTAGCCTCTTTAGCCAAACTAGTGTTGATCACCTCCAATTAGCAAAACATACTCTGAGTTGTGCAAGTTCTGGAGCTTGTTATCTAGACATCCTCTACATTGATCCCAAAACGACAAAAGCGATAAGATAAATTGAGTAATATTGTAGAAAATAAAAATGATCTTCATCGACCAAAATTTCCTTGACGTTGCTTGAAATGACTACGATCACAATATCGTTGTCAGCTAACGCCTTCTTTGCGTTGCCCAAACAGAAGAATTAGATGAGACTAGAAAACTGAATACAAAAACAATCAAAAAGAAACCTACCAACGCTCGTCTATAAACGTCGACAAGGTTGGAGTAGCTAGAAATGCTAATCATCTTCCCCGCATAGCTAAACAGTTCTATTTGTGAGCTTATCAAAATTTTCCGGCTAAATCTCCCAACAACAAAGCCAACATCTAACCGCATCCAATAAGCAAACTCAAAGACGACGCTCCGCAACACCGGTCAAGCACAACCCACGGTCACTATAGGCGATTACACCCAAAAAAGGAATTCCTCGTGACCCCTAATTTAGGCGAGGCCGTCATCCTTGGACACTACTGGCCAGCAGAGAATCACTTCAACATAGATTATGTCAAAGAATGCCTATATTTTGCCCAACACTCCAAGACGGTTATAACTAGAATCTAACAACGCCAAAATTGCAACGTTTCAAAGATATCACAGAAGCGTTCCGTCGGTTTTCACGATTTAAAGCCTACCACCATGCACAAAAGCACCCTCAAGATCAAATTAACCAATAAAACTCCTATTTGAACCGCACGCTATTCTAATAATGCCCATAAGAAAGCTCTAATCTATCAACAGATAGAAGAACTGCTCGCATAACAGTCGACAAAAACAAACCACTTGAAATCTACCTGAAATTGATCAGAAACCACCCCAAACTGCACACCAAGAAATAACTGCAAAGTTTCCTCGGTTTATGCACTTGGCTAAAGAAGTACGTCCCAGGTTTTGCTAAAATAGCAAAACCTCTGATGGCCATGTAAGACCCTAAACAAAAATTTTGTTGGAAAGCCGACACCACTGCAGCCTTCAACCAACTTAAAAAAGTCATAGAACGACCCTTTAAACTGGCCTCACCAAATCCCAGCGCGGTGTTCTATCACAAGAATGGACTAAAGAGCACCAGACCAATATTTATAAACTGTGTTCCCGCCCACCCACCCAAGCGTTAGTTATCAAGAATTTTTTTTATTGTACCCATCTCTGACGTATTAGTGAGAACTGTCATTCAATCTGTCATAGTAACAAACCACCGGCCAATATTTATAAACTGTGTTCCCGCCCACCCGCCCAAGTGTTTGTTATAAAAAAATTTGTTACCCACCTCTGACGTATTAGTGATAACTGTCATACAATCTGGAAATTGACTACAAAGACGGACAAGAAGAAGAAATAGAATCACACAAAAAAATACTATCTATGTACTACACTGCTACAAACTGTCAATTTGATGACAACAGTATCAAAAACTAGGCTGGAAACCCTCACGGCAAAGACATAAAAAGTAAAAGTATTTTGTCGGCAAATCAATCTGAGAACCAAACCGAGATACCGACGACTCAATGAGCCTCTACGGTAATCAGCTTATAATTTTTCTTGGAGAACATGTCAACAAAGTCTTGTTGTAACTTCAGAAGATACGACGAGTTTTTTAGAGTAGCAAAAAACTGCAGCAACTGATCAAACGGGTCCTTAGGTTTAGGTAAAATTATTTATTTATTCTCGGTATATTTTTGCAAACAGGGTTAATCACCGACGCCAAAAGTTAAGACTACCACATCTGAAATATTTGCCGCAAAATGGCTTCTAACGCTTGCAAAGAAGTCAAACATTCAATAGCATGATAACAAGTCAGTAGTTTAGATTGGAGTGGCCCAACCACCCACCCCGCTCGTCAAGAGGTTGGACCACAACCGGCTTTTGTAATCAAGTGACTTCTGACGCATGCAGAGAGGTCAAACATTCAACTTATTGTTAACAAACACTTAGGCGGGTAGGTGGGACACTCCACACCATGATAACAAGTCAGTACTTTAGATTGGAGTAGCTCACTCACCCACCCACCCAAATGTTAGTTATCAAAAGGTTAGATCACGACTGCTTCTTGTGACAAAATAACTTCTGACGTTTGCAGAAAGACCAAACATTCAATCTTTTGATAACGAACACTTGGGCGGGTGGGTGGGACACTCCATAGCAAGATAACAAGTTAGTAATTTGGTTTGGAGTAGTCCACTTAACCACCCAAATCTTAGTCGTCTACAACCGGCTTTTGTGATCAAGTGACTTCTGACTCTTGCAGAAATCAATCCATATCATGATAGTAGTTTGAATTGGAACTTAAATTATTGGATTCTTTAACGTGCACGCAAAATTGAGGCAATACTCAGGACCTATAAAGTTTTTCTTCTTATCCAAAAAAAGGTGTACAAAAAATATTTTTAACCAGGAAAATTGACCCTTCACATAGAGAACTCGAACTCGAAACCCCTAGTGCAGCAGTCTAACCACTACATGTTAGTATAAAAACTTTAGTAATTTCGTGCTGTCCGAATTTGATGTGAGCTACACTTAATGTTTTAATAAAATTTAACTCCATTTTTGTCAGAAGTAAAGGCACTAGACTGTTGAAATGCTACGTGATTATCATTTTATAGTATTGAAAGCATAGACTCTAAACCAAAGAAATTGCAGAAAAAAATTGACAAAATGAAATTTATTTCCTGAGCGATTTTTAAGCGATTTTTTTAATTTCACTGTATTTGCTAATTGTGTGAGTTAAGTGTGGCATACAATAAATGCAGAATTTATTGTAATACGTGCTTTTTTGTAAGTTTTTTTACAAATTTGATCAAATATTTCTGTTTTGTTGTTTTTAAAGCTATAAATTCCTTTTGAAGTAGTTATATAAGTATCAAACAAATGGCAAGTAACTGGTTTGTTGAGTTTATTACAATTCATACGTTTTTGAAGGCTTTTTAGATTGTGAGGTGGCAAAACAAGCGTAAGACGTAAAATATTCTAAAAAATTACTAATATCCTGAGCGATTTTATATAAATTGTTCAATTTTGAGTCAAACTGTACGACTTACTTATATTACTATACTATGGGTAGATTTTTTTAAATTTTGCGTCAGTAAATAAATTTCTGCGCGATTATTATGTTACGTTATTTTGGAAGCAATTTTTTAGATTATTAAGTGTGAACACCATTTTTTAGATGCTTTTTATGCCAGGATTTTATCTTTCATAGTGTAAATGACTTTTGATTTAAATTAACCACCCACATCATCCTTTAAACAAAATGATAAACAAACCA
The DNA here is from genome assembly GCA_963932245.1 of Tachinus rufipes. Taxonomy (NCBI): domain Eukaryota; kingdom Metazoa; phylum Arthropoda; class Insecta; order Coleoptera; family Staphylinidae; genus Tachinus; species Tachinus rufipes. The sequence goes on from OZ010741.1 coordinate 128,420,250, forward strand.
TTTTGTTGTATCCATAAATTATCAATAATAATTAATAACCCTTCAGAGATTTATCTCCCATCTCATTTTTATCGAAAATTATAAATGCATAAATCTGGTATTACATTTTAATACAATTTTTGCGTGCAACTAAACTTAACCCACAAGAGTGCAACCTTGACGAAAACACGTTTTATTGAATTATCTTTTAACATATATTATGGTTCATTTTTATTGTGATACAATTTTTATTATTATTATACCTGCATCTACTTTCAAATCCATAAATTATTCATTGGGTAAAGCACGGATGAATTGTATGTACATTTCACACGCGAATAATTACAGAATATAAAAGACATGATACATATATTATGATAATTATTAATGTGATCAAGGGCGAAGAAATATGCGGTTTTGAGGTATTAAATCTTAATGGCTCCATTGTGTGTGCATACACCGGATGTATGAATAATAAATAAATAATAATAGCGTTTTCTTTTTATGTTAAATCAAAATAAAGCATATTTTATCGACATAATTTATTTTAATATATTTTTTTTACGGCAAAAACGGAAAATCTGTTACGTTAAACTACCTAAAACAAAAACTATTCAATTAATTTTTAATAAACTTGCTGGATATTAGTAAAAGATGTAGCTAAACACTTTGCAATTACAAATTTAAAGCTAAATTAATTTTTCAAACGTTTTTTTTTATAACAAAAACGGGAAAATTGTTACGTAATCCGCTTTAAAACAAAAACTAATCAAGTAATTGTTATTAAACTTGTTAACTATAGTAGTAAATGTAGCCAAACACTTTGCAATAATAAACATCATAATACTTTTACACTAAAATACTTTTTTATAAGTTTTTTATGTCAAAAACGGATTTTTTTTACGTAATTCGCCGTAAAACAAAAACTAATCGCGTGATTGTTTTTAAACTTTATGGCTATTAGTGTAAGATGTAGTCAAACACTTTGCAATAACAAAAATCGTAATAATTTTACGCTAAATTACCTTTGCAAAAGTGTTTTATTGCAAAAACGGAAAAAATATTACGTAACCCGCTACAGACAAAAACTAATCGGATGATTGTTATTAAATTTTTTGACTATTAGTGGAAGATGTAGCCAAACAATTTGCTATGACCAAAACCTAAATAATTTTACGCTAAAATAACTTTTTTAAAGTTTTTTATTGCAAAAACGAGAAAATTATTACGTAATTTGCCGTAAAACAAAAACTAATCTAGTGATTGTTATTAAACTTGTTGACCATTAGTGGAAGATATAGTCAAACACTTTGCAATGACTAAAATAGTAATAATTTTACGCTATATTACTTTTTCAAAAATGCTTTATTGCAAAAACGGAAAAATTATTACGTAATCCGCTACATAACAAAGATTTGTTATTAAATTTGTTGACTATTAAGTAAAAAATGTAGCCAAACCCAATATAAAAGAAAAATTTAACATGACAATAAATCATACACTTAAATATGTGGCAAGAGTAGAAGCTAGTAGCATTTAAGATTTGCATTGTATCTCACAGATATAATAATAAAAATTCAACTTTTAGAACAACTTCTAAAAATTAAAAATAAATGTGTTTTGGGCCCGAAGAGTTTTGTATTCCACACTTCTCAGCGCCTCCACCGGAACCGTCGAGACTAAAAACAACGCTAAAATGCTAAAACTTTAAACAAAAAAACCCAAACTTCCTGGATTACGATCAAGTAGTTTGAACCTGCTAGCCAAAGTGTTTGTGATCAACAAATACAAAGTTGCTCCTCCATGCAAGCGTTAGAAGTCTCTATTTAGAACAGGTAATAGTGATAACAAACACTTGGACAGATGAACGGGTCACCTCAACTCATGATTACTTTACGTAGATTGAACTGGAGTAACTACCCACCCGCCCAAGTGTTTCTTAACAAGAAATTGAAATCTTCTCCTCTCTGCAAGTGTAAGTCAGAGGAGGAGGAAGTAATATCTAATCTATTAATGACCATCACTTGGGTGGGTGGGTAAGTCACTCCAGATCATAATTATCATTGAGTAGTTTGATCTGGAGTCCCAACCTATCTGCCCTAGAGTTTCTTATAAAGAAACTAAAAATTTCTTTGCAATCGTTATACGTGTTATTGTCCAAGAAGGAGGAGATGATATCCAATCTTTTGATGAGCAACTTAGTCGGGTGAGTGGGTCAAACCAATTCATGACCATCAAGCAGTTTGAACTGGAGTGCCCACCTGTCCGCCCAATTGTTTCTAATAAAGAAATTTACAAGTGTTGAAAGTTTAATGTGTAAAAAAAAGTGGGTAATATATAATTCTTTGATGACCAACTCGGCGGATAGGTGAATCACTCCAATTCCTAATTACCTTCAAGCAGTTTGATCTGAAGTTCCCAAGCCTGCCCAAGTGTTGCTCCTGCTTTTAAAGTTTGTAGACAACTAACATTCATTCTGCAAGTCATATCTGTAAGAGCATCAAAAGAAGGATGATAAATTAATCATAATCACATCCGATTAGGAGACGGTACTTAAAAAAAAGCTAAAATATTTGTCCTAATACTACTAACTTAGCTATATGACCAACATTATTCACATTCAAAAAAGAACACCATCGATTTTTTTCCAAAACTTTAAAATTGCTTAATTAATCAATTACGACAACATAATAAACCTTTGTAGCACATTTTATTCCATTCAATCAAACACCAATCTAAATAGTTTATTGACATGAATTATTACACACATCATTTGCATCCACACCACAACCCACATTCGCGGTCAACTATGCAATATTTTTTCCTTCTAATACAGTAGCTTTAATTTCACTAGGAATACTAAATGAAGTTAAGGAAGGTCGAGAGCAACATAAAAACAACCATGAACAGAATAACAATCAGTAAAAATTCTAATCATATAGTAAACACATTTAACTGGAGTAAATCATTCCATCTTAATCACGCATTTAATTATATCTCGAAATAAATTTAAAGGACGTTTACAAAAATAGACATTTACATATGAAAGACAATCGCCGGATACATTTTTTTTATACAAAACAATTAGCTATAAAAATATTTAAGAAGGTCGATTGATTTTTGTGATTGTTCCAAGAACTACTCGCTAAAGCAATTCCATGAAATTTTCATTGATCACACGCATAAATTAATTTATATTGCATATAGGAAAAATTTTATAATTAATATAAAGCAATTATAATTAATTATTTTCATATATGTACTTAGTAACAGGCCTAAAGGTACAATTTTTATTGCCATTACACATAAACACGGTTAAATAATTTTAGAATGTCTAGGCAATTAGATAAATGCATTTTTTTCTCTCTTATGCATTTCAAATGATCACGTAGCGTTGTTTCTTATGCAAATGTTGAAATATCGACATCTGTAAATCATCCCGTTTAATGTTCGATTGAAGGAAATTAGATTGTTTCGATTTATTTATGGGTTTGTATTAATGTGGTGTACTTGGCCTTTGTATTTTTGTTGTTGTGTGTTTGTAATGGAAATTGGGTTCAATCGCTTAATCATTTTATGTTGGTAATCAATTTATATTTATTTAGTCATAAATCATTTGTTATTGCTATTTATATGGGACAGAATAATATAATGCAAAAATCTTCCAACAAATTATAATTATTTAAAAAAGCTATTGATGACACTTCGAATGACCTTCAGTTCTAAACTGACTCAAGATCAATTTCATATAAAATCGCTCAAAAAACTTTGCACAAAATCGCCCAAAATTAATATAAAATTGCCGGAACCTCCCATTTTTGTATGATATATGCACAAAAACCTATTTTCCTTTTGTGAATAATCAAAAATTGCATAGAATAACAATTGTGTACACTAAATTAATATAAAATCGCTCACAAAACATAATTATTGCATAAAATTGTTCTAAATTCGTGCAAAACCACACATCTTCATAGAATTACTGCACAAAAATATTCTAAAATTACGCAAAAGCTCAACATTTTGCATAAAATTTGCTAGAAAAATACATTTTCCTCATGCGATTCCTTAAAGATTACACGAAACAACAGTTTTTACACAAAATTTATAAAATATTGTTCAGAAAACTTAACCTAACCCAATTGATATGCACAATATCGTTCTAAAAACGCGGAAAAGCCCCCTTTTGCATAAAATTCGCACAAAAAAAACAATTTTTCTGACAAAATTCATGAAAAATGAAACTAAATGACAACCTAACCCAATTGATACGCACAATATCGTTCTAAAATCGCAAAGAAGCCCCTTTTGCAGAAAATTCGCACAAAAAAAATACTTTTCTGACAAAATTAGTGAAAAATTAAACGAAATGACCATTTTTACATTAAAAAATTGCTTAAAAAACTTAATTGTAACATAAAAATTACACAAAAACCCATATTTTGCACAAAAACTCTATTTTCTTAACGCAATTTTTCAAAAATTACACAGAATAACAATATTTTATCCTAAATTCATATAAAATCGCTCATAAAACTTTATTTTTAAAAAATATTCTAAAAACCCCATTTTTTGCATAAAATTTGCTCATAAAAACAATTTTATTATTTTTTCATAAAATTCATAAAAAATTACAAAAAATTATCATATTATTTTAAATTAAATTCATATAAAATCGCTCACAAAACCCAATTGTTCAAAAATCGCGTTAAACTACATTTTTGTGCATTAAAAAAAAAATCTATTTTCCTCATAAAAAAAAATGACACAAAATTAGAATTTTTTACTCTAAATTCCTATAAAATGAATCACAAAATCTAATTGTTGCACAAAACTGATCTAAAATGGCGTTAAACTAAACTTGTTGAATAAAATTTACCCAAAATTCCATTTCCCTCATGAGATTCATCAAAAATTACACAAAACGGCAATTTTTTACACTAAATTCATATAAAATCTCTCAAAAACCTAATTATAGTGAGCAATAAATTAGTTCTCAAACGTCCACACATTATTTCCTCAGCAATAACCCCGTTGCCATAAAAAACTCTTACAAATTCCGTTTCATTAGCGGTCCGTGCATATCACCTATTCCAGCCCGACTAAGTTGAGCGGGTTGCGTGTATTGGAACCCGCCGATTGTGTACGGATTGTACGTTTGTGTTGTTGGTGGGGTTTGATAACTCGCCGGTGGTCCTTATGGAGTCGGGGCCACATTGTACGAGACGCATGCCACCTGGTGAAGGCACTTCTCTCTTGGGGGTCACTAGAGATGGTAGAGTGTGTATGACTACCTCCTGTAGGTATCTCCGGGCGTAGCTTGCATATTTGCACATCCGGCTGGTGGTGAGCGTAGGCGTGTAGTCTAGAATCGTAGTGTCCAGGTTATGAGCTATAAACCACACGAGCTGCAAGAAGCTGTCGAAAGCTTCCTACAAAGACAGTCGGCCATATACCTGCGACTATGACCATACCACACCCAGACAAAGCTCACAAATACGCTAGCAACGTTGGTTGAACCTTGAACCCCGCATCCAACAATCTCTGCATGTGCATACCTTCAAGCAATTACTGGCAGCCGCCAGTAGAAGCCAACATCGCCGGACAGCCAGCCGTCTCTGCAAAGAATAAGGCAAAGTCGAACGCCCACTCGTCTTCCAAGTCGGGAAACGAGTAGAGAGACGGCACAAAACAAAACGACCGACTCTAACCTCAACACCCAGCAAGCCAAAGAAGAAAAAGCAGAAGAAGCAGGAGTTACCAAACGAACCGATAACCGCTCACAACGTCACCGTCGGAGCAATCGGATCAAGCCAATAACTCCGTGTCACCGTTATTATATCCAAGCTTTCGTGGACAACAGTGCACGTCATAATTTCACGTCAGCAAAATTACCTGACACTTAAACCGATTCAAATTAAGTTCGCATAGGCAGACCCCAGTGCCGCCATAATGACGACCAGAGAAGCGACTATCCAGATAACGGTAAGGACACGAAAGCACAAGCTCTTTATCTTGATCACGCTGACCTTGGAAGAAGAGCTCACCCTTGGCCACCCTTAGATGGAAAAAAACGGTGTAAACCTCTATTACATCCAAAAGTGCCTACACTATGGCAAAGACAGAAGAGCTACCACTTACTGGACGATGCCTTACCCCAAACCAACCAATTGTGCTGCTAAAACATGCGTCCCCAGAACTCGCAGAATTCGAACAAGTCGTGCGAGACTTCCCAACAGTTTTCAACAAAGGGGTCACCCGGACTACCATAAAAACAGTCAGCTGGCTATAACGCACACAAGAAACCTAAAATATTTACGCAAGAACTACTCCTCACCTGTATAATTAAACGCAGTTCAGGTAGCTACTGCGCACTAGCAATCTTAATTAAAAAGAAAGAAGAAAGACGACAAAGCTCGGTTCTGCGTAGACTTTAGAGAACTAAATAAGGCAACCAAAAAAAAAGCTGCACCACAGCCCGAAATCCACAAAACCCTAAAGGACTTTGGACCGGCTCGGGTCTTCAGCAAGATCAACCTGGAAGCACGTTCCAAAAGCTGATGTCCCGAGTACTGGCGGGGTTGTTGAGAAATATCGTCTTAGTATATCTTGACAATATCCTAATATATTCCAACAGCCATGACAAAGAGATCGGACATCTACAGCAAGTATTGGAACGACTGCAGGAGAACGGCCTAAAATGTCACAACCGCAGGTGCAAATTAGGACGTCTGTGGAGTACTTAAGCCACCAGATCAGTGCCGAGGAAAACAAACCCCTAATTCATCACCTAGACCTGATTAAGAAACAAGCAGTACCCAAGAAGAAAAATCAAGTACGTAGCATCTTGGGCCTGTGCACGTGGCTGCGGAAGTACATCCCAAGATACACAAAAATAGCCGCGCCCTTGATAGATCTACAGGGCAATAAAAAACCATTTGTCTGTATGCAAGTAGAGAAGACGGCGTTCGAAGAAGTCAAGGCGGTCATAGATAAGCCCCTGAAACTGTCCCGACCACGACCTGAAATACCGTTCGTCGTACAAACAAACGCCAGTAACACGGGCGTGGAAGCAGTGTCTATCAAGAGATAGACGGCCAACGGCATATCATTTCTTTTGCCAGTGCCAAACTGACTTCATGCCAGACTTAATAACACTCCAAAAAGCTGGAGTGGTACGCTATCATCTGAGATATCGACAAATATAGAAGCTACCTACAGAACGAGCCGTTCACCGTTTGGCTGGGAAACTCCAAGGTCGCAAAATCCAAATTCACGTGCTGATCACTCCAATTGCAGGAGTACAATTTTACCGTGAAACACACGCCGGGGGAGATAAACCTCTTCCCCGACGCACTCAGCCGACACCCATGCTTGGTTCTGATAGCACCGGCTGTTGATAACCGGAAAGGTTAATGGCCACCAGAGAACCGTGCCGAACAAGAAGCACCTACGCTACATGCTGGCTGGAATGGGAAACCTTGGTCAGACGTGCACAGGCAGAGAGCACAAACATTCAAGATATCATCAAAAAATATCATAAATTGACCAACAATCCAGAAACGTCCAGAAAGCGAGGCTAGTTATAGAATCGGCGTACAAAGAAAACTTTTCAGAACCAGTTCCGGAACCGACCAGCTAGTAGTATCGGCCCACGCGCAACAAGAAGTTCTTAAGCACCACCATTCCACAATAACGGCAAAACGCCCAGGTCGAGATGAAACAACCATAGCCATACTGCAAGCTTAACACTGACCCGGAGTAAGAAAAGACGTCCAAAAATTTATAAAAAAATGCTTCACCTGCTCTAGAGTAAAAACGGGACACCCGCACCCCAAAGCACCGTTAAACAAGCACCCGGCAAACCATGGGAAAAAGTAGCTATACATTTTTTAGGCCCCCTGAATACCACTAAATTGGAAACAAATATATCCTGACAAGTAAAATCGGGACACGATGACTAAAAGCTACACCTGTAGCGGCACAAGCGATACCACTACAAGAGTGCTAGAGCGACAGCTTTTCCAAAGGTATTGCTATCAGACAACGGTAGCCACTTTACTAGCCAGCTTTTCCAAGGGCAATAAAGCAATAGAAGGCCGGGCACCTCACTACAGCAACGTATCATCCTCAGCCAATCCCGTGGAATGTTCGCCATGCCGAGCTCAAGAAAAGTCTCCTCACATTGCGGGAAAAATAATCAAAGCTCGATTGAGATGAGCACTTACCCATGGAGGTATTTCACTGAAACCTCCAAACAATCGAGGCCAACAAGCGCACACCTAACAAATTATTGCTAGGCTACAACTTAACCAAACCTGGGAGCTGGGACAAGCCAAAAAAAAAACCAGATAGAACAAAGCAACTACAACAAGCCAGAAATGCCAATACCCGCAACACGCAAAAGTACGCAAATATGAAACCGGACAACAAGAAATGATGCGCAAACGCCCGAAAGGCCTTAACAATAAATCAACAGCTTTTTAAAAATCCAAAAAAAAAAACTATCAATCATTGAAAAACTTCAACAGACCTGAACAATTCGATTCTAAAAATAGCTAAGAACTAAATCTTTAAGAATTTTTCTTCTAGTCTTCAACAATATTAGAAAGATCATAGAAGATATTGAGAGGTATTTAGAAATGACCTAAAAAGTCGTAAATATTGAACAATTCACGAGAAAAAACCTTTTGCAAATCCTCAAAAATGCCTGGACTTTTTGGAATAAATAGAAAATAGTCTTGGGTGTTTGAGTACGTCCCAAAACCAAACGCCAGAGCATAAAATGGCACACCTCAACGACTCCAAGAAGTCCCAAAAAAGCAAAAACAAGCAAGTCAAAGATCAAATGCATGCTGGTTTATAGCCAAAAAACCGTTTAGTGTGTGCCTCAAGGCCAAACGGTAAATAACAAACAAATAACAAAAAAAATCTTAAAAAACTTCGAAAATGGTCATGCGTGTGTGCTCAATAATCGATTTTCTGGCTAGTAACAACTGTACCTCTTCAGCCTTCTTATTCGCCTGACTTGAGTCCTTGTGACTTTATCCTCTTTCCAAGATTAAAAATTAATCTCAAGAGGCGTCATTTTAGACACGCAAAACCAGCGAAAGTGTAGTAGTTTTACAGAAACTTAACGTTAGTTTTAGAAGACTTTGAAATCCCTAAAAAGATTAAAACGTCTTGACCCAAAACAACAAAATTCGTTTATAAAAATAAAAATCCAGCAAAAATTTTGCATAAACTACAAGAAAAATTATAAATCTCTGTTACAGTAATATAGTTCTAAAATTGAAACCAAAACAACAGAATTCGTTTAAAAAATTGTAAAAGTTTTGGCCTAAACTACAAAAATTTGGTCAAAACTATTGGGTTTGCACTTAACTTTAGACACTTTTGACGCTTAACTACACTGCGCGACAAAAGTCTGAGTTCACTAACAATTTTTCCGATTTTTCGTACAGAATTTCTTTTATCCAGCTAAAACAAAATGTTAATGCTTATTTATCAAAAAACAAGTTTAATGACGTAGTCGCCAAATGCATAGCCGTACAATTTTTAATATAGTGCATGTTTTCCTTCTAACGTGCCTTATTCAGATTTTTGAGATTTGGTTAACAATTAAGTAGGTGTTGTCAGGGATTTGTTTATCATGCTTCAAATGTTGCTGGCAAGTGTCAGTGTGTGCTGAAATTTAGTTTTGTGATCAAAATGCCGATATCTCCAGTAAGATGTGCACGGATAATTACCCACATTGAAGAAGGACATAGCCAGAGAGAAGCAGGCCGTAGGTATGGAGTTTCTCAAAACGGGGTCCAAAGGATTTGGCAGAGGTATGAGGAAGATGGTCTACTAACAGCCAGAGCACGGTCAGGAAAACCAAGAAAAACTAATGCTCAAGATGACCGATTTATGTTGTTACAATCTTTGAGAAATCGCACTGAAACTGCAACAATTACAGCTAATGAGCTTGCTGCAGTCAGAAATGTTCAAATATCGGCACGTACAGTTCAGCGACGACTTCGAGAAAATAATCTAAAGTCTTATCGGGCTGCCACTGGTCCAAAACTTACGGTTCGTCACAAACAAAACCGACTGAATTTTGCTAGAACTTATCAGAACTGGGGGGCTGCCGAGTGGCGACATGTCTTATGGACTGATGAATCCCGTTTTACGTTGGATGCTCCAGACGGTCGTACACGGGTATGGAGGAGACCAGGAGAACGATACGCAGCATGTACCATGGCTCCTAGATCCAATTTTTTCGGAGGCTCTGTAATGGTATGGGGAGGGATTTCTGTCGAGGCTCGTACAGAACTACATATTTGTGATAGAGCAGCCCTTAACGCAGATAGGTACATTAGGGATATTGTAGAGAAACATGTTGTACCATACAGTCACTTTATTGGAGAAAACTTTCAATTAATGCAGGATAATGCTCGCCCACATGTGGCAAACATTACCCTCCAATATTTTAACGAAGTCGGAATTAGGTGTTTGGATTGGCCTGCTTGTTCACCAGATCTGAACCCTATTGAGCACGTGTGGGACCAACTGGGAAGAGCCATTCGAGCTCGCCCTGATCGCCCTCGGACCTTAAGAGACCTTGCAGCATGTTTGGTTGAAGAGTGGGACAGACTGCCGCAAGAAAACATTGCAACGTTGATTAACAGCATGTCTAGACGTCTGGACTGTGTTATTAGGGCTCGTGGTGGAAACACCAGATATTGAAAGTTTCGTTCGTACCCATAGTTCGTGTTTTTCACTTTTTTTTATAAACACTATATTTCTTTAGTATCCTAAAATGTAAGTAAATAAAGATTAATTATTAATTTATCACCAAAGGTGGTTTTTCATTTTTGTTTTTTGATAAACAAACATTAACATTTTGGTTTATTTGAAAAAAAAAAAAATAGGACAAAAAATCGGAAAAATTGTTAGTGAACCCAGACTTTTGTCGCGGAGTGTATTAAGCACTATTTTAATTTTATTTATTAATGTCTTCCTTATTTTGAAACTTAAAAAAAGCAGCAACGTCAGCTGTTAAATCCAATGTAATTATCTCGCCAACTGGTGAAATGCTAGATACACTGATAAGAAATGCATACCCTGAAACACTTATAAATGTGTAAAGTACGAGGGCGGGTCAATAAGTCCGTGACTCTTTAAATTTCCCGCCTCTTAACTGAAAGGGCAACACTGCTCCTATCAAGAGACATCTGTCAGCTGACTCCTGTCAAAATTTAAACAAGCTGCGTCATTTAGTTTGTGTTTGACAGCCATTGATAGCAGACTACCTCGTGATTTGAGAAAAAAAAAGTGAATTTAGTGTAAACTCCAGAGACCAAAGCAGTGGGTTTCTCAGAGTGAAACGGCGCCAAAGAAGGCCAAGGTGGGTGTGTCAGCCAATAAAGTCATGGGGACCGTTTTTTTGAGATGCAAACGGTATAAACCACATTGACTACCTTCAAAAGAGTAAAACAATCAATGGCAATAGCCAACTTATTGGGCCAATTTAATAAGGATTAAAAACAAAACGATCGCATTTGACCAAGAAAAAAGTTCTTTTCCACCAGGACAATGCGGTGCACATACATGTGCAGTTTCCATGGCAAAAATCCATGAATTAGGCTACAAATTTCTCGCTCATCCGCCCTATTCTCCGGATTTAGCCTCGAATGATAATTTCTTGTTTCCAAATCTGAAAAAATGGCTCGGCGGAAAAAAATTTCAATCATCTCACAAACAAATACCTATTTTGATGACCTTGACAAATCTTATTTTTTGGAAAAGATAAAAAAATTGGAGAAACGTTGGACAAAGTGTATACAGCTCAACGTTGAAAAATAAAATAATTTTTTATCCAAAAACTTGTGTTTCATTTAAAAAGTCACGAACTTATTGACCCGCCCTCGTATTATTTAATTTAAATATTTTAATTAACAAACCTGATATTCTAAGCGCTAATCGAATCTGCATATAGTTCTTACCTGAAACAAACAAAAAATAGTAATTAAATAAATTTGAAAACAATAAAAAACCAGCGTAAAATATCTATTTCATTAATTACTTATACCAAATTGCTTAAATTAGTAAGGCATTGCATAGTTTGCAATTTTTTTTAATTGCATAAATTAAATTAATTACAAAAATCCAGATTCATCTTTCATTGCGTAATACAGATTGCATTGAACTTTAAACAATCAATTAGACCTAATGTGATAATAAACTATTACAGGGATTAAATTAACATTAACAAGACACAATAAATATTTTGAAAATCCCCAGCCCATGACATAAGCGATTTATATAATCAACAATAAATATTTGCGCTCTTCGTTCACTCACCGTTTAAGATACATAATCGATTACATTAATTTATTTTTTGCGCTCATCCTTTTTTATATATAAATTAATTGATCATCAAGGTTCAAATTGAAATATGTAGCCAGTCGAGTGAGTTGTAATGATGATGGCTTCATTTGCATATTAATACCAGTTGAATTGTATGTAATGTTTGTTAATTAAATCTCTTAATGAGTGTTATTGGGTTTGGTTGTAATTAAAATTGTTGGTATCGTTCATTTATTGTAAGATTGTTATGTTATTCGAGTAATTGTAGCCAGACCGATCACATTCTTTTCTTTAATACATTTACGAAAATCCATTTAACTAAAAAAACGCGCTAGAAACCTATTTGATACATAAAAAATCATCGCAATTTATCAAAAATCGTGATATTAAAACAAGCTCCAAACTGATAAAATCCATCCGCAATTTTACATATAAAAATGACTGTACAAGTGCGACCAGTGGCGTACATAAAAGTTTTAACCTCCACCTCAAATTGTATAAAAATTTAGACCCAAAATTAAAAATATTTTATATATTTTTTAATGTTCTATCTCAGATCAGATTCGTCGCATCCACCAATGATCTAGCAAATATAGTTTAGCTATGATTTCGCAATCTCATGTTCATATACAAAGTATAACATTGGTTTATGAAGCAAGTACACACGCTTTGACAAACTCGTGATTGCTACAATCCCTGCTGCAAACAAAAATCTGGTGAGTTTAAACTAAATTTCTGAACCATTATTTTTTTCCGCTTTGGTTGCTCATTAAAGTAATTACCAACAGCAATCCTGACTACAGCATCCGGTACTTTTAGTTAAATGAAAAAAACTACAACCCAAAACTAAAAGTTTATTAGCCAGTTCCTGATTTCTTTAATGTAGAAACTAGCTTGCATCTCTTGTTACGTTTTGTGCAATCCGTGCAACAAATCGCTGCAAAACAAAGTGATTCATTCTCAAAACTAAAGATTAATGCCAGCAAGCACACTATAGAAAATCTAAACTCTGCTAAAGTAAATACTGCTGCAGATCTTATAACAACCCAAAATCATGGTGAAACCTAAGAAAATATTTGATTAGCTCTGAAGACCAGAGGACTTCTTTAGAAGTTTTTTCTTCTATCAAGTTCCTGCTACTTGCTTTCGGGAAAAGGAACTTTTTTTTGTTTGCAGACTATGTACTAGAACCATCTCATCTTTCTGAGTTGTAGTGTCCAACCTGATTATTAGCAGCAGCATCAGATCCGGCTTGTTTGAAACCTTTATTTCTGCAACTGCATCCAATTTTGCTGCGAGGTTTTCGGCAGAGCAGTCAGTCAAAGTCAGGTGGTCGCTTCGTACTATCTTTTTCCAGAATATTTTCCATTTCGCTTCTGACACCATCGTTGTTGGCAGTATTCTGCTGCCAAATTTCACACCTTAGTGTTCCAAAACTTTATAAACAGTCGCTAAGTTTTGAATGCTGATCCAGTTCCAGATCTAATAAAGACTTCTTCACTTCGTTGCTTATACCATGTTTATCGGCAGTGTCAGTGTAGTTAGAGCGTTGATAGCTAGTGCCGGTAAATTTCTTCACTTTTGGATAAACTATTGCAGAACTGTAAAGTAACTTCTACAATGGTAGTTGATGTTGCAGTAAAGGAAAAGTTGGCTCCTTGTCAATAACATTAGTCTGACCTTTGCATCCACTTCTCCTGTAGGATTTTCGGCGGTGCAGTTGGTCGCAGTCAAATAAAGTCAAGTGTTCTCTTCACACCTATTCCTATTCCAGAACTGTTCAAAAAATTCTCCTGCTTTTGTTGTTAGAGTGTTGACGGCTTTGTTGAAGTGTCATCTGTTATCGCAACTGCCGACTGCATTTCATTTTGTGACAGTTTCAATATTCCTTCTTAGCAGTTCATTGACCTCCAGAGTTAACTTTTCAAGAGATATCAAGCTGCTGCTGGTGTTCGATGCTCACGCCAAATCAGGTAAAAAGTAAAGATTCGTTCTAATGCTCACTTGCTTGCTTTAGACAAGAGCTCGTCTTCTAAACATTTTCTAAGACCTCCCTCTACTCCTTTTCCTTATTCTGATTTGTAGTCTCCAAACGACCATTAGCTGTCGACTATAGAACCATTAGAATTGTTAATTTCTGCTATTGCATCCACTTTTTTTGCAGGGTTTCCTACCCTACAGTCGATCGCAGTCAGATGTTTTCTTCACACATTCCTGTTTCAGAATTTTTAAAAGTGATGCTTAATTTCGATTGCTGTTCTAATCCAAAAAAAACTTCATTGTCGGCAATGTTCATGTTGTGAGGACGGTAATGGTTAGGAGTATTATTCTTGCAATTGGCGGTTATTTTTGTCTTTGTAACCGCTTTATATCAAAGTGAAAAACTTCTCAAGAAATTATTTATTCTTCTTTTTTCTTGGCAGTTCGTCGACCTCAAGAGTTAACTTTTTTGAAAATATCAAGCTGCTGTCTCTCCTCTTCCTTTTATTTGGTTATGAACGTTATGAAAATCAAATCGGGCTAGTATGAAATCTTAAAATGTTTTCACTTCTACTGTGGCGTTTCCGGCGGTGCAGTCAGGTATTTCTTTCTGTTCAAAGTTTCCGGCGTTGCAGTCAGTCAAACAGAGTCAACTTTCTTCATATCAAGGTGGCTCTAAAAATCGGAGGACTTCTCTATACGTATGATGCTGCTGATGTCCTGGCCAAATAAAATAAAGTAAAAACTCGTTCTTTCAGCAAGAAGAGCTCTTAAGATAACATTTTCTAGAATCACCCTCTCTTCCTATTCCTTCGTTGGATCAGATTGGGTTAGTTTGAGGTATTCTCTTTACAGCTTTCTATTCCAATTTTTTTTTAAATCAATCAATTTCGACATTTGTCCACTTGTTAGTAGCTTTCTTGTTGTTAGGGCAATAACAATTGCCAGTTGATTTTGTCACTTTTAAGTGGACTGTTGTGCTAGAACTTCTACAATGGAAGATGGTGTTGCTTTGATGCTGCAACTACATTGTGTCCACATCCCCTAGTCAATGACTTTAAGCTATCTTTCATTTCTGCTACCGCGTCGACTGTAGGATCAGATTTAGATTCTTTAAAGTCTTAATTTCTGCTACTCCTACGAGATTTCCGCAATGTAGTCGGTAGCCATCCGACAATCAAACTTTATCTAAACTTCGACTGCTGGTCTTACACCTTGTCTCGCAATTGGCGATTGTTTTAGAACCTTTGAAGTAAACTGTTGCTCAACTAATGACTTCTACAACGATAGTTGGTAATGCTTTGATGCTACAGCTAGGTCGGCTTCCAGTCAATAACTATAGTCTGTTCTACTCTAAAACTAATGACCATCAATGCCATCTGTAGAATAGTCTCATTCGCAGACATACTCACTGACAAAATCATTGTCAAAGCTTCCTAAGCCGTTAACCTAGTTTATTTAATAGAAATCAAATTGCAAACCGTATTTTTGTAATCTTTATAAACGATAGAAATAAAACTACAAACCTAGATGTTGATAAACTATCTAGCTAAAAATTGATTTTTGCCCAAATCTGAGAAAACGTTGCTAAGCAGTTCTTCTTATTCTATATCTTTTTGCTGCTCTTAATCTGGCCTTAATAGCTAAAGACCAGTAGACTTCTCTAAATGTATTTTCTTAGCAGATCGTCGACCTTTGAAGTTAACTTTCCATGTGTATAAAGCTGCTGCTGGTGTTCTTCTCCACTTTGTTGCATAGCCTTTTTTGTCGGCAGTTTCTTTGTTGTTGTATGTTTGTTGAAGTCACTTTTGAGAACTTGCAAAACTAAAAGATACGGAACAACTTCTACAATAGCAGTTAGTGTTGCACGGATGACCATCAATGCTATCTTAACCTAGTTTGAAGAAAAAAGCATTGACAAAATCATTCAATAGCAAACTACTGCAGTTCGTCAACCTTTAGAGTTAACTTAAGTATGAAGCAGATGCTAGTGTCTAAAGTAAAGATTCGTTTTGTTGCTCACTTGCTTTCGTCAAAAAGAGCCCTTAAGAAAACTTGCAAACATTTTCTAGAATCCGCCCACTATTCCTCTATCTGATTCGTAGCTTTTAGTTGTAGCTGTCACGTATTTTTTCAAGATTTGTATGATTTGACAAGCCCTGAAATTGTTTGATCACAACAGTAGTATTTAGCAATTTTTATTGCATATGCAAAGTAGTGTACGGTCTTCTTGGCCAAAGTTGAAAAAATTACCATCAGTAGTTATTGAGATAATCCCAGAATTCGTTGTCCGCAAATCTACCACATCTTTATTGGTGCAACTGCTGCTGTTCTTTCTTTACTTGAATAAGTGTAGAAAATGCAAAAACTCGTTTGGCTTAAAAACCTTGCCAACTGTTTTGTTTAAGCTGTCTCCACCAGTTCTGACATAATAGTCCTCACCTTGAGATAACAGAAGTGTAATGGCAGGTCCTAGTTGATTCTAGAAGTGAAAATGTTTGTAGATGTTTCTGAGTAAAGAGGGTGCCCAGAGTTATCCATAAGTAATAAAACGCGAGTAAAGCGGTTTTTGGTGAGACTGCAACAATTTTATAAACAAAAATAAAGGGGTGGGGGGGGGGGGGGGAAGGTTAAAAAATTCCATTACATAAGGCTACTTGGTACTTTAGAAGCGACAAATATTTAGTATTCTTGTTTGGCAATGTGTAACAATTTTTTCTTTGATGGATGCTTCTTAAGAGGCGGAAGAATAAAATTTTAAGATTGCACTCATTACATAAGAACAGTTTGTATTGTAAGAGCAAAAACGAGTATCTACAATATGTCTTACATCATGCAACATTTTTTTCATTGAGAGGAGGCAACTAAACTTTTAACATTGCTTTGCAAAGATAGTTGGTACTGTAGGAAGGAGTATCTATTACTATTTTTTACATTGCGCGAAAATATTTTCATTAAATAGATGCTCCTTATGAGAAGGAGAAGGGGGAGGGGGAGAGAAGAAACATTGCATTGCATAAAAATAGTTGTTTTTCATAGACTAATATACAGGGTGTTTAAAAAAGAATGTACAATATTTAAGGGGGTAGTAGTACAAACCACAACAAACAAAAAGTTTTAATAAACATGGGTTGTCATAGAAACGGTTTCAGAGATATGAAACATTAATTATTTTTATATATTTTTACGAAGAACAGTTATAGAAGATGTTCGAAGTGCCCTTCTTCCAATTCCAAACAGGCACGACTTCTTTGTCTAAAGGACATTCGTACTCTTTCTAAAACCCCCTCATTAGCTCGGATTTCTTAGCACTTTTTATACATTTTTAACTGCAGCTTCTCGAGGCTATTTACAGGAGTAGCATACACTGATTTCAAATATCCCCAAAGAAAAAAATCAAGAGGGTTTAAGTCAGGCAATCTTGCTGGCCATAAAACTGGTCCGCCTCTTCCTACTCACCTATGTAGAAAAGTTTGGTCTAAATGTTCGGCAATCAAAAAATGAGCTGGAACACCATCATGCTGGAACCACTTTTGTTGCCTGTGGGCCAAAAGAATGTAATCCAAAAGATCATACATTGTGTTCTGCAGAAAGTTGAGGTAAGCAGCGCCTGTTAATCGGTTTGATAAAACAACAGGACCTAGAAACATGTCGCCTACAATACCCATTCAAATGTTTGATGAAAAACGGGCCTTGCGTAAAAACCAGCAACAACAAACCAAACGTGCCTGATGATCAGTTAAATTTAAGGCCTGTACTCGTTGTACAAGATATGAAAAGAGCAGGTGCTCGTGGAGGGTTCTCCAAACAAGAGAAGCACCAATTCCTACCTTGGCTGATAATCTCCGCACACTGGCTTATGCTCTAGCCGTGCTATAACTTCTTGTTCTGTTCTAGGAGTAGATACCGACCTTGGTCTGCCGGAAAGATAGCACTGTTTTCAAAGTAAACTGCTATTTCTCAATCTCTAGTAAATTCTTCCAAACATACGATGTGAAAGAATCTGGCGATTTGGATAAGCTTCTACATACAGATGTCGCGCTTTGGTGGCAATCCCATTTGCACGACCATACATGAAATGCGTGTCGGCTAGTTCTGCATTAGAGTAATCAGCCATAGCAATGAAAACTTGTGCACTAACAACAACTGTCAAATACTGAATATTTATTTCATAAAACATCAGCCAACTATGATAAGAAAATGCACATTTTTGCAAAATAAAAAATGAAGGGAAAAAGAATAATAAAAATAAATAATGTTCCATATCTCCGAAACCGTTGCTATGACCACCCCCTTAAATATTTTACATTTTACACCCTGTATATGTAATTGCTTTCCCGCGCTTATTCTTAAAATTGAATAGACTATAGGACAATTTTCCATAAAACGAAAAAGTGTATATTTATTAATATTTAATTCAATTTAATCTTAGGTCAACATATAACAAATTATAAAATTATATATCCTATTAATTTAAATAGATTTAAATCAAGATGACTTATGATGTAGAATAAAACTAGATTTTTTCAAATAAAAAAAATATATAAAAGTTCACAGTTACGTTTTGATGTATGAGGATAATAAAAACAAGGCGCCACAAAAACAAATTCGTCGTATAATAAAAATTCCACAAAAATGAGACATCCGACAAAATAAAATTATTTCCAAAATGCAATTTCAAATCGATCAATTCGAATTACTAAGTGATCGCGTCATCCGATATTTTTTTTAAATCGTTTTTTAATATAAAACATTGTAAATGGAAAATTAAGAATTATGCAAATGTTATATAATGTATTTAGTCAGCTTGTTAATTATAAATATTTTTCTTTACAAACAGTTAGTTTTTCTGATTGATTCTGCAATCAAGTGTCACGGAATATGTATAAATTAATATTAATGGGTGTTTAAAATGCTAAAGATTAAATTGGGACAAATTATTGTATTATACTCATCTTTTTTGTATTAAAAAATATGAAATTTCACCACATTACATCATTTTTCTAACCTAATTTCATTACTTTAATATGTAATAACATGTAATTATAATAAAAATATAATTATCTTTAAAAACATCATTTTCACATTAACTGAAGCAATAAAATTTTCATTTCATTAATATTTATTTATGTTATAAATTAAAATTACCAAAACAATTATTGCGTTTATTTCCGCAACTAAATATTTGTGCAAATTATGCAAATTTTTGACAAAAATCTCTTTTTGCTGTCGGTTTAAACATATTTCATTCCAATTTGATTGAATATTTTGCAATTGAAATGAAATTGCGCTTGAAACTAATTTGAAAATTATTATTATTAAAATATACCACGCGCTAATAATAAAATTGTATTTATCCACAAACAGATGATGAAATTTTGTTTCAATTTTCTTCTAGCCGGAGACAATTTAAATATAAATCACAAACATCCGCATAATTGCGCGTGGGCAGGTATCAATAAATAAAAACTAATAGGAGCGATATTATAATTATAGCAAAGAATTTACTATTATTCACAAAGATTTTTATAACACGTGTGCTTCTGGAGATTAAATTATAAATATATACTACATTTAATCAATCATATATCCATGAAAATAACCCCCCCCCCCCGCCATACAGTATCAAGTATCCCCATGTATTGCATGCAATGTTAGAAGCTCACCACCGCCCTCATAAAAAAAAGCATCTACCGATAAAAAATTGTCACATAATGTAAATAATTTAACAACACTCTAGTGCTCCCCCCCCCCACCCTCCCCTTCTTAACGAGGTACCTATACAATGTTACAAGCCATCGCCTCACTCTTAAGAGGCATCAATCAACAAAAATGTCGCTTCTACAGTACCAACTATCCCCATCCAATGTAAGAATCCCCCCCCCCCCCCATAAAAACATTTAGCCAAAAATAATAAAAAAATAATACTTAGATACTCGCTCATACAATACCAATTATCTCCATGTAATGCAGAAATGATTTCTAGTCAACTTAAAAACCTATTAGAAGAACGTGACTTCAGTTCAGCAAAAGATACTGCAACTGAGCAAACGTGTTCTAAAAATCTTACAATTTGCCAGCAACCAAACCAGATCCGAGCCAGTTAGCAGTCAGTAAAATAACCCAAAAATAAAACAACCAAAAAAGATATAGAAAGTCAGCATCCTGGGGCCTTCTGATCGCTGTGGCTTTTCTCATAGAAATGACGTAATGCCAGTGAAATTTTTACAACTAAACCTGACCAACAGGTCTTCACCGTCAAACAAACCAACGTCTTTAGCCAAACGTCCGGACCCAAGAAGAGCACAAGCAGAAGTTCATAGCTACAACAATTTCACACTACGGTGGCATTGAAAAAGAAGAGGAAGGCAGAAAGGTCATCAATCTTCCCATTTTCATCCCCAAGCAGCAGCATTCACCCCAACAAATTGACAATCGCAAACCAACAAAATAAAATTTGTTCTAAGCTTGAACTCTCGCACACCGCTCGAGCCTAGTATTTATATTGAACTGAAACTTTTTTAGCGGCGCGAGAGTAAAATTATTACATTATATTTGTCAATTACTTAATAATTTTACTCTCACGCCGATAAAAAAGTTTCAGTTCAATATAAATACGAGACTCAAGCGGTGTGCGAAGTTCCGAGCTTAGAACACATTTTAGTGTTCTATGCTCGGAGCGCTGTTCGATGATCGGAGCGCTGTTCGATGATCAGAGCGCTGTTCGATGATCAGAGCGCTGTTCGATGATCAGAGCGCTGTTCGATGGTCGGATCGCTGTTGTGTCCACACCCTTAGATAAAAGATTTTTCAACTAAACTTGAAAAGCAAGTATTTACCGTCAAAAAAACCAACACCTTCAGCCAAACCGCCAGATCCAGGAAAAGTACAAGCAGAAATCCTTCACAACAACTATTTCACACTGCAACATTATTTAATTTAAGAAGAAGAAGAGAAGATATAGATCAGCATCAACCTTTCCATTGTTATCCCCAAGCGACAGCAGTCACCCCAACGATTTGGCAATCACAAACCAACAAATTAGATTCAAATTTTAAAGTTGAGTGCACATTGTGGCACAACTATGTTCGTTAGATTAGGTTGCCATGTCAGTGCAGATAAAAATATACAAAAGGCAAAAAAGACAGGCAAAGGTAAAGGATATAGAAAGATAAAGGCCAAAGATAGCATGTGTGCCGCAGATGCTGCGTGAAAACGTGCACAAAAATAACCAGCCCACCTAGGCTAGTTTGACAACGACAGTATAACAGTATTACTATGCGTAAGTCATTCTCAAGAGCCACTTGCTTGCTGATGCCAACACCTCACTACGCTACAACAATTTCACACTACAGTAGTATTGGAAAAAGGAAGATGAGATCACTAACCTTACCATTCTCACCCCAAACCAACATTTTGAAGTTGAGTGCATATCGTAACACAACTATATTCGTACCGTAACAGAAATATAAAAAATCAACAGACTAGATGCACACATTTTTAGGTTAAGTTAGATTGCCACAAACAGAAGTCATATTCTACACAATTTACCACACAAATATGTTCGTACCGTGACACAAACCTTGGAAATCAACAGATTAAGACATTTTTAAGTTAAGTTAAGTTGCCACAAACAAAAATCTTACGCTGCAAAAATTATGTCAAAGTAAACTAAAGATTAAAGAAGGAAAGATCACCACCAACCTTCTCATGATCACCCCAAGAAACTGACAATTGCAAAACAACAAATAAATTTCAGAGTTGTGTGCCCATTGTAACACTTGTATCGTGTAACAAATATAAAAAATCAATTTTTAGGTTAGATATCATTATTGATACAGTTGCTGTCAATTGTTGTAACACTGTATACCGTCTACTCACCCAATTGTTTTTGTCCAAAAATTTTTATAAACTGCAAAGAAGAAACTGTTAAGTACTTGATAACTAACACTCGAGCGGGTGAGCGAGAAACATAACTGAGGTCTAGTATTGACCTAACTACACCTAACCAGTTTATTCAAGTCCAGTAAAGTGCCCCATACAAAAATTCTTTGTTTATACTTACAGATACCCAAAAACACTCACAGATATCCACAGACTCATACGGACACTCACAGATACTCACTTACATAAGTAAAGGTATATAAAACAGACATCCGCCCCTCAATAACGCTCATTTTATGCAAACATACCTTCATTTGGACTAAAAATCATAATTAGTCCAGTAACAATCTTCATTTTAATCAAGATTATTACTGCAATAAACCTCAAATTGATGTAAACATAATCATCTTTGGTCCAGCAATAATCTTCATTTTAATCAAGATTATTACTGCAATAATCCTCTAATTGATACAAACAATCATCTTTCGTCCAGTAATAATCTTCATTTTAAACAAGATTATTACTGCAATAATCCTCAAATTGATGCAAACGTGATCATCTTTAGTACAAAGGCAAAAAAAATACGACCGTTTTACACGTTCGCGTAAAAGTCCAATAAAAGTTTCTCTTAAAATACATTAAATACGGAGAACATGAAGCCCGATCGCAACAAAACTGGGAATTTCAAAGGAAGTCGGTGCGGCGGATCCAAATCCAAAGTCGAAACGGCGTTAAAACGTTAACTGCCTCCGCCGCGGCGTCGTATGTGGCAAAAAAATGGCTTTAAAAATGACCAACTTTGTAAACTTGTAAAAAGGGTTGGAAATAAATAATCAAAAATCGACCGCCAACAGTTTGTGAGGACACTCTTCCTCTTTCGAACAGAACCAAACCCGATTCTCTGCGTCAAACCCCGGGGCACTATTATTTAGCATGTTTTTACCCGGCGGCCATTGAACACAAAAATACGGAGAACGCAAGGGGGTTCCCAAAGCGAGTTGGAGCGGCAGATCCAAATCCAAAGTCAAAACGGCCCTAAAACGTTCTTCCTCTTTCGAACAAGACTAAGCCCGATCCTCTGCGTCAAACCCCTGGACACTTCTATTCTTTCGCGCCACCCCACTTTTTGGTTAAAATCGCGTTTTTTTGGACCTTCGACGCTACACCGCAAGTTAACGCTTCAAATTTTTATCCCGGAGGAAGCCGACGACAAAAACCGCAGATCGATCCGACCCCTCGTTCGCTCCCGGCAAATTTCTGGGCTCACTGCCCCCTCATCGACGGATGTCTCGCAAACGGGGGGTGGCAAGGGCCGCGACAAAAATCACAAAAACGCTCCGATATTTTAGGAATTTCCCCAAAAACTAAAGGGTCTCCGGCGTCCGCACGTCGCCTCAAAACCGGAAAATAAGACGCGCGCCGCTGTTCCGAGCGCGAGGGCTACGTCGGAATTCCGAGCCCGTATTCGGATTTCGCCGTCTTTCCCGGTGAGAAAAGTTATATGTCGGGTCGGGATCGGACGGCGAAGGCCGAAGATGCAGACCGACAAAGGGGCTGCCGAAAGGGTCCCAATTTTCCCGATCGGCGACCCAGAAAAGCGACCTAAAAAAGGCGCAAAGGAAGCTTCGGCAAACGTTCAGAATTATTTAAAATTTTTTTTGCTCACCGGGAGGAGATGTAATAAAAAAAAACGCAAAAATCGTTTTTCGCACATTGCCGGAGAACCGGAAAAGCTTCTGGGTTCCGGTTTTTGCCGTTCTAATTTTTTTTTCGGGTACAATTTTTGTCCGGAGCACCACCTGTTCACCCGCCACACCTTGCGCTTAAAAACACTTTTTCAAAACTGAAATAGTAATAAAGGAAGTGGAAGTCAAAATTGAAATAGTAATGAAGGAAGTGAAAGTCAATTGTTGCAACATTTTGTCCCACCCACCCACTCAACTGTTGTTCAGGAATTAATATGAGCGGGAGTAAGTACTTGAAAACTAACACCGAGGCGGGTGAGCGGGGAACATTCATAATACAACTACTAAATACAGATAAAATAACAAAAATTGAATTATACCGTGACACCACTGTTCAATTTCAAAACGGTATATTTAATTACAAAAACAGAACTATTATCAAACACATAACAACAGATAATAAATGTGCAACGTTTTTACATTAGGTGCACCGTGACTCAACTGTGAAAAACAAAACAAAAATTATGCAAACCGTGACTCAATTGCAAAGCGACAAATAACAACTCAATATAAACTGCTAAGCGACAGATTAAATGCAAGATTCGTAACACATCCGCTAATAGAATGCAACAAAAAAAATAACCGTAAAATACATACCGTGACTCAAATGTAAATCGTAAAAAAATAAATAAAACAAACAAAAAATGCATACCATGACTCAAATATCATTCGTTACCTTAACTGTATTAAATTTATCTGCATCGCTACTAAACTATCATATTGAGATTCTAATAACAAAGCAATAAGATAAATATAAAATTTTTAAGGTTACATGCATACCGTGACACAACTATCAATTAGGTGTTTACCGTGACCAAACAATAGCATGTAAAACAACATATTATCCGTAACACAACTGCTAATAAAATGCAACAAATAATTGACACAAATCAACTATGCAAACCGTGACACAATTGTTATCGCAAATTAGCATATAAAATAACAAAAACCAAAATAACTATGCATCATATCGTGACAGAACTACCATCAAACACAAAACGACAGATGCAACGTTTTTATGTTAGAAACTTACAGTGACTCAATTGTAAATCGTAAAAAGATAGATAAAACAAACAAAAAAGAATGATGCATACCGTGTCTCAAGTATCAATCGTTAACTTAACTATATCAAATATCTGCATCGCTACGAACTCATCATATTCTAATAGCAAAGCAATAAGTTAAATATAATTTTTTTAGGTTATATGCATACCGTGACACAACTACCAATTGGGTGTTTACCGTGACCCAACAATAGTGTGTAAAGCAACATATTAAATGCAAAATCCGTAATAAAATGCAACAAATAATTGCCCTAAAATCAACTATGCAAACCGTCGACAGATGCAATGTTTTTACGTTAAGAGCATACCGTGACTCAACTATAAATCGTAAAAGATGAAAAAACAAAGATAAAAAATAATGCTTACCGTGACTAAATTATCATATTGTAATTCAAATCAACCGGTTAAATTTAACATTTTTAGGTTAGATAATACCGTGACACAATTATCAATTAAGAGCTTACCGTGACACAACTATAAACTGCAAAACGATAGATTAAATGTGAAAAACGTAGATTTTCATTCACTACCATATTGTTTATATTGTTTCTCCGTTTTGCAATTAACTTTTTTCATCATTTAAGGACATTTTCAACAATATTCATTGTATCAATAAATCAATTAGACAAATAATAATCTAAAAAATCAAATTGACAAAAAAAGATATATTCTGAATCTAATAGCTGCCAAAACACTTGTCAAAGTTAGAACAAGTTAGTTCATTAGGAATAAAATAGATTGTTTTGAAGAGTTTTATAAAAATCGACAACTTTATTATTCTGCGAATTAAAACTAATTTATCATCCCCAAAAACATAAAAAGTTTATAGACTATAAACCAAACAATTTTCATTGATGCAATTTATTACTTTTATGCAAATTTCAATTGATTTTAAAATAACAGCAAACTATTTGCATCCTGAACCCAAATACATCAATCTCCTATATTTATTGTACTGTTCTGAATGGGCATTTGCATACACACTCTGTTCGCAAGCTTGCAGAGATCGAACGTTGTAATAATGACTCGTAAACGCATTCCAAACATATACATTTTTTTATAAGGAGAATCCTGTTTAAATTTGGACAAGGTTACAACGCCGAGGCACAACAAAGATATCTGTGTCTATTTATAGCATTCGATCTTGATTCACACTTCGATTAAATTCAAAATTCCTGCTAGCGATATTCTTAATCATCTTAAGGAAATTTATTTCAAAATAAGGTCATGGTTCTCCCATTTACATTATTATTAATTACTAAATTTTCGATTATTCTAGGTGCGATGTCTATTAACATTTTTTCTCATAATAATTGTGCGATAAAATTAATCCGAATTAAAGGTTAATGTGAAGTGTGTTGCAATTTTAATAATAATAATGAATAAAAGAAGTGAGATTATCAGTGTTTTCTAACACATTGTGTGCACGGGGTAATTGTTGTAGTTTTTTTTTTAATTAATGTTAATGCATCTTGATATTGCGTTTATTTATGCAATTGAACAGCGATTTATGTAACGTGTTTTTATATTAAAATGATTTCATTTATGGAGAAAACCAAAGGATTTCTTAACTCAATTATGATTTTACTGCGCCCTTTTCGATTATAAATATGTATTACGCATTTCCAGTCATACAATGATGACTGTTTCTGGTATGTCTTGTACAACATTTAAGCAATGTTTAAAATCATTAATATTACAAAATGTTTTCTATTCAATAGTTAATTTTAAATTCGCAATACACACTTAATAATAATATAGTTGCAACAAAGTTAATTACTCAAACGTCACAGTAAATACATTTATCGATCAAATTTCAAAACATATTTTGTATCTAAACATATCTAGAAATTTTTTTGTTAAACTTAATGCAATAAGCCAAATTTAAAGAATATTTTTTTAATTAATTTTTAAATTGAGCAAATAGGTTTTTTAAGGTTTTTTTATCAATTTTGAGCAGTAAATTAGTGTTTTTCATTGAACAAAAGTGATTTTAATCAACTTTTTAATGTTTAAAATAGTTTTTTAATAAATTGAGTTTTTTTCTTTTAAATGAGTATTTTGCAAGATTGATAAATCCAACACAATAAAATGATGTTTTGTGAGTATTTCTTGCCATAAATAGGTTTCTGTGCAATTGTTAATGCACTTGTGCCCCCCCCCCCCCCCCGTATTAGGGTAAGCAATCAAAAAGTCGAGCACACCGAGCCACAGAGAAGTGTGATATATAATATAAACTATAAAGTTTTGAACCAAAAAATTGACCTTTTCATATCTTTTGCATTTGCCATTTGAAAGTTTATTGTTTTAATTTATTAAATTTTGTATTTAATAATTGATGTATTTTATGTAAATTGCTTCTCCACCTGAGACATACACAAGTTTACACTGTTTCAAGGTATGCACCCATTATCAAAGAGACAATTTACATAAAATCACAATAACTATTATACGTCCGTACTCATAAAACTTTAAATTAACTAACACTTGAGCGGGTGGGCGGGACCCTAGTTCAAACCATTCGTCCGTACTCATGTTCTGGAGTCAAGGATTGAATGTCACCATCACCTCCTTTGACGTACAAACTTTTAACGCTTGCTGATAAAAAACATATTAATTTCTTAATCACTAACGCCCACTTCTAACAATCCGACCGTACTCATATTCTGGAGTCACCCACCCACCCACCCAAGTGTTTGTCATCAAGAGATTGAAGATCCCAACACCTTCTTCGACATAAAAACTGTTACCGTTTGCAGAAAAGAGAAACTTCTATTTTCTTGATCACTAACGCTTGGGTGGGTGGGCGGAAATCCCAGTTCAAAACATCCGTCCGTACTCATCCTCTGAAGTGACCCACCCGCCCACCCAAGTGTCCGTCATTAAAGGATTAAATGTCACCATCATCTCCTTTAACGTACACACTTTTAACGCTAGCTGAGAAGAAAAACTTCAATTTCTTGATCAATAACGTTTGGTTAGGTGGGCGAGAACTCCAATTCTAACAACCCAACCGTACTCATGTTCTGGAGTCACCCACCCACCCAGCCACCCACTTAAGTGTTTGTTATCAAAGGATTCAATATCACCATCACCTCCTTTGACATTGACTTTTACCGCTTGCAGAGAAGAGAAACTTTAAATTTCTTGATAACTAACACTTGGGCGAGTTCAAAGCATTCGCCTGTACTCATGTCTTGAAATTGGATATCACCATCACCTCCATTGATATAAAGAGTTTTACTGCTTGCAGAGAAGAGAAACTTTTAATCTCTTGATTAATAACGCTTGAGTGGGTAGGCGGGAACCCCAGTTCTAACAATCCCACCGTACTCATGTTCTGGAGCTTTTGAAACGTTCACTGTATCAATATTGCGTATTAATTTTTTTTTCAGGAATTTTTTTAGCAGTTTTTGGCTATTTTATTGCTTAAAATATTTTTTCTTTTACAAAATTTGTTAAATTAGATGCAAAAAGTGCATAAATTTCCAATAAATCGTTTCAAAGTTATCAATTGTTAAATTATTTATAAAGGTTATTAGTTGAGGTGAGTCAGATCAATTAAGTAGAGCTTATATTAAATTGAGCGTATTGATTTTGTTTAATTTTACACAGTTGGTACTTATGATATTGAAGTCTTTTGTTGCCAATTTGCATAAATTTCCAATAAATCGTTTCAGAGTAATCAATTTTTAAATTATCTATAAAGGTTATTAGTTGAGGTCGGTCAGATCAATTAAGTAGAGCTTATATTAAATTGAGCGTATCAATGTTATTTAATTTTACACAGTTGATGCTTATGGTATTGAAATCTTTTGTTGCCAATTTGCATAAACTCCTAATAAATCGTTTCAGAATTACCAATTTTTAAATTATCTGGTGGGTCAGATCAATTAAGTTGAGGTTATGTCATATTGAGCGTATCAATTTTGTTTAATTTTACACAGTTGGTTCTTATGGTATTGAAGTCTTTTGTTGCCAATTTGCATAAATTTCCAATGAATCGTTTCAGAGTTATCAATTTTTAAATAATCCATAAAAGTTACTAGTTGAGGTGGGTCAGATCAATTAAGTTGAGGTTATGTCAAATTAAACGTATCGATTTTGTTTAATTTTACACAGTTGGTACTTATAATATTGAAATATTTTGTTGCCAATTTGCATAAATTTGCAATAAATCGTTTCAGAGTTATCAATTTTTAAATGATCCATAAAAGTTACTAGTTGAGGTGGGTCAGATCAATTAAGTTGAGGTTATGTCAAACTGAACGTATCGATTTTGTTTAATTTTGCACAATTGGTACTTATGGAGTTGTTGTCAATTTACATAAATTTCCAATAAATCGTTTCAAAATTATCAATTTTTAAATTATCTCTAAAGGTTATTAGTTGAGGTGGATAAGATCAATTAAGTTGAGGTTATGTCAAATTGAACGTATCAATTTTGTTTAATTTTACACAGTTGGTACTTATAGTATTAAAGTCTTTTGTTGCCAGTTTGCATAAATTTGCAATAAATCGTTTCAAAGTTATCAATTTTTAAATTATCTATAAAGGTCATTAGTTGAGATAGGTCAGATCAGTTAAGTTGAGGTTATGTCAAATTAAGCGTATCGATTTTGTTTAATTTTACACAGTTGGTACTTATGGTATTGAAGACCAATTTTCATAAATTTCCAATGAATCGTTTGAGAGTTATCAATTTTTAAAATATTTATAAAGGTTACTAGTTGAAGTGAGTCAGATCAATTAAGTTGAAGTTATGTCAAATTGAGCGTATCGATTTTGTTTAATTTTACACAGTTGGTACTTATGGTAATGAAGTCTTTTGTTGCCAGTTTGCATAAATTTGCAATAAATCGTTTCAAAGTTATCAATTTTTAAATTATCTATAAAGGTCATTAGTTGAGATAGGTCAGATCAGTTAAGTTGAGGTTATGTCAAATTAAGCGTATCGATTTTGTTTAATTTTACACAGTTGGTACGTATGGTATTAAAGTCTTTTGTTGCCAATTTGCATAAATTTCCAATGAATCGTTTCAGAGTTATTAATTTTTAAATTATCTATAAAGGTTATTAGTTGAGGTGGGTCAGATCAATTAAGTAGAGCTTATATTAAATTGAGCGTATCAATTTAGTTTAATTTTACACGGTTGGTACTTATGGTATTGAAGTCTTTTGTTGCCAATTTGCATAAATTTTCAATAAATCGTTTCAAAGTTATCAATTTTTAAATTATCTATAAAGGTTATTAGTTGAGGTGAATTAGATCAATTAAGTTGAGGTTATGTCAAATTGAGCGTATCAATTTTGTTTAATTTTACACAGTTGGTACTAATGGTATTGAAGTATTTTGTTGCCAATTTGCATAAATCTCCAATAAATCGTTTCAAAGTTATC
The DNA here is from genome assembly GCA_963932245.1 of Tachinus rufipes. Taxonomy (NCBI): domain Eukaryota; kingdom Metazoa; phylum Arthropoda; class Insecta; order Coleoptera; family Staphylinidae; genus Tachinus; species Tachinus rufipes. Next base: position 128,450,656 of record OZ010741.1, read on the forward strand.
AATTTTTAAATTATCTATAAAGGTTATTAGTTGAGGTGAATTAGATCAATTAAGTTTTGAGGTTATGTCAAATTGAGCGTATCGATTTTGTTTAATTTTACACAGTTGGTACCTATGGTATTAAAGTCTTTTGTTGCCAATTTGCATAAATTTCCAATGAATCGTTTTAGAGTTATCAGTTTTTAAATTATCTATAAAGGTCATCGGTTGAGGTGGGTCAGATCAATTAAGTAGATCTTATATTAAATTAAGCGTATTGATTTTGTTTAATTTTACACAGTTGGTACTTATGGTATTGAAATCTTTTGTTGTCAATTTGCATAAATTTTCAATGAATCGTTTCAAAGTTATCAATTGTTAAATTATCTATAAAGGTTATTAGTTGAGGTAGATAAGATCAATTAAGTTGAGGTTATGTCAAATTGAGCGTATCAATTTTGTTTAATTTTACACAGTTGGTACGTATGGTATGGAAGTTTTTTGTTGCCAATTTGCATAAATTTTCAATAAATCGTTTCGGAATTATCAATTTTTAAATGATCTATAAAAGTTATTAGTTGAGGTGGATTAGATCAATTAAGTTGAGGTTATGTCAAATTGAGCGTATCGATTTTGTTTAATTTTACACAGTTGATACTTACGATATTGAAGTCTTTTGTTGCATATTTGCATAAATTTCCAATAAATCGTTTCAGAGTTATCAATTGTTGAATTATCTATAAAGGTTATTAGTTGAAGTAGGTCAAATCAATTAAGTTGAGGTTATGTCAAATTAAGCGTATCGATTTTGTTTAATTTTACACAGTTGGTACTTATGGTATTGAAGTCTTTTGTTGCCAATTTGCATAAATTTCCAATGAATCGTTTCAGAGTTATCAATTTTTAAATTATCTATAAAGGTTATTAATTGAGGTGGTTCAGATCAATTAAGTTAAGGTTATGTCAAATTGGACGTATCGATTTTGTTTAATTTTACACAGTTGGTACGTATGGTATTGAAGTCTATTGTTGCTAACTTGTATAAATTTCCAATAAATCGTTTCAGAGTTATTAATTTTTAAATTATCTATAAAGGTTATTAGTTGAAGTGGGTCAGATCAATTAATTAAAGCTTATATTAAATTGAACGTATCAATTTTGATTAATTTTACACAGTTGGTACTTATGATATTGAAGTATTTTGTTGCCAATTTGCATAAATTTCCAATGAATCGTTTCAGAATTATCAATTTTTAAATTATCTTTAAAGGATATTAGTTGAGGTGGACTAGATCAATTAAGTACAGCTTATATTAAATTGAGCGTACCAATTTTGTTTAATTTTACACAGTTGGTACTTATGGTATTGAAGTCTTTTGTAGCCAATTTGCATAAATTTCCAATAAATCGTTTCAGAGTTATCAATTGTTAAATTATCTATAAAGGCAATTGATTGAGGTGTAATCAAATAAATTAAATTAAGGTTATGTCAAATTAAACGTGTCGATTTAATTGAAATTTATACAATTGTTACCTATGATGTTGGCCTACATAAGTACCCAAATGTGATATTGTTTTAATGTAGCGTTTTAGTGATAGGTCATTTTTAATTCTCCTTCAAGTCTCTTAATTGGTTTAGGTCAATTTAATAAAATCTATTGGCAGGGTCGAAGTGATTAAGTGCTTCGGGTCGCTAGTTCTCATTCTTGCACCATGACCTTGAGGTCCGGAGTGTGTTCCAAGCAACAGTTATATGGTTGGGCGGGAATTACACTTGAAACTACTGTCGAGCAATCTATGAACTTAGTGCAATGCCCACCCACCCAAGCGTTTGTGATCAAGAAATTAATTCACAAACAGTTAGGTGGATGGGCGGTAACTAAAGTTGAAACTACTGTCCCGCAACCAATAAACATTATCCCCCGCCGACCCACCCACCCAAAAAACTACTATCGCGCAATCATTGAACTTAGTGCCCTGCCCACCCACCCAATTGTTTGTGATCAAGAAATTGCATCACGTACACTTGGGTGGGTAGGCGGGAACTAAAGTAAAAACTACTGTCCCGCAATCATTAATTTTAGTGCCCCGCCCACCCACCCACAGTTTGAGCAATTTTGATTATTTTTCAACATAAAGTTTAGTCTAAAACAATATCACTTCTAAAAGGTTAGTTAAAATAAACTTACATAACGTGCTCTGATATAATCTAACATCGCATCAGATAATCATGCGCAGATCTCGACTTGTCACTCACACATGATGACGTAACTGCGTGACCGTACTGACATGATCGCATGGAATGAAACCGGCATTACAATATGCAGCACAAACCAACACGCCTCATGTGACGTCCATAATCTAACCTAACTTAAACTCAAATGAAATGATCAAAAGTCAAAGAGCAACAACTAACTAGAAACAAAGAAATAGTCCCTTATATGAGCAAAAATACCAGTCCAATTCTTGGACACCACCGCATCGCATAAAAAACGGAAGTTGAAAAAAATTAACAACAAAAACTGTTTGTCTACAAATAGCATACATATAAGTTGTTCTGAAAAAAATAATTAAAAACAGTTTTTACGTGCTGAAAATATAATCAACCCAGTCCCTTTAAACCAGCCGAAATGAAGGAAACTGTCGCAAAAATTTGTAAAATCATATTGAAAAACCGTGGTCGGTCCATTTACTTGATTCGACTGTAGTGTGCAAATTTAACCAAAACAATTGACCAAAAATCTCGTTCGGTTCATTAACCTAAGTCAAATTGTTGTGTAAACTGTAAAATTGCTGCAACTTGATTCATAGTCAAATTAAAGTTGTGTATTTAGTGTTTTCTAGACCAAACAAAGCTTGCTACGTGTCCAAAAATATTTTTTTTAATAAAATCCAAATCTATATTAACCGAAAAAAATGATATACTTAGCAAAGCAGAAAAAAAAAACGTAGAAATATCATCACCAAAGCATCTAGTGTCGCAATCAGCACCTAAAAAAGTTGCAGCCAAGGCTGTCGCGTTGTCAATTAGACCTAGAACAATAGCCTTAAACTAACTCAAAAACTGAAGTGGCATGGCTGTCTAGACTTGAAGACAATGAAAGCATCAAAATGATACAAAAGCAGGAAATCTAGCATCGGTATCATGCATTTTAGCTTACGTAAAAGACTCCTAGAATGCAAGATCGCTAGAAACAAAAAGGTAGCTAAAAATGCTTTCAGAAATAGAGTGCTCAGGATTGCAGGAGAATATAAAACTATCGTTACGAATGCACTAGAAACTATATCATCTGTCATACCAGATATTAGTAGAAGAAAGAGCACCAATCCACAGCATTGGAATCACAAATTACACAATAATACATTGACGCAATGACATTGTGCAGAAAATAAATCATAAACAAAACGTATAATTCAGTACAAAGCAAGTTAAAGTTTAGTGTTTTGATAATGTACCAACCCAAACTTAGTTTAAAACATCAAGATTATATAACCCAAACTATAAAAAAATCATGTATTTGAGTCAAAGGTAGTAACGCAATGCCATTAGGAGAAACAAACTGTCTATTCGAGCAGTGATGCTAGACACACTGATGATGGATGCATACCCTGAAACACTATGTATGTGTCTCTTACTGGATGAAAAGGCAATTTACATAAAATCATTTATAAATTTTAAATCACCCCAATACTGTTTAACAATCTATTTAGTAAACTACTGATTAGATCTGACTGAAGTTAATTATTTAAACAATCACTTACCAGTTAGCAAATAATCATTTCGTGTGTCAATTAATTTTACTTTATTCTCTAGAATTCCAGATATTCAAAATAAAATTAATAATACTTAAATAACATTTACAAATTGCCATTTTAATAAATTATGTTAAAAGTATTCAATTAGTATAAATATTTTCCTAGTTTAGCATACCGCAAATACACACCTACATTTTTCTCAATACAATTGACCTGTAATCTATAATTTTTCAAATATTTGCAACATAAAATGTTATGAATGCCTACAATTACAAAAATTTGCATCTTTTTTGCGCGCGATGAACTCATTCCTATTTAAGTACAACATTTAACGATCCGCAATAAAAACGTTTTTGAAACGTTCACTGTATCAATCAATCTGTAGAACCAGAACTGCTTAATTAATAGAGACCAGTTTTTACGTTTGTTTTTAATTATCAAATAGTTTACATTCTAATCGCAAAATAATATTAATATATTATAAATAAGTATTTTGAATATAATTCTAATTATTACTAATTAATACCAATTATGATTAATAAAATGTTTGATAAAGTCTAAAAACTTGTACGGATCTATTAATTGTAGTTATTATACACTCGTCTGCAGATACACTTTTTATTGTTTATATAAAAAATAATTTGCATTAATTACATTTATATAAAAAACATTAACAGTAAACTTCAAAAACTATATAAAAAATTTTGCTAATTTTGTAACTAAATACTTTTACATAACAAGATTTTGATAGCAGTCAAGGTCGTTGGTTTGCTCAGTGTATATAACACGCAGACATTATATACAAGGAAGTGAAATCTGTTACCGAATAATTTAGGTGTGTTTAGTAATGCACATTATGTTGTGGGCATGAGTCCTATACTAAATTTTTATGCAAACTCATTGTTGTTGCAAGCGGCTTTATTAAAATAAAAATGTTGTCTGTACTACATTTCTTAATTAAAAACAATGATATTATTACAGGTGTTGTATGTTGTACATGATATTATAAGTCGCGAGCGTTTGGTTTATAGCATTCCTTCGAGGATTTATAACCAGGATTAACACTAATACAACAAATGAACTTTCAACAGGTCATAAATAATTGAATGGAAATAAATAATAATTCATTCAAATCTTGCACTTACTAATGCACTCAATTTGTATAAATAAGTATGTCAAATTTATTAATATTTTATTACATAAAAATGTTTCTAAATGTAAATTCATATAATTTTTCAAATCCTAACTGTAAGATCCAATTCTCTAATCTGATCCTGTTCATATGGTAGTAGAGATCCGGAATAGGAGAATAACCTTTAGCATTATTATTATTGTTACTGACCTACACACGCACAGTCGTATAAAATATGTTGTTGGCGAATTGTTGCTTGATGAGAGGAATAAGGGCACTAAAATTGTGTAACTATGTTAATTTGTTTTCTATTCAAGATTTTTGTATATTATGCCGATTACGCAGTCATTGAAAGGTCAAAAGCATTGTGACAAATTTGCCGTGCATGGAATAGTAGAATTTATTTGTTTGTATTTTTGAATATTATATAATATTGGGCATATGTACCAACAGATTTCATCTCCATAAGTGTATATTGTTAATTCCCCAAACTATGTTCGCAAAACACTGAAAGTAAATAAATTCTGCCAAATTAATTTGATATGATTTTGATACTTCAATGCATGTTAAATCAAGCTTTTCTTAAAAAAACAGATTCAGTTATAATTTCCAAACAGTTCTACTATGTCTGCTGAGCAAGAATGTTTTTGTCCAATACTCGGCTCTTTTGTCAATTCCAGCTTTTCCAATCATAGCAACTTTTCCGGATCTGAATGCAGAAACAGCAAAATCGCAAACCAAAACCCAAAGTTTAGCAGCCATCGCACTTGTAGATGCTTTGCTGTCCACCACAACATACTTTCATTATTGTTGCTCCAGGAAGAAACTCGCAAGATTCCCACTTACAACAGATGACCATCCAGAAGCACCATTACCTTGTCGACTTTGGCTTTCTAAGGAAGAACAATAAAGCTTCTTTTCAGCAGCAAAACCACAGACAAACTCTAGTGATTAGAAGGTCCTGGCTTACACTACGTATTTCCTATGAAACCTTTTCAAATCGCACACAAATGAACAATTGTGGACAGAGAAGAGTCTTGGGAGGTGGGTGTATGAGACACAATAAGTTTTAACTGCATAGTAAAAGATTATTCCCACACTGGTCATTAAAACCATAAAGTTGTGGGTTTAACACTGTATCTGATGAAATCCGTAGAAAGAAATATTATAGCTATATCACTATACATCGGCAAGACGTAAAATTTAATAAAAAAATATAACAACCGATAACAGCACGTTGTGCACTGGCATTTGAACCCGTAAGGTTGCATTTGTGATAAAGTCACATAAAAGCCAACACTACCTTCATGAAACTGGATTAAATTTTTTTATTTGTAGCTAAGCTAGCAGTCGTTGACGCAACTCATAATAAAAAATCAACTGAATTAATTAGCGCCCAGCCAGTGAAATAGCTACTAAGAATTTTGGGCATCGTCCCAAAATATTGAAAAGTCTATTTTGCTATTTTTTTAAAATTTCGTCACCAACTGCTAAAAAGTAATAAATTCTATTCATAAAAAGTTAAAAATAACTTTCCAAAAGTACTAAAACTCACCATAAACGGTTAAAAACAGCAACGTTTTATTTATATAAAACCAAAAATGGTCATAAAATATAAAAAAAAAAAAAAAAAACCAAATCTCGCCAAAAACGTTTAAAAAATGCAACATATTTTTCACAAACTATCAAAAATGACTAAATCCAGCTTTACAATTTAAAACAATTGTTAGAAAGCACCACAATCCGGCCATAAACTGTTAAAAAAGTGTAAAATTGTAAATAAAATCTTAAAAATTGTAAAAATACTGTTAGAAAAAACCAAAATGCAACATCAACTGTTGAAAACTGCAAAATTCCTTTAATAAAATGTAAAAAATAGCAAAATCTGGCCACAAAATAACAATAAAGTGTTGAAAAAACCTTAAAAACACCAAAATATTGTTCAAAAACACCAAAATCCGGCCATAAATTGTTGAAAACTGCAAAATTCTTTTCATAGATTGTCCTAAATAGCTAAACTCGGCCATAAAGTATGAAATATTGCTAAAAAACACAAATATGTAGTTATTAACTGTTAAAAAGTGCAAAAATCTATTCATAAAAGTCAAAAACCGCTAAATCCGGTCTTAAAACATTAAAAAAACTTTAGGCAGAATCAAAATGCGGCCAAAATCGGTTAAAAATCCAAAATTTTATTCATAAAGTAAAAAAAAATAGCAAATTCTGGCCTAAAAACATCAAAATTTGTTAGAAAGCAGCAAAATTCAGCCATAAACTGTTAAAAATGTAAAAAACCATAAAATTCCAAAAAAGAAGCAAAATCCAGTTACAAAACCAATATATTACCAAAGGTCCGAATTAATAAATGACACACTAATAAACAATCCAAGATTGATCTTGGGTGATGCCAAGATTGTTTGAATCTAAGATTATATTGACGGTTGCATAGTTTTCAGCTTAATCCAAAAATTAAGCAAGGAATACATTGGCCAATCGCAACTAAAGTTACCATCACAATGTCCGTGAATTAGCTTAGAGCAACGATTAGGAAAACAAATCTCAAATTCATAAATCCAGGATCAATCCAAAATTTAATCTCCAACTATTAGTACGGGCATAATCTGTTAATGTAAAAAAGAAAGTGACAAATACAATTTCTTGATAAAAAAACAACATTAGGATAGATGGTCGGACTTAGTTAAAGTTTTGTGAGAGTGTGGTTGAAATGGACGTACCTTGTTTGAGTGTTATATGTCATTTAGAACTTATTGTTTATTTTCCCTTCTGCTAATGCTAGTTGTAAATAAAGTTAACAAAGTAAACATCAAGTCCACTCTTTTAAAACAAACGCTTGAGTGAGTAGCCGGTTAACTTAGTTAAAATTTTGTGTCCAGGTTGATATTTTCACTTAGTTAGTTGTCATAAAGTTATGAGAAAATATGACAGTCTTGTGGAATTTTATTATTGTTCCCTGCTATCCAATCAACATCGGCAGGCGACGAACGTCTTGGCTCAAAAACTTAAGAGAATGGTTTGGCTGTACCAACATCCAACTGTTCAGAGCTGCCGTCAACAAAGTGTGCATTGCCATGATGATAGCAAATCTCCGATAGGAGGAGCACTAGAAGAAGAAGATCCAATCAAGCCTCGTCAGATTCTAGTAGTTACTTACCATAACCGTCAACACCACAAGGCTCAACTGCCACTTCAAAATCAAAAAACTGGGTGAGTGTGCAAAACGCGCCAGTCATTTGTTTATCATTACTTGCAATCATAAGCGACACTATTAAGACTCAATTTAGTTGTTCCAATACGCGCGTGGGTTCTAAAAGCCCATTTTATCATATTGGGAAATAGAAAAACATGTGTTTAGCTTCGTATCTTCGCTTATTGCTCAGCGTTCCAAGCCTGGGACACTAAAGCTTTGATCGTAGCTTGGTACACTTCCTCAGCGCTTTAATCCTAGAGTGAAAGTACCAAGCTAGAATCAAATTTCCAGTGGGCCAAAGCAATAAGCAAGAGTGCAATGCCCATTGTGTTTGTTGCCTTAGTCAGTCCCCAAGGGTTATCATCTATTTCTGTACAAAAAATTTCTCTTACATCTGTCTTTTTACTAAGCTGTATAATGACCCTGTACTTTTTCTGGCTGCATCATAGTCTTATTTAATTTAGTTTGTAAGGATAAGTTATATTTCTTCTAACTCAAAAAGCGGTTCTTCTTCTTGCATTACAAAACATTCTTTCTGATACTGCTTTTTGTTTGCGAAACACAGCAAACATAAATAACTTTCCCAAATTTGGAATCTAATAAAAATTGGATTTGAAACAACTTTACTCAGTATTTTTATTAAATTCAAAAAATTAGATTTTGTAGGTTAAATTGATCATTTATTTTAGACAAAACTAATAAAAGATTCATTACTAGAACTGTCTTTTAAAAGCAAGAAAAAAATTGCTGATTCCAAAGCAGCTGAGAGAGAATAGAGCCTTGAGGAACTTCTTTCGTTATCTGCCGTGGGGTAGATATGTGCTTTATGAGATTTACTGCCAAAGTTTTGCAGTTTAGACGCAGAGAAAAGTTGGCTCTGCTCAATTTGAAAAGAAGTCCTTTTTGTCAAACTTTCTTGAAATCTTTTTTTGACCCGGTAATCTTTTTTTGTCTAAATCCTTCCACTATAAGGTCCGCCATGCGGTTTAGTTGATGAACAGATAAATGGCCCAATCTGAACCCAGAAAAAGGGAGAATGTTGTTTGATTTCGGAGTTTGTCCAAGACCTCCCTCTATATGACCTTGCTTAAGGTGCTAAGAGGACCGATAGTTTTGGGAAAACTTTCGTTTTGGAAAAACTTTCGTTTTGGAAAAACTTTCGTTTTTTTTTGTGGTTTAGGTATATTTATCACTAGTAACTTTTCCAATCTGTAGAAAAGGGCCCAGTTTGAAGACTTGCATTAGTTTGTAAGCGCTATTATTGCTTTATACAAAAACGCGTTGAGAGCCGTGTTAGACATATTATTGAAGCCTGGAGCAGTGCGAGCTTTAAATCGTTAATTAATTTCTCTAATGCAAAAAAGATCGTACGCTTTTTTTTTTTTCAGCGGCGTGTCGTTATCAGTAGCCTCCAAGAAGTCTTCAACCTCTTGTTCGACCATTTCAACCTGTTCCGTATCCCCGGTATCTGATGGGGAGCATTGAACTTTCCTTTAGATTATTGAAACCCATTTTTGCCATGAATGACGAATAGGAACTCTTCTGTTCCGTAGTTCCACAGTAGATCATAATTTATCAAAAATTTTCATTTGCTTTGTGGTCGCAAAAAGTCTTTGCCATCCACGTGCTAATATCTCAGGCTGACAGAACACAAAAGTCTGCTTATCCCCCCACATTACCTTAGATCTCTAAGTTTTGCCATCAAGTCTAGTAGCTTTTGTCTCCTTGCATTAGTAGTCGGTGAACTTCAGTTCAACGTTTTGGCATTGAAGTCTTCAAAGGCTTACTATTTTTGCCCCGTAAAGTAAGATTTAAAAACAATAACAAATAAATTTTTGCTGAAAATTTTTTTTCTCCGTAAGGCTTCTGCAAATAATTTTACCGCTCTAAAGCCGCAAAGCATCTCCTTCTAATCCAAAACACCAGCAAAAATTGGACAGGCAAAAAAGTTTAATTATCATGTGGCTTATGTTCTCAAGTACTATAATTAAGTGTTTAAAATATAACTACTTATTAGTATTTATGCAACTGATTTAATCAAACTTAAGTTAATTTAATCTACCACTTGATTAAAAAAAAGACCGGCTATATATTTATAATTTTCGTTTTAATTTAAAACAAATATACAATTTGATTTAATGTATGATCGCTTTGTTAGTAAACACAAGGCTATTTTTTATTCAAGACCTTGTTTGATTGCTTAATAGCATATTGTTTCACGCTTAAATGTGGTACATGTATCAAACACCATTGACAACAAACAAAACTGACTCAATTAATATCCAATTTAATTATAATTATTTAAATTAGATTTTTTCGAACTACATAATAATCATCCATCATTACATGTCATAAAACTAATTCCCAACCAGGATCTGTGAATCAATATTATTATAAGCTTGCTTCATTTACAAGAAATTTTCTTTGTTCTTAGTATACGTCTAATTAATTATAGGAAGACGATACATCGATTGATTCTAATAACTAGTTTGTCTTAGCAAATTACATAGTTTAATCAGTTCGATCAGACAATATCTGACGTCATTTTATAATAATAATAATAATATACCTATTGTAATTACGTTTATCTTGATTGCAGAAATTTGGAAACATTTTTACGAGATTAATTTAATAACTCCATTATTGCTTCCTTATTATATCGAAAGCAAATATTAGTATGCATTATGTATAATTAGATTTAGCGCCTTGAAGTTGAATGAAACAATGCTGTATTAATGTAATTTCATACGATTTAGGTATGTAGGTTAAATGAGAATCTAGATTGGGATGTGCGAAATATAAGTCGAAGGTTTTCATGGATGAAATGCCAGGCGCGAATGTGCTGATTAAATTTGCACTTATCGTATATAAATATGAGGATAAAGAGAATAATGAATGAATGCATAATAATCAATCATAAGTAGATGCACCTTTTCTAGATGTGGAATTAATTCAATCGTGTGGTTGGAGGTTTTTAGATGATATGGTGAGAAATGTTGTAATGTTCAAGAATGTTATGATAGTTAATCATGCGTATAATTTCTGTAAAAATGAAAATAATGGTTTCCTTTTAATGTTTCAATGTGTAGAAATATTTTTGCGATTTGGTTGTTGATACCTTATTTACCATCTAATAAGTCTATTGATCTGGATTTTATCGCGTTCTCTCTATTTTTTTACCAATTATGATGATCAGAACACGATATTACCATCATATTTGTTTATAAAATAATATAACCAAAATTGTTACAATATTTGGATTGTGTTAACTTAAGTTGATTTTTAGTATTTTTGACATTTGATGAATATAATTTTGCACATTTATCAGTTTATGTCAGATTTTGATTCTTTCTTTTTGGCCAAATTTGATTTCTATTTGATAATACTTTACGGCAGAATTTGGCCAAGAAATTTATGTTTCAAGACCAAAATTTGCTATTTTTGACATTTTATAAATAAAATGTTGAACTTTTCAAGCCGGATTTTGATTCTATCTAAAAATATCCAACCACATGCCCACAACACATGAACAAATTTCTAAAAGTGCTTTCGTCGTAGAGACATAATGTTCCAATTATTAGAAGCTTTGTTAGAAGATAAGAAGAATTGCTTTAGTTATATCAAAGCAATTTCTCCAGACTTCTAAAAAAACGTCACACAATAAGACACACACACTAAGAAAATGTACAAATTTTTTTGTAGTTATCACCAGCAAAAAAGGAATAAATCCAACAACTTTTAGTCTTTGGATAAAATCCCCTCCCAAACCATCAAAAAATTGAGAACGCTACTATTAAGTTGAATCAGTTAAACTAGCGCAAGTCAAAATAAATCAAGTTCAGTTTAGCTCACTTCTGGTTACTCTAAGCTAGGTTAAGTTAGACTAAATTTGGTTTGTTCATGTGAGGCCAAGTTTGATTGATCAAAATTATATTTTGATTAAGTTAAGCCAGTTTTATTATCAGAATAAGCAAGACTTGTGACAGGTTAAGTTTAGTAATTTAGCTTTACTTGATCACCGGTTCCAAATGCTGCCTGAAAACGATGTTTTGAACATTTTTCCTTTTGAGTCTAGCCACTGCCATTTGCTCTGCCAAACCAAAAATCCGTGAGCGAAAAAAAATTTGTAGGCTTTCAATTTTATAGTTTGTGAACTCAAAAAACGTTTATATGCTTGTGTTGTGAGCAAAAAATTGCAGTGATACAAACAACTTGTTTGTATCACCGTCCAATGATGCCCTTGTAAAGATTGAAATTAGTTTTTAAATACTTTCGTCATATAGTACATAGAAAATTTATTTTATTTATTGTATAATAAACTATCACATAGTAATAGCCACCATCATAAAATTTAAAATAATTGAGTTTCTTACATAAACTAGTCCTACAATCCCACAAAACAAAACTAATTTTATTCATATTTAAAAAAACCAAAATTCCGTTAGTAAAATGATCCATTAATGCAATACAAAATTAGTCATACACTAGGAATCAATAAAAATGATTAAAACTATCCATAAGGAAGTCAATTATTTATAATAATAATAACATAATGCAGATTCATTCATCTATGCGCTTAAAATATTTTCATATAATATTTCAAGGTAAAAATTTGAAAAATGAAAAGTACATCAAAAAAGACCTTGCAAGACGACCCGTTACACTATCCTGAATATAAAAAAATGCGATAATTAACAACCATTAATCAGTATCAGTCTCAATTAGCTGCTTCGATTGACTAAACTCACGTATAACATGTGTTCGTGATTTAATAAATTCTGCAGTTAACGTCCATTAATTCCACATAAATTGAAAATATTAAATTTCCTTATTTATTTCTGTATTTAGAGTTAAATATTGTCCTTCATTTGAGTTAATAAAATCAATATTGATTATTTAATTTATGTTGATTTCATATATAGTAAATTAAATTAGTTTATTAACATAAATTAATATAAATCTAGGTTAAAAAATTGTGAATTGACTATCCAATTTGATCTTAAGCAAGGTAAGTGGCTGATTTTTAAGCCACACCGTAAAATATTAAAAAACGGTTTTTGAAGAAAATCATACAATTTTGCAGATATGTAGAAAAATCTTATAGGTTGGCAAATCTGTACCGAATCAGTGAACTACGTCCGCTAAAAAGTTACATAATTAATGCTGACAGAAATAAAGCAGATCTGTTTAATAGTATTCTAAACTATCAATAAAAATTGCAAAAAAAGTTGACGTACTCCAACTTCAACAAAATTGGTAAATAACCTCAGACCGACAACTCCAGAAAAAAGGACTTACTTCCAATGTAGCTCAAGTCTGAGGAAGAGAAGCAAATTGTTGCAACCAATTAGAACCCAGCAAAAACCTCGATGAAAAAGCAATCCACCAATGAGAACGCACCAAATGGAAACATAGAACATAGCAGCAATTAAAGCCGACGTTTTTTGTCCCGGCAAGTTTATTGCGATGCGTTATTCCTCAATAATTGCACTTTTATCTTGCCGCCCGCACACACCTTCCAAAGAATAAAAAGCTCCGCGTTCAGTCGGCGGTCCGCGCGCTCCGTCTTAGTCAGCCAACACCAAGCCAGAAGCACAAATACATTGCTCTCCCACAAAGATCCGTCAAAAAAATAAAGCAAGGCTTCTTATTGGAAATTACAATAACTAATCGCAGAAAAGAATTCCTACCATTGGCCAAAACAACCCACCAATCCTGTTGAGATTAAATCAATTTTGAAACAAAAGCAGCAGAAAACTATTGCTCTCTGAAGGATTGCTGTCAGAAAGTCTACGCGGACAGACCATCAACGAGCGAGAAAGATCTCACTCATCATCTGGCAAAAGACATGGTTTCCCCCTGAGTTACTCCGCAATGAACTCCAAATCTCCACAATACTCAAAAATAATCAAACACAACATCGCCAGGTAGCCATCGGCACCTACAGATAAATTACACAAACAGCCCCCGCAAGCTGTACCATTTATGTCCAAAACTCAGTCGGAGCCTCGGACACAAACATAACAATCATAATCACAAATGGGTCAACACAAAGAAAAGAAGCTTGGCAGATGCCAAAACCGCCGGAACAATCACACAGTTCCATGAGCATCATCTATCAAACACCATCTACGTCAAGTTGGGACCATACCACTCCCCCGCCGACAGATATTGCACCTTAGTCTGGCGGCAAATGACACAACCAGAAACAAGTCAACAAAGACCAAAAAAGTATCTAAGCAAAAAGACTAGAGCACCATTTTCTCATATATCAAGCGCCAAAAACATAAAAAGCATGCCTACGTGGAGTGGTGAAAGAGTACAAACAGAAACTCAAACAGGTTCCACTAGCAAGCTACCGCAACACTAAGCGACGATTGCTTCAGAAATATGCCAAAACGGGAACCACAGTACTCCCTCCGCTGTCAGACATTGCATCTTCGTGTGGTGGCCACCGACGGTACGTGCACATGGTAAACATCCCCATTTCTGTACCCTTGTAACACAGTAGTTGATACAATAGAATCCACGCCACCTAGTGAATTTCTCCATCAAACCCACAAAGTTTCACTCCACCTTCATGACCTCAAAGAAGTATACCCAAAAACTGTCCTAAAGTCAAACCAAAAAAACGACAAAGACTGGAGCACCATTTTCCCCATACATCAAGTGCAAGAAACATCAAAGCATGCAACACTGCTTTGAAGCATAAAAAACACCCAAGCACCTACTCGGAAGTATACCCAAAAGTCAAACCAAAAAGTATACTAAGAACGACATGCGCGGGAGTAGGAAAAATCAAAAAGGCCTCCAAGCACCTACCCAAAAGTTACCAGAAAAATTTACTCAAAACCCCAAAAGTCAAACCGGAAGATATGCCAAAACCGGCACATTACCCTCGCATTAACCATAGAAAAAAAAAAAAAAAAAAACAAATCAACAAAGATCAAAATAATATCTATGCCCCTACCCAAAAGCTGACTCCGAAGTATACTCAAAGACAAAACCAAAAGCCAATACTCGGCAAACTAAATCACAAAGATCCAAACTTCTTCAGAAGACTGAAGCGTTATTTTTAGCATACATCAAGTGCCAGAAACATCAAGACATGCAACACTGCTT